>OX369279.1:1137901-2424151 GCA_947284805.1 Coleophora flavipennella | reverse complement strand
GTTTCCCGCGGCTTCACCCGCGTGTACTACGTTTCTATGACTTTTCGAGGGTGCGCAGTGCGCGAGCCTCAAGCGGCTCGCGAGCGTCAAAAAAAGTAGCCTATGTGTTAATCCAGGTCCTAATCTGTCTACCTACCAAATTTCAGCAAGATCCATTTAGTAGTTTTTGCGTGAAGAAGTAACAAACATACACACTCACAAACTTTCGCCTTTATAATATTAGTGTGATAAATACTAACATACAGTATAGACACTCCCTGCCGCTCCCTAGATTGCGGCCTCACCCCCTCGTCACCCACATTGATAGAGATTGGTTACAGTTTGGTTGTCGATTCGTTACAGTTTGGTTCCGTCATTCCTTTTTTGAAATGTCATTTCTGGCCCGTTGTATGAAGTGTCCAGGGTGTGCCATAGCGAACCTCAAGGGGTTTTAAAATCTGTACTTTCCACACATACGCGCACACCAAAACACATATTGTAAACAAAAAGCGCTGTGAAGATACCGACTCAACACCATAAACATAGACAATCTCTTTACACGCAGTTACTATACAATTTGTTTTCACATGCAGCCTACAATGTAATCCCCATAAACGAACGTCTCCCATGAAAATTCGCGACCACACTATTAGGACCCCATCAACTCAGGTATAAAACCTTATTGTGCTGTTTTATGGAATTCCATGGATGGTGCCTACCGCAGGCAGCTAATAGGGCCATGGAACCCATAAATAATATAGTTTTAACTGGAGCGCTCGCCCTATGCGATGATGAACGGTTTATTAGATGGACTTTTGTAGTTTCACATAAAAGTAAATCTTATAAGCACCTGCGTTCTTGGTGTATCTTTGCCTTTTGTTCGCGAACTTTTTCAGAATTAATCCTTCTTTTTGAAAAATTATATTAGAATGCCTTATTTGAAAATTAATATAAGTGGTAGCCCTAGCCCTGTGGTATGATGAACGGTTTATAAGGTGGACTTTTATAGTTTCACATTAAATTAAATCTTATAGGCTCGTCCTGCGTTCTTGGTGTATCTTTGCGTTCGCGAACTGACTAAAAATCAACTGTCAACTGTCACATTGACAGTCGTTGCCAATTTAAAAACCAAACCTCTAAAAACACCCTTTAAAACAAAGCAAAACGGAGTGTTGTGAGACGGTGAGAGTATAGAAATACTCTTTCTGAGTATTTAAATTTTAAATTCGATTTGATTCGATGGAAGTTTATTTTAAATATTTTCTATTTCTGCGAGATTGAAATGGCAGTTACCCTTGGTAATAGTAAGGCAATAACTACTTAGAAAAACGCTACCTGATAGAATGAAAATATAATCTTCGCTAACTCAATCAAAAATTCAACATGAAAAGTACCTACTATAGATTCAACTTTATTGATACCAATAAAACATTAATACTTTTACTTCATTTGCTGTGTCAAACGCCGAACACTAATAAAAGCGCGTTTTCAAAGACATCCACGTAAATGGCCATTTTTCGCAGTAATAGTGCTTTTGTGAAGTGATTTATGATGAAGTTCTACCATTACTACTTTTATAGCCATCCTTGACCACAGATAAGATACTAGTTACTTGACTAGTTTCATTTTAGAAATTCATGCGATATGTAACGTTTTATCAATGCTGCCACAGAGATCTTAAAACGGTTCCTTTTTAGACAGAGATATTTTTTGTTAAGTGTACGGATGACACATGGGACTGAGACGTGTTCGCTTACTACACGGACCTCCTACGAAAGCTCAAGGCCACCCAAAGGGTGATAAAGCGAGCTAATCACTAAACTTAATTTGCAGTGGGCGGGGCACATAGCTCGTAAAAAGAACAGATGACATACGGAAGTAAGACATGGTCGTTTACTATGGGCCTCATTAGAAGGCTCAAGGTCTCCCAAAGGGCAATCCGAAACGGGGAGATCCGTAGGAGAAACAAAGTAACCGAAATAGCTATCAGAATTGCTAAACTTAAGTGGCCAGTGGACGGGACACGTAGCTCGTAGAACAGATGGCCGTTGGGGCAGTAAAGTTCTCGAGTGGCGAAAGCGCACCGAAAAACGTAGCGTAGGTAGGCCTCCCACTTAGTGGACCGATGACCTGGTAAAGGTCGTGGGAAGCCGCTGAATGCGGGCAGCGCAGAACCGGTCGTCATGGAAATCCTTAAGGGAGGCCTATGTCCAGCAGTGAACATCCGTCGGCTGATATGATGACTTATAGTCTTTAAGATTCAGCTCCCAAAAGTAAATAAAATAATTAATAAATATTCTGGGACAAATCACACATGGTCATCTGGCCCCAAAGTAGGATTCCCTGTGTTATGGGTTACCAGAGACTGATATACATACTTATATACGTTTAAATACATATATAGATATATTTAACACCCAGACACAGAGCAAACAAATCTGCTCATCACACAAATGCTTGCCCTGGGTGGGGATCGAACCCACAACCCTCGGATCAGTAGTCAAGGGCACTAACCACTGAGCCACCGAGTCAGTCATAAAGTAACGGGATCCTATAAAAACTTACACCGTAAACCTACCTGCTTAAATTGGAATTGTTGTAACTTACGGAGCTGCATCTTTTTTAGTAAAATTTTCACAGATTAAGTGTTAATATGGCAAAGCTAAGCGACAGCTGTGTATGAGTTTCATAATTTAGTTTATTCCAAAAAAAAACTTAGAAGCTCTCTAGAGTAGGAACTTATTCGTAGATACGTATCAAATTTGCGTCGTACAAAAATAGTTAACTCTATCTAGTCCTAGCATGTTCTAAGCTTTGTTTTCGATTTCAAATGTGTACGATTATCCGACGCTCTTACGAGTACGGTGAAGGAAAACATCGTGAGGAAACCTGCACACGCCCGCAAAGAAACTCAAAGTGAAGTCGCCCAACCTGCACTGGGCCCGCCTGGTCGACTAAAACCCGATCGGCCTAATTCAGGGTGGGCTCGAGCCCCTCGGTGGGGAGCTGAAATGATGATGATGAACCTTAGGACATGCTTGGACTAGATATTCGTGAGAGTAAGCTTTTTTGTTCGACGCAAACTTGATACGAATCTTCAAATGGGTTCCTCCTCTGTAGTGCTTGTAAGGTCTTTGAATAAATTATATTATGTCACTCATGCACAGCTCTCCTATGGTTTTGCTATTTCAGTACGGAACCCTGAATTTAATAGAACAATAAAGTCTGCATTGTACCTATTACTTAATTAATAACCACGCTAAAAAACCGACTTCTATCGCAACAACTTAGTTCATTTTTGCATTATTATTTTTGGTTTTTGTTAATTTTCTAATAAAGTACTACACCGATTCTGATAAAATTTATATGGAACTACACGGGAAGCACTAGCTTTGAAATAAAAAAATAATCATCAAAATCTGTTCACGCAATCAAAAGTTCTGAGGTAACACACATAAAAAAAACATACAGTCGAATTGAGAACCTCCGCCTTTTTGGAAAACGGTTGAAAACTCCACGGTTAGTTCTATTTCGTCTTGAAAAATATACCTAGGAATAAACGGTTACAACTCATACAATAACTATTACTGTACAATCTCGAGTTAACATTAATAAAAAACATATGCGGCTGTATGTGACGAGTACGTTGCAAGTAAATGGCACTTTACACGAATTGGCACGGGCGCCTTGTTGTACCTACTGTGTGTTATGTATGTATAATATTTGCATGTCGATATTACTAACGATCCGTTTTACGATTAGCAATGTTCTTATTTTTTAAATAATTGCGATGTAACTGCCCGATTAAAAAAAAAACAGGAGGTTCTCAATTCGACTGTTTGTTTTTTTTTTGTTGTATTTGTTTGTTTGTTTTTTTAGACGATTGTTTACTGATTTGAATGATTCTTTTTTTTATCAATGTTTTTTTTTCTATTTACTTCGGTTTCCTTAGCTCGAGTACGACTCATATTTTGCCAGTTTTATTATTGATTACGCTTGTATGTACCTATTACCATTTTTACGACAGAGAAATTACAAAAAAACTTTAAAAAAAACGTTTTTTGTATGGTGGCCCCTTTCAAAAACGGGTTTTTTAAAATTCTCATTACCTATTTGTTAGTGAATCTCTCATAATAACACATTCTTTGAAAATTTTAGCTCGCCACCTATTTTACCTTTTAAAAGATATACAGGATCGCCTTGCCTCCGTGGCGTAATGGTTAGTCCATTCGGTTCACACCAGGAGGTCGCGGTTTCGATTCCCGGTGGGGTCAACTTGTAAGACTCGGTTTGTTTGGTGGTATGGCAATATCTAAGCCCGCCTGGCTAGCTACCACTAAGTCTTGGCGCCAAACATCAGTGTTAACAACATTGACGATTGCTTGAAGATGATAGGTTAGCCAGTTCTCTATTGCGTTGGGGAATCTTGATGAGCCCGCGTCCATCTTCGGGATCATTATCACTTACCATCAGGTGAGATGATGCCAAGGGATTACCAATTGTGGAGCTTGCCTGTAACATCGTTGGCTGTTTCAGCACTTATCATCAGGTGTGGAACAGATAAACCATCTCATTTTTAATAATAGAAAAAGGTTAATAATTATTGTTTTAAGCTATTGCATAGCTTTTATCGAGGGCTTTGAGTGCGGCGACCGAATCAAGAAATTCCGTAACGAAAATAAAACCTAACACCCCACGCTCGGCCAAGTTCTAAAAAACTTACAGTGCCATCTATTAGCGATTTACGGTACTAAAAGGACTTAGTCAATTTTACTGGTGTAACTTTTTTAGTGTTAATTTATTACATAAACATCCCGCTCCCCAAAGACTAGGTATATGGTACTGGTAAATAAAAATAAATAAATAATTATAATTCCATAAGTTGATAAAAAATGCTATGGAATATAGCTTTACCGCTGCAGTCCCCGAGAGCCAAAAGTTTTTTTTGTAATTTATTTACTAACTATGCATTTGATATGCGCACGCTACCAACTCCGGTTGCGTCTGTCAGCGCTAGGAGGTATAATTTATCGTTGTGTTGTACTTCTGCGCGGGCGCATCGGCGCATCCAGCGGACGGGTCACCGGGAGCACCGCGTGACGGCGCTCGTTCTAAATATTATTCTAAAACGTATTTTGTACATTGATTTTGCAACTATTGGTAGGTATGTGAGATTCTATGCTAAAATGTAGGTAACATTCCAAACCCTTGGTCTAAGAAATGCAACTGCAATCCTTTATTGGAAAATACATACATGTAGTAGATAGATAGATAAAACATTTATTCAAAGCTACATTACAGTTAATACACAAAAAGAACAAAAAATAATAAAAACTTATATCTAAGCTTAAATGTAAAAAGAGGGTAGATAGATACCTAAAATTGTGCCGTAGCTTCATAATGGCTCCGACTCAGCATATGCTAGATAGAGATAGTAGATATCTATTACTTTTTAAGAATTCCATAGTCCATACCCAAAGGATAAAAACGGGACCCTATTACTGAGACTTCGCTGTCCGTTTGTCCGTCTGTCACCAGGCTGTATTTCATGAAACGTGATAGCTAGACAGTTGAAATTTTCACAGATGATGTATTTCTGTGGCCGCTATCACAACAAATACTAAATAACAAAATAAAATAAATATTTAAGGGGGCTCCCATACAACAAACGTGATTTTTTTGCTCGGTTTTGCTCGATATTGAGAACGGCAACAGAACAGAATAGAATTCACAGAATATTAAGTTGTATTATTCACTTTAAAAATAAATAATTATATTAAAATAAAATTAATATCTAAGGGGGGCTCCCATACAACAAACGTGATTTTTATAGATAATGGTACGGAACACTTCGTGCGCGTGTCCGACTCACACTTGGCCCGTTTTTAATTAATTGCATAGGTAGTAGTACTATTGGGAACAAGGACTCTCATTTGTACTATGTACTAAGATTAAAAAATATAGATAGTGGTACTAAAGAGAATGATATTTCCCACTTGAACCACCGGTGGTACAGCTCAGTGGTACTAATGGGAAGGAAGCTTTGTGTGTTTAAATTTTTTAGTTTTTGAAATTTTGTTATGAACTTTTGCATCCGAGGGGCTCGAGCCGACCCTAAATTAGGGCTATCGAGCCTTAGTCGACCACGCGGGTCCAATGCGGGTTGGTCGACTTCACACACAACCTCGGGGCCAAAATATCGCTAAGCTCAGAATTCAAACTTTTTTTTAATTCACAATTGGTAAGCCCTTGGCCCTCACCTGATGGTAAGTGACGATGATGCCGAAGATGGAAAAGGGCTTACTTAGATTACCCAACGCAATGGAGAACTGGCAGTCTTATCTTCAAGCCGGAACACATCAATGTTGTTAATACTAATGTTTGGCGGCAAGACTTAGATAAGTTGGTGGTAGCTAGCCATGCCCTACCACCAACCAAACCGAGTCTTACAAGATGACTCCGCCGGGAATCGAACCCGTGACATCCTAGTGTAAAACTGATGGACTAACTATTACATCGTGTTCAAAACTTATACTTTACTTATATGTATGCAGGTCGTGCCTCCTGGTGTGAAGCGAATGGACTAACCATTACGCCACGGAGGCGGTTAAACTAACTCCCTCGGAACAAAATATTACTTTGTCCCCTTATCACACAAACAACTATTTCACATATCGTAGACAAGACAGGCACGGAGGCTGTGTTGTGTGGATCAGGTCAAGTCAGAGGTGGCTGGGACGAGTGCGCTTACCTCACACTACGACGTGTTTAGTGCGCGCGCGCTCGGCACTGTATACCGGCTACTAACGAGACTAGCAGTAATCACTCTTTTTAAGGTTCTGTACCTAAAGGCTGGTAAGCCTCCGCTGTCCCTCCGTCCGTCTTTCAGCGGGCTGTATTTTATGAACCGTGATAGCTAGACAGTTGAAATTTTCACAGATGATGTATTTCTGTTGCCGCTATAACAAAAATACTAAAAATTAGAAAAGTTAAAGTCTCCATACAAAAATCTTGTTTTTTTTAATAAAAACGTGAAGAAACTAGCGCCATCTAGAACGATGGTACGGAAAGTCGATTAACTCGCACAGCGGAGTCTTAGTAATAGGGTACCGTTTTTACCCTTTGGTTACGGAACCCTAAAAAGACAAAAAGATGAAAATAAGAAAATAAATGAGAACCAAAAAGATTGACTTCGTCATAAGGCTAAAACTAAACTTATGTAAGTGCCAACATTTCTTTTATTATTTTCGAATCATTCAGCATCAATAGGGGATCGGACTGCATCAAAAATAAAATCTGAAATATGATTTCCTAAATTGCTCTCCTCTTGAAGTTTCAAAAAACCTTACTTGTTTTGTTTTTCCATCACGTCTTCAATTTTCAATTGATCAAATTCACAAAATAAGTTCGTGACGCTCAAAATCTATAACGTCACTTGTGGGTATTTCAAACATTTTTAGAACAAAATTTCGTTTTTGACTGATCATTAAAAGAAACTGATATGACTAGCAGTCCGATCCCCTATTATCAACCTTTTCATCTTAATCATTCCTCGTAGGAATAAATAGTGTGGCCGAGGCCATGTATATATTTAGTTTCGCAGTCTTCGTTAGTCCACGTTTGATACTTCTCAGCACCTGAAACCTACGAACCTTATTAAATTCTGGGCACGACGACAACCGCTTAAATCAAAGATGATGTTACTCAATTTTATTAACCGACCTTCTTTATCACCACTGCATAGAGTGCTATATCCTTTGCAAAAGTACCAAATTCTTTACCTGTGACGCGTGTTGCAATCAAAATATCAGATTGTCATTCAACTGCTGTCAGATCACTAACCATTTCGGCAATCGGGACGTGTCTGCGAATCCAACATCTGTTAACAAGTCGTCAAAATACGTGGAGATTGCGGAATCATGGATTTTGTGTTCGCCGGTGTATTATGATGGTTTGTTTATGGCGTTCTTGTCATATATTCCATTAATAAACTCCAACTAAAGGTATATTTCAAAAGGGAAATTAAAAATTAATTATGTAAATGACAAAGATATAATATGCTTATAATGCACACACTGGACACTTCATACAACGGGCCGTAACAAACAAAATGGCGGTGAAATCCTATACGTTCGACAACCAAACTGTAACCAATCTGTATTAATCTGGGTGACGAGGGGGTGAGGTCCCAATCTAGAGAGCGGCAGGGAGTGTCCATACTGTATGTTAGTACGATAATAGGTTCGGTTAGCTTTGATCGATCATACCGTCGAAGAGATTCGCGCGAAGCTCCCACCTCCTGGGCGGCGGATCTAACTTTTTTTTTTCATTCATATCAGCTCATATACGTCCCCACCGAGGGGCTCGAGCCTACCCTTAGTATGGGCTGATCCTCCAACAAAAACCATAACCTGAAACTATAATCTGAATCATGACATTATCTGTAATAGACAATAAGTTTTTTTGGCTATTTAAAAGTGTGTGTAACCACCTATTTTAAATTAATGAATAAAAATTGAATGTACTTAATAACGATAACTACAATTGATAAGCCCTTGGAATCATCTCATCTGATGGTAAGTGACGATGATGCCGAAGATCGAAGTGGGCTTACCAAGATTCCCCAACGCAAGGGGGATCTGCCTATCTTATCTTAAAGCCGGAACACAGTGATGCTGTTAACAATGATGTTTGGCGGCAAGACTTGGATAATATGGTGGTAGCTAGCCAGGCGGACTATGAAAATGCCCTACCACCAACCAAACCGAGTCTTACAAAGTTGACCCCGCCGGGAATCAAACCCGCAACCTCCTGGTGTAAAGCGAATGGATTAACCATGACACCGTTTCAACAGTACCAAACAGTTTAAAAACTATAAAAACGTAAAAGAAATAGTATACGTTTTTATGATTGTAAAAATTACAAAGCTGATGGATAAGTTGATGAAAAGTACCGACCACTACCTAAAATCATCTAAAGCCTTACGCCTGAGTCATAGTATTATGATAGGCACAGTATTACTGTGCCACGGGAGTCTTCATTGCTTAACCCTTTACTTTACTTCAGACCCTCGAGATCTAAGATAGAAAGCCTAGTATACCTCATCATCATCAGCGGCTATCAATGTTGTTTGTTGGCTTTTCAACAAGAAGGTGATCTTCATATTATTTTCTTATTTTTTTATCCACAATCGATAAGCTCTTGGCATTATCTCACCTGATGGTAAGTGACGATAATGCTGAAAATGGAAGCGGATTTACCAAGATTCCCCAACGAAATAGGCTATCTTGGAAAGTGGAACACATCAATGCTATTAACACTGATGTTGGCGGCAAGACTTAGATGAGATGGTGGTAGCTTAGCCAGGCAGGCTATGATGCCCTACCACCAACCAAACCGAGTCTTACAAAGTTGACCCCACCGGGAATTGAACCCGCGACCTCCTGTTTCGAAGCGAATGGACTAACCATTACGCCACGGAGACGATTCCTTACCTACATACCCCACGAGCAGCTACACCATTCCACACACTGGACACTTCATACAACGGGCTAGAAATGACATTTCAAAAAACGAATGATGAAACAAACAAAATGGCGGCGATATCCTATACGTTCGACAACCAAACTGTAACGAAGAAGAAGACGAGGGGGTGAGGTCGCAATCTAGAGAGCGGCAGGGAGTGTCCATACTGTATGTTAGTACTAATTTATTTACTTTGACCATTCTATCTACCCTCTAAAGTCTAAATGTACTAAAGTTTCGAAAACCAAACCGAACTCATTTACAAGAAATAACAATAAAACGGAACCGAAACGTTCGAAACAATACGATCTGTTACATAAACCACTTGCCCAAATCTGAATCCCAAGGTCAATGGAGAACAAAAGCGTACTTAAACGGCCATCAGACCGGAACAGACTTGCGCCTGCGACCCATATCTGCCGGAAGTGACGTGGCTTAGACGTCTTAACCGTGAACGACGTAAAGTTTCACTCTCAGAGCTATACGGTCTACCTGGCTATATAGAGCGGATCATATACACATCTGGAATCAGATGTGCAGGTTTCCTCATGATGTTTTCCTTCACCGTTAAAGCAGTCGGTAAGTATATGTACGTAAGTCTCGAAAAACTCATTGTACATTGGCCGTCCGGATTTGAACCCGGGACTTCTGGAAAGGAGGACCGAGTCGTTACCAGTTGAGCCACCGATGCTTTTTGTGTAACTATGTTTGTTTCGAGTACCAACTGTACAGGTAGTTTACTATAAAAGTCCGAGGCCTACAGGTGCACAAACAAATAGGTACTGTTTTGATTGCTAATGTAAGAATCAAAATTCCATGAAGTCAAACCGTGGCTTACCTAACTGTCAACTAAGTAA
Organism: Coleophora flavipennella; assembly: GCA_947284805.1. Taxonomy (NCBI): domain Eukaryota; kingdom Metazoa; phylum Arthropoda; class Insecta; order Lepidoptera; family Coleophoridae; genus Coleophora; species Coleophora flavipennella. The sequence goes on along the minus strand of OX369279.1, from coordinate 2,413,790 downwards.
GATAATTTTTTTAAAGTATATATATTAACGTCTCTGGGTACAGAAGCCCTTTTGAGAAGGTCTTCATATAAACATATTCATTTGTTTTTTTAATTAAGATTGCTAGTACCGGTGCATTACAAATCTTCTCTGGCGTTCTTGACAGCATTTGCAGCAGCCTCATTCTTAGGTGAAACACCCGGTTGCGTATATAAAACTGCATTCAGTGAAAAATGGGTTTTCACGTCCTCCTTCATTTTATTTTCTTGTTCTTTACATTGCTCACGTGCACCACATGTTTTTCTCCAAAACGCACTACTTTTAAAAGCAAATTCTAGCAGAAAACAATGCAAAAACAATAAAATAAAACTACGAATGCGATATATATCATGCGAACCCTGCAAAAAAATTGATGAGAAAAGACAGCATCCACACAACGTTCAATATTGTTCTTCACATGTTAATTATATCTTTATGACCCTTATAAGTACCATATTATATAATGCACATTTCATGTTATCTATCACATTGGTTATGTTAGAACTATGAAAATTTTTAAATTTTTTAATTACATTCTGAATTTTCTTAATTAAACACGATAATAAGTTGCATAAATTACTTTACACTGCATTCCTTTCTGAAATTATACAATTCAATAAACTTTGTAAGTCAGCAGCGTAACATGGATCTGTCAAAGGAAACAATATCATGTCAGCTCATATACTTCGCCACCAAGGGGCTCGAGCCTAACCTGAATTAGGACGTTCAGGCCTTAGTCGGCCACGTTAGCCCAATGTGGTTTGGTTGACTTCCCACACAACCTTCGCAGGCGTGTGCAGGTTTCCTCACGATGTTTTCCTTCACTGTAAGAGCGTCGAATAAACGTACATCTGAAATGAAACAAAAAAATCCCTAAAAAGCTTACGTAACACGCCAAACTTTGCAAAACTTAACTAACGTACAAGTAACAACTGGTAGATTTAAAACCCTTTAGTTACTGTTCCGTAGTCAGGTAACAAATTAAGATTCACTGTTCGCTCTAAACGCAACCCCAACGAGGTGTGTAAATACGAGTAAGTTTCAACGATAGTGAATGTGAATCACGTATAATAATCTGTAATTATCTTCATTATAACTGATCATCTGATAGACTAACTGGACGGTCGGCGGTAAACACTATGATTATAGTGTGATAATCATGTTTCATTATACAGAGGACTTAGCATTAGATGACGCAAAAATTTAAGTTTTCTAAAAAAAATATGATACTTTATTAAAGTATCATATGTTTTTTATGATACTTTATAGTGTGTGTAATAGAAATTATTTTAGGATCAAGATTTATTGTCAGCTTTTTCATTACAAGTTTTGATATGTATATTGTGTCATATTGTGTCATCTAGTTTTTTTTCCTACTTGACTACACGGACCACAATAAGACATTTCAGTATTCTATAACTAATATGTGTTTTGGTTTAAATAAACGTGTTTGCTCTAACTGCGATGTAGCGTTTTAATCATTATAGTCCCAAAAATTTACAATTTGCGCCTACGATCCATCGTCCCATTTATTTGTTAGCGTGTAACTTAAGTATTTGTGTTATATTGACATAACAATAGATTAACCTATTTCTCTCTTTATTTCTAGTCGTTCTTCGGCCGCTCATACAACAACCTGAATTCCATCACGGAATGCAAGAACAACGGAGAATGTGTCATCAATAAGAAGAACAGGACTGCGTGCAAAGCCTGCCGCCTCCGCAAGTGTCTCATGGTTGGCATGTCCAAGTCTGGCTCCAGATATGGCCGAAGATCAAACTGGTTCAAGATCCACTGCCTGCTTCAGGAGCAACAGCAAGCCGCCCAATCAAGATCTCCTCCAAGAGTTCCCCAATCACCACATCATCTAGCTCCTCCCTTCCCTCCCCATCTATTCCCTGGCCTAGCGCGACCGAGAACTAAAGAGGAATTAGCGCTTTTAGGTCTGGATGAGTATAAGCCTTCAGGGTCCCCTGACTCGCATAGAAGTGAGTCCTCACCGAAACTCGATGATAAAAGCAGAATAACGCAGCATAGACTGCCGGATAGACCTCTGACGCCACCACGAGACGCATTCGTTCCACTGCCATTAGCCAACATCTCCTTGCCTCACTTTCATCATTCTCCATTTTTACCGCCACCTCCATTCAGCCCATTCGCTGCCAATCATCCTCTTCTTTTCCCTCCTGGATTTCATCCAATCTACTCGAGACATCTTCTGGATCAAGCAGCGTTGAGACAAGCGGCTGAAAACAACAACGACGTCAGAATTGATGACCACAACACCGATTCTTCAAAAAGATTCTTTTTAGACGAAATCCTAAAGCAGCAGAGATCTACGCAGCCTACTTCGCAGGAGGATATTTCCGAGGCGGAATTTGTGCCAACGCCTCCAGCTGAAAGAAGAACTTCAGAGTCGCCATTACAAGAAAACCCAATGGATTTGTCGGTGAAATCTGATGGCAGATCAAGTTCAGCGCGGCGAAGGTCTGACGACAGTGAAGTGATAGCTCCAGACAATGATGATAACGAGTCAGCCAGCGGAGGTGGCTCAGCCAGTGAAGAAGAAGACGTCTCATACTCACAAATCAAGAGGATTAAGCTCCATCCTCTGGATCTAACTACCAAAGTGTGACGTCATCCAGACGCCATATAAGTATTGCCGTTTTTAGTAAAAGTAAAGGAAATAATAAAAAACTTTTTAGTGACGATCAGTGAATTCATCATGGCCAGTAAATCGGATTGTGATTTTAAAAATAAGTAGGACATTTAAAAGGAACATTCCGAAAAATTTTTGTTTTGTGAATTGTTATCGATTGAATTTAAAGAGTCTATCCCAAATACGTAACATAAGTAGTGTTTAATTAGATAAATATTAAAGTTAGAGGCCCGGTCGATGGTTGTACAAATTTCAAATTGTTAATGAATAAATTATTCCGTTATTTTAAGTTAGGTAATGAGTAGTTAGTGTATTTTAATATTGAGAATGGAAAACAGCCGGGTGTTGCAACATTCCATTTTGATGAAAATAGATATATTTTTGTGTAATTCTATAATTTATTCTTTTTTGTAGAGTTTTTGATTGACGTGTTGTTTGCTGTTATAGTCTTCTCGGGTGCTTCTGTCTGTCTGTCTTGATTTACATTACATATTTAAGTCATACTTTATTTCTTAAATTTTCTACCCATCACGTTTTATTTTAATTTTAGATCGAAATGTTCGATTTTGTGTTTAAAGAAAAATATACTCAAACGTGTACTCGGTATATAAAATAAAGACAATACCCAACAGTTAGTACTTTATAATATTGAAAAAATTGAAATGAAATTTCCCTCTATAGACACTTTAACATAAATATTTTTTTATGTCTTATTTTATATACCATCTGTTTATAATAAAACATTCCTATACATTTGCTCAAGTTAAAATTATATTCCGAATTAAAACCTTTTTATCATAAAAATATTTTAATATGTTTTATACTCACAATCAATGTAGTGAAATTAGTCTCAATTAAACATACTCAAATGTAATGTTAGAAATTTTAGGCCTTGGGTACTTTGGATATCGCAAGAAATGGTCGTATAGTTGTGCGTTTGCCATATTTTCATGTGAATCTTTCAAATTTTTTGAAAAAGTGCTGTATTTTAAACAATTAAACGTTTTGTGGTGCTATTTTCTGTAAAATTTTAAACAGAGTCGCTCTCAGCGATACGCAATAATATTTTTTTATTATCTCCAATGTACTCTAGGCCTATAATTACTATTTGTAAATATATTGTTTACTTAGTTAGAGCGTTTTAAATGTTTGTAATCGATTGACATTCCATGAAATCGTACAAAATAAAATATTCATGCACTCGATTCGCCGCCTTTAATTAACTTTATTTGTATTTTACATTTGTAACAAAATAAAAATATATTTAATAAGAGCGTCGGTGGCGCTGCCTCCTATCCGGGAGGTCGTGGTTCAAGTCCTGCCACGTACTAATGTGTTTTCGAATTTCGATCTCATTTGTACGTTTATCCGACTCTCTTACGGTGAAGGAAAACATCGTGAGGAAACCTGCACACACCTGTGAAGAAACTCGAAGGTTGTGTGTGAAGTTGACCAACCCGCACTGGGCCCGCGTGGTCGACTAAGGCCCGATCGCCCTAATTCAGGCTAGGCTCGAGCCCCTCGGTGGGGACGTATATATGAGCTGATGTGATGATGATGCTTTTTTATTTCGAAATAAGTAAATTATAAATATTATAATATCAGCCGGAAAACGTCCACTGCTGGACAAAGGCCTAACCCAAGGGTGTCCACGACGACCGGTGCTGCGCTGCCCGCATCCAACGGCTTCCCGCGATCCTCACCAGGTCGTCGGTCCACCGCGTGGGAGGCCTGCCTACGCTACGTTCTCCGGTGCGCGGTCGCCACTCGAGAACTTTCAGCTGATATGATGAATTATAATAATTACGATAACTTTTACAGCTTATTTAAAAACGACTTGAAATTAATAGTAATGTCACCTGTGGATATGTAAATTACAAAAAAAGTTAAGTTTGCTTTTGTGATTTCTTTTTGATTGAACCATAGTGAACATTAAACCCAAGTCATACGCTGCAGCTCGCCTTAGCATATACATATAGGATACAACATAAGAATAAATATGTATTAAAAATCTGAAACTGTTGATTGTAGAAAAATAATAATATGGGAAAAAGTCGCGTCGTCAATTTAAGAGTATAGGTACAGAGATAATGCATTAAAATATTGGTAAGTGATGATGATTCCGAAGATGGGAGCGGTCTTACCAAGATTCCCCAACGCACTGGCTAAGGCTATCTTATCTTCAAGCCGGAACACATCAATGCTGTTAACACTAATTTTGCCGGCAAGACTTAGATAAGATGATGGTAGTTAGCCAGGCGTTAGTTAGAACACCGGATGGACGTACTGACACACACTTTTTTGTCTTCTTGTCTTTTAGACTCTATTAGTGTAAGACAACTGATCCCATTAAAATCTCAACTTCGATTTTTTTACCATCACCATACCTTCTTTAAGTAAGTAAGTAAGTATTTATTTGCTTTTAAACAAGGTACAGTAAGTAAAATGATGTTCGTTATTAAAGTAGGAATCACTTGTTTAGCCATATAGAACAACAGCATGCAAATGTTATTACAGTAATAAATAGATAGAAACGAAACAAAAAAAAACTTCAAATTTAATCCTTGACATACATCATAATTTGTGACCCAAAAACTCATCAAGAGAATAAAACATATTATGAAGAAGCCATTCATGTAGGGTTTTCTTTAATCTATTGAAAGGCAGATCTTTAAACGACTGCGGTATTTTGTTATATATGACGTGACCCATCCAATAGCAATTCTTTTGATAATTAGTAGTCTTGGGAATTTCGCTCATAACTAGCCTGTTGGGTTTTCTTTTCACTCTTGCAGTTACTTCACTCGCTTGCTTGTAGAATGTTTTCTGATATTTTTTTAACAAATTTAGCCATTTCAAATACTTAAAGTCTTAAATAGCGGTCTACATGATACGTCCTACGTCTTTGCTCCTTCGACGCTTGAAAGTAAAAATGCAACTCCAATTCAATTCAATTCCATTCATTTATTTGTTCAAGAATTCGGTAAAGTTTGGTGTGAATAGTGTTGAAGTGCGCGAACTCAACCTTAAATTAAGGTGTACAAATATTAATTTACATTAAAAAATCTTATTTTCTATAACATTACAATTATTAATATAATTTATTAATTTAAAAAGACATAAATATTTCAAGCAGCAACACGTTCAATTTTATTTATTATACCTATTTAAAAATAAAATCACTTTATTAGTCCAAAAATATACAAATAATGATTCATGAAATAAATTATAAGTGTATTAATCAACAAATAATAACAAAAATTAAATTAAAGTTATTAGCATAGTTATTATAAATGTCCATCTCTCTTAAAAACTATAAAAGATTAAATAAAATATCACCAAATCACATTATTAATAGTAAAAAATTCATCAATGGAATAAAAGCAGTGAAGTAAAAGAAGTCCAGGTAATGATCGTCCTTCAGGTGAGTTAGCCACGCAATTCACACTACGACCGCTACTTTAACGTATGTAATCTTAGAATTGGTGGGTACCACTTAAAAGCTCGATTTACGTATAAGTCGCAGCCATATCGTAGAATGAGCCGTTTTACAAAATTGCGCTAAAAACACTACTGAGTAAAAAAACTCCGAATAAATCCGAGTCAGACGGTCAGTTTTTCACAGTAGAACAAGACAATGATAACCTAACCTAACCGTTTGTCCACCCGTTAGTCCAACTCGGTTCTACTTGGAGTTTTTTACTCAGTGAACAGCGCGCCGTCACAGTATAACGATATGGCCTACAGTAGCGCAACGCCTTTGATGTCGCATGATGCGCCACCGGATTAGGTACTAGCCCTATACTAGCCTGGCAAACTTCGCGAAGCCCCGCCGCCTGCTGCCTCGCAAGTACCCTTCCGTTGCTCTGCGTAAGTACAATCGTTGCGCTACTGTAAGCCGCTATATTGTAATACTGTGGCGCCGTTTTGTAAAACGGCAAATTCTTCTCATATAATAATATACCTGAAGCCAATATATGCGAGATAGCCAGCGAGATTATCAAAGATATCTCGAGGATTGGCAAAGCATTGATGTCTTCCCTAACTTAGTATTTAAGTCTACCAATCTGACGACTGGTCTGGAAACCAGCGCTGTAGCTTCTGCTGCATTTTTTATTATTAGTCTCAATTGGTAAGCCCTTGGCATCATCTCACCTGATGGTAAGTGACGGTGATGCCAAAGATGGAAGCGGGCTTACCAAGATACCCCAACGCAATGGGGATCTAGCGATCTTATCTTCAAGCCGGAACACTTCAATGCTGTTAACACTGACTGAGATAAGATGGTGGTAGTTAGCCAGGCGGGCTATGAAAATGCCCTACCACCAACCAAGTCGAATCTTACACAGTTAACCCCGCCGGGAATCGAACCCGCGACCATGGAGGCAAAAATTCGTTCAAGGATGCGGCGGAGGAGTTGAAGTATTTGACTACTGTATTAAACTGTTGCTAGATTATATGACGTCACATAAAATTCAACATGGCGGACTCTAGCCGTAATTTGCCGTAGTTGGGTTAGTTTTACCCTTACCCTTGCTGTCACCTTTGATCATCATCATCATATCAGACGTAAAAATGACCTACCGCCAACCAAACCGAGTCTTACAAAGTTGACCCCGCCGAGAATCGAACCCGCGACCTCTTGGTGTGAAGCGAATGGCCTAACCATTACGCCACGGAGGCGGTTTGCTAGGCCAAGGGTGGTGGGTTTGATCCCAACCCAGGGCAAACATTTCTGTTATGAACTGATTTGTTTGCTCTAAGTCTGGGTGTTCAATATCTATATATGTATGTATGTATATCAGTATGTGGTTCCCATAGCACAGGGAATCCTAGTTTGGGACCGGATGGCCAGGGGTGATTTGCACCTGAGTGGTTTACAAGTGGTCGTAGCTCCTTTACTTTAGGTGGGTATTTCAGCCTTTTGCCACCTCTTTACCCGATTGATAAGAAGGAGGGTAATGTTTGTAAGGTTTGTTTATGTTACATATTATGTATGTATGTCTGTTTCATCGGCCAAGCTGTATTCTAAACGGCTTGACGGATTAGGTTAGATTCGTGTTCATCCCTTGAGTTACATAGATACAGTTTATGCATTGAGGTTTTTTTAAATTAAATTTGTTCTTGAAATTAATAATCAGAATGGCTAAACACGTTTAAAAACCGACGTCCATCGCTAAAACTTAGTATGATTTCGCATTATTATTTTTGGTAATTTTCTTAAAAAGTACAACACTGATTTTGATAAAAGTTTTATACGACCAACCTAGCGCCATACCCTATCGAATAAATAAAAAAACCGGCTAAGTGCGAGTCTCTACCGCACACATAGGATTCCGTACCATCATACTAAATGGCGCTAGTACAAAGTTTCTTCACGATTAAAAAAAACGTGTTTTTTTTTGTATGGAGACCCCTTTATTTTGACACTTTTTCTAATTTTTAGTATTGATTGTTATAGCGGTAACAGAAATACATCATCTGTGAGACGAACAGACAGAGCGAAGTTTTAGTAATAGGGTCCCGTTTTTTTTTTTTTTTTTAAACACACATAGTCACCCTTTTAGTTTACCCTTTGGGTACGGAACCCTAAAAACGAAAATCTGTCCACAATCTGCAGAGATATCACATAACAAACATACAATTTAATTGATGACTTCCTTACTGAAACATCATCTGCCACCATCACAACAGGCCCAGTACGAAGATGATGATGTTAGTATGTTCGAAGTTTGTTCCTCGTACATACTGAACCACCAAGCAGATTTTTACAAATACTGTCCAACCCCTTCGTCACACCCCGGACACTGCATACAGAGCGGTCGTGAAATGACATTTCTAAAAACAAATGACGGAGTAAACCAAATCACAGCGAAATCCTATACGTTCGACAACCAAACTGTAAGCAATCTGTATCAATCTGGGTGACGAGGGGGTGAGGCCGCAATCTAGAGAGCGGCAGGGAGTGTCCATACTGTATGTTAGTATTGTATATACTTTGCCTTCGTCTAAGGAACAGAGTCCATACAGTCGGCCAACGGTGACGTCATGCGGGGGAGAGGGGCGAGGTGTGGGAGGTAGAGCCCAAACTGACATTCCGATTTGGTACAATTCTTTTTTTAACCGACTTCAAAAAAAGGACGAGGTTTTTCAATTCGACCGTATGTATTTTTTATTTTCTTTTAGTGTGTTCGCGGATAACTTCGTCGTTTATGAACCGATTTTGATAATTCTTTTTTGTTGGAAACGAGATATCCCAAGGGTAGTACCATAATAAGGCAACCAGGATCTGGTAATGGGATTCCAGAGAAATCGAGGTGAACCTTAGTTTCCTGTTTAAAGTCGGGTTTTTTGGTTCAAAATTATTTTATCCACAATTGATAAGCCCTTTAGCATCATCTCACCTGATGGTAAGTGACGATGATGCCGAAAATGGAAGCGGGCTAACCATGATTCCCCAACGCAATGGGGGATCTGGCTATCTTATCTTCAAGCCGGAACACTTCAATGCTGTTAACATTGATGTTTGGCGGCAAGACTGAGATAAGATGGTGGTAGTAGCCAGCCGGGCTATAAAAATGCTCTACCACGAACCAAACCGAATCTTACACAGTTAACCCCGCCGGGAATCGAACCCGCGACCATGGCGGCAAAAATTCGTATAAGGTTGCGGCGGAGGAGTTGAAGTATTTAACAACTGCATTAAACTGTTGATAGATTAGATGAAGTCACATAAAATTCAACATGGCGGACTGTAGCCGTTATTTGCCGTAGTTAGTTTTACCCTTACCCTTGCTGTCACCTTTGATCATCATCATCATATCAGCCGAAAGACGTCCACTGCTGGACAAGTCTAGGATTTCCACAACGACCTGTGTTAGGCTGCTAGCATCCAGTGACTTTCCGCGACCTTTACCATGTAGCAACTTAACAGAGAAGTGCTCAAAAATAAATTATGGAGTATTGCCCTCCTACTAAATTTTCAAAAGCTTAACTCGCTGTGTTTTCGGTCACGTCTCCAATTTTTGATTAATTGTAAAAATATATATTGAAAATATAGTTTTAAAAAAAACTAAAAAAACACGCTTTTAAAGCACATAAAAATAAAAAGTGAAAAATAATTCTTAATAGAGCTAAAAATAATAATGAACGAAAAATACTAGTATTATTGTGAAAAAAGCGTAGGGCGCTTTGTGCCATATTTTTCGTATAAGGAGCAACCCACGCTTTTTTCACAATAATATTAGTATTTTTCTTTCATTATTGTTTTTAGCTTATATTAAGAATTATTTTTCACTTTTTAGTTTGATGTTTATTATAGCGCGTTTTTTTATTATTTTTTTAAACTATATTTATTTTTCAGTTTTTAGTTCAGGATAATGAGATAAATTTTAACTAATTCTTGATAAATGTACAATTAAATCTGTCCGTTTAAAGTGGGTCAAAATCGAGTGCAAAGGAGTCGGTTACAAACATACATACATACAGGTGAAGCTAATATAAGCGTGTTAATTTTTTTTTACATTATTAGTGATCCGTAAAAATGGTCGTCGGCGGCTCAACCGGTAACGACTCGGTCCTCCTAACCAGAAATCCCGAGTTCAAATTCGAAGAGCCCAATATGCCAATGAGTTTTTCGAAACTTAAGTACATATATATACCGATTGCTTTAACGGTGAAGAAAAACATCGTGAGGAAACCTGCACATCTGATTCCAGATATGTATGAATGTCGCGTTGCACACGTCCGTAGGTTTAAATCTAAATGCCCTAATTATAAGCACAATTTTGTGCCACACGATAAGAAAGAAAGAAAGAGAGATCCGTAGTCGACAAGGAAACCTTGTCATATCAGCTTATGTACGTCCCTACCGAGTCGAGCCTACCCTGAATTAGGGCGATCGGGCCTTAGTCGACCACGCGGGCCCAGTGCGGGTTGGGCGACTTCACGTAACTATTTAGTAATCTGTGACTTCACCACACAACCTGCGAGTTTCTTCGAGGGCGTGTGCAGGTTTCCTCACGATGTTCTCCTTTACCGTAAGACCGTCGGATAAACGTAAATATGAAATCTAAATACGAAATCACATTGGTACGTGGCAGGTTCGAACCACAACCTCACGGATAGGAGGCAGCGGCCCTAGCCATTACGCCACCGACGCTCTTAACATAAGGAAACCTTATAGTTTCGCAATGTCTGCCCGTCTGTCTGTCCGCATGTCCCTGGCTTAGCTCAGAAACTATCAGTACTAGAAATCTAGTAGTTAAGCATGGATAACATACGTGTTAATCACACTGATAAAGTGGTAAAATAAAATATTGAAGGGTAGGTACCTCCCCTACACGTCAAGAGGGGTATTTTTTTGACGTACAAGGAAACAGTAGTTTTAACAGAGCTATTCAACAATATCCCACACGACAGGATATTGTTGAATAGGTCTGTTAAAACTACTGATTCAGTGTTCCGTTAGCGAAATACTAAGCTTTAAAGTTCTAATGTTTGTTAGATTCAAGTGCAGTCCTAGATAAACCGCTATTTTAAGACATTTTTAACCGCCTCTGTAGCTCAGAGGCAAAGTTCACTGGCTTTACACAGGAGGTCCCGGGTTCGATTCCCGGCGGGGTCAATTGTAAGACTCGGTTTGGTTGGTAGGGCATTTTCTAAGCCCGCCTGGCTAGCTACCACCATCTTATCTAAGTCTTGCCGCCAAATATCAATGTTGATATCATTGGTGTGTTCCGGCTCGAAGATGAGATAGCCAGTTCCCCATTGCGTTGGGGAATCTTGGTAAGCCCGCTTCCATCTTCGGCCACATCGTCACTTACCACCAGGTGAGATGTTGTCAAGGGTTTACCAATTGTGAAAAAAAAAAAAAAAAAATCTTAAAAAAAATAAATAATAGGACATATAATCAATTTAAAAGGAAAACTATCCCGGCTAAGTAGACTTTCTTAGTTAAGGAGTAATATTCGAACAAATTAAGATGTACAATTAGGTTTGTAAAAAGTTTATAGGTCACCATACAAAATGTTCTATTACCAACTGCAAAATGATTCTGTTTTTAATTTACATTTATTTTTTTAAAAGACAACGGAACCCTACTCTGCGCGAGTCCGACTCGCACTTGGCCATTTTTTTATGTTTTAGGTAGGCATTCGATCCTCATAAAAATGTCAATTCCGTATTTTTTGCCATCACCATACCTTCCTCCTTCGTTGCTTGCTTAATGGCCGCCAGGAGGCTCGAGTTTCCATACAAACGTAGTTTCGCTTTGATACAAAAACTACATGCCAGATTGAATCCAAACTTTGGAAATATATTGAGGAGACACATATCGATGTTTGTAATTAGTTTTCAATGTACTAATATAAAATGGAAAAAATAAGAGCAGTTTCAAACTTTTTATATACAAAGTTTGGATTCAATGCTGCTTGTAGTTTTTGTATTAAAGCGGAACTACGTTTGTATGGAAACTCGAGCCTCCTGAAGACTCTAAACGCTCGCTCTTCAGTCGGTTGAAAGTTTTTACTTTTTAGTAAGTAACTCAAATTACTAAATGTAATCAACTCCCATATTTTACAAGCTTTATTTTTTTTATTGCAATCTTGCAAGATAAATTAGAACCACTTCCCGGTTTCTAATTGAGCTGAAATTTCGCATACACGTAAAGTTTAGAGAACAATGCATGGTCAGCTAAGTGACGTCATTCTAAATTCAATATGGCGGACTACCAAAGATGGCGGATCAGTTAGTTTTTATGCACCCCCATGCTATGGGTATCAAATGAAATGGTTTGTTGAGAAGAAGACGAAATAATTTAAATTATTTTCGAATAAAAGCTGATACCTAAAAGTTTTCAAGTGTTTCAAAAATTGTTTAGATGATTTTATTTATCATGGATGGGCACACATTATAAGAAGGGAAAACTCTATCTTGGTAAAGATTTAGGTTTTTTAAAAAAACGTAATTGGTAAGCCTTTGGCATCATCTCACCTGATGATAAGTGACGATGATGCCGAGTGATGATGATTCCCCAACCCTATGGGGAACTTGCTATCTCATCTTCAAACCGGAAACATCAATGTTGTTAGCATTAATGTTTGGCGGCAAGACTTAGATAAGATGATATGGTAGCTAGCCAGGCGGGCTTAGAAAATGCCCCTTCACCAACCAAACTGAGTCTTATAAAGTTGGAATCCGCTGGGAATCGAACCCGCGACCTCCTGGACTTAACCATTACGCCACGGAGGTGGTTTAAAACCCAGTAAACCCAGCTTTCATGTCCCAAGCACAGCTTAATCTAAAATGCGGTGAGAAAACCCGCAGGTGGTCAGGTCAGTACTCAGGCTACTTATATTTACATAATATTATTACAATTACTAGCCAGGGCCGCACTAAGGAGCAACGGGAGATCGTAATCAGAGCCCTAGAATATAAACGAAAAATTATCTCATTAAACCTGATCTTAATTGTAAATTAAAAACATTTTTCATTATTTGTATTTTCTCAAGTAAAGATAATTAAAGATATCATTTAACTTATAATTATTTTTAAACTATTTAATAATTTCAAGTTGGAGATGATTTCAATGTTAAAATAGTTTATGCGGCGACGCTATTCCAGAATCATAATATCAGCTTTAACCGCCTCCGTGGCGTAATGGTTAGGCCTTTCGCTTCACACCAAGAGGTCGCGGGTTCGATTCCCGGCGGGGTCAACTTGTAAGACTCGGTTTGGTTGGTGGTAGGGCATTTTCTAAGCCCGCCTGGCTAACTACCACCATCTTATCTAAGTCTTGCCGCCAAACATAAGTGTTAACAACATTGATGTGTTCCGGCTTGAAGATAAGATAGCCAGTTCTCCATTGCGTTGGGGAATCTTGGTAAGCCCGCTTCCATCTTCGGCATCATCGTCACTTACCATTTTTTTTTTATTTTTTTTTATTCACAATTGGTAAACCCTTGACAACATCTCACCTGGTGGTAAGTAACGATGTTGCCGAAGATGGAAGCGGGCTTACCAAGATTCCCCAACGCAATGGAGAACTGGCTATCTTATCTTCCTGCCGGAACACACCAATGATATCAACATTGATATTTGGCGGCAAGACTTAGATAAGATGGTGGTAGCTAGCCAGGCGGGCTTAGAAAATGCCCTACCACCAACCAAACCGAGTCTTACAATTGACCCCGCCGGGAATCGAACCCGCGACCTCCTGTGTAAAGCCAGTGATCTTTGCCTCTGAGCTACGGAGGTGGTTAAAATCAGGTTAGATGATGCCAAGGGCTTACCAATTGTGAATATAAACGTCTAAAAACGTCTAATACGTCTCCACCAAAGGGGCTCGACGGCTCGAGCCTATTCTAGAATATTCGAGGATATTTTTTTGTGTCGTCGTCAGCAACCTATCAACGTCCCCATGGCATACATATATGAGGCATAGCCTCTTCCGAAGCTCGGGAAGGTCGGGCCATACTCCACACACGAGGGCCAAGACCGGGTTGGTAGAGGTTTTAGGGCTAGTGGAAAACCCCACTTTCAAAAGTTTTTTCAAGTCGCCTATAAGGTATTTGACTCGGCTTAACAACCGCCACCTATTGCTTATCCAGCAACCAGCACCAAATTGCTTAACGTTTGTTTGTTTGTTTGTAAACTCTTTATTGTACAAAATATACACTTAAAATAATATTTTTAAGAAAAAGCTTTAGTACAAAGGCAGACTCATCTCTTAGAGGGATCTCTTCAAGTCAACATTTGCAATAATAAATATAGGACTTAACTAGGACAAAGAAACATTTAATTACGTACAAACTAACCTTGCGATTCATGAAAAGTTGAGAAAAATGCCACTAACAGTCAAACCCATCCACGTAATGACCGTGCTTCAGGTCAGTTAACCGGCTTGATCGATCCATCCACGCATGTTGCTCAGAGCTACGGATGCATATTTTTTTTCTGTGAGTTCTCGTAATTATTATGGATGTAGGATTATTTAACCCATCAAATTCTTACCGTTAAGAGGACTGTGAACCTACGGCGAAAATTCGACTTTTCATACAAACGGCGATAAAAATTTTCACCTCTTAAATGTTAACCGATCTGGACCAAGGTTGTCAGTCAAAACAAAAGCTAGGCTTATATGTTTCGTTTTTTAAATTACTGATTTTAAAATAAAAAAAAATACCTAAATTAGTTTTGTATGAAAACACGTGAACGACAATAAAATTAAACATATTAACTTCATCGAATAAACAAAAACGTATAAGCCAAGCTTTTGTTCTGACTGACAACCTATCAAAAATTGGTCCAAACCGTTTAACATTTAAGAGGTGAAAATCGTTATCGCCGTTTGTATGAAAAGTCGCAGCTTCACAATCCTTTTAAAAGGATCGAGATAGGGCTGGGCCATTACAATATCATTTTAATCATATCAACCGAAGGAAGTCCACTGCTGGACAAACGCCTGCCCCAATAACATCATTTAAAAGGTTCAAAATTTAATTTGTAGAAATGAAAACCAAAATAATAAACTGAAAATTTGTAGGACGTGGCCAACTGATTCGAAAATTTAATTATGTATAATTACATTTTTAACACACAAAACAAATAAGAAACAAAATCCAATAAATATATTTTTATCACTCCGAAGATCCTTAAATGGCAATAAGACTTAAATAAATCCAATGTGATGTATGATAATGAGGTGCGCGGCCATACGACATCATAACAAGTGTTACGAATAAAAAGAAATGAGCTAATATATCAAGAGATATTATAAAAGTGGACGCGCCGTTAAGGCGGTAATATTACAGATTTTCATTATTTTTGACGTCAATTACTCCTAAACGATAGCAAACCCAAGATTGAAAGAAAATACCTTTATTTTTGATGATGTTCCTTAAAGTCAAAAGCTATTAGAAACACGATTGAGCTGTTTTGGCTCGATAGAAAAAAATACAAGGATAGTTCTACACAGTTACTTTCAACTTTAGTTATGACTAATATTTAGAAGTATAAATTAAAAAAATATATACAACAATATTTCTTATGATAATACAAAGTGAGTAATGTTATTATTTTTTATACTTTCATTGTAGTTTTTGATTGAAACGAAAAACCATTGAAAAAGTGTAGTTATTTTCTTTACTCTTTACACTTAAAGAAAAAGACAGAGACAACTGTTCATACGATACCTCGCCTTAAAGTATTACAATATTTACGTCAGAAAACACTGGGTGATAAAATACTGCTCACACTTTATAGCTCTGTATTCTTATGTACGGAATTTCATTTTTTTGGTTAAGTAGGTATTAAGTTTGGTTACGGCATGTAGTTTTTAGGGTACCATACCCAAAGGGTAAAAATGGGACCCTATTACTAAGACGTCGCTGTCCGTCCGTCTGTCTGTCTGTCTGTCCGTCTGTCACCAGAACCGTTATAGCTATAGACAGTTGAAATTTTCACAGATGATGTGTTTATGTTGCCGCTATAACAACAAATACTAAAAATTAGAAAAAGTGAAAAAATAAGGGGGGTATCCATACAAAAAACGTGTTTTTTTAACGTAAAGAAATAACCAAGAGAACCATCACCCGAAGTCACTGGCACCAACTATCAGGTATAGTTGGTGCCAGTCATAAATACTATATCTACGCAGGCGAAGCCGCGGGCAATCGGTAGTATTCATATAAGAACCAAATTTCGTTCGTGTTATGTAGACACTCCTCTTAAAAGCTGTGACAGGTCATTTCTAGTTATATTAACTAAGCGTTAAAAATGGTTCTAAAATAGTACAGTTAAAGCTTTTATTTAACTTGTCGTGTTACTTCTAGTTTGGGGTAAAATCTTGGAAGCTGAATTAGAACTGTTTCCCGGTTGAGCTGAAATTTTGCATACACGTTTAGTTTGGATAATAATGCATGGTTATCTAAGTCCAATATAGCCAATATTTTATTCTAATTTCAATATGGCGGACTCCAAAAGTTAGCGGTCCAATTATTTTTTATTTACCCCCACGATATGGGTAGGTATCAAATGAAAGGATTTTCTAAGAAGAATTCTAACCGCCTCTGTGGTGTAATGGTTAGTCCATTAGCTTCACACCAGGAGATCACGGGTTCGATTCCCGATAGGGTCAACTTTGTAAGACTCGGTTTAGTTGATGGTAGGGCATTTTCATAGCCGGCCTGGCTAGCTTCTACTGTCTTATCTAAGTCTAGCCGCCAAACATCAGTGTTAACATCATTGATGTGTTCCGGCTTGAAAATAAGATAGCCAGATCCCCATTGCGTTGGGGAATCTTGGTAAGCCCGCTTCCATCTTCGGCATCATCATCACTTACCATCAGGTGAGATTGTCCTAAGAGCTTATCAATTGTGCATTAAAAAAATTACGAAATGTTCAAAATAAAAGCTTGTACCTAAAAGATTTGAAGTTTTTCCATTAATAATAATTTTCGAAACACTTAAAATTTTATCTAGTTTTAAAAACAAACTGAAAAATAATTTAAGATTTGTAATGAAAATTTGCATACTCCATACTAACTCTGTACTTTTGAAACCGCAAATAAAAATCAGATGAAAAAAAAAGATCGTCGGTGGCGCAACGGCTAGGGGCCGCCGCCTCCTGTCCGGTAGGTCGTGGTTCGAATGATTTCGAATTTAGATTTTATATGTACGTTTATCCGACGCTCTTACGGTGAAGTAAAACATCGAGAGGAAACCTACACACGCCTGCGGATAAACTCGCAGGTTGTGTGTGAAGTCGACCAACCCGCACTGGGCCCACGTGGTCGACTAAGGCCCGATCGCCCTAATTCAGGGTGGGCTCTAAACACTCTGGGGGGACGTATATGAACTGATATGATCATGATGATGAAATAAAAATATCGCGTCGTTCAACTTAAAAACATATTAAGCTTAAGTGTACTTTACATGTCGCAGTAAGATTGTAAAATCAGCTGTCTTACAAACCAGCTAGCCGGTTTGTAAAAAAATAACTAGTGCTAGTGAAAAACTCCAAATAAAATCAACATACCATCAGGTGAGATGATGCCAAGGGCTTACCAATTGAAAATAAAGAAAAAAAAACTCCACTTTTGACGGTGGTACGAAACATGCTAAACTAACCTACCGTCTGTTTGTCCTTCCATTCGACTCAGTTTTATTCGCAGCTTTTTTACCACGCTTATATTAGCTTCACCTGTATGTATGTATGTTTGTAACCGACTGACTCCTTTGGACTCGATTTTGACCCACTTTAAACGGACAGATTTAATTCAAACTTTGTACATTTATCAAGAATCAGTGACCATACAATAATTTCATACGTTTATCTCTTAATCCTGAACTAAAAATTTAAAAATAAATACATTAAACTAAAAATAATAATAAACGAAAAATATAAGTATTATTGTGAAAAAAGCGAGCGGTGCTCGATATACGAAAAATATGGCACGAAGCGCCCTACGCTTTTTCGTTCATTTTTGTTTTCAGCTTATATTAAGAATAAAGCTTATATAAAACTGTATTTATTTGGTCATTACTTTACAAAACGGCTACAAAATTCTAAAAGTTTTAAACCTTGGTGTTACGAGTACAATTTACGTTTTCGTATAAAAACTGTCATCCGCCGTTCACTAATCACTAATCAGCTACAAATCCACAATGGATGGGCTACGTACGCGGCGGCGCAAGGACGCACGGCGCGCAAATCGAGGCGCCGCCGACGCGACCGCGCGACCGCGCGACCCCTGACCCGCGTAAAAATACCGCCACACGTTTGACATAAAACCCGAGATAATATTATATTCGTCGAGTCGTGGCTTGGTGGAGGCGTGGTCTAAATTAAAAGAGAATGTGGAATTTAAACCGCCTCCGTGGCGTAATGGTCAGTCCATTCGCTTCACACCAGGAGGTCGCGGGTTCGAATCCCGGCGTGGTCAACTTTGTAAGACTCGGTTTGGTTAGTGATAGGGTATTTTATAGCCCGCCTGGCTAGCTACCACCATCTTATCTCAGTATTGCCGCCAAACATCAGTGTCAACAGCATTGATGTGTTCCGGCTTGAAGATAGATAGCCAGATCCCCATTACGTTAGGGAATCTTGGTAAGCCCGCTTCCATCTTCGGAATCATCGTCACTTACCATCAGGTATAATGATGCCAAGGTCTTATCAAATGTGGATAAAAAAATGCACAGATACTCGAAAAAAACTTTCATAAGTCATCATCATCATCATATTAGCCAAAAGACATCCACTGTTGTATAAAGGTCTCCCCCAAGGAATTCCACAACTTAGCTCACAGAATTAAGTGGCAGTTGATGGGGCACATAGCTCGTAGAACAGTAACCTTTGGGGTAGTAAAGTTTTCGAGTGGCGGTCGCGCACCGGAATACGTAGCATAAGGAGGCTTCCTACTCAAGGACCGAAGACCTAGTGAAGTTTGCGAGAAGCTGCTGGATGCGGGCAGCGCAGGTCTGGTCGTAGTAGATATCCTTGGGGGAGGCCTTTGTCCAGCAGTGGACGTCCTGACATGATGATGATATGATGTCTTTGAATCTGTTATTTGACTACACTTTTTCGTTGGGCCGTGAAAACAAATTTCGTCTCCAGGCAGGTTATAAAATTATATGTTCCTACGAGTACTTAATAACACTATTTTGATGGCAAAAATAATGAAAAAAGCTCATCATTACTTTGCTACGCAACGCAATGTATCCAAAAAACTAAAAATAGCAAAGTACGTATGTATGTATGTGTTTCCAAAAGGCAAAGAAATAATAATCATAATATAAATGTGAGTAGATAGATAATAATAAATGTAAAAGTAAGTTAGAGCACAGATGAGATACTAGTTACTTGTAATAGTAGTGAAGGTGAAAAATGCGTCAGTGACTCAACCGTGAACGACTCGGAATGTATCAATGAGTTTTCTAAACTTACGTACATATACGAGTACTTACAAATTGTTGCTGTCAAGGAAAACATCGTGAGAAAACCTGCACATCTGATCCCAATTGTGTATGAAGGTCGCGTTGCACACATCCGTAGGTGTTAATTTAAACGTCATACACGTGAACTCGGGTGATGCTAAGTGCAACACCAGGCAACCGCCGTCTGTCCCTTGGATAGCACGGTCAATTGTGCCACACGATAAGAAGAAGGAAGTAGTGACGGTATTATCTTCCACGGAATTATCTTCTTCTTCTTCTTTATCGTATCCTCGTGGGTGAGGGACATGACCATCGTGGGTCGCACGTGCCACCACAGCTCTCCAGGCCACTCGATTTTGAGCTCTGTGGATATTAGCCTGCAGTGTCATCCCGGTCACTTCTTTTATCGCATCGGCCCATCGCATAGGCATTCGTCCTCTACTCCTCTTTCCGTCCATTATACCAAGTGCAAAAAGCACACTATTTCAATTCAACAAACCTTAAGTACTGTATAGGAAGCTATCATATTATAATTGTGTAAGAAAAATAGAAATAAATAAGTTACATGGTTATTTTCTCGCTAACCGCTTTCGCTTGGACCACATCTTTGAAATGCTACTTATAGTCGTATTGCGCGAACGCATTATATCATACCAACGAATGCTGCCCTGATGTTTCATGCACAAGACACAGAAAATTAATAGGATTTCCAAAATACAGAACGTTTTATGACTGATTTTTTTGCCCTTGATATTATCTCATTTAATGGTAAGTGACGATGATGCCGAAGATCCAATTACCAAGATTCCCCGACGTAATGGAACGGCTATCTTATCTTCATGCCGGAACACATCAATTCGCTTAACATTCCTGTTTGGCGGCAAGACCGATGAAATCGTAGTAGCTAGATAGGCGGGCTTGAAAAATTTCCTATCACCAACCATACCGAGTCTTACAAAGTTAGAGTTCGCCGGGAATCGAACCCGCTACGTATGATATGAAGTGAATAGATTTACCACTACACCAAGGATGTGGTTAAAAATCTGTTTAATTTAAAACCCCAAGTGAACTGATGGGTGATCTGTATCACGTTGATAAATTTTGATAAAGCTTCACTGCTGAAGCTCGCAGGGTTGCGACTCGGAATCGTTATAAGTCAAGCTCAATTTGGTTCCTCAGTTAGGATAAGAAAAAAAAAAGATTATGAACTATTAATTACTAAAAAACAAAAAAAAACGACTTCAAACGCACTAGTCGCCACTACGATTTTTGAAGGTTTCCCTCGATTTCTCTGGGATGCCATCATCAGATCCTGGTTTTCTTATCATTGTACCAGTCTTGGGATATCTCCTTTCCAACAAAAAAAAGAATCATCAAAATCGGTTCAATGACGAAGTTATGCGCGAACACAAATAAAAAAAACGAGCGAGACCTACAGTACTCGCATATGATGTGTAACATGTGACAAAATACTTCAACAACCTTAGTTTTCGAGAATTAAAAAACGTTCGCATTTCCTGTTACACATTTCCGTCCCATTTCACGAAATCACTCCCACAAATTGCAGGAAAGCGAGAGCATTGGTACTATCTGACGGTCAACTCTACCACCGCGCGCTCATTCGTCAGATCGAATAGCGCGCGCTTTCGCGACTTCCTGTTACACATTTCCGTCCCATTTCACGAAATCACTGTTACACATTTCCGTCCCATTTCACGAAATCACTCCCACAAATTGCAGGAAAGCGAGAGCAAAGCTCATTCGTCAGATCGAATAGCGCGCGCTTTCGCGACTTCCTGTTACACATTTCCGTCCCATGTTACACATTTCCGTCCCATTTCACGAAATCACTCCCACAAATTGCAAGAAAGCGAGAGCAAAGATGTTACACATCAAAAATATATTCGGTCGAATTGACAAACCTCCTCCTTTTTTACCCGACTGCGCCAGAAGGAGGGTTATGTTTTTCGAGAGTATGTATGTATGTATGTATGTATGTATGTTTGTATGTATAATTGTTTGGCACGCTCTGCAGCCTGAACGGCTGGATGGATTTTAGCTTGAGACGTGTCGTTAGATTCGTATTTACTGTGAGAGTGACACTGGGTATATCAAAATAAAAAAAAAACAAAATGGCGGAATTTTGGCGCAAAATTCAAATGTTTGACACGCTCTGCAGCCTAAACGGCTCGATGAATTATAGCTTGAGGGTTGTCGTTAGATACGTTTTTACTGTGAGAATGACACTGGGTATATCCAAATAAAAAAACAAAATGGCGGATTTTTGGCGCCAAATTCCAATGTTAGGCACGCACTGCAGCCTGAACGGCTCTATAGATTTTAGTTTGATGGGTGTCGTTAGATACATATTTACTGTGTGAGTGACACTGGGTATATCAAAATAAAAAAAAACAAAATGGCGTATTTTTGGCGCCAAATTCAAATGAACTCATTCAATAATAAAACTTAAAAAATGAATAAAATAAAAAACGGTAATTTAAAAAACTAAAAAACCCGCCTGCGTTTCTGTGTCATTTGGAAATGAAAAACCCTAAAACAAAAAAGTCGTCATACCCGATTGCACTTAACTTATGAAAAATTGTAGCAGTCGGGACTCATTCTAGAAATGGAGGCATAGTGAATTGAAAGCACATACCTATATTACATTGCAGATTACTCCAATATACTGACTAGACGGCTGACTTTCTAGAATGGGTCCCGACTGCTACAATTTTTCTTAAGTTAAGTGCAATCGGGTATGACGACTTTTTTGTTTTAGGGTTTTTCATTTCCAAATGACACAGAAACGCAGGCGGGTTTTTTAGTTTTTTAAATTACCGTTTTTTTTTGAAGTCGGTTAAAAAGATGATAAGAAAATTAATACACAGCCTGGTCCAAGAGATGCCGCATGTGTGTAGTGTACTAATAAAAGGAACAGGCAGAACATTGGTCCTATTATCACACCCCGGACACTTCATACAACGGGCAAGAAATGACATTTCTAAAAACGAATGACGGAGCACACAAAATCACGGCGAAATCGTATACGTTCGAGAAAACAAACTGTAACCAATCTGTATCAATCAGTGTGACGAGGGGGTGAGGTCGCAATCTAGAGAACGGCACGGACTGTTCATACTGTATGTAAGTACTATTATATATACTTTGCTATTATAATAAAATGTATTTAATTTGACGCACTAAAAATGGATGTAAATAAATAGTAAAACTGGTCCAAAAGTTGTCATTTTCGGACCAATTATGCCCGCGGCGCCGCCCGGTGGGTTGACCAAGGTATCGCTGGAAAGATGAAGTCGCCAAAGACCTCAAAGAGTTGAGAGTGCTCGAATGGTCAAACTTGGCACAAAATAGGATAGAGTGGCGCACGTTAATTTCGGAGGCCAAGATCCACTTCGGGTTATGAGCCAGCGAAGTAGTACCTATCAGCCGAAGGAAGTCCACTGCTGGACATAGGCCTCCCCCAAGGATCTCCACGACGACCGGTTCTGCGCTGCCCGCATCCAGCGGCTTCCCGCGACCTTCACCAGGTCATAGGTCCACCGAGTGGGAGGCCTGCCTACACTACGCTTTCCGGTGCGTGGTCGCCACTCGAGAATTTTACTGCCCCAACGGCCATATGTTCTACGAGCAATGTGCCCCGCCCACTGCCACTTAAGTTTAGCAATTCTGAGAGCTATGTCGGTTACTTTGGTTCTCTTACGGATCTCCTCGTTTCTAATTCGATCACGCAGAGAAACTCCGAGCATAGTACGCTCCGTTTCCCTTTGGGTGACCTTGAGCCTTCTTATGAGGCCCATAGTAAGCGACCATGTCTCAGTTCTGTACGTCATCACTGGCAACACACATTGGTCGAAGACCTTGGTCTTAAGACACTGCGGTATCTGGGACGTAAAGATATTGCGAAGCTTCCCGAACGCTGCCCAGCCGAGTTGGATTCGACGATTGATCTCTATAGTACTAATACTGAAGTAAAATAAAAAATAATAAAAAATAGCGCTTAGGAGTCCGAACTGAATGACAAAAAAAAACATACTTTTGTAACTCGCGTTGATGCTTTAGATTGTAATGTGAATACGAGTAGATATCAAAGTCATTATACTATGTAGTTGTGTGGAGACGTGTGGTGGTGCGGAACCCTCGGAGTGCTAGTCCGACTCGCACTTGGCCGGTTATTTTATTAAAAGCTCTTATTTACGAGTAACTTGCAATGTTTATATGAACGTGTGTTTAATAGGTTCAAATCTTGCGATCGATTTTAGAGTGACTTCCAGGTGTCCGATTAACCTGAAATTTGGAATGAAGCCGTATTCCCGGTTACAATAGATACTTTTGTTATTTTGAAGTTGATCTGATAATAAACTATGGAGGTGGAATCAAGGTACCAGAATCGTCTTTGTTTTTAATAGAATCGTAGGAAACACAAATATGTACTAACCTTTTTTGAATTTGGAACAGTGTACTTATTTCTTATATTCATTTGAGCATTTGGCTTTTTGAGCATAAAAACTCTTTTTAAATAAAAGCTTGTAGTAAAAAGCTTTTAGATTTTTCGTTAATTATTTACGGTCAGTTGAAATAGGGATGACGAATGCTAGACTCAGATGACTAGCATTCGTCATCCCTATTTCAGCTGACCTTAAATAATAACGAAAAATCTAAAAGCTTTTTGCTACAAGTTTTTATCATCTGTTAAAAATGACATTTTGTTCTAAAAAAAACGGTTGTCTGTAAAGTCGGTTTACTGACGATAGTTGAACGTGACAACGTCATAAGAAAAAAGCCTTAAACGGAACGCCTCACGGAACGCCTCAAAGCGAGGTAACGACGCAGTTTTCGGAACGCCTCAGAGCGAGGTAACGACGCATGGTAACGACGCATTTTTTCGTGCGTGCAGCCGGCTCCATCGAATTATAAGACGTTATCACGTCAAAATGTTTGAAATACCTAGGCGCGACGTCATAGTTTAGCAGCGTCATATACGTACTCATTTTGTAATTTTGGTGAATTAAAATTCGAAGACTTGATGGAAAACAAAACGAGTAAGGTTTTCCGAAATTTAAGTAGGAGGGCAATTTAGTGATCAAGAGTTCATAATTTATTTTTGATGCTGTCGTCATCCCTATTATGCCAATGTAAAAGGATTTTAGTACGAATATTTCAAGGTGTTCATTTTATTATGTAAATAATAATTTTGTTTTAAATAAAGTGTATTGGCACTATCTACTAAGTTGCAAGGTCCACACATAAGCCACTAGTACGATTAAACGAATTAGGTGCAATTAATTGTTAATAACTTCAATGAACTTTTGACTTATATTGCACGATCTTTGACAACCGTTCAAATTGGTAATTGTTCGTTAATTTAAACATAATATGTTAGAAGTCTGAAATAACTGGTATGTGTAATAAACTTGTAGTAAAATTAGTGGCCTGAGTAAGTATGTGATGAGGCTAAATACCTATATGATCTTGCTAATCGTTTAAAAATTTATAATGGACATTTTGTTTCATGTTTTTAAGTCCTTATCTACATAACAGCTCTTCCATTGCTAGAGTGCGTTATATACTTTGGCTAGAGCAAGGATCTCTTCCAGTATGACGATCAACAATCATGCCCATCTAATTATTAAATGCGTTTGTAGTCACTTAACTTGCTAGATCAACGCTACCAAGCTAATCACACCGAAACACCGTAGGTCAAATAGGCCTTGTGATCGGTAACTGATCAATTTTCGCTAAACTTTATTTACTGTAATATAATAGTCGTAGCTCAGTGCGGCTTGCGCGGTGGGTTGATCACGCAGGTTAACTGTCATGAAGTACAGTCATTACCTGGATGGGTTTGCCTGTTGGTGTAATTTTTTTTAAAGGTTCCGTAGCAGTGTTGCCAAGTCTCCCGATTTTCCGGGAGATCTCCAGTCTTTATTAAATATCTCCCGATGTCCCGAATTCCCTCTCAAAACTCCCAATTTTTTTCAACACCTTCTTAGAACATTTTTTACCTATAATCTGTGGCTTGACGGCGGTGTAATGAAATATTTTCAGTTAATTGCGTTGGGGAATCTGGGTAAACCCGCTTCCACCTTCGGCATCATCGTCACTTACCATCAGATAAGATGATGCCAAGGGCTTACCAATTGTGAAAAAAAAACGACAAAATATTTATTACACAATTAAGATACCTTATTTTATTTATTACCGACTTCAAAAAGGAGGAGGTACTATGTTCGACTGTATATTTTTTTTTATGTATGTTCACCGATTTTTCCGTCAATTGTGGACCGATTTTCAAAATTCTTTTTTTTTTGAAAGAGTATACTCCTGAGAGGGTCCCACTGTCACCAAGTCAGGATCTGATGATGGGATCCCAGGGAAATCGAGGGCAAGCCTTCAAAAATAAAGAAAAAATTGAATTTTAAAGGCACTAATTACGTGATTCATATATGTTTTCTAAAGCTATTAAAATACTTGCGTCTGTGAGTCATATTATCATGTTGATAAGCTGATTTAGGAAGGTACAACTCCTTAAGGGTTAGGAGTTGCAGGAAAATAACTTTTAATGTTATACATAGATATATACGTAGGTATGCATAGACAGATAGTTGTATTCCTTCAGGTTATTCAGATGAGCTGATGATGGACGATTTAACTCCTTAACTTCCATGCTGCTGAGATGATGATGAAAGCCACAGGACTCTGTACCTATCTGTTAATGAAACACATGTATTATGATTTGATAATTCCTATTGGTGAGTATAGGTGATTGGATTTAACGTTGCTAGATAGGTAGCATTACCACTAAAAATAAAGAAAATCAAAAAAAGTTTAAAAAAACTTAAAACCGACTTCAAAATGAAATTCACTCAAAAGTATGAAATAATATTATTATACTTAAATACACAACATTAACCAACAATAACGAAATCATAGGCGGGTACGAATTAAATTAGGGGCTTAAATTTTTTTTGAGGTCGGTGTCAGCACACAGTTACTTAGGTATTAAATGGTTTAGATTCGATGGTTTGCTGACTTTTGAGTGAATTTCATTTTGAAGTCGGTTTTAAGTTTTTTTAACCTTTTTTTTCTAAAAACAATTCATTCTCTCGATTTTTTTAAAATATTTTGCCATATTTGATCCCGGGTTTTTGTATCAGCAACTTCCGTCTCCCGAGGCCTTTGTCCAGCAATGGACGTTTTTCGGCTATTATGATGATAATGATGACAGTATTTAAAAATGAGATTCTGGCAACACTGTTCGTAAGGCATTTTAAACCATTGATTTCGGTTGCTATCACTAGATGGCAGTCGTTAAGCCGTATCAGATGCCATTATAGGCGACTTGAAAAATTGGTGAGAGTGGGTTGCACCTCTGACCCTACATCCTGCACCAATCCAGATTTGGAGATTCCGGACTTTCCCCCGTATGTGGACTGTGGTCTAACCGTCCCAAGTTTGGGTAGAGACGCGTGCCCCAGCAGTTGGAACGTTTATGTTAATCGATTTATTCACTAATAGTAAGACCGTTTTTTTTCTTGATTGATAGGTTAAGATCATGTTTAGGTTAGTTGGGTCTCAAACATATTTGTTTTTAATTTCAGTTCAGTACTTTTCTAGGAAATTAACAAAAACAAAAAAGAGCAACATTGTACTTGGTTGTGACGATATCGGTATTTAACGTAATTATCGTTTCCAATTGCAACAGGCGAAACAGCGAGAGATGGTCTTTGCATATTTTGTGATTTTACCCCTTGGTTGCACAAACAAGACAAATAATACTGACTTGGTGGCTCAGTGGTTAGTGCCCTTGACTACTGATCCCGGGGTTGTGGATTCGATCCCCACCCAGGACAAGCATTTGTGTGATGAGCAGATTTGTTTGCTCTGTGTCTGGGTGTTAAATATCTATATATGTATGTATTTAAACTTTAATAAGTATGTATATCAGTCTCTGGTCCCCATAACACAGGGAATCCTGCTTTGGGGCAAGATGACCATATGTGATTTGTCCCCGAATATTTATTTAATAACAAAAATGTTCAATTATAAAGACATGATGCTGTGGTAGTTATGCAATGATGTTCATCAAAAATAGGTGCTCAACCTAAAACAAACAATTTTCGAAAAACTTTAACCTTTTAGATACAAGCTTTAATTTGAAAAGAATTTCTATTATTTCATATTATTCTCAGCAAACCATTTCATTTAATAGATGTATCGTGTAATGGGGGTTGGGGGTACATAAAAAATGACTGATCCGCCATCTTACGGAGTCCACCATATTGGATTTAGAATAACGCCACTTAGATAATCATGCATTGTCTTCCAATCATCAGCGCAAAATTTCAGCTCAATCGGAAACCAAGTGATTCTTATTTAGCTTCCATGTTTTGTTCAAAACTAACCAACACGGCAAGTTAGTATAAAGCTTGTAAAAACGTTCGATTTTGATTTGCATTCTCATAGGCTCAGTAAGGCTAGGCTGTCTTTCTAGGCTGAGGCGGCTGGGTTTGTGTTTAAGTAATTCCCTCATGTGAGCGGCGACTCCTTGACCCGGGAGCCTCGGTGCGTCTTCGAACATCACTTTAGAGCTACTGGATAAGACAACAATACCTGGGTAAAAAAGGGAAATTTGAAATTAATATTTGCCGAGGCGGAAATGCCTAACTGCTTTGCTGTTATCATGGAGCGTGTATCTTTATTTCGGGTAGTGATGAGCAAAATTGGTCTTGGTCCTGCGAAAAGCAAGACCAAGACCAAGACTAAATAAACAAGACCAAGATCAAGAACAAGACCAAGACAGACCAAGATCAAGAACAAGACCAAGACAGACTAAGATCAAGAACAAGACCAAGACTTGGTCTTGTTTATTTAGTCTTGGTCTTGGTCTTGCTCAAATACGTCCGGTCTTGGTCTTGTACTTGGTCTTGTTTATTTAGTCTTGGTCTTGGTCTTGCTCAAATACGTCCGGTCTTGGTCTTGTACTTGGCCTTGATTATTTAGTCTTGATCTTGGTCTTGCTCACCTTTTATCCTGCCCGGCGTATCCTAGCACCTTTATGCGCGAGGACTTTACTATGCTACAAATAGAGCATGCGGTCTTGGTGGCAGAGAATTGCCTTAAAAAAAAGGGGACTCGCTAAGAAGAAGGTCGTCTTGGTATTTTTTTAATTTGTGTGGGAAAGTGTTTTTTTTAAGATCATATTATCAGTCTACGCGAGAATTCATCTGGCATGAAAACATGGTCTAGTATAGTTCCTTAATTTTAATTTATGGCTCTAACCGAATAATTTACCAATTATTTTTAGAATCGACTCGCTAAGAAGAAGAAGATCGTCTTGGTATTTTTTAAAATTGTATGGGAAAGTGTTTTTTTTAGATCATATTATTAGTCTACGCGTGAATTCATCTCACTACAATTATAATGTAAGGATGCCGAAGCTCGAAAAACGGTTTCCAGTAATGAAAACATAGTCTAGTATAGTTCCTTAATTTTAATTTATGGCTCTAACTGAATAATTTACCAATTATTTTTATATCTTTTTTTTCACTTATCCAGACAAATACTACCTATACTCGTTCTTTAAGAAATAAAAATAAATAAACCAATAAAATAAAATACAGATATACTACATAATACAAGTACCTACATGTCAAATATAACAAACTAACGTTTTAAGTTACAAAAATTGTGAACTGGCTCACTCGTCAAAAATGCCCTCGGGGTCATACCATACAAAGGAGTCCATAACACACCGCGTACCACTAACTACTTATTTTATCTCATGTGATCGTTACAATTATAATGTATAAGGATGCTGGAGCTAGGAAAACTATTTCCAGTAATGAAAAAATAGTCTTATTTATGTCAGTTCCTTTATTTTAATTTATGGCTCTAACCGTTATCACAGTAATTTACCATTTTTTTTAATCTTTTTTTTTTCACTCATTTAGACAAATATTTAAGAAATAAAAATAAATAAATCAATAAAATAAAAAACAGCTATACTACTTATAAAACCCACATGCCAAATATAACCCCCCTCCCTTCCCCCGGGTCATACCAGTCGCAAAGGTGCCCATAACACATCGTGTGGCCGCGTTGGATGGAAATTTGCAGCAGGTTGGATGAACCTTTGCAGCAGGTTGGCCCCGGAGTGAAGGTCACAAATTATTTTATCTCATGTGATCGTTACAATTATAATGTATAAGGATGCTGGAGCTACAAAAACGGTTTCCAGTAATGAAAACATAGACTTTTTTATGAGAATTTCTTTTTATAATTTATGGCTGTAAACGTTATTAGAGGAATTTACAAATTTTCCTAAAATCTTATCAATCCCTTATTTTTGTCTAGCTGGTGTTTTCACATCCAGTATCTCTATCTCTTCGCCTTGCGGCGTCTTGTGTAACAGTAGTAAACCCGACAATAACCGCATGTTATAGGTCATTTTGTTGTGAATGTGTAATTAGAAGGCGGCGCGCGCGCAGGACACAAGTCTGGCTAATTTAAGCCTAACCATTGTCTTTAATTGAAATGCTGTTGATGCGTATGCTTAATAGGTTTTGGAATTTTAGTGCTTTTTGTGTTTGTAGGTTGGTTGGAAAATCTAGGAAAATATTTTTTTTTTCAAAGTACTGCAAATGTTAACAAAGAAACAACATTTTTAAACGCACACCCCAGCATCCATCAATCTGTCCTACCTTCTATCAAAATTTCCTCAAGAGTACAATAAAACAAGTTACAATTAAAATTGTTGTAATCAAAATGATACGTAATAAGAATAGGTGTAAATTTAAATTCTATATAGCTTTATGAAATGTTTAGAAAGATATCCTGAAAAGAAAATTTGGCGTTAAATCTTGTAAACAATAATTTTAAACTAACAATAGATATACTACTCTGTGTAAAAAGTACCGGGAATTCACAAATTATAGAACCCACGGTAAACATATGGACATATTTTTTTTATCAGTTGGTAGCACTGTACCGAGTAACCGCGCGAACTTTGAGCGCTATATGTCACTCAGCGTAATTACAGCTGCCGTTTTTGTATTTCATTGTTTTAAGTGTTCTGCGATTTTAGTATGGAAGCATTTGTTGAACAAAGAGTTTGCCTTAAGTTTTGCGTATCAAACTAAATTTCCTGTGCCGAATCACTAAAAATGTTGCAGAAGACTTACGGTGATTCGTGTAGCTCAAAAACACGGGCATATGAATGGTATAAAGTGATAAAGAAGGCCGACAAGTGGTAGTTGATTTGCCTCGTTCTGGTCGACCCCTTACCGCTGCGAATGACGAAAACATCAATCTAATCAAGAGTTTGGTACTTGAAAATCGTCGTATGAGTCTTAGAAAGTTAGCTCTAGAGGTAAACGTATCTTTTA
Source organism: Coleophora flavipennella (assembly GCA_947284805.1). NCBI lineage: Eukaryota > Metazoa > Arthropoda > Insecta > Lepidoptera > Coleophoridae > Coleophora > Coleophora flavipennella. The sequence continues at coordinate 2,382,774 of OX369279.1, read as the reverse complement.
AATCCGTTCACAATATTCTGACCGACATTTTGGGCATGAAACGCGTCGCCGCACGATTAGTTCCAAAAGAGCTCAACTTTGTCCAAAAAGAACATCGAAAGCTGGTTGCTGAAGACATGATTTCCCGAGCTTCTACGGACTCCACCTTCATGAACCGCACAATAACTGGCGACGAGACATGGGATTATGAGTACGATTTATTTTTATTTATTTATTTATTTCTTTATAACACTGCATTACAGTTATTACCTATTCACAGTATTATCAAAATATTATTATGAAAATAAGTGCCTATATAAAAAGAACAAATACATTTATTCACACTAATAACTCATACACCAACAGAACTCACCCTTCCATCCCTTTCACAAAATCTCAAACACTCTTGGAATAGGCCAGCCCAGTGGTCAACGAACAAGTCGGCGTGCGGCGCCGCCTCAAGCATTTCGTTCAGCATGTGGAGTGCGCGCACGAGCGGCGAGTGACGCCGCGCCACGGTGCGGCACAGCGGCGGCGCGAGCAAGCGCGGCCTACGAAGTGCCATGCGCTTGTCAGGCGTGAATAGACGCAAGAAACTCGTCAACTGAGGGCATTGTATTTCACCCCTCAATATCTATACGATATGCAAACAAGTCAACAGTCTTCAGAATGGCGCCTCGAAAACGAGTCGAAACCCAAAAAACCGCGTCAAAACCGCTCGAAAATCAAAATTATGCTGATAGTTTTCTTCGATTGCCGCGGTGTAGTGCACTACGAATTCCTTCCAGAGGGACAAACGGTGAATAAAGAGTGTTATTTAGGCATCATGAGGCGTTTGCGAGAGAATATCCGCCGAAAACGGTCAGATTTATGGAACCACAGTTCATGGATTTTACACCATGATAATGCACCATCGCACAAAGCAATCATTGTGCAAGAGTTTTTAGCCAAAAACTCGACGAATGTCATCGACCAAGCGCCGTACTCTCCTAATATGGCTCCGTCTGAATTTTTCCTGTTCCCGAGGCTAAAATTACCACTTTGAGGTAGGCGTTTCGAGTCGATTGAATCTATAAAAGAAAATTCGCTGAAGGAGTTGAAGACCATACCTCAATCAGCTTACAAAAAATGTATGGAGGACTGGGTCAAGCGGTGGCGTAGCTGTATTGCAAGCGAAGGGGCCTACTTTGAAAGCGACAAAATAACTTTTTGACTATTAAATTACTTTTCTGGTTTTATTGAACAATTCCCGGTAGTTTTTACACAGAATAGTCGTTACAGATGATACTCGCACACCTGCACGATTCGCGCACAATTCTCAAGGGTTGGATGGGAGAGATCCCTGTTTGGGATAAGTCCGCCTTTGTGCATGCTACTTCTATGATGTATCTTTAATTATATTTTTTTTGTACAATAAAGAGTTCACAAATAAACAAACAAACCTATTTCAGAAGAATGAAAGTTGCGTTATGAGCATAAAAAATAAATAAATAGGTAGCTTCGCCATTATAAGAAGGTCCCAGACCACACGATACTAGATTTCAGCTCTAACCACTAATTATTTACCTCACACATTACAGTGACAGTATTTAAATCGCTCGCATCCGCTACAAGGACAATCTATAAACCCAGAGGTGGTCCAGTGGCGTGGGTCTCTAAATACATGCTAACTATCCTACGGTCTTGTTATAATATACAGTCCGTGTCTTGTTTTCAAGTAGTGTAGAGATCCCTTACATGTCAAGTACCTATCGTGCCATAGATTCCTTCATCATATCAGCCGACGGACGTCCACTGCTGGACATAGGCCTCGCCAAGGATTTCCATGATGACCGGTTCTGCGCTGCCCGCATCCAGCGGCTTCCCGCGACCTTCACCAGTTCATCCATCCATCCATCCATCGAGTGAGAGGCCTACCTACGCTACGTTTTCCGGTGCTACGACGGGATCTGCGCTATCATAGATTCCTTATCATTATCATATACAACCTAAAATGTCTACTACTGAACCTGTATGCTATAGTCATAATTATTGAACTAAATTAACTAATCAAAATCAATCATTTTTCACTTGATATCAGTAAGATCTACTGCACGCTCTATAGATCTCTAAGGCATTTTATCTTCTCTAAATCATTCAATAGCTTCTTAAAATGAGCTTGTAATTCTATTATTTTTCTTGTTTTTGTCTAGCACAGTGTGTTTCAGGACAAAGTTGAAAAATATTTTTTTAATAACCCTTAAATACTTGGCAAACACTTGTGCCAATTTTTAAAAAGTGCATAAATTGTGAACGTAGTAATAACACCTGGATTTTTGAAACTTTTAAAATATAATAAAGCCTTATTTACAAAGCCCTGAGCCCATGTAGCATTAGCGGCCCAGTTACTTAGGATAACTATAAAATGAATAGCTCAACTCCTGATAAACTGAAACACATACAAGAATCTTGTCCAACTAGAGGTCATTACGATTTCTTGCGAGCAAAAACAATTTTTTTCGACTATATATCCAACCTTTTTGCAGCGATATGACCGTATAAAGTGCGCTATGTTTTAAAAATAATGAGTATCCGGGGATGCGCGCGCGCAGCGGGTGTTGAGTTATGGTGACAACTTTCATAGATCACGCCGTGTGTTATACGAGGGGCTGGCGTCAGGGTTGGGGTACAGGCTGTGTTGGGGGGTCAGGCCGTCTTGGGGAAGCAATTCGAACACGTCATATAATGGCGAAGTTAGTAAATAAAAGGAAGTTTAGAGTCATAGGATGTTGCTCTCTTTTATGTCTTAAGTGCATAGGACACCGCTGTCTGACACGCTTAACTTTTCCACACTATATATGAAACATGGAAAAAAAGTGATATAAAATTATTTTTAGCGGCACTAAACTCAATAAGTCAATCTGCTATTATGGTGAACCTTTTAACGACGTTTTAAATGTATTCAATTGCGAATGCAATTGAATATTCTCTTTTAAGTCTTAAAATATCCTTTCATTTCTTATATCGCCACGATCGTCACTTGTTTTACCCCTCTTAGATACAATGCCTTAATCCGCCCCTTTGCATTACCTGGTGATATATTTTAGTAATAAGTAATCCGTTTAAGACGGTGAGCTGTTACATATTGGATGGTATGTCCTGGTCAGATCTTTTTGTGCGCGATCAATAGAATATCCAACTCAGCCCACCTGTACTTTTAACGGTTAGCTACACGTAACAGTCATTCACGAACTTTTCACGAAAGAAAAATATTATTTTCACCTCACACGCACGGAACGGTTTTGTTTGTCATTTTAGCGCACAAAATTGCATTTTATCCGATAGCGTGGAGAGAGTTTTTAAAATTAAAACCAAATATGAAGAAAAAGAAAATTTATATGTGCAAGTATAAGTACGAGTGCTTAAGGGTCCCCAGGAGGCTCGAGTTTCCATACAAACGTAGTTATGCTTTAACACAAAAACTACATGCCGGATTGAATCCAAACTTTTCAAATATATTGAGTTGACACATATCGATGTTTGTAATTAGTTTTCGATGTACTAATAAGCGTCGGTGGCTCAACCGGTAACGACTCGGTCGTCCAAATCCGGACGGCCAATGTACCAATGAGTTTTTCGTAACTTACGTACATATACTCTCCGATTGCTTTAACTGTGAAGGAAAACATCGTGAGGAAACCTGCACAACACACCTGCGAAGAAAATCGAAGGTTGTGTGTGAAGCCGACCAACCCGCACTGGGCCCGCGTGATCGACTAAGGCCCAATCATCCTAATTCAGGGTAGGCTCGAACCCCTCGGTGGGGACGTATATGAGATGACATGATGATGTACTAATATAAAAAGAAAAAAAAACGTTTAAAACTTTCAGTACAAAACTAATTTAAACCTTTGTTTACAGTTATGTTTAAACTTATTACGATGAAAACTAATTACAAACATCCATACTGTGTCTACTCAATATATTTGCAAAGTTTGGATTCAATCCGGCATGTTGCTTTTGTATTAAAGCGGAACTACGTTTGTATGGAAACTCGAGCCTCTTGGGGACCTAAGTCTTTAAATCTATAATATAAGCATAAGGCTTATATTATAGATTTAAAGACTCTACCAAAAGGGGGCCGTCTCAGCATAATATTTTTGGCTTTAACAAAGCCTAAGCGCTGATTTTCAGCCGCGCACTTCCTCACTATTAAGCTGTTTTTCTTCCACCTAAAAATTTACCTCGCTGTAGTGAGGTGAAAAATTTGGTTTTTCTTGCACCTAAAAATTTACCTCGCCGTAGTGAGGTGAAAAATTGTGTTTTTCGCTCGGCAGCAAAGTTGTTTTCGTCTAGTTGTTTTCGTCTCGTACCTTTGAAAACCTCGTTACGCTCAGGATTCTATCTTTGAAACCTAGAACCCTTCGCTTTCAATAGAAGGTAATAGAAGGCTCAGTTTTCAATAGAAGTAGCTCGCGCCAATTATCAGCTTCGCAGCCTTGCTTAACAAATAAATAACTACGATTAGTTAGTTAACATTTCGAGAGCGTCGGTGGCGTAATGGCTAGTGCCGCCGCCTCCTGTCCGGGAGGTCGTGGTTCGAACCTGCCACGTACCAATGTGATTTCGAATTTAGATTTCATATGTACGTTTATCCGACGCTCTTACGGTGAAGGAAAACATCGTGAGGAAACCCGCACACGCCTGCGTGGAAACTCGCAGGTTGTGTGTGAAGTCGACCAACCCGCACTGGGCCCGCGTGGTTGACTAAGGCCCGATCGCCCTATTCAGGGTAGGCTCGAGCCCCTCGGTGGGGACGTATATGAGCTGATATGAATGAATAAATGATTAGTTAGTTATCATAAATGTATACTGTAATGTATAGTTATCATAACATATACCTGCTGTTATTGTTATTGTATGTCACTTGTGACTAAATGTGCTGGTCTTTGTTCTTTTTGTTTCTAAAACACATTGTACACATTTATTGCAATTAAAGAACTGAATTGAATTGAATATTATAGTTCGTACAAGAGGCTATACCCTGATTCTGAACAACTTTCGTAAAGAAATTCTTTAGATAATACTTTTAAATAAATTGGACTTTCCATACAAAGTAGATCTGTACGCTTTTAATAACCACAATAGGTTTTTTGGGGAAAGTTGTTCTCAAACGAGTAGAAGCTGCAAATAAAACAATGCCTTTAATAAATTACAAAGATCTTTTATAATGTAATGCGCTTTTTTTTTCGCATTGTAAAAAAAATAAAAAAAATTGTTTAGGAAATTAATTTGAATATTATGATTTCAAATCACTGGTTTTTTTCATATTTTTTTTAAAGGTAAAAAATTGTAACGTCACAGGCCTAAATACTTTTAAAAAAACGGCGGCAGCATTCATTTCATTTGACGATTATTAAGTCCTTTATTATTAGCAATGACATATATTACTGTTCAAATCTGTGATTATTAGACTACTTTTTAGGGTTCCATAAACTACCTTACCCTATTACGAAGCCTCCATTGTCTGTCCGTTAGTCCGTCTGTCAGCGAGCTGTATTTCATGACTCGCAACAGGTAGACAATTTAAATTTTCACAAAATATGTATTTCTGTTGCCGCTATAACAACAATTACTATTAGAAAAAGTGAAAATTTAAGGAGGGGTCGCCATACAAAAAATGTGTTTTTTATAGGTCTTTAGAAGTATCTTCGATTTAGCTCTATCGTAAAGACAATAATACATACGAGCATCAAACTTGGTTTGATTATGTTACTAATACTGAAATTAAACAACAAATAATGATAATCTACCAAGTCTGAGTTGTACTTGCACTAAGGAATCCAAACTGAATGATAAAAATTAATATATTATTGTTGTTGGTCGCGTTGATGTCTTTTGTTTTTTAATGTGAATAGGTGTCATTATTATTCTCTCTTTCTTATTAATTCTCATTATATGCTGACATTGTATAGAAAGTTCAAATTTTTTTTTGGCTAATTGACCATGGGTTTCTTGGGGAAAGTTGTTCAGTTTCATTAGTACAAGCTCCAGTTACGATTTAGTGCATACCTTTGTCAACACCCTGTGTCATATCAGCTCAAATACGTCCCCACCGAGGGGCTTGAGCCTGAACTAGGGCGAATTCATTAATTTTTGGACTTCCCATGCAAATCGATCAGCTGGCGGGCAAACTTTGTATGGAAGTCCAAAAAATATTTTTTTTCAAATTTTCCATTTGTTATTTTGTGAAAGTTGTTTCATTTCAAAATAATATAACTTAAAAATAAGTGCATATCTTTGCAAAGACCCTATAATTATAAAGATAAGATAAGGACTAAAGGCCTGTAGTGTGCCCTTAGAATATTATCACCCCAACTCTTCCCGAGGATAGACCAGATAGCCGTTGGGGCAGTAAAGTTCTCGAGTGGCGACTGCGCTCCGGAAAACGTAGCGTAGGCAGGCCTCCCACGCGGTCGTCCGAAGACCAGGTGAATATCGCGGGAAGCCGTTGGATACGGGCAGCGTAGGACCATTCATCGTGGAAATCTTTAGGTGAGGCCTTTGTCCAGCAGTGGATGATTTTCGGCTGATATGATGATGATGATCTCTTACCGAGGGTGTCGTAAGAGCCGACGAAGGTAACCAACTAGAGGGTGGGCAGCAGCGTCTTTTCAACGTTCTATGCCACCACACTGCCACTGCGGTCGTCAAAGCGTCTGCCACGCGTGGCGATTATGGCTAAGCACCTCAACTCGGGGGAGGCCTATGTCCAGCAGTGGATAGATGATGTGATAATGGTCATCATCATCACATGCCAAAGCTTCATGCCATGCTTCTGGCATGTTTGCGCAAGCGAATGTTGATGGCTTTCATGCCATTCTGCGTAAGCGTACAGCCTCTTTGCTTAGCAGGCTGCGTGCCAGCCCCATCATCATCCTGAAGGGGATAGCTGACAGGTATGTTCCCAACTCTTTTCGCACTTTATGCGTGTACTGGTGAGACAGGGGCCCGATGCTTCCTGTAACTGTAGCGCATGGGGTGTGGAAGGGTTGTTTTCACTTAGGTACCTATATTGTTTGTTTCTACAAATCTGTGTTCTACTATCATTAGTGTAATAAGACGTTTGTGTTAATAACAAAAATGGACCATGTTGTCTGACAAATAAAGATAATAATAAAAGCAGGGTGATTAGCAAAGGTAAGGTATTCGATATTTATTCATATCTATGGTGAATAATTTAAATATTTATATTACAGCCTTTGAATGAATCTTGGCTATAATGATTTAATTAATTTTGTGCCATATACGATTATAAACTATGAAGGAAATAAAATATATTTTGATCTCTGTTACTGTTTCACTGGTCAATATTATGTTACATTATGTAAATAAAACAAATAAAAATCGGACAAGGGCGAGTCGGACTCGCGCAAAGTAGGGTTCCGTAGTATTCTCAAATAATAAATGTTTATTTTAAAAAACTAAATTATATTTGCAGTTGGTAATAGAACAAATTTTATGAAAAATCTATGACCTTTTTACAAATCGAACTGCACATTTTAAATTGGTCTATTATTTCTCCTAAACTAAGAAATCCTACTTAGCCGTGATAGTTTTCCTTTTAAATTCATTTTATAGAATATTTTCATGAATTTTTTCAAATTTCCAAATACAGCGGTTTAGTTGTTAGGGGGTGGGGACTGGGGACACTCGAATCCAACAAAATTTAGCCCTTTCAAGCATTTTTTTTAAACGGAACTCTAAATTATGAAATGGTCTTAGAAGACAATTTTTTAAGCTCAAACCAACGACACCTCACACGACTGGGTTTGACGAGAAAAAAAAAACATCCCCACTTTTTCCAAATTTTTTTACAGTTCTCTCCGCATTATTAATATATATATTATATAATCGATTCCCGGCGGGGTCAATTGTAAGACTTGGTTTGGTTGGTGGAAGGGCATTTTCTAAGCCTGCCTGGCTAGCTATCACCATCTTATCTAAGTCTTGCCGCCAAATATCAATGTTGATATCATTGGTGTGTTCCGGCATGAAGATAAGATAGCCAGTTCCCCATTGCGTTGGGGGATCTTGGTAAACCCGCTTCCATCTTCGGCAACATCGTCACTTACCACCAGGTGAGATGTTGTCAAAGGTTTACCAATTGTAAATAAAAAAAAATAAAAAAAAGAGTTAAACCGCGGACAGACGGACAGACAGACATGACGAAACTGTAAGGGTTCTTTGTTGTACTACGGAACCCTAATTAACTGTTATCCGGACTTGTATTATTGATCTAGCGATATCAAGTTACAAGTTAACTAGAAGAACTAGAAGTAGTTTGTATAATTTTAAACTAGTACAATCGTGACTCATATCATATTCATAACCGATTTTGTGAATGACTACTCGTATAAATATAAACCTGATATTAATTTATTTTATTGGTTTTGAGTTCTGAAATATAAATATTGGCTATACAAAATATATTAATGAATTAGGAACAACAGCTCTGTCTTTTTTTCTTCAACAACTTATTTTTTGAATTCCGCACCTCAAAATGTAAAAAAAAAAACGGAACCATTAGAGGAACACCCGTCGTGTCTGTCTGTCCGTCCGTCCTTCCGTCTGTCACAGCATATTTGCTCCGAAACTATAAAATAAAATGAAGCTTTTTTGATTCAGTGCTTTCTTTTACCTGATCAGTCCATCGTGTTGGCGATCGACCTCTCGATTTAAAAAATTTAGAAAATTTACAAAAATTTTTGGGCGTCAGCACTTATTATACGTCCTAGATGTAAACTTATATATTTTTTTGTTATTGTGACAAAAATGTTTTCTTACTTTCATGATCGGCGCACTTTATCATTTTATATTTATATACTTTTTACAAATTAGAACCGCCTCTTCATCATCATCATATCAGACGAAGGACGTCCACTGCTGAAAAAAGGCCTCCCCTAAGGATTTCCACGTCGATCGGTTCTGCGCTACCCGCATCCAGCGGTTTCCCGCGACCTTCACCAGGTCATCGGTCCACCGAGTGGAAGGCCGGCCTTCGCTAAGTTTTCTGGTCGCGCACCAGAGAACTTTACTGTCACAACAGCTATCTGTTCTACGAGCTATCTTCTCATTAAGTTACTGAAATAGGTCAGTATGCTTTGTAAGACAACCTAGTTTAGACTTTCAATTGTGTGAGAATAAGACACATTTCAGACCGAAGACCTAGTAAGGATCGCGGGAAGTCGCTGGACGCGGGCAGCAAACGACCTGTCGTCGTGAAAATCTTTGGGAATGCATCTATTCTTTGTCTTTCTTTGGCTCTTATCGTCCGTAACTTAAATAGATGCCTGCAAAGGGTCTAGACTAGACCCTTCACCACTACCCTACATACAATTACATGCAATCCCAATGATTGTATTAGTGCAGTGCAATGAAGACACGGCATAGGTCATCAGTGCATGCCGCGATAACTTTTAATGACTTATTCATGTTTTGAGGTCGTGATCGTACAAGATGCTCCCGCTAAAGTTGGGCTCGTGTTGATATTTTTGCAGAACCGAAACCAAATACATAAAAGCCAAATTACTCCGAAGTCAAGAGGCAGTTGCACTCGGTGGACCGATGACCTGGTGAAGGTCACGGGAAGCCGCTGGATTCGGGCAGCGCAGAACCGGTCGTCGCGTAAATCCTTGGGGGAGGCTTATGTCCAGCAGTAGATGTCCTTCGGCTGATATAATGATGAAGAAGAGGCGGTTCTAATTTGTAAAAAGTATATAAATATAAAATGATAAAGTGCGCCGATCATGAAAGAAAGAAAACATTTTTGTCACAATAACAAAAAAATATATAAGTTTACATTTAGGACGTATAATAAGTGCTGACGCCCATACGATTAGTTATATCGAATTGTGCTTTTTTCTTACATAATCATTTTTTTTTAATCGAATAGAATTAGCCCCCACCTAGAGATCAGCTTTCATGCTTACCTAGCTTATAATACGATATTTTTTTAAAACAAATCATTAATGCAGGGTGACTAACTTTCTCGTATAAGCCTTTTTCATGTAGAGACGTTTTTGTAGTATTTTTTTTATTTTTGTGTATGGAAGGAAACTTTTTTAGAGTTTTTCTTTAGTAACCGAGTAAACATTTTTTACACAAATTACTTTCCGTAACTATCTTCGAAAATTAAAAAGAAAGATATTTTGAGCCGTTTTTGAGTAACTTTCTAGTTTATTTATTTTCTGTGATCGAAGTACCCGAAATAATCAACCTATCTAAAACTCTAGTTGAACTTTTTTTAAGATTTACAAAAAAAGGTACTTAATACAAATCTCATTTATATCGGTTCAGCCCTTCAACCGAAATATACATACATATACGCATTATATTTTGTATACTTTTGGACTCTAATATCATATTATTATAGGACCTGGAAATCTAAAATGCCCTACATGTGACCACGGGTGATGCTAAGTGCAACACCAGGCAACCGCCGCCTATCCCTTGGATAGCACGGTCAATTGTGCCACATGATAAGATAGATAGAGGACCAAGCTCCATCAAATCTCGAATTCGATTTTTTACCTATTTACAATACTTTTCCACTTAGCTCGAAAGCAAAAAATATATACTCGTATTATATTCGTATTATAGCTTGACTCCACCATAAATCGTATCTGAGGCTTGGTTTAATTAAAGTATTTGCAATACTGCACCTGTCTTTGAATTTTCCTGCCATGTTTCTTTTTATTATTCACATACGCCTTGGTATCATCTCACTTGATGGTAAGTGACGATGGTGCCGAGGATAAAAGTAGGCTTACCTAGATTCCCCAACGTAATGGAGAACTAGCTATCTTATCTTTAACCTGGTACACATCAATGCTGTTAACATTGATGTTTTGCAGCGAGACTTAGATAAGATGGTAGTAGTTCGCCAGGCGGGAGTAGAAAATGCCCTTCTACCAAACAAACCGCAAAAATTAGTTTTCCTGTCGTATTTCCTTATCTGAGCCACCCAAAAAAGTCATGCAGTAGACACTGCCGAAACAGTTAGCATTTTTAACAAAACGCTACTTATAACAGATAGCTGATAGACAACAAACATCCCACTCGAGTTGGAAAAATGAAAGGAACATAATTATCTAAAGGAGAATAACACTAATCTTCAAATAGATACCGAAACCAAAGCTTCATGCGAGTGCCATACACTAGAATGGAACTTTGTAAAGTAGGCGAGGGGCACGAAAACACGTATTGATCTTGTGTTGTGGCTTTATGAGTGGGTAATATCGATCGATTACCCGTATCGGGTAGGTCGAAAATAGAGACATTATTGCAGAGCATGCTCATATTAGAGAATCCGAGGCCGCAAAACGCTCTTTGACTTTTATTCCCCAAAAAAAATATCCTATTACATCTTTTGATAGAAAGAACATCATCATTGTATCAGCCGAAAGACGTCACTGCCACGACGACGGGCCCTGCGCCGCCCGCATCCAACGGCTTCCCGCGATCTTCACCAGGTCGTCGGTTCACCGCGTGGGAGGCATGCCTACGCTACGATTTCCGGTGCGCGATCGACGGCCATATGTTCTACGAGCTATGTGCCTTACTAATATTATAAACGTGTTTCTTTGTTTGTTACCTTATAGCGGGTATTGAGTGAGCGAAATTTTGGCATAAATATAGCTTGTGTCGTGGAGAAGGACACAGGCTACTTTTTTATCGTGAAATTAGCATAGTCCGACACAGTTTCTGAGGGAACTGAAGAAAAAAGTCCGCCTTTGCTATATTTATATTCTTTTGTCTCAATATTTAATGTATGTGTTTAAAATGCAATAAAGAGTTTACAAACAAAGAAGAAAACACTCTATTTTTGTTTAATTTCTACGGAGCAATGGATTGTTGTGATTTTTTTGCACAGAGATGTTTGAGGGGGTGGGGAGTGACAAAGATTACTAATTAGCATATCGCGACATAGTTTTTTTATTCACAATTGGTAAGCCCTTGGCATCATCTCACCTGATGGTAAGTGACGATGATGCCTGAGGGATCTGGGAAAAACTCATTTCCACGTTTGCGAATGTCGGCGTCGTAACGGAGCAACGAATAAGGGATCGGACTGCATCAAAAATAAATTCTGAAATTTGTTTTCTTAAATTGCTCTCCTCTTGAAGTTTCAAAAAACCTTACTTGTTTTGTTTTTCCATCACGTCTTCAATTTTTAATTGATCAAATTCACAAAATAAGTTCGTCAATGACGCTAAAAATCTATGACGTCACTTGTGGGTATTTCAAAAACTTTTAGAACAAAATTTCGTTTTTGACAGATCATAAAAAGTAACTCAAATGACTAGCAGTCCGATCCCCTATTGAAGAGTTTTCTTTTTACATAGAAATAGTTGAGGGGATGGGAAGTGACGTAGAATGCTAATCAAAGTAGCCAGATATAGTTCCCGAGGGATCTGGAGAAAACTGAGCTGGCGAACCTTGCGGCTCGCGCACCACTTACCTTCAAAGACAGTCACCCCTTCAAGAGTTGAATTTTCAAATATTCCTTCTAAGCGGATGCCTACGTCATAATTGCTATCAGTATCACAAACTTCAGCCTGATCCGTCCAGTGGTTTGAGCTGTGCGTTGATAGATCAGTCAGTCACGGTCCCCTTTTATATTTAAATTTTCAGTCAATTGCTTTTTGAAGTCGGTTTTTAGTTTTTTTTTACTTTTTACCAAACAATATTTTTTTTTTTTTTGTTTATTTATTTTACAAACATATACATTATAAAGCTGACCGAATAACTACTTAATTTCATTCTCCTTGATTTAATTGCTGACCAGGTATTGCTGGTGTATTTTTTTACGGCCGACAATAATATATTACGCTGTCGAAATGACTAACTCATTTTCTTGCTGCTCGAATATTTTTTTGAAGACCATTTAATTACTTACCGTTCGCAAGGCACGCTAAGCCATTGGTGCCGGTAACTGTAACTCAATGCCAGTCGTTAAGCCGTGTTAGATGCCTTATAAGCGGCTGGAAAAACTCCTGACAGTGGGGTTTGCTGAAATGAAAGATGCATTTACAGTATTCAACGGGGAAAAAATAATAATATTTATAATAATGTTCATCATCATCATCATCATATCAGCCACAAATCGTCCACTGCTGAACAAAGGCCTCCCCCAAGGATTTCCACGACGACCGGTCCTGCGCTGCCCGCATCCATCGGCTTCCCGCGACCTTCACCAGGTCATCGGTCCACCGCGTGGGAGGCCTGCCTACGCTACGTTTTCCGGTGCGCGGTCGCCACTCGAGAACTTTACTGCCCCATCGGCCATCTGTTCTACGAGCTATGTGCCCTGCCCACTGCCACTTCAGTCTAGCGATTCTGTGAGCTATGTCGGTTACTTTAGTTCTCCTGCGGATCTCCTCGTTTCTGATTCGATCACGCAGAGAAACTCCGAGCATAGCACGCTCCATTGCCCTTTGGGTGACCTTGAGCCTTCTTATGAGGCCCATAGTAAGCGACCATGTCTCAGTTCCGTAAGTCATCACTGGCAACACACACTGGTCAAAGACCTTAGTCTTGAGACACTGCGGTATTTGGGACGTGAAGATATTGCGAAGCTTCCCGAACGCTGCCCAGCCGAGTTGGATTCGTCGATTGATCTCTTTCTTGAAGTTGGACCTGCCTAGCTGGACTGTTTGTCCCAGGTATACATATTCGTCAACAACTTCCAGTGTAGAGTCTCCAACCTTTAGAGGAGTGGGTGCGACACGGACATTTAACATTATTTTCGTCTTGTCCATGTTCATTTTAAGACCCACTTGTTGAGAGACCTTACTGAGGCCATCGAGCATTGTGCTTAGGTCTTCCATAGTCTCAGCCATGACCACGATATCGTCAGCGAATCGGAGGTGGGATATGTACTCGCCGTTGATATTGATGCCGAGTCCACCCCAGTCCAGAAGCTTAAAAACATCTTCCAGGGCGGCGGTGAACAGTTTCGGAGATATAACGTCTCCCTGTCTCACCCCTCGCTGCAACTGGATAGGTTTCGAGTTCTGGTCCTGGAGGCGAACCGACATGGTGGCGTTTTCATACAGACACTTCAACACCTCGATGTATCGATGGTCAATTTGGCACCGCTGGAGAGACTGTAGCACAGCCCAGGTTTCGACTGAATCAAAGGCCTTCTCATAGTCCACAAACGCCAAGCATAGTGGCTGATTGTACTCTTCGGTCTTCTGTATAATCTGCCGCAGCGTATGTATGTGGTCTATGGTACTAAAGCCTTTTCGGAAACCGGCTTGTTCGGGAGGCTGGAAGTCGTCAAACCTGCGTGCGAGACGATTCGTAATGACTCTCGAAAACAGCTTGTAGACATGGCTCAGAAGTGAGATGGGTCTGTAGTTCTTCAGCAGAGTGTTGTCACCCTTTTTGAAGAAAAGCACGACCACACTTCTGTGCCATGCCTTAGGCGTTTGTCCCTCGAGTATAACGGAATTAAATAACTGCTGAAGAGCTTTAAGTACCGGTGTTCCACCTGCTTTCAGAAGTTCAGCCGTAATTCCATCATCACCCGGTGCCTTGTTGTTCTTGAGCTGTTTGAGAGCCATTCTAATCTCGTACAGGCTGACGTCCGGGATATCTTCGGTATAGTGTCGGGTTAGTCTGGCTCTTGGGTCTTCAGCCAGATCGCTGACAGGCAAACGTGTGGTCTTGTACAATTGTCCATAGAACTTCTCAACTTCTTCCAGCAACTCAGTCTTAGACGATATGGTCCTGCCGTCCTCAGTCTTCAGCTTGGTCAGTTGGCTTTGTCCAACAGACAGATCTCTCGCGAACACTTTTGAGCCTTTGTTGTGCTCAATCGCCTCTTTAATACAATTTGTATTATATTGGCGTAAATCGCGAGTTAGGGACTTAGAGATCTGCCTGTTTAGTTGCCGATACTGAGTAGCGTCTTCAGAGGACTGCAAAACCAATCTGCGTCTTTCTTCCATGAGGTTGCTGGTGAAGTCGGAGATTTTTTTGGTTCTGTTTGAACGGCGAGTTTTAAAAATCTTAGACCCGACCGTTTGAACAATTTCCACGAACCTGTCATTATAATCGTCCACATTCTCGCAGTCTCCTAGGCATTCGAAACGATTGTGCAACTCGATCTGAAAGCTCTCGGGGTTTTGGAGCTGGATGGGCGCTGGTCGGAGCGTAGACTTCATCAGTCGACATCTTTCTAGCTTGGTCTTTAGATTCAATGTGCCTCTGACCATCCGGTGATCGCTTCCTGTTTTGACTGAATTGATCACGGAGACATCATTGTATATTTGCTTCCTTGTCGACAAGATGAAGTCTATCTCGTTTTTTGTAACGCCATTGGGATGCAACCATGTCCACTTCCGCTGTTTTGACTTTTTAAAGAAGGAGTTCATCATAAAGAGGCTCTCCTTCTCCATAAAGTCGGCCAGCATCTGGCCACGTGCATTTCTTACTCCATATCCAAATTGCCCCACTCTCAGCTCACCATCGCTTCGTTTGCCCAGTTTCGCGTTAAAGTCCCCCATAACAACGGTATAATGGGTCCTGGTGCTATGTAAGGCTGTAGAGATGTCCTCATACATAGTCTCTACCTCGTCGTCGGAGTGTTCCGTTGTCGGCGCGTATACCTGTATGACCTTCATCGAATACCGTTTGGTGATTCTGAGTATAAGGTATGCTACCCTTGTCGAAACGCTCACGATTTGGACCACATTGTTAATGAGGGACTTGTGGACGAGAAACCCGACACCACCCTGGGACTGTTGGTCGCCCTCCCGGAAATAGACCAGGTTTCCGGATTTAAGGATCATGGTGTCCTCTCCCTCTCTTCGGACTTCACATAAACCTACGATATCCCACCGTAACCTGCTCAATACTTCTTCGAGTTCTGCAAGTTTCTCGTCAGTCCGCAGTGTGCGCGTGTTGTAAGTTGCCAGAGCCAAAGGTCGTTGGGTTTGGTAGCCTGGCATCTGCCGGGGATTCTTCGCACCCCCTACCCCGCCGTTACCATGACTGCTACCGGAGCCAGGAATAGCGGGGCTGCCGGGGACTAGGGGCCGTTTTCTGGGTGTGAAATTCATAGGGGGGGTTTTGCCGTAATCGCCACGCTTGGCAGGCGGGTTGGCGATCGCAGTTTGATTGCAGGTGTGTCGCAATGCACAGAAAGACGCTGCTGCCCATCCTCCGGTTTTTAAGTCCCTTAGTCGCCTCTTACGACACCCATTGGAAGAGATGGGATGGTCCTATTCTTAGCCGGGAACCATACGGACAATAATGTTCATCGCTACGTTTTCCGGTGCGCGGTCGCCACTCGAGAACTTCACTGCCCCAACGGCCATTCGTTCTACGAGCTATGTGCCCCACCCACTGCCACTTAAGGTAATTCAACGTAGCTTAGGTAGGCCTCCCACCGATGACCTGGTGAAGGTCGCGGAAAGCCGCTGGATGCGGGCAGCGCAGAACTGGTCGTCATGGAAATCCTTGGGGGAGGCCTATGTCCAGCAGTAGACGTCCTTCGGCTGATATGATGATGATATTGTTTAACAGGAATGGTGTGTATGCATGTCTTCTCTACTAAACGCCTCGATAGCATGTACACGAGCGGGATCCTTTATAGAGAAACTGAAACTTAGCTTTACAGTATACAGGGTGTAACAAAATTGGTGTAGGTCCCGTTAACTGGTGGTTCTACTAGTCATACTGAACATTATTTCCAAGGAAAATTCTCATGAAAAAATTTGGACCCATCTTACTAAAGTGCACAAAATAGGTCGATCAGCTGATCAATTTGTATGAAGAGTAAAAAAAAAATTTACGTTTTCAGCAAAGTCGTCACAAAGTCGTAGAACAAAAGTTATTCAGTATGATGACTAGAAGCCCCAGTTAACGGGACCTACACCAATTTTTTTACACCTGTATAATCGGATATCAGATTAGAGGAAAGGGCTCTTGTGTTCAACTAATACATACATGTGTGACAAGGAAATGTTTCTCTACCTTTATTTAGAGAGAGACAAATTTATTTTGTTGATATTCCAACAGGGTTCGCTACTAGCCCTTCAACCTTCACCAACCCTGACTGGTCCTCGTGTGTGGAGTATGGACACTTCATACAACGAAACAGAAATGACATTTCAAAAAACGAATGACGGAACAAACAAAATGGCGGCGAAATCCTTTACGTTCGACAACCAAACTGTAACCACGACGTGACGAGGGGGTGAGGTCGCAATCTAGAGAGCGGCAGGGAGTGTCCATCCATAGTGTATGTCCCGGGTCTGAGAAGAAGCCCGTGCCCCAACAGTGGTTTCGTTTATAGGTAGTTACCCTTAAGAGATTTTTTTAATTCACAATTGATAAGCCCTTGGCATCATCTCACTTTATGGTTAGTGACGATGATGCCGAAGATGGAAGCGGGCTTACCAAGATTCCCCAACGCAATGGGGATCTAGCTATCTTACCTTCAAGCCGGAACACATCAATGCTATTGACGCTGATGTTTGGCGGCAAGACTTAGATAAGATGGTGGTAGCTAGCCAGGCGGGCTATGAAAATGCCCTACCACCAACCAAACCGAGTCTTACACAAAGTTGAAACGGCCGGGAATCGAACCTGCAACCTACTGGTGTGAAGCGAATGGACTAACCATTACGCCACGGAGGCGGTTAAAATTCGGTTTTAATGTCTATTTAGTTTTGAGCTAAAGGTCTTAAGCATGCAACCTCCTTGGCGAGCGCAGTAAAAAAAAATCCGAGTGGAATTTTTATTTGCAAAGAAAATTTAACGACTACGTTTATTTGTCAAAACGTGGATAAGAGCGTCGATGGCATAACGGATAGGGCCGCCGCCTCCTGTCCAGGATGTCATGGTTCAAATCCCGCCACGTGCCAATGTGATTTCGAATTTAGATTTCATATGTAGTAATATGTACGTTTATACGACGCTCTTACGGTGAAGGAAAACATCGTGAGGAAACCTGCACACGCCTGCGAATAAACTCGCAGGTTGTATGTGAAGTCGACCAACCCGCACTGGTCCCGCGTGGTCGACTAAGGCCCGCTCGCCCTAATTCACGGTAGGCTCGAGCCCCTCGTTGGGGACGTATACGAGTTGATATGATGATGATGAACGTCTCATTTGTCAGATTATAGTGTGTTTATTTACAAAGTAATTTTATGAATTTTTATCTTCGCGAGTGTTTTAAAAACCTCGTGTGACACATGTGAGCATTGGTCATTCAATTAGGTATCATAAAAATTACTAGATACTTACACAGACTAAAAAAATGAAAAATATTGAGTTTCATACAACATTCATAACAAAAAGTGGAGTTATTGTTTTATTGTATTATATACGTATGCATCTTTACCTTAAGGCGAGGTATTGTTCAGAACAGTTGTCTCTGTTTTTTTCTTTACGTGTAAAGAGTAAAGAAAATAACCACACTTTTATGCACTTTTTTAATGTTTTATTTTTTTACTTAGATATAGGCATTTTTGCAATAAAGTGAGTTTGACAATATGTCAGGATTTTATTGAGGAATAAGAGAGAAAAAAGGTGCTTTATCTAACTGTAGTGAAGTAAAACTGGTTTTTGTGGGCTAAAACAGAAAAAAAATACAAAATTTAAGCGAACTGCAATTTTTTTCTATCGCGACAATTTCATCGAATCGTGTTTAGGCTTCCAACACTTTGTATCAGACATATTGTCATAAATTTATATAAAAATTGATAAATGCATTGCAGTTTCAACCGCAGAAAAATGACTTTTTCCTAACTTCGATTTCGGGGTTTGCATTATTTTCTGAAAGGGTTAAGCCTTAAGTGGTGACCTTGATTGTTTAGAATTTTGTTTGCATTTAAGACATGTCACAGCACGTTTCGGCATGTGGACGGTAAGTCTGCCAACGCGTGACTCTGCAAAACTCTGCTCCGTCGTGATTGGAGCAGAGTTTTTGTACCGCTTTTTTAAAGCGCTAACACTAAAGTCTGTTGGTTACGAAACAGCCAAACATGTAAACAAAGTGTTTTCTTAGAAATAAACTAGTTTCATATGGTATTTAAGTCTTAAGTGAACTAAAACACAGTGATTACGTGAATATGGATAGCCGTATAGCTCCCGGCTAAGAATAGGACCATCCCATCTCTTCCAATGGGGGTCGTAAGAGTCGACTAAGGGACTTAAAACCGGAGGATGGGCAGCAGCGTCCTTTCCGTGCATTGCAGCACACCTGCAATCAAACTGCGATCGCCAACCCGCCTGCCAAACGTGGCGATTACGGCAAACCCCCCTATAAATACCACACCCAGAAAACGGCCCCTACTCCCCGGCGGCCCTGCTATTCCTGGCTCCGGTAGCAGTCATGGTAACGGCGGAGCGGGGGGTCATCGTGGAAATTCTTGGGGGAGGCCTTTGTCCAGCAGTGGACGTTTTTCGGCTGACATGATGATGATGAAGTGAATATAATGCTCGTAGGAACATGCTCGAAATGTGAGTGATTAAGTTAAAATGAAAAAATGGTTTGTTTACATGTTTGTCCATTTACAAACTGTACATCTACCTTTTCTTTTTGATCTGAGATTACATATTATAATAAATCAAAGAATAAACTCCTAATCATACAGGACTTTTAAGTTATGTATCTACTCTTGTTTATTATATCAATTCATAGATCTGTATCTAGCTCGTGCGTGACCTCTGCTGGTTCAACGCATCTCTTAAACTAAACGCAGTTCAATTAAAGTGATTAGTTGTTTTTAATCTTCAAATTTAATTTGGAAGTTGAAATTAAAGGCACACGTCGGAAGATGTGTTGATATAAATCAAGAATGGTACCTAATCACAATCGCTCCAGCCGTTTTGGAGACCTTAGGGAACATACATACACACATCGAGTTTTATAGATAGATTAATACATCTAATGAAACAAATACACATATAATATAATGTATAATATTATGTTTTTTTACTTGTGTATTTCTCATTTACTGTGTACAATAAACAATAAATAAATAATCATAAAGTTTTTGTTTTTATTTAGAGGGTAATAATCCAGTCATCATAGCCCAGGATCGGGAATCGAACCGGTAGTTTTCAAAATTGGTATACATACGAGTTAAGGGTCCCTCTTCCGGTTAACAAAATATACGTGGTCAGGACCTTTCAGGATTCGCCGTAAACTTGAAAAATATACCCCATTTTGCAGATTTTTTCATTTTTTCATTTTTCATTTTTTCATTTTTAAGATTCGATTTTCATATAAGCCCGGGGTATGAGAATTTATGGGGAGTAAAATCAGGCGTTATGCGTTAGTAAGGAGTAAACTCCAGTCGTGTTTTCATACAGGTGTAACAAAATTTGTGTAGGTCCCATTAACTGGGGCTTCTACTCGTCATACTGAACAACTTTCCCCAACGAACCCATAGTCAATTCTCAAAAAAAATTGGACCCTCCTTTCTAAAATGCTCAAAATCGGTCGATCAGCTGATCGATTTGTATGAAGAGTAAAAACAATTTTTACGTTTTCAGCAAAGTCTTAGAACAAAGGTTGTTCAGTATGATGAGTAGATAACGGGACCTACACCAATTTTTTTATGAAAAACAAAAAACAATAAATATCAATTCTACTTTAAGCTCTTTTGTTTAGCTCAGAATTCAAACTATCGCCCTTCGGATCAAAGTATTACATTGTTCCCTTGTTACACAAATAACTATTATTTTTTCATCATCATTTCAGCTCATATACGTCCCCACCGAGGGGCTCGAGCCTACCCTGAATTAGGGCGATCGGGCCTTAGTCCGTTAGTCGACCACGCGAGTTTCTTCGCAGGTGTGTGCAAATCTTCTTGTAAAAATTAAATTCTGTATCTCTAGAACTAATGAACTGATTTTAAATCATACCTTATAGCCTAGGACTTAGGTCAGGAGAAGTCGATGGAATTAAGTTGTCCGTTCATCGTGTCTTAGTATTTACAACCTGTTGTAATTATAAGGCTGCACAAGTCTGACAGGCCAACACAATGTGGGCGGATCAGCTGATGGGTTGGCTAGCCTATCTTATCAGTACGAAATGGTACTTACCTAGGTAGATACCTAAGGGTGAAGAAAGGTCACAAAATAATTTTATGTTGGTTCTGACAAAACAACATATTACGAGTATCATCATCATCATCATATCAGCCGAAGGACGACCACTATTGGACATAGGCCTCCCCCAAGGATTTCCGCGACGAGTGGTTATGCGCTGCCCGCATTTAGTGGCTTCCCGCGACCTTCACCAGGCAATCGGTCCACCGAGTGGGAGGCCTGCCTACGCTACGTTTTCCCGTACGCAGTCGCCACTCGAGAACTTTACTGCCCCAACGGCCATCTGTTCTACGCGCTATGTGCAAGTTAAGCAATTCTGAGAGCTATGACGGTTACTTTAGTTCTCCTACGGATCTCTTCGTTTCTGATTCGATCACGCAGAGAAACTCCGAGCATAGCACGCTCCATTGCCCTTTGGGTGACCTTGAGCCTTACGAGTATATGATACTTTTTCCCGGAAAAATACATAGGTACTTTACGATGTGATTGAAAACATTTATTTCCATGCTCGCGAACCGTGCGTGGTTAGCGCACCATGCACCCTCAAGTACAGTCATAAAAAAAATTAAAGTTAAAGAAAACTAAAAACCGACGTCAAAAAGAAATTCACTCAAAATTTTGAAATAATAATTTAATGTACAAATACACGAAATTAACCAACAATTACGAAATCTAAAGTAGTTACTAAACAAATTATTATATCAGCTCATATACGTCCCCACCGAGGGGCTCGAGCCTACCCTGAATCAGGGCGATTAGGCCTTAGTCGACCACGCGGGCCCAGTGCGGGTTGGTCGACTTCACCCACAACCTTCGAGTTTCTTCGCAGGCGTGTGCAGGTTTCCTCACGCTGTTTTCCTTCACCGTTAAAGCAATCGGTAAGTATGTACGTAAGTTTTTGAAAAACTCATTGGTACATTGGCCGTCCAGATTTGAACCCGGTACCTCTGGTTAGATGGACCGAGTCGTTACCGGTTGAGCCACCGACGCAACAAATTAGGGGCCTACAATTTTTTTTGAGGTCGAAAATATACTTACCTGTTAAATGTTTTAGATTCAATGGCTTTGCTGGCACCGACCTCAAAAAAATTATAGCCCTCTATTTTTTTCTTACTTACTTTTGATTTCGTTATTGTTGGTCAATTTCGTGTCTTAAAGGCACATTATATATTAAAATATTATTCCATAATTTTGAGTCACTTTCCTTTTGTGTAGTCGGTTTTTAGTTCTTTAAACTTTTATTTTTTTCATTTATTGTGATAATGCTATTTACAACTTTAAACCTTATCACCCATTTGCCAATAGAATGTTACCAAATCATAATGCATGTGTTTCATTATCCGGTACAGAGTCATGTGGCTTCCATCATCACCTCAGCAGCATGAAATTTAAGGAGTCAAACTTTCGATCATCAGCTCACCTGAATATAACTGAAAGAATACAACTATTGGTTTAAGCGTACCTATAATATTTAAAGAATTATTCTATCACCAGCTCATCAACATAAGATGATGACTACCAGACGCAAATGCTTGGATAGCTTTTCAAAATATATGAAACACGTAAATTTAATTTTGCCCTCGATATCCCTAGGATCCCATCATCAAATCCTGACTTTTTGGCTATGGAACAGCCTCAGGAGTATACTCTTTCAAAAGAATTATGAAGATTGGTCCACGATTGACAGAGAAATTAAAAAACATACATACAGTGGAACATGATGCGAGCAATCATTATCCTTACTATATATAATATTATAAATGTGAAAATGTGTTTGTTTGTTACCTTTTCACGCTTCAACACCTTGACCAATCTTTATGAAATTTGGCATGCAGGTAGCCTGTGTCACGGGAAAGGTCATAGGCTATCTTTCATCCCGGGAAAATAGCATAATCTGATGCAGTTCCTGGGGGAACTGAAAAAATACTCGATTGTTGTGATTTATTGCACAGAGATGGTTGAGTAGGTGGGAAACGACATAATTTACTAATCACCCTTAAAGACTACTCATTTAAACGATGTCCACGCGGGTGAAGCCGCAGGAAAAAGGTAGTAAATAATAAAAACTTGTAATAACAACCATTGTGGAATACAAATAAATATTGAGTAACAAAAAACCTCCTCCTTTTTGAAGTTGGTTAAAAACGAGAGCCACGCGGGCGAAGCCAGGTGAATGCCAGTATTATACATCTTAGCTGTCTAGAAAAAATCTAGTAGTTTCTAATCAGATATTGACCAGTACTTACAAAAAACCGGCCAAGTTTGAGTCAGACTCGCACGCCGAGGGTTCCGTACCGCCAAACTTCGCCGTACGAGTATAACAATGATACCTCTTTAAACAAAAGACATGAACTAGAGTGATATATTAACTTACTATTATTCAGTTCGGGATCCTTAGCGCTAGTACGACTCACACTTGAATGGTTTTAATTATTCTTTTTGTTTTTTTTAGGGTTTGTACTATGATCACACCGAGTTGACGCTTGTTTGTACGAAACAAAAACGATACGATAGAGAAAAAACAAAAAAAAACCTTCTAAAAAACTTTCTTGTATTTTTTATTATTTGATAGTAAAGCCTGCATTTTTTTTAAATTTATTTAGGTACGCTAACAACAAAAAATACAAAATAATCTTAAAATAACATTCATAAAGGTAACATTTGTACATGTTTGTTTTTGTTATTACATTTATTTTGTGAAAATTTCAGCTCATTACCCATTTCGGTTCAAAAGTGTACACGCTTTTATACGTCGAATGGACAGACAAGGTAGGCTTAGTAATAGCACACCCTGGACGTTTCATACAATGGGCCAGAAATAATATTTCAAAAAAGGAATGACGGAACAAACAAAATGGCGGCGAAATCCTATAAGTTCGACAACCAAACTGTAACCAACCTGTATCAATCTGGGTGACGAGGGGGTGAGGTCGCAATCTAGAGAGCGGCAAGGAGTGCCCATACTGTATGTTAGTACTAATATATATACTTTGGTAATAGGCTACCGTTGGAACCGTTTGGTTACGGAACCCTAAAAATCAAAGAGTCAGCCCCGTTACACTCGTACCATCTAGTTACACTTTAAACAATCACAATTACTCGATGACACGGAGCGCCCTCGCCTCCTATCAGTGCCATCATTAATATGGTGGCCCACCGGTGACCCTGACTTGCAGACCACCCGCGAGCACACGTCGCCATGCACAGGGTGTGGAGGAAACGACCAGTACATGTATGACTCAAACCAGAATACGTACAACTGTATATGCTTCATCTTCGTTGTAAAATATATTTTGGCATGTCCTGCGTGTGCCCCACTTGTCGCTATTGCAATAACTGAAAACGCTAAACACGTAAAAAAGTAACTTCAATCGCAACAACAATCAAGTACAATTTTGCTACATTTGTCTGTTTCGTTAATTTCTTAAGTACTGAACCAATTCTGATTAAATTTAAATGAGATCAACCCCGGTTCGCCGAAGATATCGAGTAACAAAAACACACAAAAAATACATACAATCGAATTGAGAACCAAGATTGACTGAAAGAGCTCCCGAAAGGGATCAGTCCGCCTTTGCTATACTGTTATTCTTTTGTAAACAGCTTATTTGATTTTAAATGCAATAAAGAGTTTACAAACAAACCAATCTCCTGCTATATTATGTCGGTTGAAAAGTGGGACTTTGCGGAACACATTAAATATTTGTTCAGTTTACGAGCCCCAAAAATAGTGAAGGTTGCGAGGAGTCGCTGGATGTGAGCAGTTAAGGACCGGTCGTTGTGGAAACTCTTGAGAGAGGTTTTTGTTTAGCAGTGGACGTCTTTTGGTTGACATGACGATGATGATGATGACAAGCCTCAAAAAGATTTTCTTATACTTTCTACAAATACTTTAGACTTACCATCAGGTGAGTTGCAGTCAAACGCACTCGATAATAAAAAAATATCTTTTTCTTTCCGATATTTTGAACTTCTGTTTATCTTTATCTTTTCAATCCTAATTTTTTAAACTTGAATCAATCGCAAATACGCTAAACAATAAAATTTATTTTCACCCTGTACACAATCACAGATACGAACAAACAGTCCATCGGGTGATCGGCGCACTTGTGATTAGAGCGCGATAATGAGCCGCGTGTGAAAGTATCGCCTGTGCGCGCGCCGCACTCCACGAACAGCACCAGCACGAATAACACCAATTAGAATAGCACCAATTTGAACAAGACCAGTATGAATAACATCAGCAGGACAAAAGGAAAGCTCCAGTTCAAATAGCACTAGTTCGAATAGCACCAACATAGCACCTAACCTATAAGGACAGTAACGATAATAGCCAGATTTACCAATTTAATAAATTTTTTGATATAATTATATATATGGTGTAACAAAATTAGCTGAAACTATTTTAACTGGTGCTTCTACTCATGAAACTGAACAACTTTCCCCATGAAACCTATAGTCAAATCTCAAAAAAAAAATTGAACTTCCTATACTAAGTTGGCTGATCAGCTGATCGAGTTAGTATGGTAGAGCCAATTTTTTTGACTATGGGTTCCATGGGGAAAGTTGTTCAGTTTCATGGGTAGAAGCACCAGTTAAAATAGTTTCAGCTAATTTTGTTACACCTTAATGTACATTTTAGTTCACACATCCAAATACCTTTCCATAACGTACACTTAGCGCGATCCTTAAGCCGCATGCGTCCAGGAGATCCTGCAAGCTTTAATCGTTAGTTGCCCTCATCAGTCCACCGTTGGGAGCTTTCGTCTCCCGGCCCTTGGGTGACCTCTAACCTTTAATACACTACTTCTATAGGTTATCAGGCAGCATTTTAGCTGTTCTACGAATAGTAATTACAAGTGATTTGTTTTTTTTTAAACCAGCGATTCGTTTCTTTTCACTTTTTTGCCAACCCTTAGTTGAGTGATATGCTTGGAGTGTCCCTGCGTGATCAAATCAAAAACAAGCAGATCCGTAGGACAACCACAGTAATAGACATAGCTCTCAGAATCGTAGCAATGAGCAGGGCACATAGCTGGTAGAGCAGAGGGCCGTTGGAGCTATAAAGTTCTTGAGTGGTAACTGCGTAGTGAAGGACGTAGTGTAGGTAGGTCTCCCACTCGGTGGACCGACGACATGATGAAGGTCATGGGAAGCCGCTGGATGTGGGCAATGCAGGACCGGTCGTTGTGGAAGGCCTATGTCCAGCACCACGTCCACACATCCTTCGGCTGATAAAATATTATGACAACACTTGTCACGCTCTCGCGACGGATTACGACTTAGGTGATATCTGCGACAGTGCTATTCACATCGGTGCTATTCGTGGAATACGTCACCGTTTGGCGCTCCACGTGCGCTATGGGAATTGAGACGTTAGTTCGTGCGGAGAGCGTGCGTAAATGCGTTATTATTTTGGTTTCCTTACAAGTATGATGTGGGTCATACTTGTTTGCAAACTGATGAGAAGATACAATCACGTACAACACTGTACTCGTATATCTACGTACCTTAAGCCTAATTGACGTAATGCGTAAGTGTTGTTTCTTTCAATCATTCCTAATGTGAAAATGTGTTTGTTTTAGTACAGCGCAGGAGTGGATTTCCTTGCCTGCGTCAGTGTTTCCCGATTCATATAATTTGGAGATCTTCGAGGCAAGAGTGAATAGGCATTATTTGAGTTTGCGTGTACCATTCTCGACTACATCATCACTTACCATCAGGTGAGTTGCAGTCAAACGCACTCAAATTTTTAATAAAAAACCAAGACTCAATGTACTTATTCAAAATAGGTGCAAATTACACTCTTTCTGATAGTCATAAAATACATAATAATAACATAATGGTGAAAAATCAATAATTAGTTAATACCGTCAAAATTCAATCCGTGAAATAAACCAGGTTATGTCATTCGAACATTGTAACGCCCCACCCGCCTATTTAAAATATATAAATATATAAAAATATAAATATATAAATATAACTAACTAAACCTACCTATAATACGCATACGTACATACAACATACAACCTACCGCTTTCTACTTATAAAAGTATGTAAGCTATACTTGATTTTTATTGTATTTTAAAATACGATTAAACGTTTGGCCAGATCGACTAGAGAACCCTAAATTGTGATCGCAGTAACTCAGAGTCTTTTTGAAGGTGAATGACAAGTTATTTTTAAGAGATTAATCTATCACGTTGTGTTTGGACGAACGATGTAGTCTAACCCGTAATTTTGAAGTATTTCGCGCGGAACCCTAGTTTCCCTACTGTGATTGGTCCCTATTTTGGGCCCCCCCAAATTGGGAAGGGTAGCTAGCCCCCAGTGCTCGGAATAACGTAATACTTGACTGACGTCAGTACTGCATTATTTTGGTGATTAAAACAATGTACATCTAACTCAAAGTAATTGAACGAGCGATTTTAGCTCTAAACAGATAATTACTACTACGTGAGCCCCGCTAGCTACTGTCTCTGGCAGGCCACTAAGGTACATGATCAGAGTCCACCACCCTTCAAGTGTAATTTAATTAAGCTACACGACAATGTAAAGTGTACTATGCCATGTTCCACCCGAATCCCAAAGCTAGTGTATATAAAACGCTTGTGAGGCGCCTTATTATACGTGTATAGTGTGAACTATAGCTGAGTCTTTACAGCCATAGCTTGTCCATCCCTATTCGTCAGGTAGGATTAATACCTTCGAACAGCGATTGTTCGCGAATACATGTTAGCACTAGGTACTAAAATAAAGTATATATTCCGACTTGTATGTCGCTCATCCTGTGAGAAGAGCACTACGGAATGTGAAATAAGTAGTTAATCTACTAATATGGTTCTTAGACCTGGAACTGTGCCATACAGTTGTATATAATGATATAAAGACCTGCGGTCTATATAACTAAAGCGAAATGGACACGATATCCATCGTGCCGCCGGCTCCAAAATAATACATAGTGTTAAAGCTCTGTCTTTAGACGTAGCAAACCCTTGATAAAGGGCGAAAGTAATGTCAGTTTAATAGTTTGGCTGAACGTGAAGAACAACGAACCAACACAGTCGCAACCCACTGTGAGACCCACGCGAATCATAGTCGCGGCATCACAATCAGGTCAAAGCGAGAAGGCGTGTAAGCCAAGTGTTTGGTCGAGGCGCTAGTTCAGGACGCAATAGGAGCCGACAGGACCCGGACACCGTGAACACTGCCCATAATATCCGAAAACCGTAGAATAGATTTAGTTTCTAAATCTAGCGCATATTAACTGACCCTGGCTACGGTTACCATCAGGATGGGTCGTCTACCTACATCATAATCGGTCTTGCTATAATCACTAGTAGTAAGGCGCGAACGCCTAACCTATTCGTATGTTTGCTCAATACCTTCCTAGACGCTTGGTCCGATTCAGGTGAAATTCTGCCAAGGCATGCTTGTGATAAGCTACAGATAGGACCTACCTATCTAAAATTACTTTAGTATCAGAATAGGCGAAGCTCGAACGCCTATAGTTTGTTTGTTAGTCCATTACATTTATCCCATAAAAGTGTGGACAGATTTAGCTAAAATTTGGTAAAATTAGGAGTTGTTCATATCTATGAACCACTAAACCACATAACTAGCCCATATTGCATGGAGCTTGGTAAACAGCCATCTCAAGTATGACATAGGCCTTCCCCTGCGACAGCATGGCGCCGTACTATCTCGAATGAGATTAGTGAACTGAGTGGACCACGTGTTCACGGAACCCTAAAACTTATTATGCCGCGTGGCACTTGCAGTGAAGGCAGTTCGATAAAATAAGCCTTCCTTTCGGCAGCATAGCGCCGTATTATCCCGAATGAGATTAGTGAACTGAGTGGACCTCGTGCTCACGGAACCCTAAAGCTTTGGCCGCACACGTGGCCTCAGTGATTTCATCATATCAGCCGCTGCAGAATAGATATCATCTCTCCCCAGCAGTGGACTCAGAACTTCCCACTTCCTGCGCACGTGGCTACAGCAGTTATATCATCAGTCTCTGTTGGACAAATGTCCCAGCAGTGGACAGTCTCTTCCCACATCCTACAAACGTTGCTACAGCAGTTATACCATCAGTCTCTGTTGGACAGATACCCCAGCAGTGGACTTAGCACTTCCCACATCCTACAAACGTTGCTACAGCAGTTATACCATCAGTCTCCGTTGGACAGATACCCCAGCAGTGGACTTAGCACTTCCCACATCCTACAAACGTTGCTACAGCAGTTATACCATCAGTCTCCGTTGGACAGATACCCCAGCAGTGGACTTAGCACTTCCCACATCCTACAAACGTGGCTACGGTTATCATATCCCTTGTCCAACTGCGGGCCTACAAACTACCTATCCTAATCAAATAAATATAAAACCCTGAAATAAATGCATTAAAACCTATTAAATATAGACTGGAAATTAACACACATTTAAATAAGCTATGAAACCTGGAGAACATAATGAACACACATAAACTCAAAGAAATAAACACTCACGTGCCTCGTAGAACGAAGATTTCCTATTTCTGTGTCATCTGACTTACTTAGCTGACAGGTCATGGACACGGCCCATGTGTGGGGTCGTCGGGCAGCGTGGCGTCCTCGCAGTTGTCCTTTGAATGCGTGCTTCTCCTGTGGTGGTCTGTTCAACTGAATCCCCCAGCGTCCGTGCGTCCGTGGTTTTATAAGCTTTCACACAGATGCAGCCTCGGCGGCGCGCGGGCAGTCGCACGCACACCTATAGACATGGCGTGATCCAAGCCACCCGACATCGAGGCGCCCGCGCAAGCGTCGGTCGCTGCCAGCAGCCAGACAGACTGGCGCCAATATCGCTCCGGCCTCAGTTTTCGCGGCAACACTTACTGTTATAGCGTGCGCACCGCGTGGTTCGAATGACGGCCGACAGGCGGCAGCCTGGCTTCTCGGAAATAGTCCCTGAGCTAATTTGTTCCAATAACTGTCTATTCACTCGACTCGAGGTTAATCCTCACCCGACTGAATAAAACTTAGTTATGTTTTTCCCAATAGACAGATTCCTTTTAGTCTATCAAGACTTACTGTAATACCTATAGATATTTATTTATACATATGGATCCGTTACAATCCAACCCCCTGAAAATTTTTAAAAATAGAATTCAGAGAATTGTCTTTTTGAAATTTTCAAAATAGCTAATAACTATTAAAATTTCCTGTTGGCACATTCTCCCCTAAGTGTGGTGTGTATTTAAACCAGGCATGTCATTTATTGTCCCTTGATTGATACACTCAACCATAAACAAAACCGGATTAGCACAGGACCAGCTCCTGCCATCACAGAGGAGTTCGAACGGGCATTTCGGTTGTGAGTCGAAGCCACTGCTACGTTTCGCGCATAGGCGTATACATTGAGTGGACCACTAGCTTCCAATTCCCCACGCACCAGGAAACTCTACTGGCATACGCGCATTAGTAAATTGTCAATCTAGTTTACCTCTCCAAACTGTCTGTGATATAACACAAGCGTTTCCCGCGACAATCAGCCAAGTTCTCCAAATAGAGCTTCCCCCAAGTGACAATAGAATCTTACCATGGAGCATGTACAGTGTATAAGTCCAGTTCTTAACTTCTGGTAGAGTAATTAGCCCAAACCAACGTAATGTAAAACTCAAAAGAACAAATTGTTGGTTCGTACTATTTTTGTATTCATGAAGTAGGACAGCGTGTGCCAACAGCTGACTCAGATATCCAGTATTTGTTGACTCTCCTTCAAGACCACACTTTCCCTTAATTTACCCCCAAAATATCAAAGCAACTCACTCAAACCCACTTTTCACATCACTCTCAAACAGCCTTTTGTGGTATTCCAATCCTGGAAAGGTCAACAAATCCTTATCTTCAGCCAGGATATTTATTGTAGTCAACACAAGAGATTACGTAAACCTATTTATTCAAGTATTAAAACACAATTCTCACAGTTTATAACCAAAACCCTCATCTTGCAAATATGAGAAAATAATATTTACTTCCAATGACAGATTGTGACTTCGTTCTAAAATCAGATCCGAAAATTGAAAACAAATGAGCGCTAATATTTAACGCACCAAAGATGACCTACTTTCACCACAACCCGGCACAACCTATATAAGAGTAATAAATAATTGAAGCAGCATGCATCATCGCAAACTTAAAACTAACCGCAACCTTATAAAACTAATACCGACTCCCTACCTTTCCTATTCATGCGTAATTTTACTACATTTAGCAAGATTATAATATTTTTATTATAATCCTACTGTACCTTCTAATTTTATTACTAAAATTAGCCATTCACCAAAAGCGTAGATATGCTAATGTTGAAATAACATAGCTTCGCTGTACTTGTTATTCAAAACATACCTTTATACATTTTACCGGTTTATCGAAATAAAAGACAAGTACGTTTTTTTTTTCATTTTCATCTTAAATTAGGTAATAAAACTCAACCGATGTTAAAACATTTAATAAAATATTATTACAATTGTTATTCCGATGGCGTCTCTTTTTAACTTAAACTTATAAAACCTAACCCCTTTTTTTTTCTTTGTGCGTTAAGTCCTCGACTGCATATAATTCCTAGTAGATCTGTGATAATTCCTGAACGCACGCGACCCCTGAACTACGCTAGCGCCATTACTTAAAAGCGGCAAGTCGACAGACTTTTATATCTGTGACAAATTCACTGTGCAAACTCAAATGGTCAGCGACACCTTGTGAAAACAGGCCGAACTACAAGACATTTGTCGTGCATCAATATTCGATCGAATTGAACTAAAATATCTCTATCCTATTGAATAAATTCTATTATCGCCTAGTAAGTTAGAAATTCTACGAAACATTGTTTTCAATGAAACCGTAAAAATGTTTTGAACAAAATGTATGACCCGTGGCGCCATCTATTGAAAGAAGGACAAACTAACTCATTCACACCTTCTCTGTGGCAAAAGATCACACCTATAGTAGCAGCCTATGTCACTCGTAACAGCGCCACAATCAAAACATTTGAAGGAAATAGTAGGTACTAGCACGCCCTACCTATTTACCTGCTTTTTTATAATATTATACAAATAACAAATTATTGGTACAGTATTTAATTAAAAGTAAGTAGAATGTTCCAGCTAAAATTTCCGCTGTTGTAAGATCGACTTACAAATCTATTGCGCTAAACAAATAAGATCAAAACTGAAGTGTGTAGGTACTCCCTATGTATCTAATAATGTGACTATGTGTTTGTCTCAACTTCACTCCAAATCTCCTGAACTACCTACGTCTATACTATTTTATGGCTCGAGCCCCTTGGTGGGGACGCAAATGAGCTGATGTGATGATGATGATGATACTATTTTAGTTTCTTCTATAAATACGTGAGGACTTCCTTAAAAAATAAACCTATGAGTATAGAATTCGGACCGACCAACCTATAGATTCTCTAACTTACCTACGTACCGAATAATAACCTATGCTTTTTTTTGTACTCTGCCCGAATAATCCGAATAATTACCTACTTGTCCGAATAATGTGAATAACTAGCTACCTACTAGTAATAAAAGTTTCGTACTGAATGATCCTTAAGATTGAACTAATGATAGGACCTTATTTATTAGTTTGGAATGGTGTTTTAAATTACTTAAAATTTATGTACCTATTTTAGAAGTTTATCTCATCTACCTATTTTACACACTGAAATGTGAAATGGTTGGAAATAATTTATTTTTACCGTTAAAAGGTTTTTCTAATTTAAATTGATATGCAAGTTTAAGGTACCTACACCTTTAGAATAATTTACCTATTTAAGTACCTTATATACTTATCCTAGGCGCTATTTCCTAGATATCTTTATCAAAACAACATTTTTTTTTTCCAAAATGCATCCGTATCCAACATTTACATAAGGTAAATGTAGGTAGGTAATTAAACCAGAGACAACCTTAAGTTTTCTTTTCTACCCACCTAACCTACTTAAATCATTACCAATGTTACACACGCGAAACCTTGCATGTACGGATGTATGTATGTTTGTTACTCCTTCACACAAAGCTACCTAACGTAAGCTGAATGAACTCCGGCAGGCAAAATAGCTAAGGATCCGAATTTACTCATCGGCTACCCTTCTCTCCACACCCGCGATCAGCTTACGTCTCGCGCACCCCCGGAACCTGCTTCCGCTAACGATGCCTTTTAACCAACTAGTCCTACGAGATACGTTAAAAGGAATCAAGTACACTACTATTGTTCACTTTTAAAAATACTACTTAATAATGCGTAAAAGAGTGCCTATATTAGACACCTAAAACTTATCTATAAAATGTTTTTAACTAAAATTTAAAAGTTAGCCTACTTATGTATTTATTGTCATCTACAAGTACCATGATTGTCATTTCAATTTATTTACCTACACCTTGGACGCAGCTTATTCTAGTGAAGGCATTATTTATAGGTAAAACTAGATTTCCTACTAGTCACCTACACTTACAGTGAAACGATATTAAACTTAAAACAAGTTACATAGATATATGTAAGTAACCCTATTCCAGTAGAATACCGCAGCTTAGATACATGAATAAAAGAATTATGTTATATTCAAATGAGCTAAATCAAATAAGTACCTATACTTCATTTAAAATTATATTTAACTGGTTTTTCGAAACATCCTATTTTCGAATAAGTTTATATTATTTGATCCCATAGTTATTTTTGTTATGTGTACCCTACCTATATCATTTTTTTTTACATGACGACAAAACAAAATGCTACCTATTTTAAAATACGCCTACAAATTATTCTTAGCGCATACTGACGTACTCATTCATTTTAGCACCATAAGGTTACCTTACTACCGCGTATATACAGTGGCCCTATAAAATATTATATTTCGTCTAGCATACCACGCAAGCCGATTTTATTTTGATTCCTAGTAGAAGACTCGTCAACCCCCCGACCTTAAAGATTTTAAAATAAAACCCAGGTTTAATTTTCTATTTTGAAATAGGATAAGATTAATATCCTCTATTGTATGCCAAATATACAAAAGGAAACACATATGATCTAGCAAAACACGCAACTATATGCAAAGGCGGCCTTATCGTTTCAAACGACCTCTTTCGGCATCCTTTGTCGATCGGAAGAGACACAAGTGAAACTATATGCGGGCACTCAAGCAACTAATAAAGGCTGAGCAGAATAAAGTATACGAAAACTAATACTGAACAAGGATAAATTACAAATACTAAATTAAATATTTATTATTTCATATATTATGTATTATTTAATATTATTATTTCCACATTCATATACATATCTATCATTTATAAAGACTATCCCTTAATTTGTCTGATTGACTGAGTACCGTGGACCTCAACTAATTACTTTATGTTGATTTTGAATATTTAAATTCCGAGATACTAATTTAAAATAATTTCCTCGTATCTTAACTATCCTACAAGCCACTGCGGTTCGCTTCCGCGATACTGCTATGTAAAAATACTAAGTTCAGATGTCTATATTCACAACCCCCCGCATAATAAACTTATAAAACCATAGTTACCCTAATAGGATCTAGAATAAACTTCCGAAATATTAAATATTGTCTACCATAACACTGACTACTCCCAGTATAATAGATATGTAACACTATAAAACCTCCTTAAATCTATTTATTCTGCCTACCCACCTTAATAAATTGTAATTTGGAACGTCAAAGACAGGAGTCTTCGCATGTACCCACAGCTACCTGTAACATTCTATCCGAATGTTCCAACCGATCGTAGCCAAAACGTACCCACACACCTTATGAAAATTTGCCTATTTACCTTGAAGGTATTTCTTTTTTCAAAACGAATTATTTCTTAGAATAACCCACCATATAAACTAATCCGTTCGTAAAGACCCAATTCACTTACTGAAAGTTATTACCCAACAGCTGTATCTGTCTTAAAGTTCCTACAATAAAATTCAGAGCAGTACCTGTCCCTGTTACTCTAAAATTCCCAACATCCGAACATAAGGCTCGTATACGGCGGCCTTACCTCATTATACCTCAAGGTCCCTGGTAGATATTTAAAATTAAACCTTTATTATGTACCCTATCTCGCATCCAATGTCCCCAGATGCGCATAATATACGTTTGGAAACCTTGATCTACTGCGGAACAAACCAAACAAATCAAAAATTTATTTTTCTTAACCGCAACGGGAACCGAACCTGCGACCCTAGTATGCGAAGCTACTAGGTGTTCCTAATATACAACGTAAATAAATTAAAACTAAAAAATATTTTTTTTCATCCCAACGGGAACCGAACCTGCGACCCTAGTATGCGAAGCTACTGACTATTTCTAATTTACAACCTAAATATATTAAGAACTAAAATAATTTTTTTTTTCTAAATTTGCCTCCCTCGGGACTCGAACTGGCGACACCAAGTTACGAGGCCAATTACAAACTCCTAATATACAATCTAACAAAAAATAAAAATAAAATTTATCTTTAAAACAAATTACCTCTAACAGGATCGAACTCGCGACTGTAAATTGCAAGGCTACGGATATATTATTGTGCCATAGCGCACTAGCTTGAAGTTCCTACGACAATATCAAAAGCAAATCGCATGTCCTTCACAGACCTTTTGCGGTTCCAACGACAGTAGGCATTCAATGTAACAACTGCTTCTTTCACGAAATGTAAATAACTTAAATATTACTATATTTTGATACAAAATAGTATATAACCTACCTAAAATTTACTTAAATTACCTAACCTATTAAATAAGTGCAACTTCACAGCCCCGTCTGCCTACATAAGTACACGCTATTCGTAACGCTCAACTACCTTATTTATCAATTATTATGAGAGACCTTTTTCTCTGAACTAAATCGTTAACTACCCATCTTATACACCAACTAGAAAATGTACCTACCAAATATTTCTTTCGAACAAATAACTTATTTAATTATTTACATCCGGAATTTTACCAACGGAGTATTGAGAAGAAACTATATTATCAATGCCTACTTCAAATACGCTGCCATATAAAAGAATTCAACGGGAGCGCTCACTCATTCGTCGACTCCTGTATTAGTTCTAAGTACAAAATACGAACCTTCAACCCCCCGGATATAAGACAATAGCTGGGGTTTAAATTAACCTATAAACTATAAAACTACATAGGATAAAAATAATAATTCTCTTTGTTTGATAGATTAATCATTCAGTTATAATTGTCATTCGCACTTCATTCCATTTCACGAACATCAAATTGTGGCCTAAAACGAAGCCACCTAAAGTTATTTATCTATGTTTATCACAAATAACTGAACACAAAGTTTTATTATACAAAACGACTACCTACAAGATTCAGTCTACGAACGCGAAAATCAGATGTCAGACATCCAAGTTCCTTGGTAACACATCGTAACAGTCCGTTTCCGCCCACGAACCCTGATTTTGGCTATCCAAATGTAATATTTTGAACCCTCTTCTTATCCTGGTCACGGCACCAAATTGTAACGCCCCACCCGCCTATTTAAAATATATAAATATATAAAAATATAAATATATAAATATAACTAACTAAACCTACCTATAATACGCATACGTACATACAACATACAACCTACCGCTTTCTACTTATAAAAGTATGTAAGCTATACTTGATTTTTATTGTATTTTAAAATACGATTAAACGTTTGGCCAGATCGACTAGAGAACCCTAAATTGTGATCGCAGTAACTCAGAGTCTTTTTGAAGGTGAATGACAAGTTATTTTTAAGAGATTAATCTATCACGTTGTGTTTGGACGAACGATGTAGTCTAACCCGTAATTTTGAAGTATTTCGCGCGGAACCCTAGTTTCCCTACTGTGATTGGTCCCTATTTTGGGCCCCCCCAAATTGGGAAGGGTAGCTAGCCCCCAGTGCTCGGAATAACGTAATACTTGACTGACGTCAGTACTGCATTATTTTGGTGATTAAAACAATGTACATCTAACTCAAAGTAATTGAACGAGCGATTTTAGCTCTAAACAGATAATTACTACTACGTGAGCCCCGCTAGCTACTGTCTCTGGCAGGCCACTAAGGTACATGATCAGAGTCCACCACCCTTCAAGTGTAATTTAATTAAGCTACACGACAATGTAAAGTGTACTATGCCATGTTCCACCCGAATCCCAAAGCTAGTGTATATAAAACGCTTGTGAGGCGCCTTATTATACGTGTATAGTGTGAACTATAGCTGAGTCTTTACAGCCATAGCTTGTCCATCCCTATTCGTCAGGTAGGATTAATACCTTCGAACAGCGATTGTTCGCGAATACATGTTAGCACTAGGTACTAAAATAAAGTATATATTCCGACTTGTATGTCGCTCATCCTGTGAGAAGAGCACTACGGAATGTGAAATAAGTAGTTAATCTACTAATATGGTTCTTAGACCTGGAACTGTGCCATACAGTTGTATATAATGATATAAAGACCTGCGGTCTATATAACTAAAGCGAAATGGACACGATATCCATCGTGCCGCCGGCTCCAAAATAATACATAGTGTTAAAGCTCTGTCTTTAGACGTAGCAAACCCTTGATAAAGGGCGAAAGTAATGTCAGTTTAATAGTTTGGCTGAACGTGAAGAACAACGAACCAACACAGTCGCAACCCACTGTGAGACCCACGCGAATCATAGTCGCGGCATCACAATCAGGTCAAAGCGAGAAGGCGTGTAAGCCAAGTGTTTGGTCGAGGCGCTAGTTCAGGACGCAATAGGAGCCGACAGGACCCGGACACCGTGAACACTGCCCATAATATCCGAAAACCGTAGAATAGATTTAGTTTCTAAATCTAGCGCATATTAACTGACCCTGGCTACGGTTACCATCAGGATGGGTCGTCTACCTACATCATAATCGGTCTTGCTATAATCACTAGTAGTAAGGCGCGAACGCCTAACCTATTCGTATGTTTGCTCAATACCTTCCTAGACGCTTGGTCCGATTCAGGTGAAATTCTGCCAAGGCATGCTTGTGATAAGCTACAGATAGGACCTACCTATCTAAAATTACTTTAGTATCAGAATAGGCGAAGCTCGAACGCCTATAGTTTGTTTGTTAGTCCATTACATTTATCCCATAAAAGTGTGGACAGATTTAGCTAAAATTTGGTAAAATTAGGAGTTGTTCATATCTATGAACCACTAAACCACATAACTAGCCCATATTGCATGGAGCTTGGTAAACAGCCATCTCAAGTATGACATAGGCCTTCCCCTGCGACAGCATGGCGCCGTACTATCTCGAATGAGATTAGTGAACTGAGTGGACCACGTGTTCACGGAACCCTAAAACTTATTATGCCGCGTGGCACTTGCAGTGAAGGCAGTTCGATAAAATAAGCCTTCCTTTCGGCAGCATAGCGCCGTATTATCCCGAATGAGATTAGTGAACTGAGTGGACCTCGTGCTCACGGAACCCTAAAGCTTTGGCCGCACACGTGGCCTCAGTGATTTCATCATATCAGCCGCTGCAGAATAGATATCATCTCTCCCCAGCAGTGGACTCAGAACTTCCCACTTCCTGCGCACGTGGCTACAGCAGTTATATCATCAGTCTCTGTTGGACAAATGTCCCAGCAGTGGACAGTCTCTTCCCACATCCTACAAACGTTGCTACAGCAGTTATACCATCAGTCTCTGTTGGACAGATACCCCAGCAGTGGACTTAGCACTTCCCACATCCTACAAACGTTGCTACAGCAGTTATACCATCAGTCTCCGTTGGACAGATACCCCAGCAGTGGACTTAGCACTTCCCACATCCTACAAACGTTGCTACAGCAGTTATACCATCAGTCTCCGTTGGACAGATACCCCAGCAGTGGACTTAGCACTTCCCACATCCTACAAACGTGGCTACGGTTATCATATCCCTTGTCCAACTGCGGGCCTACAAACTACCTATCCTAATCAAATAAATATAAAACCCTGAAATAAATGCATTAAAACCTATTAAATATAGACTGGAAATTAACACACATTTAAATAAGCTATGAAACCTGGAGAACATAATGAACACACATAAACTCAAAGAAATAAACACTCACGTGCCTCGTAGAACGAAGATTTCCTATTTCTGTGTCATCTGACTTACTTAGCTGACAGGTCATGGACACGGCCCATGTGTGGGGTCGTCGGGCAGCGTGGCGTCCTCGCAGTTGTCCTTTGAATGCGTGCTTCTCCTGTGGTGGTCTGTTCAACTGAATCCCCCAGCGTCCGTGCGTCCGTGGTTTTATAAGCTTTCACACAGATGCAGCCTCGGCGGCGCGCGGGCAGTCGCACGCACACCTATAGACATGGCGTGATCCAAGCCACCCGACATCGAGGCGCCCGCGCAAGCGTCGGTCGCTGCCAGCAGCCAGACAGACTGGCGCCAATATCGCTCCGGCCTCAGTTTTCGCGGCAACACTTACTGTTATAGCGTGCGCACCGCGTGGTTCGAATGACGGCCGACAGGCGGCAGCCTGGCTTCTCGGAAATAGTCCCTGAGCTAATTTGTTCCAATAACTGTCTATTCACTCGACTCGAGGTTAATCCTCACCCGACTGAATAAAACTTAGTTATGTTTTTCCCAATAGACAGATTCCTTTTAGTCTATCAAGACTTACTGTAATACCTATAGATATTTATTTATACATATGGATCCGTTACAACATTAAAAAAATATTACATAAAAATCATTGAATGTCATTAATGCCTTTGACAAGAGTATTAGGCCAGTTCACACGGGTAGCACCCGGTCACAAGTATAACGTGAGAGTCAGCCATTTTCTTATTTGTTACGTCTTCACGCTTCAACACCTCAACCAATCATGACGAAATTTGGCATGATAGTGGCCTGTGTCATAGGAAAAGACATAAACTACGTTTTATTCCGTGAAGACGGCCTAGTACGATACAGTTCCTAAGGGAACTGAAAAAAAAAACACTTTCTTGGTGGATTTCTTTGACATCGCAACAACGGAACAACGGATTGTAGATTTTAGCACATAAGGTTGAGGGGGTGGGAAATAACATAGACTACTAATTAGCATAGCCCGAGACAGTTCCCGAGGGATATGGGGAATACTCATTTCCAGGCTCGCGCACATCGGTGTCTCAGAGGAGACTTCTTATTCATTTTTGAGGAAAAGTATTAATAATCCTGAGTTTGTATGGAAATCATTTTTCCTTGAGAACTTAAAACTGCTGGAGATTTTAATAATATTATCCTAACTCAAATTACATAAAAACACACACTCATACGCGCACACGCACCCGCATACGCACGCGCGCACGCACACGCACACACACATACACAAGTAATAACATAATATAGATTTTTTTATTGTATTGAATTTATTCAATACAATTTAAAAAATATTTTTGATGTTTAAAAAATATACTGTAGACCCTGTTTTTGGCATTAATTACAAAATTTCTCGGAAACAAGAACAAGGAGGCTCGTCTTGGCGGGGGCACTACCGTTTACGAAGTAACTAGAATCTCATGTGCGCTACCGCGCCCCCCTGTTTGTTGATTTATGTATGCCTGACTACGTCACATGTTGAAAGCTACGCGAAATAGTCTGCACAGCGTGACTGTACAATTTACTTAGGAATTAATCATAATATAATAATATCAAGTTCGATTTTCTTTTGTCAAAAAGTTTTTATTTAACTTGCTATTTATCGTATGTATGTATGTGAGTTAGTTTGTTTAGTTAGGTTTAAATCTTGCGATCTACTTTAGAGTGACTTTCGTGAGTCCGATTGAGCTGAAATTTGGTATTAAGCCGTATTCCCGGTGAAACAGATCCTTTTGGTATTTTGAAGTTGATCTGATGAACTTATAAGGTGGAATCAAGTCTTTTACTTTCAATAGAATCGTAGGAAATACTGTGCTTGCTACTTTGCGTGCTATTTTTTGAATTTGGAAACGTGTATTTATATTAATTTGAGCATTCGGCTTTTTGAGCATAAAACTCTTTTTGAAAATTATTACAAGCTTTTATTTACTCGAATTTTTATATTTTTTTAGGATTTTATATATTTTTGTTCTTTACGGTAAAGGAGAACGTCGTGAGGAAACCTGCACACATCTGCTAAGAAACTTGAAGGTTGTGTGTGAAGTTGACCAACCCGCACTGGACCCGCGTTGTCGACTAAGGCCCGATCGCCCTAATTGGAGATAGGCTCGAGCCCCTCGGTGGGGACGTATATATGAGCTGATGTGATGATTAACTTGCAATGTTCCTTTAATTAAACTGTCTGCTTCAAAATCGGCAAGTTAAAATTGACCCACTTTCCGGTTTCCGATTGAGGTGAAATTTTGCATCCTCGTTTAGTTTGGATGACATCATTCTAAGACGCACCAACGAGTCGTCAGGGGGAGTAGGCTCAGTGGGGTCACTTCTACGATTAAAAATGCGGTTCTAAGTTGTGAATTAAGATGTAGAGCACTCTTTGTATCACATCAATAATAGGGCTCCGCCGGCTGGCTGATTACTGGTTTGAGATTACTAAATCTAGCTAATGTTGCGCCCTTGCTATGAAAATCACACTCAGATAAGAGACCTCTGCTCTGGCTCGCGGTTACGAATAGAATGCCACTCAACTGTTTCATTAAAGCTTTCGAACGACCTACTATTTTGAATTTAGTACTTATTTCAACTTTAACATTCAAGATTGAAGGTATTTATTAAAAATAGGTGCAAATTACACTCTTTCTGATAGTCATAAAATAATAATAACATAATTTCATTTGTAAAAAATCAAGAAATAAACAATCATTAGTTAATAACGTCAAATAACGTGATATAAAAAACAAAAATAACGTCATTAGAACATGAAAACAATATGACACGAGAAGTTATACATTAAAATCATTGAATGCCATGAACGCCTTTGACAAGTGTAGGCCAGTTCACATGGACAGTACCCGGTCACGAGTATACGCGAGAGTCAGCCATCGCTCCTCTCAACCGTATTAGAGGGAAAGGAACGACCCGGCTCCCGATGGGCCACCATCCGCACGAACATTTAAGCGAGCATGCACCACTCATGTCAATGCTAAGATAAAAATATTAATTACAAGAAGTACTATACTTGTCATGTCTTGTCGCTTCCACGTCAATTCTTAGTTTGATCTTTATTTTATTACTATTAAACATGATAAGTAGCTTTGATAGATGAAACACTGTCTACCCATACATTTTTGTCATTTAAATATTCGGATGTCTTATAACAACCTTTTTTACAAAGAGTTCTTTTGACACAATTTTTAAACTGTTTTTCTGACAAATTTAAGACCTCAACAGGTAATTTGTTATGATGATGCATTGACCCACAAAGGACTTATTGATTTTGCTAAGTCTGGTTTAAGTTACTTGAAGTTTATTTCTGTTCCGAAGATTACGACTGTGCCTGTCAAGTGACACTATTCAGTGAAAAGAGATGCAGATATAAACGAACATACATTATATTTTCATAATTATATTGACAGGGGAAAGTCATTATATTAATATCTTTTAACTTATCTCGGAGCGACTCACGAGAACGCATTCCATAGCAATTTATTGATATTAAAGTGAGTCAATATTTGGTTTCGTATTTTTTTTACAAGAACCTCACAACTGCTAGCACAGAAACTTAGCTTTTTAATGCGACCCGCGGATAACAAGATTGCAAAGGAGGCGCGAGTGCGTGAACGCAAAGCTATACGATCTTTACAATTCTAAATCCAATATGGCGGACTACCAAAGATGGAGGATCAGTTATTTTTTATACACCCGCTTGATGTGGTATCAAATGAATAGGTTTTCTTAGAAGAATACGAAATAATTAAAACTCTTTTCAAACTAATGTTTGTACCTAAAAGTTTTTAGTTTTTTTCGAAATGAGCTCATTCATTACTCCATCGTCCCTCGCTGACGCACGCTCCTCAGTCGCTCGAAAGTAAAAATGCAGGGGCTTAAATTACATTGACTCGTAATATATAGCATGGTAGAATTTGAACTATATGGGAGATTTTTTTTACTTTTATTAGTAAGTAACTATAACATCAGTTTTTTTTATTATTCGTATGGCTTTCCAATAATTAAAATGAAGATTACAATATTAATATCTAAATTGTTGCTAAATATCAGTTTAAGCTAAGTATTTTAAATAATTTACCTAATAAATATTTTTTTCCAATACTTACTGAAACGCAAACTATCGTTTCGAGCCGATCTCTTTTCGTGCGTTTCATAATTAAATTCTCTTTTGATTTTGTTCCTCTATGGAAATTTAATTTGAAAATATTTGTGACTTTTTGACAAGTGTAAAACAAAAATTGATTCTGGATGACTGATGACCGTCGAAATTGGTGAAAGTAAATTATTTTAAACATCTGTGATTTTGGTTTTGTTTACAAGACCTCCTATATTTAACAGGGGTAAGTGATTTATGCTTGGAGATAGCTGTCCAATTTTATTTAGTGCCGTTGCGAACTAAATTTTATTTCATCGTTGTAGGGTCTTCCACCCGGCACGAACGAAACACTATTATCCTGGATTACTGCTAGTCTTCCACCGGTGTTTGTTTCGCCGCTCTGCATCTGCCTGCCGCTCACTCAAAGGGAAGTGGAATCTTTGTTTCTATCAAATTTTAAGGCCCATTGAAGTTGGTTGTCACTGGTGACCAAACTCTATCACTGGTGACCAAGCACTGCTACTGCCCGGCAAGGTTCTGCTGTCTTCCTCCAAGCGCAGCTGCTGGTCTACGTGTTCTCCTGTTTCCGTTTACTTTGTCAATTTTGCATTTATTTTAAAATCATTAAGAGTATTGTACACCCAAAGTATTTCCTACAACTTT
This sequence comes from Coleophora flavipennella, assembly GCA_947284805.1. Classification (NCBI taxonomy): domain Eukaryota; kingdom Metazoa; phylum Arthropoda; class Insecta; order Lepidoptera; family Coleophoridae; genus Coleophora; species Coleophora flavipennella. Next base: position 2,338,772 of record OX369279.1, on the reverse strand, counting down.
GGGGGGTTTTTTAGACACCCGATAAATTAACTTCATTTATGTTTTAGGTATTTATTCGATCGTTTTTTTACACCTGGGGGGACGATCGATCGTTACCTAACCTTTTTTTTATATTTTAAAATTAGGTAATGTGTTATTTTTATATTTAACTAGTTCCACGGTCATCCATTTGTTATACCAATTATTTGTTACGCCTTTACCTATTTTTTAAAATATTATAGTCATCCTTTCTTTACAACTTTAACTCATCAACTTGTTTACGTCTTTATCTATTTTTTCTAATCTTATAAAATAAAATTATTCTATATTACCCCAAAATTTATTTTCTTTCCGAAAATCATATTTAGGCAGCGAGTAAAAATTCTACGTGTCATATGTGGCAAATTCCCAAGTTACCATTATTTTTGTCACATTACCTAGTAATTATACTAACACAATAATTGTGTTGGGTTGCCTGGAAGAAATTGTTTTAAGCAATAAGGCCGCCTACATTGTACAATTTAAAGTTTTACTATTTATTCTGTACTTGTATTTTGTAATTGTACAATAAAGCATATTTGATTGATTGATTAAATAATTAGCACAATGTTGCCGGGTCGTTCCTTTCCCTCTAATATGGTTGATGGGAGCGATGGCTGACTCTCGCGTTATACTCGTACTTGTGACCGGGTGCTGTCCGTGTGAACTTGCCTACTCTTGTCAAAGGTATCAATGACATTCAATGATTTTTATGTATAACTTTTCGTGTCATATTGTTTTCATGTTCTAATGACATAATCTGGTTTATTTCAAGAATTGCATTTTGACATTATTAACTAATGATTGTTTATTTCTTGATTTTTCACAAATGAAATTATGTTATTATTATTTTATGACTATCAGAAAGAGTGTAATTTGCACCTATTTTGAATAAATACCTTGAATCTTGAATCTAATTAACACAATCTATCTTGCACTATACTATCAAACTTTGTATTGATCAAAAAATTTTACAGTTTCGAAAGCAAAGTCTAAAAATATCGATCGGTCACGCAAACCTTTACGGTTAATGAACTTTACAGCCATAAATATAATAAATTGTTTCTAATCTATTCATTGCTCGCTATATAAAATATCTTGGGAATATTCTCAGCAATCATTTTATTAAAATACATAGACGATTTTCAACTAAGACCTATTATTTATTTCAGGCAGTCTGCCTTGCTTAGTACCTTTTTTTTATTTGTCACAATTGCTAAGCCCTTGGCATCAAGTCACCTGATGGTAAGTGACGATGATGCCGAAGATTGAAACGGACTTACTAAGATTCTCCAAAGCAAAGGAGAACCTGGCTATCTTATCTTCAAGCCGGAACACATCAATGTTGTTAACACTGAAGTTTGGTGGCAAGACTTATATTAATGATGGTCAGGCCAGGCGGGCTATGAAAATGCCGTACCACCAACCAAACCGAGTCTTAAAAGTTGACCCAGCCGGGATGCGATCCCGCGACCTCCTGGTGTGAAGTGAATGGACTGACCATTACGCCACGGAGGCGGTTCCATCGTAGTTTCGAAATTTCATCATTTTGCAATGCATTTTATTAAAGTTCGGTACCCAAAGGGTAAAAACGGGATCCTATTACTAAGACTTCGCTGTCCGTCCGTCTGTCCGTCTGTCACCAGGCTGTATTTCATGAACTGTGATAGCTAGACAATTAAAATTTTCACAGATGATGTATTTCTTTTTTTTATAATTTTGGTATTTCTATTGCCGCTAAAACAACAAATACTAAAAATTAGAAAAATATAAATTGTTTCTTACGTTCTTTTTTAACGTGAAGAAACTAGTGCCATCTAGTATAATAGTACAGAACTGAAGAAACTAGCGCCATTAATTGTGATGGTACGGAACCCTAGTGTGCTGTTCTGACTCGCACTTCGCCGGTTTTTATTATTTTTATTGTAGCTATCAATGCAGCCAAAAGACAATTACAGTTGAATTTGTACCTTCTTTTTTGGGTTCCGTAGTCAAACTAGGAAGACCATTTATACCATCCTTGACCTAATTACCTATCTAATATTTAAAAATAGTTACCAACATTTTAATGTGATTTTTGAATTTTGTACCTTATGATTTTTTTTAAGTCTGAAAATAAACGAATTATTAGTATAGTTTCAAAATGTCATTTGGTATCGTTGAACCAATCTATGATCCCTATAAAGTTATAGAATACAATGTATTAAAAAAAAATAAGGCACCTCCCTTTCATTGTAAAGTGGGGGTGAAAATTTTTTGCTCACTTACCCTATCGTGTGGGGTATCGTTGAATAGGTCTTTTAAAACTATTGAGGGTTTACAAAGAACATTTTTCTTTTTCTGATAAATAATTTCTTTACAAAATGAAACGTTTTGAATTAGTGATTTTTGTTAGAGTTGAATGTTACCATCCCCTACTTTTAATTATTTTAAAAAGTAATCAATACGAATAGAAAATTATCACGGCTAAGTAGGCTTTCTTAGTTTAGTAGTCAGTAGCCTATATGTTAATCCAGATCCTAATCTGTGTACCTACCAAATTTCAGCCAGATACGTTTAGTAGTTTTTGCGTGAAAGTGTAACAAACATTTATACATACATACAAACTTTCACGTTTATTATATTAGTAGGATTATTTCTACTTTTTAGTTAATTTATTTATTTGAATTAAATATGATTGAATGACTGTACTATATAAATTCATCACATCAGCTCATATAATACGCATATGATACTCATATAAGTAAAAAAGAGCGAAAGGTCGGTTTATGTGATGGGACCAGCCGTATATGAGCGGTTTCCCGTTGGCATCGGGGATGCACCTTCCGTCCACTGCTTCAAGAGTAAATTAAAGGAGTGGCGTCTGGAGTGACAATTCTATGACGTAAGAGAATTATTAGAAACAAAACTCCAGCCTATGTAAAGTGTCAGCAATGTTACGAGTCATAATATATATTTTTATTATTTTTTTACAAGATAAATCTGAGTTACTTTTTTTGACATTAATTTATAAAATTAGTACTATTACTAATTATTATTATTAGATGTATACGTATACAAAATTTAATTAACAACTAGAAGACGTACAATTTAGGCGGTCTTATCGCTGACAGAGATTTCTACCAGACAACCCAATTACTATGAGTTACCATCAGTTGAATGATGCCATGGGCTTATCAATTGTGGATAAAAAAAAAAATTTATGCGTTGTTAACGAACGAATTAAAAGCATTAGTTAATTTACACAAACGTTACATACTAAGTGGTTAGTTGCTTAATAATGTATATCTAGCCGTGTTTATCGTGGTATCGTTTTAACGTTTTTTTTATTCATGAGTGACTATCGATTGAGCTATCACACTCTTGTATCAGATCATTAGCCGTCCGGTGGTAAATGAGTTAAGTTCAATTTTGACATTTATACGATTTGGTAGGTATCTATTTTGTTTCTTCTATTTATTTCTGCTGTAGTTAACTGTTTGTAATATGTATACAGGCCATTAAGGCGGTAATATTACAGACTAGATTTTGCCAGTGGCTTCGCTCGCTTGAACATAGTTTTATGACTGTCATCGAGAGTGCGCAGTGCGCGATCCGCAAGCGGCTTGCGTGCGCGGAAAAAAGTAGCCTATATGTTAATCCAGGTCCTAAGCTGTCTACCTACCAAATTTCAGCCAGAGATGTTCAGTAGTTAGTTAGTTTTCGCGTGAACATAGTTTTTATGTCTGTCGTGCTGTCGAGCGTGGGGACTGATTCAACTCTAGGTCCCTTGGGAACTATCTCAGGCTATACTAATTAGTAGTCAATTCGATGATCACTATTAATTAGCACGTCAATCCTTCGCTTCATTGCGAAGTGACAGAAATTACCAAAAAAGAGAGAGTTAATAGCTATCCTACGGGAACGACTTAAGAAATCTGGATAAAAAGTAGTCTATATGTTAATTCAGGACCTAACCTATATGTGTGCCAAGTTTCATCCCAATTCGCCCAGTGGTTGAAGCGTGGAAGAGTAACAAACATCCATCCATACATACAAACTTTCGCGTTTATTATATTATTAGGATTTTCGTTATTTTCGACGTCAATTACTCCTAAACGATAAAAAATCGAAGATTGAAAATAATTACCTTATTGTTGATAATGTTCCTTAAAGTCAAAAGCTATTAGGAACGATTGAGCAGTTTTGGCTCGATAGAAAAGAATCCGAAAGATAAGTCTACACCGTTACTTTAAACTCTAGTTGTGAGTTATATTTTAAAGTATAAATTTAAAAAAATATACAATAATATTTGTTATGATAATACAAAGTGAGTAATGTTATTATTTTTAAACCATTCACTCTAGTTTTTGATTTAAGCGAAAAACCATTCAAAAAGGGAAAAAGTGTGGTTATTTTCTTTACTCTTTACACGTAAAGAAAAAGACAGAGACAACTGTTCCAACCAATACCTCGCCTTAATATTCACATCCTATTAATAAGGTTTTAGAACTCATATTACTTAAAATCTTTTAAAGTATTCCAAAAAATGTAAGTAAATAGTCAGAAAATAAATTCGAGACTCATATTAAAAAATGTCTGTGCTCCTTAGAGAAAAAAAAGAATAATATGAATATCCTTAGATATCACAAATTAATAGATAATGTTAATGACAAAGATAAATGGTTATGTGTTGATCCTCCAAAAACACCATAACCTGAGACTGTCAACTGAATCATGACATTATTTGTAATAGACATTTTTTTTAAATTTTTAAAAGTGTGTGTAAAATCTTTATTAAAATAAATATTTTTGAACTTTGAATTTACACTTGTAGTTATAACATTTTGTGCACATTGTAAAATCAAAATAAATTTTGATGTACAAATTTGTCTCATTTAATAGGGATGACGACAGCATCAGAAATAAATTATAATATGAACTCTTCATCACTAAATTGCCCTCCTACTTAAACTTCGGAAAACCTTACTCGTTTTGTTTTTCATCAAGTCTTCGATTTTTAATTTACCTAAATTACAAAATTAGTATATAAATGACGCTGCAAATTTATGACGTCACGCCTAGGTATTTCAAACATTTTTAGAACAAAATGTCGTTTTTTACAGATGATAAAAAGTAAATCAGATGACTAGCATTCGTCATCCCTATTCTAATTCTATTCTATTTACTTCATTTTTAAAATTTGTTAAAATTATTAATTAATCAATAAAATATTAATAAATAAAATTATTAAGTAACTTACAGGGTTTTTCTTTAAACCAAAAACATAGATTATAATAATTATCTGACAAATATACGCATTATAAGTATCGGGTTATAGTTCACAGAATGTGGTTTGATATACACATGGTGCTCTTAAATTTACGACCTTGCTTTAAATTATTTAAAGTCTTTAAATTTATAAACATTTTGGAAATTAGATACGACTTTCATATTAAACTATTTTAATTCAATATTTTAAATAGGTAGGTATCGAGTTTCAGCACGAGAAGGGTTCACTAGTTGAAAGGTTGCACTAGTTCGGTCAACCGGACTAACAACCGAACTACTGCTACTACAGGAGAAAAACGTGGTGATGTGTTCCGCATCCTCATTATATCATTCATTCTTTTGTTTATCTACAATTGGTAAGCCCTTAGTCTCAGGCAGCCCCCTACCAAAATAATCAGTCGAGCTGGTAGAGATCAAGGTGATGTACGTAGCTCACAGAAAAAGTATTAAAAGGCAACATTTGCATATGCATTACTTCCTGAATCACAAGTCCTGCGTTTGACAAACAACAGTTTCGTGTAGTTTTCAAAGAATGATTTTCTTACTGGTTTGGTGATCGGTAAATAACAAAAGATATTATTAATTCCATCACCCTTATACTTCCCCACATACAGTTCATATACGTCCCCACCGAGGGGCTTGAGCTTAACCTGAATTAGGGCGATCGGGCCTTAGTCGACCACGCGGGCCCAGTGCGGGTTGGTTGACTTTACACAAAACCTGCGAGTTTCTCCGCAGGCGTGTGCAGGATTCCTCACGATGTTTTCCAACACCCTATCGATACAGAAATAATATATTACGTACGATGTTGTGTTGAAATGTAACGTATAGTGATCTCGTTGGCGCCTGAGAAATGATGCCATTTGTCGAGATGCGCGCGCGCACGTCCCGGCTAATTGGCCTTTGACCATTTGTATTTAGAGTTAATTTATCTTGTAGGCTTTTAGACTAGTTTCTTAAGATTTGATGGGTAAATAATATAATATCGTCATCATGATTAAAAATATCATGTTTTTCATGTTAATGTTTATTCATTTTGTTTATTAACTGACAAGTATGAAATGACATGGCCAGTTAGAAGCATCAGGATAATTCACTGCATATATCATCCTGGTTGTAATTTATTTAATTAGTAACAACTACGAGCATATATCTCAACCTGTGATCTCAACTATATAGCCGTATGGCTCCCGGCTTAGAATAGGACCATCCCATCTCTTCCAATGGGGGTCGTAAGAGTCGACTACGGGACTTAAAACCGGAGGATAGGAAGCAGCGTTCTTTCCGTGCATTGCAATACCCCTGCAACCACACTGCGATCGCCAACCCGCCTGCCAAGCGTGGCGTTTACGACAAAACCCCCCTATAAATACCACACCCAGAACACGGCCCCTAGTCTCCGGCGGCCCTGCTGTAGGCAGGCCTCCCACGCGGGGCACCGACGACCTGGTGAAGATCGCGGAAAGCATCTGGATACGGGCAGCGCAGGACCGGTCGTCGTGGAAATCCTTGGGGAGGCCTTTGTCCAGCAGTGGACATTTTTCGGCTGATATGTTGATGATAATACAACAATAAAGAGCAAGTAAATACTTTTATCGTGTCATTTATATTCAAGAGATGCTTACTGAGGCCAGGAAGAATTGTAAGTTATTGAACCAAATCTAAAATCGTTGCTGTTAATTCAAAAGAAGTCACCCTACTAATAAAACAATGACACGTTCCTCTGGAAAAGTTGTGGCAATTTTTGAAATGTGTCCCGTTATTTCCCAGAGTCAGCCCGCCCTTGAGCCTTTTAAAGGGCTCAGTTATAATGGGAACCAGTATAAACTTGGCCTAAGGCCGGTTTTAATAAACAACCTTAGAATAAGGACGGTTTGGCAAACGATGACAGATGGGTGGCCAGCGGATATCCCTCCGATAGACGCAGGCAATGTTTGTGACCGATATTAGTTTAGAGTAGGTTTAAACACAGAGACAAAAAAATACATATTTTAAACGAGTCATCCTCAGAGTACGGACAGTTTGGCAAACGATTACAGCATCCCTGTGATAGAAGTGTTAATTTTCAAAATATATTAGTGTCAATATTTGTAAATCCTTTCACTTATACCCGGAACTTATATATACTTATATTATAAAGAGGTAAAGTTTATATGTTTGTATGTAGGAGGTAATCTTTGAAACTACTCATCCGATTTAAAAAAAACACCAATAGTTAGACTGGAATTTCAGGATGGACATAGGTTAAAAAAAACCCCTCTGACTCTCAGTATCCACGGAGGCGAAGCCCCGGGCAACAGCTAGTAACAATGAAACGTAAGTAACCATCGAGTACTAAGTATCAAGGAAATACCTATCACATGTTTTTAATTTTAATACATAATTCAAGAATTCAATTGTAATTGTTAATATAACAGCTATAAAAATGTGTAAAAGTAATTTAGGGAAACCTGTAAATTGCTCATGATGTGTTACCTTTCATTTTTAACGCTGTGTAATTAAGTAGCTGTTGGTTTTCTTAATAAATCAAAATAAATAAAATACCTATCACATGTTTTTAATTTTAATACATAATTTAAGAATTCAATTGTAATTGTTAATATAACAGCTATAAAAACTTTATAACTGTGAAGTAACTCAACAAAGTGACAAAATAATACCAACAAAAAATCTATAACACTTATTAGTAAGAAACGGTACACCTGGCAGAGTTGCCTCTGGGTCCTCCCTACTCTGCAATCTATCTCATTACACGTGACGTCATAATGCAGTCATCCGTCAGTGCGCGGCGCGCGGTCGCTCGCGGGAAAGGACACGGCTTTCTCAGCAGTTCAGACGCGCTCTGGGTAGGGGAGGGATTTTTAAATCAGTAGTAACTTTGGTTATGTTAGTACTAGCTTTTTCCCGCGTGGACATCGTTTTTATGACTGTCTTTAAGGGTGATTAGTAAATTATGTTGTTTCCCACCTACTCAACCATCTTTGTGCAAAAAATCACAACAATCGAGTATTTTTTAATTCCCTCAGGAACTGCATCAGATCATGCTATTTTCCCAGGATAAAAAGTAGCCTGTGTCCTTCCTTGTGACACAGGCAACCTGCATGCCAAATTTCATAAAGATTGGTCAAGGTGTTGAAGCGTGAAAAGGTAACAAACAAACAAACACATTTTCACATTTATAATATTAGTAAGGATATACGCTAAGTAGAGGCTGTGTAATTATTGGTTTTTTTACATACGGGTGTAACAGAATTGATTTAAAAGCCATCAACTGAAACTGAACAACGTGAATAACTTTCCACAAACTTTTTCTGGACTCTCCATACAAAAATATACAAAATTGGTCAAACAACTGACCGATTTGTATTAAGAGCAATTTTTTTTCTCGAATCAATTATGGATCTCTTGGGGAAGATATTATTTTTCATTATACAGCCGCTATATCTTGCACTAATTTCGTAAAGGTATACAAATTGTACAGCCACGATGTGCATACTTTCTTGAGTAGATTACACAGTCTGCCAGAAATAAACATAAAAATGCGCAAGAGATGTATCAGACTTAATAACAAAAAAAATAATAATGGAACGTACCTTATTCTGATTTTTTGGGTTTCGTAATTAACAAGGGACCCTTATAGTTTCGCCATGTCTATCTATCTGTCTGCCTGTATATATACCATAAAAAAATATTTCAAGATTTTTTGTACCACTTTGTCGGCTAGTATATATATATATATATATATATACGCATACCAAAATAAAGCTTTCTAGTACTTCATAGTCTCTTAGCTAAACCTTATACCGACGGACAGACAGACAGACAGACAGACGAAACTATAAGGGTTCCTTGTTGACTAAGGAACCCTAAAAAGGGTCACGTCAATGGGTAAGTGCGATGTTTCAGTAGTTTCCATTCAAAATGCCACAGTGAGAGATAAATAGCAAAAGAAAAATATGTATCAAATTTTACATATTTTTATCTAGTGGTGAGAGCGTTAATCCGTTAGCGGGTATATTTTTTTTTTATTTCAACTTGCTTGATCGTAAAACTAAACGCTAACTCGCATGGTCTGACTCAAAAATGGGATTTCAGTCTGCCCGAGGCGTCCGGCGACAGATGACGCTAAATCTCAGATCGCTTGTCAAGTGGCCAGTCGGCGCGGGTCAGGGGTCGCCAACACAACCCATGTGGCTTCGGGTTGATGCGTTGCCTCTAAACTGTTATTACTCTGCGAAAATTTTGTCGTATTAGCATAGATGATGATGATGACGAGAAATCTTGGTTTTGGAATATTATTTTAGCTGTGGGGGACGCCTGTCTTTTGTAATAGTTTTTATGGCGATCAAATGATATGCATAAGTACCGACATTGGTGCATATTCCTTACTGCATACTGTGCGAATGCAATCACCAATAAGTTTCTCTGCAGACGGAGATTCTGTCACGTAAACGGCTCCACATTGGAGCGGACCTTAGGGCATATACTCCTCTTCATAAGTTGCCGTAGTGTGAGTGAGACATATATACATAGTATTTTTATACAATTCATTTTTCTGAGCCACGTCTTAGAATCTGTTACTTGACTTCAGTTCTTCGTCGAGCCGCGAAAAAACATTGCTTCTCTATTGTAAGATATACTACCTCATTGTGACCAATTATACAGGATGTAACAAAATGGGTGTAGGACTCGTTAAATGGGGCTTCTACTCATGATATTCAACAACTTTCCCAAAGGAAACCCATAGTCAATTGACAAAAAAAATTGGACCCTCCTGCATACAAAAATGCACAAAATTGATCGATCAGCTGATCGATTTGCATGAAAAGTTAAAATTTTTTGCGGTTTCACTAAAGTCATAAAACATAAGTTGTTCAGTATGATGAGAAGAAGCCCCAAAAAAACGTGGCCTACACCAATTTTGTTACACCTGTATAAATATATGTTTTTATTACCATAAGTACATCCTTGGAATCATTTCAATTGCTACCTGGTGATAAAACTACCGAGTGGGAGTCCTGCCTACGCTACGTTTTCCGGTGCGCGGTCGCCACTCGAGAACTTTACTACCCCAACGGCCATCTGTTCTACGAGCTAATTCGTAGCGTAGGCAGGCCTTCCACTCGGTGGACCGATGACCTGTCGAAAGTCGCGGGAAGCCGCTGGATGTGGGCAGCGCAGAACCGGTCGTCGTAGAAATCCTTGGGGAGGCCTATGTCCAGCAGTGGACGTCCTTTGACTGATATGATGATAAAAAAAACTACCGAAAATAGTCCACACACTGAAGTTGAAACTAATATCTTGTGCTATAAACAGTATTTACTACATTCGTACTAAAAACATCAACAACGGGAGCTTGCGTACAAGTTTTTTATTTATTTTTACAGAGATGATTTCGAGAATAAGTGTAGGTATGTTTTTAATGATTGTGTTTATTTGTAATATTTTTCACAAATGACATTATGTTTATATATTTACTATTTTATGACCATCAGAAAAAATTCACCTATTTTGAATAGACATTAAAAAATCTTGGAAAAGCTTTATGTCTGACATGGATGACATCTAAAAGTAAAATGTGATGTCTGTAGAGCCAAAATATTTTAAATAAGCTTATTGTGAACATGGTCTAACTAACAGGTTGCAAACTATTTTTTTTGTTATTCATAATCATCATCATATCAGCCAAAGGACGTCCAATGCTGGTAGGGAGTAGTCCCGGGAAATCCCGGTCCCGAAAGCTCCGGGATTTCCCGGGAAATAGCGTACACCAAAGCACCGGGACTAAAATTCTCTATCCCGGTGATTTTCGTTACTTTCGGGACTGAGTTCAAAATTTTGGATTATTGCTCATGTCCTTCAACTGGCGGGTTGAATAATGTGTTCTATAAAAAACCGGCCAAGAGCGAGTCGGATTCGCGCAAAGTAGGGTTCCGTAGTCTTTTCAAAAAATAAATGTTTTTAAAAAAAACATTTTACATATCGAACTGCACATCTTAAGTTAGTCGACTATTTCTCTTATACTAAGAAAGCCTACTTAGCCGTGATAGTTTTCCTTTTAAATTCATTATATAGAATACTTTCATAATTTATTTCAAATCTCCAAATAAAGCGGTTATAACTCGACAGTTACAATAATTCTAGACAAAATTCTACGAAGAAAACTATCGAAACTAAAAAATCTCTAAAAGTGCTTAATATACAGCTATGACTTGTAAACATAAATAAAAATACTTTATTTTTATAGTTATTTACAAAACTTAGTTACCAAAGCTGTTTATGTATGAAAGTTAAAAAGAATTATATCTTAAAACAACTGCCCTGAAAATGTTGTCATTTTCCGTTTCAATACTTTACTTAGGGACCGTCGAAATATTTGCCTTTAATATTTAATTCCTTTATTCTTGCTTTTCCACTTTAGTTAATGTTAAAACTTTATTTGATTTCAAAACTGTATATACTGGAAAAAAATAAACAATAAAGCTTTAAGAAAAATTAATTTAGATTTCTTTGAATGGTGTTTTCCTTGAGATTTTATAATTATTACAAAAAAGTCTGTTAAAAGTAATTATAGTTTTGGCTAGTTTGATTACGTTAATAGGGGTGACGACAGCATTTAGAAATAAATTATGAACTCTTGATCACTAAATTGCCCTCCTAATTAAGTTTAAACTTAGGAAAACTCACTCGTTTTGTTTTTTTTCATCAGGTCTTCGATTTTTAACTCACCAAAATCACAAAATGAGTACATAAATGACGTTGCAAAACTATTTTTTGTAAACTCTATATTGACAATTTTGAATACAGAACATAAAACAAATGTAGGTATGGTATAAAGGCGGACTTATCCCTTACGGGATCTCTTCCAGTCAACCAGATGACTAGCATTCGTCATCCCTATTTTGTAGAATACTGTTTCTACTAATAAAAAAATAAGTTTACTTTCAGTGGTGTTTTGAAGCACTCTAAGCAGTTTTAATAATCGACGATTATTAGATACATGAGAAAAAAGCAACAGTTACCGAAAGTCCCGAAAATCCCGGTGTGTCCCGGTTCCTTTAAGAGCTCATCCCGAAATTCCCGGGACTCAGTTATAGAACCGGGACTTCATTCCCTAACTGCTGGACATAGGCCTCCCCCAAGGATTTCCACATTTCCAAATTTTTTGTTATTACTCCACCACATAGAATATTCCATATTTTTACCAAGTTCAGCAAAGCATTAAACTGTTTTTTTTTTATTTAAAACAATAGGTACAAGTTGAATCCTATCCTAATTACACTAAAGTTCAGTTCAGACAGTATCACCACAAAGAGAGAGAAAACACATGGTTGTGCACAGATCATAGAAGAATCTAAATAAAAATAAGTAAATTAGTAATTATTTCAGCTGTAGAGGGGCCATGTCTTAGAATAAAATAATGATAAAACAAGACTTAAGTAATAATTAAAAAAAATCCTTCTTAAGGATCATCATATCAGCTCATATACGTCCCCACCTAGGGGCTCAAACCTACCCTGAATTAGGGCGATCAGGCCTTAGTCGACCACGCGGGCCCAGTGCGGGTTGGTCGACTTCACACACAACCTTCGAGTTTCTTCGCAGGCGTGTGCAGGTTTCCTCACGATGTTTTCCTTCACCGTTAAAGCAATCGGTAAGTATACGAGTATATACGTAAGTTTTGAAAACCTCATTGGTACATTGGCCATCCAGATGTGAACCCAGCACCTCTGGTTAGAAGGACCAAGTCGTTGCCGGTTGAGCCACTTTTTAGCTTCTTAAGGATAAAATGTCAAATTTAAAAAAAGAAAAAGTATAATCTTCAGCTGTAAAAGGGCCATAATCCTAGCTATTCATCAATATATCCAAGATATTAACGTAGTTAAGTCATTTCCTCTATGTGGGCAGAAGATCAATAGATCATGGATCGGATGACTTCGCCCTGACATTTCATCGACAAAGTATCCAAATATGGCTACAGTACCAATTTTAAATAATGGCACTATCCGTTATGACATTTTGTCATTATTAGGTTTATTGGTTGTTGCAAATAGAACTTGGAATTATTAGAACAAAGTATGTTTACGGAGACATTTAACGTACCTACCTACTTACCTGTGACGAATTCATCCTGTTTTGTACATTTTCGATCTATTTTCATATTATCTTCTTTTTTGATTTGTATTGTTTTTTTTATTATGTTTTCAAATATTTTGATATTTTTCACTTTGGCCTTCGCTTTTTTTTTCGGCTATAACCTTTCGATCCGTTTTTCAACCTTCCATAATTTATATTGTCTTCTGATTATATTTTAAGTTTATTAGTATAAAAAGTTGGTGGTAAAAGCATACTCTTTAACTTGTTCGTGGTAAAAGATTACTCTTTAACTTGTTCATGGTAAAAGGATACTCTTTAACTTGTTCGTGGTAAAAGGATACTCTTTAACTTGTTCGTGGTAAAAGGATACTGTTTAACTTGTTCGTGGTAAAAGGATACTCTTTAACTTGTTCGTGGTAAAAGGATACTGTTTAACTTGTTCGTGGTAAAAGGATACTCTTTAACTTGTTCGTGGTAAAAGGATACTCTTTAACTTGTTCGTGGTAAAAGGATACTCTTTAACTTGTTCGTGGTAAAAGAATACTCTTTAACTTGTCCGTGGTAAAAGGGTCCTCTATAATTTGTTTGTGGTTAAAGGATACTCTTTAACTTATTCGTGGTAAAAGGATACTCTTTAACTTGTTCGCGGTAAAAGGATACTCTTTAACTTGTTCGTGATAAAAGAATACTCTTTAACTTGTTCGTGGTAAAAGGATACTCTTTAACTTGTTCGTGGTAAAAGTATACTCTTTAACTTGTTCGTGGTAAAAGGATACTCGTTAACTTGTTCGTGGTAAAAGGATACTCGTTAACTTGTGCATGGTAAAAGGATACTCTTTAACTTGTTCGTGGTAAAAGTATACTCTTTAACTTGTTCGTGGTAAAAGTATACTCTTTAACTTGTTCGTGGTAAAAGGATACTCTTTAACTTGTTCGTGGTAAAAGTATACTCTTTAACTTGTTCGTGGTAAAAGGATACTCGTTAACTTGTTCGTGGTAAAAGGATACTCGTTAACTTGTGCATGGTAAAAGGATACTCTTTAACTTGTTCGTGGTAAAAGTATACTCTTTAACTTGTTCGTGGTAAAAGGATACTCTTTAACTTGTTCGTGTTAAAAGTATACTCTTTAACTTGTTCGTGGTAAAAGGATACTCTTTAACTTATTCGTGGTAAAAGGTTACTCTTTAACTTGTTCGTGGTAAAAGGTTACTCTTTAACTTGTTCGTGGTAAAAGGATACTCTTTAACTTGTTCGTGGTAAAAGGATGCCCTTTAACTTAATTGTACCCTGGCCCCCTCCATCTCTTCTCGTTTAGTGCTGGCTTAGACGCGAGTTGGAGAGCGCTTCGAGGCTGCACACCTATATGCGAAGTAGCCCTAAAGAGCTTAGATAACTATTTAAACGTTAACAACGTCCTAAAATCTGTTAAAATAACTGATTTATTCACTACACTATTACATTACCCTACACTATTATTCACTACAATATGAGCGTCGGAGGCGTAACGGTTACGGCCGCTACCTCCTGTCCGGGAGGCCGTGGTTCGAATCCTGCCACGTACCAATGTGTTTTTAAATTTAGATTTCATATGTACGTTTATCCGACGCTCTTACGGTGAAGGAAAACATCGTGAGGAAACCTGCACACGCCTGCGAAGAAACTCGCAGGTTGTGTGTGAAGTCGACCAACCCGCACTGGGCCCGCGTGGTCGACTAAGGTCCGATCACCCTAATTAAGGGCCGGCTTGAGCCCCTCGGTGGGGACATATATGAGCTGATAAGATGATTCACTACACATTTAAATTTTCTAATGTTTGTTATCTGATTATTATTTTGTTCTTTTGACGTGCGATGTCTTTCATTTGGTTTTGCGATACACGAGGTAACCCCGCTGAAATTGGTTTTACGATTTTAGTTGTTTTTTGAACTTGCTATTATTCACAAAACATAGTAAATCGCCAAACTTAAGTGGCAGTGGGCAGGGCACATAGCTCGTAGAACAGATGGCGTAGTTCAAGCCGGAACACATCAATGATGTTAACACTGATGTTTGGCGGTAAGACTTAAATAAGGTGGTGGTAGCTAGCCGGACGGGCTGTAAAATTACTTTCCACCAACCAAACCGAGTCTTACAAAATTGACCCCGCTGGGGATCCAACCCGCGATCTCCTAATGTGAAGCGCCATTACGCCACGGAGGCGGTTAAACGCTGCTGTCCGGCCTACGACGGTTTAATCCCTTAGTCGTCTCTCAGGACACCGACAGGAAGAGATGGGATAAGTTATAACTAATAAGTACTGTAGGTACCTCTGGTGTCAGTTGGCGTTAGCCACTTTTCATCTGTTGTACACTATTACAGTACAATACAATACAATGCAATGCAATGCAACGCAATGAAATACAATACTATACAATGCAATACAATGCAACACGGATAAGATGAATAAGGTTGGATTGGCAGTAGTCACACATTTGTTTGAAAACCAGCGTTGCCGCCTGTTTCCCACCCATCAACTCCACTACACAAGTACTACACACGAATTGCGCGTACTAATAAACAAAACACACTTAGAACACAGGGCTGCAATTGTGTCTCACACCATTTCGATAGTCTGTACGTTACACACAACCACACGCAAACAAAAAGTATGAACGCCTGCTTAGGTTAAGTATGATTGTTTAATCATACTTGTGGCGCGCCTGCCCAGCGCACATTTCCAATCCAATCTTATTCATCTGATCCGTGCAATGCAATACAAAACAATATTCTTAATTGCATCACAACATAAAAAAAGAAATTAACAATATAGAAGAAAGCCTATGCAATAGGCGGCCTTATTGCTAGGTAGCAATTTCTTCCAGGCAACCTTTGGGTTGGGAAACAGCGATAGAATAAGTTAAGGGGCGCCGCAATAACTTAAAACAGAAAAATTTGCAAATAGACAAATACATAGTACATAAAGGCATTTACTGTACGAATAATAACCCATTAAAATTGACATAATAATAAAGGAATTATGTTTTTTCATCTTTAATGTAATACATTTATTTCCACTATATAAATTTGTTCTAAAATTGATAGATCTGTCAACACATAAACTTTGGGTCAAGATAAAGGTCAACATGGGGTTTATGGTTAGGTTGGCGAAGCAACAGAAGCAACGTTGGTCATTTTGAAAATATTTATTTGTTATTTCGGTGATAAATCTTATGCTTTTGAGTATTGTTTTGGTGTTGTTTGATGACCTTTTTGGTGATAACTCTTGTCCTTTTTAGTTTTGTTTTGGTGTTTTTGATGACTAAGGGGATAAATTTTATCAATTTAAATATTGTTTTGGTGTTGTTTGATGACTTTTTTGGTGATAAATCTTATTCCCAATTTCGTTTTTGTTTTGGTGTTGTTTGATGATTTTTTTGGTGATAACTGTTGTCCTTTTTAGTTTTGTTTTGGTGTTTTTGATGACTATAAGGGGATAAATTTTATCAATTTAAATATTGTTTTGGTGTTGTTTGATGACTTTTTTGGTGATAAATCTTATTCCTTTGAGTATTGTTTTGGTGTTGTTTGATGACTTTTTTGGTGATAAATCTTATTCTCTTGAGTATTGTTTTGGTGTTGTTTGATGACTTTTTGTTGATAAATCTTATCCTTTTGTGTATTGTTTTGGTGTAGTATTATGACTTTTTGGTGATAAATGTTATCCTATTGTTTTCTGTTGTTTGCTGACTTTTTTGATGATCCATTCTCATCCTCTTGAGTTTTTTTTTTGATGTTGTTCGATGACTTTACATTGGCGAGAGATCTACTCATGTGAGCAGAAACTATTTTAATTTTTTGTTTAGTGATCGAATCTATTTAATTGACGATCGATAAAATTATACCCTAATAATATTGTAAAATAGGCAAAAAAATCACCCACTTATTGATATTAAACATTGCCCCAGATTATGTACAAGGGAAGCGAACCCAGTGCGAACTACTATCCAACTAGATCTATAACATAGGGATGGCCCATGCTTGCCAGTCAGATTCGAATTCAGTGTCGCAGTTGTAAGGAGTTCCCGATATTATAAATTAGAAACACAACAGGTACCATTTGTCCTTGCATCTTTTCGTCACAGAGCATCATATCTTTATATCGGTTCAAAAATGTAAAAAAGTACATTTATAAAGATCATATTTTTACAGTACATATAAAAATATGATCTTTATATGTACTTTTTTACATTTTTGAACCGATGTGCAAGAAATTTGGCACATAAATTGTTGGATGTACATCTCAAATATTTAAAAAAATGTTTCCTATTTTTTTTATAGACAGATGGGTTCTAAACTGTTTTACTTCCAAACTTGAAGTCACCCATCCATCCATATACGAGTGTTACAATGGCTAATTGCGTGCAGCGGCATACAATACTTTGTCTACGACCATGAAATAAATAAAATACATTCAAATCATATATTTAATTTTCGAAGCCAAAGTCATAAAATATTTTAAAAAAATATATATTGTAGTACTGTTGTGTCGTTTTGAAATGTTGTAAAACGACTTGTAGGAATGAATACTTTTGCGATATGATTTGAGGTTATGTATTAAGCAAATTACCAAATGGGAGTAGAAAAGAGTATTTTTAAAATAGTTTAGCTTATTACATCAAAAATGAATTATATATACCCTTTACGGTTAACTAATAATTTGCTCCCCTATTACTATTTCAAAACCTTACTCTCTTCATTAAATCTAAATTTTCATCATCATCATGTCAGCTCATATACGTCTCCACCAAGGGGCTCGAGCCTACCCTGAATTAGGGCGATCGGGTCTTAGTCGACCACGCAGGGCCAGTGCGGGTTGATCGACTTCACACACAACCTGAGAGTTTCTCCGCAAGCGTGTGCAGGTTTCGTCACGATGTTTTCCTTCACCGTAAGAGCGTCGGATATACGTACATATGAAATAAAAATTCGAAATCACATTGGTACGTGGCAGAATTCGAACCACGACCTAGCTGTTACGCCACCGACGCGAATTTTTAACAATACATAGCAACTATCCTTTTTCTATTAGGCCGAAACTGAAACTATGGTACATCTCTAAACCAACTTACAAATCACGGAATCGTGCTCAGAACTTGGTGACGATCCTCCAACGATTAGCCGGAGGTCGTGACCGCAATGATGTCGTAAATTGTGACCGGACAGCCAAGGGTTTGATGACATTTTAACTCAGTTTGACAGAAACATTGACGAGATATCTAAAATCCCTCAAAAAAGTCAAAGTTTAGAATGTTGACAATTAGTTAAGAAGGTATCTGTTTGTAAACGGTTGAAAAATTCTTAATATCTCGTAATTCTTAATTTTTCTGAAAAAGAGTTTTTTATGAAATCACTGTACCGGATCCAACCGTCAATCACAATAATGAGGGCTCACTTTACTTGTTAGGGTGCCAGACACCCAACGGGTGACCAACGGGACCCTATTACTAAGCCTCCGCTGTCTGTCCGTCTGTCCGTCCGTCAGCGGGCTGTATTTCATGAACCATTGAGATTTTCATAGAATGTGTGTATTTCTATTGCCGCTATAACAACAAATACTTAAAAAAAAGAAAATATAAGGGGGTCTGCATACAAAAAACGTATTTTTTACAGGTCTTTAGAAGTATTTTAACGTTTAACAGTAATACATACAAGCGTGAAACTTGGTGGGATTATAGTACTAATACTAAAATAAAACAACAAATAATAAAAATTGGCCAAAGTGTGAGTGGTACTCGCGCATAGGAGTCCGAACTAAATGACAAAAAAGTAGATTTTTGTCGCTCGCGATGTCTTTTTTTAATGTGAATAAGTATCAATGTCATTATACTATGTAGTTGTGTGGAGAGGTGTGGTGGTGCGGAACCCTCGGAGCACTAGTCCGACTCGCACTTGGCCGGTTGTTTTTTATTCTGAACCACTTTCCCAACTATAGTTTGGGATGAAAACAGCATCAAAAATAAATTATAAATTGCTAGCTTTTGCCCACGGCTTCGCGCGCATGGACATCGTTTTTATGACTAACATTGAGGGTGAGTGGTGCGCTAGCAGCGTAGATATGAGTTTTCTCCATATCCCTCGGGAACGATATTGGGCTATTCTGATAAGCAGTCACTTCCCACCACCTCAACTATTTCTATGTAAAAAATTACGTCAATGCATTGCCCGTTGCGACGCCAACTTGCGCCAGAGTGGAAATGACTTCATGACTTCATCAGATACCTCGAGAACTATGTCGGCATAGATTAACATAGGTTATTTAGAAATCTATTTGACTTTTCATGCCCTCAACCATCTCTGTGCATAAAATCATAAGAATCCGTTGCTACGTTGCGATGTTAAAGAAATCAATCAACCAAAAAAAGATGTTTTTAATTCCTTCCAGGAACTGTATCGGACATACCATTTTCTATATATATAAATATAGAATGTAGCTTGCATCATAGAATAGAAAGTAGCCTTTTCCATGATGCAAGCTACATGCATGCCGAATTTTGCTAAGATTGGTTGAGGTGTTGAAGCGTGAAGAGGTAACAAACATATTTTCACATTTAAGGGTTCCGTACCCAAATGTCCGTACCCGTTTTTACTCTTTGGGTTCGGAAGCCTAAAAACACATTTAAATTGGTCCACCCGTTTATTGGGAACTGCGATGACATGTACAAACACACAGACAGGCATAGGCTTCAAACTTGTATTATAATACCCATCATCATCATCATCATAATACCCCTCTTTTTGCGTCGGGGGTTAAAAATGATCCTGTATTTTGTACATCCCTACCTATTAGAGCAAGTTGCCTTTAAATTAGGGTTGCCATCCCTAATTCAAAATACTAGGACATTTCTGTTTAATATAACAACAGGAAGCAATATAAGAACAATAGTTAATAGCAATTGAGCAATAATTATAGTTTTCAGAATAAGGACTCAGTAAACTTGATGGTGTTGTAGAGATCGTATGTCTCTAAGTTTCTGCACTCGCGACTCCTTTAGTACTTACTTGCTTTGCCAGCGCGAATCGAGTTAAAAATAGAAGTTCAAATTCAAATTAGTAAGTCGTTCGAAAGCTTTCCAAAACAGTTGAGATTCATTCTATGGTGGGCCGTGAGCCAGGACAGAAGTCCCTATTAATCTATTTTATGGCAAGAAAGTATTTTCAATAGTTTCGTTTAAAGAATTAATAATCAGTCGGCTGACAGAGCTATTATCGATTTTTACGTATTAAATAAATATATCTCTTCAACTATATTTAATACGTACTTTGGTGTTTTTCTTTTTTTAATCTGCCGAGCCACCCACCCCCACGGCGTCACGTAGACGACATCGCAGTATATACGAGTAAATCACTGTTTATTGGAATTATACTGGTACAAATTACAATTTCTTCGACCATTCACCTCGAGTATTCTCCACGAACTGACTATCAACTGGCTGTCCCGCGAGCGCCTAAGGTCTCCCCGCTCGTACGGAAGTGACGTTATATCATCCGATACCAAAAAGCCAATCACAAGTGAGGAATTAGGTGATCTTCTGACATCCACCAATCAATCACCAACAGGCAGTGTTGCCAACAAAACAAATAATTTACTTACTAAAAATTTTAATCACGACAATAGGATCATTGAAACTTTTTAAGCTAGGTAGGTACTGTTTTTTCATTTATCGACAATTTCTTTGAAGAAGTTTCTAAGGCTTTAGAAGTCCTTGCCTAAGACTGTAATCTTGTGTTTTGCCTTTTTTGATGCTCTTCAATGTCTATCGCACATCTAATGGGTATAGATATATTCGATTCTCAAATAAGACAATTCACGTAAAACCCAGGACACTTCTTAAAAACTATCCAAGACACCCCAGAAGCAGGACACGTCCTGGGAAAACAGGACGTTTGGCAACTCTACTTTAAATGAACTGCTTATTTTATGAAACGTAAAACTTTAAAGACCATTCAAATGAAATGTAATTTTAATACTTAAATGCTCTAGAAGATTGAATTATTAAGACTGTTATAATTTTAAAGTAGCTTTATTCGCTGCCTTAAAACATCATATTTCCCTGTAGTAAATCGTTTTAATAACACTACCTTTAATATGATACTCGTGCCTATTAATACAATTGAATAAAGGAATATGGTATACTTTTTACTTTCGAGCGACGAAGGAGTAAAAAAATCGGGTAATTGGAATTTTTTATGGGGATATATATTGTCTTATAGTAATTATCTATTAGACTAAATAACTAAGACTAAACAGAGTCTAAAAATAAAAAAATAAAGAACATGTGTGTGTATTGTCTCTCTGTATGTGTGTGTGTGTCTCTGGGCGTCCGTGCGGTGCTCTAGTTCCAAAACTACTGGACGGATTTGAGTAAAATTTGGGTTAGAGCAATATCTTGATTTTTTAAGGTTACTACCATAATAAAAAATCACTTACTTTTTTTCCTCAAAAATGGCTCTAACGGTTTTGATAAAACTCGGTACATTAATACGTACATAGATTCTTGAAATTATTATTATTATTATTCAGCGGTACGAACACAGCCCTGTGATAGACAGAAGAACAGACAGACTGACTGACAGACTGACAGACTGACGGACTGACGGCGGGCTCTTAGTTACAGAGTGTCTGCCAGCCCTTTGGGTATCATCATTACAGCTCATATACGTCCCCACCGAGGGGCTCGAGCCTACCCTGAATCAGGGCGATTAGGCCTTAGTCGACCACGCGGGCCCAGTGCGGGTTGGTCGACTTCACACACAACCTTCGAGTTTCTTCGCAGGCGTGTGCAGGTTTCCTCACGATGTTTTCCTTCACCGTTAAAGCAATCGGTAAGTATGTACGTAAGTTTTTGAAAAACTCATTGGTACATTGGCCGTCCAGATTTGAACCCGGTTTCTCTGGTTAGATGGACCGAGTCGTTACCGGTTGAGCCACCGACGCTAGAACCTTTGGGTATAGAACCTTAAAAATCTTTTACAATTCCATTTCACCTCCTCCAACGGACCTTTTTCTGCTACCATTACAATCAATTATCTTTAAGGCTCATAAAAACCGTGAGAAAACCTCAAAAATATCATCCAATAAATAAACAAACAGTTTGACACGACACAATTACGATATAAAATTTCAATTTGAATTTCGAAAATTATGCGCGCGCGCCTCGCATTCCATAGATTAACATGGCGTCAGCTATAGTGATTTTTATTAGAGTTCCGTAGTCGAAACTTTATAGTTTCATCATGATGGTCGTCCATCTGTCTGTCCATTGGTATGTCACAGTCATTTTACTCCAAACCCATTCTCTAAAGCTAAAGTTTGGTATAGTTAGACAAGTCTGTGACGCCTATAAACTTATGCAAAACATTCTAAAAAAAATTATGTTAGGGTACGTCCCCTACATGTTAAGTGGGGATGAATTATTATTTTTACTCACGCACCCCATCATTTGGGGTACCGTTAAATTGGTCTGTCAACATTATTGAGAGTATGCACAGATTTTTTTTTTGATAAATAACTAATATACGAAATATTAAGTTTTTGAGTACCTAGTGATTTTGCTAAAGTTACATGTCCTAAATGAAAACTAAAAATATTGAAAAAGAAGGGTATATTTCGGTGGACCGATGACCTGGTGAAGGTCTGGGAAGCCGCTGGATGTGGGCAGCGCTGAAACGATAGTCATGGAAATCCTTGGGGGAGGCCTATGTCTAGCAGTGGACGTCCGCCGGCTGATATGATGATGATGATATTTCAAAACAAAAACTATCGACCAACCTTAGATGTGCAGTTGGATTTTTAAAAGGTTTATAGTTTTTCCATGCAAATACTTTGATTTTAAAACATACATTTATTTATTTTTTAAACAACTCAGTCCTACTTTGCGCGTGGTTTCTTAAAATCATTATTTATTTAAAATCAGGTGTAGATAGATATCTTGTCACTGTGCCATCTTATTCTTCACGGGGTGCTCGAGTTTGGGTTTGATTTCGGACTTCTGATCAACATGTGACACAGTGTAATCTAGCCGCACGGCGGCAGTGTGTCCGCTACGTTCAAAAAATAAAAGTTTAAAAAACTGAAAACCGAAAATTCAAAATTAAATTCACTCAAAAGTATGAAATAATATTATTGTACTTAGATACACGACATTAACCAACAATAACGAAGATGGGTACAAATTAAATTAGTTTAATGAAATTGGTTTTTAGTTTTTTATACTTTTAATTTTATTTTATTTATTTTTAGTGATAATGCTATCTATCTAACACTGTTGTACCCAATCACCCACTCGCCAATAGGAACCATCTAATCATAATGCATGTGTTTCATTAACAGAAACATATTCCTGTGGCTTCCATCATCATCTCAACAGCATGAAAGTTAAGGAGTTAAATCTTCCATCATCAGCTCACCTGAACAACCTGAAAGAATACAACTATTGGTCATATACGTAAAATATTTGAAGAATTATCCCCTAACCGTTAAGGAGATGTACCTTCCTTCATCAACTCATCAACATGAGATGATGACTACCAGACGCTAATACTTTCATTATTTTAGAAAATACATGAAACACGTAAAACGTGCCTACAAAATTTAAGGGTTGCCCTCGATTTTCCTGGGATCCCATAATCAGATCCTGACTTAATGACAATGGGACCCCCTAGGGAGTATACTCTTTCGAATAAAAAAAGAATTTTGAAAATCGGTTCACAATTGGGGGAGATATCGCGTAACAAACATACAAAAAAAACCAACATACAGTCGGATTGAGAACCTCCTCCTTTTTCGGTTGAAAATTGGGATTCAAGGTGATCGAGGGGATCACTTTTGATGCGGCCCTAGAATAGCACCACCACATCTCTTCCCGAAGGTGTGGTAAGAGTCTACTAAGGGAACAAACCGGAGGAGATGGGCAGAAGAATCTTTTCTTCGCACTGTACCACCACCATACTGCGCTGGTCATCCCGCTTGGCAAGCGTAGCGATTACGGAAAACCCCCTCCTCTCTTGGGGGAGGCACAGCAGGCTGACTAGCACATATTATCCATTATCTTCATAGGTTTCTTTGTGAGGACTTACCAGTTGTGGGTTCTTCTTCTTATCGTGTGGCACAATTAACCGTACTATTCAAGGAATAAACGGTGGTTGCCTGGTGTTGCACTTAGCGTCACCCGCGGTCACGTGTAGGGTATTTAAATTAACACCTTCGGACGTGTGCAACGCGACCTTCGTACACATCTGGAATCAGATGTGTAGGTTTCCTCACAATGTTTTCCTTCACCGTTAAAGTAATCGGTAAGTATATGTACGTAAGTTTAGAAAAACTTGTTAGTACATTGGCCGTCCGGATTTGAACCAGGACCTCTGGTTAGAAGGACCGAGTCGTTACCGGTTGGGCCACCGACGCTTTTTTTACCAGTTGTGGGTAAAAAAGTATATACCAAACTAAATCTTTGACAAATTTCTAAAATATCATACTAAAATTTATCCTAAGACTAGCTGTCCCGGCGAACTACGTTCCGCCTTACACTACACTACACTGCCCTATCCTACCCTACCCTACCCTAGCCTACACTACCCTACCCTACCCTACACTACACTACCTTACCCTACCCTAAACTACCCTTCCCTACCCTATGCTAAACTACCCTACCCTACCCTACATAAGAACCTTCTCCTGACAATAAAGACCTCGACAAAAAATATTTAGCGAAATCGGTCCAGCAGTTCTTGAGTTATAAAATTACAACGAAAAGTGGCATTGCTTTATATATATTTAGATACAGACAACTACTATTATTTAAAATTGTCCCTAAGGTTGGTCTTACTTACCCAACACCACTCAACCTCATCAGCCCCATAAGTCACGGGCTACGATCCATATCTGGTGATCTGTGAAACTCGAGGCGGCCCGCGGCTCTGGGCTCGAATTATTGTTATTGCGTCCAAAACTAATGTAATTATTTAGCCCCACTCACTGCACACTGGGATGAGCTTTATCTGCTTGAGATGTTGAACTGGTGCTGTATTATATTTTATTTATTTGTGTAGGTGTAACAAAATTAGCTGAAACTATTTTAACTGGTGCTTCTACCCATCAAACTGAACAACTTAGAAAATTAACAAAAACCGAAAATAATAATGCAGAAATGTACTAAGTTGTTGCGATGGAAGTCGGTTTTTTAACGTTTTTAGCGTTTTCAATTATATTTTATTTATTCTTGCAAGTTATATATAGGTGATTTAAAATGTTTTAACTTTTTATCTGTCAAAACTGCACAACTTTTTCCAAAAAAATCCATAGTAAATAGATTCTGAGTTTTTTTTTCTATTTACAATTGGTCAGCACTTGACATCATCTCAAAATCTACCTTTTATTTCTGATTTGAGTACGCTGTGCATAATTTCTTGCGTAGAATTCACCGTCTAGAATATCATTATCATCATCATCATATTAGCCGGAGGATGCCCACTGCTGGAAATAGGCTTCCCCCAAGGATTTACACGACGACCGGTTCTGCGCTGCCCGCATCCAGCGGCTTCCCGCGACCTTCACCAGGTCATCGGTCCACCGAATGGGACGCCTGCCCACGCCACGTTTTCTGGTGCGCGGTCGCCACTCGAGAACTTCTAAGTTCTACGAGCTATGTACCTCGCCCACTGCCGCTTAAGTTTATCAACTCTGAGAGCTATGTCGGTTACTTTGGTTCTCCTACGGATCTCCTCGTTTCTGATCCTATCACGTAGAGAAACTCCGAGCACAGCACGCTCTATTGTTTTTGGGTGACCTTGAGCCTTCTTATGAGGCCCATAGTTAGCGACCATGTCTCAGTTCCGTATGTCATCACTGACAACACACACTGGTCGAAGACCTTGGTCTTAAGACACTGCGGTATCTCGGACGTGAAT
Organism: Coleophora flavipennella; assembly: GCA_947284805.1. Classification (NCBI taxonomy): domain Eukaryota; kingdom Metazoa; phylum Arthropoda; class Insecta; order Lepidoptera; family Coleophoridae; genus Coleophora; species Coleophora flavipennella. The sequence goes on along the minus strand of OX369279.1, from coordinate 2,312,440 downwards.
ATATTGCGAAGCATCCCGAACACTGCCCAGCCGAGTTGGATTCGACGATTAAACTCTTTCTGACCTAACTAACTGAATTGTTTGTCCCAGGTACACATATTCAGCAACAACTTCGAGTGTAGAGCCTCCAACCTTCAGAAGAGTATCTTTTCCATGTTCATTCCAAGACCTACTTGTTGAGAGGCTCTACTTCCATCGATCATTGTGCCTAAGTCGTCCATAGTCTCAGCCATGACCACGATATCGTCAGCTATTCGAAGGTGGGTTATATACTCGCCGTTGATATTGATGCCAAGTTCACCCCAGTCCAAAAGCTTAAAAACATATTCCAGGGCGGCGGTGAACAACTTCGGAGATATTACGTTTCCCTATTTCACCCCTCGCTGCAGCCGGATAGATTCCGAGTTTTGATCCTGGAGGCGAACCGACATACTAACACTTCAGTACCTCGATATATCTATCAATCAATTTGGCACCTCTGGAGAGACTGTAACACAGCCCAAGTTTCAACCGAATCAAAAGCTTTCTCATAGTCCACGACGCAAAGCATAGTGGCTGATTGTACTCTTCAGTCTTCTGTATAATTTGCCGCAGCGGCGTATGTATGTGATCTATGGTACTAAAGCCTTTTCGGAAACCGACTTTTTCGGGAGGCTGGAAGTCGTCAAACCTGCGTGCGAGACGATTCGTAATGACTCTCGAAAACAGCTTCTAGACATGACTCAGAAGTGAGATGGGTCAGTAGTTCTTCAGCAGGGTGTTGTCGCCCGTTTTTGAAGGAAAGCACGACGACACTTCGTTTGTCTCTCGAGTATATCGGAATTAAATAACATCTTCGGTATAGTGTCGGGTTAGTCTGGCTCTCGGGTCTTTAGCCAGATCGCTGAAAGGCAGACGTGTGGTCGTGTACAATTGTCCATAGAACTTATCCACTTCTTCCAGCAACTCAGTCTTAGACGATATGATCCTGCCATTCCCAGTCTTCTGCTTAGTCAGTTGGCATTGTCTAACAGACAGATCTAGAATACAGGTCTAGAATATAGTAACACATTAAAAATAAGAATTCTAGTTACAAAGTGTATCACACTTTGTTAAAAAAAATACTATTAGGGAACCGGAGTGTGTATGGACCTGCTATACAATCTCTGATTATTCATCATATCAGCTCATATACGTCCCCACCGAGGGGCTCGAGCCTACCCTGAATTAGGGCGATCGGGCCTTAGTCGACCACGCGGACCTAATGCGGGTTCGTCGACTTCACACACAACCCTGCGAATTTCTTCGCAGGCGTGTGCAGGTTTCCTCACTATGTTATCCTTCACCGTAAGAGCATAAACGTATAAATGAAATCTAAATTCGAAAACACATTGGTACGTTACAGGATTCGAACCACGACCTCCCGGACAGGAGATAGCGGCCCTTGCCATTACGCCACCGACGCTCTGATTATTAGTAAAATTAAATGCGAAGAACTCAAAAACGGATTCAACGATTGTGATGAAACTTTGTAAATATTATTTATGTTCTATCAAGTGGCAGTATTATTATTAATAACTGGTTATCCTCAATATTATTTTCATCAATTTTATGAATCAACCCTATTCTTATTTATTTCTTCGTTTGCCTTTAATATAAAAGTGTAATTAATTGTTAATAAGTGTATTTCAGACCATTGAATTGACAGGTGAAAGCTACGCAAGTCTCTCTCTCTCTCTCTCTCTTATCGTGTGGCACTATTAATCGTGCTATCCAAGGGATAGACGGAGGTTGCCTGGTTGAACTTAGCATCAGCCGCGGTCACGTGTAGGGCATTTAGATTTACACCTACGGACGTGTGCAACGCGACTTTCATACACATCTGGAGTCAGATGTGCAGGTTTCCTAACGATGTTTTCCTTTACCGTTAAAGCAATCGGTATGTATACTCGTATGTACGTAAGTTTCGAAAAACTCATTGGTACATTGGCCGTCGAGATTTAAACCCGGCACCTCTGGTTAGGAGGACCGGGTCAACGTTGTAATACGTACAACGTAGCAGTACAATTTATTGTCTATTTGTTTTTTTGGACTCTTATTTATTGCAAGACAATCAATCCCCATCAGTATCTGCACTTCAATGTACTTTTGATTATAATCTTTCCTCACTTCTTCGTCACTCGAATTTAAAAAGTATACCTTGTGTATTATAGTATATTTTAGTGGTTTTCCATCTTTTGAGGTGAAGGTGAAACGTGTTTGGGCTCACACGGGGAATATTTTACAAAAAGTTCCGTCACGAAAATTTTATAAGTCATATCTCTGCCTTGTGTGCACAAAGTACATTTTCTGAGTTGATTAATTTGCGTTCCTACCTATCTATTGAAAAGACGCATTTGTTGTTTTTTTTTATTAAAATAATAATTCTAGAATTTATGTGTTTCAGTGTTTACAGCATTGATGTGTTCCGGCTTGAAGATAAGATAGCTTAGCCAGATCCCCATTGCGTTGGGGAATCTTTGTAAGCTCGCTTCCATCTTCGGCATCGTCGTCGCTTACCATTCAAAATTCAAGGTATTTATTCAAAATAGGTGCAAATTACACTCTTTCTGATAGTCATAAATTAATAACATAATGTCATTTGTGAAAAATGAAGAATTAAATAATCATTAGTTAATAATGTCAAAATTAAATCCTAGAAATAAACCAGATTATGTTATTACAACATGAAAACAATATGACACGAAAAGTTATTGAACATAAAATTATTGAATGTCATTGAAAACTTTGACAAGAGTAGGCCAGTTCACACGGACAGCACCCGGTCACGAGTATAACGCGAGAGTCAGCCATCGCTCCCATCAACCATATTAGAGGGAAAGGAACGACCCGGCTCCCGATGCGCCACCATGAGGTGAGATGATGCCAAGGGCTTACCAATTGTAAATTTTAAAAAAGATTTTTCAAGAAGTATGTTTTAGCCCATCAGTTATGTCACTATTTATTTCAACATTTCATATACCAACATTTTGTTAACATCCCAATTCAACATTTCTAACCAAAGCATAGACAAGCAACCAAACTAGCTGCTTCTTTATTTATGCTACCGTCCCCGGGGCAACTGTCAGGCGATCCCACAGTCCCACAGAGCGTCCCACCGCTGGGACACGAGACAACTCCGCGGGACACTCGCTGCGACAATTTATACGTCTGTTCTTCCTTATCCTGTATGGACCGGGCCCGAGTTCACCGAGTAGTTTGGGCTTAGTTTAATCTAAAACTTTGTTGTTTTTAATTGAGAAATAAATGTTTTTAGGGTTCCGTAGTCAAACTATGTTGATACGTCCATCTATGTCTGTCTGTCAGTCGGTATGTCACATTCGTTTCATTCATAGACCTAAGCTACAAAGCTAGTTTTTTATTACATATTTTGACGAAAATAAGTTAACAAACTTTTAGAGGTTAATTCTTGCACTAGTTAATTCGTTTGGTATTGTATACAAATCTGTGATGCTCATAAACATATAGAATAAAATCTGTAAAAAAAATTACATATTCTATCATGTGATGTATCGTTGATCAGGTCTTTTAAAATAATGTTTTTTGATAAATTATTTTCTTTACGAAATATTCAGTTTTAAATTGGTGATTTTTGTTAGAGTTAACATGTCCCCCACCTCCTACCAGTTACATCGCTATAACATAAAATCTGAAAAGTTGTTGAAATTTTAGGGCATTTAATTAATTAGAAAATAAAATTATCAAAACTTAGTAGGATTTTTTAGTTTAGTCGATGAACTTAAGATTGTGCAGTTGGATTTTGAAGTCATAGATTTAGCTTAAAAAAAATTCTTTGACAACTGCAAAAATAAGGTTGTTTTTATACATTTTTTTTAAAAGACTACATAATAATATGCGCGTGGTCTGACAAGAACTTGGACACTTGTTTACATCGAGGAAAACTGTATTGCGCTATACTATAATAGTTAGCTCGATGAAGACAACTATAGATTGAATAACATGACTTAGGAGAGGCAGTAGGCTAAAATTATCAATATTTAGAATTCAAGTGGAGCTAAACCATTTAAAATAATTCTCAAGCTATGTAATAATAAAGTATATTTTCAAAGTAGACGTTATTGAGCCTCCAGGTATAAGTTTCCCATCACATGGAACCCGTATTTCTGTCGCATTCCAAATGAAGTGTAAAATCCGTCCAAGTACGAGTTGGACTCGCATTCCGAGGGTTTTGTATCACCATACAATATATTTGTGTTATCATCATCATATCAGCCAGTCTTTCGGCTAATACCACGGACAAGAATCAGAAACAGAAAAATATAATCGGTAAAATTTCGACCTCATTCCTCCTGCTCCATTCCACCGTCGGTCAACGAGACGCAGGGACGGGTTGCACCCCTTTGTTGTTGATGTTCCACCTTTTCGCACGAATCGTTACGCTTCTTCATTTATTATGCGTACAGCGCAGGAGTGGAACTCCCTGCCTGCGTCAGTGTTTCCCGATTCCTATAATTTGGGGATCTTCAAGGCAAGAGTGAATAGGCATTATTTGAGTTTGCGTGTACCATCCTCGACTGCATCATCACTTACCATCAGGTGAGTTGCAGTCAAACGCACTCAAATTTTTAATAGTGAATTCAACGTTTCTAATGTATTTATTTATGATGATGATGATATTTATGATGATTATGTATATATGATGATGGATATCATTATCATCATAATATCAGCCGATAGACGTCTAGTGCTGGACAAAGTCCTCCCCAAGGGTTTCCACAACGACTGGTCCTGCGCTGCCCGCATCCAGCGGCTTCCCACGAACTTCACCAGGTTGTCGGTTCACCGAGTGAGAGTCCTGATCCTGGGGTACGACTTCCGGTGTACGGTCGCCACTCCTGCTATATTCTCTGCCTACTGCCACTAAAGTTTAGCGACTTAGTGAGCTATGTGTGATTTATGATTATTTATCAAATAAAAAGCCATCAACGAAACCGTCAATTTTTTTTTCAGTTTGGAATACTTAACACGTGTACAAGTCAAACTTGTCATTTTTTTTATTACTATAGTTTAATGAAAAAAAAGCAATATGATCACACCAAGGTATACCTTTTTTACAATAAAGCAAAAACAAATAACCTCAAAATAACAACTTTTTGTATGGGAACCCCCTTAGTTTTTCACTTTTTGTATTTTTATTATTTGATGATGACAACATGTTACATCATCATATCAGCTCATATACGTCCCCAGCAAGGGGCTCGAGCCTACCCTGAATTAGGGCGATCGGGCCTTAGTCGACCACGCGGGCCCATAATAATGAAAAAAACAACAACAGCAAATAAAGTTCAAATATAACTCCAAATCGAAAATTGGTGAACCCAGACCTTTATTGTTTTAGAGATGTCCCCGTTGCGTGGTTTATTTTTTATTAAATAATTGAGTCAAAAACTTTGTTGAATCTTAACGTCTATTATCTTTTATGGGTCGATAAGTATCTAATATAGTCAATTTATGGGGATGTCGTCACGCCACATGGGGTCATGGGGTTAGGTTATAAAAATTTGAGATTTAGTTTCAAGGACGTATGAAGCACGGAGGAATCAAAGAAATCTTTTCTTCGTTGAATGCTTTAAGAAAACAAATTGTACAGTCATGCTGAGCATACTTTCTCGCGAAGCCTTCACCGTCTGTCGTAGTCGGGCATACATAAATCAACAACAAACATTATATTTACTTAGTAGCTGAGTGTCCCTGGAATAATGAATACCCAGTATTAATTCCTGGTTATTTACAAAGTTTTATTAAAATCCTTCGAGTTATTTAAAAAAAAGTAATAAAAATCCTAGACTTTTATGGGAGGTACCTTGTCCTTGGAATAAGATTTTCAGATTTTTCTTGGAATAAAGAACTAATGGGCCATATAAAGTTATAGCAACGTACCAAGTACCCAAATCCGTCCAGTAGTTTGGGAAGTGAAGCACCGCATGGACGCACAGACACAGACACACACACAAACACACATACTTTTTATTTTTTAGACTCGTATAGTGTAAGATAATTGATTCCTATCAAAAAATCAACTTTGATTTCTTTTGCCATCACAATACCTTCTTGACCCCTTCGTCGCTCGAAAGTCATCATATCAGCCGAAAATCGTCCACTGCTAGACAAAGGCCTCCCCCAAGGATTTCCACGACGATCGGTCCTGCGCTGCCCGCATCCATCAGTCCGTTCGTCTGTCTGTCTGTTCGTCTGTCCCCAGGCTGTATTTCATGAACCGTTATAGCTAGACAGTTGAAGTTTTCACAGATGATGTATTTATGTCGCCGCTATAACAACAAATACTAAAAATTAGAAAAAGTTAAAGCCTCCATACAAAAAACGTGATTTTTTAAACGTGTAGAAAGTAACTTTTTCCTTAACTTTCTAAATAACCCCCCTCCACCCCTCTGAAAGTGGCGGAAAGTTATTTACGTTACATGGTTCTCTTTGGGTTAACAATTTATATAAGTGTATCAAATTTCAACTCAATAGGTAATTACTGATCAAATTGGCTGTGACAGACAGACGGACAGACTCACGAGTGATCCTATAATGGTTCCGTTTTTACCTTTTGAGGTACGGAACCCTAAAAAAACAGTAAACGACTTACAACTCGTGACTCTGTAAGCTGTAAAATTCGCGAGTTTTTCGTAACGGCTCAAATATGATATTATTTATTATTATAACATTTTTTTTTTTACGTTTTCAAACCCGTGGCTCCGCCATTTTGAAAAATTTCCGTACACTAAATTGACCACAAAATCCATAGAATTTTTAAACCTGCTCACAAAATTTCACGAGAATCGATTAAGAAATGTAACCTCTATAGGAGAACAGCCGGACATTCGTCGGACATCATGTTTACCCGAGCTGAAACGAAGGACGCTTCATTCGCACTTTATGCTCGCTCGGCCGAAAACCTTCATCTGTACGGATCAGAGGCGTGGACACTAACGCAGAGGGACAGAAAAAGAATGGAAGCGTTTAAGATGTCTATTGGAGGAGAATGGAAAGAATCAGCTGGACGAAATAGAAAATAAATCAAGAGGATCTACATAAGGTGAATGAGAAGAGTAGCCTGCTGCAAATAATGAAAATAGAAGAGGAAATATGTAAGGACACCTGATACGACACGACAGCTTTCTGAAAACCATCATAGAGGGAAAGATAGAGGGACGAAGAGGCATAGGAAAACCAAGTGTAAGACAGCGCATAATGTAGGGTTCCAGATACATTGCTTGAAAACTGTTAGTCTCATTATGTATGAATATGTACTTAAGTGGCAGTGGGCGGGGCACATTGCTCGTAGAACAGATGGCCGTTGGGGCAGTAAAGTTCTCGAGTGGCGACCACGCACCGGAAAACGTATTGTAGGCAGGCCTCTCACTCGGTGGACCGATGACCTGGTGAAGGTCGCGGGAAGCCGCTGGATGCGGGCAGCGTAGAACCGGTCGTCGTCGTGGAGATCCTTGGGGGAGGCCTATGTCCAGCAGTGGACTTCCTTCGGCTGATATGATGATGATAAATCGTTTACCTAGGTCCAACAGTTGAGAAACATTAGAGACACGTTTTTAATGACTTTGATCATAGGCCAGTCATAGCTTACATTTGAAATGGCAATAATCCGGTATTTGACTGCTACGAGTAAGTCATTTGAGTATTTTTTTATCAACTGTCAAAAACGACATTTTGTTGTGAAATTGTCCGTGTTACTAGCTTGTGGCGTCATTGTCTTTGACGAACTAATTTAATGGTTTTAAAAAATATAAAATTGAAAATGTATCAAAATTCAACAAAAATAGTCCACAAACGCCAAGCATAGTGGCTGATTGTACTCGTCGGTCTTCTGTATAATCTGCCGCAGCGTATGTATGTGGTCTATGGTACTATAGCCTTTTCGGAAACCGGCTTGTTCGGGAGGCTGGAAGTCATCAAACCTGCGTGCGAGACGATTCGTAATGACTCTCGAACAAGGAACATTGACTACAAAGGGGTGGAACCGCCCTGCGCACCTGGTCGTTCGATGATGAAATAGAGAGGGGGAATGAGGTCGTGAAGCTCCAGGACACACTCTCCGAAATGTATCCTGTAGAACACCGATAGACAGGCGACTTTGTGGAGATGCTCGAGGCTTTGGAGCCTGTTTGATACAAGTTCCTCGCCGCCAATGAGTCTCTTATCGCGTCGGTCGATAGAATCCAAGGCATATAGCTGGTAACGAGCCGATCCGTCCCACAAGTGAGAGCAGTACTCCATACAGTTAACTACTACTAGCGCAATCTAGTGGTGTTTTAGTTAACTTCTTTTTTTTTTATTGTGCTTTTGGCTGCACCTCGCCTGATGGTAAGTGCCGATGAAGCCCAGGATGTAACACGCAAGCTCAAAAAGTACCTATTCACTCTCGTTTTGAAGATTCCTAAATTATACGAATCGGGGAATACAGACGCCTGCAGGGAATTCCACTCCTTTCCCGTTCGCATAATGAACGAAGAAGCAAATCGCATTGTACGTAAAGGTGGAACATCAACGACAAAGGGGTTAAATCGCCCTCCGCACCTGGTCGTTCGATGATGAAATGAAGAGGGGGAATGAGCTCGTGAAGCTCCAGGACACACTTTCCGAAATGAATCCTGTAGAATACCCATAGACTATTTTCTATTATGACTGGAACTTTATACCATAGACTATTTTCTATTATGGTGAACGTATTACATTGAGTTTACCAATTTTTTTTTTCAACTGATAGAATTCTTATAGGTTTTCCTGCAATCTACAAGCCATGAAGTATATTTTATATTTTTTACAAAATTTTAGACTTAGTAGTTTCGGAGAACAGAGGGGGGGAGGGGAAATGGTCAATTTTTGTCTTCATTCATGAATAAAATCTATATTTTTTAGATCCTGATAACGAGCCCTTTCATTTGATATATGACACAATAAGGTTTCCAAAACTTTTTTTTTTAATTTCCTAATTTGTCCCCCAAAAATAACCTTTATTTTAAAAAAAAATACATGTATTTACTTTGCACACCTGTATTTTGGTCATAGGATTACACTATTCTACCAAATTTCACCTGATTTGGTCCAGTAGATTCGGAGCAAATGGGCTTGGACAGACGGACGGACTGACTGACGCACGAGTGATCCTATAAGGTTCCGTTTTGTTTTTTTTTGTACGGAACCTAAAAAAAGAATGTAGTCAACTTAATAAATCATTTTATTCTGTAATAAAGATTGTAATAAAAATATGTAGTTTCATAATAGCGTCGGTGGCTCAACCTGTAACGACTCGGTCCTTCTTACCAGAGGTACCGGGTTCAAATCTGGTCGGCCAATGTACCAATAAGTTTTTCAAAAACTTACGTACATATACTTACCGATTGCTTTAACGGTGAAGGAAAACATCGTGAGGAAACCTGCAACACGCCTGTGAAGAAACTCGCAGGTTGTGTGTGAAGTCGACCAACCCGCACTGGGCCCGCGTGGTCGACTAAGGCCTGATCGCCCTAATTCAGGGTAGGCTCGAGCCCCTCGGTGGGGACGTATATGAGCTGATAACGTAACGTATGTAGTTTCATGTCCAGTTGGTCTGGCCAAAATATAACTTGGAAATTACGACGCATTTTTTTATATAACGAACAAGAGTAAAAATAGTAGTTTATGAAACTGTTGCTTAATGAGGGGTATTAAAATTTGGCGAGATTTTTAATAGTGTCATACGAGTGTTTTAATACCTAGTTATGTGCAGTTTCATACACTACTTTATCTAATCTCATACATTGCGATTGAATTAACTAAACAACAAAAATCAAAGTTATAAGAGTAAGAAAAAAAATCTTACGAAATTCAGTACCTACAACAAAACGTGTCAAAGCGCCAAATCCGAGCACATCACCTCGCTTGCGCTGAAGCGGACGCTGTCACGGATAGGTAAAAATAATGCTTTCAGTGATCTCAGACATTTTTAAGCCAGAATGAAAATTATCCACGAAATTCAGTAACTTCAACAAAACGTATTCAATGAATAGCGCCAAATCCTAGCACATCACCGCGCATGCGTTAAAGCCAGCGCTGTCACAGACAAGTAAAAATTGGAATGAAAACTTGTTACAATGCTGTAAAAGTGGCGCGAACCGCATGTGCGTTCCAATAAAAAAATGATATGGAACTTCGTTGGTGATATTAACTTTTTGGATTAACTTGTATCGTAATGCGAAAAAAAAACTTTATAACATTATTTTGTCGGAGAAATAAGGTCATAAAGTGTTTTTTTTTATTTCGGTATTGTATGCCAATATAAATTCGTTTTGAAGTTTATAACTCGAACTTTACGATATGAGAGTAGATAAAAAATATTAAAGCATAAATGCTTGCTCTATAATGACAGCTAATCGAGAACACAACACGCCTTTAAGAGCATACTTCTCAAAATCAACACCATTTTACGAACATTACACGGGACTAGTACCAATAAATCATGGGCTCACTACTTACATCTCATTTTTTATCGGATATATCGACCACATCAATCAAATAGCGCCGATGAAGATATCACACTAATAACACCGCGGTACCAAACGTGACGGACCAATAAATTCATGATCTTCGGTGTGAAATGGACCTTTTCTAATACCTACGTATTTAATAGGTATTAGAAACGAAATATACATATAAAACATTTGAAATTATTTGAAAAAATGAAAAAAACGAAACGAAAAAATAAAAAAAAATATACATCAAAACATCATGTACGTTTGTAAGAATTTGCATTTATTTCCTAAAAACAGTGAGAGGCATAATTTGAACTTAAGAAATGTAAATAAAATAGATATAGCCTTTTCGAGACTGAGTAAGGTTAAAAAGTCATTTGTGGGGCAGTGTAAGATTCTACAATAAAATTCCAGAAAATGTAACTAGTTTGTCGGAGAATAAATTCAAGACTCATGTCAAAAAATGCTTGTGTTCTAGTGGATATTATAAAATAATAGATTATGTAAATGACAAAGATGTTGATTCTATAACAAATACCATTACCTGAAACTGTAATCTGAATCATGACATTATTTGTAATATTCAATAAGTTTTTTTGACTATTTAAAAGTCTGTGTAAACACCTATTTAAAATAAATTATTTTCATTTGATTTGAATAAAAAAAAATCAATAGGTCCTATTAGATATAGATATTTTTTTTATTCCACAATTGATAAGCCCATGGCATCATCTCACCTGACAGTAAGTGACGATGACGCTGAAGATGGAAGCGGTCTTACCAAGATTCCCCAACGCAATGGAGAACTGGCTATCTTATTATAAGCAATCCTGCTTCCATCTTTAACTCGTTACTTTCTTACAAACGCAAAAGGCTTACCAACATTTTACAAAAAATATCTCAAGTTCGCCTAAATTGAGCGGTCATGAGGTAATAAAGACCATGTGAAAAGCCAGCCCCCTAGCTGGTAATCACTCCTAATAACTATAATTATTAGTAACTAGAAACTGTATAGGTGGGTCCACCTTGGGATCGAGTTCACACCAAACTGCCTACTAATATTACGGTAGAAAATATTTTACACCATTGACGATCAAAGCCATATTCGAAAAACCGGCCAAGTGCGAGTCTAACTAGCACTGCAAGGGTTCCTTACCTCCACACCTCTCCCCACAACTACATAGAAATAACGACAATTATACCTATTCACATTACAAACGAAAGACATCAACGCGAGCTACAAAAATACGCTTTTTTTGGTCGTTCAGTTCGGACTCCTTAGCGCGAGTGCGACTCACACTTGGCCAATTTTTTGTATTCGTTGTTTTATCTCAGTGTTATTATTACACCAAGTTACAGGCTCGTATATATTACTCTTTTTACGATAGAGCTAAATCAAAAATACTTCTAAAGATCTATTAAAAAACAGTTTTTTTGTATGGAGAGCCCCCTTATTTTTTCACTTTTCTAATGTTTAGTATTTGTTGTTATAGCGGCAACATAAATTTATATTTTGTGAAAGTTTCAACTATCTATCTATTATGGTTCATAAAATACAGCCCGCTGACAGACGGACAGACAGCGGAGGCTTAGTAATAGGGTCTCTTTGGTCACCCGTTGGGTGTACGGAGCCCTGAAAAGCTTTCAAAAATATTATCGAAAATTTTCTTGCGATATTTTATTTCGAAAACTAAATAAGCATCCAACTATAACTGTTTAAAATTTGTTTTATTTAGGTTTTTATAATATACAGACTGTAACAAAATCGGTGTAGGACCTGTTAACTGGGGGTTCTACTCATCATACTGAACAACATTTCCCAAGAAACACATAGTCATTACTCCAAAAAAAAATTTCAAAAATGCGCAAAATTGGTCGATCAGCTGATCGATTTGTATGAAGGGTTATTTTTTTTTTGCGATTTAATCAAAGTCATGGAACAAAAGTTGTTCAGTTTGATGAGTAGAAGCCTCAGTTTACGGGACGTACACCAAATTTGTTACACAAAGTACACCTTATAAAATTTCAAGAAATCACTACAATACTATTTGCACGGTATAAAAGACATCAACGCGACTGACACATTACTTAATTTATTTAAGTCAGTATTTTGTCAAAATACATGTAGGTAATTATAATTCCAGCATATAAAAGTAAATAATATCTATCATGTGTATTTGAACGGGGTTCACATGAAAAGCGTCACTTTTGAAACTAGATTTTCAGCTCATCTCATATACGTCCCCACCGAGGGGCTCGCGCCTACCCTGAATTAGGGCGATCAGGCTTTAGTCGACCACGCGGGCCCAGTGCGGGTTGGTCGACTTCACACACAACCTTTGAGTTTCTTCGCAGGCGTATGCAGGTTTCCTCACGATGTTTTCCTTCACCGTTAAAGCAATCGGTAAGTACGTAGTTTTGAAAAACTCATTGGTACATTGGCAGTCTAGATTTGAACCCGGTACCTCTGGTTAGAAGGACCTAGTCATTACCGTTTGAGCCAGCGATGCTTGCAACCAGATTTACCAATAATAATAAAACAAAGCTGATGTGGTAAAATCCGAGATGACAACCTTCGAGCAAACGAAGCAATCACACTTTTCAATTAAAGACTCCATTTGGAGTCATTAACGAATTATTCGAAACCGTCACGTTACCATTCACCATAGCGGGCCGAATAATTAAATACATATTTACTCGGTGCGGATATTATCGATTCCATCCGAATGACCAATAAATCGATTCGTCACCCAGACATCATCGAATTTACGCCAATAAAAGTTGAGATCCCATGAAAAATGCCCCAAAAATCACCCAAATCAACGCACTTTACAACGAGTTTACAACATACATAGTTTCTCTAATTTGTCTTCATTTTGACCTAATTATTTGAGTCAAGCATCAAAGGCCCACAATTATAAATGCAATTAAATAATAAAATACATATTCGTATTTTTAATCGTATGGCAAATGCGTAGAAAACTCCAAGCTTCTATACTCGTAGGTTCACTACGCAATCGATTCAGAAATGACAAGATCGTCATAAGAACCAAGGTAACCTACATAGCTTGTAGCGTGGTGCGCAGTTATATAATCTTCTTTCATTCGATCTCTATTCATTCCATCTATTTCTTCTTTTCCGCGCATGCGCTGTCAAACTATGTGACATTTGATTTAAAAACCGAAAACCATCATCGTTCATCTTAACCAGCACAAATTATTAATTTATATTTATTTAATTACTGTACTTCCTAAAAGACCCATTTCGGGTAAGATTTATTTATGTTCTGTGATTTCTATTTTAAATTTAAGTGTGTCATTTTCTAATTCTTATGTTCTTTTTAGGTCTTATATTTTATCCTCATTAAATTATCTGAACACGCACGGCATCTTTTAAGAACCCACTCCCTACGCCCTACCTAACTAACTACCTGCCGTGCGACAAGCTCACAGAATCGCTATACTAAAGTGACAGGGGGGGGCATGTATCTCGTAGAACAGATGGCCGTTGGGGAAGTAGAGTTCTCGAGTGGTGACCGTGCAGAGAAATATGTATTGTAGGCAGGCCTCCCCACTCGGTAGACTGGCAACCTGATGAAGGGCACGGGAAGCCACTGGCTGCGAGCAGTGCAGGACCGGTCGCTATGGAAATCCTCAGGGGAGACCTATTGTCCAGCAGTGGACGTCTTTCTACTGATATTATGATGATGATGACAAATTATTAAATACATGAGAAACATTTTGTTCAGACTTCACGAATTTATAACGATTCACGGCTCTACAAAAAAAATTGTTGCCCTAGATATCTTAGCAAATTGTTGCCCTAGATATCTTAGCAAATTGTTGCCCTAGATATCTTAGCAAATTGTTGCCCTAGATATCTTATCTTTTGTTGCCCTAGATATCTTAGCAAATTGTTGCCCTAGATATCTTAGCAAATTGTTGCCCTAGATATCTTAGCAAATTGTTGCCCTAGATATCTTAGCAAATTGTTGCCCTAGATATCTTAGCAAATTTTGATGTTTTCAAGTGCAAATATTACTAATTTATTCATGAAAGCATTGAATGTGCTCTTGTTTTTATGATTATCGCATATCTTATATTTTGATCAATTATTGGCTTGTTAGTAATTTTTAAAACTCTTAATACTCAATAATGTTTATTACAAAAAAAAATTGTTTGTATTTTTGTTTTTCTGTATTTTTTTTTTATCGTGTTAGGTAAGTAGTAGAAATAGAAACTGTTTTTGTGTGACCATAAGTTAGGGATCTACTAGGTCTTTACGAGTAAGTAATCAATATTTTTCATTCTATGTATGTATGTGACTGTTTGAATCCTGAATATAAAAAAATAAAATGAATAAATTAAATTTATTTTCCTAGTCATGATTAGAGTTCTGCGCAAAAAAACGATATCAAATCTTACTCATTTATATATCATTGATAGTTTCATGGATTGTGTGCATAAATATATCCAATTTCCGAATCAAAAATCGAATTTCCCAAAATCCATTCTCAGCGGATGCCTACGTCATAACATCTACCTGCATGCCAAATTTCAGCCCGATCCGTCCAGTGGTTTGGGCTATGCGTTGATAGATCACTATGTCAGTCAGTCAGTCAGTCACCTTTGAGAGATATATATTAATAAATGTATAAAATGTGTGTTTGTTTGTTACCTCATCACGCTTCAACACCTCAATCAATCTTGACGAAATTTGGGAAACACGTAGCCAGCTGTGTCATGGAGAACTTGAGCAACTTTTTAAAGCGTAAACATAGCATAGTCCTACACAGTTCTTGAGGGAACTGAAAAAAAGTTGATTTCTTGAACATCGCAACGGAGCACGGATTGTTTTGATTTTTTACAGAGAGATGGTTAAGGGGTTGGGAAATGACATAGACTACTAATTAGTATAGCCCGACATTGTTCCCGAGGGATCTTGGAAAAACCCATTTCTATGCTCGCACACGTCGCAACAGAGCCAGACGATGTCGTGATTTTTTGCACAGATTTGAGGGAGAGAAAAGTAACATAGACTTCTAATTAGCACAGCCCGACATAGCTTCTGAGGGATCTGTGGAAAACTCATTTCCACGCTCGAGCATGTACGCGTCGCAACGAAGCAACGGATTTACGTGATTTTTTGCATATAAATAGTTGAGGGAGTGGGAAGTGACATAGACTGCTCATTATAATAGCCCAATGTAGGCCAAGATATTTTAAACAGAGATAATTTAGGGGATGGGAAGTGATATAGACAACTAATTAGCATAGTTCGGTAAATTTCCCAAAGTATCTGGGGAAAACTCATGACTACGCTTACAACCCGCTTGCTGCTCGCGCACCAGTCGCCCTTAAAGACAGTCATAAAAAAGGTAGTACTATACATAGACATTACACAGAGTAGAATTGAAGTAATACAAGGCAGCGAAGTTTTCTGTTGGATTTCGCCTCCCTAAAGCGTAGTGGGCAACTCACTCTGACCAGAAATTGGGGCTCACTCGGAATTACTCACGAACACTTGAAGCCTACAAAATTAAGAATAACATTATTCAAGGACAAATGAGTTCCCTCAGGATCCCTCTGAGATCCCTCAGGAACTATATCGGGCTATTATGATTAGCAGTCTACGTCTTCCCATCCCTTCAACCAACTCTATACAAAAATAACTTAAATCCGTTGCTCCGTTGCGACGCCCACGTAGAAATGCGTTTTCCCCAGATCCCTCGGGAACTATATCAGGATGTGCTTATTAGCTAATTAGGTAATTTTCCACCCCCTCAACTATCTCCGTGCAAACAATCACAACAATCCATTGTTCCGTTGCGTTCTACCTGGACAGTAGATAGTGGTTCTCTCCCACGAGGCACTCGCCTTGCAGAGTACCGGGACAAGCGTCTTGGTGGCAAGACCTACCGTAACTGGTCCTTGTCTTCACCTTATGGTGTTGGCAGGAATAGCGGCCCTCACTTTATGACCTAGCTGTCGGTGAGTGGGGACGCTATATCATAAACCTGGTAGTTTTTAGCGTATCTGGTAGATATACGAGAGGGAATGTTCCGTTGCGAAGTTGAAGAAATTACCCAGAAAAAAGAGTATTTTTTTCAGTTCCCTCAGGAACTGTATCGGACTCTGCTATTTTCACGGGATAAAAAGTAGCCTATGTCCTTCCCAGTGACACAGGTTACCTGCATGCCAAATTTCATCAAGATTACTCAAGGAGTTGGAGTGTGGAAAGGTAACAAACAAACACACTTTCATATTTATTATATTAGTAAGGATTAGGAAGAACACCGTTGTAGTATAAGCTGTTAATTACCTTTGAAAAACATGAATAAATTTTAAAAAAACATTTTATGCTATAAAAATACCTACTATTTCATTCGGCCATTCGGCATATATTCTTTTCAGAATGTGTCCTGCTCATGTGATCAGGTCATGACCTTTCTGATGATTTTTAGTGGCTACCACTGCCCATAGGTATCCGTTTACAATCAACCAACTAAACTCTTGATCATCCCAACTCATTTAACGTCCACCGAAGCCCGTAACTACATAAATTTTCAAAGAACCTAGTAATTTTCGTCTCCTTACAAACTTACATCAGTTTAAGCCAAGGCTTCAAACACAATGGCATCAAGATATCAACGCATGGGGCCATCGCATATCCACAAGTAATTATGACAATTAACGGGTATGCTCTAAACCGCGATATCCGAACAGGGAGGGACTCGGGTGAAACGGATTAGAGATCGATGATGGATGAACGAAATGAAATTTCAAGAGAAAAAGTTTATTATTGTGATTAAAAAAGTTTTTGTGAATGTGTTACTGTATTATGAAAATTATAAATTTGAGCTATACATTTTTGTCATAAGTAATGATGACTTATTACTACTATAGCTAGTAATTACTATTGGTAAGAAGTGGCCAAGTTCGTATCAGACCACGCGCAAAGTAGGATTCCGTAGTTTTTTTTTAAATGTATTTTTCAAAAAAACAAAGTTATTTTTGAAGTTGGACTTTGCTATAACATTTTATATGAAAAATCTATTAAATTTTTACAAATCCAACTGCACCTCTTCAGTTGGTTAATACTCCAAAATAAAAAATTACTTCATAGACGTTATAACTTCTCTTTAATGCCAGCCAAATACACATAAAAAAATTAATGGAATGAAATGGAATGGTAATCGGTTGAGCCATTTTGGAGGAGTAAGAATACAAACACCGTTACATGAGATTCTTATATATATATATAGAAGAAATATAATCATAAAAATACACAATATCTATACTATTGTAACCTAGATTTATGTCAACTATTAGATATGTATTTTTATAATATCCAATACATACATAATACATAATATCTATACTATAATCACCTACATTTTCCATATGTCAAGTTTGATTTGTAGTAGAAAAAGAGGGCACTTTTTATGCATAGGTGTAGTCGTACGGAAACCTTGATGCGCAAGTCCAACTCCCACTTGTTTTGCTTCGATTAGTTTTCCTTTATGTATCTATTATAGGTTTCTAGACCTGAATGGAAAATCAGAAAACTATGAGTCTTCCCCAAATAATGTAGCCAGCGAGATGATGATCTTTAGGTAAGTACAAATCCCTCCCTGTGCCCTAGGTGTGGCCGTGATACCCTCGCGCTCGCATCCGCGTTGCTAACAGTCTAACTGTCCAAATCCGTTCATCTGAGCTGTTAATAAGGATCGAATATGTCTTCTTTTCACTATTTTTTATAGCCTGAGAAAGTTTGGCCGCGTTTTTGAAGACAGAAATTGATAATTTGTATTGTATGTAATAGACCGGAGACGGTTTCAAGTTATTTTGTTGAAGTGAAAACTTCTTTAGGCGCGTTGCGCATTTTTAACCATTGAACTCGCTACACTGTTACCTTAAGCGATTCATCTCAATTTTTTTTTAAAAATATTAAAATCTCTAGGTACAAGCTCCTTTGAACCTGTCTTCTTATTTAATTATTTATCTACTATATAAAAATAAGTCGGGTTTTCCTTCCTGACGCTATAACTCCAGAACGGCTGGACCGATTTGGCTAATTCTTTTTTTATCGAGTTCGTTATTGTCAGGAGAAGGTTCTTATGTAGGTTAGGGTAGGGTAGGGTAGGGTAGGGTAGGGTAGTGTAGTGTAGTGTAGTGTAGGGTAGGGTAGTGTAGGGTAGGGTAGGGTAGTGTAGTGTAGGGTAGTGTAGTGTAGGGTAGTGTAGAGTAGTGTAGTGTAGTGTAGGGTAGTGTAGTGTATGTAGGGTAGGGTAGGGTAGTGTAGGTTAGGGTAGTGTAGGGTAGGGTAGGGTAGTGTAGGGTAGGGTAGTGTAGGGTAGGGTAGTGTAGTGTAGGGTACAGTAGTGTATTTTAGGGTAGGAAAGTATAGAGTAGGGTAGTGTAGGGTAGGGTAGTGTAGGGTAGAGTAGTGTATATATATTCTTTATTGCACACAGATATTTACATGAAAAACAATTAGAAAGGACATATACAAAGGTGGACTTATCTCTATAAGAGATCTCTTCCAGCCAACCTTACCGGGTGTTATGAGAATTTAAAGGACGGGGGGCAAACCTATGTGTACCTAAAATTAAATAAAATACTAAATATAATATAATGTAAACTAATCTGATCTACTCACATAAATAATACATACCGATAGTAAATAATTTAATAATATACATAATACATACCTAAAAATAGAATACTTACTATTTGTACTAAAATTAAATATATACAAATAAACTTACACGTTTTGTAGGGAAAGAAGATGCTCTTTAAGTTTGATTTTGAAAGAGTTAACAGAGGGGCAGTCGCGAATGTTGGCGGGTAATTTATTCCAGAGGTTCGCAGCTTCAACAGTGAACGAGTTGTAGAAGAATTTGGTATTGCAGCGGGGAACTACTAGAGTTTTGGTGACGCATAAACGTCTGGGTGGGGAAGGCACGGGTAGTAGGTGGAAACGGGAACGGAGATATTCAGGACAGGAAGGATTTTTAAGGATTTTGTACATGAGTGTGAGGATATGTAGATTACGACGCTGACGAACAGGGAGCCATTTAAGCCGAGCGCGATATTCAGAAATATGGTCGAACTTTCGCAAGCCGAACACAAACCGAATGGCGAGATTTTGTAAGCGCTCGAGCTTATTAAGGAGCTCCTCAGTGGCGTCCAAATAACATACATCCGCATAATCGAGCAGCGGTAACAGAAGAGTTTGGGCGAGCATAATTTTTGTTTTATGAGGCAAAAAGAACTGGAGTCGCTTAAGGGAGTGGTAAGAAAAATGCATACGCCTGCTAACGTCATTGATGTGAGAGGACCACGACAGGTTGGAGTCCATGATAAGACCCAAATTCCGGGTCTTCTCAGAGAACGGTATCGCAACGCCATCGTAGCATATTGAGGGTAAGCACTGATCCAAGCCACCCCTCAAGCGACTGCTACCGATAATGATAGACTGCGATTTGGAAGGGTTAATCACGAGACCGAAAGATTTAGCCCATTTCTGTACCGCTGCTAGATCAGCATTGATGGAGTTGATGGCAACTGAGGCCTCGGAAACAGGGAAGTGGGCATAGATCTGCAGATCATCGGCATAAAGATGAAACTGGCAAGTGAGCACTTTAGTGATCTGGTTGATAAATATCGAAAAAAGAAGAGGCGATAGAACTCCACCCTGAGGTACACCAGCTGATAGCTCACACCAATCCGACAGCGATTCGTCTGTTTTTACACATTGGCGCCGTCCTCGGAGGTAGGAATCAAACCAGGGAATAATTAAGTCAGGAATATGGGATGATTTGAGGATACCTAGGAGAATATCAAAGTCTACCGAGTTAAATGCATTGCTGAAATCAAGTAGAGTTACCAACGTAAGTTTTTTATTATCCATTGCGTAACGGATGTCATCAGTGACGTTCAGCAATGCACTAACCGTACTATGATGGGGACGAAAACCGGACTGAAAAGTGCTGAGAAGGTCATTCCTACAAAGATATTTGTAAAGCTGGTGGTGCACACAACCTTCTAGCACCTTGGATAGGATAGGAAGAATGGAGATAGGACGATACTGGGAAAACGAACTGGGGTTGGGTTTTTTAGGAAGAGGGATAACATGAGCCAGCTTCCACGCACTTGGAAATGTATTCGAGGATAAAGATATGTTCATGATGTGAGTAATAACCGGGACTACACTGTCCAAGATTGGAAGCAGCATTTCACGGCTCAAACTATCACTACCCACTGCCCTCGTCGAGATCGCTGCAATACTTCGCCTAACATCAACCTCGAACAAATCGGTAAACACGAATGGGTCACAGTCAGGCAGAGGCAAGTCGGCCAGGGAGCGTAGAGATGCAGATTTGATAGGCTCATCTAGTGTGACTGGGGGAGTCGAAAAATGACGGTTGAGGTCATCCAGGTTCAGTGCGCCACATTGTCTATCAGAGCTCCCGCCCACTCCTAGTGTCTCTAAGAAGCGCCATGTTTGTGCCGGGGAGATGTTTTGTAAACTGCTGTGAATGTAGCGACGTTTAGCATCTCTGCACATCCGATTACAACTATTGCGAATCTTCTTGTATGCGACAAAATTTTGATTAGTAGGGTCCTTTTTATGTTTCACTTTGGCCCTGTCGCGTTTAGCCATTATACGCTTAAGATCTGGAGTGAGCCAAGGTGCAGGAAAATGCTTCACACGGACAGGTCGCAGAGGGGCGTGAATATCAAATAGTTCATGAAGCATGGTATTTAAAATGTCTACTTTATTGTCAACGGAAACGGCTGCATACAAGGACGACCAGTCTAGATTTGCTGCGTCTTCCTTTAGTCGGTCCACGTCCATATCTCGGAAATTCCGACGAAGGACGACCTTACCTTTACGCTTGGGAGGCCGCACTTTATAAGAAAGATGGATTAGATCGTGGTACGAAAATGGAGCGGTCAGCTGTCCATGTGATGCAACCAAACTGTCCTTGGAAACAATCGCTAAGTCAATTAGAGATGGCCTGGAATTTGGGTAATGGTGTGTAGCATAAGACGGGAGTATTTTCAGGTCAAGGCCTGGAACCACTTCCTGCAGGCTGCGACACCTGCAATCGTTTTTCAACTGACAGGTATTCAAGTCACCCATCAGTATGACATGATCATAATCAGCACGGTGAGCTGCCAAAATGGTTTCCAGAGAGTTAAAATAGTTTATTTTATCGCTAGGACAATAAAGTACACCAAGAAGTAATTTCGTGTGATGCACTGTGATTTCCACAAGGAGATGTTCAAGAGATGCAACATAAGTCAATCCGCTTGAGGACTGACTCACAATAGCACTTGGGATGTCAGCACGAAGATAAATACACACACCACCACCCCCACAGCCAGTTCTGTCATTGCGCAGTATTTTGTAACCCGGAAGTGCACAGAGCGTCGACGGCAAGGAAGGTTTCAACCAAGATTCAGAGACGAGTATCACATCGGTACACTGGTTACCGAAAGTAACGATTAGATCCGTGTAATGGCCGACCAGACTCTGGGCATTGATATGCACAAGCTTTAGGCATTTCTTATCGAGCGCTGTTTGAAGCTGGACACCAAGTGGAGCGGTACCCGTAGTATCAGAGGTGAAAGACACATCACTGAGAGCACTTTCATAATCATCAGAAGAAGAGCAAGAAAGAAAATCATCAAATATGTTACTAAGAGGCATAGAAATGTAATAAAATAATATAAAATATAATTTATCTATAATAAAATAATAATATATAAATTTAGTAATAAAATAATAAACTAAATAAAATAAATCAGAAAAATAAGATCTATTGTACTAGAGCAAAACAAACCAGTAATAGTCCAACACAACACCGGCACTGCTGACTGAAAGAAATCAGGAACGGCTTAATGACTAGAGGCCAGAGCTATAAAATATTATATAAAAAAAAAAATTGGAACAGAAAAAAAATAAAAACTGCTAAAACGCTAGCAAGTGTGTCACTGTCAATATAGAAAATGCTTTTTGCAAACAAAACATTGAACTACCTACCTTGCCTACGAAGTTAAAACACATTTAAGCCGGCTAAAATGAATAGTCACAACACTGCCGACGACGTGAGAAAGCGCATAAAGTTAATAGTGACGCGACTCAGGTTGCATGAGCAGCCGGGTACTGCGACTGACTAGTGACTGTGTAGGGTAGGGTTGGGTAGTGTAGTGTAGGGTAGTGTAGTGTAGTGTAGTATATGTAGGGTAGGGTAGGGTAGTGTAGGGTAGGGTAGTGTAGTTTAGGGTAGTGTAGTTTAGGGTAGTGTAGTGTAGGGTAGGGTAGTGTAGTGTAGTGTATGTAGGGTAGGGTAATGTAGGGTAGGGTAGGGTAGTGTAGTGTAGGGTAGAGTAGTGTAGGGTAGGTTAGTTTAGGGTAGGGTAGTGTAGGGTAGGGTAGTGTAGTGTAGGGTAGGGCAGTGTAATGTAATGTAAGGCGGTACGTAGTTCGCCGGGACAGCTAGTTTTTAATTAAAAATTTGAGTGCGAGTTTTCACTTCTGTCGGCACTCCCAGAGTGCATTGTGTTTTTTTTTGAACATGCACTATAATACCCGACTACAGAAAAGCCAATAGGATGGGTTATAAATCTCACAGGCTATGTATGTATGTCGGGAAATTTATTATATCGTACAGCCTAAAATACTGAATTATTTATACAAATTACGTGTAATAATATATAGTCCTAGTATACATTAGTTTGCTTAGAGACATAGAGACGTAGTCGCTTACTATGGGCCCCATAGAAGGCTCAAGGTCACCCAAAGGGCAATGGAGCGTGCTATGCTCGGATATATTCTCTGCGTGATCAAATCAGAAACAAGGAGATCCGTAGGAGAACCAGAGTAACCGACATAGCTCTCAGAATTGTTAAACTTAAGAGTGTGCGTGGGGCACATAGCTCGTAGAACAGATGTCCGTTGGGGCAGTAAAGCTCTCGAGTGACGACCACGCACCGGAAAACGTAGCAAAGGTAGGCTCCCACTCGGTGGACCGATGACCTGGTGAAAGTTGCGGGAAGCCGCTGGATGCGGGCATCGTAGAACCGGTTGTCATGGAAAACTTTGGGGGGAGGCCTATGACTAGCCGTGGACGTCCGTCAGCTAATATGATGATGACATTCGTTCAACGTACATGAAATAGTTTTTTTTCAGTAGTTAGCTCTATGTTTATTAGCGTTCAACTTGTTTTAATTAGGGTTCATGATTCATTATAATTATACTCTGATGGTTTGGCCTCTACGTCTGTTACAGACGATTCACTGCAGTGTCCTGGTCTAGAGGCAATGCTTTTGGTGGCTTAGCCCCGCAAGCCTGGTAGGGAAAGTTTGCGGCAGATGGAGTATTGCCGCTCTGGTGGCGTGTTTCCTCTTAGCAGCGAGTGCCCCAAACCAAGCCTCGTCGCACAGTTTGCGACCCTCCGCAGTACGTGTTTGCCATTCCAGCCGCTTTTCTGCAAGCTTCTCCCAGTCGCAGTGTCCAGCCATGTCCTGCTTGGCGCAGTAATTAATCATTAGGAGCTATAACGAATTGCGTCTGTATTCCCCGATTCGTATAATTTAGGAATCTTTAAGACGAGAGTGAATATGCACTATTTGAGCTTGCGTGTTACATCCTCGGCTGCATCGGCACTTATCATCAGGTGAGGTGCAGCCAAACGCTCTAAAATTTTTAATAAAAGAAAAAGGAATTACATAACTGACAATTTTATTTTTCTAGCTAAATTAAATAATTAAATTTTGCAACGCGGTATACTTGTTTGAAAACTTTTGAATATTGTTTTACATAATTTCTGAAGTTATCATAAAAAGTGCAAGTTTTTTTTTTGTCACAAAGATCGAACAAAGTTTGATGATTTTTTGTATGTACCTACAGTAGCCCATTCACTGAATTTAAATTTGACATTTATATTTGTGGATTTAGATTCATTGGTTCAGTTACGGCTTGGTATTCACCTTCTCATAGCAAGAATACATATATATGTGTATCGGTTAGGGTTACCGATATTTTAAGGGCATATAATACATGACATGTCACCGACGAAAAACTTTCTCATCTTTCTCCCCTCTAAATGACAGCCATTAAATAATTTCAGGAAAATATTTTTTTTCTTGAATTAGCAGCAGTACAGACTTCAAAATAGTCTCATTTGAAAGTTTATTAATCTCTCTCGTGATCCACACATAAAATTACCCAAAACATTTAAGAAAAAAACACAAAAAGTGCAATTAAAAGTGTAATTTTATTTTTCTTTTTTTGAACCTACTGGAAAAACGAGGTCGTTCACGACTTACTTTTATTTTTCTTCATAGATTATTTTTTAAACTAAGCTATAAAATGACATCAAATTATGTACCAATAGCAACCATTAGATTCTTACTTAGTGTGTCAATTTATGGTTAATACGCGGCCCTTATTTTTACTTGGAAATGGTCAGACGGGCTACACAGCAGGTTGTAGTGAGAGCTACAGCGTGTCTGCAGTATGGATGCAGTCACTTTGAATAATTGTTTTATGTAGTATTTGAGTTAAAAACATGTGAAAATGTTAAATGTTTGTGAAATTATAATTAAAGAATCGTCACAACCCTGCACAAGGGTCTCTTAATCACAATTTTGCAGCATTCGTAAGTACTCGTAACTAATGGTAGATAATTTGGTGTCGTTTTGTAGCTTAGCTTAAAATCAATCGATTAGGAAGAAAAACAGAAAACATTAATGACCTCATTTTTGCAGAAGTTAAAAAAAAGAAACTAAATTATGTTATTTGAAAGTTGTTTGTTTAATTTTTTTTGTTTTCTTTCTCTAAATTTTTTTTGTTAATTTTATATGTGGATCACCAGTAAAAGAAATAACCTTTCAAATGAGACTATTTTTAAATCTGTACTGATGGTAATTCAAGAGAAAACATAAATTTTTCATAACCAGCTACAAAAAAAATTTTGGCATTTAAAGGGGAGTAGGATAGGACCCCCTAGTTGGGGGATTTTCATCGATAAAATGTGGTGTATTGCGAGAACATGCCCTTAAAATATTGGTAACTGTACTAACCAGAGGGATATTCTATGTCTCGTTCTCATAGGTTGTTTTAGTAAGAGTGCAATAAATATAAGTAGTTTTCAAACAATTTATTTTTCTCATCTACCTACGTATTTGAAAGTTTGAATCTGTAGTTGACCCCGTTTCTCCGTTGAGGCTTAAAAAACATTGCTTCTCTGGAGATACATAGAATCTCTTTGTTTCTACTAAATACTAGACTTAGGCTCATAGAATCCCTAAACTTAAGTGACAGTTTGCAGGGCACATAGCTCGTAGAACAGATAGCCGTTGGGACAGTAAAGTTTTCGAGTGGAAGTTCAAGTTGAAGGCCTCCCACACGGTGGACCGACGATCTGGTGAAGGTCGCGGGAAGCCGCTAGATGCGGGCAGCACAGGACCGGTCGTCGTGGAAATCCTTGGGGGAGGCCTTGTCTTCGGTGACGTGTTTCGGATGATAATACGAAATACTAGACAACCGGTCCTGCGCTGCCCGCATACAGAGGCTTCCCGCGACCTCCACCAGGTCGTCGGTCTACCGAGGAAATTCTTGGGCGAGGCCTTTGCCCAGCAGTGGACGTCTTTCGGCTGATAGGATAATGATGATGATGATGATGATGATGATATGAAATACTAGAATTGTAATATTCATTGCAAAGTTTTTTACGATCTTTATCAATAGAAAGTTGGTCTTCATAATCTTTCATCTCGTATTGAGGAGAAGCAATTAAACCATAAACACACGTACTGTACCGTGTCTGTAACCGATTCATTAACAAAATATTTCAATTAAAACAAATAACCAACACAATGTTGGGCCTACGGCCAGTAAAAATTAATTTCACCCAAAATAAAATTATTCAATTAAAAAATTATCACCAATTACCGCACCGCGTGATATAGATTGTTCCAAATTTAAATTTTAATCGACAATATCGATTCTTTGGTGAGATTTACCTCTCTATTGGGAAAGAATCTACAAAGGGGGATCTGCCTAGCCATATATTGAGTGGATTTAGCCTTTAATTAGTACGTTGCGCTTGCGACGATAGAATCGCCGCCTCACCTCTCTATTCCTTATTTAAATTACTTGCATCTCACTACACTTACAACGTTTTCCAGTCCGTGCGACAAAGATAGGAGATATTTTAAGATTATAATCAGCCAGGCGCCGGCACCCATGGATGTAAATGCGTGTTTCAGATGTTTACTAATGAACACGATTATATTAAACGACAATTCGGTTTCCTCGGGGCCATACAAATAAATGCCTCTACTTTTATAGAATTAACTAACGATTTGAAATATTTTAATACATTTGTCGCGGGGTGACGACATTCCTGAGCTGCTTGGGACGGGTCCCGTGATGTAAGTGGCGATGGGAGATAAAAATTATTATAAAGGGAAATCATGGAGGATATATAAGAAGATGGGGGATATGGCTTCTACAACATATACTTATTACATTCGCCACAAGTACTGGCACGCGGTGGACCGACGACCTGGTGAGGATCGCGGGAAGCTGCTGGATGCGGGCAGCGCAGGACCGGTCGTCATGGGAATCCTTAAGGGGGGGCCTGTGTCCAGCAGTGGCCGTCTTACGGCTGATATGATGAAGTACTCGCAACGTATGAAAACTAAGCGTGTCACATTTTCCGTACTTTTATCACGTGACTGAAATAAAATGCCTAATAATACCGCCTACTGTACACTATCTATATTATAATATCTCTATGTATGTATTAACATTACGAAATTGTTTTTGGTGTACTATAAGTGTAAATAAATAAATAAATAAATGCCTTTTCCTTTACGAACTCGTTCTCTATCACGCGACTAACAATTTTAGAAATTTTTACAATTTACAACGGCACAATATAGCCTTTGATTTTTGTCGTAAATTCATTGAAATAAAAAAATATCGACATAAAAAAATATGTACTTTCCAGAGCTCTGTACAGCTGAACTATATCAAAAACATGAAAAGAAGGGTTCTACAGTTAAAATCAAATTGTCAAATTCCACTGAAAATAGTGATTATACTTTACCTAATTAAAAAGATCTTAGTGCCTTTTCTAGCAGATAGAAAAATAATTATTCTACCACCTTTATGATGGTTCTTACGACAGTACAAAAATATATTTTTGGACCCCCCTCCCCCCTGCTTACGACGAGGTCGTCATAGACTGCACAAGTGACCAGCGGTAGTAGCCCCGACATCTACACACCTCGATTTTCATCAACTACTAACTCTATCTAGTCGGACTAAATTGGGCAGTGGCGAGGTTGATGATTTTGATGCTTTTTTTTGGAATTAATGTCAGCCATTTCGAACTTTGGTACTCCGCCAGGGGAATGGGGGCCTGGTCCATAATTCCTACTACTAACGGGCGTTGCTCCATAACGCAACTGAGTATTTGATCAGTTTTTACATAATTGTCATGAATACAATTTACCTTATCGTTTTTTTTGGTCACGATAAATAGTTTTTCAGGCGCTATACTCGTAAGTACATAACGCAACCACTTTGCGCAGGCAGACCGACATATTTAACATCAGAGGGTTGCCGTTTACCCTCTCAACCTAAGTTTTTCCATTTCCATTATCGTTACCAAATTTGTCATGACCTCCTAGTATATCTAGACGCCAGGTGGCAAGGGGCGCCAAAAAGCTAAATGCGGAAAACATTTTCCAGCGCAAAATGTAATTTTTATAGCGCCTTATATATATTTAGATGAACATCTTAATGATGATTGCGACATTGAAAGGGAGCGTAGGGCGTTGGCGGTACGTGGTAATATGCTGGCTCGCAGGTTTGCTCGTTGCACTAAAGAAGTTAAAATCACCCTTTTTAAGGCGTACTGTCAATCATTTTACACGAGCAGCCTGTGGACTTTATACACCAAGCGTGCCTACAATGCCCTACGTATACAATACAACAACATATCCAGGGTTCTGTTGGGGCTGCCCCGCTTCTGCAGTGCCTCAGGGATGTTTGCTGACGCCCGCACTGATGATTTTTATGCGATTATGCGTAAAAAAGTGAACTCCTTGATGGTAAGATTGCGGGGTAGCACCAACGGGATTCTGAAGATGATTGCTGATAGGTGTGAGGGGCCTATCCTGAAACACTGGGTGGGCCTCCTACGCAGTCCGTATGTCTGCATCAGAAACTAACTCTGATCCGTTTGACTCAAAATTGTATTTGCTTCTAATAATATAGGTTAAGTTGTGTTCTTTATAAAAAAAAATATGGATCTTTGGTCTGAAAATAAATGATATTATTATTATATAAGAGGCGCGCGGGCAGTGTTGTCAGATCTGTGACTTTTAAAAATCCATAGGTGAACAAGTCGACCAAAGGACGCAGAAAGACAATCTTGCTCTACCCTCGAGCTACGTCCGGCGTTTGTCGTTAACCAATTTTTGAAAAATAAGATGAAATAACTTTCAAAAAACCTAAAATCTTTTAGGTACAAGCTTTTTACGATCAGAGTACTCGTCAATACGAATCAAACGAGTCCAAACTCGATGGGGTTGTGTCGTTTTATTGCGGACTTCCTATGGCCACCTTCCAGCTCCAGCATCAGATCAGCTCCATGATATCCTAATATTGCATTGCCATGCAATATACATATGCATGCAAAATTTCAGCTCAATCGGAAACCGGGAAGTGGGTCAAATTTAACTTGCAAGATCCGGACACAGATTAAGATTACAGACAGGTGAAAGTAAATAAAAGCTTGTAAGAACGTATAATCAGAAAAAAAAATTGGGCTTACTATAAACAATCTATTCCTCGGGGAAATAATAGTATATTTTATATCGAGGAACTAAACGAAGCCATAATATACCAGAGGTGGTTTGACTCCCGACCGTGCAAGAGAGTTAATGAAACCGAGGCTATATTAAGTTGTTTAGTCTCGAGGTGCAAACTGTAATTTTCACTTTGAGTGCGAGAAAAATAGTCAATTTAGTACAAAAACATTTCATAAATATTACTTAATAAAATAAAAATCACAAAATATTTTAAAAACATGGCGCCACCATTTTTGCGGAAAAACCATGGAACTAAAACTCTCAATATTTTCGCAATGAAGATGGTCCACATTCCACAGATAATAGTATATTTGCTGGCTGTTTGAGTTTGTCTTTGTGACATGAAGGAAATTCAAAAACTAATTACTTTTCACTCCCTAGAGACTAAAGTGGTCACTTTAGTGCCGCTTCGTAGGGCTATATTGGCGTATTTTAGTGCAGAGAAAAGTGAAAAAGTAGACTCAGTTCATGAGTAGACCCTGCGTCTGAAATGTGGACAATGGTTTCAATTTCACCCTGTATCTTTTGAGATTTTGATGGGGATCTATTGTCTTTCAAAAAATGAAAAGTGTGTGTGTGAGTGTATGTGCGTCCATCTAGTTCTCAAATTGCGTTTTTTTGCGTTGATTTGCGTTTTTTTGTGTGGCATCATATTTCCTTGTTTTTATTGAAATAAACAGTTTAAATTTTAATTTTTTTTTTTTTTTTAACTGCATAACAAATATGGGTTAGGGTAATATTATTTTTATATCACCATCCATTTTTTTTTCTTGTCTAAAAGGAGAGTTAGACCAGATGCCCGGTGGGCAGATGATATCATCCAAGTGGCTGGCAAATAGTAGATGGAAACAGCAAAGAACAGGGAGACCTGGAAATCTCTAGAGGAGGCCTTCACCTTGGAAAACGAGAGGTTTTTAACTACACACAATGAAAACATTAATATATAATTATAGTTCATAAGTACAAGCAAAAAACGTAGTAGTTAATAAGATATGTTAATTTTGTATTTTCATTTAGTAGGAAATATACATAAGGCTTTTTATTTTTATTTATTTATTAACTAATATCTAAAAAAATCCTACCATCAACTAAACCTAGTTTTAGAAAGTTAGACCCCGCCGGGAATGGAACCCGCGGCCTCTTGATGTGAAGCGAATGGACTAACCATTACGCCACGGAGCGGAGGCGGCATCTGTGGTCATAACTACCTTCTGGTATGGTTTTTGGTTTCGTAAGCCAGCTATCCATATTATTAAGAAACTAGCTTTTTGCCCGCGCCTTGGCTCGCGTGGGCTTCGTTTTCATGACTGTCTTTGAGGGTGAGTGGTGCCTAGATTTTTTTTCCTCTAGATTCCTCGGGAACTGTTTTGGGCTATGTTTATAAGTAGTCTATGTCATTTCCTACCTCCTCAAACATCTTTTTGCAAAAAATTGCCACAATCCGCTGCTTCGTTGCGATTTTGAAGAATCAACCAAAAAAAGCGTATTTTTAGGGTTCCTTACCCAAAGGGTAAAAACGGGACCCTATTACTAGGACTCTTCTGTCCGTCCGTCTGTCTGTCTGTCCGTCTGTCACCAGGCTGTATTTCATGCACCGTGATACCTATACAGTTGAAATTTTTACAGATTATGTATTTCTGTTGCAGCTATAACGAAAAATTAATAAATGTGAAAAAAGGGGTTTCCATACAAAAAAACTTATTTTTTTAAACGTGAAAAAACTAGCGCCATCTAGTATGCGGTGCTGACTCATGGCTGTTTTTTTTTGGTTCCCTCAGGAACTGTATCGGACTATGCTATTTGCACGGGAGAAAAAGAAGCCTATGTCAGACTACCTCCATTCCAAATTTCATCAAGACTGGTTATGGTTTTGAAGTGTTATAACTGATAAGATAACAAACAAACACGATTGATAAGACAAGATCTCGTCAGGATTACCTCATCTGAGGATATGTGCCTGAATAGAAAATGAAAAAGTTGAAACAGGATAACCGGCACCAAGACAGCATAGATAGTGGTAGGCACCTAAGCTAGCTTATTAGAATAATGCCTAAGGATACGTAATTTTCGCAAATAAAAAAATAAAATTTAGCATTAAAAAAAACACAAATCCAAAATTTCACATTTTTTCGCAAAAATTAATATTATTAAAAAATTCAAATCAATATTTTTCATTATATGTTTTTTTTTTATTATTTCAAGCAACATGGACTCATACATAGTTAGTAGAGCTCGACCTAGGAGGTTAGGAGTTACAGGAGAAAATGAAAGGACAATCAAAGGTGGGTACGAATTAAATTAGGGGCTCAAAATACGTATCAAATGTTTAAGATTCGATGGTTTGCTGACACCGACCTTAAAAAATATTTAAGCCCCTAATTTAATTCGTATCCACCATATATAGCATATCTCTGCGTACCCACCTTTGATTTCGTCATCGTTGGTTAATGTTGTGTATTTAAGTATAATAATGTTATTACATACTTTTGATTGAATTTCATTTTGAAGTCGGTTTTTAGGTTTTTTTTTATTATTTTTTTGTTTTAGTAGTTAACCGCGAAATTTTGATTATTTACATTATTAAAGCGAAAAGAATACAGCGTTATGCTAAAAACAGCAGCACAAAAAAGTTGAGATAAACTGTCTGTACACATGAGATCCATTTCAACAAATGAAGCTTACCAAAACATTGACAATTCATTTTGTCCATCGATAGCTGCAGCTGCACCATTGGCAAATATAAATTGTACACCGGAAAGCTTCTCAAAAATACCATTTTTCAAAGGCATACGACAGGATGAAATTATGGATG
The DNA here is from genome assembly GCA_947284805.1 of Coleophora flavipennella. Classification (NCBI taxonomy): domain Eukaryota; kingdom Metazoa; phylum Arthropoda; class Insecta; order Lepidoptera; family Coleophoridae; genus Coleophora; species Coleophora flavipennella. The sequence goes on along the minus strand of OX369279.1, from coordinate 2,280,193 downwards.
GATATACCTATTCACTTAGAATCTAGTTACCACAGATACGTCATATATATAATTGTGAGACTGTCGATCCCACAGACAAACTGATCATTCATTTTGTGGGTCCAATGTTTACCTTATGTACTCATTTTTTTTTATTAATAAATAAATTTAAAAAAATCATTTTCACAGAACACTACTTAATGTTGTTAATCAAGTAACATCCGTTGATGTCGTAAAAATGTTAGTAGCTACAAAGTGCTGCTACCCTGGTGTTGCAAAGGCAGCTATTCAAAGCCTCTTTACTTCAGTAAATAGTGTAGACGCAGAGATATATTTTATAGTATTTACAACATTGTTGTAAATGACCGGAGGCAGAGGCTGAAGGAAGAAAATATAGAGACTACTAAAATGCTAGTCTTCAATTAAGTACCTACTTATGTTAGTTATTCTATATAAAACTGAAAATGATTGCGGACAGGCCGAATCAATGCCATACGTTGTAATTTTATAACTCAAGAACTGCTGGACCGATTTCGCTAATTCTTTTTTTGTCGAGTTCGTTATTGTCAGGAGAAGGTTCTTATGTAGTGTAGGGTAGGGTAGGGTAGTGTAGTGTAGGGTAGTGTAGATTAGGGTAGGGTAGGTTAGTGTAGGGTAGGGTAGGGTAAGGCAGTGTAGTGTAGTGTAAGGCAGAATGTAGTTCGCCGGGACAGCTAGTTATTTCATACTTTTGAATGAATTTCATTCTGAAGTCGTTTTTTAGTATTTTAAACTTTTATTTTTATTTTCTTTACTTTTAGAGATAATGCTATCTATCTAACAACGTTTAACCCAATCACCTATACTCACCAATAGGAATTATCAAATCATAGGTTTATCTATCTATCTAATACATGTGTTTCATTAACAGATACAGAGTCCTGTGGCTTTCATCATCATCGTCTCAGCAGCATGAAAATTAAGGATTTAAATCGTCTATCATCAGCTAATCATCTGAATAACCTGAAAGAATAAAACTATCAGTCTATGCATACCTACGTATATATCTATGTATAATATTGAAAGAATTTTCCTCCAACTCCTAACCGTTAAGGAGTTGCACCTTCCTTCATCAGCTTATCAACATGAGATAATGACTAACAGACGCAAGTATTTTATTAGCTTTAGAAAAGATATGATTCACGTAATAAGTGCCCTTAAAATTTAAGGGTTGCCCTCGTTTTCCCTGGGATCCCATCATCAGATCCTGACTTGGTGACAATGGGACCCCTTCGGGAGTATACCCTTTCGAATAAAAAAACATTTTTAAAAATCGGTCCACAATAAATTGACGCAGAAATCGGTGAACATACATTAAAAAAATATACAGTCGAACATAGAACCTCCTCCTTTTTTGAAGTCGGTTAATAAAAAAACGCATTTATCGACAAATTTCGCACCTACTCGTGCCTATTTCGTATCCCATCGGTGGCGTAACAGCAAGGGCCGCAACCTCCTATCCGGGAGGTCGTGGTTCAAGTCCTGCCACGTCCTGCTATATGTTTTCGAATTTCGATCTCACATGTACGTTTATCCGACGCTCTTACGGTGAAGGAAAACATCGTGAGGAAACCTGCACACGCTTGCGAAGAAACTCGAAGGTTGTGTGTGAAGTCGACCAACTCGCACTGGGCCCGCGTGGACGACAAAGGCCCGATCGCCCTAATTCAGAGTAGGCTCGAGCCCCTCGGTGGGGACGAATATGAGAGCTGCGGTAACGTATCCCCAAAAATGCCGTACTCAACCCAACCTAATGACATCATCTGTGATGTAAGCGACCTCCCTAGGTACTTACATGATCTGTAAATTTCTTACTCTTTTAATAGTTATTCCGTAGATCCTCAACAAATTTCTAATAATGTCTGTTCTCATACAATCGGTGTTATAGTTATGACTATGAACTTTGCCATCGATCGTAACAAATCTACGTTAACAGTAATTTTGTAAATATTGATGTTGCAGTCAAAGTTCAACTTATAGACTTTAAACATTTAACTAAAGATTTAGAATATTTAAAAATAGAATACCAATTAAAAGTACTATAAAAGGCGAGCTGAAAAATCATTGCATATCCTTGCAACTCCAAAGTAATACATTTTTTTTTATGTGGGCTGGTTCTAATGGGAACAAATCCCAAAAATGGTTACAGAATATACTCTATCTCTCTCTCTCCCTCTCTTTCAATAACCATGCTATCCAAGGTATAAAAATAATTGGAAACGCTAAGCGCGTCAAAAGAAAACTACTTACATCGCAACAATCAATTGTAGATTTAAAAAAAAACATTTTAGTACAATTTAGCATAATTATTTTTTAATATCGTTAATTTTCTAAAACGATTTTGTTAAAATTTAAAAGGGACCCACCTAGCAGAATACTCTATCAAAAAAAAAAGAAAATCGGTTCACAATCTGCGTAGATATTAAAATAACATACAGTCGAATTGAGAACCTCCTCCTTTTTGGAAGTCAGTTGAAAATGTACTGATGGTTTACTGACAAGGGACATAAAAAATGTACTAATGAGCAGAGTATGGGTGTTCACGAGGCAGGGGTGAAACAGGAAGTTTGTGAAGTATTTTGCATAGTTACCATATTTTTCGCAATAGTCCTTGCACCTGTCTTTGGGTAAATCTCTTTGGTACAAGCAGAGACGCCACCCGCTAGGTGTACACATCAAAAAACATATAATATTCAAAGGGGTCTCTGCGTGTTGGATCTTATCCCCACGTACGCCTTCCAAAGGATCGGCCTAATAAAAAGCCGAGTTCAAAGAAAGCTGAGATAAAAAAATAAAAATAAAAAAAAAAAATATTACATTATACTTTTTTACTAGGAGTGAGCGTAGCCCTAGCCACGGCCGCTGAACTTTTAATAATAATATTTTTTTCTTGTTTTACGTGACGTTTAAGATTCGTGAATTTGTTGCCGCAATTGAATTTTGTAAAATAAAATAAGTACCTATTTAAAGTCCATCCGACTGGTATTTCAAGATTTACAAGAATTTTTATCATTTTTTTATAAAAGCGTCGGTGGCTCGGGTGGCTTAACGGTAACGAGTCACTCCTCCTAACCAGAGCTTCCAGGTTCAAATCCGGAAGGACAATATACCGAGTTTTTCGAAACTTATGTGCATATACTTAACGATTGCTTTAGTAAAGGAAAACATCGTGAGGAAACCTGCTCAATCTGATTATAGATGTGTATGAAGGTCACGTTGCACATTTTCTTTTTCTTATCGTGTGGCACAATTAACCGTGCTTTCACTTAGCATCACCCGCGGTCACGTGTAGGGCATTTAGATTTACACCTACGTACGTGTGCAACGCGACCTTCATACACATCTGGGATCAGATGTGCAGGTTTCCTCGCGATTTTGTGCCACACAATAAGAGAAAAGAGAGAGAGAGCATTTTTATCAGAATTTCGGCGCTTTTTCTAAGAGGGTTCAAAGTACAACACTTAAATATCTTAATTCGCACACCATGTGCAGTTCGATCCAACTTGAGAGATAGGATAGGGTAGGGTAGGGTAGTGTAGGGTAGGGTAGTGTAGGGTAGGGTAGGGTAGTGTAGTGTAGGGTAGTGTAGAGTAGTGTAGGGTAGGGTAGTGTAGTGTAGTGTATGTAGGGTAGGGTAGGGTAGGGTAGTGTAGGGTAGGGTAGTGTAGGGTAGGGCAGGGCAGTGTAATGTAATGTAAGGCGGTACGAAGTTCGCCGGGACAGCTAGTATGTATATATATTTTATGTGTGTTTGCGGATAACTTCGTCATTTATGAACCGATTTTGATGAATCTTTTTTTGTTGGAAAGGAGATATCCCAAGGGAGGTACCATAATAAGGAAACCAGGATCTGATGATAGCATCCCAGAGAAATCGAGGGGAACCTTAGTTTCCTGTTTGAAATCGGTTTTTTTTGTTTAAAATTATTTAAGATCTAAGCCGCCAAAAGTCCTTAATTTTCGTGACGCTACTTTTTGTAGCCCAAAAGATGTTTCATCAAATTCACGCAATAAATTGTTACCTAGAAACGAAAATTTATCCAAATTGTATATTTACCTACTTTTAACGACTTAAGTTTAACTAGCAAATGGAGCATTTTCGCAAAATAACATTTTTAACTCATTAAACGTAACAAACATGTTTATTTATGGAAATATTTAAACCAAATGAATGTTATTAAATTGAACACTTTTATCTATCATGATTATTCGATCGTTTTGAATCGTGATTTAGTAGATAATCGTAAAATTTAAACTATTGGAAGAAAGTCTTGGCCATCGTCATAAATTGTACACCAATTTATGGATTGGGAATGTAAACATTTAACTTTGAAAATTAAAGACGTGTTCGAGTTAGAGGGAACTTGGTATAATATTATTGGTAAGTAGTTCAGGTCCGACTTCGAAGGAAATGCTTTAAGATGAGTTTTATCGCATTACTTAAAGACATTTAAATCTATAATACAAAAAAAAAAACGAGACCTACAGCCTACTCGCATATGATGTGTAACATGTGACAAAATACTTATGAAATTAATTAATTATCGGGTCGTACATTCACGGGCCGACCCTTCGAATAGTAGTATGTCATCTTTGCCTTTGCCATCACACTAGGCTGCATGGCTATGACAACCTTAGTTTTCGAGAATTAAAAAACGTTCGTATTTCCTGTTACACATTTCCGTCCCATTTCACGAAATCACTCCCACAAATTGCAGGAAAGCGAGAGCAAAGATGTTACACATCAAAAACAAATTATTTAAAAAAGGTGTGCAGTTCCGACACGCGACAGGAGTTTACTCGTCCTGCAACTTTTTTTATCCTACGCGGAGCTCGGCCTCCAACCTCCAGCCTCGCGGTTTAAGCTGTACGGGCATTGAGTCTTAGCCTTCCTGAAATGAAAAGTTACTGTCATTTTTACGCGAATTAAATCATTTCTGAAGAAGTGTAAGTAGCAGTGGGCAGGGCACTACCTCGTAGGACAGATGGCCGTTAAACAGAGCTAGGTCCAGGGCAGTAGCTAGAGTCGAATTTGAGGTAGGGCATCACAGATATTATAATTAAATAGACCCATCTCGCTTCATGTTATGGCGCTTCAAATGCCATCTATACAGAGAACATAGAATTATTATAATATGAAATGATTGTCACAAACTGTGGTATGTTTGGAAAAGTTTAGATATCTATCGCTACAATTTTTTTATCTCGAACTATGAACAAACAATTTAATTATAATAATGTATCTTAGTTTTTGGTATTTTCAAGGTAGGGCATTGCCCCACAATGCCCCCCCTAGCTACGGCCATGGCTAGGTCAGTAAAGTTTTCGAGTGGCGACAGCACACCGGAAGACGTGCGTAGACAGGTCTCTCACATGGTATACCGACGACCGTTTGAAGGTCGCAGAAAGCCGCTGATGGATGCGGGCAGCGCCGGATCGGTCGTTACGGAAATCCTTTGGGGAGACCTTTGTCCAGCAGTGGACGTCTTTCGGCTGACATGATGTTGACGATTTGTGTTTCACTGTTTCATATAAGATCAACTTGTACAACAAAAAGAAAAAAGTGACTTTCAAGAAAAATTTAACATTTTGAGAAAGAGTCAATGTAACATCGTTAGTTGTATTCAAAATCAAAAAACAATAAATATCTATTTGGTGCCAATTTCAATTTCTATAGCCTTACGTCAACACGGACAAAGCCACGGGCGGTCACCGGTGTAAATAAATATTGGCGTATAATTCTAATATAAATAAACGCAGTAAAATATAATTATGCGCGTCGCGTGTTAATGGTCGCCACACATAAAAATAATATTGAAAAAAATAAGCGGCGGCTTTTCAATTCATGTTTTAATGCAATGTTACCTCTTTAAGGTTTATTCCAAAGACCTAACATAACATTTGGCAAGGACGAGCCAAGCCTCACTTGAGTTACACCCTGGACACTTCATACAACGGGCCAGAAATGACATTTCAAAAAAGGAATGACGGAACAAACAAAATGGCGGCGAAATCCTATAGGTGAGGTCGCAATCTAGAGAGCGGCAGGGAGTGTCCATACTGTATGTTAATACTAATATATATACTTGGCTTGAGTTGTCTGCAGTGACCAAAGAAATTGTAACTTACGTACCGAATATAGCGACCGAAACGGCGCCAGGATTTCGATACTGGTATGGCCAAGCACCACGAAGCATGGCTAGACCACACCCTGGCCACTTCATACAACAGGCCAAGGAATGACGAAACAAAAAAAATGGCGGCGAAATCCTATACGTTCAACCACCAAACTGTAACCAATCTGTATCAATCCGGGTGACGAGGGGGTGATGTCGCAATCTAGAGAGCGGCAGGGAGTGGCCATACTGTATGTTAGTAACAATATATGTACTTTTCCTGAGGGGAGCCCATATTTGTCTGCAGTGACCAAACAAATTGTAACTTACCTACCTAATATAGCGACGAAAATGACGCCAGGCCCTAAAAATTGGTATGTTAGTAACAATATATATATACTTTTTTTTTAAGGGGAGCCCATATTTGTTTGCAGTGACCAAAGAAATTGTAACTTACCTATCTGATATAGCGACCGAAAAAGCGCCAGGCCCTCAAAACTGGTATGTTAGTAGCAATATAATATATATACTTTTCTTGAGGGGAGCCCATATTTGTTTGCAGTGACCAAAGAAATTGTAACTTACCTATCTGATATAGCGACCGAAAAAGCGCCAGGCCCTCAAAACTGGTATGTTAGTAACAATATAATATATATACTTTTCTTGAGGGGAGCCCATATTTGTTTGCAGTGACCAAAGAAATTGTAACTTACCTATCTGATATAGCGACCGAAAAAGCGCCAGGCCCTCAAAACTGGTATGTTAGTAACAATATATATATACTTTTCTTGACAGGAGCTCATATTTGTTTGCAGTGACCAAACAAATTGTAACTTACCTACCTAATATAGCGACGAAAATGGCGCCAGGCCCTCAAAACTGGTATGTTAGTAACAATATATCAGAGATTTGTTACCATAGATGCGTTATGCACTAACAAACCACATTTGAAAATCGAATCCATTTACACACACATTATAATAGGTACCTACCGAATGCTACTATGAAAAGAGATGCCAATTGGCATCTTTTTTTTGCTTCACTTTTAGGATGCACGTAACCTATCTACCTACCCTTATATATAGCACATCTCTGCAATATATATATACTTTTTTTTTTTTGCCCATATTTGTCTGCAGTGATCAAAGAAATTGTAACTTACCTACCTAATATAGCGACCGAAATGGCGCCAGGCCCTCAAAACTGGCATTGCGAAGCACTACGAAGCATGGCTAGACCAACTCAAACAGAAGACACTTCGTCGTCATGACAACAATTTACCCTTGGACTCACATTTCATCTGCGACAAATGTGGCAAACGATGTCGCGCCGCCATTGACCCATATGCACAAGCGAAGATGTGGTGCTCTAAGACCTACATGATACCCGCCGCTGCTGCAATAGTCATCTAACAAGATACTGTGGCCAATGATGATGCTTGCGTACCTATAGGTATTCTAGAGAGGAGCGCGTGTTGTCGCTGATCTCCTAGTTATTGTTAAAATAAAATCTTAATAAAATAATATTATGGTCACACCCCGGACACTTCATACAACGGGCAAGAAATGACATTTCTAAAAACAAATGACGGAGCAAACAAAATCACGGTGAAATCCCATACGTTCAAGAATCAAACTATAACTAATCTGTATCAATCTGGGTGACGACGAGGGGGTGTCTAGAGTCGGAATCTAGAGAGCGGCATAGGGAGTATCCATACTGTATGTTAGTACTAATATATACAGGGTGACTTGTAAGTAGTGCAAATCCTTTTAAGGGTATAAACAACATCTAATTTGCAACAGAAAAAGTCATATTAACTGAGGGTCGGAAATCAACGGTTTTCGAGTCGAAGCCAATTTAATTTTAAAATTAAATGGGCTTTAACTCGAAAACCGTTAAATTCCGACCCCCATTTAATATGACTTTTTCTATTGCAAATTAGATGTTGTTTATACCCTTAAAAGGATTTGCACTACTTACCAGTCACCCTGTATATACTTTGGTATAATGGTAGTATTTACGTACGTACGTAGGTACTCTGATATACTCGTCACTTGCCATCAGGTGAGATGATGCCAAGGGCTTATTAAATGTGGTTAAGAAAATAAAAAATAAAAGTTAATTTTAATTTTCAATGACAAGTAGTGCTTGTGTTCCTTTTCACTAAGTCCCCTTACTTTTTAATGTTATTGTCGTTTTTTTTAAAAAAAAAACTTAAAATGTTCTCTAATGTTCTAAGTAGTCCGAGGAAAAGTTTCTTCGTATGTTGTAAGTATACATCTCTTTGCTTGTATTATTTGTACCTAACTGATTATAATAAAATTAAAAAGGTTGACATTCAAAAATTCAAAATTTTAATAAAAATATAAATTTTCCGCCATTTTTCAATAGTTTTTCTGTCTCCAAAAATGAGTGAAAATAACAAAGAAATTCACTACATTTTGAAATTTACTAAAAAAGGTAAAATTCAGCACAGGTCGCCAATAAAATTCTTTTTATGGTTTCTAATGCAGTTTCAGTGAGTAGCACAAACTCGGTTCAAGCGTTTCCAGTATGGAAATTTTAATGTTCAAGATGCAGCTCGCTCCGTTCGCCCTGTTTAAATTTGCACACAAAATACAAGAAACTTTTTCCTCGACCTAAAATATAACTAGTAAAAAAAAATATTTCCAAGAGCGAGTCGGACTCGCACACTGAGGGTTCCGTACCAAAACACATTTGGGTACGAAACCCTACAAACATCAACGAGTACAACATTCGGATTGAGGGGCCAATTTAACTTTGTAGTTGAAGAAAATGTTCTCCTATACATCAATAAATGTAACGGCCAATTCACCAATTGCAAAAGTGAATTTGTAATTGCAAAAAAAATATGATAAATACAAATGGACATTTTAGAAATTTTCACTTTATTTGTGCTGTGAGACCTTGCTTCTTCCAAATAAATTTCATGTTTCTAGGTCATCAAAAATAACCTTATAGGTTTTTATTTACTTGTGAATAGCACAATATGAGACAAATGGCTGTAAAATGGCCGTATATCTTTATTGCTTTGAACTAGAAGCTTGATTATTTTACAGTGTCAAGGGGCGGCAGGCTTATGTATTTGGTATAAATTTCTATTTGATAACTCCACGCGTTCCTGAGAAAAATAATCTTGACAGATGGACAACGAAGTGATCTCTAAAGGAATCGTTTTTTACGTACGTACGGAACCCTAAAAAATGTTGCCATAAACTTATATATTTTTTTATCCACAAGAGTTTCATACTCATCAACCTTGGTTGCCAAAATGCAAAAATCTCAAAAAATGGCTGCAACTTTACAAGTAGTTTTGATAAAGGCAAACCCCTATACAACGACAATGTTGGATTACGATTTTCTTTATGAATCTATCAGCTTTAAACGTACCTAATTCTTATTGTTGATTTAATTGTGTATAAAGCTTACGCGAGAAAGACAGAAAGTATGCACAACATGGCTTCACAATTTATCAAAATACATATGGACACCATGCTAGAAAGAGATAAAATAACTACAAACTGCTAAAACTTGAGCTGAATAGTTCTTTTAGCTACCAAAGAGAATATAATATACTACGTTATATTAGCTACCTTTAATGGACTGGATATTTTTTTTGGGCAGGCTAAGGCTCAATGGCCCTACTGCCTTGTCGTCAGTGTAATAATTTTTCAGTAGTATTTGTAGATTTTACGTCTTTAGTAATTTTTCAGCTTTCAAGATCACTGTTTCGTTATGAACTCTTGATCACTAAATTGTCCTCCTATTTAAACTTCGAAAAACCTTACTCGTTTTGTTTTCCATGAAGTCTTCGATTTTTAACGCACCAAAATCACAAAATGAGTACATAAATGACGCCGCAAAACTATGTCGTCACGCCTAGGTATGTCAAACATTTTTAAACCAAAATATCGTTTTTGACAGATGATAAAAAGTAAATCAGATGACTAGCATTCGTCATCCCTATTGCGTGGAAGGACAGGTCTCGAAGTGGAGATATTAATGGTTGATTCGAATAAATTTTAATTCGCATGGATTGAACGGCCCATTCATAAAAACGTGTAGAAAACTAGAAATAGCTGATCGAATCGAATGCGAGGGGTCACGAGTTTAATGCGCCTGATTCATGAGATAACTATCTCAGTAGTAAATTATTTTAAACGTTGTTCAATTTCGTCAGTAGAATGACCACCTTGGAGGTTTGGGGCAATGTTTGGGGTTAATGTCAAAAAACATAATATTTTTGAAGATTTTTGAGTACATAACTTATCCCTTTATTGCTTAGCTCAAGCAATCGAATGCCTTGCGTCAATCCGACCTTGGATTTCATGGGACTAGGATAGAAAAATGTACAAGATTATTTTCAACCCCTGACGCAAAATAGAGGGGTTTTCATAAGTTTAAAGCCTATGTCAAAATATGTTTCTGTAAATGTCATCGCAGTTGCCTAACGGGTGGACATTCCGGGGTTTTTTTTAATTGAAAGCTTCATTAACCGAGATAGTTCCTAGCTATATTTGATAGAAATCCATTCAGCCGTTCGTGAAGATTGTCAACGTATATATATTAGTCCTAACATACAGTATGGACACTCCAGGCCGCTCTCTAGATTGCGACCTCACGCCTCGTCACCCAAAGTATATATATTAGTCCTAACATACAGTATGGACACTCCAGGCCGCTCTCTAGATTGCGACCTCACGCCTCGTCACCCAGATTGCTTCAGATTGGTTATAGTTTGATTCTCGAACGAACGTATAGATTTTTGCCGTGATTTTGTTTGCTCAGTCATTTGTTTTTAGAAATGTCATTTCACGATCGTTGCATTCAGTGTCCGGAGTGTGATTGCACACTGGCTCTAACGATTTTAATGAATCATTGCGAATAACTACAGTAGTTAGCGTAGTCGACTATAGGGCGAGAAAGTATTGTGACAAAAAATAATGGGAACTGGGGATAAAAACCCTTACGGAGTTTGCCACATATGATACGTAAGATTTAGAGGTTCGGGCCTAAACGGAGTTTTAAGAAAAAAAAATGTTATGGGGTAAATTAGAATATATGTATTTTATGATTATTTTAAAAGGAAGGAACAATAAACAATATGAGTATAAAAAAGGTGTGATTACATTGGTTGACCGTGTTGAAAATTTAAAACAATGACCTACTTTATTTATGGGCAAATATCGGAAATAAATTTAAAGTTACAATTTTATTAGTATATAAAAAGTTATTTTATAGAATGCCGGTAGGCAACGATCATTACCGCCCCTTTGGTACTTAAATAAATTACTAAGCTCTAAAATAATTAAATTTCGCTTTGGTCTGAATTACCCTATTTTTCTAACATAACACGTATCAGATACAAAACACCTTTAAAATTTAAAATAAATAATTAATGGTTAGAAACTGGAAGCAGGAAATCTTCTAGGAAGGCAGAAAAGTCAAAGAGTTAGAGAGACGCTCGGGACAAAAGATAAAATAATATTCACTTCCCTTGGCAAGCAGCTGGGTGGGCAGTGAAAGGACTGGCTGGTGGTCAGCACAGCTCCATCTCAGGATTAATCCTTATTGAGGAAAACCGTCGGGACGTCAACCTCGCAGGGGGTTGGATGAAACCCTACGGAGATATATAAATGTAGTTCGCCGCAGTACCAAAAATACACGCAAAGCGGTTTCCTTATACAAATTACTTACCACAGAATAAAATTGTGGGCCTCAACAACAACTTATAAAACAATTTATCCAAAAAATTTAAATTCGCATCACTGTAGACGGGATCACGATCAACCTTTGTTTTTCTCTTGTCAAAAAATAACAACTATTTTCAAATTCAAATACCATAGAGCAACGACATCAAAAAAGAATTTAACTATGAAACGCGACAAAAGAGATCGGCTCGAAACGATAGTTAGCGTTTCAAAATACCCACAAACTCACAAAAAAAAAGGCGAGAAGTCCAAAAAATTTTTGAAATTTGGACAACCCTATAGACGTTGGACAGCCCTGAAGAAGAAAAAAATAAAAACTCTCTAAGTAACTAGTTAACTACGAACGTTTACTTGAAGCTGGTAGAAATTGACATTTATACACGAACGTACACATACAAACGGCAAAAACTCCATCTAAAAGTGAACAGACTCAATAACCCCAACAACACACTAGCGTTAAAGGATCGCTGTGTATTGAGCCTAAAACTAGTCACTTAAGAAAACAGGAGAAATCAAACAACTACTAAAACATTAAAGACCAATAGGGTTGACAAAAACTGAAAAAAACTTGAAAAACATTGTCGGTTACCCCAGCAAAATGTGGACAAAAACGGTAAAGGCGGATGCGTGAAAATCCGACTCACGGATAAAATTAACACCGGAAGTCTGAAACGCGATACGCAAGAGTCTAAAGGGACAACTCTACCGAAAAATAGGCCATTTGAGGTAAGACAAGGGCAAGATTAATGAAAGAAATTTGAAAAATGGAAAATTGTTATAAGACCTCAAGAAATCTAAACAATACTGCGGAATACAGAAACGTTGTCACATAAAAGTGAACAGGGTACGCCAAAAATTTAAGGAGTACCTCGCAAAGCAACGCGTAAAAATATTCCAAACAGTAACCCTTAAAGATTTTTCCCTTAAAACAACGTTAAATAATCGTGAACTAAAAGTAAGTCTGTCCCGACTTTCGATTGAAAGAAATCTGGAGTCTGGCCATTGACTACTTAAATTAAAAATTCTCTTGGAATCGTAGGGGAATACACAGGCAAAAACAACTCAACAACACGTAAGCAATTATCCGAAAGAGGTATAATGCCATTAAGCCGGGAAAAAACGACCCGTGTGAAGAGAAGCAAAAAAATACCGTGCATACAAACAAAAAAACATTACGTTTCAAAGAAAACTGCACGATTAAATTAAGTAAGGGTCTTGAGGTATTAAAACTTGAACCATATTATCCGGAAAACGGATACACCCACGAACGACAAAAAAACGGGTTCGTTAGAGAAAGATTAAAGGCAGAAAAGGGGATAAAAAACATTAGTTCGGGCGCCATAAATATGTGACAAAAAATAATGGGAACTGGGGATAAAAACCCTTACGGAGTTTGCCACATATGATACGTAAGATTTAGAGGTTCGGGCCTAAACGGAGTTTTAAGAAAAAAAAATGTTATGGGGTAAATTAGAATATATGTATTTTATGATTATTTTAAAAGGAAGGAACAATAAACAATATGAGTATAAAAAAGGTGTGATTACATTGGTTGACCGTGTTGAAAATTTAAAACAATGACCTACTTTATTTATGGGCAAATATCGGAAATAAATTTAAAGTTACAATTTTATTAGTATATAAAAAGTTATTTTATAGAATGCCGGTAGGCAACGATCGTTACCGCCCCTTTGGTACTTAAATAAATTACTAAGCTCTAAAATAATTAAATTTCGCTTTGGTCTGAATTACCCTATTTTTCTAACATAACACGTATCAGATACAAAACACCTTTAAAATTTAAAATAAATAATTAATGGTTAGAAACTGGAAGCAGGAAATCTTCTAGGAAGGCAGAAAAGTCAAAGAGTTAGAGAGACGCTCGGGACAAAAGATAAAATAATATTCACTTCCCTTGGCAAGCAGCTGGGTGGGCAGTGAAAGGACTGGCTGGTGGTCAGCACAGCTCCATCTCAGGATTAATCCTTATTGAGGAAAACCGTCGGGACGTCAACCTCGCAGGGGGGTGGATGAAACCCTACGGAGATATATAAATGTAGTTCGCCGCAGTACCAAAAATACACGCAAAGCGGTTTCCTTATACAAATTACTTACCACAGAATAAAATTGTGGGCCTCAACAACAACTTATAAAACAATTTATCCAAAAAATTTAAATTCGCATCACTGTAGACGGGATCACGATCAACCTTTGTTTTTCTCTTGTCAAAAAATAACAACTATTTTCAAATTCAAATACCATAGAGCAACGACATCAAAAAAGAATTTAATTATGAAACGCGACAAAAGAGATCGGCTCGAAACGATAGTTAGCGTTTCAGTATGCATAGCGTGTCTGTACAATTTATTAGTCTATAAGCCAGCTTGGATAATCCAATGATACCTGCTACAAACACGCGCCTAGCCGCTAATATCCATATTAATTGCCATAAAATATACAAGCACCATATAACGCTATGGGGGGGCCTTAATTGTTGATGATATGCAACTATGGTGTTTAACGGGACGATGCTTTATGGCAATCACGGTAACAAAATGTATTCCGAGTTTTTAAAAAAACGGCTTAATGCGACGCATCCGGCTAAGTGAGACTCGCGCACTAGCACCACCAGGGTTCCGTACCACCACACATTTGGGAATCATCTTATAAATCTAAATATTGTATAGATTTTTATGGGTATCATATTTTTGCGGCCAATTTCTCATTACTATATAGGACCAAAGAAATCAGTATGTCGGATCAGGTGGTCGATCTAGGCTATGTTCCTGCCTATCGGTCATCTTGGTGGGCGTAACCAGGGGTGTTAGTCGAAAGTAACGAAGTAAGACTGCAATCAACTCAGTTTATTCTCCAACAAAAATAGTTAGGTACAACGAAACGTAAGACAGTTCCTAGCTTGTGTTGTCCGTGCGGCGACCGTAGGAGAAGTGCCTGAGATGTGTCGTGTCCATTTATAACGAACACCTCCACCACTCCCCGATGATGTCACGCACGTGTACTGCAAACTAGACTCTGCGGAAGCGCGCCAACACCACGCTTGCGTTTCGCTGTCAACCGACTTCTCGTACTAATGACCTTCCCGATACGGCCATCCTACGGGACACACGTCCCTGTGTGTTAGTTAATCTGAAACAAATTATCCACACACAGTATCACATCGCTCGGTCACTCCTGACCTTATTTTTTAGTCAAGAAGATAAAGCATAAAAGGATCGCAACCAGATTTAATGAAATCACTATACAATGATTAAGTTACTCAATAGAGTATCTTTATAAAATAATCAGACAACACTACAAAATTCTGTCTCTACAACTTACAATTCAAGGAACAATGAAACTTACACTAGTTTTGTAAATGCTAGAGAGCTCAGAGCACTGCTGAATCTCTATACTTTTAAATCAACACAAATTAGAAAAACACAAAAAAAAATAACGATTAAGCTCTACATGTGATCTATGGCTACACATAGCCCAGCAACTCACAGTTGCTCAATCATCTCATATGCGCATCCCCGCGGGATCGCCGAGTCTCACCCGGACTCTATGGGTTTTACAAACCCCGACCTCCGCCAGAGTTGACTGCATACCGCGTACTCACGGTCTGCTTACTAGAGCAGATACCGATTTCTCTTAAGCTACGGCTACAAATCAACCTCTGGTATAGTCCGATCATCATGTAAACCTAATCTTCAACCATTGTTTCATCAAGAGCCGAACTCTCGCCGTACTCTACTTCTATTTCATCAGTGATGCTCTGATCTCCCGGCATTTTTCTTAGCCTATCATGCGCGTATTTGTACGTACGCCTGGAATTTAAAGACCTCAAGGTGTAGCGATCCCCGTCTAAGATCTCTACAACCCGAAATGGTCCTTTAAACTTAGGGTCCAATTTAGTTTGATTTCGTTCTTCATTCTCGATAAGACCGAAATCTCCAAGCGAAAACTTATTGAGCTTTGCCTTTGTCCGATCGAATCGTTGTTTTGCATACGATGCTGCGATTTCAATGTTACGAGATGCCTGGTCCCTTACCATGGGCAAATCTACCTCAGATTCTACATCATCATACGTCATCAGTGACAGTGGACGTGCCACTTTTCCGATGAGAAGTTCCAAAGGGCTTGCTTTTGTCGTACGATTTACAGTGCAATTGATTGCAAGCTGGATTTCACCTAGTGCATCCTGCCATGAACGATTTTCATTCGTCTCTACCGCTGTTAGCATGGGCTTTAGAACCGACATAACGCGCTCTACCTGACCATTCGCACGAGGGGATCCTGTAGCTATTAAGTGTAGGTTAATGTTACTAGAGTCGCAGAAACTTTTAAACTCTTTGCTCGCGAAATAATACTTCGATCATGTTATTATTAATTTCTACAACATAAGATATTTGTACGGTGCTGAGAACACTTGATTGACTGATGCCCTTTAGAGAAATAACATTTTGCTCCCGTTTGCCATGAAACTTAGTAGCGACACTTTATTTTATCAGTGAACACTCAGCACCGGAATCATAATGGAAAATAAAACACTGACCATGATGTTTTAGTGTCCCTGCCGGAGGGTCCACAGTGCAGACGTCCACACGTCGCTCGCTGCGCGCCACCGCCGCCTCCACGCTGCCTCCGTTAGTGCAGTGACTGGCGATATGGCCCGCCTTCCCGCATTTGAAGCAGATGATGGAGCTCGATGTGGTCTGCTGCTTTAGAGGGTTGGGCCTTGCACTTGGGGCATTATTCGGTGGTTTCGTCGGATTTCCTTTCACGTCCTTTCCTCGGTGTAAACAATCCGATTGTCTGTGTCCGATTTTTCCGCAGTGAAAACATTTTAGTCGTGACCTCCTTCCAAAGGATTATCCGCGAAACACATGTCGGCTGTAGCACACCAGGATCTTGCGTCCACATCAGTTTTGTCCGGGTCAAACTCCGGAAAGCTCACGTGCTGGTTAGAACGCTGGGGTTTATTCAGGGCTTCGATTAACGCCTTCATGTTTGCGTTCTGCATCTCGAAGAGTAAGCGCCAATTCTGGTTATTGCCACCATTCTCCTCGCCACATGGTGTATTTTGTCGTTCGAATCCCGCTTCTGATGTCAGATCAGGTGGTCGATCTAGGCTATGTTCCTGCCTATCGGTCATCTTGGTGGGCGTAACCAGGGGTGTTAGTCGAAAGTAACGAAGTAAGACTGCAATCAACTCAGTTTATTCTCCAACAAAAATAGTTAGGTACAACGAAACGTAAGACAGTTCCTAGCTTGTGTTGTCCGTGCGGCGACCGTAGGAGAAGTGCCTGAGATGTGTCGTGTCCATTTATAACGAACACCTCCACCACTCCCCGATGATGTCACGCACGTGTACTGCAAACTAGACTCTGCGGAAGCGCGCCAACACCACGCTTGCGTTTCGCTGTCAACCGACTTCTCGTACTAATGACCTTCCCGATAAGTATAAAATTACAAAAAATGTTGAGTCTTATTATTTAACTAGCTTTTGCTCGCGGCTTCACCCGCGAGGACATCGCTTTTTTGAATGTCTTTGAGGGTGAGTGGTGCGCGAGCCGCAGTTTTCTCCGGATACCAAAGGAACTGTATTGGGAGATTCTGATTAGCAGTCTAAGTCACTTCCCACCCACTCAATAATTCTATACAAAAAAAATCACTTCCATCCGTGGTGAGATCCCTCGGGAACTATGTCAAGACATGCTATAATTAGTCAATTATGCCATTTCCCACTACCTCAACCATTTCTGTGCATAAAATCACAACAATCCATTGTTCCGTTGCGATGTTAAAGAAATTACCCAAAAAAAGAATATTTTTTTCAGTTGCCTTAGGAACTGTATCGGACTATGCTATTTTCATGGGATAAAAAGTAGCCTATCTCCTTTCCAGTGACAAAGGCTACGGGCATGCCAAATTTCATTAAGATTGTTCGAGGTGTTGAAGCGTGAAAAGGTAACAAACAAACACGTTTTCATATTTTTAGAAATGTTAGTAAGGATTATCCGTACGTAAGCGTATAAAACTTTTTAACCCACTGATTTATTTTACATTTTAAATTAAAATAACTTATCTTTATGTCTCTAGCATCAAAAACATAGGACTTTCGTATAAACTAACGATAGTCTTTAGACCCCTTTAATTCGACCGTTCCTAGCTGATGTCCCGTACCTGTACACTACCTACCTGCCAAATTTCAGCTTCATATGTCAATTAGTATTCGCGATTTCGTATTTAATTAGTGAGTGAGTGAGTGAGTAAATGACCTTTCGCTTTTATAAAGATATAACAAAAAAATTTAATTGATCCATATATTCGTAAATAAAATGATAGTCTGCCATTGTGTGCGTATCACGCAAAAACTACGGGATAGATTTTGGTATTTTTTTAGTTCTACTTGTTAGATACTAGCTGCTTGGTCCTTATCTTTAAACAAATATCAACCGCGAGGCGCTTGCGGCTTGCGCACTGCGTATCCTCGATATCCACGGGGGCAAAACCGTGGACAACAGCTAGTTGTATACTAAAACAATATTCAACTTTATAAACAGTACCTATTGATATTTTATTACCAAACACATGAGTCACTATTATGAAAAAAATTACGATAGAATTCAATAAACTTGGACCCAGAACATCACTAAAACTGTCACTACACTTTCTAGAACGCGACACTAAACTATATAGCTGCCGTCTCTTTTCAACACCAAGGCAACGAAGGGACGGCAACAGTGTTATCGCATGAGATGCGATAAAAGGCTTTGTATATAGTGATGCTACCTCTGATCCATGTAATTCAATACTCAACCGGTAGTTAGTTGATTATTTACGATAGTTCTGAACTTACCAGTCGTTCCATCGGATCAGACGGATCAGACATATTTTTTTATGGCGCTAGCATTCTCTGATCCGAATTTTATATGTTATATCAAATTTTGTCGCAGTTAACAATACAAATCTAAATCTAGTTTGTGGATTAATTTAACACAAAATTAAAACTTTGTATGTGACTATAAAATCAACCTATTCATTGATGTTCTATTCAGAAGTATTTTTTTTAAATTAAGGCATACAGACAGATTTTTGAACCCTTCGCCAGTCTTAAAACGATTTCATCATCATCATCATATCAGCCGAAAAACGTCCACTGCTGGACAAAGGCCTCCCCCAAGGATTTCCACGTCGAAAGTCGTGCGCCGCCCGCATCCATCGCCTTCCCGCGATCTTCACCAGGTCGTCGGTCTACCACGTGGAAGGCCTGCCTACGCTACGTTTTCCGGTGCGCGGTCGCCACTCGAGAACTTTACTGCCCCAACGGCCATCTGTTGTACGAGCCATGTGCTCTGCCCCCTGCCACTTCAGTTTAGCGATTCTGTGAGCTATGTCCGTTACTTTGGTTCTCCTGCGGATCTCCTCGTTTCTGATTCGATCACGCAGAGAAACACCGAGCATAGCAACGCTCCTTTGCCCTTTGGGTGACCTTGAGCCTTCTTATGAGGCCTAAGAGACCATGTCTCAGTTCCGTAAGTCATCACTAAAACTAAAACAATATACGTAGATAATAATTTTTCGTTTTTGATTATTTTCATTTTCATAGATTATTCATTAATTTAGATGAACCTTACCTATCAAGTACCTAGCTTGACAAAGAGTATGTAAAATTGTAACGTTAACGTGTCAAAAATCCTCTAAAACAAACTATTTTTTAAAACAAGACTGGTCATTAGAACAATGATTTACATCTATTTTCTATTAAAACCTACAGCTATTAATAATAGAAACGTGACAATATAAAACGTCAATTAAAAAATCGGTAACGGTCGTTAAAATATAAGTTAAACATCGCCAATAGAGATGTGGAAAAGGTAGAAATATGTAAGTAGTTCTGGGAGTGCCGTAACTGTACACTTTACATAAATTCTGCTTTTTTGATTATTCTGCTGGGATCTTACAAGGTGTCCAATAACTTTGACCAAAACATAAGTACCTACTGATTAAAACCACATCCTGGACACTTCATGCAACGGGCTAGAAATGACATTTCACAAAACGAATGACGGAACAAACAAAATGGCGGCGAAATCCTACGTACGACAACCAATCTGTATCAGTCTGGGTGACGAGGGGATGAGGTCGCAATCTAGAGAGCGGCAGAGAGAGTCCATACTGTATGTTAGTACTAATATATATACTTTGCTAAAACTGTAGAACTTTACTCCTTTGTTCACGCTCGAGAAACATTTTTGAAGTACGCCAGTAATATATAAGTCACTGTTTTGAAGTGAAAACTTCTTTAGGCGCTTTGGACATTTTTGAGATGGGAAAAAACCATTGAACTCGCGACTCCGTCACCGACACCGGCACGACCTTGTCAACCTAGTCGTTCGTCAGGAACACTCGGAGGGTCAAAACTTATAAAACTGTTAAAAGTTTTCACATCTGTTGGCACTGCCGGAGTGGTTAGGTTAGGTTTTTTTAATTCATAACTAATCTAATCACAAACAAGTAACATCGTCTGGATCTCTTCCTGAGTCATTCCTCAATTTCGATAAAAATCCTAGTTTTTTTTTTTCTTTAACTAAAGTAATCTATCCATCCCCTAGTATTTAAAAAAAAACTCGTCTGCGGCCTAAGCCAAAAACAACAGATCATATACGTCCCCACCTAGGGGCACGAGCCTACCCTGAATCAGGGCGATCTAGGGTTGCCAGATCTACTATATTATATAGTATCTTACTATATTTTGGGCCAAGATACTATACACTGTTGAAAAAATATATAGTAGACAAATCTACTATATTTTAGCCATACAGCGTCGTGTCTGTCATACATACTTAAATCGAGTTAAAAAACACGCGTTCAGAAACGAACCCCGAAATCCTAAACAAAACTGAGCAGATCATAAATCATAAGTAAAAATCACATTGTTTGTGTTTCTGAACGCAACTTTTAAAAGTCATGTCATGTCACTGTCAAGTGTCAATGTCAAATATCATTCTGTCTGTATGATGTCCTAGCACCAGTTCTTTGTACCTTTATTGTTCGGTTCGCCTCTTTTGTGTGAAATATACTTACAAAATGAGTGATTTAAATGCTGAAAGTGGAAGTGAAGAAGACACAGATAGGGAATCAAAATTAACTGGGCCTACCCGGCGGAAAAAGCCATTAATAATAAACTAATTAAGTTCCCAAAAATATAATTACATGAAAAAATAAAGTCTACTATATATTTTAACTGGATACCGTTTTCTTTTGACCCCCTAAATGGAAATCTCCTATATTCTTCTTGAATTTTTCTGGCAACCCTAGGGCGATCGGGCCTTAGTCGACATAGCGGGCACAGTGCGGGTTGGTCGACTGCACACACAACCTTCGAGTTTCTTCGCAGGCGTGTGCAGGTCCTCAATCCATGTGTGTGCTTATATATGTATGTATGTAACGCGATTTCTTTGCCGTTTTTAATTATTCTTTTTTAATTATAGGTTATTCCTCCAGCGCGGTCCCATAAATATAAATTTAATCAAAATGGGCTAAAAATTTGTTTAGAAAATTAACAAAAACAAAAATTTACACCACACCTCTCCACATAACTATGACAATGTTACCTATTCACATTACAGACAAAAGATTTCAACGCGGGCGACAGAAAAAAATATGTTATTTTAATACAGTTCAGACTCTTTAGCGCTAGTACGACTTACACTTGGCCAGTTTTTAGTATGTATTGTTTTACTTTAGGATAAGTACACACTGTCTGAGCTCTGTCGTAATGTGTGTAAGTGTATACACATTACGACAGAGCAAGAACAAGAAGCCTTAAAACACGTTACGGGGAGCCCCTTTATTTATTTATTTTCGGGAAAAACTACACACTCTGTAAAAATTTCAAATGTGTACTTATTACGGTTCATGAAATACAACCCGCTGACAGACCGACAGACGGACGGACAGTGGAGGTTTAGTAATAAGGTACCGTTTTGGTCACTATTTGGGTGTACGAAAACCTAAAAACCTATTTGACAGAAACTACCTGAAAAGTACGATTAGGAGTGCTGGCTCTGCTGCTGAACGCGCAGCAAAGTTAAAACACGATAAGTATGCGCCCTTGAAGACGGCTTACCTTTTCGTACCCTTTGCAGTTGAGGCCACAGGATGCTGGGGATCGGAAGCAAGAAAATTCATTCGAGAAATTGGGTGTCGTATCAGGCAAACAGGGGGTGACCCTCGCTCCGGGGCCTTCCTGACGCAGAGGTTGGCTATTGCGATCCAGCGCGGCAACGCTGCAAGCGTGATGGGCACCTTCCCGTCGGGAACGCCCAGGGGAGACCCTTCAGACTAACGAAGCCTTCGGGTGGATATATAACAGACTTAAACTTTTTGACATTGTTATTTGTATTATTTAGTGATTTAAAGATTACTTGCATTTAATTATAATAAACGCCAAAAATTTGACAGAAATTTAAACCGACGAAAATACGGAAGGAACTGAAAAGCGAAAATAAAAAGAACCTTTTTAATCTAACTGAGCTCGGTCCTACAGTCCTACACTCATATCCTTATCCTTACTAATATTATAAATGTGAAAATGTATTTGTTTGTTTGTTACCTTTTCACGCTTCAACACCTTAACCAATCTTGATGAAATTTGGCATGTAGGTAGGCTGTGTCACTAGGAAGGACGTAGCATTTGTCCTTCCCAGTGATACAGCCTACCTGCATGCCAAATTTCGTCCCGTGAAAATAGCATAGTCCGATGCAGTTCCGGAGGGAACTGAAAATATAATCTTTTTTATTTGGTTAGTTTCTTTAACATTGCAACGGAACAATATATTACTGTGATATTTTGCACAGAGATGGCTAAGGGGGTGGGAAATATCATACTTTACTAATTAGCATATCCTGACATGGTTCCCGAGGAATCTGGGAAAAACACATTTCCACGCTCGCGCACGTCAGCGTCGCAACGGAGCTACGGACTGAAGTGGTTTTTTGTAAAGAATTTTTTTGAGGGGGTGGGAAGTGACATAGACTTCTAATCCGAATAGCCCGAAATCGTTCCTGAGGGTTCTGAGGAGAACTCATGTTCGCGCTCGCGCACCACTCACCCTAAAAGACAGTCATAAAAACGATGTCCACGCGGGCGAAGCCGATGTCCACCTATATAATTTTGAGACGACGCTAAACAAACAAACGGAACGTTTCGCAATTTCCAGCCATTGCTGTGTCCCTTTGGCACAGATTACTAAATAGTTACTTCGCCTTTGGACACACACCATTTTAATTCCACATTGTTCATTAATTGCCCCTTTGGGTCTATTTATAGGTCAGCTACCAGTGCCAGGAATAGCAGGGCCACCGGTAACTAGGGGACGTTTTCTGGGTGTGTTATTCATTTGGGAGTGGGGGGGGGGGGGGGGTTGCCGTAATCGCCACGCTTGGCAGCTGGGTTGGCGATCAACTGTGACTGTGCCGGTAATTATATTTTTTGTAAATTAATTAATATTAGAGAAGCCAAAAAAAAATTAATTAATACATATATTGAACTCTTTTTTGAAATTATGTACATACTTACCTTTATAATAGACGACGATTCAGTCAATGTCGTAGAAGAAATGTCCTCTCCACAGACACTCCGCCGCCTGGGACACAATTAAGGCTCCTCCGTCCATAAAATTAGCAACTCAATTCACGATGTTCAAACATCGAACGAAATAGCTTGAAAATAAAGTTATTGTCAGCTCGTACTGCAACGTGGCTGTTACGTCAATCGCTGCGGACGAATCTTTCGAAAATTGTGGTTTTTATTCATCTATAATATAATAAAACTGTAACGGGGCCGTGTCTGTACATGAAATATTTTTGGAAAATAATAACTGTGGTGGACATTACTAATGATACAGAGGCCAAAATAAAATTTTTTGGAATTTTTGTCTGTCTGTCTGTCTGTCTGTCTGTCTGTATGTTCGCGCATCACGCAAAAACTACCTGGCCGATTTTGATGAAATTTTGTATGGTGGTTCCTTATAGCCCGGGTTAACATATAGGATACTTTTTATCCCAGAAAATTCAAGAGTTCTCGTGGGAAAATCAAAAGTATTCATTAATAGAATGGCTCACCACGCAAATGTGGCTTGACCTATTACAATAAAATTTTACATGTTGATACCCTTATAGCGAACTAAAACTGGGACATTGTGAATCCCAAAAAAATTAGGGTTCCTACAGGAATGCAAAAAACTTTATCTTTAGAATGACTCAACGTAACAATATGAAACCTTTACATTGGGATGGGGTGTTTTGACCATCATTGTATAGTCGGGTATTCTTTATCCCGGAAAACTAAAGAGGTCCCGTGGGAAATTATCTATCGATACTTACAATCTATAATAATAAATATAGAGAACTTTTTCAACATATAAGCTACACATACCACACATTTTAATCATAGCAGCAAACTGTCAATAGATGGTACTGCAGGAATAATAAAACGCGCTTAAGTTGTATTAAAACATTAAAATATTATTTCATACTTTTGAGTGGATTTCTTTTATGTATTTTTCAGCATACACTTTTTACACAACTCTCTGGAACTATGGCACGTAGCGATGTGTTTCATAGACGAACAGATAGGTATTTTTTTATAGATTGTAATCGTGTAAAAAAATTAAAAACACATAAATCGAGTTAAGCTTCTTTTAACAGGAGGCACAGATATGGAAACTCTTCTGACGGCGACTATTTGCTTGTGGCAGTTGCTCTCCGCCTGCAATATCAATATCTGTGAACCTCATCAATGTATTTGCGGGTCCACGGTGGAGGCAATCGGCCATCACTCACTGAGTTGCGGTCGTTGTTTCCCACGTCACCAATTCCTTAATGACCTCACTTGGAGGGCACTGGTATCGGCCAGATGGAATATTCCATCTTTGATGCAGCCACTGGGCTTTAGTCGATGTGATGGCAAAAGGCCGGAGGGTTTAAACAAGTGCTATGGCAGAGAGGAACGTGCCTGCTTTGGGACTCTACTTTTTCTGCCTCACTTTTCGCCCGTACGGTACTGCTGCTCAATTTGCGGCGAGAAAGAAGCATAATAAGTACTCGGTCTTGAAGGAAAATTACTGCTTTGTGCCGTTGGTCTATGAGACAACCGGCTGCTGAACCCTCAGAGGCCTTTGCCTTCACAAAGGAGATTGGCCGTCGCCTTCGAGAGAGAAGATGTGACGTGAGGTCCTACCTGCTGCTAAGGTTGTCTATTGCCATCCAGCGCGGCAACGAGAAGTGCGTCATGGGCTACTTTGGAGCTGATACGACTCAAGGATTTGACCCATATTAATATTTTTAGGAAGTTTTATTACTAGATTGATACAATTATTTGAATTAGTTTTTCGATAATATAGGTATATGTGTTATTTCATCATATCATTTTATATACGTCCCCACCAAGGGGCTCGACCTGCCCTGAGTTAGGACGATCAGGCCTTAGACAATTACGCGGGCCCATTGCGGGTTGATTGACTTCACACATAAGCTTCGAGTTTCTTCGCAGGCGTGTGCAGGTTTCCTCACGATGTTTTTTTCACCGTAAGAGCGTCGGATAAACGTACATACCAGTATAAAATCGATATTCGTATAGATATTGTTAAGTGGCAGCAATCGAACCACGGCCTTCCGGACAGGAGATAGTGGCCCTAACCGTTCTGCCACTGACGCTCTATATGTTATTTAAGATTTAGAAATCAGAAATTAAAAATGTGTTTGTTTGTTTGTTACCTATTCACACTTCAACACCTCTACCAATCTTGATGAAATTTGGCATGCAGGTAGCCCGTATCACTGGGAATGAAATAGTCAACTTTATATCTGTGGAAATTATCATAGCCCGATGCAGTTCCTGAAGAAACTAAAACAATACTCTTTGTTCGTTAAGTTATTTAAAATCGTAACAAAAAAATGAGTTGATGTGATTTTTTAGCACAGAGATGAGGTGGAAAATGATATAATTTACTAATAAGTATATCCTGACATAGTTCCCGAGGGATCTGGGGACAACTGTTTTCTACGCTCGCGCACGTCGGTGCCGTCGCAACGGAGCAACGGATTAAAGTTGTTTTTTGTATATAATTTGTTAAGGGGGTGGTAAGTGACAAAGACTGCTAATCCGAATAGCCCGATACAGTTCCTGAGGTACCTGGAGAAAACTCATGTCCACGCTTGAGAGCTGATTGCGGTTCTCGCACCACTCACCCTCAAAAAGAGTCATAAAAGCTATATCCACGCGGGCGAAGCCACGGGCAAAAGCTAGTTATAATTAAAATAAGAAGAATTTTCATAATGAAAAAAAACAAAATCATTTTAAAATTGTTTTGTTAAGAATTTCATAAATTATCGTAATGTTTCGATCAAAATTGCAGCAGTTCTATGGTTACAACTACAAAAAAAAAGGTGCATTAAGATATTTTTGTCTTTCGTTCTGTGCACTTAGATAGAATTCGAGAAAAAATCTCTCCTCATATCCTGTAAATTTGAAAACAATTTTTTTTTGATCAAAAATCTTTAATTGAAGTAAAAAATGGTTACAAATAACCTCCTCCGTAGCTCAGAGGCAAAGTTCACTGGCTTTACACAGGAGGTCGCGGGTTCGATTCCCGGCGGGGTCAATTGTAAGACTCGGTTTAGTTGGTGGTAGGGCATTTTCTAAGCCCGCCTGGCTAAATACCACCATCTTATCTAAGTCTTGCCGCCAAATATCAATGCTGACATCATAGCCAGTTCCCCATTGCGTTGGGGAATCTTGGTAAGCCCGCTTCCATCTTTGGCAACATCGTCACTTAGCACCAGGTGAGATGTTGTCAAGGGTTTACCAGTTGTGAATTAAAAAAAAAAACAAAGTTGGTCTTTGGCGGCGGTATAAGCCTCAAGTAAAAGGCAGGATTGCCCGGGATCTGTGTCACTAAGGGCGTATTTACTATTTACCCTATGTCCAGGGGGCACTTGGCCCGGGGCAGCAAGAGGTAAGGGGCGGCCGCCCCTTTTTCGGTTGTTCTTTGCCAGTCGTAGTAGAAAAAAATTGAGCAAACTTTTAGTTAGGTAGTCGATAATTTCTTTTAGATTTTCTTTGATAAAAACAATTTCAACAGACAAAGAGTTAACAATATATCAAGTAGCGAAAAAATATTTTACAAGTATGACGAACAAGGGTGATGAACCACTAGAAACATGGAAAGAGAAGGTTACAATAAGGTGACGTAAGTAACCGCCTCCGTGGCGTAATGGTTAGCCCATTCGCTTCACACCAGGAGGTCGCGGGTTTGATTCCCGGCGGGGTCAACTTGTAAGACTCGGTTTGGTTGGTGGTAGGGCATTTTCTAAGCCCGCCTGGCTAGCTACCACCATCTTATCATAGTTTTGCCGCCAAACATCAGTGTAAACAACATTGATGTGTTCCGGCTTGAAGATAAGATAGCCAGTTCTCCATTGCGTTGGGGAATCTTGGTAAGCCCGCTTCCATCTTCGGCATCATCGTCACTTCCCATCAGGTGAGATGATGCCAAGGGCTTACCAATTGTAAATTTAAAAAAAAACGTTTATCGTTTGGCAGCACGGAACCCTTAGCGCGCAACTCCGACTCGCAATTGGTCGGTTTTTTGTCACTTAGAGGGGCGGATTTTTTTTTGTGCCCGGGGCGCCGGATTCTTAAATACGCCTCTGTGTCTTACCCTCTCGGCTTGACTTGCTGGTCGGCTGCAGGAGACCGCTGTATCTTCAAGTTGATCCCTAGTCACGTAAGCCAAAAGTTTGAGTTTGAAGTTTGAGTTTGAAGTTTTCCTTCTTATAGACGGGTTTCCAGTGATGACATACGGAACCGAGACATGGTCGCTTACTATGGGCCTCATAAGAAGGCTCAAGATCACCCAAAGGGCAATGGAGCGTGCTATGCTCGGAGTTTCTCTGCGTGATCGAATCAGAAATAATTTAAAGACATCCGTAGGAGAACCAAGGTAAATAAGTAAGTACCTAATTATCCTTTATTGCACACCAAAACAAGCATTACAGAAACTTAATATGTACAGTGCAAAGGCGGCCATATCGCATTAAGCGATTTCTTCCAGGCAACCTTAAAGTAACCGGAAGAAGTAACCGACATAGCTTTCAGAATTGTTAAATTTAAAAAGCAGTAGGCAGGGCACATATTATAATGGCCGATGGGGTAGTAAAGCTCTCGAGTAGCGACCGCTGCACCGGAAGACGTAGCGTGGGCAGGTCTCCTACAGGAGGCCGCTGAATGCGGGCTGCGCAGTACCAGTCGTCGTGGAAATCCTTAGGGTAGGCCTTTGTCCAGCAGTGGACGTCTTTCGGCTGATATGATGATGATGGTGAGATGGATTGCAGACTAACTCCAACGATTCCCATCTCATCTAACCTTCTAATCTGACTCGTTGGCTCAGTGGTTACTGCTCTTGACTGCTGATCCGAGAGTTGTGGGTTCGATCCCTACCCAGGGCAAGCATTTGTGTGATGAACAGATTTGTTTGCTCTGTGTATGGGTGTTAAATATCAATATATATATATATGTATTTAAACGTATATAAGTATTTATATCAGTCTCTGGTTTCCATAACACAGGGAATCCTACTTTGGGGCCAGATGACCATGTCATGTGTGATTTGTCCCAGAATATTTATTAAATCTTATCTTCACACAACGCGCGTAACACATAACTGGATTATCAGACGATAAATTCACAATAACCATAAAGTAGCAGCTTACATCAGATATGTCGCGCGCCCATAACGTCGGATCAGAATTATTCGGAGCCATCAAAATCACTCCAGCGCGGCTTATCGCCGTTAACTGAGTAATTTATTTCCGCTGGGGCAACGGTCGGGGTCTACAATAAATAAGTTTTTCTCAAACATGCCTGGAAATTTGACAACCTTCTTCGAGATAAATCAAAATTGCTGTACTGGCGAAATACACGCGAGCATGAAAATGCGTATCTGTCGTGCTTTAGCGGTCAAAGAAATTACTATGTAAACTCATATCTGTCGTGTAATTTAAAAATGGAACGATCTTTTACTCCGAAACATGGCAACCTTGGTTAACTTTTCAAAGGTTTTATTTAAATTTAGAACTGGCTTGCAAATATAGGAAGCTATTTATTGAAGAAAAAAAATACTGCCTCGTTTCCTACTTAGTTTTAATTTCCGCGCATTATTTGAAAAAAGTACTATACAAGCCTTAGCCACAACTAGGCATTGGTGGACTTACGTATGTGTGCGGCCCACATTTACACGTTTGTCCATCAATGCCTCTTTTGCTGGCCGCTACAGTAATGTACTAAAAATTACTGCTTTCTTGTACATTTGATAAGACCTGTTTATTATATAAACAACATTGAAAGGCTAGAAGTTTGTGGTGATGAAGATTTGATGATATTATTTATCATGTACTAGCTGTTTCCTGCGGCTTCGCCCGCGTGTATATCGTTTTTTTTGCAATTGTGGAAAAAAAGACACTTCTCAGTTTTTCTCGTATTTCCTAGTTTAGGGTTTTTTTTACCCACCTTCAAGGGCAAGGTAAAAAATTATTTATTAGTTTTCCCTTGCTTTTCAATGGCAAGCGGCGTGCGCGTTTATTTTCAACCGACTTCCAAAAAGGAGGAGGTTTTCAATTCTACTGTATGTTGTTATTTTTTTTGTATGTTTGTAACGCGATATCTTCGCAGATTGTTAACCGATTTTCATTATTATTTTATTATTCGATAGAATATGCTCCCGAGTTGGTCCCATATAAATTTTATCAAAATCGATGTTGTACTTTATTAGAAAATTAACAAAAACCAAAAATAATATTGCAAAATTGTACTAAGTTGTAGCGATGGAAGTCGGTTTTTTTAACGTGTTCGTTTTCAATATTTAGAAATAACACCTCACGGAAATGCGCTCAACATCTTCGTCAGCGTGGATATTTAATCGCTTTCGTTCTAATCGTGAAAAACCCCACAGAAAAAAAAAACACTTTGTTTTTCCTAAATTTCCCAATTTTCCGGGCACGCGGCTTGCAGGTTTTTTTTTGTTATAAAACTTTCCGGGCGTGCGTTCAACAATTTGCCAAAGTTCCATCGCAATCGGTTAAGCCGTTTAGAAGTTTTACGATCGCTTAGGGCCGAATCACATAACCGCGTTGCGGCACCGCAAAATAAAGCGTTGTACTGTGCGGCGACCATTTTCTTGTGAACTTTTGACGTTGATGGACAACGGCTTAGTAGATTTTTAAATACAAATGCTATCTGTTTCTATTATCGATACTAATATTTACTGGTATTTTTACGAGTAATGCAAAGAAAAATTACACGTAAAAAGTTGAAGTAATAGTAACTACACGAATTAAAAATTACAAACCCTCTTTTCTGGCCAGCCGGGTAAAAATTTATACATCACTCACGGGATCAAGACAAATCTAACGACACCTCGCACTCCAAATTCCATCTAGCCGTTTGGACTACAGAGCGTGCCAAAAAATATTTGATTTTATTTTATTTTTTTCGAAAGGACAAGCTTGTTGTTGGCCGTGGGGGCCTTTACAACTTCACCGGGCAGGGGAGGCGAGTATGGAAGGCACTTAACCTGGAATATTTGAATATTTATATCCTTGTATGAGAAACAATTTTGTGAATACGCTATTAAACTCATTCACATACAGAAAGTATCTCTCTTATTGCAAATCCCAAAATACTTTGCATGTAAAAGAACTAGAAACCGGGGATCTAGGTGCTTTTACATGTTATCGAAGTGATTTGTAATAAAAAATGAGATTTTCAATAAGAAAGATACTTTATGCGAATCACAAAGTTGTTTACAACCTTAAAATCGCTACTACTTGAAAATGGATGGCCCGTTTCTAATGAAACTTTAAATACTTATGCGAGTCACGAAATGCTAGTTTGTAAATAGATTACATTTTCAAAAAATTGTGATTAAATGTTATCACAGTAATCTTAACATTCGCTAATCTTTTTCGAAAATGTAATCTATCCACAAACTAGAATTACGTTCCATTAAAATCGGCCTATCCATTTTCAAGAAGTAGTAATTTCAAGTTTGTAGGGGAAACGATTTTGTCAATGCGCTCTAACCCTCTAGTTACTACTGTAGTTATAAAACAACATTTTTTCAAACAAAAAAAAATTCATCAGATTTTTTTTTTATTGTTAATATATTTCAAATTGCATATACGTTTCAAATACAAAACTTTGCGAAAAATATTTTTTTAGTAAAAAGTAGGTAACATGTTATGACTGATGAGCAGATTTAAATAAATAAATAGATTTGTTTGCTCTGTGTCTGGGTGTTAAACATCTATATATGTACAGTGGTGGTCATATAATTAAGAACGATACAGAAGATACGAGGGCAATTTAATTTTGTCACCAGAATAAATTGTACAATAAGTTTATAAAAAATATGTAATAATGTTATAGAATATTGCCATGACTCTCCTGTCTTATTGAGTATCACAATATTGTCAAAACAGTGTGCATGTTTATTTACTTATTTATTAAATCACAAGAACTCATTTATTTGCAGGAACACTAGCTGGACAAATAATTAAGAACGAATTTTTTTTTTCATCAGATTGAAAATGGAATGCGATGCTCTTCTTTACTATTTTTATTGTAGTTTTACGCCGCTATTGATTCCTTTCTCGTTTTTTGCAATTATTCGTCAATAACCATTGGAAAAAATAAATTTTGTGACTCTGCTACTAGAGAACTAATAATAAAGTTGCGTGGTCGTAATAGGCATTATAAAAAATTGCGGATAATTTGGGTTGCTCTAAAACGATGGTGTACCAGGCTGTGATACATTTTAATATCCATAAAGATACTTTTAATAATCCCCGCAAACGAAAACCAAGAAAAACGTCTCCTCGAAACGATTTAAGAACAGTTCACTTTGCTAAGCAGGACCCATTTAAAGGCTCTAATCAGATAAAAATGAAGTTTTTGGTGAGAAAAATCCTCAAGGTAGTCTCGGCGCGCACCGTTCGAAGACGTTTGGTGGAGGCACAGTTATTTGAGAGATGAACCAAAAAGGTACCCATGTTGACACCACGTCATAGATAGACCTGATTTGCGTTTGCAAGAAATTATGTAAACTGGACAGAACAGCAATGGAAGAATGTACTTTTTTCTGACGAAACCAAAATAAATAGGATATGCTCTCATGGCAAGCAGTACGTACGCCGACCTGCAAATAAGGAATTCGACCCAAAATACACAAAAATCATGGTAAAGAATGGCGGTGGAAACGTCAAAATGTGGGGTTGCTTTGCCGGTTATGGCATGGGACCTGTCAGTCTGATACAAGGTAACATGGACCGATACCAATATAAACAGATTACTCGGAAGAATGTATGCTGCCATATGCTGACAATAATCTCCCGGTAATTTGGATATTCCAGCACGATTATGACTCAAAACACATTGCCAACTCTGTAAAAACATTCCTCAATAGGCAAATGTTAACTGTGTTAGACTGGCCACCAAATAGCCTAATCTTTATCCCATAGAAATTCTGTGTTATCAAGTAAAAACAAATTGTCGAACAGAGTGTGTGGTAACATGAATAAACTTTACAATGCATTTGTTCTTTAGTTGGAACCTGCCAAAGGTTCACAGCATCATTGCCACGCCGCCGCGGCTGTCATGCCGTTATCCACGGTTACAGACATCCAACTATAAGTACTAACGTTACAAAACAAGCTGATTTCATTACGAGAAACATTAAGAGAAACGCAGTTAAATACTCTTTAAATTAATAAATAACTTAAATTATAAGGTTATTGTTACTCTTATTATAAAGTTTTAACTCGTTCTTAATTATTTGTCCAGCCTCTCGCCTAATGCTATGTGAACAATACCCAAACAACAGCTAATTAAATTGAATATCAAATATTATTTCCTAGTTTTCTTTTTTGATTATGTTAGCCATATAAATGTACTAGCCAGCAGTATAGTCAATATTGTTCATTAAGGTTTAAATATCTTTATTATGACCACATACATTTTAAAGCGATGTCTGTATATGAAGCGTTCTTAATTATGTGACCACCTCTCTGTATGTATTTAAAAGTATATAAGTATGTATATGTCGCAGATATATTGTCAAAGTCGTGATATTATAATTTCACCAGTTAAAATTAGTGAAATTATAATATCACGGTTAGGTTAGGTTAGTGATATTATAATTTCACTACATTTTGTTCAGTGAAATTATAATATCACGACTTTGACAATATACCTGCGACATATACATCAGTCTCTGATTCCCATAACACAGGGAATACTACTTTGGGGCCAGATGTAATTTGTCCCAGAATATATTTTTTTTAACATTGTTCTAAATTAGCGATACTATAAAAATGCTTTAAGTATTTCCGATTTTATTGTAGGCCAATAAACAAAATGTTCACATTTCGACAGGTAGGTATCATATTCAAGTGGTCACCGAGCTTTCTCATCCACCCACGCTTCTCACAAAATCGTAAAAATGCTTCCTATCGCTACTCGGCATCGAATACTAATTCTGTTCATCAAATTTCTATAATTTAGTATCTTACCCGGCATACCTTGTTTTGCCATCATGAAACTAATACTACTTTCAGTTACTTTTTCTACTCCCGTTTAGTAATTTGCTTAATACATAACCTAAAATCATATCACATTCATTCCCACAAGTCGTTTTACCATGATCATTTCAAAACGTGACAACTGTACTACAATGAAACTTTTTAAATATTTTTATGGCTTGAAGCCAATTCAAAAGATAGCCAGTTCCCCATTGCGTTGGGGAATCTTGGTAAGCCTGCTTCCATCTTCGGCAACATCGTCACTTACCACCAGTTGAGATGTTGTCAAGGGTTTACCAATTGTGAATAAAAAAAATAAAAAAAATTCAATATAATATGATAATGACAAAATTTCAATGTATTTTTTTTATTTCATGGTCGTATTGTATGCCACTGCACGCAATTAGCCATTGTAACACTCGTGCTGACAGAGATAGGGTGTTCAGAGTACAAAAACGCGCCATCCGTATTATCTCGGGAGTGGAATGGGACCACCCCGCGAAAGAATTATTCATAAAACTTAAAATATTCAACAAATATTTAGCCTACAAAAGTAAAAAGAAAATTTTAAGAAATTACAGATTTATTTTTCGACATAGTCTCCTTTCATTTCAATTCAATACACTTGGCCCAGCGATGCTCCAACTTTTTTAACCCGTCCAAAAAATACGAATTCCCGAGGTCTTCAAAATAGGTCACTGTGGCGGCGATGACCTCATCATTCGACCCAAATCTTTTGCCGGCGAGTGATTTTTTCAGATTTGGGAACAAGAAGAAATCACAGGGAGACAAATCTGGAGAATACGATGGATAGGGCAGCAATTCGTAACGCAATTCGACCAATCTGGCCATGACGACGGCGGAGGTGTGAGCTGGCGCGTTGTCGTGGTGGAACAGCACTTTTTTCTTTGCCAAATGGGGCCATTTTTATTTCAATTCGGCGTCGAATTGGCCCAACAAGTCGAAATAGTAGAGCCCCGTGGTTGTTTTACCTTTCTCGAGGTAATCGATGTAGATCACACCTTGTGAGTCCCAAAAAACACTTGCCATCACCTTTTTGGCCGATTGAACAGTCTTCGCCTTCTTTGGAGCTCGTTCGCCGGGTAAAGTCCACTGTTTCGACTGTTCCTTGGTGAGTGAACCCATGTTTCGTCGACGGTCACAAAACAGCGCAAGAACTCCGCCGGATTGCGTTGAAACAGCGCCAAACATGTCGCCGATGTGGTCTGACGGTTGCACTTGTTGTCTGGTGTGAGCAAACGCGGCACCCATCGCGCCGATAACTTTTTCATACCCAGTTCTTCGTGCAGAATATGATGCACTGTCCCTTTTGCGATGCCTACAGTCTCAGCTATCTCGCGAATCTTCAATCGCCAGTCTGCCAACACGAGATCGTGGAATTTTTTTACGTTATCCTCCGTAGTATATAGCCGTTTTCGGTGCACCTGGGCGTGGCTCATCAAAAACCGACGTGCGGCCACGAGCAAACTCGTTGAACCAATTTTTGACAGTCGCCATCGAAGGAGAAGAGTCACCGTACACAGCATCAAAGCGCTCTTTGATTTCGCTGCGCGTTTTCCCTTCCAAAAACAAGAATCTAATCACTGAACGATATTGTTCTTTTTCCATTTTTGTAATACCGACCGACACGCTCGCTTCCAAAGGCTGTCAAAACAAAACAAATGGAGGGGAAAAATTGAAAACTTCTTAGTAGACTTCAAAAAGTATTTACTGCACGAAAGTAAAACTCTTTTGTAACAACAGCGCCATTGGGCGGCGAGGCTAAGTAATAATTGAATGCCCGACGTACTAACGTTTCCATCACTTGTTACTCGTATACTCCTGATCGCTAAACTAGTCAGATTTAATCTTAGTGACTTCTCTTTAAATAGTGATGTCCACTCACATAACACCAGAAGCCGTAACGAGCTGAGGGTACCTAGGTGCAGGCTAACTAAGTCGCAAAAATGTATACAATTCATGGGTCCCAAAATATATAATTCAATTCCGGCTGACACTAATGTCTCTAAAGACGCACCGAGCAACTCTGTGTTCTTCGCTAAACTAAAAAGCTTTTTGATAGCACAGGCTTTTTACACTGTTGACGAATTTTTTTATTCTCTGAATAAATAAAGTACAGTAATAACAGCGATATGCTTTATAACATTTAATTAGGTTAGTCATAAGTTAGTTATAGTAAAAACTATAACTAACTTATGACTAATCTTATGTTTAAAATGTCTTGTAATTAGGTTTAAATCTATATATATATATATAACTCAAAGGTAACTGACTGACTGACTGACTGACATAGTGATCTATCAACGCACAGCCCAAACCACTGGACAGATCGGGCTGAAATTTGGTTAGATGTTATTACGTAGGCATCCGCTAAGAAAGGATTTTGGGAAAAGTTTGTGAGTGTGTGAGTGTGTATGTTTGTTACTTCTTCACGCAAAAAGTACTTACTGAAAGAACCTGGCTGAAATTTGGTAAGTAGACAGATTAGGACCTGGATTAATACATAGGCTACTTTTTTTCTGCGCACCCTCGAATAGTCATAGAAACGATGTCCACGCGGATGAAGCCGCGGGAAACAGCTCTATTTGGTATAAAACCGAATTGTCCTTGAAACCCGTAAAAGTAGATAGTAGTAATAAGTAGATAGAAGTAATAAGTAGATAGTAGTAATAAGTAGATAGTAGTAATAAGTAGATAGTAGTAATAAGTACCTAGATAGTAGTAATAAGTAGATAGTAGTAATAAGTAGTTAGATTGCAAGAGCAAGTCAACTGCAGATATCAAAAAGCCACTCTGCATAAAAACTCAACCCCTATTTTTTTGGCCAGTCGGGTAAAAAGCTATCTATGTCACTCACGGGATTAAGATGAATCTAACGACACTAAATGTATCAAGCCGTTTAGGCTACAGAGCGTGTGTCAAAGAAATAAATATCTTTTTTTTTGCTAGTCGGGTTAACTTAATTCTATGTCACTCACGGCAAAGTATATATTATAGGTATATTAGTACAATCATACATTATGGACACTTCCTGCCACTCTCTAAATTGCGACGTCATCCCCTCGTCACCCAGATTGATACAGATTGGTTTCTGTTTGGTTGTCGAACGTATAGGATTTCGCCGCAATTTTGTTTGTTCCGTCATTCCTTATTTGAAATGTCTTTTCTGATGGTAAGTGACGATGATGCCGAAGATGGAAGCGGGCTTACCAAGATTCCCCAGCGCAATGGAGAACTGGCTATCTTATCTTCAAGCCGGAACATATCAATGTTGTTAACACTGATGCATGGCGGCAAGACTTAGATAAGATGGTGGTAGCTAGCCAGGCGGGCTTAGAAAAACCACCAACCAAACCGAGTCTTACAAGTTGACCCCACCGGGAATCGAACCCGCGACCTCCTGGTGTGAAGCGAATGGAAGAACCATTACGCTACGGAGGCGGTTAAATGAAGTGTATGAAGTGTCCAGCGTGTGCTCACGGGCTCAAGACACATCTAACACCTCGCACTCGAAAATCCATTAAGCCGTTTAGGCTACAGGGCGTGCCAAAGAAATAAACATACATACATACGTTCGAAAAACATAACCCTCCTTCTAGTGCACTTGGGTAAAAACCCTTTGCCCTCGTGTGAACCATTAAGTGGTTCAATCCAACGCCACACGAAGAAGATTTACTATCGAACTTACTTAATGATACGATGACCCGATTTCATTAGTGGTCGATAGATTTACTGTAACCATAACAATTTCAGTCTTCAACCAACTTAACCTAGCGTTTCATCTCGAAAAAACCTTATAAATTCACCTTTGTTACTTTAATTTTAAGGTTGCACAGTGTTTCTGGTGGAGGTAAAGGATGTGTTGGCATAGCAAGCCACCCAAGTTGCTAGGGCACTATAAATGCTATGAATTTACAACGGTGGGTCTGAAGTTGAAAAGTTGGGCTTGATATATGGTCCTAATAGTGGTCGATGGGATAATGTGTTGAGTGCTAGTGGAGTGCAGGACAAAGGTCAAATTTTCTTGCGGATTCGTGGTAGACCGGCTTGGAACGAAGATCCTGAGATAAATTGCAATTAATGCTTTCTAAGGGTTCGTACCGAAAGGTCCCCATTGCCAAACCTACGCCTGTCTGTCCGTATGTCTGTATGTCCTACCTTTGAAGGGCTGTATCTTTTGAACCGTAATAGTTACCATATTAACACAAAATATATTTTTAAAGGCGGTTTTCCTAAAAAGTATTTCATAAAATGAAATATTTAAAATTTAGGGGGAAACACAATAAACATGTTTTTAATGTTTTTTTTGTTTTGCTCTATCCTAAAAACGGTAATACATACTTAGGGCATACTGATTTCTTGAACTGGCCTCTTACAAAAAATGAAATAAAAAAGCACTACAGAATTTGAAAATGGAACTCTCTAGAGAACATATTACTTTTTAATTTTCGAGACTGTCGTTTGTTTTTTCAACTTGGCGGGGTTCAGAAAACGGTGTGTCGCTGAAATTAAATCGTGAAAATTTTCGCTCAATGATTTTTTACGATTTTTGCTGCGGCTTAAGTCAACAAGAGAAATGCCAGAGACTTCAACTGGCATTTGGAAATGAAGCACCATCTCGTAGCTCTATGTTTTCGTGGTTCGGAGAATTTAGACGTGAACGAGATCATCTCCATGACGATGTAAGTGAAGGTCGGCTGGCGACTGCGGTTACTGAATCTAATATCGGTACCGTACGACAACTAATTAAGACTGACAAAAAAATTACTTGTCAGCAAATTGGTACTGAATTAGGCGTTGGAATGAGTCAAGTGCCAAACATTTTGCATCAGCAACTGAAGGTTCCGAAGCTTTGCACTCGATGGATACCGCATAATTTAACGGAAGACCAGAAACGACTGCATGTAGAGTGGTGCCGAAAAATAATAGAAAAGTTTAATGGAGGAGAGTCATTGGCTGTCTATAATATCGTGACAGGTGACGAAACCTGGGCGTATTGTTTCGAACCGGAAAGAAAAAGCCAGTCAACAGAATGGGTCTTTCCTTTTGAAGAGTTGCCAGAGCACTGGCAAAAAAATGGTTGCGTCTTTCTTCGGGAAAACTGGACATTATGTAACAGTCTGGCTTGAAAATCAAAGGACAGTTACCGCAGATTGTTATGTAAACCATTGCTTGCCCAGTGTTTTAGAAAAAGTTCGTGAAAAGCTTCCTCGCAGTCATGTCATCCTTCACCGCGACAATGCGTCCGCACATTCCGCTAAGAGAACGAATGCGTATTTGAAGGCTTCAAATGTGGAACTGATGACGCATCCGCCGTACAGTCCAGACCTCGCACCTTGCGACTTCTTTTTATTCCCAAGGATAAAAGATAAACTTAGAGGTTTACGATTCTCAAGCCCAGAAGCGGTGGTAAATGCATTATAAAGTTTTAGAAACTCAAAGTTTCATTTAAATCGTTAAAGGTTTTTTGTAAAAGATTTGTATTAAAAGTGCTTTACTCATTTTATTCTGGAATAATTAACATCATGCTTTATTAGGTGGTATAGAGTTGTAGTAAGATACAAAGTTCTTTTTAAACCATTAGAACCATTTTTGAGAAAAATAAAATATTGCGGTAGCAACCCTAAAAAAAATCAAGATAGGATTTTTTTTTTAAAACGGCTGGAGATATAAAAATAATATTTCTCTAACCCCTTTTTCATCCAAACCCGATCAGCAGCTTAGGAGCTAGAGCCTGGACAGACACACATACACACACGCACAATTTTTGTTTATTGGACTCTAATAGAGTTCAGAGTGTTAGACAGTCGATCCCCATCAACATTTCAAATTCGATTTTTTTAGCATCACAACACCTTTTTCTTTTTCACTCCCGTTCCTCGAAAAACAGGCCAATCGTAAATCGCGATCATAATAATCGTAAATGAAACAAAAACATTGTATAACACATAACATAACACAAATATATTGTGTGGTGGCACGGAACCCTAGGTGGGCGAGTCCGATTCGCGCCTGGCTTTTTTCTACTATCATCATCATATTATGCACGAATCAAAAAGGATACTACTGCCACACCCTGGACACTTCATACAACGGGCCAGAAATGGCATTTCAAAAAAGGAATGACGGAACTAACAAAATGGCGGCGAAATCCTAAACGTTCGACAACCAAACTGTAACCAATCTGTATCAATCTGGGTGACGAGGAGGTGAGGTCGCAATCTAGCGAGCGGCAGGGAGTGTCCATACTGTATGTTAGTACTAATATATATACTTTGCTACTGCAGAATTGACAAATCCATGATCAATAAAAAAAGGTTGAAAAATAGATTTTAATTTACCCCAGTAGACACTTCTGTTAAATGTCCTCCCCCAAATTAGATATTTCTTTTTTTTCAAAAACCTTAAGCAACAATAAATCAAGTATAACAATTAATTCACCCCAAACTGGATCTAAAAACTGAGGGAATATAAAATAAAGCTTTAATACCTATACATTTGTAATTACGCCTCTGTGGCGTAATGGTTAGTCCATTCGCTTCTCACCAGGAGGTCGCGGGTTCGATTTCCGGTGAGGTCACTTTGTAAAACTCGGTTTGGTTGGTGGCAGGGCATTTTCTAAGCCCGCCTGGCTAGCTACTACCATCTTATCTAAGTCTTGCCGCCAAACATCAGTGTTAACAACATCGATGTGTTCCGGCTTGAAGATAAGATAGCCAGTTCTCCATTGCGTTGGGGAATCTCGGTAAGCCCGCTTCCATCTTCGGCACCATCGTCACTTATCATCAGGTGAGATGATGCCAAGGGCTTACCAATTGTAAATAAAAAAAAACAAGCTAAAAAATGAAATTTGTCTAGGTAACTTTGAACAGTTACTGTTTTATTAGTATAAATTTCTTATGACTGGATTTTTACCACTCGTCTGAGATTGTTTAGGTAAGGATGGAAAACGAAAGATGAGATTAACTAAAAAAAACGACAAAACATATAATTTTCGACTAGTGACAACAAATCACACGAAGTGGGTGAATCTCTCCTTCAAGTTTCCAGTCTCTGCTTCTTATACTAAGAGCATTTTTACACACCTATTCAAAAAGAGTTGTTTGGTTCCTCGTAAACCAATATTAAACGTAATGACCAAAATAGCTCTTAGATTCCTAGAGAGGAAAATGATTTAAATTTGGAATGTAGATATTGTTAGTAAATGTTCCAATGCTCTTAGAAAATATATAACTACATAAGTATAATAAATTTAAAGGGCCAAAACATATTATTTTCTACATTTTAGGGGTTTTTTGTCGGGGGTTTTTTAAATTTTTAATAAACTCGAGTTATGTACTTTGAATCCCTCGCTGCGCTCAGGGGTCTACTCTAGAATCCTTTGCTCCGCTCTGGATTCAAAAAAACACTCTCACCTTTAAAATACATAGTTGTTTGCTGCCTAGATAACCAACCATTATTTTAGCAGACTACGAAAAATTCATACCCTTATTTATATTCAGCGTAATAAAAAACAAAATAAGACAACATAGAATAAAATGTAAGTCATTTAAATTGTTTTAATGAACTAAGCAAATGTTATCTTGACCGCCAGCAAGACCTATGTGAAGCAAAAACAGTTTTATCACCAAATTAAGTGCACCAGGACACCGCTTCCCAAACTATTTGATTCCCGTCACCGCCGCTATAAGAAGACAACAATTTGGTAGAGTATTAGGTTCTCTGGAATTTGTATGTAACGACAAGGTGAAACTGAGAAACGGATACCGTGGGCTGGAAAATGGTAGACGGCCCCCAGCACCAAGTGAACCAACTGATGATGTGGTGAAATTTGCCAGGAAGCTACTGGAGGCATGTTGCCAAGGACCATTTACAAGAAGACTGACAATCCCTATTAGCGACAACTAGTGTCAAATTTTGAAGCGTCATATTAAATTGACAGTAAGTCTTAGATATGGACTTATTGTCAAGTGTCTAACACAGTTTTGAGGCTAAATTATTGAGCTTTAGGTAAAAATAGATTTATTACAAGCGCCATCTAGTTTTAGTCGGGACAACGGATCTCAATATGAAGGTTGGTAATCTATTTTGACTAAGTGTTCAACTGTAGAATTCTTTCGGCTGGTAAAAATAATAAAAAAAGGAAAAGAAATTGGTCGAGAAGAATAATTTACGATTATAAAACTCAATTGCAACTTTTTTGCTACCCCAACACAGTGGTAACAATACTATGATGATAAAGCTATTTAATAGATGGTTCGATGTAAAATTCATAAGAGAGGGGAAGGACACCCTTGTACAGGGAGGAACATTGAACGAACGTTTGAGTTTAAAGTTCATTGTTAACTACTATTAGTACTAGAAAGCTATAATTTAGCATGGGTATACATATTATTAATCACGCCGACAAGTTAGTAAAGTAAATACAAAAAAAATTATTTTAGGGTACCTTCCTTACATGGGAAAAGGGGGTGATTTTTTTTGGTGACGTACCCTATCGTGTGGGGTATAGTTGAATAGGTCTTTCAAAACTACCGAGGGTTTATTTATCTGAACCGAGGTTTGAACCATTTCTCGATTCAGGTTTCCGATTGCGAAATAATAATCATGAAAGTGTCCCCCCCCCCCCCCCCCGCCCTACGAGCTAAACTGAAATTTCAGGATATAAAAAAAATTGTACATAGTAGAACATACAATCAATTTAACAAGAAAACGGCTACGGCTAAGTAGGCTTTCTTAGTTTTTTGAGCAGTAGTCGACCAACATTAGATGCGCAGTTGGATTTGTAAGAAGTTCATAGATTTTCCATACAAAATATTATGTTAGATACCAACTGCAAAAATAATTTTGTTTTTAAAATATACATAATTTTTTTTAAAGACCACTACATTGCGCAACTCGCACTTGGCAGGTTTAATTTAGAAAATAAATATAAACTAAAAAACCGTCCACTTGAGGCTCGGAGTCACACAAACGGGATTCCGCACCAAAACTTAAACTACCAACAGAACTAGATCTCTCAGTGCCTAAAAAATTTGCAAACCATATCGTGTGACATATCAAATGAAAGGGCTTGTTGTGAGGATCTCAAATGTAAGTTTTATCTAATTTTAAAATAAATAATTTAAAAAATATTTTTTCATAACATAATATGCTATAATAATTATACCAAATGAAATTAGAAGACACAACTAAATTAAGTTTGAGAACCACTGATCCAGAGCAACATTGTGGTCTATATCATGCGGCATATAAAACAGCGCAATGGGGTTTTATAGTCCATTACGCTAACGTCCCGCAAGTCGGCCGTAAATCAGCCGGCCGCCATGATTGATTCGCTGTTAGTGTTACATTGTTACCGCGATATTTATATTTATAATAAGTGGACCGATATCGTAACACCTCTATTGGTATCCAGATGGATCGTAAATTGTAACTTAATGTCAACTAAGACATATATGAAGGGTTTGGCTTCTAGAAGCTTGTATTACCTTAAACTAGGTATTGTTTAGGGATGTTTAAGGAATACCCAACTGATTGTATCCCTGATCCGCAGAATACGGGATGGTCCCGGTAAATACGGAGCAGGAGGGATGACGAATGCTAGTCATCTGATTAACTTTTTATTAGCTGTCAAAAACGACATTTTGATTGAATTTTAAATCGAAGACTTGATG
Source organism: Coleophora flavipennella (assembly GCA_947284805.1). NCBI lineage: Eukaryota > Metazoa > Arthropoda > Insecta > Lepidoptera > Coleophoridae > Coleophora > Coleophora flavipennella. The sequence continues at coordinate 2,236,982 of OX369279.1, read as the reverse complement.
GAAAACAAAACGAGTAAGGTTTTTTCCGAAGTTTCTCCTACTTAAACTTCGGAAAAAACCTTACTCGTTTAGTGATCTAGAGTTCATAATTTATTTCTGATGCTGTCGTCATCCCTATTTCCTGGTGGGATGGCAAGTCAAATACAAATAAATATTACATTCACGCTAGCCGATTAATGCTTAGTGTACCAAGCAGAATTGATAGCCATACTAAGAGCATTATAATGATACTGAAAAGAAAATTTGAGTCGCCAAACGCGAACATAATGAGCGATTCCTGCTCTGGTCTAGAAATTATGGGATATCGATTCAAAACTTGACAATTCAAATTTATTTATTTGTGATCATAAGATAGCCGTTCCCCATTGTGCTGGGTAATCTTACTGAGCCCGCTTCCATCTTTGGCATCATCGTCACTTACCATCAGGTAAGATGATAACAAGGGCTTACCAATTGTAAATTTAAAAAAATAGATGACAGGTGTTAAACAAAGTTAATATGTCTTATGATCTGCCCTTTATGACGTACAAAAGTAAAATTAAAACGAGATAAATCATGAAAATGCACATTCAGTAGTATAATAAAAATTAAGTCAAACTAAGATTTTAGAATTTAATAGGATGAGGCGGAGCAAAACATGTCAAAAGGATTTATCATTTAAAAATTTATGAATTAAGCAATACGCTTTTCCGACGCTCTTACGGTGCAGTGAAGGAAAACATCGTGGGGAAACCTGCAAACATCTGCAAAAAAATTCGAAGGTTGTGTGTGAAGTTGACCAACCCGCACTGGGCCTGCGTGGTCGACTAAGGCCCGATCGCCCTAATTCAGTGTAGGCTCGAGCCCCTCGGTGGGGACGTATATATGAGCTGATGTGATGACGCTTTTTCTATCAAAAAGTTCTCAAACCGTTCAAGTTATTGGATTCACGTATTACTTGTGTAGGTACTACTGTTAAAGAGCGTACTTCTACATCGCACGGGGCACAGACGATCAAGGCATCGCGCTCGTGTGCTGCACTGAAATATTGTGGGTGTAATCTTACAAAAACTGCAGTTACATATATGTCGCAGCCAACTGGTTAAATTAGCCATTGAATAGCCGGTTCGTTAAATGGCGGCATTACATTTAATGACTTGGCTGGCTGATGCTTAGGCCATTTATTAAACGAGAGAAGCGAATACAGAAGTAGGAGCTCCGAAGAGGCTCTGTCGACTGAGAAATGTAACAATCGAAACAAGAGCGCAGGCGAGCGAAGCGAGCTCGGAATTTCGGAAAACCCCCGACTCATTTGGTTAGGTTCGGAGACTGAGGAGGAGGCGAGCTTGAGCAGTCGTAGTGATAGTTTGAACATGGAAATATAGAACTACGACTGAGAAATGTCCCCTTCTTCCTCCCAACTTCCCCCCTTAAGCACTCCTCCTCCTGAGATGTGAATTTTAACTACCTGGCTAGCAGGTATTTAACGTTATCGAACCAAGCCATTTGCCTAGGCGTTTAATTGAATGGCTGAATAATATTTCAGGCAGTAAGATAAACGGCGTCATTTAGTTAAAAGGCTAGGCAGTTAATTGATTGGCTAATTAAGCTAGATGGCTGCGGCATATATATATTTTATACAGAACTGGTAGTACTGTAAGTAGCTCAAATTGCGGCACACAAGTGTCCGTTTTATGTGACCTACAGATTGTCATTATGCATCTTTTTTGAGATCTTTTTTGGGAATAATTTTCTGGGGAAATGCTACAGGCGAGGAGGCGGTACTCGCCTATAGCATTTCCCCAGAAAATTATTACACATTTCAAAGTTGATACCACGTAGCCTTTTTAATAAGCTGCGATCGATTCTAATTAAATATGTATTACTAAACGTTAAGGATAAAAAAGCGTCGGTGGCTCAACCGGTAACGACTCAGTCCATCTAACCAGAGGTACCGGGTTCAAATCTGGACGGCCAATGTACCAATGAGTTTTTCAAAAACTTACGTACATATCATTACCGATTGCTTTAACGGTGAAGGAAAACATCGTGAGGAAACCTGCACACGCCTGCGAAGAAACTCGAAGGTTGTGTGTGAAGTCGACCAACCCGCACTGGGCCCGCGTGGTCGACTAAGGCCTAATCGCCCTGATTCAGGGTAGGCTCGAGCCCCTCGGTGGGGGCGTATATGAGCTGATATAATAATAATAAATAATAAAGGATAAAAAACGTGTTAAAATACTAAAGGTTCGGTTTGTATAGCATGTCTGGTGTTACCGTAGAAAGGAGCCGTCGACTTATTATTTTTAGGAGCCCCGCGATGACTTTCTTGGACTTTCACAATCTACCTGGGAAATCTGGACTAATCGCAATTTGTCGGAATTTCACGATCTATCGCTGACGCAACACCAGTCTAAAAATCCTATAATAAAATATTGCAAGTTGCAAGTGGTTCACTGTTGTATATGTCGCGACATATACAATATTGCTCAGATTATACAACAGTGAACCACTTGCAACTTGCAATATTTATAGGATTTTTGGACTGTTGTTGTTCATGTTGTGCTCTGCTTACCTCTTCAATAACATGTAACAATTGGTAATAAAGAGTCGGTAGCAATAAGACCTGACTGTAATAGATGAGTCAGACAGTTCTACAGAGCGGTCGACGATTTATCATATTCTTTTTGAGTTTCTAAACAAGGTGTACTTTTCGAACAGTGTATTTTACATCTACTAAAAATACCATAATATTTTACACTTTTATTCGTGTTAACACCTTCAACTCAATTTTAGCAATCTCACCATCCTCTATCATAATCTTTCTTCCGCCTGATGCCATCGCTCCCCCACCACCACGTCATCCCTCCTCCGAGAATTGACGTGATCGACGAGCAACGTAAAGTTAACAGTATGTGTTGTTTTGCACTTTATTTTTCGTAGCAAACCAACACATAGTATAAAATACTAATTCTATCATCATATCAACTCATATACGTCCCCACCGAGGGGCTCGAGCCTACCCTGAATTAGGGCGATCGGGCCTTAGTCCACCAGGTGAGTATATGTAGGTACGTAAGTTTCGAACTCATTGGTACATTGGCCGTCCGGATTTGAACCCGGACCCTCTGGTTAGGAGGACCGAGTCGTTACCGGTTGAGCCACCGACGCTTGTACTAATTCTATATTTTGTAAATTATTATAATAATATTTTAAAAAATTTATGACAATATTTCCAAAAATATCTAAATTAACCTAGTCATGACAACTGCTTTTAAATTAATGTAGCTTTTCATGAAGTATTTTAAGGTATCTTAATGAAATAATAGAAAATGATATATTATGTTGCACATTAGTCAAGCATAATTATACAAAAACTCTTACACATCGAATGTAAATTTTTACTTTTCAGCGACTAAGGAGCGAGTGTTAGCGACTGAGTAGCGAGTGTTAGCGACTGAGAAGCGAGTGTTAGCGACTGAGTAACGAGTGTTAGCGAGTGACGAAACAGTAAAGAAAGTATTGCGATGGCAAATAGAATCGAAGATCAAATTTTGATGGGATTGATTACTGAGTAGCGAGTGTTAGCGACTGAGAAGCGAGTGTTAGCGACTGAGTAACGAGTGTTAGCGAGTGATGAAACAGTAAAGAAAGTATTGCGATGGCAAATAGAATCGAAGATCAAATTTTGATGGGATTGATTGTCTTCTATTAATAAAGTCTATAAAACTAGAAATATGTGTGTGTGTGTGTCTGTGTGCGTATCTGGTGTTCTAGCGCCTAAACTGCAAGAAGGATTTGGATAAAAGGGTTAAGGAAACGATTTTTTATCATGTCCAGCCTTTTTTTACTCTTACTTGATTATTTAGAGCTGCCATTTATTATTTTTTTACAAAAATATTTTGATAAAACTTTGAACGTTACAATAACTTTGTATGGTCTATCATACAGAGTAATTAATTATTGTAGGGAAAATCTGTGTAAGGTACCTCCCGTATACAAACCCAGAAGTTTATTATTTTTTCTCGAAAATAGCTCTTATGGTTTTGATGAAACTTTGCACTTTACCTTTATACGGCCAACTATACGGGACAATTCGTTGTTCTAAAAATATATCTGGCTACAAACTAAGGTTGTTTGTTTTTAGGGTTCCGTACCCAAAGGGTAAAAACGGGACCCTATTACTAAGACTCCGTCCGTCTGTCACCAGGCTGTATTTCATGAACCGTGATAGCTAGACAGTTGAAATTTTCACAAATGATGTATTTCTGTTGCCGCAATAACAAGAAATACTGAAAATTAGAAAAAGTTAAAGTCTCCATACAAAAAAAAGTGTTTTTTTAAAACGTAAAGAAACTAGCGCCATCTAGTATGTTGGTACGGAACCCTTTGTGCGCGGTTCTTTACCGGTTTTTTTTGTCTCAAATACGTTTTGAATAAAACTTTGTATATTACTAGGACTTAGTAGCGATACACATTTTACACTCTATCCAGACTATTTGTAAATTTTTAATCGTAATAAATAAGTATTCAATATAAAGTACATTTAAGTGATTATGACCTTAGCTACTACGAATAAATAATCATTCGTAGGTTAGCTACGACACTGAACAAGGACGCTCGTAAGCACGAAAATCGTCTAAGTGCGTTCGGACCACGCATAGTGCAGGATTCCGGAGTCATTACCTAAAAACTATTTGTCTCGGGATACCTTAAATCGTTTTCTTAGGTCCTATAGTTTGGAAATACAAGGGACACGTTTTACATCTTGGGAAAGGCACATCTGACAAAAATATGTTGTTAAAAATCGGTTCACAAATGACGGAGAAATCGGTGAACATACATAAAAATTATAAATATACAGTCGAACATAGAACCTCCTCCTTTTTTGAAGTCGGTTAAAAGGAACTAAGTCGTTTGGAAATACCAATTAAATGATCCCCACGCGAGGGGGGGATAAACAAAATATTGTATAAAAAAATGACAAGTATAATCGAGTATTAATAAAAAGGTGTCACGTTTCGTGTCAGTTACGTTTTCCCCCAACTCTAACGCTCCATGGCGATACCGCCTAATTTTTAACGAGCTCTGCGTAGGATGATTTCCGGAGAACATCCTGCAAAGCCGCAGCCCAAGCTCCGCGTAGTGCGATGTCCGGAGCGCATCCTGCGAAGCCGCAGCCCAAGCTCCGCGTAGTGCGATGTCCGGAGCACATCCTGCGAAGCCGCAGCCCAAGCTCCGCGTAGTGTGATGTCCGGAGCGCATCCTGCAAAGCCGCAGCCTAAGCTCCGCGTAGTGCGATGTCCGGAGCGCATCCTGCGAAGCCGCAGCCCAAGCTCCGCGTAGTGTGATGTCCGGAGCGCATCCTGCAAAGCCGCAGCCTAAGCTCCGCGTAGTGCGATGTCCGGAGCGCATCCTGCAAAGCCGAAGCCCAAGCTCCGCGTAGTGCGATGTCCGGAGCGCATCCTGCAAAGCCGAAGCCTAAGCTCTGCGTAGTGCGATGTCCGGAGCGCATCCTGCAAAGCCGAAGCCCAAGCTCCGCGTAGTGCGAAAGCCGGAGCGCTTCTTACGAGGAGCGAGTCGTAGGACGGAGCCCGAAGCGTCCCTCCTATAAGATCAGGAACGTCAAAACTTTACATGAAAAACGCTCAAAAGACCTAATGAGTAAGCTACAATCGCGAGTCGGAGCACACTTTTTACCCGACTGCCTCAGAAGGGGTATGTATGCAGATTTCTATGTTCCTGTATGAGCCTGAACGGCTAGAAGGATTCTAACGTATGAGGTATCGTTAGATTCGTCCTGATGCCGCGAGTGACATAGGATACATTTTTACCTGACTGGCAAAAAATAGGGGTTAATTTTTAACGCAATCGAGTTTTTAATCTTTTTGTGAATTCCTAAAGTTATTTATTTTGAGTTATAATTTCAAATGTACCTATAATTTTTTAGGAGGAGCAGTCTTAACAACTGAGGAAGTTAAAAGTTAAAGTTTAAAGAACGGAAGGACGTTGTTGGCCTTTCGATTGAAAAAACTGTGGAATTATCTTGTGTGGAGCTGGAGAACCACATCATTATTTGCGTGTATAGGCCCCCATATGACGATAACTTTGTTAGCTTCGAATCGGCAATGGAGGATGTATTAAATATCGTTAGTAAAAGCCGTAAATCCGTGATAGTATGCGGCGATTTCAATGTTGATTTGTTGGAAAAAAAGTCCTTGACGACTCGAATTACTTGTCTCTTCAAGTCATTTGATTTAAATTATGTATTTCTGGAACCCACAAGAATAACAAAGACCTCTGCCACATGTATAGATAACATATTTTGTAATTGCTGTTATTTAAATAAAAAGGTTTTTAATTGTTTGAGGTCAGATCATAGCGGAGTAATGGCTAGCTTTCCCGTAAGTATTTCTGCAGAACACATAAAAATTCAAACGAGACCGGTCACTGCTAGTCGAATAGAAAAGTTTAAAACAGTGCTAGATGAAAAACTGCCCATACCAGATTTTGATAATAAAGTGCAAGCCAACAGTTTTTACAATGATTTTTTTACAGTACTGGATAGGGAATTCAAAAGTATATTTAAGTCTAAATCCACAATCAGTAACATCAAATTTAAATTCAGTGAATGGGCTACTATAGGTATATACAAAAGTCGCCAAACTTTGTTTGACCTTTATGACAAAAAAACTTACACTTTTGATGAGAACTTTACAAATTATGTGAAACAATATTCAAAAATTTTTAAGCAGGTTTGCCACGTAGCAAAATCTAATTATCTGGCTAGAAAAATAAAATTTTCAGATAATAAAATAAAAACTGTTTGGAATATCATTAGCAAACAAACAGGTAAAGTCAAACCTCGCGACAAAGAATATGTTTTGCAAACAGATCAAGGTAAAATTAGTTCTAATGCCGATGTAGCCAAAGAATTCGAAACTTTTTTCACAAATATTCCACTTAAGACTACTGAAGCCCTAAACTCATCACCTATGTATGCTCAAAGGCTGCTAAAGGATAATGTTAATAATTGTGATAAAAAATTCTCCTTCAGAGTAATTGAACCACAATCTATTGTAGAAACTTTTAAATCTCTTAAAGTGAAAAGAACCGAAGACCTCTGGGGATTATCGGTAAGCTTGATCAGTAATGTAATTAATACTTTAGCGCCATATTTAGCTTGTCTTTTTAATATTAGCATTGATAGTGGCGTCTTTCCAGATCTCATGAAGCTTAGTAAAGTGATACCTTTATATAAATCTGGTTCAAAAACTGATCCAGGCAACTACAGACCAGTTTCTGTGTTGCCAGTTCTTAGTAAAGTGTTTGAAAAGATTATGCTTAACCAAATGCTACAATATTTTACAGAAAACAAACTACTGCATAACCAACAATTCGGTTTCACTAAAGGACGATCAACAACCGATGCAGGAGTAGCACTCATTCGAAACATATATGATGCCTTCGAGGAATCGCAGAATGCAATTGGAGTGTTTTGTGATTTATCTAAGGCTTTTGATTGTGTTGAACACCAAACATTACTTATAAAATTAAAGCATTATGGTGTAGAGGAAGGGGCTCTCAGTCTTTTAAATTCGTATTTAGACAACAGAACACAAAAAGTACAAGTGAATGGCACGAACTCATCTGGATCTAAAGTGAAAATGGGTGTGCCCCAGGGTTCCATATTAGGGCCTTTTCTTTTCCTTGTTTACGTAAATGATTTGCCTTTTATGGTGCAACATCTGTCAAATATTGTGTTGTTTGCGGTTGATACATCTCTTATTTTTAAAGTGAATAGGAAAGAAAACGAAATTGACGAAGTAAACAACACTCTTTCAAAGATACTGAACTGGTTCACTGTGAACAACTTATTATTAAATGCTAAGAAAACAAAATGTATAAAATTTTGTTTGCCAAATGTAAAAAAGGTCAACAATAGTGTAATATTAGACAGTAATAAATTAGAATTTGTAAATACCACGGTGTTCCTTGGTATAACTTTGGATGTTTCACTTCAATGGGGACCACACATTGAAACTTTAGCGGGAAGGCTTAGTTCAGCTGCTTATGCCGTTAAGAAAATAAGACAGTTAACGGATGTAGATACTGCGAGACTAGTGTATTTTAGTTACTTCCATAGTATAATGTCTTATGGCATATTACTGTGGGGGCATGCGGCTGATATAGAAACTATTTCATCCTGCAGAAAAGAGCTATCCGCGCAATCTATCAGATGCGATCACGTGAGTCGTTACAGAATAAGTTTAAAGAAATCAATATTTTAACTGTTGCTAGTCAATTTATATATGAAAACATCATGTACGTTCGTAAGAATTTGCATTTATTTCCTAAAAACAGTGACAGGCATAATTTGAATTTAAGAAATGTAAATAAAATAGATATAGCCTTTTCGAGACTGAGTAAGGTTAAGAAGTCATTTGTGGGGCAGTGTATAAGATTCTACAATAAAATTCCAGAAAATGTAAGTAGTTTGTCAGAGAATAAATTCAAGACTCATGTCAAAAAAGTTTTGTGCTCTAGAGGATATTATAAAATAATAGATTATGTAAATGACAAAGATATATATGTTGATTCTATATCAAATACCATTACCTGAGACTGTAATCTGAATCATGACATTATTTGTAATATTCAGTAATTTTTTTTTTGTTTGGACTATTTAAAAGTGTGTGTAAACACCTATTTGAAATAAATTGTTTTGAGTTTGAGTTTTGAGTTTGAGTATGAGGAGCATAGGAACATATAGGAACAAATTCACTTTGGCGAAACTTACAGATATTAAAGAAAACTGTCTGACTTGTAGCCAAGAATGTATTGGGTTTGTCCCTTTTTTGTACAAACAGGCTACGTTTAAATGTAAAACCGGCCAAGTGCGAGTCGAACTCGCCCAAATTAGGGTTCCGTATTCTTTTCAAAAACTAAATGTTTATTTTATAAAACAAAATTATATTAGCAGTTAGTAATAGAACATATTGTATGAAAAATCTATGAACTTTTTACAAATCGAACTGCACATCTTAAGTTGGTCGATTTTTTCTCCTAAACTAAGAAAGCCTACTTCACCGTGATAGTTTTCCTTTTAAATTCATTATATAGACTACTTTCATGATTTTTTTCAAATTTACAGCAGTTTATTTAGCAGTGACACTCGAATCCAACAAAATTTGGCACTTTCAATCCTTTTTTTTTTTAAACGGAACCTTAAAACACTCAAAACTATTATTTAAGCTCTAACCAACCATACTCCACACGACTGGGTTTGATAAGATAAAAAAAATCCCCACTTTACTTGTAGGGAAGGTACCCTTAATTATTTTTTTCAATAATTTTTTATATATATCTTTGCCAAATTTCAGCTCATAAATTCTAATATTCTAGGAGCTAGGCCGCGGACAGACGTGAGGACAGACAGACACGACGAAACTATAAGGGTTTCTTAGAGCTGAATATTTTATAAATGCTTCTTTACTTGAAAATTGCTTAAAGTTCAAAGAAACCTTTAACTGATTTTATGAGATCTCTTCAACGATACTCCACGTGAGTGAGTAGGTAGACTCAAAAAAATTTCATACTCCTTTGACATGTGGGGAGGCTACCTTAAATTATTATTTTTTTAAATTTACTTCATTTTCCATTTTAGGTAATAAATTTACATTTTTATTATTGAGGCCATTTTATTAATGTAGGTTTAATAGTGACAGAGACTATGAGATACGGACAGGCAGACGGACGGATGCACAGATAAGACGAAACTATAAAGGTTCTGTTTTTTGCCATTTTGGCTCCGGAACCCTCATCATCAACCAATCTGTATCAATCTGGGTGACGAGGGGGTGAGGTCGCAAACAAGAGAGCGGCAGGGAGTGTCCATACTGTATGTTAGTACTAATATATATACTTTGACTTGTTGGTCGACTTCACACACAACCCTCGAGTTTCTTCGCAGGCGTGTGCAGGTTTCCTTCACCGTAAGAGCGTCGGATAAACTAAACGTAACATAAACATTGATACGTGGCAGGATTCGAACCAGAACCCCGTTACGCCACCGACGCTCCGAAACCCTAAAAATTAATAATTTGCATTTGTCAACTTCTGTAGAATGAATTCAAATTTGCGCCAGTGTTTACAGCCTGGCTAATTAAAAACGTTTTACTAGTCGTCTAGTCAACACGAGAACTGTATTTGTGTTTTATTAGATGGTTTATTGCATCAATATCTGTCCTCCGCGCACGGTGTCACTTTGAGCCAGGGCCGGATTAGGTACACACGAGGAAACTGTAGATTTTTTTTGACTTAAAAAAAGTATATAATTATACATTGTTACCCATTTTAGTTTATAGCAATTACTAAGCTACGCTTTTAAAAGGCTGTACCTTTTGAAACTTTACAGGTAGCCGGCTAAAATTTTCATGGAATGTGTATTACAATTATAGAGGATTTACTAAAATATAATAAAAATTTAAAATGAAAAAAGTTAAGGAGGTCCCCATACAAACATGTTGTTGCGCTATCGTTGAAACAGTAATACAAGCGTAAAACTTGTTGTAAATAAAGTAATTGTCATAAAGCAAAACAAAAAATACTAAAAACTGGTCAATTTTAAGACATACTCGTACAAAGAACGCTGAACTGAATAAGAAAATCATGCCTCTGTCGCTCGCGTAAATGTCTTTTGATTAAAATTAATAGGTTAAATTAATATTTTTATACTTTTGATGAGAGGTGTCGTGGTACGAAACCACAGTATGTATATAAGTACTTAACGAAACTGTAAGTGCGCGAGTAAGACTCGCACTTGGCCGACTTTTTCTTGGAAATGTTATCCGTAAGGGCTAATAAGAAACGTAGCGTACTATGTACTCTAAGAATACTAACTACTTTTTAACTGACTTCAAAAAAAGGGAAGATTCCATGTTCCACTGTATGAATATATTTTTACTAAGAACCAAAGTAACCGACATAGGTCACAGAATCGCTAAACTGAAGTGGCAGTGGGCAGGGCAATGGCCGTTGGGGCAGAATGTTCTTGAGTGGCGTAGGAAAACGTAGCGTTGGAAGGCCTCCTACGCGGTGGACTGACGACTTGGTGAAGCTCGCGGGAAGCCGATGGATGCGGACAGCGCAGGACCGGTCGTTGTGGTAATCCTTGAGGGAGGCCTTTGTCCAGCAGTGGACGTCTTTCGGCTGATATCTACGCTTTTAAAATACAGCCAAACAGTTTGAATGCGTATTGTGGGAGCACAAAATCTCTCAAATTTGATCTAAAATAGTGTAATTATTATTAGGTATAAGTATCCCAGTTTTACTAATATAAAAGCCTGCACTATCATTAGATACTACATACCTACTCCTTCTTTTTACAATTTGCATTGTTCAAAAAAAATAATTTTATTTTAATAACCCGCTAAATCCACTCCTGCCTAAAACCATAAATATAAGCATAAAGCCGCGGTGACAAACGTTCTGTTTGCCCACCGCGCGTGGGCGCGCGTGCGCATTTTAGTGAACACAAGCGAATTGCTTTAGAGTCACGCGTATTTATGGAATAAATCAAAGTGAATAAAAAATTGATAAACAGATTTGACAACCTATTTTTTTCTTGAAACCTAATTTGACAGAGTCGTTCTAGTTTCTAACTTTTCGGTTTAACCCGCCGAGCATGTGGTGAGGAAGTGTTACACGCGGAATGTGAAATAGCCAAACGTTCTGTTATTAGGTTATATGTAAATTAATATTGTTCTTACTTTCCTACTTAGCAAGAAGACTTTTCTTCTCATCTTCTATGTTTTAGCACACCCTGGACACTTCATACAACGGGCCAGAACTGACATTTTAAAACAGGAATGACGGAACAAACAAAATGGCGGCGAAATCCCATATATTCGACAACCAAACTGTAACCAATCTGTATCAATCCGGGTGACAAGGGGGTGAGGTCGCAATCTAGAAAGCGACAGGGAGTGTCTATACTGTATGTTAGTACTAATATATATACTTTGGTTTTAGTATCATTTTTTCCTTTATTTTTTTGCAAATTAACGTAATTACGCAACAAAGTTTAAGGATTCAGTCAGACTATCGACAATAGCAACCAAAATAACTATTGTTTTGTACATATAAATCAATTTAAAACTAAAAATCCAATTGGATATTGTATTTAATGTAAAACCTGAAATAGAATTATGTTTTGAATTTGAAACCGTGTACGAGTATTTATATTCATTTGAGCATTCGGACTCTTTTCAAATAAATACCAAAAAGCTTTTAAGTTTTTTGAAAATTAATAAATGCTTTTATTTAACTTGCAATGTGTGTAAGTATGTACGCATGTATGTTTTGTTTAGTTCAAATCCTGCGATTGATTTAAGAGTGACTCAGCTGTGAGTGATTATGCTGAAATTTTAAATGAAGCCGTATTCCCTGTGACAATAGAACTGATCTGATCTTTGGAGGTGGAATCAAGGTCCCAGAATTGCCCTTTATTTTTCGATGGAATCGTAGGAAATACAATACTGTGCTCATCTCTTTGAATTTGGAACCGTGAATTTTTATATTCATTTGAGCATTTGGCTTTTTGAGCATAGAAACTCTTTTTAAATAAAAGCTTGTACCATAAAGCTTTTAGGTTTTTCGAAAATTATTAAAGGACACAATATGTGAAGTACCTATACGAAGAGCTGCCAGCTCCCGATATGGCGTTATATTTGTCAAATTAATAAGCGGTAAACTTACGAACACTTGTGCAGGCGCAGGCACGGTTGGGCGTCTCGATGCGTGATTGGCTGGCTCGTAATTGTAACAGTTTAGCATTTGTTTCGAACACCCTGAACAACGCAGGGTTGTGTAACAATGTTTAAGTTGCAAAAAATGCTAAACACGTTAAAAAACCGACTTCCATCACAAAAACTTTGCATTATTATTTTTGGTTTTTGTTAATTTTCTAATAAAGTACTACACCGATTTTGATAAAATTTATATGGGACCACACGGGAAGCACTAGCTTTCAAATAAAATAAGAAACATAAAAATCGGTCAACCCAGTCAAAAGTTCTGAGGACACACACATAAAAAAAACATACAGAAGAATTGAGAACCTCCTCCCATTTTGGAAATCGCTTGAAAATAGTCTAAAACTTAGTTACCGAACAGGAAATTTTCGTCACAATCAAATCGACGTGTCTGTGCGGGACACAGGGTACGGTGTCCATCACTTCACCACCACCGCTGGGGCGTGGGTCTCTTCCCAAACTCGGGATGGTTGGGCCATAGTCCACACACGGGGGCCTAGATCTAGTGGCGTGGCGTCAGGAGATTTCAAGCCGCCTACGGTCTGTAAGGCCTTTGACACGGCTTAACGGATGACGTTCACCGCTTTAAGTGATAGCAACCGGCACCAACGGCTTAACGTGCCTTGCGAATGGTGTGGCGTACTATCTATAAATCTCGTGTCACGGTGTTTGTGTTCGTCCTCCTCCGAAACGGCTCTACCGATTTCCATGAATTTTTTGTGTATTTGGTAGGTATAGGAATAGGTTGTAAAGTATATTTCAATATGGCAAAACAAAAAGCTTTTTTTAAAAAAATATTATTTTAAGTGTATATTTTGTACAATAAAGAGTACCTACAATAACAAACAAACAATTTTTGAGAGGTAAAGAAAATAAATCCAGCTAACACAATGACTTGAGCATTTGAGCAAGCTATAATAAAGATTCAGTGTTGTCACAGAAAGTCGTTAAAAAATCTCTCACATCCAAAATGTTTTTTTTTTCTTTGCGCACATTTTATATAGCTTATTAGATAAATGTTTACATCGTAACATTTGCAACCCTGGGCTAGTAACACGTTGTGGTCAGAAGAGCCTGCTGTGAGATTCGCAAGTTAGATTTATAGCGACCACGGATACGCGAGTTTGCTGGCGCTCCCGACAAACGTGTCTTTCTGACTTTTTTAATTAAGAGTCCCCAGGAGGCTCGAGTTTCCATACAAACGTAGTTCTGCTTTAATAGAAAAAGTACATGCCGGATTGTATCCAAACTTTGCAAATATATTGATGTTTGTAATTAGTTTTCGATGTATTAATATAAAACGAAAAAAAATAAGAGCAGTTTCAAACTTTCAGCACAATACCAATTTAAGCCTTCATTTTGTTACGTTTCAATTTACTGCGATGAAAACTAATTAGAAACATCGATATGTATCTACTCAACGTATTTGCAAAGTTTGGATTCAATCCGGCATGTACCTTTTGTATGAAAGCGGAACTACGTTTACATGGAAGCTCGAGCCTCCTGGGCAAAAGCAATTATTTGTTTAAGGGGCAAAAGCAATTATTTGTTTAAGGGGCAAAAGCAATTATTTGTTTTAAGTACCCCCCAAGTGTTTTACACACATTTTTAAATAGTAAAAAAAAACATTATTATCTATTACTACATACCTTTTAACATTATTTTCAAAAATAATGTTAAATGTCCGTGCCGCACCCACCCCTCTAAAGGTTAGAGACTCTACACTTGACGTTGTTGACGAATATGTGTACCTGGGACAAGCAGTCCAGCTAGGTAGTTCCAACTTCAAGAAAGAGATCAATCGTCGAATCCAACTCGGCTGGGCAGCGTTCGGGAAGCTTCGCAATATCTTCACGTCCCAAATACCGCAGTGTCTCAAGAATAACGTCTTTGACCAGTGTGTGTTGCCAGTGATGACATAAGGAACTGAGACATGGTCGCCTACTATGGGCCTCATAAGAAGGCTCAAGGTCGCCCAAAGGGCAATGGAGCGAGCTATGCTCGGCATTTCCCTACGCGATCGAATCAGAAGTGAGCAGATCCGCAGGACAACCAAAGTAACCGACATAGCTCACAGAATCGCTAAACCTAAGAGGCAGTGGGCAGGGCACATAGCAAAGATAGGTAGTATAGGTAGTAAAGTTCTCGAGTGGCCACCGCGAAATACTTGGGAGACGCCTTTGTCCAGCAGTGAACGTCTTTCGACTGATATGATGATGATGATGACTGTCACAGTTTGGGATAGCCACAAACCCTTTAAAATTCGTTTTTATTACACTCTCTGGGGATTAAATCTGCTGATCGATTTGTTTTTTTACTTGTTTTTTATTTGATTTACATGGAAGACATTTGCGCGATCTATGACGTCCTCGGCGAGATATATACATATATATGTCCCAGGCAATTCGTATGATTCGTCATTCTTCAAAATGCCTAAGGCAATTTGTATACTATTAAGTAAAAACTTCAAAAAAAACGATTCAGACGGAGCTCCGCTAAGTTATTATCCTGCTTTCAACCGCTTTCGTAGCATAGTTTTTTTTTATATTATTTACAATGACTCCACTCGCTTTCCACCAGAAGACAGCGAGTTTGATTTCCGGCAGGGTTTTACTTTATTAGACTCTATTTGGTTAGTGTTAGGGCATTTTCTAAGCATGCTACGTACCACCGCTTTATCGGTCTAGCCGCCAAACATCAATATTCACAGCATTGATGAATTTTGGCATGAAGATAAGATGACCTTTTCGCTGGGTCGTTTTGTTGATCTTTTAATTTGTGTGCTTAAACATTTACGAAACATTATACAAGTGTCGATAGCTTACGCCTTGTTGAGACAAAGATTTAGAAACCAAAGTATTCGGGTCACATCACTTAATAAACTAGCGGGATCCGACGTCTTAATTCGGACATTGTTTTTCTATGTACATGCTTCGAGTAGTCATTAACTCTCCTGAGACGCCTACAAGAGACAATCCAGCTAGTAGGGTTGCCACCATCGACAATTATAGAGTAACCGAAAATTTCAATCAAATCGAACGAAAGTATGGCTTGTCGAAGTGTCCATCAATAACGAAACGCTTGGAATAATTATAGCTCTGTAGCACACACCAAGTACTGAAGATTGACTTTTAAAAAGTGTACCTGTGAAATTTTCTTACCTGTGGATCGTCCATAAAGTATTCGCTTATTCACTTCCAAGAAAGCTTGCTGATGAGATTTTTTTAAATTCAATCTCTTTATTTAATATAGGTACTTTCTACATTAAATAAAGTAATAAAATTAAAAAAAAATCTCATCAGCAAGCTTTCTTGGAAGTGAATAAGTGAATACTGTATGGAATCTGTATGGACGATTCACAGGTAAGAAAATTTCACTGGGCTCCAAGAACAATGAACATACTCTCTTTATCGAAATCCGGTTTCCAAAACTAGTACATGACAAGTAAAAGCAGTAGCTGAGTATAAGTACCTAAATGAGGAGCTGCCTTGAAAACCTAAAAGTGTACAAGGAAATGTTGCAACGAACTTCAGGCTCTACAAGTTTACGTAATGATTGGGATCACGGAAAAAAAACTCGTTAAAAAGCATTTGCGATAATTCAAAGACAATTTCTATTCAGCTTTGGCCTTTGCCAACACTATCCACAAGTGGCTGATTCGTTGTGCACTGTTTCAGTTTGAGACTTGAGTATCGTTTGAGTCGCAATCGAAAGCGAGTAATGGATGAGATTCCCATGAGCGATGACTGGCCGGTGTGGTGCCGATGTGGTGACGTTATTCTAGTGAATTGCAAAGACATTGCATCGTAAGCACAGATAATATGCGCCACGCTTCGCTAAATAAGTCGGGCAAGAACACCGTACACCGAGATTTTCATACAGATTCCTACGTTTGACAATCAGTACATTTGTATGATAATTGACAACACCAAACACGTCAAAAACAATAAAAATACATCAATAAAAAAACACTTAAATCCGTTCACAATCTACGAAGAAATCGTTTTAATGCTTTAAGCAAGAAGAATTCAATTTAGTGATCCTATATCTGAGGGTTTATCTTTGGCCAACTGCCATAGAAAAAAGGTAAGTTTTTCTATATCCTTAAAAAAACTTGTGAGTTCATTTTTAATTGCTTTTTTCTGGAGCCAGTGTACTGTTACGCCAAAGAAAAAAATCACTATGTGCTCAATGGCATATTTTTGAGTACCAAACCAATTTGTTGGGTCCAGTCCTACCAAAGATCTAATGAAACGCACCAACCATGTAATTACAAGTACATTTTAGACCACCGTTAGACTAATCCCATGACACATAACTTCATCACCTTTGTTGTGTCGTAACACCCTTCTACAATCAGTAAATATTAATGATTGAATTTAATAAAATGTCACAACGTCATTACTTTCTGAAACATAAGGAAAAATAGCAAACAAAACGAAACATAATTAACATCGCTAGAAACGTTAAAAAAGTCGACTTCAATCACCAAATTGCTATGTTAAACTGACGTGTTTTTCCAGCGATTGGTACACACTTAACAGTCCATATCTTGAAAACTACTAAACTGATTTTGATGAAACTGGCACTGTTTCCTAAGTTTGAAAAATTAAAAAAAATAACCTTGCATTAAGAGATCTAGTTTCTAAGAAATACGTAGACAAACAAATTCATACATGCATACATCGTCATCGTATCAGCTCATATACGTCCCCACCGAGGGGTTCGAGCCTACCCTGTAATAGGGTGATTCGCGCCTTAAACATACATACACTTATGAAATTAGGCATACCTGTTAAGAAGCCTACATAGACGAATATAAATATATGAATATATACAGATACAAATATTGTGCAATTCCAAAAAATAGACAACCTCCTTTTTTAAGTCAGTTAAAATCAATGTCTTCTAAAATGAGGAAGGACACAGAAAGACAGTGCATTAAATCCTAGATGAATTATTATTCATTTCATGCCACAAAACGCATGGCTGTGTCCACTGGACGCGCAATAGAAGTTAATCTTTTTAATGATTAATATTGTCCGTGCGAAGCGTAAATCATGGCGACCCTACACCGTTCAAGTGAGCATGCATCATATGAACTATTACATCGTTTCTTAGGGTGTTCTTGGCGTGTGGTGGATTTATTCCAGTTCTATACATACTTGTAGTCCCTATACAATTAATAACTACAACAAGGTCACAGCTTATTCGCTGTGGTCTTCGTTTTTCCTTTTTAAATAATATTCTTGTTTTTTTTAAAAATTGAATTCAGGTGCTTACCTACTTAATCATTTTAATTAACTAAGGCAATCTCAGTGGTGTAATGGTAAGTCCATTCACTTCACACAATGACGTCATGGGGATTTCCGGGAGGGGTGTAACTTTTTACTCGACTACGAAACTAGGAGGGTTATGTATTTGACAGTATATGTTTGTATTTATGTGTGTACGTTCATCTGTTGCCTTGTATTTCCTAAACCAATTAAACTATTTATACAATGTATAAAGGATGTAAGAAAATTGATGTAGAAACCGTTAACTGAGGGTTCTACTCATCATACTGAACAACTTTCCCCAGGAACCCAGAGTCATTTCTGAAAAAAAATTGGGACACTTCATACAAAGTACACAAAATTGGTCGATCAGCTGATCGATACGTATAAAGAATTTTTAAAAATGCGATTTCAGCAAAGTCGTAGAACAAAAGTTGTTCAGTGTGATGAGTAGAAGCCTCAGTTAACGGGATCTACACCAATTTTGATACAGGGTATAAATACAGAGGCCAGCACATCAAGCTAGACACTCGTAGTGCGATTCTGACCCATACGCATACGGCATAAGATCGGTACAAAGTCCAAAGTGGTTAACTTAATATGAAAATGTTTTCAATCTCAAATTATCCCCCAAGCGATATTATGAGACGGCTAATGTACGCGCGCTACAGTTAAGCGACAGGACATGCGGGTAGCGAAAAATATGGAAATAAAAAAACAAAACCCGACTACGAAAAATCCTTACTTAAAATACGAAAAAAAAACCAACCTTTTTTCCTTGTTTCATCTGGGGCAATAGGCGAGGTCGCAAACTCTGTCGTTATCAAAACTTATATCATACTAGCTTTTACTCGCGGCTCCGCCCGCGTGGATATCGTTTTTGTGACTGTGTAGCTGGTGCCAGCGACTTCGGGTGATGTTCTCTTGCTTAACAATTCACTTCTAATAGCTTTTGCCTTAGGATTCGTTTGCGCTGAACATAGTTTTGGGGAACCTTTGGGGGTGCGCGGTGCGCGAGCCGCAAGCAGTTGCAAGCGTGAGAATTAAGTTTCCTTTAGATCCCTCGGGAACTATGTCGGGCTATGCTAGCTAATTAGTAGTCTGTGTCACTTTCCAACCCCACAACTATCTCTGTGCCAAATAGCACGTCAATCCTTCGCTTCATTGTGACGTGACAGAAATTGACAAAAAAAGAAAGAGTTAAGAGCTATTTATAATATTAGTAGGATCGGATAGGTAGGAAGTACCAATCGTTATGGTTTGCGACTAAGGCTATTACCCCAGATAAAGTAAAACATAAGGGCTATGATTTCAGGCGGGAAACTCTTAATTTCTTACTTTTCAGTCTAGTTGTCTATTGCGTTGGGAATCTTGGTAAACCCGCTTCTATCTCCAGCATCATAGTCACTCACCAGCAGGCTAAAATGTATTTACTTTGCAGCAGGTGAGATGATCCCAAGAGCTCATCAATTGTATATAAAATTACATAATTTTTAAATATATTTTTTTAAAAACTATTATGACCTCCTATAAAATTAATTACTTATATAATTATAAAATTAGCGTATTGCATTTTTTCAGACCTCCTTTCTTAGTTTTTATAAGTAATTATCTTTTATTTCTATTACATTATTTCCATAATCACACACAAATCAAGAAAACGAATGCGCACTATCGAATGAAAAAGCCGCACACCTTATTTTAATGGTGGTTAGGAATCCTGGCCATTCCTGTAATAGGCTCAATTAAGAGTTGGCCGCGACTTGCGTACGCGCAGCCTACATTTGTAACAATCGCGGAAATGTGTGGTCAGCTGCTGCAGTCGTCAGTTACAGTCAAATACAATGAAATTTTTAATTTAAAAAATCTGATGAAGTATCAGATACGCAAGAGAACCAAAGTAACTGACATAGCTCACAGAATCACTAAACTGAAGTAGCAGTGGGCAGGGCACATAGCTCGTAGAAGAGATGTCCGTTGAGGCAGTAAAGTTCTCGAGTGGCGACCGCGCACCGGAAACGACCTCGTGAAGATCGCGGGAAGTCAGTGGATGCGGGCGGCGCGGGACCGGTCGTCGTGGAAATCCTTGGGGGAGGCCTTTGGGAGTTGACGTTTTGACGGCTGATATGATGATAATGAATACGGCAGATGAAGGCTTCTTGGTTTTCGCTTCTGTTTACTTTTTAACTGAATATAGTAGGTATACCTAACTAATTATTTACAGTATACTATAAATGAGTATTTAATAATTAAGAGCGTCGGTGGCGTAATGGCTAGGGCCGCTACCTCCTGTCCGAAAGGTCGTGGTTTGAATCCTGCCACGTACCAATAATTTCTAATTTCGATTTCATATGTGCGTTTATCCGACGCTCTTACGGTGAAGGAAAACATGGTGAGGAAACCTGCACACGCCTGCGAAGATACTCGATGGTTGTGTGTGATGTCGACCAACGGGCCCGCGTGGTCGACTAAAGCCCGATCGCCCTAATTCAGGGTAGGCTCGAGCCCCTCGGTGGGGAGCTAAAATGATGATGATGAACCTAAGGACATACTTGGACTAGATATTCGTGAGAGTAAGTTTTTTGTTCGACGCAAACTTGATACGAATCTTCGAATGGGTTCCTCCTCTGTAGAGCTTGCAAGGTCTTTGAATAAATTAAATTATTATGTGACTTATGCACAGCTCTCCTTTGGTTTTGCTATTTCAGTACGGAACCCTGAATTTAATAGAACAATAAAGTCTGCATTCTCCCTATTACTTGACAAAAACTCCACGGTAAGTTCCATTTCGTAATTCAGGGTAGGCTCGAGTCCCTCGGTAGGAACGTATATGTGTTGATATGATAATGATGAGTAATTGAGTACCATAGTAGTAGTTTTCTCGAAAGCATATTTCCTGAAGATGTTTTTACTTCATCATTTGAACATTAGGATTTGAATTTTAGTGCCCCCAGGTTGAAGAAAGAGTTACTATTTAAACCAACCCATCTACCAACTTCCTAAATTTCAAACAAACATATATTTAGACAAAAATGTATCACGTACTTATTCATTTACTAGCTTTTTTGGCTGCGTTTTTACTACTGTCTTTGTGGGTGAGTGGTGCGCTTGCGGAGACATAGCCTATGTCACTCAAGAGTAATGTAACTTTCTGTTGGTGAAAGAATTTTTGAAATTGGTTCAGCAGCTCCAGAGTTTACTTCCTACAAACAAACTTACAAACTTTACCTCTTTGTAATCTTAGTGAAGATTGTTACACTTCATACAACGGGCCAGAAATTACATTTCAAAAAAGGAATGACGGAACAAACAAAATGGCGGCGAAGTCCTATACGTTCGAAAACCAAACTGTTACCAATCTGTATCAATGTTGATATGGGTGACGAGGGGGTGAGGTCGAAATCTAGAGAGCGGCAGGGAGTGTCCATACTGTATGTTATTACTAATATATATACTTTGTTGTTAGTACATATGACAAAATACCTCTTTCTAAGTTCCTACCTCTAAATCGAAGTGTCAACTTGAAACATTTTTAGAGTAATCAAAATATTTGTCATCCGCACAACCCGTAACCCTGGGCCATAAACTATAATTTTGACGAATATTTCTGACAATTCGCACCTAAGCTCCCCGAATTGAGAGCCAAGTCATACAATGATTTCTCTTTAATAGAGTCATGTAATAAAGGCTTATAAAGTCATTGAGCCTCCCGGTCTTGTGGGAAAGACAAACAGACGGCCGTAGTGCTAATTCGATATAAATTGACCCCCAATAAAATGTCGGTGTATGGTGAGCTTTGACAAATTGTTGAATGAAAAGCGTGAAGCAAGAGGAAACTGGAATTTGTTTGATAGGCATTCATTCATGAGAATGTTATATTAGTAGGTAGGGGTCTAAAGAGACGTTTAGCAAAAAGGTTTGGACATATTTATTTGTATGGAGCGTTGCATAGTGACAATGTACATAACTTGTACCGCTATAGTACCTATATATGTTCCTTTTTTATATTGCGTTTGTTTTATTTTATTTTTTGAGTTTTTTTTTTTTAAGTTTTTGTAATTTGTTTTTTTTTAACTAGTGTTTACAATAAAGAGTATTTATCTTATCTTATCTTATAATATTTTTTCAATACAGTTTTTAAATATGGCGTACTTTCAGAGGCTATAACTATGATTCGAAAATTAAATCTTTTGCACAGGCATCTTTCTTTTACGCGGTCGTGACTTTCTTTTACGAGCTCGATCATTCATTACTTTCGCAGTTTAGTTTCAAATTTATAGTTTGATTTCATCGTATCAGCTCATATTCGTCCCCACCGAGGGGCTCGAGCCTCCCCTGATTTAGGGTGATTTCGGATCTAAGTCGACTACGCGGACAAGTGCGGGTTGGTCGACTTCACACACAACCTTCGAATTACTTCGCAGGCGTGTGCAGGTTTCCTCACGATGTTTTCCTTAACCGTAATTGCGTCAGATAAACGTATGAAATCCAAATGCGAAAACACATTGGAACGTGGCAGGATTCAAACCACGACCTCCCGGACAGGCCCTAGCCGTTACGCCCCCGACACTTAATTTAAAAATTTACAGTCAATTTAAAAAAGTTTAATAGCAAGGAGTTTTGATACATAGAATAAAGTCGTTTAGTTTTTATACGAGGAAAAATAAAAGATTCCGTACGTCTTGGCATTGAATTCACAAAATTCTTTTATATGGTTGTTTAGTATATTTAATTACTAGATAATTATTTATTTATTTCCACATCAAAATTTGTCAAAAATCTAATAGGCTGTTTATGCTTACGAGCCCGTTGCCTAGTTTCGTTGTAAAAAAATGACCAGTTACAAAAACGTGTCATTTTCTGAAAATTTTCATTTTCTATTTACCTATGTACCTATGTATATTGAAAACATAAACATACTCGTATTTAATCCTTTGATTTGTTTTTTAACTATTTTCCACAACGGTATTGAAAAAAGTCGTGTGATACACGGGTGTGTAGATTATTGCATACTCGTGGCAAGAAATTATTTTAATCTTAAAATTTAGGAAAACTTGAATGTCTTCAGTCTATTTCGAATGCTTACGTGGTGAAATATAAGTAAATATTTCTTCCATGCGCATTAAAAAAAATCCAATAAATCATCATACAAATTCCTAGAAATTATCAAGTTATAGTTAGTTTTTTTCGAATGGAATTTTATGAAGAGACTTTCATTGTTTAGTTGAATTGAAATAATAAACAAATTGCGATTATTCAATGTATTATGAGGGTGTTGATAGAATACTTTTATGATATTCTAGAGCTTTTCAAAAACTGAACAGAATGACTGAACAAGTAACAGCCAGTTAATATTAATGGCATTATGTATAAGAGAACTGAATCAACATTCATAAACTATGAGCAGTCATTAACGTAAAGTTATATGTAAGAGGTATTTAAGTATTGATCAGCAAGTCAAAGATTTAAACAGTTTTAGTCATTCAATGTATAAGTTCAATGAACGAAGATTTAATTGTTTTTATTTTTCTATTTAGCGAAACAAACTATTTTTCCAATAAATTGATGTGGATTGTCCCTTTAAATGACGCAATACACACTTGAATATGTGATAGCATATCCGAACTATACTCAGCGTTGTGCGTGTCTAAATGCAAATTATACTAGTTGCGGCTGCGCATATTTATAGACACAAGTTGCATATAAATATCTTCTTTAAAGACTGTTTAAAGACGCCCACTAAAGCAATTTATTCGAATTCGAAAAATAATCAGAATTTATCTAGTTGTATGTATCACCAAAATAATTAGTATTCAAATGCCTACGGAAGTTAAAAACCAAATGAAATGTGGTATGTACCGATGAAATATGACATCTACCGATTTTTTGACTAATATTAGGATAATTTTTAAAATTTTGATGAGAAAAAGAATAATTTCTGATAAAAATTAAAATATTTATTTTCTAATAACGAATTATTCTTTCTGAAAAGCTGTTAAAAAATTACTCTTAGTAAATAAAATTATTTTTCAAAAAAACCGTCAGGAATCATCTAGCTAGATGTGACTGACCAAATTTGTGATCAAGCTAAAATTTGTGACCAAAATCTCGTGACGGTCACAAATTGTCATCTAGCTCATCTAGCTAAATGCGACTGACGAAATTTGTGACAAAAAAAGTCTGACGGTCCGTCAGTCACAAGACCGTCAGCGGACCGTCTTGTGACCAAAACTTTAAATGATGGTCATTTCACATCACTAGTGATAGCCTTTAACAGTAACACAAAACTCAAGCGAACACAGGCTACAATAATAATATGTAAATCGTTAAATTGGTGCGAGACACAAACGGGTCTTTGAATTATCCATTAGCCGACATTGTGACTTGCTGTACACTTTATACGCGCAGACGGATTGACCCAGAAACTTTTGGAGAAATGGAGCTATCAAAATTCACAGATGGATTGAAGAAAATACTGACAATAAGTAACAGTAAAGGTGAAAATTTCTTCCATGAGGTGATCAGAAGTGGAAGTTTCTCCCTCATAGGAAGATTTTCGAACTCCCTTTCACTGGAGCTCAGCGCCGTCAAATAGAAGTGTTCCGAGACAGGATCTATGTGTTGAGCCAAAAAAAGGATAAATTGTTTCAGCAGACGGATTCCGCAAGTAGAAGGAATGAGATAAGTCAAATCGACCGTGACATTGAAAGTTATAAACAATCGCTGATTAGGATTTACAGTAGCAGTAATTTCTTTCCCATGGATATTCATTTGTTGTGACTCAGTTTTTTAATTATTAAATGTTTAAGAACACTTATTTGAGTTTTACTTTCCATATCATTAATAAGCAGCTATTTTATAAGTCGAATATAAAATTACCTGAAAAAAAGCAATTCTGACCCCTTCGATGATATCCGATAACTAGGTCATGAATATTTTTGATAACTAGTTCAGTCATCTTATCTTCACCCAGCAACTGCCAGTTATAAACGAATTTTCTCAAAGAAACGACGTGTGTTGATAAGAAATCAAGTGACTATTGTTATCGACACCTTCCAAAAATCACAATGGCACAAAATGTAAGCATACTAATTTTATTTTTTCGTCAGTTCAGCTCGAAGTTTTTTTATGAACATGCACTCAAGAACCTGTTTCTTTCTATAGCAAAATATGGAATACATGACATCACTCACAAAAACAGAAATAAAAGTGCGCCTTCGGAGAATTGATGGTTTTAAACGAATTAAGGAGCAGATGATGAAGTTACCCCGTTCTTCTGCTGTCCAAGAAGAAATAATTAGAATCGACTCCGAAATTGCGCAACAAAAGCGCCTTATCCTGGAAATCTATCATCGATTCGGTTTCCATCCCTTAGATATTCATCTCTTGTAATGTAAGTTTTTATAAATAAATCTTTTCAAACCACGAAGGCTAGATAGAAGGAGGACGCATGAATATGTACCTGAAGTTCCGAACGTTCAGTTGAACGAAATTATCTAGATAACGAAGAAAATTATCTAGATTGTTAAAATGGCTGACTGGCCTAGAAAATGACGCAGTGAGGTATCTCGGGACTTCTGAGATTGGGAATAACAATTTCGGTACAGATAATACTCACCCCTCGATATTCCACTTTTTCCAAAAAACTTTTTCCAATCCATGTCACTTGGTTTTATTTATTTTGCATATCGTGCATGTGTGAGTGCTCTTTAAATCTTGTATTTAAAATTTCATCATACAAATAATGTTTTCTTATGTAACTCAGTGTACACGGACAAGTCTAATTTTGTAATGAACAAAGGCAATGTACAACGAAACGAACCTACAGGCCGCTGACGTTACCTACGCGTAGCCGCGCCCTTTGGCGTGACGAAATGACTGCAGAGGTGTGGCTGAATGTTGTCACATCACCGCTAGAGTTTTGAATAGTTGTCAGGGTTTTATAAGTGTGCGTGCGACGATTTTGAGAGCGCGGAGAAACTGAATTAGATGCTAATTTGCTGACCATGTTCAGCAACTTTTTAGGTTTATACTAACAGCATATTCTAGTCAACACATGTTAGTGCATTTCGATATTAGAACGAAAATGTCACGTGAATTTCGTTATCACGTTGCAACACTTGGTTACATCACAAGTTACGCAATCTTATAAATTAACGTAACGCGCAAAATAGACGTTTGGATATTGTTCTATTGCTTCACATGACCAAGTTTTCGTTTGAAAATAAATGTCCTTTTGGAGTAACGGTAATAGATTCG
This sequence comes from Coleophora flavipennella, assembly GCA_947284805.1. Classification (NCBI taxonomy): domain Eukaryota; kingdom Metazoa; phylum Arthropoda; class Insecta; order Lepidoptera; family Coleophoridae; genus Coleophora; species Coleophora flavipennella. The sequence goes on along the minus strand of OX369279.1, from coordinate 2,210,653 downwards.
CTGAAAATGATTTTATTGGTAACATTTTTGGGTAAAGTTTTTTTTTTAATTTTGAGCTCTAATTCTTTGTAAATTTTAATTTGAAAACTATGCCTATTGACATTAAAAACCCTCGCCTTCGACTCGGGCTTGTTCATGACAGCTCTTTTACAATAATAACCTACTTTCCACCCTTGTATCACAATTGACCGCCTCCGTAGCTCAGAGGCAATGTTCACTGGCTTTACACAGGAGGTCGCGGGTTCGATTCCCGGCGGGGTCAATTGTAAGACTCGGTTTGGTTGGTGGTAGGGCATTTTCTAAGCCCGCCTGGCTAGCTACCACCATCTTATCTAAGTCTTGCCGCCAAATATCAAAGTTGATATCATTGGTGTGTTCCGGCATGAAGATAAGATAGCCAGTTCCCCATTGCGTTGGGGAATCTTGGTAAGCCCGCTTCCATCTTCGGCAACATCGTCACTTACCACCAGGATCTTCAAGGCAAGAGTGAATAGGCATTATTTGAGTTTGCGTGTACCATCCTCGGCTGCATCATCACTTACCATCAGGTGAGTTGCAGTCAAACGCACTCAAATTTTTAATAAAAAAAAAAGGTGAGATGTTGTCAAGGGTTTACCAATTGTGAATTTAAAAAAATGTACTATTGTAGTAATCTTTCGCACACGATTAAAGTTATAGAAAGAAAGAAAGAAATGATGTTTATTCGGCAAAAAATAAATGGAAAAATCATTTTAGTATTAGGTACTTAATATAAATAAACTATATCTAAAGATTAAGACTAAAAACTAAAATGAAATTTTATGCCGAATAGGTCCAAAACTCAGCATGGTGCTGTGGTTTTATTACTAAAACCATAGCGCTGATATTCTGTCTGGACGCAAAGGAGGGGAGAAAAAAGAAAAGGGGTGGGCCTACGAACAAAGCGGACTCACTAATCACATTGTAGAATTTAATTGGTGTAAAGAAGATCAATACAATATTATTATAGTTATAATGATAGTCATCATTACAGTTCATATACGTCCCCACCGAGGGGCTCGAGCCTACCCTGAATCAGGGCGATTAGGCCTTAGTCGACCACGCGGGCCCAGTGCGGGTTGGTCGACTTCAAACACAACCTTCGAGTTTCTTCGCAGGCGTGTGCAGGTTTCCTCACGATGTTTTTCCTTCACCGTTAAAGCAATCGGTAAGTATGTACGTAAGTTTTTGAAAAACTCATTGGTACATTGGCCGTCCAGATTTGAACCCGGTACCTCTGGTTAGATGGACCGAGTCGTTACCGGTTGAGCCACCGACGCTTTTTATACGCGACGATATATAAATTAGTGAAGATAGAAAGAGAGATATTATTTTTTTACCAACAATATCGGTTGTCAAAACAATCAAAACAAACCTCACTAAATAGTATAAAACAAAGTCGCTTCCCGCTGTCTGTCCGCCCCTATGTATGCTTAGATCTTTAAAATTACGCACCGGGTTTGATGCGGTTTTTTGTGATAGATAGAGTGATTCAAGAGGAAGGTTTATATGTATAACACATGCATAATGTAGTAGAGAAACACTGATAATTTTCAGAGGTTTCTAATGTCATGTCGTAAATAAACACATTTTTTTGCTCTTACATTGCCAACGCTGGCTGAACCCTACGAGATAGATCAAAGTAATGTACTACAGTATTGTACATCTTACAAAGGTCTACAAATGGTAGACCGCGATGGTATATGTCTATCTATTAGGGATAACCCACAGTAACAATTTTTTATCCTTTACTTTTACAAGAAATAATGGCTTATTTACGAAGCGATTTTAAACAATACAGCATTAATCCTTATCCAATTAAGTACCCTAAATACATTATACATTTAATATAGATCAATATGGCCCTTTTACATAAGTCCGCTGGTGTCATAAATAAATGGTCACGTTATGCATATACCCTATTGGCCGGTTCTACCGAAAACAGATCTAAGTCTCTTTCGTTGTATGTATCCGTTGCATTTCAGTTTTCTGACCTGATCAAAATGACGGCTACGTGGTGTGCTACGAGTTGCGACTGACGTAGCAAACTATCTACTCGTAAATGTTCCAATTAAAAAAGTTCAGTTTTTTTTTATATAATATAACAAAACCGGCCAAGTGCGACTCGGGTTCACACAAACAGCTCCCAAACTTTTTTTACCAACAGAATAAGACCTCTCACTAAATTCTTTGCTTTAGGTAAATAGGGGTCTATTTGTTCTGGATAATAGAAATTTCCTTTTTCCTCTGGGAACTAAAGGACTTTAGATTTTCGAATAGAGATTTTAGGCCTAGTGGTTTCTAATAGAGATTTTAGGCCTAGTGGTTACTAATAGATATTTTAGGCCTAGTGGTTTCTAATAGAGATTTTAGGCCTAGTGGTTTCTAATAGAGATTTTAGGCCTAGTGGTTTCTAATAGAGATTTTAGGCCTAGTGGTTTCTAATAGAGATTTTAGGCCTAGTGGTTTCTAATAGAGATTTTAGGCCTAGTGGTTTCGTAAATAATGGGGAATGGTCAATTTTCGCCTATTTTTTTGTAAATAACTTCAAAACTATTCATCTTGAAATTTTAAAAAAATATTTGAGATTCTCACAACAAGTTTTTTTATTTGATATGTCATATAATATATTATTTTTAAAAACTCTATTTAAAAAAATCTAATACATTCCCCGAAAGTGGCCTTTATTATAGGATTAAGTTTATTTACTTGACACGTCCGTCTTTGGGTCACAGATTTACATATGTGTACTAAATTTTAACTCAATAGGTCCAGTAGTTTCCGAGCAAATTGCATGTGACAGATGGACGGACAGATAGACACACGAGTGATCCTATGTGGATTTTGTTTTACTTTTTCAGGGAAATTCCCCTAAAAGTACACTTTTTCTTTGCACAATAGATATAAAAAGGAGGGGTAATAAATGCATACTGCCCTATGTTTCCCTGGTACATCTATAAAGCAAATTATAAAATATTTTATAAAATATCGCTTTATTTTTAGTTATTACCTGACTACGAAAAAAAGAGGGTTATTTTTTGATACTTCATTTAGTTATGATAGCTAGTAGTACTCTTTCTAATATTACTGAAGGTTGCCTGGCGGAAATCCGCCCCTTTTTAAATTTTGATCACCCATTTCAAACCCTATTTTGATTAAAATGTTAAATATTTTCATAGTAATACAACATCAATATCTACGTTCTATAAAACCACATCAAGTCCCGCTTTCAATTTGTCATCTACGAGTATACTACTATTATAAAGAGGAAAGATTTGATTGTTTGTTTGCATTGAATAGGCTCCGAAACTACTGGACCGATTTTAAAAATTCTTTCACCGTTGCTATAGGCTATATCATTTATTTTTTTTATTAGGGATCCTTAATAAAACACTAATCATGTAACCCAAGGTGTAATAAATGACCTAAAAGTTTTGCATTATCTACAAAAAGTAGTGTAGTGCAGTGTAGTGTAGGGTAGTGTAGTGTATAGTATAAGGCGATACGAAGTTCGCCGGGACAGCTAGTAATAAATAATCGTAAAAGTTTAAGGTTATATATTTTCAGAGTAATTTTATTTTCAGTTTGTTTATGTTAATAAGACCCACAATCGTTGGAAATTTGAATTCCATAATTTTAATGATTTTCGTATATAGATAAACTGAGATCAAATCTTTTTTTGAAATTTTACCCAAATTTGAGATTTTTCGATACAAAATTGCCGAACTAAATTTTGTTTAATTTTAAAATTAAGTTTACCTCGTACGTTTGAGTTTAATCTAGACAGACACCACGTAAGGTTATATCAGTCGAGATCTCTGGTAGCTAGAGTATCGTTCGTCGCCAAAATCTCCTTTTTTTTTAAAGCCGACCGATACTACAAAGAGTGTTTAAAAATATTTTACGTTTTGCAGTTACCGACTATCTTTTTTTTTCAAAGTTGTATTTAATTTATTTCTTTGTTCACTGTAATTAGTTTACAAAAGAATATCAATTTCAAAAAATTACTATAATCGTAAAATCAATTTTAGCGGGGTTACCCTTGCATCGAAAAGCCTTTGAAAGACGTTCAACGTCAAAAAGCCGGCCATGTGCAAGTCGGATTCGCACACCGAGAGTTCCGTACCACCTCACCTTTGGGTACAAAACCAAAGCAAAATATATACATTAGTACTAACATACAGTATAGACACTCCCTGCCGCTCTCTAGATTCCGACCTCACCCCCTTGTCACCCAGATTGATACACATTGGTTTTTCCGGTGCTCTAGTGGTCCATTCACTGTTTATCCACTGTTTGTTAAACCAATAGAACTGCCGGGAACTAAAATCTAATTTCCCAAACTACTAAATGTGTTTGGGTAACATTTGGGTAAGATCAATATTATTATTATTTTTTTCTAGACACTTTTTTCTAATTTCTCCTCTCTTAATTTTTTTGGGTTGGAACCATAGTATTTTTTTTTTGTGTCTAACGATTTGAATGAAACTTTTTACATTCCTATACCTTTATATAGCCTACTATACTCTGTACTTTATTATTCCAGAAAAAAATCGGAATAAGGTACCTCCCATACAAATCCAAGTTGTTTGTTACTCTAACGATTTTAATTAAACTTTGTAAATAACAAGGACTTAAAGTATACTGCACTGGGTAATTCATTATTCTAGAAAAAATCTGAATAAGGTGTCTCCCATACAAACCCAAATTATTTGTCAAATTTTCATCAAATCTAATACACCTTTTTTTATTGCTATTAGGTAAGCTTAATGTTTATTTAAGTTTTGTAAATTCCTGACTACGCCAGAAGACGGTGAATTATTCGTGAGAAAATATGTATGCAAAATTTTTTCGAAGTAATACTTCTTTACGCACGCTTGTCTTGTTGAGTAAACTGGTGAATGCGTTACGCGAACCGTGGTTTCTAGCGTTACGAAAAGTGTGATCGGGCGAGGCGAACGGCACGCTTGACTTGGGGAGTAAGCTGGTGAATGCGTTACGCGAACGGTGATTAAGTTTTACTTCAGTCGTGTGGTCTAAAGCACACTCGTTTTTCCGATGTTCTGTCTTATTTTCCCACCTCTTTCTAAGCCGCCTGCCAAATGTCAATGAAAGAAATCAGTTGAATAGTTAAATGCCTAGTTTATGAAATACTATAAAGGCTCTTTAACTCGTCACTGGTTTATTTAACGTTACTCTATTAAGTATACGAAAACATAATGGGTGCCGGGGCGTAACAATCAAACACATTTTTACGTTTTATAATATTAGTAAGGATAAGGAAATCCAGCTTAATAAAACATGAAAATTAAAACCTTTTACTGTTCAAAAGATACAGTTAATTAAATCTCGGACAGACGGACGGCGCAATCTTAATAATAGGGTCCCGTTGGCGCCATGTGAATACGAAAGCCTTAAAACATTATATGTCATGGTAATGAGTAGGTATGTCACTGGCTGGATGGACCTGAAGCCTTAGCCTGAAGGAAAAAAATATTTGCGGCGCTCTATTTACACGTTCGGTAAGGTTTAGTACTAATATATATACTGTGGTAAGGTTTTGGTTGGTTTGTGGTTTTGGTCTTTGGTTTGTCTGTCATTCCATTTCAGCGCGCAAAATTGCGTTTTATCCGCTAGCGTGGAGTTTTTATATACACTCGAGAGCGATGAATCCGGGTCACTTAAAGAATCCTAAAAATCTCGGAAACTAAGAAGGCTAGCTTAATGAAATTAATTGTGTTTAATAGACAATTTAATACTCCTTAAATGAAGTCATTAAAACTTCTTAGTTATTGTAAAGTTATGTCATAAAAAAATCAAATTTGAAAAAGGGAGACTTTTGAAGATGGAACTACGAAATTACTACATTTGTTTTTGCTTTTGTTTCTAATCTGTCATTTAAGTGGGTACATAAACCATGTTGATAGTGTTCAATATTAATTATTCAAGCAGTAATCATGTCGCTTACGACTCGACCACGATATTGCGACACATGAAGTACACCTGAAGAATGCACCAGAATACTCACAATGCTGGAAAACGGCCGGGGTCAGCGCGATACAGCCACGACTGTCGGTGTGTCGCTCTCAACAGTACAAAGAGTTCTCCAAAGTTACGAGGACACTGGCTCTAACCTACGCAGACCAGGAACAGGCAGAACCAGGTGTACCACAGCACGAGAAGATCGATACTTGGTGAACACAATGCTTCGTAATCGCTTTCTCACAGGAACTGAACTTACAAATCAGTTTCGACGCCTCGGAGGAAGTAACCCAAGCGCATGGACAGTAAGGCGACGACTTGCTGAAGCTAACTTGAAACCACTTAGATCTGCAAACGGCCCTAACCTGGAGCGTGGGCATCGTATTTCAAGACTAAGATATGCCCAGAACCACTTAAATTGGAGTATTGGAGATTGGTCAAAAGTTATGTTCTCCGACGAATCAAAATTTATGCTCCACAAGCACGATGGAAGACAGAGTGTATAGAAGACCAGGGGAAAGATTCAAGCAAGACATTGCCCGGCCTCATACGGGTTGGATTGTGAATGACTACCTTCAAGAGATGAACATTACTCGTATGGAGTGGCCAGCACGCAGCCCGGATATCAACCCGATCGAGCATGCTTGGGACGAGCTAGGGAGATACGTAAAACAAAGAAGCCATCCCCCAATCACGCTTCGTGAGCTCAAAATTGCTCTCACAGAGGAATGGGAGAATATTCCCCAAAATCGTATAAGGCACTTGGTGTACAGCATGCCAAACCGCGTAAACACAGTGATGGAAGCACGAGGAGGCAATACGAAGTATTAAAATTCAAGTAAATCGTAGTGTTGTTCAAAAATGACGTTTCCTATTTTTGTTTTAAGGCGAGATCAGCAGTTTTTTTTTTTATTTATGTAATTTTTTGTAAATAAAATGTAGGGACTCGTAAATTTTATTACTTTCATTTAAGGGGTATTAAAGTGTCTAAACACAATTTATTTCATGAAGCTAGCCTTCTTAGTTTCCAAGATTTTTAGGATTCTTTAAGTGACCCGGATTCATCGCTCTCGAGTGTAGATTAGAACTAAAAATTTTCCTCACTGTGGTGAGGTGAAAGATTGTGTGTTTCGCTTGATAGCAAAGTTATTTTGCGTCTCGTGCATTTGTAAACCTCGCTACGCTCAGGATTCTAGCTTTGTGCGCAATCCTAAAATCCTTCCCTTGCTCAGGTTTTAATAGAGATCATATCAGCTCGTATACGTCCCCGTCGAGGGGCTCGAGCCTACCCTGAATTAGGGCGTTCGGGCCTTAGTCGACCACTCGTGCCCAGTGCGGGTTGGTCGACTTCACACACAACCTGCGAGTTTCTTCACAGGCGTGTGCAGGTTTCCTTACGATGTTTTCCTTCACCGTAAGAGCGTCGGATGAACGTACATATGAAATCTAAATTCGAAATTACATTGGAACGTGGCGGGATTCGAACCACGACCTCCCGGACAGGAGGCGGCGGCCCTAGCCGTTACGCCATCGACGCTCTTAATAGAGATACCTCTCACCAAATAGCAACTTTGCAGCCTACTATTTCCTTCATGAGTTTATATGTCTATTCAAGAACCAAACTCCTCGACGACGACGCCGCCTCGATTTCAGATTTGGCGTAAACAATTTGATCGGCAATTTGCCATTTCTATTCGTGTTAATAAAACTTTTATATTTCGCGGCACACCACTAATTAAGGCTCACGACTGTTGATTTTTTTACTAATAACAAGCTTCTAATTAGCCGAATCCACATATCTGATGAAACGGAGGGAAATCTTACAATGTCTAAGTATAACCCGCGTAGATAAAGAAACAATCTGTAAATGAAGCGGCTACTTCCGGTAGAGTCAGCAAAATAGATTTTAAAGTATAACACTTTAAACTTTCACGATTATTCATAATAACAAATTGAATTTATAACAAATAGAATTATATATATATATATATAATAAATAAATAAATAATAATTAATAATCCGTAATAAATGACAATTCAACAGCTCCAACCATTTGTGTGTGAGTAAATCGCAAGTTTCAATTTAATTTGTAGAAGAACCATAAAAATACGATTTTTCACAGATCAATGGGTATTACTATCATATCAGCTCATATACGTCCCCACCGAGGGGCTCGAGCCTACCCTGCATTAGGGCGATCGGGCTTTAGTCGACCACGCGGGCCCAGTGCGGGTTGGTCGACTTCACACACAACCTTCGTGTTTCTTCGCAGGCGTGTGCAGGTTTCCTCACGATGTTCTCCTCCACCGTATAAGAGCGTCGGATAAACGTACATTTGAAATCGAAATTCGAAAACACATTGATACGTGGCAGGATCGAACCACGAGCTCCCGGACAGGGGGTAGCGGCCCTTGCCATTAAGCCACCGACGCTCTTCTCTTCTCTTTGAATATTACTATAATCATAAGCAACTCCGACGTGCGAAGTTTTGTCAAAATCGTTAGAGCTATTTTTGAGAGAAAAAAAAACAGACGGACGGACGGAATTAAGATATTCAGTTGTATTAATGATATAGACCACATTTTTATGAAAATTGGAGAAACATATTTTCGCGATAACAATATTTCGATCCTCTACCCTACGTACCTACCTACTTACGTACAGTACGATGATGACGACGAAAGGTAATGACGGAGAAATCGGTGAACATACATTGTTAAAAAAGGAAGTGTGTGGTTTTATGAAACCACGGTAAAAAGGAAACTTTGCAGAGGATGAAACGATCATGGCTGCTCTCGCTACGGTACAGAGGACGAAACGATCATACCGTCAGACGAAAGCGACCGTCACGCGACATGCAACACACAGACGAAAAAAATTGAGACGATGTAATATATACAGTCGAACATCGAACGTCCTCCTTTTTTGAAATCGGTTAATAAAAACGCCCTCATCATCATCATACTAGCCGAAAGACGTCCACTAGTGGACAAGACTTTCCATAACGCCTGGTCCTGCGCTGCCCGCATCTAGCGGCTTCCCGCGACTTTCACAAGGTCGTCGGTCCACCATGCTACGTCTATCGGTGCGCGGTCGCCACTCGAGAACTTTATTGCCCGACATCTGTTTCGGTCATCGTCGGCCCACTTTCAATTGACAATTATAAAACGTAATAAGTTATTTCGTGATATTAAATTACTTTTTAGACCATAAAATCGTTATATTGTAGAGATCGTATATCTCTACGTTTCCGCACTCGCGACTCCTTTAGTACTTACTTGCCAGCGCGAATCGTATTAAAAATATAAGTTCAAATTCAAATTAGTAAGTCGTTCGAAAGCTTTCCAAAACAGTTAAGATTCATTCGATGGTGGACTGCGAGCCAGGACAGAGGTCCAATTTCAAGTGTGTTATAAGTAGATTGAAGACCACGCGCCAGGGCAGAGATCCCTATTAATCTATTTTACGGCAAGAAAGTATTTTCAATAGTTTCGTTTAAAGAACTAATAATCAGTCAGCTGACAGAGCTATTACAAATTTTACGAATTTAATAAATAAGGCTCTCCAGCCATATTGAATTCGTACATCAATTTTAATTACATCGGTACCTATATTACTGTGGGGGCATGCGGCTGATATAGAAACTATTTTCATACTGCAGAAAAGAGCTATCCGCGCAATCTATCAGATGCGATCTCGTGAGTCGTTACAGAATAAGTTCAAAGAAATCAATATTTTAACTGTTGCTAGTCAATTTATATATGAAAACATCATGTGTACGTTCGTAAGAATTTGCATTTATTTCCTAAAAACAGTGACAGGCATAATTTGAATTTAAGAAATGTAAATAAAATAGATATAGCCTTTTCGAGACTGAGTAAGGTTAAAAAGTCATTTGCGGGGCAGTGTATAAGATTCTACAATAAAATTCCAGAAAATGTAACTAGTTTGTCAGAGAATAAATTCAAGACTCATGTCAAAAAAGTTTTGTCCTCCAGAGGATATTATAAAATAATAGATTATGTAAATGACAAAGATATATATGTTGATTCTATAACAAATACCATTACCTGAGACTGTAATCTGAATCATGACATTATTTGTAATATACAATATATATTTTTTTTGTTTTGACTATTTAAAAGTGTGTGAAAACTGTAAACACCTATTTGAAATAAATTGTTTTGAATTTTGACCTGCTCTACAATTGCAAACCCCCAGAATATCTATAAATGGTTTTTCAATCGGCTTCTTAAAAAGGAGTTTATCAATTCGAACCGTAAACGTAAATTCATTGAAGCTATGATAGTACGAAAATACGACAAAACGCTTCCAGAAAAATTAGATAGTGCCCCGTTCCTTTGGCTCGCCTTGGCGGGGGCTCTACCGTGCCTCCAGTAAAGTTACGTACCTACTTATAATTAAACATACTTAACATTAGTACTTATGCGATTACTTTTCGAAATCAACTTGAGTGCAGTGTTAATGAAGTATCCACCCACACAAACAACGTTCTCACTTTTAATTTGAAGTATCTCACGTGTTGGTGTTACGATTGAAATCGAAGAGAGCCTGACAAAGTCCAAGACAATTTTGAAGCCCACACAATATCTTCATCGTTTCGTGACGTTTCCGGATATTGTATTGTATTGTAAGGTAAATAGGGATGACTGACACTAGTCATCTGAGTTGCTTTTTATCATCTGTCAAAGGCGACATTTTGTTTTTAAAATGTTTGAAATAACTAGGCGTGACGTCATAGTTTAGCAGCGTCATTTATGTACTCATTTTGTGATTTTAGTGAGTTAAAAATCGAAGACTTGATGAAAAACAAAACGAGTAAGGTTTTCCGAAGTTTAAGTAGGAGGGCAATTTAGTGATTATGAGTTCATAATTTATTTCTAATGCTGTCGTCATCCCTATTCAATTAGGTAAGTGAGATAATATGTGGGTATACTATCTACATATATATATATATATATATATACAGGGTGTAACATAAAGGTGTGGTGATACTTTAAGGTGGGCTTGTACCCATCAAACTGAACAACTTTCTCCATGGAACCCATAGTCAAATCGCAAAAAAAAATTTGAACTTCCCATACTAAGTTGGCTGATCAGCTGATCGAGTTAGTATGGGAGAGTCAAATTTTTTTTGGCGATTTGACTATGGGTTCCGTGGAGAAAGTTGTTCAGTTTGATGGGTACAAGCCCACCTTAAAGTATTTATGTTACACCTTTATGTTACACCCTGTATATATTTATTTATTTATTTATTTATTTACACAGATGTATGTATACAGAATTACAGAAAACTCCAAGATACTGTATAATAAAAGTAGGGTTAGGTTTAGACAACATAATAGTAGCATAAAAATAGATTAAGAAGAAATATTTAAACTCACTAACACTTTTACATAGATTAAAAACCATAAAAAAAAATACCTACAAAAATCAATAAAATAAATAAATGAGCAGCTACATAGGACATGTCGACGGTCTATCGCCGATACTCTCACAAAACCTCATGCACACATCATTCACTCTTGTCCATCCATCACCAAATACATCAAAATCTGGCATCGTTGTAGTTATTTTATTTAGTAACGATAGGGCTCGTACTAGAGGTGAGTTACTCCTCGCGACGGTTCGTGACTCCGGGACCGCCAGTAGGTTTCGCGGGCGACGCGGGGGTTCTTCGTATCGACGGACTGTGGGGACTGAAAGCCTCACCACCTGGGCTACCAGCGCCGGGCAATCGGATTCTCCGCGAAGGATGCGGCAGACTGCGGTGAGAAGCATATGATCGCGCCTGACTTCTAACGAATTAAACCCTAATGTACCGAGTAAAAACTTTGTGGGATATAAAAAGGGGTAGTATCCGAACATCTTTTTGTACAAGAATCTTAGAAAAGATTTTTGAATTTTTTCTAAAAGCAATATATACTTGTCTTCGAAGGGACTCCATACTATAGATGCTGTTTCTATTTTACTCCTTACAAAGGCTGTATATATTAATTTTATGGCAAGAGGATCTTTGAAATCTCGAGCAGAGCGATTAACAAATCCTAATTTTCTGTAGCAATCTTTGGCGAGAGTGTTTATATGGTCATGGAAAGTGAGTTTAGGATTAAATATGACTCCTAAGTCTTTGACGCTATTAACTCTAGGTAGCGGCTCTAATCCCAATCGATAGTCCGCAATAAAAGGGTCACATGCGCGTGTAAACGTCATAACACAGCATTTGTCCGTGTTAAAGAACAGTTTCATTTTCAGGCTCCATTTTAAAATCGCTTCAATATCAGATTGTAATGAGGCAGAATCACTCTCCTCCTGAACACCATATACCAATTTGAGATCGTCTGCAAAAAGGAGACAGCTTGCATTCCGGGGGGCTGCACTTATACTATTTACCATGACACTGAAAAGGAGGGGGCCTAATATTGAGCCTTGACTTACTCCTGAATTTGTTTGGTATAATGGCGATACGTAACACCCATGTTTAACAAACTGGAAACGGTTTTTTAAGTAGCTACCAAATAACTTTAGCAGCAAAGGGGAAAAGCCTGTGTTACTAAGCTCACATAGTAGTACATCGTTATCTACTCGGTCAAAAGCTTTTTTGTAGTCAAAGTAGACCACATCAACTTGTATACCCTGATCTAGATGCTCTGTTATGATGTCTACTAGGGACAGTAAGTTAGTAGTTACGGATCTTTTTTGTCTAAACCCATGTTGTGAGTCAGACAAATAAGGTTTGATCTGAAGTGATATATGCTTATGTAAAATCGATTCAAACAATTTAGCAAGCGTTGACAATATTGCAATTGGTCGATAATTTTCTACGTTCGACTTGTCCTGAGATTTAGGGATAGGCGTAACTCTGGAAATTTTCCACCTTAAAGGATATTTACCTGATTTTATTGCTAAGTTAAAAATGTGTAAGATTGGAGTTATTAGGAAGTCACAACAACCTTTAATAATAAAAGAAGGAACATTGTCCGGTCCTATAGAACAGTTTCCTTTTAGTCGTTTTATTCCTATCTTTACATCCTCCACAGAGATATTGGAGATATGAATGTGATTCGCCGTTGACGATGAGCTACTGGAAGCAGCGTTGTAGTCTAGAGCGGGCTCGTCAGGTAGAAAAACACTGGTACACTATATATAGTACATGGACCTTCAGCAGAGCAACTATGGCTTTTTTATCCTTATTTGATATGCTCTTGGCATCATCTCACGTGATGGTAAGTAACGATGATGCCGAAAATTTAATCGGGCTTACCAAGATCCCCCAACGCAGTAGGGATCTGGCTATCTTATCTTCAAGCCGGAACACATCAATGTTTGGCGGCAAGGCCACAGATTACTAAATAGTTACTTGCAAGGCTTAGATAAGATGGTGGTAGGTAGCCTGGCGGGCTTAGAATATGCCACCAACCAAACCGAGTCTTAAAAAGATGACCCCTCCGGGAATCGAACCCGCGACCTCTTGGTGTTAAGCGAATGGACTAACCATTAGGCCACGGAGGCGCTTAAAAGGCGCTGGCTCAGTTCACAATACGGTAGGCGTCAAGACCGTTTAAGGCGGTGTATTGGCAAATAAGCAGTGAGCAGCGCTTAGCAAAAAAATCAGGAAAATTATTCCCACTTAATTTTACGGCCTGAAAAAAAGATATGTTATATTCAAGGATATTACCTAAGGCCCTTGTAAGTTCAATACACGATTAGATTAACTTGACTTGATCATAAAAAATCCCAAATACAGCATAAACAGAAGCAAAACCTGTAAACATTTGTAGAAAAAAATATTTCTTTTAAATTTATATCATAATTTTCTTCTTTTCAAAGACGTAGTCCATGTTTTTCAAATTTAATTTAGTTCCCTTTTTTGAAACTTTTCAAGGAAAAAACATTGAAAAAAGTGTGTTAATTTTCTTTACTCTTTACACGTAAAGAAAAAGACAGAGACAACTGTTCAATCAATGCCAAGCCTTAATACGGTATTTGTTGAGTATTAATCAGTCGAGTTACTGTTTATTTTTGCGCAATCGAATCAGAAACGAGGAGTTTCGTAGGAGAACCAAAGTAAACGACATAGCTCACAGAATTGCTAAACTTAAGTGGCAGTGGGCGAAGTACATAGCTCGTAGAACAGATTGCCGTTGGGGTAGTAAAGTTCTCGGGTGGCGTGAAACTCGTACTTTTGTGATGGACCCCAAGCAGGCCAGTTGTAATGTAGTAAACTTGGATCTGAAAAACGCTTTCAACAGTCTAGAAAGGGACAGTATCATAAAATTCCTACATTACATCCCTTCCTAATTCAAGCCTATTCATCTCAGAGCAACCTATATTACGATGGTATGATATCATTTTGTCACAAGTTGGAGTCCAACAGGGAGACCCCTTGGGTCTACTTTTGTTTAGTTTGGCCATTCACTACATCATCACTGAGATCGAGTGTCACCTCAATCTCTGGTATTTGGACGATGGGACTATGGGAGGGAAGCCGGACATTACAGCCTTGCTTCCTATCCAAATGCAAATTTTTCATTTGCAGCGATTCAGCTCGACAGTGCTTGCCCTGATTCCAATCCATTCTTCCCGGCTTGAAAGAAATTAATGAGTCGTCACTTAGTCTTTTAGGGTCCCCAATTTTGTCAGCGGGTATATCAGGGGCACTTGATGATAGGAAGGATACCTTGGCGTCCGTCTTTGACAGACTTCAATTACTACCAGCTCATGTAGCGCTTATCCTTTTGCGCTTGTGCTTCTCGGTCCCTAAGCTAATATATTTAGTCCATACATGCCCAAGCTGACTTTTCCCTCTCCAATCCGAATCCATTGACAACGTGATGCGTCAAGCTCTCGAAGGTATCCTCAACATTTCTCTACAGGGAAACAGCTGGCTTCAGGCATCTCTTCCGATTCGTTACGGGCGGAGGTTTGGGAGTCCGTCGAGTCATCGATGTCGGAGTGCCAGCATTTCTTGCCTCCGCCCATGGTGTGACGAACCTCGTGGCTAAAATACTTGACTGCGAGGGCAGCGAGGTGCATATTCCCTACGCGGGAGAGGCTTTGATCGTAAGCAGCTTACCCGGAAAAAAAACCCCTGAGGATTTGGACAAACAAAGGTCTTGGGACGAGGTCGCTTCAAAGTCCACAATCGAGCGACTCGTCGCTGAGGCATCAGGAGCTGAGACAGCCAGGCTCAAAGTGGCGGTAACGCCAGAATCTGGAGCATGACTACATGCACTGCTTTCTCCGAACCTGGGCACTCTAATAAATGACAACTCTTTACGGGTGGCTGCGGCACTGCGGTTGGGTTCCAATGTCTGCGAACCACATTTATGCATATGTGGCTCAACTGTCGAGGCTAATGGCCGCCACGCATTGAGTTGTCTACGTTGCTCAGGGAGATTCTCGCGACACCACGCCCCCTAAATGATATCCGAAGGGCACTTGTCGCTGCTAATATTCCGTGCCTTACGGAGCCAACTGGTCTTTACCGTTCCGATGGAAGGAGGCCTGACGGATTAACTTTGGTCCCATGGCAGAAGGAACGTTGCCTCATTTGGGACGCTGCATGTGTGTGCACCTTTGCACAGTCCTATTTATCCGGCACCACTCGTTCTGCAGGTTGAGCGGCGGAGTCTGCGGCCTTGCGGAAACATACGTGGTACGCAGCCCTTAAGGCAACGTATGTTTTGTGCCCGTCGCCTTTGAAACGGCCGGTCCCTGGGGCTCAGAGGCGAAGGTGAGATCGAGCGGAGGTTGGGGGACAGTGGTGGAGACCCGCGTTCAAGATCCTTCCTGGTCCAACGCATCTCGGTGGCTATCCAACGCGGCAATGCCGCCAGTGTTATGGGATCGTTTGGGTCAGGTAGAGGGACAGTGGTGGAGACCCGCGCTCTAGATCCTTCCTGGTCCAACGCATCTCGGTGGCTATCCAACGCGGCAATGCCGCCAGTGTTATGGGATCGTTTGGGTCAGGTAGAGGGACAGTGGTGGAGACCCGCGCTCTAGATCCTTCCTGGTCCAACGCATCTCGGTGGCTATCCAACGCGACAATGTCGCCAGTGTTATGGGGTCGTTTGGCTCAGGTAGAGGGACAGTGGTGGAGACCCGCGCTCTAGATCCTTCCTGGTCCAACGCATCTCGGTGGCTATCCAACGCGGCAATGCCGTCAGTGTAATGTTATAGGGTCGTTTGGGTCAGGTAGAGGGACAGTGGTGGAGACCCGCGCTCTAGATCCTTCCTGGTCCAACGCATCTCGGTGGCTATCCAACGCGGCAATGCCGCCAGTGTTATGGGGTCGTTTGGCTCAGGTAGAGGGACAGTGGTGGAGACCCGCGCTCTCGATCCTTCCTGGTCCAACGCATCTCGGTGGCTATCCAACGCGGCAATGCCGTCAGTGTAATGTTATGGGGTCGTTTGGGTCAGGTAGAGGGACAGTGGTGGAGACCCGCGCTCTAGATCCTTCCTGGTCCAACGCATGTCGGTGGCTATCCAACGCGGCAATGCCGCCAGTGTTATGGGGTCGTTTGGGTCAGGTTGAGGGACTGTGGTGGAGACCCGCGCTCTAGATCCTTCCTGGTCCAACGCATGTCGGTGGCTATCCAACGCGGCAATGCCGCCAGTGTTATGGGGTCGTTTGGGTCAGGAAGGAATTAGTTACATTTCATGTAAATATTTGCTGTAACATTATTATTTGTATTTGTTTACTAGCTTTTACCCGCGTCTTCGCCTGCGTGGACATCGTTTTTATGACTGCCTTGAAGGGTGATTAGTAAATTATGTCGTTTACCACCTACTCAACCATCTCTGTGCAAAAAATCACAACAATCGAGTATTTTTTTAGTTCTCTTAGGAACTGCATCAGATGTTGCTATTTTCCCGGCATAAAAAGTAGCCTACGTCCTTCCCCTTGACACAGGCTACCTGCATACCAAATTTTATAAAGATTGGTCAAGGCGTTGAAGCACGAAAAGGTAACAAACAAACAAACACATTTTCACATTTATAATATTAGTAAGGATTGTAACATTACTTATGTAATAGTATAAGTATTTTGTTATTTCTTTAAAAAAAATGTCATTAGGACATGAAAACTATATGACACGAGAAGTTAAACATTATAATGTGAAACGCTAAACACGTTAAAAACAGACTTCAATCGCAACAATTTACTACAATTTCGCATTATTATTTTTGGTTAATTGTCTAAAATCTATTGCGATTTTAATAAAATTTATATGGGACCTTTGGTATGACTTGTTATATCTGGGGCGTCATGCTAGAAGATGTTTTGAAACGTTGGTTTCGATCACTTACTTTTGATTAGAGTTTGTGTGTTGACATATCATTAAGTACCTAGTAGTACGCTAGTACTAATATATATACTATGGTAGTAAGCAGTCGCCATCAGATATATCGTAGCGGAGGAGGTGTTCAAATATATCTGAGCAGTGTTGAATTTCAATAAATTATGTAGGTACACTAGGAGTTGCTATATTATTTTACTTTGTCATAATTATCTGAGCAGTAGATTTTTCAATATGTAGCATTTTAGGAAAAAGTTATTACGTCATTGTGTATAAAGAACTAATTGAAAAATCTGCTGTTCAGATATTTATGACAAAGTAATATAAACTTTATTTCTTTATTTTCTATACTCGTATGTAGTTTAGTACAATATATATAAAGCCAATGTCTAACCCTAATCATAAAAAATCTAATTTAAACCCTAACTTAATTAACCTAACCTAACAATAACAATATTAATTTTAAAAAAAACCCGAGTCTAACCAGCAGCAAAGGAGCCCATGATGTTCGGATATTAATAGCAACTCCTAGTTTACATAATTTATTGAAATTCAACACATTGAAGCTGAGATATATTTGAACACCTCGTCCGCTACAATATATCTGATGGCGACTTTACGACTAAACTAGGTACCTACTTTGTATGCTTCGACCAGGTATAAGATTAGTTTTATTGTGACTTGAATGTATGTAAAAAGCTTTTTTTTTCATTTTTATTAAACCTTTATCCGTGCCCTTTTCTGTCACAAACCCATCACTACGCTGATTATCGACAATGACATAGGTGTATCTATTAATTATGGTACCTAGCTCGTTAGTAACTTTAAAACAAATATCCCTGTATAGCACTGTTTTTATAATCAATATCCTTAACTACATAACTACAACGTTTTCCCGTGCCTATCTGCTTTGCCTACAAATTACCGCCTTACCGGCCCTAAACCACAAAATTATGGAAACATTTACCTACTTAAACCTGCACAGTGCAGTGGCTTGGTGGTCGCAAATATTAGCACTGCTGTGTTTAGTCGGCAATTCCAGTTGCTTTCATTACGGCAACTGGCATTATCCACTGGGCTGGCTACTGGACAGGTGCTAAATGCTGGACGGGTACGATGAAGTTTACGACTTCGGTATGTTGTTTTGCTTGCAGATCCGTGTATGGAATGTGAGGCAGGCAGAATTTAATGTTCTTCAAATTTTTAATAACTAAGCATAATGCCAGTCAGATATCGACGATATAGTGGTCATGGATGAGACTGTGGAATACCTAGGCACTATGCTCGATTAATAACTAGGTAAGCATAATGCCAGTCAGATATCGACGATGTAGTGGTCATGGATGAGACTATGGAAGACCTAGGCTTTATGCTCGGTGGCCTCAATCTCAACAAGTGGGTCTTAAAATAATTTTAAATGTCCGTGTCGCACCCACTCCTCTGAAGGTTGGAGACTACACTGGAAGTTGTTGACAAATATGTTTACCTGGGAACAACAGTCCAAGCTCAAGTTCGGCCCTGTATGGGGTAGGTACTGCTCTCACTTATGGGCTCGTTAGCAGCTAGATGCCTTTGATTCCTTCCATCGACCGACGCGCTAGGAGACTTATTGGCGACGAGGAACTTGTAATAAACAATTACAAAGCCTCGAGCATCGCCAAAAAGTCGCTTGCCTATCGGTGTTCTACGGGATTCATTTTAGAGAGTGTGCCCATCAGGAGCTTCACGACCTCATACTCCATTCTATCATCGGACGACCAGGCGCGGAGGGCGATTCCACCCCTTTGTCGTTAATTTTCCACCTATAGGTACGAAGCGTTTTGCTTCATCGTTCATCATGCGGACGGCCAAGGAGTGGAATAGGGAACTGGAATAGTTCCTGAGGGATCTGGAGAAAACTCATTCGCGTACCATTCACCATCTAACACAGTCGTAAAAACTATGTCCACGCGGGCTAAGCCGCGGGAAAAAGCTAGTAAATAAATAAAGCCTGAACAGTAAACTTCTTCTTCCAAGTCATAACCCCAGTTTGGGGATTGTGAACATCATCATGTCGGGTCAAGTAGGAGTAGATTTGAATCCGGCTTTGTACAAACCAGTGAGTGAGCAACCATGAACAGAGTAGAACCAAAGTATATAAATTAGTGATAACAACAGTATGGACACTCCCTGCCGCTCTCTAGATTGCGACCTCACCGTATTATTAACTATACAAATACAGATTGGTTTACAGTTTGGTTGTCGAATGTATAGGATTTCGCCGCCATTATGTTTGTTCTGTCATTCGTTTTTCGAAATGTCATTTCTGGCCCGTTGTATGAAGTGTCCGGGGTGTGGTAGAACAGTGAACAGTCAGAATAGAAAGCTAATGGGTTGATTGAAAAGAAAATGGAGATCATTTCTGAGGCACAGGGCATACCATTCTTTGATCAGTATATACCACAACCCGTCGTTTTCGAGGCCGAAAGTAACGAACAGCTTTGTGCTTTACTTTCCTTTGTCTGCGAGCAAAAATAAATTAACGTAGCATTGCATGTAATTTTCTAACAGGAACCGATCGACCGAACGACGCTACCACAGATAAGAAAAAAAATTTGCGTGGACGGAATGCATTTCAAAAAAAACCAGACTGCATACAAAACTTAACCCCATTTTTTGGCCGGTCGAGTAAAAAATTATCCTGTGCCACTCACTGGATCAAGACGAATCTAACGACACCCTCTCACTCTAAAACCCATCAAGCCGTTTAGACTACAGATCATGCCAAATAAATAAATACACACACTTACATACATACACTCAGAAAACATAGCCCTCCTTCTGGCTCAGTCGGGTAAAAATAGGGTTCTTATTGTGCTGTTTACATCTTGTGTGGTATAATTAACCTTACTATCAAGGGATAGACGACGACGGTTGACTGGTGTCGCACAGGAGCATATTTTGTGCAGGACTTCGCACTTTGCCAAACTGATTCCTTCAATGTTCAGCTGGCATACTCGTATATTGGGCCCAATATTAATTTTAGAACGGTAGAGAGAAGGGCTATACCGGTCTAGTACCGGACTACAACAAAGAGACACACGATTATGTATCTTATTTATTCACCAGTTGAGTTCAAATTGGTGCCCTCTCTACTGGAACGTAAACGTTCCAGAGGGCTTGAGGGGTTAAAAAAACGTTTGTATAGTATATGGGAAACTATTCCCATACAAACTTAAAATTTATACTTCTTGAAAATAGGTGGACCGATTCTAATGCAACTTTATACACATAAGCTAGTCACGAAATCCTAGTCCTAGTCCTTAGGTCTATGGATAGATTAAATTTTTAAAAAATTGTGTTTTTTTTTTATTTATTTTTTTATTACTAAAAATTTGAGTGCGTTTGGCTGCACCTCACCTGATGGTAAGTGCCGATGCAGCCGAGGATGTGACACGCAGGCTCAAATAGTGCTTATTCACTCTCGTCTTGAAGATTCCTAAATTATACGAATCGGGGAATACAGACGCCGGAAGGGAATTCCACTCCTTGCCCGTTCGCATGATGAACGAAGACGCAAAACGCTTCGTGCGTAAAGGTGGAACATTGACGAAAAAGGGGTGGAACCGAAACAAGGGGTTGTCCTAACATTCGCTTCTTTTTTTAGATTAAGTATTTCGAAAATGTAACCTGTCTTACAAACTGGAATTTAGTGATTTAAGTACATGTGTGTAGTGTCCGACCGCAACAGGATTTGTAGCCGAAACTGAATCTTATTTTGAATGCTGAAATCTAGTGTATTTTGTATGTCATTAAGTCAATACGTGTTAAATAACACACACACAAACACACACACACACAAACACACACACACACAAACACACACATCACATCACACCTACAACTTACACACGTAGTTTTTGTTTCAATACATCTAACTTTGAATGCATGCGACTTTTCATACTTAGGTTATATATAATACTTTTTTCATTAAGGATTTATAAAATACTAGTGGCCAGTCCCGGCTTCGCACGGGTGGACATGATTTTTTCCTTTTATTTTTACTTTTTTTGTTGTTTTCGGTGTGTGTATTTATTTTAAAGAGTTTTTCTAAGTCATTGTAATTTTTGCATTTCTGTATTAATAACATTTTTATTTTAAAGCTTTATTTAATTCTATAGGTTCTTACTCTTATTTTACAAAATTTTTACCTTAAAGCTTCACTGTACACTATGTTGGCAGTGGTATTTGTGGGTGATAACAAAACATATTGATTTTCAGGAGATCCTACTCGAGAAAGGGCAACATGTAATTGCCCAAGAGAGAAGCTCTCTATTCTTAGGTCGATGCCAAAAATCGAAAAAGTTTATCCCTGTGACTTATTTATCGTAAGGGCAAACGATATCTTCACAGGAAACTGTAAACTTATAAAGGATATAGGCAAATCTGTCGGAATCATCGGGATTCGCGGAAAGTGAGCGAGCTGTCCGGCCGCGGGCCCAGTGATGCTACAATCACATTGTCTCGTAATTCCTTTATCAAAAGTCTTGTGCCATTACACATACTGGGAGGGCTTAAATTTCTCAATAGCATAATGGGAGTACCTCCTTTTAATTTTAGTTCGTGGGGTGGCAAGCCGGCAGGATTAAGGGAATTTAAAAATTGTATCTTCGATGTTAAACACTGTATCTTCGATGTTGCACACGGTGTCAATAGATTTGTAACATTTAAGATCACCCGGTACTTTTTCCATAATCATTCTATTTAACTCATTTACTGAGTCGTTTCTCGGTGACACTATCGCCCTCGAACAGAGCCAATAGATATTTCTTTCTGTGAGATTTTCGATGTCGGGACAGATTGTGTCTTAAGAATTTTTAAGACTGTTAACAGTTTGAGCTAATTCATTGTCTAACAATACTTGGGGGCTATTTGCAACTGTCGATGGTAATTTTCCATCTCCAAGTTGAAGTATTTTGTTTTGAGAAATTTCCATTGTGGTTATTACTTAAATGTTCTCTCATATTTGTGCGCAAATTAAGATTTTCAGGTGGTTGCCATAAAGGTGATGATTTGAGGCACGCTTTAATAACGTCGACACGTGTAACTTTTGTTATAACCGGTAGTGTTTGGCTAAAGTCTCCAGCCAACACAAAGGTTACGCCCCCCATCAAATTGCCTGAGTCTCTGATGTCTTTTAATGTGCGGTCCACAGCTTCTACATGAGCTCTATGGCTCATGGTGTACTCATCCCAAATAATCAGCGACGTGTCCTGTAAGAGCTTCCCCAGTGGACCGTTTTTGCGGATTGAGCATACAATACTGATTGTTGTTCTAAAGACACAGCCAACGGGAACTTAAAGGTTGAATTAACAGTTTTCCCACCATTTAATAGACTTGCAGCAATTCCGGAAGACGCAACTGCCAGTGCTTTTCTTCCAGATTGTCGTACTTTGGCTAATATTAAGTTTTACCTGTTCCACCAGGCGCTTCCAAAAAAAAATTCCCACTCTTGATATTTTCCACACTTTTAATTATAGCATCGAACGCTATTTTTTGATCTGCCGCCAACTTGGGTACAATTGAGTTGACAAATACTGATAACTCGTTAACATCGTATGTACTGCTCGGTATGGCATTAACTGCATTTTGTAGTGAGCGATTCGGAGTAGGTAACCCAGTCTCTAAAATTTTTGTCGTTCAATTCTAAAATATTGTTTTCGATCTGTATCAAGCCTTCATTATAAACATCATAATCTATCAAAATTTGGATAAGGGATAATAAAAAGGTATGAACAACATGCACAACGCGACAGCGTTTATTTTTTCTATTTCTATGACTTATTAAATTCGTAATATCTATTGAATGGAATAGCCGATTTGAACAATTCAAAAAGTAATCTAAATGAATTGAAACAGTCTTGAAAACAATATGATTTAGAAGCATGAATAACAAAATTAAATGGTCTAATTTTGTTCGGTATTTCTATCAACTTTTAAAATGTAAAAAGTGGTTGTTGTGACATAACGATAATAGTTGAACATATAGTATCCCGAAGTTTTTGTTGTTATTGATATGTTCTTTAACATTGTAGAACATACTTTTGTTCTATCATCAATAGTTTCCGCAGCGCATGCGACGAAACATGTTTTATGGCATTTTTTTTAATACCTTGGGTTACGTTACTAAAGATTTAGTAAGGATCCCTAATCTTTTCTAGAAATAAATATAGTCTATGTTACTCAGGGTGAATGTAGCTTTCTAATGGTGAAAGAATTTTTGAAATCGGCACAGTAGTTTTTGAGTTTATTCATAACATACACACACACATACACACACACACACACAAACATACACACACACATACACACACACACACACACACACAAAATACAAATAACTCTAAATGTATCTTAAAATTATAAGAAAATATATTTGAGGTTCTCACAACAAACCCTTTCATTTGATATATCACATGATATAATATAGTTTGCATTTTTTTATTTATTTTTCTAATTTATCCCCCAAAAATGGCCTTTACGTTTAATTTTTTTTTATATATGTATACGTTATTACACCTCTCCTTCTTTGGGTCACCGACTTACATATGTGTACCAAATTTCAACTCAATCAGCCCAGTATAGTTTCGAACGGGCAAACAGACACGTGAGTGATCCATTAATGGTTCCGTTTTTACCTTTTGAAGTACGGAACCCTAAAAACAAAAATTAAAGTAAGTAAGTAACAAATATTGTTTATTATTAACTTTCACATGAACACAATGACATGATACCTGTAATGTATTTAATTAAACTCTCAAAAATCAATTTTGCGTTAATTTGCGATAAAAGCTAAAACTGGGCTTAAACAAGGGCTACGAGTTATGCTAACTAACGCAACGAAGAAAAACAACATCTTTTAAGACACCTGTTGCTACTTAGCATAACCACGCCACAGTATTACGATATGGCTTACCGTAGCGCAACGCCTTTGATGTCGCACGGTGCCGCCACGGCGTAGGTACTATCCTGTAGCCAGACTGGCAAACTAGCGGAGTTTGCCAGGCTGTGCCCCGCCGCCCGCAAGTACCCGCAAGTTGCTTTGCGTAAGTACATTCGTTGCACTACTCTAAGCCGCTATATTGTAATACTGTGACCGACCACGCATTGGAAACTTTACTCGCAGGGATCTCGATTTTTCTTAACAATTATACAAAACATATTATGAAAGTTCTATTTTGTAACCTGATTCTTCATTTCAATTTCATTTTGTCAGTTGCAGAAAACGTAGTGATTTCTAAACTCCTTGGTTGCAGAAATGCGGTTCGTTAACTGTTTTAGTATAAATATCAAAGAAAACTCTTCTAAAACAGAGATTTGCATTCTACAGGCAAACCAGATCGATTTAGTAGATACTTCTAAATTTTCATAATCGATTAGTATAAATACACACTGCAATATGCCAGTTGGATAAAAGTTGGTTAAAAATTAATTGTAGTTTTTATTGCAACGAAAAACATTGAAAAAGTGCACAAGTGTGGTTATTTTCTTTATTCCCTACACGTAAAGAAAAAGACAGAAACAACTGATATTTAGGCAATGTTTTACCCGAACGAAGCGCGACTATCCACAAACACTGAGATTCGGCGCGGCCGAAGGTTCGGCTGACTTTTGGCCGAAATAAGATTTTTTGGCCGCAACCGAACCGAACCTTCAATCGGTCACTACTTATTTGCATAAAGTTTCATTGGAATCGGCTCATCCATTTACAAAAAGCAGTAATTTTAAGTTTGTATGGGAAACGATTTTGTGAATACCCGTGGTTGTGTTGCGTGCAAGGCATTGTGTGTTAGTCTTGCCGCCTAAAATCAATGCTAACAACATTGATGTTTTCCGGCTTGAAGAAAGATAGTTAGTTCCCTATTACGTTGGGGAATCTTGGTTAGCCCGCTTCCATCTTCGGCATCATCGTCACTTATCAGGTGAGATGAAGCCAAGGGCTTACTAATCCCTACTAATCCCTACTAATATTATAAATGTGAAAGTAACTCTGTCTGTCTGTTACGCTTTCCCGCAAAAACTACTGAACGGATTTGGCTGAAATTCGGTAGGTAGACAGATTAGGACCTGGATTAAGACATAGGCTACTTTTTACCACGCTCGCGAGCCGCTTGCGGCTCGCGCACTGCGCACCCTCGAAAAGTCATAGAAACGTGGTCCACGCGGGTGAAGCCGCGGGAAACAGTTAGTTGTGAATAAAATCTCTACAAGGTCAGATATTATTTAACCCAGACAAGCCTGAAACAATTTTTTCGCGATATTTTTATAAAAAATAGTTTTATTTAATTAAGGTACCTGAATTAAAAAAAATTATCGGCCTGAAGGCTTTCAAGAAAATACCCGTCTATATAGGACAGTAGGATAAAGGGTAGTAAGTAAGGTGAAATCATAATGTAGAGCAAATGAGACTTCATCCACATACATCTATACCACATTTTTTTGTAACATTGACGGCAGCGCGTTTGTTTTGATTGAGGAATAACTGAATGGTTTATTCCATCTTTTCGGCTGTCAGCTTGCTCGTGTTGAAAAGGTCGACTTGGCCCCCTCTTCTCAGACCGGTCTAGCGGCGAGCACACCTCCCAGCGGAGGCAGTCTAGCGGTTCGGACTACAGCAGCCACCGGTAAGGCAGATGTCTTCTGGACAGGAGAGGACTTCGCGCTCGCCGACAGCGGGGCGGAGCGAGCATGGATACGCTCGCCCTCGTCGATCCCCCCCCCCCCCCCCGCAAGCAGCGCATGAACGAGGAGTATGGGACCCTACTGGCCATCGCCAAGTAAGTAGGCAGGGTCAGGAGCCGTACGCGCAGGGCCAGGGGCCATACAGGCAGGGTTCGCACGTGCAAGGCCAGGGGCCTTATTTGCAGCACACAGCGGGTGAGAGCGTGGTGCCAACCAGGGTGAACCCACGCATGTCTCCGCCCCTAGCTGAGCGCCCCCGCCTCTCTTCACGCTCCCCACCGTTTGGCCGTGTTCCGTCCGTGTATTATCGCCCTCTTGACATGAGTCAGTTAGGTAGAGGGACCTTTTGCCAGGTATGGAACCCCTGTCCACTTCTAGGCAACAGGGTTGGCCTCCTCAGTCCCAGGAGACGAATGACCAATCCTCCCGCTAGGGCCTCGCCACCTTCTTATCAACTCTTGCGCTCCAGTACGTAACGGTACTTTTACCAACGGTAAGGATTGTTGTCTGGGGACCAGATGGCAGGAGAACATCAGTACGAGCCCTGTACGATATAGGAGCTCATGGGCAAAGTATATATATATATATATATATTAGTACTTTAACGTTGAAGGCAAATAAAGAGAATGTGATATGTATTGGGGGACTTCTAGCTCCTTTGTCGATCTTATTTTTGAACTGGACGGAGCTACGACCGTTTCAGAACTACGTTGCCACACCACAGCAGCGGTGATGGACGATGTGGTCGGGGTTCTCCTCCAGGATCAGTTGGTCGGCCTGGAACTAACAATTACCCATATTATCCTACTGGCCTATATGTAGAACACCAATTTTCAATACGAATTTACTACTACTCCAAGAAATATTATTGAATGTTTTGTTCACAGAAAGTAAAGGTCAAATTATCAAAAACACATTAAATGTGAATTTAGATCCCCAACAACAAATAATATTTTTTTACACTTTGGTACCTTTTACGCGCCATGTCTGCAGTGCACTATTATCGTTACCTTTTCGGTTAAATATTACAAAAAAAAACGTTAGTAAAACTTGAGATTTTATTTTATAAATGAAAAAACACGTAGTAAGACGAACAATAAAAACAATGACTTTAATGGGTACTAGGATATTATTTTTTATTTGTACTGTCCTACATTTGGGACGGTAGGCTTATCTGGGTTAATAATACGTAATTACAAATTACGTATTGCAATTCAATTTTTAACTTTAAAACTTGACAACTGCCGATCTACAAGTGGCCAGTATCGCCGTCGTTATTGACAGTTGAGCTTCGGTCGCTGGCGTAACGGCTAGGGCCGCTGCCTCCTGGCCGGGAGGTCGTGGTTCGAATCTGCCCACGTACCAATGTGTTTTCAAATTTCGAATTTATATGTACGTTTAGTAGTGGTGACCGCGCACCGGAAGACGTAGCGTAGGCAGGCCATAAAACTACACGGTGGACCGACGACCTGGTGAACATTGCGGGAAGCCGCTGGATGCGGGCATCGCAGGACCAGTCGTCGTGGAAATTTTTGGGGGAGGCCTTTGTCCAGCAGTGGACGTCTTTCGGCTGATATGATGATGATGATGACGTTCTTACGGTAAAGGAAAACATAGTGAGGAAATCTGCAAACACCTGCGAAGAGACTCGAAGGTTGTGTGTAAAGTCGACCAACCCGCACGAGCCGGCATTGTAGGAATTCAATGTAGGCTCGAGCCCCTCGGTGGGGACGTATATGAGCTGATTATGATGACTGACAATGGAGACAAACAATGGAGACCGTTAAGTTCGAACATTCAATGCAATGACAGTTGGGGAAAAAGCGAGCTTATCAGATTTTTTTTTGCAAAGCAACAACGCTACCTTCTTAGGAACAGGCTCCCAGCGAGGCACTGGCGTAAAAACTGATATTTAACCGTGTGACCGTATGGAATCAGCTTTACAGTTGAATTGCGCGTGAGTGTCTTAACGCGACTTACGTCCTTTACTTCGGGCGTAAATGCATATTTTCATTTATTACTAGATTACTAAACATTTTAGAAACAAATCGTCTTATCCGTTATATCAATACCTTTATTCTCTTACTGTTGGTATTTATTTCATGCGCCTAATTTAAGTAATGTTGGCGAAAAATCTAATAATCTAATAATTGCTCAAAACTACAAAGTTTTACAAAATAAAAGGTATCGAGCGAAAACCAACAAATCGTATTTTTATTTAGCCATACCAAAGAAGAAGTTTTAAAGAATCAGCTGTGTAGTTTTCACATTCGGCTGACTCAACATATTATAGCAAAAATGCACTTATTTTGGGAGCGTGCTCTAAGGTTTGCACTAGAGGCAGCCTTGGGCTGAGGCAGGACGCATTTTCAAATGTGGACGCGCTCAGCCCAAGGCGTGCCTCGCGAGCTAGTCCGCACGCACACGCCTCGACGGGAACGCTCGAGCGACGCGAGGCGTTCAGGTTTCCTCAAAATGTTTTCCTTCACCCTTAAAGCTTTCTTAAGTACAAATGTAGGCATGTACAGAGGCCAGCACAACAAGCTAAACACTTTGTACCGTTCTGCCGTATACATATGGATCAGAATCGCACTACGAGTGAATAGCTTGATGTGCTGGCCTATGTACCTACTTATAACCAGGCAAAATTAAATTCGGTGACTGTACGTCATTTTTTCGAAACTCAATAGGGGATCGGACTGCTAGTCATTTGAGTTACTTTTTATGATCTGTGAAAAACGAAATTTTGTTCTGAAAATTTTCGAATTACCCACAAGTGACATCATAGATTTTAAGCGTCATTAACGAACTTATTTTGTGAATTTGATCAATTAAAAATTGAAGACGTGATGGAAAAACAAAACAAGTAAGGTTTTTTTAAACTTCAAGAGGAGAGCAATTTAGGAAATCATATTTCAGATTTTATTTTTGATGCAGTCCGATCCCCTATTGGCCATGCTCTGAATCCAAACCCAGAAACTCTGGTTAAGAAGACTTAAGTCTTTGTTGTAAAGCCACAGACGCTATTCTGTGTAAAATAAAACTCGTTAACTACTCTTAATTATTCATTCATTTGTTACTTATTAATAATTAAAGGCTAAATTAGTCGAAGTCTCATACATTGCGCCCGAGTCTCAAATTACTGACAAAAAAAGCATACATATATTTATCGGGCAAATTCCATCCCTCATTTCGGCTTTGTTTCCTGGTCTGTCACGTATCGAATGTAAATCGTGTTTTCTGGTTTTGGGTCTTCAATTTGTGACTCGTCGAGTTGGGAACAAGCGATGGCCAGAGCGGAGCCGTCGTGAGAAAAACTCAGTGAGGAGACCGCTGTGTTGTAGCGGTGGAACTGACAGAGGCGCTTCTTATTGAAGCCATCCCAGATGTTAACGTAGCCATCAGAGCCGCCCGTTGCGAATGTGTTGTATACGGAGTGGAAGCTTATTGCATTAACAGGATAGATTTTTTCTAGACCTGCAAAGACGTTATCATATAATTTTGAACAAAAAAAAACCGACTTCGAACAAGAAACTAAGGTTCCCCTCGATTTCTCTGGGATGCCATCATCAGATCCTGGTTTCCTTAATATGGTACCACCCTTGGGATATCTCCTTTCCAACAAAAAAAAAATCATAATAATCGGTTCATAAACGCCGAAGTTATCCGCGAACACACATAAAAAAAATCAAAAATATACGGTCGAATTGAAAAACCTCCTCCTTTTTTTGAAGTCGGTTAATAAAATAAAGATGAAACAATATTGGTTTGGCTTTTTTTTATTCCTAATTGATAAGCCCTTGGCATCACCTCACCTGATAGTATGTGACGAAGATGCCGAAGATGGAAGCGGCTTAGCAAGATTCCAAAACGTTATGGGGAAAGACTTAGATAAGATGGTGGTAGCTAGCCAGGCGGGCTTCAAATGCCCCTCTACCAACCAAAACGAGTCTTGACAAAAATTTTACTTTTTACAAAATTAGACTCCACCGGGAATCGAACCCGCGACCTCCTGATGTGAAGATAATGGCCTTAACCATTTCGCCACGGAGGTGGTTAAAAGGGCTACAATATATTAACTTATTAATTTTCATTGTATGGACAGTGGCTGTGGGCAGGGCACATGGTCAGGGCAGTAAAGTTCTCAAGTGGCGACCGCGCACCGGAATATGTAGCGTAAGAAGGCCTCCCACTCGGTCATTGTGAAAATCCTTGGGGGAGGTCTTTGTCCAGTAATGGACATCTTTCGGCTGACATGCTGATACGGAACAACTTTCCTAATGAATGCTATTTTATTGTTTATGCGTTAACAGACTATGGAAATGGGACTAATCCCTACTAATATTATAAATGTGAAAGTAACTCTGTCTGTCTGTTACGCTTTCCCGCAAAAACTACTGAACGGATTTGGCTGAAATTTGGTAGGTAGACAGATTAGGACCTGGATTCAGACATAGGCTACTTTTTACCACGCTCGCGAGCCGCTTGCGGCTCGCGCACTGCGCACCCTCGAAAAGTCATAGAAACGTTGTCCACGCGGGTGAAACCGCGGGAAACAGCTAGTTTTAAATAAAACCTACAAAATTTGCAACTCATTGCTAAATACTCACCACCATCTTTAATTCGATGACATTTGAAAGCATACTTCTTCTTCTGAACCTCAGGGTTGCTATCGAGGTACTCAACGGCCACTCTACCCTCAATGGAACTGAGGACATACCCCTGCTTGTTAGGAAACACTCGGATGCAACGGGTCTGGTACTTGAGTGACGACTCCCGACGTTGGTTGACATGCCCCATGTTTCGAACGTCCCATACGAATATCTTTCGTCCAGATGTGCCAACTACGAATTTCTCGCCAACTATGCTCATTGTGTATACCTGCAAATCAAAAATTAACAACTTTAACTTCAGACTGAACATGTAGGTTTTGATTAATGGTCGATGGCGTAATGGCTAGGGCCGCCGCCTCCTTTCCGGAGGTCGTGGTTCGAACCTGCCACGTACCAATGTGATTTCGAATTTAGATTTTATATGTGAGTTTATCCGACGCTCTTACGGTGAAGGAAAACATCGTGAGGAAACCTGCACACGCCTGCGAAGAAACTCGCAGGTTGTGTGTGAAGTCGACCAGCCCGCACTGGGCCCGCGTGGTCAACTAAGGCCCTATCGCCTTAATTCAGGGTAGGCTCGAGCCCCTCGGTGGGGACGTATATGAGCTGATGATGATGATGTTGTTTGGGCTGTTGCTACCCAGCACACCTTTATTGCTGGTGAAATGATACAACTGTATTTTTCATTGTTGTTTTCTTGATAGTGAGTAGGTACGCGGGCGCGGTACGGCGACCGAACGTATACTAACTGATATTACACTTAATAAATGAAGTTAACGTAAACCGCTGACGGCGCGATGTGCGGTCGCAGACCGTACAGATGTTTTTTATCAAAACAAAAAATTAAGTCATCCAATAATAAGCAATCCAGCCTCGTGATACACAAAAATAAATTTAATTAATTTGGTCATCTATAAGATGCAGAGGTACACATAAGAAAAATATGTACCTAATGTACATTTTGATAGGTAAACAAGCCAGTTTAGGTATTATTTAGATTGACCTCATTCTGATGAGGTTTGAAATAATATTATACATTATCGGCATGTGACGATGCATAGCATCTATGAGAGAGTGCGTCAACTACTTCCCTTTTATTTCCGCCAATCTCAGTCCATTTCCTGTCACGTTTCTAGTAATTCCGCGTATTACAGCGCCCTCTATAGGATGTCACCAGGGCCGTTGGAGGCGATTTACTTGTCATAGCGTCGTTACTTCTCGAACAGGCAACACGTGCCACACGAAATAAAGAAGTACCTAATATAAATTATCTTTTCGATTATCAGTGTTAAAAATTTTACTTGCTCCAGTAGCAAGAAAAAGTGATGAGCGATAGTGATTTAAACGAATGTTCCGAGCATAATGCGGCTGAAGGCGTACCCGAGCCCGTGCGCAGCAAGTCGTGCCCGCCTCCTCGCGGCGCGATTAAGCGCCACCGGGAGCCCAGATCCGATTCCGAGTCGCAAGCATCCGATGCCTCGGAGGGAGAGGTAAAAAGGAAGAGAACCGGTGAGTCCGTTGATTATAAAGACTTGGTGAGCAAAATCAGTGTTCTAACAAATGTTTTGCTACAAAATATGATACTACCCTCATCACCACATATCACTGAAAATACATTGCGTAACGATAATACTGCCACAACGGCCACGTCATCCGAGGCCGCGCGCGAGCCGACACCGAGACCTACTAACTCGGCCTTTGAGGTTAGTTTGCAACGTCCCGCGGCACCCATGGCTACCAACTCGGTCGAACCGCGGTTATTAAACCTTGGCCCAGTGACTACTACCCTTAAGGACCCTAAGGTGCCTCGAGCCGATCCTGAGCACCTAAAACGGGTTGATATATTACAAAAATTTGGTGATCCGTCGTGGAAAGATGTTCGATATGCAGAAGCGTTAAAAATCCACAATGCCACACCTGGTTTTGTAGATCTTGAGGTGAACGACGAGCTTAGGCAATTCACTAAGGACAAAGATTACGCAGCCCATTCCGAAAAAATTTTAGCTGCCATTTGTAACGGCTTGATTACCCAGCATGACGAATTGATTCAAAATTTGCAACAGTTTATTGACTGGGTGGCCTCCCCCGAAACAGTTTTGTCTTCTGACATTATTTTTGACAAGATCTCAGAATTATTTTAACCTACCTCCAAATTTCACAAAGTAAGTGAAGAAATAATGCAAATGGTTTGCGGTAAACGAGCTGACTATATTGAAACTCGCAGGGAGCGCATCCTTAGCGAACTACCCAACAAGAACTTAAGAGAGGGTCTGCGCAAGATTCCTCCAAGTTCTAAACACCTGTTTGATGAAAATTTGTTACGAACTTACATTCTAAACAAGCGGGATGGACAAGTGGATACGACCATGGTTTAATGCTGGAAAAGAGGCAAAAAGGGCAAACAATAAATCTACTCATAAATATAACAAGCCAGGCCCTTCGCGAGATTCTGATAATTACCCCTTTCGTACGCGGGGAAGTGAAACGGTTTCGAAAAGAAACGGATCCCCTGCCGGATCTTCCAGACAAACAGAACAAAGAAAAACGAAAAAACCTTTTATTAGAAAGGATTTCCAAGCCAATAAGAAACAATTTAACAAATGACTATCGACCGCCTCAACCCAAGTTTTACGGAGGCTGCCTCCGAGCGCATCGGGGGCAGTGGCAGACGCTGCGGGCTCCGCAGGCCCTTCTCAGAATGATTTCTGGAATGCGGCTGCCATTCACCTCCAAACCTCTACTCGTCCAACCTTCAGTTCGAGTCCTTCGCTCTTACGAGACTCGGCCATCTCCGAATATGTCACGAGAAATATGCAAACTGCTAGAGCAGGGTGTCTTGGAAATTCCGGAACAACAGAGTTTGGGTCCCAGCTTCTTTTCAACCATGTTCTTGACGAAAAAGAACGACGGATCTTTCAGACCCATATTCAATTTAAAGCGGTTGAACCAGTACATCGTGCCCAAACCATTCAAGCTGATATCTCACTTTCAAATTCCCCAGTTCCTCCAAAAGCACGATTGGATGGTGAAAATCGACCTTTCATCAGCATATTTCCACGTACCTATTGCTCAGTGTCACCGGAAGTTCCTGCGACTGGTTTACGACCAACAGGTCTTCCAAATGACAAGCTTACCTTTCGGTCTATCGTGTGCCCCGAAGAACTTCGCTGCCTTGACCAACTGGGTGGCCCACTACCTACGAAACAAAGGCATCCGGATCATTGTATACTTGGACGATTTTTTGATCGTGAACCAATCGCGTACGCTCCTCCAAGATCATGTGAGTATGGCAGTCGACATTCTAGAGAAATTGGGGTGGACCATCAACTACGAAAAATCGATCCTGCTTCCTACTCAAGAAGTAGAGTTTCTGGGTCTCCTCTGGGATACCAGCCAGTCTCTAAAAAGTTTACCAGAGAAAAAGGTAAGGACAATAATAGCCCTTTCTCAGCGAGCAATCGAAAAAAGAACAATGTCATTAAAGGAAGCACAGGTAGTTCTAGGAACTCTAAATTTTGCAAACTTTGTAACGCCCAGAGGAAGACTGCACTGCCGGCAACTTCAACGTCACGCTCGATCTCTGGCAAGCCCCCTTACCCGCTCACAACCACCTATCCCAGAGCCGGTAGAGGAGGAGCTGCAGTGGTGGATCAATGCCTTGAAGAACCAAAAAACCAAGAGCAATCTACACCCGGAACTGATCCATCATTTTCTGACTACGGATGCAGCCGATCATGGGTGGGGGGCGCAGTTGGACAATCAAGTCGTGTCAGGCCAGTAGACACCCAGCCAGAGTCATTGGCACTGCAACCGCAAGGAAATGTTTGCTATAATAGCAGCGATACAGCAGTTCAAGTCTCAACTGCAGGGCCGTCATCTGTTTCTACAGTCCGACAATCGCACAGTCATCTCATACATTCGCAAGGAAGGCGGAACACGGTCAACGGCTCTTCTGAATTTAACATACCAGCTTATGAATCTGCTGGACAATTGGCACATTTCCGTGACCGCGGAATATCTTCCAGGAAAGTTCAACGACATAGCAGACAGGTTATCTCGAGGGAAACGAGCTGCCGAGTGGCATCTACTACGACCAGCCCTGAAAGAGGTGTTTCACAACTACGGAGTCCCTCAGATAGATCTCTTTGCCTCCAAAAAGACAAAAGTTGTGCAGAGATACGTGTCTATAGACTGTCAGGATTGCTCAGCGCAGTTTCACAACGCCTTCAGTCGACAGTGGCATTTCCATCTGGCGTGGGTGTTCCCACCACCCAGCCTGATACCTCGAGTACTACATCATCTGAATTCTGCTCAGGGAATATACCTAGTAGTAGCACCGATGTGGGAGAACGCATTCTGGCTTCCGGACCTACGTCGCAGAGCGCTTTGCAAACCCATGAAAATCAGGAATCTGAGCCAGGTTCTCATCGACGAGAGCACCGGCCTACCACCGGCCCGTGTTCAGGAAATGGAAGTTTATGTATGGAAGATTGGGGGTGGAGCGAGATAACTGGAAACTGGACTGATGAGGAAATTACCTTGCTCAGATCTAGTTGGAGAGAATCCACTGTGAAAACATATAAGCCTGCATGGGCGAGATGGTTAAAATGGTGTAGAGACAATAATTTTGACTATAGACAGCCTCATTGCGATAGTTTATCCAGATTTTTAGCATATTTGTGTCTACAAGGGAGATTGGCTTACCCAACAATTTTATTACATAAATCCGTAGTTTTAACTTACGGACGAACCCTAAATGATGAAGACTTAAACTCAAATTTCCTAGTTAAACATATGTTGAAAGCCATTTCTCTTCAGAATCCAAGAGCAGACAAACCACCCGTCTGGGACCCGAGTGACTTGGTCTCCTGGCTGCAGAATAACCCACCGACTAACGTGACATTGTTCGAGGCCTCTCGTAGGTTAGCTTGCATACTGCTTTTAGCGTCGGGCCGAAGGGTGCACGATCTTACCCTGTTGAAGATCTCCGCAAATCACTATACCGACTCCGGCGACCACGTCACTCTGTGCCCAGCCTTTGGGTCAAAAACGGACACGGCCTCACACAGACAGTCAGGTTGGAAACTGTTGAAACATAGTAATAATAACATTTGCCCTGTATTCTGGTTGAGAAAGGTTATCGAGCTAGGGGAACAGCGGCGAACAACCGAATGTGGTAGCTCCCTATTTATCTCCATCAAAGGCTCTACAAAAGCTGCCTCACGCACTGTTATTGGCAACTGGATTAAAACTGTATTGAGAGACGCAGGTATTGCAGCAACTGCCGGATCTATGCGCTCGGCCGTCGCATCCTTAAACTGGTATGAAAATTTCCCGATTGAAGACATTCTGAGTCGTGGAAACTGGCGCAGTGAAAATACTTTCGCCAGGTATTACTGCAGACAAATCATTGGAAGAAATCCAACACAAAATAATCTTTCTGTTAATTTTGTGTAATTAAGTATTAGTGTTGATTGCTATTTAAACTACTGATTATTCTCATTCATTTATAATTTTCTCATTACTGTAATACAAGTTTGTATAATCCTTCGAAGGCATTGGTCTTATTTCTGTAAATAACTTTTGATTTCACATTTTGTGTGCCCTATTATCTATCTGTATCATGGATATTAAATTTGTGAATTTAATTTTGAGAGTTTAAAATTACAGCCTCACATAGCGTCGTTGACAGTCACCAGGAGATATAAACACGTCTCTCATAGATGCTATGCATCGTCACATGCCGATAATAGTGCAAGTTTTACACAACAATAAAACTTGTATTATTGAGCAGAGACGATGCATAGCATCCCAATAAGGCCTCCTGGTGAGAGACTTCTATGACAAGTAAATCGCCTCCAACGGCCCTGGTGACATCCTATAGAGGGCGCTGCAATACGCGGAACTACTAGAAACGTGACAGGAAATGGACTGAGATTGGCGGAAATAAAAGGGAAGTAGTTGACGCACTCTCTCATAGATGCTATGCATCGTCTCTGCTCAATAATACAAGTTTTATTGTTGTGTAAAACTTGCACTATTAACATACTTTTACAAAAAACCTCAAAAAAATTAATAAATGTATTAATTTTATTTTCCATAAATTCGGATTAAAAGTTTACATCTGTCTGTGTACTTAATTTCATTACTGTAGGTCTAATAATGGCAGAGAAAATTAACTGTCAATATGGATGGATGGATGCGGGCAGCGCAGGACCGGTTGTTGTGTAAATCCTTGGGGGAGGCCTTTGTTCAGCAGTGGACATCCTTCGACTAATATGATGATGATGTATCATTATGCAAAGGTGAGTAAGTAGCCTAAAAGCCAATAATTGTAGCCGAAAATGAACCAGTCATAGAGAAAATCTCAGTCAAATAAAGGTCTATAAAACCTATATCTGAACCCTAGTTAAAGTATGGATTCTGGAACCCCTATTATGCCAAGGATATAGAACTGTTGTAGAACATACAAAGGAAAACCACAAAAATTCCATTCTGCCTTTGTAAAAGACAAGAAAGTTAAAAATATTGAACTTAACAATGCTGGTATTGCATAGCATCAGAGGAAACTTTATTAAGACCTAAAAAATTCTTACCACAAATACATATTGCAAAGGGCTCTACAAAAGGCTAAGTTAATACAAAAGTAAGAATAATGTATTGATTTGGCTCTTAACCACTCAAACACCAATGTTGATGCCCTCTCCATTAATAGTTTTAAAAAAAGATTGGACAAATGGTGCAATCCAATTCAGTCCAGCATACTTTAGTTAGGACTTAGACTATTTTTAATACACTAACACCGATAATAGGCACATCAGCTATAAACTGCTCGTCTATTAATGTATAATTAATAATGTACATAACAAAAAAATATATAAATTAGATAAAATAAAAAGCCAGGAGCCGGGTCGTTCCCGTCATTCCCTCTAAGTTGGTCGAGGGGAGCGATGGCTGACTCTCACATTATACTCGTGAACAGGTGCTGTCCATGTGAACTGACCTACTCTCGTCAAAGGCATTAAC
Source organism: Coleophora flavipennella (assembly GCA_947284805.1). Taxonomy (NCBI): domain Eukaryota; kingdom Metazoa; phylum Arthropoda; class Insecta; order Lepidoptera; family Coleophoridae; genus Coleophora; species Coleophora flavipennella. Next base: position 2,172,969 of record OX369279.1, on the reverse strand, counting down.
AACAAATTAAATAATTTTAATGTATTACAACTCATGTTGTTTTCATGTCTAAATGACATTATTTGTTTAAATAGCAGTGATTTTATTGGCATTTGTTAGTATTAATTTTTTTCACTATATTATGACCTTAAGAAAGAGTGTAACACGCACCTATTTTGAATAAACATTTTGAATCCTTGAAAAAGAATGAGATTCATGGTCACACTTTCAAAAGTGTCTAAGCAGTCTCCCTTTTGATCATGGAGGTGTACTTTCACGCTTCTTCCTTTCTGTCTAACATAACTATTTGAATATTTCTATCCTTGTCTCCTATCAATTTTCTGATCATTTTTGAAGTTTGTTTTGTATGAAACCGGGGATCTAATTCTTTTATTATTATTATTATTATTATTATTTGATTAATACACTAGCAGCTCTAAGAGCTGATGCGTGTATATCACTGCACTTGTGTTTTAAAATGTTTATCAAGTCTGTTTTTAAAACTGTTGACTGTTGGAGCACTTATATGTGATCTTAGTAATTAATTTTATACTCTGATTACTTACCCTCTCATTGCCTTGGTTGTAAGTGCCAACACAGTTAGGGACGCGGCTGTCCCACATCTTGACCGTGCCATCCCAGCTGCCCGTCAACACAGCATTCACTTCACTAGTGAACTCAACGCAACGTATTGCATCCTTGTGCTCGCCAAGTATGGTCTCCGTGCCAGCATTCAGGTCATACATCTTGAGTGTGTTGTCCAGGCCACCGCTATAGGAGTGGACAGCATCCTAAAGAAATAGACTTAATGATCAGTTGTAGCAATCTTGGAGTGGACAGCATCCTAAAGAAATAGACTTAATGATCAGTTGTAGCAATCTTCTAAGGGAACTTACCCATACTATTTGACCGCTTTGGGGGGAAGCAAGGGGGTTCCCAATATATTACACATGGTCAAAGGGGCTAGGGAGGAAGTGGGGGATCCCTGTCACATAGTTTTCACAAGAGTTCTAATAAAGCAGTGCATCCCTTGAATAATTGATTGCAATATAATTGTACTGAAAGTCAACTTTAGAACTTACTTGTGCGTAACTTTGCATTTTTTATTTCTTTTAACTATCTAGAAAAAGTACCTATTTACTTTTATTGTACTATGTGAAAACCAGGAGGACGGGCGGAGGGCGGGGGTTTTTACTCTTGGCATATAACTACTACCGGGGGGTCAAACCCCACCCTGGAAGGGGGGAGTGCGGAGCACACCCTTTTAGGAAAAAAATTGGAATTTAGAACTATTAGGTCATCTTGGAAGCACTTAAAAATTTGCAACACCACAAAGGGGGGTTTTTGAGAGGGTGGATGTGGGCAAAGGGGGGACCCCACTGGTGTCACTCCGCCCGCGGAGGCCTCCCGTCTTTGAGAAAATTAATTTTGAAAATTTGTTAAGTAGTCTAGTTGGAATTGAAGTGTCAAGCGTGACACTTCAATTCCAACTAGACTACCTAATAAGATTTGACTGATTAATCAATCAAACCTGACCGAACCTAACATTGCTCGCTCTGCTCGCTCATTTATTTAATGTTAATCACTTCGCTTTTATTTAAATATTTTTTTTATTACAAAACAGTTACCAGCCAATGCATTTGGTAGGTTAGGTTACACTACCAAAGATGACCTATCACAACATTTTATTTCCAGATTTGGATTTTTTTAAGCCTATTGAAATTTCGTATTCAGGCTCCTGAAGCAAATAAGAATCTGTGTAAAAAGTTTCAAGTTTCAACTCGATGGAATCTATAGTTTCAATCTATAGTTAAGCCGGTAACTTTAAAAGTAAATAATATGTAGTATATAAATAGATATAGTAAATTACATAAAAAAAAAGAAATATAACATATTGTATTTAATTTGTTTTCGTTAAATGTAACACAATATGTAAAATAAATTTGTTTAGATAGGAAATTTCATCAGCTTTCTAGATCAGTATTAGCTTTTATAGTTTTCATACAAAAATACTGAGAAAACATTGGATATCTGCGATGCGCCAAACGGACTACCGTGCGGCGACATTACTCTCCCCACATGAGCCCCGGCGGCGCGTTAGATATCCCCGTTTGAAGGGTTAAGCTTTGTAACCGAATTAGACGATTCGGATGGCGCCGCGCTGGAAGGGTTAATGTATTTTGTTTACGGAAATGAATATTTTATAATGTATCATTGTAGTGGTCTATATAGTGTGGTGGAGCGGAACCCTAGGAGCACAAGTCCGACTCGCACTTCGCCAGTATAGATTTTTCATACATTTTATAGGTTAGTTGCCACTGCTACTTACCCGAAAACAAACATCAAGAACGGGCAATTCATGAGAGTATTTATGCCTCTCCACGTTCCCGCTGACATCGTACAGCCTCACGGAACAATCCCACGCGGAAACAAGCAGGAATTGGCTCGATTTCGGAGCGAATTTCACACTAGAAATAGCGTCCTCGGGAAGGCTCTTCAATTTGAACTCAGTGCGGGACTCTCCCACCCGCGTCACAGTCATTGTGGAAGCAATTTTGTTAGTTAATTTAATTTATACGTTAAAGAAATTCCAATTTTTCTAGTTATGCTAAAAACTACATTCAAAAAAGAAAATTCAGAATGAAAACAGCAAACCCGTCAACGAACGAACGCTAGCCGAGCCCCGTAGCGTATAGGTATTAAATTCTCTTTGGCCGAGCCGAGCCTAGGGGCCTAGGCACGGCCTAGGGGCCATACCCACAGATCTACTAACATAAACTTTTTTTCTGGCTTTTAAAAGCGCGGAAAAGGCAAAGGTATCTATGACCATACAGCCTAGTCTGTTTTAATTTAGTTTCCTTTTATCATTTTTTCATTGATTTGAAATGCTAGTGCCAGTGCATTACAAATCTTCTCTGGAGTTCTTGACAGTCTTTACAACAGTCTTGTTAGGTGAAATACCCAGTCACAGTAGGGCGTCTATAAAACTGCACCTAGTGCAATTCGGGTCTTAACGTCCTCTTTCATTTTATTTTCTTGTTCTCCACATTGCTCACGTACACCAGACAGTTTTCTTCAAAATACACCACTTTTTGAAACAAAACTCTAGCAGAAAACAATAAAATAAAACTACGAATGTGTTCACCACAAATCCCGCCAAAAAACTCAGGGCCTTAGACAAAAAAAATGTATTTTTTATGAATTTATTAATTGTTGGAATATACAAAAATAAATACGATGTCTTTCTAACTACAGGTAGTCTTTCTCTTTTACGCAATTTGTTTATATTAACTTCATAATAATAATCCTTTGTTTTGTGAGCCTGGCTCCGTTATACGTTAGTTCTTTCTCGGCTCTTGCCTTGTTTTACCGTGCACTAACACACCTTTGAATTTGGGAAGGAAACACTGGAAGTGATGTTTAAAACCCACTTCCCGGGCTGTGAAATAACAGATAGCGAAAAGGATGACCCAGTAACTCGGAATGAGCTGAATACTCAAACGAGGAAAAAAGACTAGGACGTAGCTAAGAAGGTAGTAAATGAGCAAAAGCTACTATGGTCTATAGGTAGCTTTCAACCATTGAAATCGCCAGGACTAGATGGGATCTACCCCATCCTACTACAAAAAGGATCAAAGGCGCTACTTAAGTCATTATGCAGGCTATACAAAGCGTGTATCGCCTTCGGATATATTCCTAAAATCTGGAGACGTGTGAAGGTTGTCTACTTGCCAAAGCCAGGAAGAGACAGATATGATGAACCGAGGTCTTATAGATCCATAAGCCTTTCGTCATTCCTGCTGAAGGCTTTGGAAAAGTTCGTCGACAAACATATAAAGGAGGGGCCCTTGCGAAAAAAAACCACTTTATGGACTACAATATGCATATCAGTCTGGCAAGTCGACTGAAACAGCACTTCACCTTGTAGTATCACGTGCTGAAAGAGCGTTGGAGAACCAGGAAGTATGTGCTGCTGCCTTCCTTGACATAGAAGGAGCCTTTGATCGCACTACTTTCGAGGCAATCAAGAATGCAGCTATCGTGGCGTTCTGTCACTAACACTTTGAAGCCTAGTGGTCAACTCGCTCCTACAGGAGCTGAACACCGGACCTCTTTACACGATTGGTTATGCTGACGATCTAGCTATACTAATCAGCAGCAAATTTCCGAACATAGTATCGCAAATAATGCAAAAGGCCTTGCGAAAAGTAGAAAGGTGATGTGGTGAAAATCACATGTAGATTAACCCTAGCAAGACAACGGTTGTACCATTCACAATGAAAAGGAACATACAAGGTTTACAAACTCTCAAACTGTATGGTACAGAACTAAACTGGTCCACGAGCGTCAAATATCTAGGCATGACCTTGGATAAAGAACTAACGTGGAGTCTGCACACAGAAAGGATCATGGTCAAGGCCACAAAAATTTTTGGTATGCTAAGATCTGCGTACGGAAAGACCTGGGGCCTGAAACCCAGAGTCATTTATTGACTATACACAATTAAAGTTAGACCCATTAATACTTATGGCAGCATTGTGTGTTGGCCTAGAACGGAGTTAGGCACGTGCAGGCAAACACTGACAAAACTTCAGCGGTTGGCCTGCCTGGCAATTACCGGAGCATTTCGTACAACACCTGCTGCATCTATGGAAATGCTGCTAAATCTAAAGCCGCTTCAAATACACATTCAAACAGAAGCGGCCAAGGCCCTACACAGGTTATCGTTAAATGGCATATGGAATTTTGACATGCCCAAAACCAGACATACCAATCTACAACTCGACACAGGTATGGAAAGGCTTATGCGCATGGGATGTGACAAAATACAGATTGTACACATATTCAAAAAAGAATATAAAATCTATGTTCCTACGAGGGAAGAATGGAGTAAAGGACTTAAACAACAAGGACCAAACACTCTTACATGGTATACAGACGGATCGAAAATGTAGTCTGGTGCTGGTGCAGGCGTTTATGCTAAGGATTACTCAGCGAGTATTAGTCTAGGGCAATATGCAACAGTCTTCCAGGCGGAGACTTATGCTATCATTGCATGTACACATGAGATTATAGACAAGGAAGTCAAAGACAAAACCATCTATATTCTCAGCGATAGCCAAGCTGTTCTTAAAGCTCTTGACTCCTTCAAGGTTGACTCCGGGCAAGTGCCAAATTGTGTAAAGGTCCTCAATAAGGTGGGCCGACACAACAAACTGCAACTGGTCTTGGTCCCTGGACATGAAGGAGTGGAAGGCAATGAAGAAGCAGACAAACTGGCTAGAATGGGATCACAAACAACATTGTGTGGTCCAGAACCGAGGATAGGGCTACCAAGGAGCACTATTATAAGGGCATTAAAAGAACAGGCCGAGGGAAGGCACAGATTGACATGGCTATCCAGAGATGGACGTAAACACTCTAAGCTCTTCATCATAGGATTTATTTGATGACAAAACTTGTCTGAAATCTGACCATTTTTTTAAATAAATAATTTCCATTCAAAATAGATGATCCCTAACCTAGTCAAATCATATGCTAATTTTATGTCTATCAAACACCCACTAGCTTCTTAGCTTCTAGCTTCTTGGTACCCAAAATACGTGAACTGGTTGAGATAGATCAGTTGAGATAGATCAGTTGGTTGATGGTGACTGTACTTACAATCCGTGGATGACAGAACTTTGGGATTTTCCCTACTCTCAAAACAATATGTTTTTCTGTCAGATAACGACTGTAACACACACATTATATTAGTCATGTGAATTCCCGAACTAAAAATATGTAAACATAAAACTTTTTAGATAAGAGTGGTCAGCATAGGTACATCGCATTTATTAAGGAAAACCACACTTCAATAACAAGAGATAAATAGCTTACGTGGACATTTGATAGTTGTTTGAAAAACGGTCTTAAAAATATGCAATTTAAAAGTAAAAAGGACCCTAGGTCAGTCGGGCCAATGGAGAAAGAAAAGATAAGCGAGAGAGAGGACCTACTTGGAATCTGAAGATTGTCTGAAAATTTCATCGAAATCGGTCCAGCCGTTTTGGAGTCTATAAGGAACATTTTTTTTCCTTCACATAGCACAGAGATAGACTGGATTCAAGTGCTAATAACTACAGCCTCCCTGATATAATAAAAGGATTTGAATGTAAATCACATGTTAAACGCTCATAAGAATTAGAAATGATTTGAACGATTAAAAATTATTCAAAATGATTACAAATCAAATCATTTTTAATCCTTTTTAATGATTTTGTTTAATCAGGGCTGTGATTAAAATAACTAAAAAAGAGATTATAAGGTTTTCTTATTTGTTTACTTAGCTTAAGTAATAAAAATATGTATCGTTTATTTAAGTAAATAAACTTTAAACAAAAAAAAATGTTATGAGGACAGGTTATAGCGGTGAATACTTATAACCTGTTTTGTCCGTTAAATTTGGAACCATATTAAAATAAATAAACTCATGTGAGTCCAACTATGTAACTTAATTAATTAATTCATTAACTTTAATTATCTTAACGTTAGTTAAAAAACACTATAATATTAAGAAATTATAAAGTCACAATTTTATGTCTATCAAACACCCACTAGCTTCTTAAATTAGATAACTTTTGAAGGAGTCGACTTAGCAAAAAATCATCTCAGAGCTTTTTTGTAGATCGTTAAATTCCCTACAAAAATAAGTATTTGTCGTCACTAGAGGATTATTTGTTTAAATGCATTAAAAATCCAAACAAAATAAAAATAACATTCCTGTGTTATTTAAATGGGAAATCAAAAATTATGAATCGTCACCTGCACGGGCGTAGCCAGATTTTAGTATCGGGGAGGGTTCAAGAAAATAAACGACTAAAAGTACATAAAACAACACTTAGATAAGAAAAATATTAGAGATGTAAAAAATACATACAGAAAAAAGCTCCTCGAAGGAATTGGGGGAGTTCTTTTTCGAGCAGTGGGATAGTATAAACAAAAAAATTATAAAAAAAATAACGTTTTGTTATATTTCACAGAATTAATCTTCTGTTTTTCTTTTTAAATATATCCACTAATTCATTCGCATCAATTTCTATCCCATAATGAATGTTCATGAGAGCCAAGCCGTTCAGTCTGTTTTCACTCGTTGTGTTCCGCAAGTAGTTTTTAAGTCTTCTTAGGCTTGAAAATGTCCTTTCTGGGGTAGCAGTGGAAACAGGTATGGTAGCCAATATTTGCAACAATGTGTAAATATTTGGATATAGTTTTTGGTCGCACTTATCTAAGCATTCCAAAGCTGGTTTTGGAGTAGGGGAGGTAAGACTCATAACTGCTTTCCACACTTCAAGTTCTGCTTTGACGACAGATGTACTTTTATCGGGCAGCACTGTCGAATACATACAAAATGCCTCTTCGATTTTACAACCGGCCGCAAAATTTGACGGCAACACCCCAGATATTGCCGATACTACTTTGCGGTGTTTTGTAAACCTCTCAAACAATTGTTGAATTGTATGGTCGAGAAATGGGATAAATAAATTTCTTTTGTAATACGTGGATATATCCGACGCAGGAATGTTAGAGCGATTCAACTGCCTTTCGACGATACCTGGCATAAGCAGTATACCACCATTTTCTTCGAGCACCACTTTTGCTTCTTCATAGAGATGGAGATACCTACTCTTCGTCAACTTTAAGTCTCAAAAGTTGCAAAGCATTTATAACATCATCCACGTGACTGAATGCTGTTATGAGGTCTGTGTAATTGCCTGCAGTTGCTTTGATAGCGACAATGTGTAGCTCATGACTTTTTAAAGAATCACTAGGCACATAACAAAATTCGAAGATCGAAGTGTGTTAAGCATTTGGACGGCTTGTTGCGATGTTTCTTTATTGTGGCTAGATTGGAGTTCTTCGAGAGCATGCACAATAGCACATTGGGGCACATTGCTCGTAGAACAGATGGCCGCTGGGGCAGTAAAGTTCTCGAGTGGCGACCAAGCACCGGAAAGCGTAGTGTAGGCAGGCCTCCCACTCGGTGGACCGATGACCTGGTGAAGGTCGCGGGAAGCCGCTGGATGCGGGCAGCGCAGAACCGGTCGTCATGGAGATCCTTGGGGGAGGCCTATGTCCAGCAGTGGACTTCCTTCGGCTGATATGATGATGATGATGATGCACAATAGCTGAATAAATTTCCTTGAATCTTATAATGGCTTCATGCTTGTGAACCCACCGTGTTTCGCACATCGCAAGCAGGCTTTTTTTGATCAGCCTGTAACAGATCCCGAATTTTGTCTTTGAGAACGGCAGTGTGTTGAGCCGAATAACTAAAGTAGGAACCAACAGACTGCACGTTCCCAACGCAATTTCGCACATCTGCTTGTGAACATGAGTCAGCAATAGCAAGGTTAAGAGAGTGTGCACTACAATGTACATAAAGAGCAAGAGGACATTCTTGACGAATATACGCTTGGGTACCGTGAAAATGCCCACTCATAGCTGCAGCCCCATCGTAACCTTGACCAACCACATGAGAACATCCAAGTCCATGCTTTTTCAGAGCTGTAATTATGAGATTTGCAAGACCGGATCCTGTCACGTCAACAGTTGGAATATACTCTAAGAACATCTCCTTAACTTTATGTTGTTTAACATCTTTTAAATCAACATATCGCAAACACAGCGAGACTTGCTCTATACGCGCAATGTCAGTCGTCTCATCAGCAAGAATCGCAAAAAAATTAGCTTCCTTTACTTGATAATCGACGGTGGCGGAGGAATCCAAACCACCGTATATTTTAATGTAGGTAATAGTTTGTAATAATTAATGAGATATGCCGCACACCTGTTCTTATCTTAATTCTATGAATGTTAATATCTGAACTTTTCGGGGGGGGTTTGAACCCCCAAAACCCTCCCCCTGGCTACGCCCGTGGTCACCTGTTAATATTAAAATTAAGAGCTCATACGTTACCAGAATTTTTTATTCGTCATTTCGGACGATATTTTCATGGTATCTAAGGAAAAAAAAATTAAAATTTTTTTTTGGCGCACCCTACTAAATATGAAATCAAGTTGAATAATGTTCGTTGACGCCGAACGAAGGGACTGACGTGGGTTTTATGATTTTATATCGTAACTGCAGTGAAATACATGATAATAATACATGTGTTCGCGTGGTGACTATTCATTATCTCGACTGAAGGTTATTGGAGTTTGTTATGAGGTATCAGTTTTTACTGTATTGATGAAAAATTAAAGAAAGTGGTAGCCCTAGTTTTGATAAGCATTGCTATTTAAACGGAGACGGAGGGTCGAAATGATTCATATTGTTGCAACCATTCCGAGCAAATGGAGTCCCAAAAAAAAACATGTATCAATTGTGGCCGAGTGTACGATTTCAGCCCTTTTTGGAAGTGGTGCAGAGACTGTGGACTGAATAAGTTTGTAGAGGAGCAGAAACAAAAAAAAAAAAAAAGTGTTAATCTTCCGTTCACACATCATGAATTTCTTGTCTAACATTTTTTTTGGTGTTTGTCTAAACGTACTATCCTCATAGATAGCAGTGAGAAGCCAGTGCTGTCGTTAGCTGGTAAAGATATTGAGTAAGTTAGTATTCTCAAGAACCTGGAAGCTATTATCGATCCGACTCTGCAATGATCTGAGAACAACCGGACTATACGCTGTTATCGCCGATTCCGGGTACATCAATGTACAAGAGCTCTTTTCTTGTCCTTGGAGTTGCTTTCTGGAACTTTGTGCCACCTGCTGTTTCAACTGCTGCTTCCCTTTTTTTTTTTTTTTTTTTTTTAATTTACCTGGATGAATTCAAGACGATGCTACAACCACTTACTTGCTATTGAGCAAGCTAAGTCGCGAGTGCATAGTTTCTGGTGTGTGATGTGCTGGTAGGGCTGTCAAGTGTTATATGATACAATACTTTTTGTAAATCGTTTTGTTTCTGTTTTTTTAAATGCCATGAGTTTTATATTATTTTTGTCTTTATTTTAAAAAAAAAGGTTGAGCTAAAGCTTTTGTATTTTGTAATGATAAAGCCTACTCGAGGGTAAGCAGGCTAAAATCTTAAAATATTAAAAATTTTAAATACAGAACATAATTATAAAAAGCGTCTGATTATGGAATCTATGTAAATGGAGAGGCATCAAGATTTAATTAATAAAAGGAAAGATACAGAAACCATAGATAAGATCTACCATGATTTAATTAAATTAAAATAATCTTTAAAAAGTACCGTTGTTACACTTTCTTGGTTAATTAGTTGGAAATTTAAATTTGCGTTTGTATTCATGTAATTTCAAAATTTGTAATTGTAAGTGTCTTTTAAACTTTATGATTATATTTATGTAGTTCAAAATTGACAACCCTGGTTATCTGGGTAGGTGATTTGAATGACTGACTGTATAATTTGTAATATTACCAACTGTACAAAAGACCAGTGTTAGCACACGGTTTTGGCTGTCAGTTGACCAATAATAAGATTTATGAACGCATTGTTCATGTGACTTTATAATTTCTTAATATTATAGTGTTTTTTAACTAACGTTAAGATAATTAAAGTTAATGAATTAATTAATTAAGTTACATAGTTGGACTCACATGAGTTTATTTATTTTAATATGGTTCCAAATTTAACGGACAAAACAGGTTATAAGTATTCACCGCTATAACCTGTCCTCATAACATTTTTTTTTGTTTAAAGTTTATTTACTTAAATAAACGATACATATTTTTATTACTTAAGCTAAGTAAACAAATAAGAAAACCTTATAATCTCTTTTTTAGTTATTTTAATCACAGCCCTGATTAAACAAAATCATTAAAAAGGATTAAAAATGATTTGATTTGTAATCATTTTGAATAATTTTTAATCGTTCAAATCATTTCTAATTCTTATGAGCGTTTAACATGTGATTTACATTCAAATCCTTTTATTATATCAGGGAGGCTGTAGTTATTAGCACTTGAATCCAGTCTATCTCTGTGCTATGTGAAGGAAAAAAAAATGTTCCTTATAGACTCCAAAACGGCTGGACCGATTTCGATGAAATTTTCAGACAATCTTCAGATTCCAAGTAGGTCCTCTCTCTCTCTTATCTTTTCTTTCTCCATTGGCCCGACTGACCTAGGGTGTACGGAGAAAAAAATATCGTCAGAATAACTATTCAAAGTTTATAGTTAAATTAGTTAAAAGACGTATCGTTAATATAGCCAACTGTTTCGTCAAACTAAGGATCTGTATCGCTGAATTGGCTATACAGATCCTCAATTCTAGAAAACAGTTGACTACATCAACGATACGTCATTTAACTAATTTAACTATAACTTTGAATAGTTATTCTGACTATATTTTTTTCTCCGTGTGCTTTTTATATTAATAATATGTATGTTGCAGTCGTTATCTAACAGGACAAAGTATTATTTTGAGAGTAGGGAAATTCCGACGGAAGTACGGTACTGCTATTGGTTTCTGGCAATTGCATGACACCACCTCGTGGTCAAATAATATAAGTAAAATAGTCTTTTTCTTTCTAATTTAGAGGTAAGGGTTAATTTTAAGGGTCTTAGGAAATGAAAATGTAAAAAAAAATACATAAAAGTTATGCAAATTTAAAATATGCGACATTAATACCGTAGATAAGTTTATATAGTTCAGGATCGTGTATAAAGATATGCATAGAGCTACTGTTTCGTAATTAATGTTTTACTTAAGAAGAAATAGGTCATAGATATAATTATAGAGTAATTTAGGTTTCTTCTTTGTTTGCTAGTGAAAACTGCCAATGTTTTTATGTTATTATTTATTATCTCGAGTTGTAAAAGGATGTCTTTGTTTCTGAAACTTTATATGTGTAATTAGACATTATCTTCATTAAGTTTTTATAGAGTGTATAGACTTCATTTGTGACATTTGATGTGTATTTTCGTTCATTCTCTAAAAAGCTACAAAATTTGCGAACTAGTCACAGATTTGTAAGCTCTCAGATACCATAAAATTCACTATTTATCAACCATTATGATTCAGCATAGAACGATAGCCATCCAACACAATAAATGGTCATTCTTTAGCGCCTACATGTTTTAGAATATCAAAATCCACTGAATATATGTTATGAACCTGATGTGATGTCTTGTTTACGAAAATGCCATTACTCAGCCATAATAAATCATTTCGGATAACATCTGTGTTTCATTTAACGCTCCCTGTACAATTATAAACAGTGCGCATGGTTAATTTTTTTATAAGAATTTTCTAGTTGTTTTCTTCTAATCTTTTGATGCGCACTCACAGAAAATCTCGTCGAGTTTAGTTAAGTCCTTACTTTTGGATCCGAATAAATTCTGAGCATCGGTGAGGTCACCACAGGGGCAACCAAGTACATTTGGAATAACAGCAGGACGCGAGTCAGGGCGATAACAGGAGCGTTGACGGGCCACTTTGCCACAAACGCACACCTGCAAAAAATCGGCCTGACGCACGACCCGACCTGCAGGGCCTGTGGTGAAGATATAGAATCAATGGAACACGTACTGTGTCACTGCGATGTCCTGGCCAGCAAGCGTATGTACCTCCTAGGCCTAGGTGATGGATACCCAAAATTGGAGGACTACAAGCACCTTCCAATCAGCGGAATTGCTGCATTAATGCAGCACATCTTCGAGTACGTTGGGGTGCAAAGGTTATAGGGGTAGACACAAAAGATCCCATTGGGTCGAAGTGTCGCTGCAACTGCAGCCCCCTCTTACAAAGATAAGATAAGATAACACACCTTTCAAATATAATTAAGTAAATAAATAATCTTGAATTCATTTTATATAAATTCAGGTCTTTCATTGATGTCCATAATTCCTATATTAATGTCTCTGGGTACAAAAGCTTTGCAAACAAAATTTTACGTATGGTGTAGCGAACCCGTAACTGTGTATTAATAATTCAATTTGAAATGCACTGGCACTAGCATTTGATAATGATATTTCCATGGTTGAGTGTACAAGAGTGTACATCTGTAGGTATCCATGGTATTTGTATTTTGGTTAAACGAAACGTTATATGCAAGAAATGCGTTCAAGAAAACGTATTTGTTTATTTATTATTAGTTTATTTTAAGGTTTCCGGTTTCGATACTACATGTTACAATGAGATCTTATTGCTAAGTAATATAAACAAGTTCAAGTTTACAAGAAAACGAATTAAATTTTGATGTAATTCAGAGACCTATAAAAAACTTCGAAAATTTTGTGTTCACTGACATTTTGTGAACGCACTTTTATATTGACATGTCTGTGATGAGGTGTGATTGTGTGTGATGTGTGTGTGAATCGTGAATCCTCTCGTATTGCAAGAAAATGATTTCAATAAAATTACCAATTGCATAAAATTTTGTGATGTTACACTGTGTTGATACTCGAACAAATAAAATTACAAACATAATACAACAGCGGTTCAATGGAATCGTCATAGATGCCAGCGAAAATAGACTCCAGTAAGAACGAATGGAGTGATATAATTATAAAATAACGATGCAAACCAATCTGAAAACGAAAGAAATGTTTATAGTAAGAGCTTTGGAAAAGATACTATCCGACAAGGACATCAAGCGGTCCTATCACAGCCAGTTGAAGAAGTCCTGCGAACTCGCTCTCGGTAAGCCCTCCCTATGCTTCCAACTACTACGTTTCAAGTTTCGATAGCATTTTCGTGTTACCATCCGTAGCAGGTTATCCGATAACGATGTACTTAGCTGTATTTTACCTTAATTGAGTTGTGGTTGATCAGTTATATGGTTATTGGAAGTGGCGATTGTCAAATGACCTTGAAAACGAAAGTAGAACATGTAGTGAGCGTGAGCACAACCTTATCTTAATGTTAGGCAACATATTTATTATTATGTTACTCACACACATTATATAGACCTTATTTCCCTCACTTATTATCTACTTTATAACCATTTACAATGATGGTCAACAAATAGTTTGTACTTTTTAGGGTTCAAAAACGAAACCATTATAGGATCACTTGTGTGTCTGTCTGTCCATCTGTCACAGCCAATATGCTCAGAAACTACTGAACCGATTAAGTTGAGATATTATATACTTACCTACGTCATATTATGTGTACCATACACATAATATGATGTAAGTTGGTGATCCAAAGATGAGCATGTTAATGTAAAAAAATATTTTTTTAGACATGGGAGTTACTCTTCACTTTCGAGGGTAAGAGACTCTCACAGACCTTTAATTTATTGTCACTTGAAAGTTTTCAGAACTTTTTTTACAAAGTATATATAAAAAAAACGAGACCTACAGTACTCGCATATGATGTGTAACATGTGACAAAATACTTATGAAATTAATTAATTATCGGGCCGACCCTTCGAATAGTAGTATGTCATCTTTGCCTTTGCCATCACACTAGGCGGAATGGCTATGACAACCTTAGTTTTCGAGAATTAAAAAACGTTCGCATTTCCTGTTACACATTTCCGTCCCATTTCACGAAATCACTCCCACAAATTGTAGGAAAGCGAGAGCAAAGATATTACACATCAAAAATATTTGAGATTCTCACAGCAAGCCATTTGATATGTAACATGAGTTTTCAAACTTTTTGTTACAAAGTATATTAAAAAAAATATTTGATATTCTCACAGCAAGCCCTTTCATTCGATAATGTCACATGAAAGTTTTCAAAACTTTTTTTTACAAAAAATTTTTTTTTAAAAAATGCACTGGGCCTGCTTGGTCGACTAAGGCCCGATCGCCCTAATTCAGGGTAGGCTCGAGCCCCTCGGTGAGGACGCAATATGAGCTGATGATGATGATGATAAAAAAAAGTATTTGAGATTCTCACAGCAAGCCCTTTCTTTAATATGTCACATGAAAGTTTTCAAAATGTTTCTTTACAAAGTATATAAAAAAAAATTGAGATTGCCTGACAGAGACCTTTCATTTGATATGTCACACAAAAGTTTGCAAAACTTTTTTTTTACAAAGTATCTACTGAGTGGTATTGTTCTGTTGGTAGTTAAAGTTTTGGTGCCGAATCCTGTTTGTGTGACTCCAAATAACACTTGGCTCGTTTTTTTTTACAGTTTTCTATTTTATTATTACATACATTATTACAGTACATTGAGTACGACAAGTATGTCTGGGTGATTTTCCCATGCCTCTGCCACATGCATATAAATCACCAATATTTGCATATCTACTTCATGTGACACAGGTGCTTGAATTACTAAAGGTATGCTTATGAAAGCATAATTGAATTAGCAAACACAAAGTGCGAGAGAAGCATCTCCATTTTAGCTTGTGCAAAAATGCTTTCGGATATCTGGCATCTGTCTGGCTGTTCTCCTCTACAGGTCGCATTTTTCAACCAATTCTCATGAAATTTTGTGAGCAGGTTCGATAATTGTATGGAATTGTTTTAAATTCAGTTTTTGGAAATTTTTCAAAATCCGGAGCCATAGTGGTTGAAAACGTAAAAAAAATCATAATTCAGCGGTTACGAAAAACTTGTGAGGACTACATGTCACAGAGCCACTAAATGAATTTCAACTTCCTATGGTAATTATGCTGATTTTTAGGGTTCAATACTCTAGGAACAACAGAATCAGTAACTTTTCATCATTTGTCAAAAATGCTATTTTCCTCTAACTGGTCCTTTAAATGCCAGTCAAGTGTGCATAAAATTGATTTTATTGCACAAAATAATTTTATTAACATGTTTTTTAAGTCACATTCCTGTCTGTCTGTTGTTCTGGGTGGAATCTTGCAATGGACATTTTAAATATTTCCTGTTATCCGATCATGCTGAAATTTTGCACACAGCCTCAGTTCCGATGACAACACAATATCGTATATTAAATATCACAGTAGATCTAATATGGCTGCCTCCACAAAATGGCGAACTGCCTGTTTCTTTAGAACCCCCTCGACATGGGTATCAAATGTTAGTGTATGATGCATAGAAAACAATAATACTTCAAACTTTATTTAAAATCCGTACCTACCGTACATAAGAAAATTAAAAAAAAAGAAAATATTTAAGGAATAAAAATAATCTTAAAACCATGTTATACATACGTGCCTTAAAAATAATAAAATAACCCTCCCAGGGTCGTGAGGACATACACACATAAAACACACAACATACATGCTTACAGGTGCATTTGAAAACTGCACATGAAACTTAATGAATGAGCATGAAAGCTTAGGTTTTTATATTTTAGTAGAAAGATTTAACCGCCTCCGTGGGGTAACTGTTAAGTCCATTAGCTTTACATCAAGAGGTCGCAGATTCGATTCCCCGTGGAGTCTAACTTTGGAATACTTGGTTTGGTTGATGGATGGGCATTTTCTTAGCCCATCTGGCTAGCTACCACCATCTTTTCTAAGTCTTGCCGCCTAACATCAATGTCAACAGCATTGATGTGTTCCAGCTTGAAGACAAGATAACCATGGCATTGGGGAATATTTGTAATCCCGCATCCATCTTCGGTATCATCATCAATTACCATCAGGTGAGATGATGCCATTGGGCTTACCAATTGTGGATTAAAAAAAACAGATGCACCCTACATTTTTCGAGTCCACTTGTAAGCATGTACGAGGGCGGTTTGATAAGTCCATGACTTTGGAAAGAAGAAACACTCTTTTTACATTTTTTTTTTTCTATTTTTCTACATAATCTCCTTTCAACTCTATGCACTTAGTCCAGCGATGTTCCAACCTCTTACACCCATCAAAAAAATATTTTTTGTCAAACCCTGAAAAATAGACCTCAGTTTCAGCTACCACCTCTTCGTTTCACGAAAATCTTTGCCCGCCAAGCCATTTCTTCATGTTTGGGAAGAGGAAAAAGTCACAGGGGGCTAAATCTGGCGAATACGGAGGGTGTGGCAATAATTCGTATCCTAATTCGTCAATTTTTGATGTCGTGATTGCAGACGAGTGGGCCGGTGCATTATCCTGATGAAAAAGAATTTTTTTCTTTGCTAGATGCGGCCGTTTCTTGATCAACGTTGCATTGAATCTATCTAACAATGCAGCATAGTAAGCTCCGGTTATTGTCTAGCCTTTATCCAAAAAATCGATATAAATAACCCTTTGGCTGTCCCAAAAGACTGTGGCCATCACTTTACCAGCCGAGCAAACAGCTTTTGCCTTCTTTGGGGCACGTTCCCCGGTAGAAGTCCATTGTTTCGACTGTTGCTTAGTCTCTGGTGTATAATGATGGACCCACGTTTCGTCAACTGTTATGTACCGACGCATAAACTCACTCGGATTGCGATTATACATGGCTAGGCATTCCTCAGAAGCTGTTACACGATTTCGTTACTGGTCGACTGTTAGTAAACGCGGCACCCATCTTGCAGAAAACTTTTTCATGCCCAGAATATCATGCAAAATATAAAAAAACTTGTTCAGTCGAGATGTGCACAGCATCACTTATTTCGCGTATCTTCACTCGATGGTGTGCCAAAACAATATCATGTATTTTATTAACCATGCCCTCCATAGTGACCTCAATCGGCCTTCCTGGGCGCTCCGCGTCATTAGTAGTAGTACGTCCACAACGAAATTCAGTGAACCACTTATGTACCATCCCATGAGAAGGCGCAGAATCACCATAATACTTTTTCAATTTGTCTTCGGTCTGCTTAATTATTTTACCACGTAAAAATAGTGTTAAATTAGCACTCGAAACTCGCTTTTCTCCATTTTCAAAGAATACTCAGAAGTCGCCTTACTTTTTTGTTTCTAAAAAGCTTGTTTTCGCGCCAAATTTGAAAATAGAACGGCATGCGCTTCGTAGTGAGTTTCTAAATATGAGTCAAAAAAAAAATATTAAAAAAGTTCTTATTCAACCTTAAAGTCATTGAGTTGTCAAACTGCCCTCGTATGTAGTTGTGGTGTGTTTTTTATGTGTTTATGTCCTCATGGCTCATCTAGACTCCTGGAGATTTATTTTATTCTTTTTATGGCACATAGTAACATAGTTTTAAGATTATTTTTAATCTACATTAAATATTTCTGTTGTGCTTGTTGGGGTCTTTTGATTGAAATGAAAAGCTACATTTTTGTTTTATTACTCGATTATGTTTTTAAAATTTCTTTCCAAAGTTGTGCTACGAAACCTACGGTGCGCAATGCCGACACGCGCTTGGCTGGTTAGCTATGCAATAATCTTTAGCTGTAGCTCAGAGTAATTAGTATACTACGTACAAGCTGTAGTGTCCATATAATATTATTCAACCATGTCTAGTGACTGTAATGGCTATTGGTTGTAATTATTTGTTGTAAGTATCTTCCACAACTATACAACAATGAATAATAGTTAATAATAGATGTCACAATAAAGTTCATCTAGTTAAAACCATAATCCTTACTAATATTATATGTGAATGTGAAAATGTGTTTGTTTGTTAACTTGTAATGCTTCAACACCTCGACCAATCTTGATGAAATTTGGCATGCAGGTAGCCTGTGTCACTGGGAAGGACATAGGTTACTTTTTATTCCGTGATAATAGCATAGTCTGATGCAGTTATTGAGGGAACTGAAAATATACTCTAGGATCACTTGTGCGTCTGTCTGTCCCTCCGTCTGTCACAGCCAATTTGCTCCAAATCTTCTGGACCAAATCAGGTGAAATTTGGTAGGATGGTGTAATCCTATGACCCAAACACAGATGTGCAAAGTAAACAACGATTGTATGGAAACATTTCTGAAATAAAGTATATTATTATTATTAAATAAATATTTTTTTGGTAATTTTGTTTAACATTGCAACAAAACAATGGATTGTTGTGATTTTTTGCACAGAGATAGTTGAGGAGGTGGGTAATGACATAATTTTCTAATTTGCATATCCTTACATTGTTCCCAAGGGATCTGGGGAAAACTAATTTCCACACTTGTGCACGTCGGCATCGCAACGGAGCGACCGACGGATGAAGTGATTTTATAGGATTGATTGAGGGGGGAAGGAAGTGACATAGACTGCTAATCGGATTAGCTCGATATAGTTCCTGAGGGATCTGGAGAAAGCTCATATCCACGCTGCGAGCCGCTTGCGGCTTGCGCACCAGTCAGCCTCAATGACAGTCATAAAAATGATGTCCGCGCGGACGTAGCCGCGGGCTAAAGCTAGCATGAGAATATGTTCGTATGTAAGTATATCAGTTAGTCATACATAACTCATATCCAGTTAGGTGTTAGAATCACCTTTAATTAACATGTAAGTGTAAACCTGAAAGTTTCCTTTCTTACTTTCCAACATCGGCTTATCTGTAACAATGGTCAAGCAAGCATGCTACTGTAACTTGCTGGTATTTGTTGTATGATAACTGATTCGTTACGAAACTAATAAAAAATGACCCTGATGCAAACCCATTAGTCTCTAACGAAAAGGTTGTTTAAAAAAACGATTCGATCATTTAAACCAACCTTGACTTCAAGCTGGGTATTTTCATTAAAAAATATCTTTTATTGTTTACGTAAGTTAACAAAATTACCATAAGTTCAACACTACCTGACCTTCGACTCGACATATTTTATACAGTTATGCTAAACTTAAGTGGCAGAGGGCGGGGCACATATCTCGTAAAACACATGGCCGTTGGGGCAGTAAAGTTCTCCTGCGCACGTGCGACCGCGCACCGGAAAACGTAGCGTAGGTAGACCTCCCACTCGGTGGACTGATGACCTGGTGAAGGTCGCGGGAACTCGCAAGATGCGGGCAGCGCAGAACCGGTCGTTATGGAAATCCTTGGGGGAGGCCTATGTCCAGCAGTGGCCGTCCGTCGGCTGATATGATGATGATGGTTTTATGCGGTTAATTTTTAACATATTGTTAACATGAAATATTTTGTATTTTTGCAGAGGAGATCAAGGCAGAACTTAAAAATGGAGGTCAGGTGGAGTCACCAGAGTGTCCCACATCCGGGACTCTACCTCTACCAAAGAGCGACTCATCTAACATCATCACAGCGGAGAAATATTTTCTGCCATTTGAGTTGGCATGTCAGAGTAAAGCCTCCCGGATAGTGGTCACAGCCCTTGATTGCCTACAAAAACTGATTGCATATGGACACCTAACAGGAAACATTCCTGACTCAACAACACCCAGAAAACTTCTAATTGACAGGATAGTCGAAACAATATGCAGTTGTTTCACAGGCCCACAAACTGATGAAGGCGTACAGCTTCAAATAATAAAGGCACTTTTAACCGTTATTACCAGTCAACATGTGGAAGTTCATGAAGGCACTGTGTTGCTTGCAGTACGGACTTGTTACAACATTTATCTTGCAAGCAAAAACCTCATTAATCAAACAACAGCCAGAGCAACGCTTACGCAAATGTTAAACGTCATTTTCACAAAAATGGAGAATCAAGCTCTTGAATCAGAAGACAATGGAAATTTAAGTGGAGTACATTATAAAATACCGAATGGTAATGTTGTTTCCGAAGATGGTCATCAAAATCATCATGTCCAGGATGAAAATAAAGATTCACTTCCACATAGTGAGCATATAGATGATATGTTAGAGGCAAAATTAATAGCTCAACAGATTGTGGACTCTGTCATAGACAATGCTGTAGCAATAGCTGCTAAGAAAACAGAGGATTTGAACCAAAGTGATCCAGACAATAATGAAAATCCAGACCAAGATAATGTGAGTGTTTCCCAAGAAAGCAACGGGCAGCCTGGAGCTGAAGCTACTACTATTTCAAGAATTCCCTCTCAGGAGAGTGTTGATGCTGCATCGGAATGTGACAATTCAGTTACAGCTAAGTTCACTCATGTCTTACAGAAAGATGCTTTCTTAGTCTTCAGGGCTCTTTGCAAGCTTTCCATGAAACCCCTTCCTGAAGGTACTCCTGACCCTAAATCTCATGAATTGAGATCTAAAATTCTCTCATTGCATTTACTGCTTTCCATTCTACAAAATGCTGGACCAGTTTTCAGAAACAATGAAATGTTTATCACTGCAATTAAACAGTATCTTTGTGTTGCACTTTCCAAAAATGGCGTCAGTTCTGTGCCTGAAGTCTTTGAATTGTCTCTTGCTATCTTTCTGGCCCTTCTCCAGAACTTCAAAGTTCATCTCAAGAAACAAATTGAAGTTTTCTTCAAAGAAATCTTCATGAACATCTTGGAGACATCGAGTTCATCTTTTGAACACAAATGGATGGTGATCCAAGCCTTGACAAGGATTTGTGGAGATGCCCAAAGTGTTGTAGACATCTACGTCAACTACGACTGTGATTTGTCTGCGGCAAATCTATTCCAAAGACTAGTAAATGATGTCTCTAAAATCGCCCAAGGAAGACAAGCTCTTGAATTGGGCGCTACACCAAACCAAGAGAAATCTATGAGAATAAGGGGCTTGGAATGCCTTGTTTCAATACTGAAGTGTATGGTGGAATGGAGCAAAGAACTTTACATCAATCCGAACCTACAGACAACCCTGGGTGAAAGGACTGCTAAGGAAGATACAGATCACCAAAGTATCAAGTCTCATGGAGGATCGAGCCTCAGTTTGGTTTCGACAGGTTCCAGTAACATAGGAAACAGAGAAACCTTAGATTCACCTGAACAATTTGAAGTACTAAAACAGCAAAAAGAAGTTTGGGAAACTGGTATCGATCTTTTCAACAGGAAGCCAAAGAAAGGCGTGGCTTTCTTACAAGAGCAGGGTTTATTGGGTACTTCAACAAAAGAAATTGCTGAATGGCTTCTGACTGACGAGAGACTGGATAAAACGTACATCGGAGAATATTTAGGTGAAAACGACGACCATTCCAAAGAAGTTATGTACGCTTATGTGGACTCCATGAAGTTTGCTAACATGGATATTGTGGCAGCGCTTCGGCATTTCTTGGAAGGCTTTAGGTTGCCTGGCGAGGCCCAGAAGATCGACAGACTCATGGAAAAGTTCGCCGCCCGCTACTGTGAATGCAACCCGAACAATACATTATTTACTAGCGCCGATACTGTCTATGTATTAGCGTTTTCCATTATAATGCTAACGACTGATTTGCATTCTCCTCAAGTCAAGAATAAAATGACTAAAGAACAATACATAAAGCTGAACAGTGGCATCAGTGACAACAATGATTTGCCTCGCGAATACCTGTCACAGATATATGACGAAATCGCTGGACACGAGATCAAAATGAAGAGCACATCTAAACCTGGAAAACACATGATTGCGAATGAAAAGAAACGTAAATTCATTTGGAATATGGAGATGGAGCAAATATCGACGGCAGCGAAGAATCTGATGGAGTCTGTATCTCACGTGCAGACACCATTCACGACCGCAAAACACGTTGAGCATGTTCGACCAATGTTCAAAATGGCGTGGACTCCATTCCTTGCCGCATTTTCTGTGGGACTACAAGACTGTGACGACCCTGAAATCGCGTCACTGTGCTTAGATGGTATTAGATGCGCAATAAGGATTGCCTGCATTTTCCATATGTCGTTAGAACGTGATGCGTACGTCCAAGCTCTTGCTAGATTTACGCTCCTGACAGCCAACTCGCCTATCACAGAAATGAAGGCCAAAAACATTGATACAATCAAAACTTTGATAACAGTGGCACACACAGATGGAAACTACCTAGGATCGAGTTGGTTGGACGTTGTGAAATGCATATCGCAACTTGAATTGGCACAGCTTATAGGAACGGGTGTAAGACCCCAATTCTTATCTGCATCGGGCATAAAACCACAACCGGATTCTTTGAAATTCAGTCTAATGTCGTTAGACCCCAGTGTCAAGGAGCATATAGGAGAGACAAGCTCTCAAAGTGTTGTGGTAGCCGTAGACAGAATTTTTACTGGATCAACGAAACTTGACGGTGACGCCATTGTGGATTTCGTGAAGGCTCTTTGTCAAGTGTCCTTAGATGAACTGAGCCACCATACAAACCCTCGGATGTTTTCCTTGCAAAAGATCGTCGAGATATCCTACTACAATATGGGAAGAATCAGGCTGCAGTGGTCACGTATCTGGCAAGTGCTCGGAGACCATTTCAATAAGGTTGGATGCAGCAACAACGAAGACATCGCATTCTTTGCAGTTGATTCCCTTCGACAACTTTCGATGAAGTTCATAGAGAAAGGGGAATTCGCGAACTTCAAATTTCAAAAGGATTTCTTGAGACCATTTGAACACATAATGAAGAAAAACAACTCTCCAACTATAAGAGATATGGTGGTCAGATGTATAGCTCAGATGGTGAACTCACAAGCTCCTAACATAAGATCAGGTTGGAAAAACATATTCTCAGTTTTCCATTTGGCTGCAAGCGATCAAGACGAGGCAATCGTTGACCTAGCATTCCAGACCACAGGCAAAATTATAACAGATCTGTATGAGAAGCAATTCCCGGCTATGATCGATTCATTCCAAGATGCAGTGAAATGTTTATCGGAATTTGCTTGCAACGCTAAATTCCCCGATACGTCAATGGAAGCAATAAGACTGGTCAGATCGTGTGCGACAGCTGTTGGAAACTCCCCTCAGTTGTTTGTAGAGCACGCTGGTTTGGAAGGGGAACAAGGGGCTCCTGAAGAAGACAGAGTATGGCTGAGAGGGTGGTTCCCTCTTCTCTTTTCCCTTTCGTGCGTTGTCAGCCGCTGCAAGCTAGACGTACGAACCCGCGGCCTCACAGTCCTATTTGAGATTATAAAGACTCACGGCGACTCGTTCCGTCCGCATTGGTGGAGAGATCTGTTCAACATTTTATTTAGAATCTTTGACAATATGAAGCTTCCAGAGCACCAACTCGAGAAGAACGAGTGGATGACTACCACATGCAATCACGCGTTGTACGCTATCGTCGACGTCTTCACGCAATACTTTGACATTCTTGGCTCTCTCTTGCTTGAACAACTGTACATGCAGCTTCACTGGTGCGTCCAACAAGACAACGAGCAACTCGCGAGGTCCGGCACCAACTGTCTCGAAAATCTAGTCATTTCGAACGGCACTAAATTCAAAGAGGAAACCTGGAGCAAGACGTGCCAGATCATGTTGGACATATTCAACAGCACGCTACCGACAACTCTGTTAACTTGGAAACCAGATGACAACGACGAAGAAACGCCACATGTCCGCCACGGGATACTAAAGAAGCCCCAGGGGGGAGGTGACGAAGTCAAATCGTCGAACCGCGTTTTCAATAGTCTACTAATCAAGTGCGTAGTGCAACTGGAGTTGATTCAAACAATCGACAATATCGTGTTTTATCCCGCAACTTCAAGAAAGGAAGACGCCGAAACCTTGGCGCTTGCCGCCGCAGAGTTGACTGGGGGAACTCCTGGAACCGAACAAGAATGTCAGCGGGAAGAGCAAGGCATGTACCGGCTGCTGAGCTCGCCGCACCTGCTGCGACTCGTGGAGTGCCTGATGTGCAGTCACCGCTTCGCAAAGACCTTCAACACAAACCACGCGCAAAGAAACGTTTTGTGGAAGGCGAATTTCAAAGGGTCCGTGAAACCGAACATGCTGAAACAGGAGACGCAATCCCTGGCGTGCGTTCTGCGGATATTGTTCAAAATGTACGGGGACGACGCGCGGCAGCATCACCGGCAAGCCGTCCAAAAGAGCCTCATCGGCATCTGTTGCGAGGCTCTGGAGTACTTCGCGGGCGTGAACAGCGAGGCGCACCGCGACGCGTGGACTTCCATACTGCTGCTGATTCTGACAAGAATACTAAAGATGCCCGACGAAAGAGTGAGTATCGACATTTTCTTGTTCATACTAATTTATGTAACTGTCATATCAGCTTATATACGTCCCCACCGAGGGGCTCGAGCCTACCCTGAATTATTAAATAGTACGATGTTATATCAGCTCATATACGTCCCCACCGAGGGGCTGAATTAGGGCGATCGGGCCTTAGTCGACCACGCAGGCCCAATATGGGTTGGTCGACTTGTTTCTTCGCAGGCGTGTGCAGGTTTCCTCACCATGTTTTCCATCACCGTAAGAGCGTCGGATATACATACTTGTGAATCAATAAATGTCATGTCTTAAATCTAAATTCGAAATCACATTAGTACGTGGCAGGTTCGAACCACGACCTCAAGAGGCGGCGGCCCTAGCCATTACGCCACCAACGATAATTTATGTAACTGACAGCTCACGAAATCGCGTGCGTAGTGGTACATGCTTGTAGAACAGACGGCCGTGGGGCTGTAAATTTCTCGAGTGGCGGCCGCGAATAGGAAGACGTAGCGTAGTCAGGCCTCCAATTCGGTTTACCGACGACCTAGTAAAGGTCGCAGGAAGCCGCTGGATGCGGGCAGCACTGCACAGGACCGGTAGTTGGGCAGCAGTGAACGTCTTTCGGTAATATGATTATGATTGATCCTACTGATTTACACCGTGACGGCTTAAGCAGTCATACTGAATTTTTTTAATTAATTTTTTTAACCACTAATGGTTATATTCCATTCGGTTCACAACAGAAAGCTGCGGGTTCTAACTTTGTAAGACTCGGTTTGGTTGGTGCTAGCGCATGTTTGAGCTCGCCTGATTAGTTACCACCATCTTAACTAAGTTTTACTGCCAAACATCAGTGTTGACAGCATTGATGTGTTCTGGTATGGAGCGAAGATAGGCATTTCCCTATTATGTTGAGGAATCTTATAAGCCCGCTTCCATCTTCGGCATAATCATCACTTACCATCCGGTGAGATGATGCCACGATCTTAACAATTGTAGATTTTTAAAAACCGGCCATGTGCGAGTCGGACTTGCACAAAGTAAGGTTCTGTAGTCTTTTTAAATAATATATGTATATTAAAAAAAAAACAAGATTGTATTTTCAGTTGGTAATAGAACATTTTGTATCGAAAATCTATGAACTTTTTACAAATCCAACTGCACATTTTAAGTTGGTCGACTGTTACTCCATAACTAAGAAAGCCTACTTAGTAGTGATAGTTTTAATTGGTTATATATTGTTTATCCGACGCTCCTACGGTGAAGGAAAACATCGTGAGGAAACCTGCACACGTGTGTGAAGTCGACCAACCCGCACTGGGCCCGCGTGGTCGACTAAGGCCCGATCGCCCTAATTCAGGGTAGGCTCGAGCCCCTCGGTGTTGACGTATATGAGCTGATATGATATCGTACTATTTTCAATTTTTTTCAGATGTCCTAAAATAGTGGTTTAGCTGGCAAGGGGGGAGAGGGACACTTGATTAAGAAAAAAAAGCACTTTAATAATTAATATTTTGCAAATCGATCCCTAAATAGAAAAATGGTTGTAACGAGGATGTGCTACAACCAAATGTAGTTTTCAAAGACCAATTCAACAATGATAGGGTGCGTCAACGAAAAAAAAAAACCCCTCTAAGCATATCACGAATGCTAGTCATCTGAGTTACTTTTTATAATCTGTCAAAAACGACATTTTGTTCTAAAAATGTTTGAAATACCTAGGCGTGACGTCATAGTTTTGCAGCGTCTTTTATGTACTGTACTCATTGTGTGATTTTGGTGAGTTAAAAATCGAAGATTGATGGAAAACAAAACGAGTGAGGTTTTCCGAAGTTTGAGTAGAAGGGCAATTTAGTGATCAAGAGTTCATAATTTATTTCTAATGCTGTTGTCTTCCCTATTGACGTCAAAAATAACGAAAATCTGTAATATTACCGCCTTAATAAATCCTCGTTGTTTACAGTTTGCGGCGCACGTGTCCAGCTATTACCCGCTGCTGTGTGAGATCACCTGCTTCGACTTGAAGCCCGAACTGCGCTCGGTGCTGCGGAGAGTGTTCATCAGGATCGGACCCGTATTCAATATAGTCTCCAACGCGTAATGAGCCGCGTTACTTTATGCCTGACCACAGTCTACACGGATGAGGGTGAGAGCACAGTCTGAAGAATCTATTCAGGCGGCCCGTGGAGACGTCTGGATAGGGCTTTAGTTGGTAGTAGTTGAGGTTATTCAATAATTAAATATCAGAAGGATTTTCCAGTGGGTTTATTGGAAGCAAGTGAATACGGACGCGCGACGAGAAACGACTGGCTAGACATTAGTTAGTAGTTGTGCGCCTGGATTTCCATATTGCATAGTAAGCGTTCTTATTACAATGTGTCCCTACAGGGCAATCGTGCGGGGGCGAGACGGGGGAGGTGGGAGGTTGGGCCCCAATTGCCCTAGTCACTATTCGGGACAATTCAGTAGAAGCGCAAGAGGTGATGTGACTAATGTTGTCGTCGGCTAAGGGGCCACTGTATGGATTCTTACTATGCGGTGAGGGTAAACGTTTACGATCAGTAAATGGCGATCAATCTCATGCTGTCTCATTCACATTGTTCTGACTACTACTAGTTGTAAAGCGCCTAAGGCGTCCGTTAAAACAAATGACAGCGTCCAGGATAAGCGTCAGAGTCATCTATAGGTCTCAATCAGCATCATTTATAAATTCTATTGTCCCGTTAGCAAAAGGTAATATAGTAAGCCTTTTCGTAAGCAAGCAAATTTCGTAAGTTAAATAAACCATAAATATATTTTTGCAATGCTTTTGACAAGGCACCTGTTTTGCTGATTCTTCCAATATGGGAAATGACGTGTATGTGGCTTGCTACGCTGCTGTGTGAACCGCACTTAAGTGCCCCCGTCGCCATTTGCTAATCGTTTCTTTATTTTATTATGCACGGGTTCCGGGCCTATAGTTACGTAAAACGGCATTCATTTCGTCTTCAACACGTCCTCACGCCCTGTATGCTTGGCTCTCAACGCAAAATGTCAAGTACATTTAAAATCCTATACGCAGATTGAACAAATTGCTGAAATTTCCGGCATTTGGTCCAACACGCAGAATGTCCAATGCAGAAAAAAGCCTTAGGAATCCGACACTATCATGCCCTGAGAAATCATCTACCTACACTTTTAAGTATTGTTATTTTATTTTACTCAAGAAGGTTTAGGTAGATTTTTTAAATAATAATGTTTTATAAGGTTGTTTTTTTAAAAAATACTCAAGACGTCTGTAGGGTAGAATCTCTTAAGATGAGCATTCCCTCTCGTATATCTACCAGATACGCTAAACTACCAAGTTTATGATATAACGTCCCCACTTAATTCAAGATGGGTTATCATTTTAGGGTTCTGTAGTCAAACTGGGAACCCTTATAGTTTAGCCATGTCTGTCGGTATGTCAGAGCCGTTATTCTCAAACACTATAAAGCTGAAATTTGGCATAGATATCCAAATCTGTGACCCCTATAAAGTTATCGTGTATTTCAGAAGGATTGTTATATAATTGAAACTGCAAATGAGTATTGGATAGCATTTATTTGGTCTTAAGAACGTCGTCCTTGACCGCCGTCTCTACAAATCGTAGTCTACTGATAATTTGAAAACAAGAAATTGTTTTATAGATCCGTTTATTTACAATCGGATAAGAGAAATATGTGTTCGTATATCCCTGTCTTTTTCAAAAAACTTATATATGCTCAGATATAACGGTCTAAATAAGGTATGGACGGCGGGCACGGACGGTGTTCTTAATGCCTTCTGGACGTAATGGGTGGGTAGGTACTGGATTTGGACAATCTGCATATTGGACTTTCACACCTAAACTTCCTTTATCTATGTCGGCGGCAGATGGCGATGAAATGCCTAGGCCTTTCACAACCTTCCTGGGAATATATGGGCAGTTCGCGATCTACATCAAAATCTATAAGAATACTAGCTGTCCCGGCGAACTTCGTACCGCCTAACATTACATTACACTGCCCTACCCTACACTACACTACCCTACCCTACTACATACACTACACTACACTACCCTACACTACACTACCCTACCCTACCCTACCCTACACTACACTACCCTACCCTACACTACCCCACCCTACACTACACTACCCTACACTACCCTACACTACCCTACCCTACACTACCCTACCCTACCCTACACTACCCTACCCTACCCTACACTACCCTACCCTACCCTACACTACACTACACTACCCTACCCTACCCTACCCTACCCTACATAAGAACCTTCTCCTGACAATAACGAACTCGACAAAAAAAGAATTAGCGAAATCGGTCCAGCCGTTAAGGAGGAGTTCAATGACTAACACACGGACAGAAGATTTATATGGAATAAAATCTTTTTGTACCTATCTCTATAAATACAAACAGCTGTGTCTTAAATAAAAATGTTTTTGCATTTTATAAATAAAAAATAATCAAATCTTTTTTGTCATTTGGAGGTAAATACAGTTTATGAAAAGAGTTTTATTATTCTCCGAAAATGATCAAATCTTCTTATATGTTTGTTTTGACAGCCGATATTGTTGCCATGGCAACCGAGCGTGAAGTTTTTTTCTTCGTTACGGAATTTCTGGATTCTTAATTAAAATTGCGACTATAATTTGAGATTTAAACTATCCTATCTCTCAAGTTGGATCGAACTGCACATGGTGTGCGAATTTTATTATAATCGGTTAAGTGGTTTAGGAGTCCATTGGGGACAAACATTGTGACACGAGATTTATATATATAAGAATATATCAGGAGCCTGAGAGCGAGTGTTGTCCACCTCGTCCCGCTAGACTGTGGCAATGCAACTTCAAACAGATGGCCTTATAGTTTCGTAGGTTTAAAGTATGACTTTGATGTTAATGTTAAATAAAATAAAAAATAGATTTCGTTGATTACTTAAATTTTATTGTAATTTTTGACAGCAAGCACTTCAGTAGTATTAAACGTGATCTATTATAGTGTGTAGTCCTTATGTCTAATTTATATAAATTATTATTTGATTATCAACAGTTAAATATGTAAATTAAAATTATTATTGTATTATAGTAAAGTTATATAAATCATAGAACCAGTATACAGTGTAGACTGGTAAAGAAAACTGGCCCTCATTTTCTCTTAAAGCCCCAAAGCCCCAATATTTAATGATAAAATACTGTCATTGCTTGAATGCCAGCAATGCCACGCCAGTACTATTTCCTATAAAATTTAAGTTGGTTCTGTATATTGGATAGTTTTTACTGTGTCTGCAGCGAGCTGAATTCACTCGCCATTTGCTTAACATTAATTTCTAGCTAGACTGACTGGACTGTGATTGATATTTAATGTTTTTCCACAGCTTTTTAATTTAACAATGAGTGGTTTCAGAACTCGCACGCATTATTTACTCTTAAATTAATAAAATCATTAATAAACCGGAGGTATTTGTTTGTCTTTAGACTATCTTGAGCCCTTCAATGGATCTCTCCAGAGATGCCAAATCCCAGATGACAAGCTGTGCATCCAGGCCAGAGGTACTGAACTTTTGTGCGTTAGCTTTAGTTCCTTTGTAGAGGCAGATGCTGCTGATAGCATTCTGATGAATGGAGTCAAGGAATGTATCATTGGTCTCAATACGGGCCTGTCTGTCAAGGGACTGGAATTTTTTCATGGCAGACAACCCACCGGACTCTTTTCTCTGAGTATTATCAAGTTTGGCAACAAACTGCAGCTTGTTCCCTTCAAGGCTGTAAAGCAATGGAATGCAGCTGTGGCCTGCCGCAACCAAGGAGTTGTTTGTGATCCAACTACATCCCAGGAATGGCAGGTATTCAGTCCTAAGTTTTATGATGGTTTTGCCCTGTGTAGCGTCAGCTACGTTGATGGAGCTGTCATGGCCGACCCAGGCCACCTTGTTACCATCAGCAGAGAAGGAGACACTGTGAACCCAGCCGCCTCTTGATGGCGAGTTGGGGAACTCTGCTAGCAACTGTCCCAACGGCAGCTTCGTGCCCCAAACATTAGGGCCAGGTTGGTCTTCAATATCCTTAATGTAAGCAGAGAAAACCCTCACCTTGAAATCAGCAGAGCCAGCAACCAGCAGTATATTATTAGGGTGCCAATCGAGGGTGGTGACAGTGGAACGAATAGGCTTCTTAATATGCTTAGAAACCCACCAGTTATTTTCCTTCTCAAAGTAACAAATTGAGATCAGTCTAGCTCCAGAGCCGACTGCAAACTTGTTTTCCATTGGAGACCATTTAACGCAAGTGGCTGCGCGGTTGATACGTAGGAGTACAAGAGTAGTTGACCATTTACCATCGTCACCTTGGGTCCAAACGTACGCGTTCCGATCAACGGAGCAGGTGACAATGCGATTGGTGTTTGGAGCCCAGTCGATGCCCATGACCTTCAGGTCGTGTTCAACGAGGTTGTTGGTCTGCCTCCACTCGGCTCCGTCTTTCTGGTAGATGTGGACCTCATTGTTGTTTGGAGAGAATGCAATTTCTGAAAAAAAAAAAGATTTGTTACAAAATTTAGCAGTCAAGATTCAAAATATGTGAAAGCAAATCTGCGTAGGAATCCAAACCTACCTAGATATATATGTCTAGCTAGATCTACACATATAATAAAACTGTAACGAGCTCGTGTCTATACATGAAATATTTTTGGAAAGCAATTTATTTATTTCTTGATTTTTCACAAATGAAATTATGTTATTATTAATTTATGACTCTCAGAAAGAGTGTAATTTGCACCTATTTTGAATAAATACCTTGAACCTTGAAAATAATAACTGTGGTGGACATTACTAACGATATAGAGGCCAAAACAACAACTTTTGGAACTTTTGTCTGTCTGTCTTGTCTGTATGTTTGCGCATCAGGCAAAAACTACCAGGTCGATTTTGATGACATCTTGTATGGTGGTTCCTTATAGCCCGGGTTAACATATAAGATACTTTTTATCCCGGAAAATTCAAGATTTTTCGTGGGAAAATCAAAAGTATACATTTATAGAATGGCTTTCCACGCAAATGTTGGTAGACCTATTGCAATTATATTTTACATGATACTTTATATCGCGAACTAAAACTGGGATGTTGTGAATCCCAAAAAAAAATTATAATCTATATAAATATCATAAGAAACCTTTACATTGAGAAGGGGTATTTCGACCATCATTACATAGTTGGGTATTTATCCCGGAAAACCAAAGAGGTCCCGTGGGAAATTAGATCTATCTATATACATGTAAAAAAATCGATTTAAAACGCGCTTGCATACTTTTTTCTCCATGCATATAACCTACACAAACCAACGAAAGACATTGATCATAGCAACAGCAACAACTTATGTTTGCGGCGTGCAAACTGCCTTACCTAATTGATCGAAAGCATGGACTTAATTCCTTTTAGATCTGAACTGCCAATAGTTGGCGCTGCAGGGATAATAAAATGCACTTATGTTTGCGGCGTGCAAACTGCCTTACCTAATTGATCGAAAGCATGGACTTAATTCCTTTTAGATCTGAACTGCCAATAGATGGCGCTGCAGGGATAATAAAACGCGCTTACATTTACGGCGCACAAACTGCCTTACCTAATT
Organism: Coleophora flavipennella; assembly: GCA_947284805.1. Taxonomy (NCBI): domain Eukaryota; kingdom Metazoa; phylum Arthropoda; class Insecta; order Lepidoptera; family Coleophoridae; genus Coleophora; species Coleophora flavipennella. The sequence continues at coordinate 2,140,586 of OX369279.1, read as the reverse complement.
GATCGAAATCATTTCTTTCATCTTTAAGTATTATTTGTTTATTTCTGTTTTCTTTTCTCTATCTATTTTAAGCCCCAACGCAAAAAGAGGAGTGTTATTGTGTATCTGTCTGTGACATAGTAGTTCATAATTCTCAAACGAATAGACCGATTTTGATGCGAGTTTTTTTTATAAAGTTGACGTGATCGAGGTGGTTCTTAGCTATAATTTATGAAGATCTGTGTAGACGTTTAAGGACAATCAGCTCTTATCTAGGTGATGAAGAGATGTGGGTAGGGGATCCAATCCCGCAATACCGAGATCCCGCTCATTTTTCAATCCCGCTCAGCGCGGGATTACGTGAGCGGGATCCGCGGGATTTGGACTGACGAGCAGCAAAGAGATGCCCTGCCTTCATGCCTGTTTTTGTTATCAGTGACAGTTATTACTCATTGCGTCTAATTACGCTGATGAAAAATTTCGGTTTACTTTATGTATTTGCAGTTTTTTTAATGTGTAACATCTTTGCTCTCGCTTTAAATTTAAGCCCCTAATTTAATTCGTACCCACCTTTGATTTTTTTTATCAGTGTGTATGCATATGTACCTATTATATTCATTTTTTGCAATTACCCACACGTTTGTGTTGTTAATGAGTGAATTAATACAGTAAAATGAAATTTTTCAAAAAAATGGCATATGTATAGGTACATTATATTACATATGTGATAATGTGTTTATATCATGTGTTTTATTCATTTTTTGCCAATTCAATGTCAATTAGTACAGTGAAATGAAGTTTTTCCTAAAAAGTGTCATGTTTGCATGTAGCGCCTATTAAACTTCTGTGGACAAAAAAAACATGTAAGCCACCGAATCAGGAAATAGCAACACCTGATATTGTTTCTACTAATAATTATCTAAAATCTGAGATACAATTCTTTTGCGCCGGGACTGGGCCAATTTTGGCGGAAACCCTTTGTAGTCATTTGATAGCTTGATGCTTTATTTAATCGTATGTCAAGTGTCATTGTAACAAGTTGTGTAATTATTCTTGAACTTTTTTAAAATGAATCTGCGTTTCTTCTGGAAAATGGTAAAAGTGAAATAAGTCGTGATTAAATACTTTGTCCTAAAAAATTACACCAAAGGTGCATATTTGCCTATTGTGTTATTTAAAATAACACAATAGGCGAATATGCACCTTCGTATTCTACAATTAAAAAGTGGGCAGCTTTTTTCAAACAACGCAGAAAAAGCATTGAAGATAATCCGATGGAGGAGCTGTCTACACCCACCATGCCAGAAATCATTGACAAAATGGTTTTAGAAGACCGAAGAGTAAAAGTGTGTGAAATAAATGATACTGCAGGGATTTTAACTGAGCGGGTGTTTCATTTTTAACCAACCAACTAGGAATGAAAAAGAAAACTCAACTAGGTGGAATCTCAAGAGAGAACCTGGTGTTGTTTGGATCAAATGAGCGACTTTTTAAGAAGATTTGTAACACTGATGAAACTTTTATTTATCACTATATTCCTGAGACAAAACAACAGTCTAAAATAATAGCAACATAGCGATTCTCCAACAACAAAGAAAGCCAAGTTGCAAAAGTCGGCAGGAAAAGTGATGACATCAGTGTTTTGGGATTACAAGGAAATTATATTTATTGACTATGTTCCCAAAGGAATAACAGGCCCATACTACAATAATCTTTTAGATAAATTAGCTGAAAAAATTCACTAAAATGGCAAGGATTGGCCAAAACGAAAATGCTTTTTCATCAGGATAATGCTCCAGAGCACAAGTCAATGGCTAAGCTGCATGAACTCCATTTCGAAGTATTAAAATATCATCCTCATGTTCACCTGATTTAGCATCATCAGACTATTTCCTGTTCCCTAATTTAAAAACACACCTAACTAGGATGTTTATCCTTAAAAGTTTTTTTCCACAAACAAAGCGGTGATAGCTGAGGCGGAGCGGTTTTTTGAAGAGTTGGAGGAATCGGCCTATATGCGTTGCATAGAAGAACTGGAGCATAGATTGCAACTGTAAGTGCAAGTGTATTAAAACAAGAGAAGAATATGAAGAAAATCATATATTTCTTTTATTTCATTTCCCTTGATTTCTTGGTCAGGCCAGGAGCTTTTCAAACAGCCCTCATAGACTTAGGTAGAAATACACAAAAATTAAATTTATTTTAACATTTTTTCAAAGTATGGCAAGTCTCATTGTTTTCCAAGCACTTTTCTTATGGAGTACCCAAAAACATTAGAAGCTGGAATGAGCACTGAAAAATAAATAAATTGACTCATTGAGGTATCTAACATGTACTTATGTAGGAAATAAAGCCGCTTTGCACAGTATATATTTTATGTAATTTTGAGTATACCCTATAATTTTGAACTTACTAAAAATGTTAACTTACGAGTCCTGTCCTTGTTCCAAGAGTGACACGTTATTGGAGCGCATGAGTCACCAAATGTAAGTGCTTGAGCCATCTTCAATCTTCACTGCCTTTAATGTTACAAATATGAATACCAATTAGAAAACTGCTTGTTTGTTGACAGAAACGAAAATAACTAGTAATACAATGGTTGGTAACACATAAAAAATAAGTTTTTAGGACAAATACCCCGATTTTCGAAGTACTTAAAAACAGGATTGCTGACACACCCGGCGGCGATAACACTAAAATTATGGGGAAATTCGCGGACTCTGGGCAGTCGACGCGAACCCCTATTTCAGTCACTGGTCAAAGAATTGAGAATACGATGGTGAAAAATGCAACACTTAAAGGTGCATTAAGAACAGAAAATATTATCTGCAAAACTTTTCTCCCCCACTGCATGCAGTGCACAAGCGACAACGGAGAAATTGAAAAATGTCACTTGTCAGATTACAGTCAATCAGTGTTGCCAACAACAACAACTCAAGACCTAACGTTGCCATTTTTCGCTGTAGGTCTCACGATTCAACTCGCCCAATCTGCTAAAGTTGAGGTTGGCCACAGATAAGAAAAAAAAGGCGCCTTAGCACACGTACCTGTCATTCATAATGGATCCGTCGAAATTATGAAGAAAAAAAACGTTGATGGGTTTATAAGTCGCTTTTATTAACTCTAGAACCGTACACTGGGATACAAATGGATTTAATTTAATCCTTTATAACTTTTTTATTATTTTGATGGTTTATTTCGCAAGTCCGTGTGTTTACGCGGGTCGGGGGCATGCGCGATTTTTCCGTCGGACGGCGGTCCATTGCGCGTGGACGTGGCACGCTACTTGTGGGGTACCCAAACGTGGGGTATTGCCAACGTCCCTACAAATAAGTATTAGAGATATATTAGGGAAAAGCCACCAATACTTACGGCAAATCCTTCTTATCCAAAATCCGGAAGCTTTCTTTCTGCCCAAGGTCCAAAGACCAGAAATCACGCAAATAATGTGCCATGTACAAAATTTTAATTTTTACTGATCACCAGTACAAAATTTGCCAATAGTCCGGTCAAATTAGCTAAACCTGGACATAATTCGATAACTGTAATTTTCTTTTTCTAGGACATAAAGTATTGTTAGTTATAGTTAAAATAAAAAGAATTAAACATTTTCCAGCTCCGTGTCAATGTAATAAAACCGAAAAACTAAAATTTGAACACATTTTGATTTCATAAGTACAGCATAATAAATAATTGATATTTTTTCTTAGTTACGTTTCAATATAAACGTTATTTCTTTCGACCTAAGGTCGAAATTTCTTTGTGTACTAACTCTCGAACGTAGATAGCGTCGTCGCTCGCCCTTTGTAAACACCAACAAAGCGGCGCGTGCGGCCGCGTGTCAAAGAACGCCGCCTTGACGTCAAAAAATGCTGACACATGTGTATTACTTACTTGATTTGTATCTGTCATACCTATGTAAATTGTCGTTTAAAGTAGATTAAATTCTTGCATTTTGTTTAAACGAATGACGCTAAGCGAACGGACTTTACTTCCGCGAGTCGCGAATAATTTTGTTGTAGGCTTTTAGCCAATGATTGTCATACTTCTCAACCGACTTCCAAAAAGGAGTGTAAATACGTGGTGCCACGGCTGGACTAGGGCGGAGATTAAATTGAAATATTTTTAATTAGATAGATCGATAATAAATAACTTAATTGTTCAGGATGAGATTATTTTTGTAGAATTTAAGTACTTACCTATTTTCTCACGCGGCTCAAAGTTTTCTGTATAGAATCATTAAAATAAAAATAAGTTAGGTGATAACAAGCAAATTATCATCATCACCATATCAGCCGCAAAACATCCACTGCTGAAAAAGGCCTCCCCAAGGATTCCCACGACGACCGGCCCTGCACTGCCCGCATCCAGAGGCTTCCCGCGATCTTCACCAGGTCGCCGGTCCACCGCGTGGGAGCCCTGCCTACGCTACGTTTTCCGGAGCGCGGTCGCCACTCGAGAACATTACTACCCTAACGGCCATCAGTTCTACGAGCTACGTTTCCTGCCCACTGCCACTTCAGTTTAGCGATTTTGTGATCTATGTCGGTTACTCTGGTTCTCCTGTGCTGCCGCGCTAATCAAGAAGGCAGTAAGGAACATATTAACGAAAAATGAGTTAGTAACAGATTTGGAATCCTTGCAACGAAATCTGTACGATGTTTTGATCCATATTTTGCTAGCTATTTTCTAAGTGATACTTTTATTAAGAGAGAATGCAGCAAGGGCTCTTTTTCAATTAATATTGCTTCGCAAGACCATAGTATGAATTTTTAATGCTCTTAGGCTTATGGTATTTTCATGCACTTGAATTTTTTGTACTAAATAAGAGTTCAGTACAGAACCATGCTGCGGTCTTGATAAACAAGGTTTGTTTCGAAGAAATATATGTATCACTAAACAAAAGTGTAGTGGAATACTTTAATGCCCTTTTGCTTAGAGTTGTAGTTTAATAAAATTACTAGAAGATACTTATTTATAACGCAGTAATGATCGTCACTCAGTGCTCACTCAAGTTACATCATTACTCGACACTAAAGTAATCTGCAGTGAGATGACATACTGCACCCCTTTGTAGCATTGTAGTTTTACTAAATTACGAAACGATACTTAATTGTAACACAGTAAGGAGTGTTACTTCATTTTTACTGAGTGCCCAATAAAATTATGATGTTCTATTCGTCTTACAATAAGAGCAGTTATCTTACTACGATATAGTTTAGCAGATATTCATATTTAAATTCTATGAAAGTGCAAAAAAACATTGCTCTAAAGTCAGTGTTACTATGTAGTTTAAAACTACGCCAATCAAGAAGGCAGTAAAGCAAATTACCGTAAAGCTGAGAAAAACGCAATATTTTTTAACTTTTATCAGTTATAATTGATTTATCTAAAAAGGTTTTAATTTTATACATTGCTAATTGTTTGTAGTCTTCATGAATGTATCAATTATTATTGTTGGTTTATTGTATAATATAATAATCAAGAAAAACATCTTTTGCTTAGTAAAGTCAAGTGGCATTTCAGGGTGATTACTAAGAAAAAATACAGTATGGGTGTACCTTTACTCCATTACTGTTTAGCAACAGTCAGATACTGCACTATAGCTATGTAAATAGTATAACTTTTATTAGTGATTTTACTAAATTATAGCAGTATCAGATGTAATTGTAGTGTTTTGAATATACAAATATAAGTAAATATGAGCTTAAAGCAAACATGCTGATGCTTGCTCTGAAAATAAAAACACTCACTCAAATAAAAATAATATAATTTTTAAAATTCAACCGCAAAACTCAAACTTATCAAAACTCTGCTTACTTATAATCAGTCGAAATAAAAATTAAACATAATCATATGTCAAACAATGAGATCAAGAATAATTAAGTATGTAATAAGTATAATTAAGTAATTAAGTGAATAGTCCTGTATTAACTAAATTAAATGAATTAAATTTATTATTTGAAAGATATCGCAAGAGGACATTACGTACTAGATGTTAAAATTAATCATTAAACACGATCATCATCATCATATCAGCCACAAATCGTCCACTGCTGGACAAAGGCCTCCCCCAAGGATTTCCACGACGACCGGTCCTGCGCTGCCCGCATCCATCGGCTTCCCGCGATCATTGTTCAATAAACACGATCATTAAAAACGATTAAGACACCCTTGATTTTCTCAGGATCAAAATTTTAAATGGCAAAAATTTCTGAGATCCTACCCAAAAAACAACTCCCAAAGGAGTAAAAATCACAATAAAACAAGCAATAATAGATAAATTGCTACATTTGATACCTGAAACAAGGCGAGAGTTTTGGGTTAATCTTCCAGTATTGCAAGTCATAAATGATAATCTTAAATATAAGATATAAATTATAATATTGACTTAATAACTTACTGTGTACTCTGAGACTGATTTCAATTAACTAGTTTTAAGATATTTTCAGTTTTCTATTACATTTATACAACGTGTACAAAAAATGTGATGATACTTTAGGGTGTGAATCTGTCCATAAAACTAAACAACTTTTTCCAAGGAACATAGTTTGATAAACAAAAACAAATTTTAGACCTCCCATACAAACGGCATCAAGCTGACAGCACATTTTCTATTGGACTTTAAATTTGACTTTTCCTATTTCTAACTATGTTCTTTTGGGAAAGTTGTTCATGGACAGATTTACACCTTAAGTATTATCACACCTTTCCGTTACACGTTGTAGTTAAGTAAACGACGCATAACCGCTAGGTTGAGCTCTGAACATGAAACTGAACAACTTTTGTTCTACGACTTTTATTCCCAAAAAATAATTGCTTTTTCATACAAATTGGCTAGGTCAGCTTCTTGATTTATATAATTTATTTATTTTTTTGCAAATTTTCAAGTCATATAACAAAAGTTGTTAGCTCTGCAGCTGCCACCCGAAAAGTTTTGTGTTATTTATAGATACAGGACTAATAACAATAACTTAATTAATTAATTATACTTGATCTCATTGTTTGCCATATGATTATATTTAATTTTTATTTCGACTGATTATAATTAAGCAGAGTTTTGATAAGTACGTTTTGAGTTTTGTGGTTGATTTTTAAAAATTATATTACAGTGTAAACTCTGTAAAACGTCACTCGATATAACGATTCACTCTTTGAAACGTAAAAATTTCGTCTCTGTATAACGAAAACTCTCAATTACATCACAAAATGCCCGGTCCCTTGAGTGTCGCTATATAGAGTTAGTTTTTTTATCTTTGAGTGAGTGTTTTAATTTTCCCTGCGTAAAATTTGTCAATTTTCAGAGCAAGCATCAGCATGTTTGCATAAAGCTAATATTTACTTATATTTGTATATTCAAAACACTACAATTACATCTGATACTGCTATAATTTAGTAAAATCACCGAAAAATGTATACTATATACATAGCTATAGTGCAGTAACTGACTGTTGCTAAGCAATAATGGAGTAAGGTACACCCATACTGAGTTTTTTCTTAGTAATCAACCTGAAATGCCATTTGACTTTACTAAGCAAAACATGTTTTTCTTAATTATATATTGTGGTCGACTAAAACCCAATCACCCTAATTCAGGGTAGGCTCGAGCCTTTCGGTGGGGACGTATATGAGCTGATATGATGATTACAAAAACTACATGCCAGATTGAATCCAAACTTTTCCAATATATTGAGTAGACACATGTTGATGTTTGTAATTAGTTTTCACCGTAGTAAATTGAAACATAATTAAAGGAAAGCTTAAATTAGTTTTGTACTGAAAGTTTGAGACTTCTCTCATTTTGTTTTTATCATGTTTGTAATTAGTTTGCGATGTACTAATATAAAACGGAAAAAAATTGAGTATGAACATGAACATAACTTGTTGAACATGAACTTGAATTGTATCTTGAACATGTCGGCTATTCCCTAGCCAATTATTCTCGTGTTGAATAATATCGGGTCATGCTTTATTGTCTCCCATCCGTTCTTGACTCTCGTTCTACTTAGTATCTGGTAACTTAAAACCGTATGTCGCCGTATGTCAGTGTTGGATTTTATTTTTACCATATTTAAATGATGCGTAGTATGTTGTATCGTAATGCTAGGATTGTACGCGAAAATACTATAATTGTTGAAACCCAATTATTCAATGCTACTTTTCTTAACATTTATCCCTCAATGCAAGGTTTTTTGTGCCCTCCGACGACATGCTTCGTCGTATTAATTCTAAGGATGATGAAGTTCCCATTGAAGAATTAGCTGATATGGATATTCTTATTTATTCAAATAGTTTTCATAACTAATTAAGATTTAAATGATTATGCATGTTAAAATAAAAAAATCAATCACAAATGATTTTTATTTAATTCTAAACCGAAATAAACATAGTATCTTTTTAATTTCCATAGACAATAATTTTCTGAGGCTGAATAGCCTGATTTCAAAGCTGCCGTAGTTATCAAGTTTTCAATAGACTTGTTTGACTGTGATGATTTTGATATTGTGTAGTTATAGTTAAGCCAAATACCTACTTATGTGTTCATTTAATATTTATTTCATAAGTACTTAAATATAAAGATTATCAAGGATTTTTTTTGGTAACTGCATTACAGTTATGTCCGTGTTCTTTATTTACTTACCCACCTACCTACGCCCGTACCTAAAGAGTTTTTGTGATAATAATAATTTTTTTATCTTAGAGCTCGACATGCCAATAAATTGGTGTTACATTAATTGACTAAACGAGGACTAAACTATGCTAATAATTGGGAAATTCTGTTATTTAGAAAAAGGACAAAAAAACAAAAAAATATTATGTACCCATTCATTTGACATGTTAGAAAACGTTTAAAAACTTTTAATCTCGTATTTTGTGCTGGCAACTTGTCATTAACACTTATTATATTTTTGAACGAAGTGGTCCATAAAGTGCCAAAAATTTTGTATTTTAACCTATGTCACAGACTGACTATGTAGTGTTTGCCTGAAGTTTTTTTGGCGGAATTTGTGGCAGACGCATTCCTAGTTTTATGTTGTTGTTTTTTTTGGAAGCACTCAGTCCCCCCTCTCCCCACCCAATATCAATTAAATTTGAGGTGTTGCAGATTCTTAAGTTGAGCCACGCCCAACAGCAACTGGGTGTTCCACCTCAGAATGTAGCTGCTGCAAATGCTGTCAAGAACTCTTCAGAGAAGATTTGTAATGCACCGGCACTAGCATTACAAATCAAAAAACGAAATAGATTAATTAAATGGGGATTGTCTCGGTAGGGCTTTTGTACGCGTGAGACGTTAAGAGACAAAAAATAATAGGGTTTGACCCACAGATCTTTAGTAGATCTGTGGTTTGACCCATTACCCATATGTGGACCCACACCCAATTACACTGTGGTCACAGATTACTATATTAGTAGCAAGCTAACTGTGGTGTAGTTTAGCTCGGATCGGAACGTACGTTTAATTTACTATAATTGGTAAATAATCATCAAGAAATATGTCTGGACGCGGTGAGCACTTTCTACTTTTCATACCTACCTAAATCAAGTAAACTGCAAACCTACGAAAACATGGTCCACTTATTATCTTACAAAATTCTTATATTAAAAACTTGTAGGTCGTTACCGCGGCCCTCGCAACCGGCAGCCGAAGCATTCCCTGGCGTCCGTGGCGCGGGATACAGCCGCCTCTCTCCCCGCTGACAGCCCAGTGCTGGCCATGTTCAAGCAAGCTGCCACCCAGCTAAACGATCGACAAGACCGCCATGAGAGATTAGTCAAGTTATCCAGAGATATCACTATTGAGAGCAAGAGGATAATTTTCTTGCTACATTCTGCTATAACGTGAGTACCTACTTGAGATATTTTTAGGACTTGGAAGCGGCTGCTCATATCTAGAATTATTTCTTTATGACATATCCAGTAAAATCTCCAATAATTAACTACTGCTATCCTTTGATAAATATATCTTTTTGTCCTAGCAGCTCCAACAACATGAAGAAGTAGGTACCTGAATTAAAATCAACCTTTCAAAAATTTTTAACAGCCAAGTATGTAAGAGCACTTCCTAGGGAGTTAACACTTTACGGGCCACATGTTTGTAATGCAGCATGTATTGGCACGCCAGGCATTTTTGTGTTATTTTATGGGTCCTTCAAAAAAAACTATAATAGATAGCAATCTGGTTTTCTTTTCATATGTTAGGTAGTATGACATGTTTATAATTGATTTATTGAAACAATATAATCCAGTATTCTTTATTACAATACAACATTGTAATTTGTAACTATTTCATCATCAAATCAGCTCATATACGTCCCCACGGAGGAGTCTGTTCCTACCATGAATTAAGGATTTGGGCCTTAGTCGACCATGTGGGCCCAGTGCGGGCTGGTGAACACATAACAACCTTTGAGTTTCTTCTCAGGCATGTGCAAGTTTCCTCACAATGTTTTCCTTCAGCATAAGAGCATTGGATAAATGTACATATGAAATCAAAATTCGAAAACACATTGGTACATAACAGGATAAAGTCCTCCCGAACAGGAGGAAGTGGCCCTGGCCGATATGCCACTGATGCTCTGTAAATATTTATATACAGTGTAAACTCTGTGAAACATCACTTGATGTAACGATTCACTCTTTGAAACGTCACAATTTTCTGGCTCCAATTGGTTTAATTTGATGCTAATTTATGACACTGTATAACGAAAACTCTCAATAACATCATAAAATGCCCGGTCCCTTGAGTTTTGCTATATAGAGTTTACACTATATTTACTAGCTTCTGCCTGCGGCTTCACTTGCGTTGGTAAATTCTTATGAAAAGAACAAAATGCCCTGTGCCTTAGAACTTAAGTATCCTCATTTTTTTTCCAATCAACTCATTAACTTTCTATTCTGACTGTTCACGGTTGGTCACGCACTTGTTTGTACAAAGCCTGATTCAGTTTTCTCCAGATTTCTCAAGAACTATATCGGGCTATTCTGATTAGCAGTCTATGTCACATTCCACTCCCTCAACCAATTCTGTACAAAAAATCACTTCCATTGCTCTGTTGCAACGTCGACGTGCGCGAGTGTGGAAATGAGTTTTTCCCAGTTCTCTCGGGAACTATGTCAGGATATGCTAATTAGTAAATTATATCATTTCCCACCTTCTCAACCATTTCTGTGCAAAAAAATCATAATAATCCATTGTTCCGTTACAATGTTAAATAAATTAACCAAGAGTATTTTCGCAGTTCCCTCAGGAACTACATCGGACTATGTTATTTTCACAGGATAAAAAGTAGCATATGTCCTTTTCAGTGAAACAGGCTACCTGCATGCCAAATTTCATCAAGATTGGTCGAGGTGTTGAAGCGTGAAAAGGTAACAGATAAACACTTTTACATGTATAATCCTTACTGGATTAGTTTTTAATAAAAAACTAACCTATCCTTGCTTTGAAATGTTTACTTTAGCATCTAAAATCTTTCAATGTATGAAACTTTTTGAAGCAAGGATGGATCCAGTCAGTCATATAAATGAGGACCTGATCTACATAGTTTGGCTTGGCAGTCCACAACAAGATCCTCCACCAAACAGCAATTCAGACACTCTGTACAAAGCCAACTAGCGAGAGCGGCATGGGCAGCCTCAGTTGCTATGGCTCACACACCTACACACTGCAACCTGTTAATAGACTTTAAAATTTTGTTGCCTGTATTGAAGCTAATGATATATTTTTAACATTTTCAGAAAAGATTCAACAGAAAAAGCAGTAACTGAAGCTAATGAGCGACTACAGAAGCTCATCAAAGGACCAATCAGAAGCATTGGTTTGGAGCTAGAAAACAGCCCATCGTACTTACATTCTCGAGCTGTCACTGCTGGCATCCAAGAGTTTATCGAAGCTAGGACGTTATGCTCCTTGATGGATGCAAGAGTTATCATTCCACATTCAGATGTACAGAAGGAGTTCACATACAGTATTAAGGAAAATGCTGAGGAATCAGACGAGAACGTTGAAAGAAATGTGATGACATTGCTGACTAAAGAGGACTACATGCTAGGGCTAGCAGATTTAACCGGGGAACTCATGAGGAGAGCAATAAATAGTATTTCAAGTGGCGATAGTGAGGAATGCTTCCTGGCTTGTCAAGTTGTGAGGGAATTGTACACTGGTTATTTAGGTAAGATACAAATAATTATTTTCTAAAGGTGCATACAAACTACATGTAGCTTCGGGTGAGGAGCATCGCTACACACTACTCACGCTGAGTGCGTGGGGAGGCACGCCTTGGGCTCAGCACATCCTCATTTGAGCAAATACACAGAGTCATCCTGCCTCAGCCTGAGGCTGCCTCTAGTCTGTAAGCACCTTAAGTATTCTACTCGGGCTACACATGGCAATGCACTGTTAGGCTGAACTGCAGGCAGCCATGTTCCATGCGGGGCCGGAGGACGAGTTCCGCGTACGGCGAAGCTCGGAGCGTTACGTGTGATGCCTACGGCCGAGCTTCGCGTAGGGCGAAACCCGGGGTGCTCCCTGCAAGGCCGAAGGCCACCCTCCGTATAGGGCGGAGTCTTAGTGTTTCGGGTGAGGCGAAAGGCCTGAAGCAAAAAAAAGTTTCTTGAGTAAACTCCTGTCGCGCGTCGGAGCTGACACTTACCCGGAGCGCTCTTTGCGAGACCGAAGGCCGAGCTCCGCGTAGGGCGAAGCTCGGGAGCGCTCCGTGCGAGGCCGAAGGCCGACCTCTGCGGTCGACCTCCGCATAGGGCGAAGCACAGAGCGCTTCATCCAAGGCGGACAATTTACAATAGAAAAGTAGTAGAAAACAAACCAAGAACACATATAAAGGAAAATAAGAAATTCAGTTTTGTATTCAACAAACTCCAAAAAACGTCTGGACAGTAGTTTTACAGGCGACAAGACAAGATGGAAATATTCAAATTGCTATGTTATACAAAGAGGGAAAACCATGAAAGTACAACTGCGTGAACAAAAAGGATGAACGCATGACCAACATTAGTACTTATGTGACCATGACTAATGTGATCAGATTAATAATTTTATATGTGGTCGATCAGATCAGTGTCAGTCCGTTTCTGTAGTGAACGGTTGCGTTCGTCGCATTTGCTCTAGTTTGCGTGCACGGGCATTGCGCTGACGCTGCAACTTACATCGATAGTCCGCGATCGCCGCGGTGAGCTAGATACGATATGTGAATCACTACATTTAGTTGTAAACATTTGTTAAGGGGCAGCTATAATTTTGAATGAAATTATGGCTCAATTGCAATTTAAAACCGAAACAGAACGTCGATTATACCAGCATTATAAGGAAGAAAAATCCAAACGTGAGAAGCTGCAAAATTTGGTTCAGGGCTTAAAAAGCCAGATAGATGAACTCCAGTAACAGCTGAAGCAAGTCCAGAAGAAACAGCATCCTCCTATGGATAAGAAGCCCTCCGAAGAAAACGTTTATGAAACGGACGATTAAGTGTAAAGTAACCTAATGTACCTTCATAAATGTTATAAAGAGCTAAAGCAAGGGGTCGAGAGGAGAATCGGACCTTACTATAAAATATGTCAACAACATTCCTAAGATCATTAGTACAAAATGTTATGATTGCAGACGATGGTATTGTAGAAATGACCTTTTTCTATACGAACCTGGCATAGATTATGGCTAAACGAGATTTGTTTATTGTAGAGGTTAATAGACTAAGACCAACTTTTGTTATTTTAACTGAGACACATCTGAAACCTTCCTGAAGGAATAGTCTAGTTGACATCATGGGATATGTACTATTTCGACATGATAGAATCAAATGTACAGGATGGGAAGGAGTTGCTATCTATGTATCAAATAAGTTTGCAGGCCCCTTCAGGCGACACCACACCCTATTTACAATGGTAACAAAGAAGTGGAAGCTCTGTGGTTAAACCTAAGATATGAAAATTTCAGAATGATACTCGCTGGTGTCTACCGTCCAACTCATTTTTGAAGAAATTGACCGGGTAATTTTTGAAACTATTATACAAGCTGCTGATGGGAATGATCCCATACTAATTATGGGCCATTTTAATCTCCCTGATTTAAAATGGCCATTACAAGATGTCGATACCGACAAGTACAACACACTACATGCAAGATTTGTAAATATGTACCTAAGTACCAACTTCACTCAACTCGTAACTAAACCTACTAGAAAGAGAAATAACGAAGAATCACTGCTTGATTTTGTTCTCTGTAATGAAGACAAGAATACATTTTACACAGACAACACACAATGCCATTGAAAAACATAACAATATACCCCTTAAAACACCACGAAAAAAGGCAAACATCAATAAACCCTGGATAAGTCAACAAGTTTTGGATCAGGTAGAACTTAAAGGGACTCTGTGGAAACAGTACACACTAACTGGCTCTGAGGATACGTATAAGGAGTACAGAAAGGTAAACAATCAACTGGTAAGCATAGTAAGGAACCTTAGAATGGAATTTGAGAGAGGAATTGTTAGGAACGGACCAAAATCCTTCTACTCCTATGTTCGCCAACAGTTATCTTCAGCAGTATCGGTGCCACCATCGCTGAAAGACGATAGTGGGAATATAACAAGTGACCAAAAAGATGTTGCCAACCATTTCGCAAGACAATTTGAAAAATCATTTGTAGAAGAACCAAAAAATATGACCATCCCCGAAATTAAAATGCCGAAAGTAGACAATGCAATCGAGTCACTTGTATTTAATAATGTATTGCGCCAACTGGAAGAGGACTAATGCCTATAACACAGGCTCTTGCCTAGCTTAGGCTTCAGTTGTAATCATTTTAATACTGATCTGTATTTCTTGCTGCATGTGGAGAAAATTTTTGTAAACTTTTTTGGTCAATAAATAAATTATTTATTTATTTAGTCCAGATAAAGTGTCAAAAGCCTTGAAAACTTTCAATGATTCTACTTCAATGGTACCAGATGCTCTGCCATCAGTTTTGCTAAAACAGTGCAGCGAGATTCTGAGTCATCAGTTAGCACATATCATGAAACTATCCCTTATTAACGGAAAATTACCACAAGAATGGAAAGAGGCTCATGTCACTCCAATATATAAGAAAGGCGACAAGTATGCTGCTGCTAATTATCGACCCATCAGTCTTACCAGCATAGTGTGCAAAACGATGGAGAAAATAATCGCTATCGAACTAAGAAATTTTATTAGCACGGAAAACATAGTCATTGACGAGCAACATGGCTTTGTACCAAAGAGATCAACAATCACAAATCTTTTGATGTGCCTCGATAAATGGACATGTAACTGGGATAAGCGCCAACCGACAGATGTCATATACCTAGACTATGAGAAGGCATTTGACCGCGTCCCTATAAAAAGACTGATAACCAAACTAGACCATTTCGGAATCCGTGGACAGCTTCTCAGATGGATCGAAGACTTTTTAAATGGTAGAAAATTTAAAGTGAGAGTAGGAGACACTCTTTCAGATTCTTTTGACGTTCACAGTGGCGTGCCGCAAGGATCTGTTTTTGGACCAATTCTATTTGGGATCACCAACTTGAAAAGTGTCATTCAGTCTGATCTGTCAATATTCGCAAATGACACTAAAATAATAGGGAACCCACTCATCACTCACAACATAATACAGCAAGACTTGGACCGCATAGTTCAGCGGACAAAGGACTGGCTTATCACACTGAATGCCACAAAGTGTTCAGTTTTGCACATAGGAAATACTAATCCTGAACTACAATACAACATATATAATGTGCCTCTCCAAGCAGTGGTACACAAAAGGATCTTGGTGTTACAGTAACACATAACCTTAAGTGGGACGTGCACATTGTTAACATAACAAAAAGAGCCAATGCCATGCTGTACATGGTCAGAAAAGCATTTTATAATATTACGAAGGAACTATTTATAAAACATACATTCGTCTATTACTGAAATACGGTTTTCAAATATGGAGTCCCTATTTCAAAAAAGACATAGAAATGTTGGAGAAAGTTCAGAGGAGAGCAACAAAAAACGTAACATCTCGAAAAAGAAGTCATACGAAGAATGCCTCCAAGAACTCAACCTGACTACACTAGAACAGAGACGGAAAAGAGTAGACCTTATAGAAACATACAAGATACTCAAGGACCATTATAATGTGAGATATTTAAAGGACCTTTTCATGATGAACCAGAATAAAGGTTTAAGAGGGCACTCTTTGAAACTCACAAAACCTCCATGTGCTAGCAACCCCAGAACACACTTTTTGCCATTTCGAGTCGTGAAGCTATGGAACTCTTTTCCAGAAACAGTCATAAGTGCTCCAACAGTCAACAGTTTTAAAAACATTTTTAAACACAAGTGCAGTGATATACACACATCAGCTCTTAGAGCTGCTAGTGTATAAACCAAATAATAATAAAAAATAACACATACTTGAAAAGCATATATAATGCATATCTAATAATATAATAATTATTGTTCTTACTGAAATACGTACATTAATAAACTTACATGTTCTGTAAGGAAAGAAGATGCTCTTTAAGTTTAATTTTGAAAGTGTTAACAGAGGGGCAGTCGCGAATGTCTGCGGGTATCTTGTTCCAGAGGTTTGCAGCTTCAGCAGTGAAGGAATTGGATATTGAGGAGCTCCTCAGTGGCGTCCAAGTAGCAGACTTCTGCATAGTGGAGCAGCGGCAACAGAAGGGTTTGGGCGAGCATAACTTTCGTTTTAAAAGGCAAAATGAACTGGAGTTGCTTAAGAGAGTGGTAAGAAAAATGCATTCGCTTGTTGACGTCATTGATGTGAGAGGACTACGACAGGTTGGAGTCTATAATAAGAAAAACAGAAGCGAAACCCAAGAAAATACGTAACCGCTAGAAAACGTTACGTGAAGTTCTATGCTGCTGACAACTGTTACAGGGGAAGTTTTAATTCAAATTAATGCTTATAGTGAAGATTCATACAGAGCCATTACAAAGCTTTTGTAACAAAACAACTGTCATTGGCACTCGTATGACAACAAATAGGACAGGCCAATTAGGGTAATGGCAAAAAAATTGCATTTGTCGTGCCTACCTATCAATACTAGAACACCTATCTCTTAAAGGATACAAAATCCAGGAAGCGGTTAATTAAGCTAGAGAAAAAAAGAACCTCTTAACATGTTTATGCTCTCATTTCAAAAGGATGAGGACAAATTTATGAAGACTTCCAGACCATGAGAAATTGCTATGCAAGATGAAGACGTTGGGGGCGCAGTGGCCAGTGTCACTGCTGCCCTTCGATAGCTAGAAGATATTTGCTCTTTTGAGGAGTGATGCTACACCGGCACCGACCAACAGATCCGCACAGACGATCAGCATATTGTTTTTTGTATTTTGATATTTCCTCTATTGCGTTTGATACTTGGAGGTACCTACTCATGGATTTCGTCATTGCGGACAAACCACGGAGAGTTGGCAATTTTCCTGAGGATGCTATTCTGGGGCCTTTGGAAGTAACTACTTAGTAATCTGTGCCTTTGGAGACTCATTATATTGCTGTTGCAGGCCATGCCTCAAATCTGGATGCCGTAAGTCCATAGTGGTTTGAGGATGGTGTTATATATAAAAAAAATATTATCCAAAAATAAAATATATGGCATAAAGTATATCCTTGGATGCAAAGTAGACATACAACCATTGAAAACCTCAAAGCTAATTCCACAATGCAAAAGGTGCCAAGCATACAAAAATACTGCGCCAAAGAACTCAGATGCGTAAAATGCACGAACACCCAACCAAGGACTGCACAAATCCAGCAGATGAAAAGCCAAAATGTGTTCACTGCGGTGCACCACACCCTTCTAACTATAGAGCGTGTATGGTAGCTAAAGAGCTACAGAACATAAGAAATAAAAAAAACACAAAGAAGGCAGTGACACCCGCTCAACAATCTTTGAAAAGCCAAATTGTGTTCACTGCGGTGCTCCACACCCTTCTAACTATAGAGCGTGTATGGTAGCTAAAGAGCTACAGAACATAAGAAATAAAAAAAACACAAAGATGGCAGTGACACCCGCTCAACAATCTTTAAGTGCAACTAAGAAAGCTATTGTCGCATAACGGCCCCGGGAAACAGAAGGAGGCTATGCGAGCGCAAGCGATACACCGCGCAATCTTAAAACTGCAATGTTCCCTAACAGGCTCTGCTACTAGACGGATAGAGGAATGGGGGGGGGGATGTGACAATGAACACCGCTCTGATTGCCCTTTCAGTCAACTTAAACTTAAAGAGTAATAATTGGTAGGAAAAAAAAGATCTAAGCTTCGGCCAAATATAACAGCTTTGGACCAGCCTACGCGAACAGCGGTTTTGACGCCTACAGAATGAGTGCATTCGCTATTTAGTCGATCAATCAGTATTCCCCAAGTGGGTTGAAGGTCGAAATTAGTTTTTATTATTTCATTCATGTTAAATTCCGAGTATGTCTTTCATTGTTTATATTTGAACGAAACTTGATAGACTATAGTGGTGTGAGTGTGTGTTTGCGTATAGTTGTATTGCACTCATTTTTTATGAAAATAATGTATGGATAGGGCCGGTCCATTATTATGGTCGAAGGATCTAAGTATGCAAAAAATCCATGTCACTGGACCATATCTAATTATCTATGAACTTAATATTATGTCCATGAATAACTATTCTATTAGAAATCTACTAGACCAGGGAAACCAAGTTAGCGGTGACATCTGCTATCCATAGTAAAGGACGCATTTGGTTTTGAACAGTGACATCAGGGAGCACAGTACTTGCTATATTCGTAGTCATCAGTGCGCTGCTCACCCACGCGGACTGAGATGGAATGCCTTGTATGCCAGTAATCTCGCTGGCTATCTCGCCCCACCCGCCGGAACACAGCAAGTTGAGTGGCGGCAGGTAATGCATCTAGTTGGTCCTTGCATAAAAGGTCCTTATCATATTAGCCGAAAGACATGCACTGCTGAATAAAGCCTCCTTCAAGGATTTCAACAATGAACAGTCCTGCGCCGCCCGCATCCAGCGGCTTCCCGCGACCATTAACAAGTCATCGGCCTACCGAGTGGTAGGCTTCTACTATTACTTCTTTCGGTATGCGGTCGCCACTCGAGAACTTTACTGCCCCCACGGTCCTTGTCTTCGCCTTGTGGTGTTGGCAGGAATAGCGGCCCTCACTGTTATGCCCTTTAGGGTAGGTAAGTTGGGTCGCTATATCATAAACGTAGTTGTTCTAGCGTATCTGGTAGATATAAGAGAGGGAATGCCCCCACGGTAAAAGGTCCTGCTAGTAAAATTGTTCCCCTTCTATTCCAGGTCTATTCGGCATAGGCAAGGAGCTAGCGCGCAAGATGTCTACAACCCGAGCCAATGTAGCCAAGGTGGAGTATGCGGTGTACGCGTTGCGCGTGCGCGGAGGCGAAGCGCCGCCCGCGTTGTTGCTACCGCCGCCGGCGCCGCGGGACAGGGACGATAGGGTTTGGGAGGAGAGGGAAGAAGATGAAGGATTTTATTGAATAAAGGTTTATTTTCAGTAAGTCAATGAGCTATTTTATTGTAATCAATGATCATCTATCACATCAGCCTCAAGTCCTCGACTGTTAAAATAGGCTTCTACCCCTTATTTCAGACTAACAAGGAAGGCTACCCAACTGTCCGACTCCGATTTGATTTATTTTGATATATGTTATAGAGTAGTCTAAAATAACGGACACGTATTTTTTTTAGCTGCCCAAACTCAACCTGTTAGGAGAAAATGGCCTTCAAAGTACTGAAAATTGACCAAACCTTCTAATTTCTGAGAAGAGATTTGTTCAAAAAAATTGATAATTAATTACTGGTTTTGTTATATGTTGGAGAACATGAATCAAAAAACACGTCCCCATTCTTTATTCATGTTCTCCAACATATAACGAAACCAGTCATTAATTATCAATTTTTTTGAACAAATCTCTTCTCAGAAATTAGAAGGTTTGGTCAATTTTCAGTACTTTGAAGGCCATTTTCTCCTAACAGGTTGAGTTTGGGCAGCTAAAAAAAATACGTGTCCGTTATTTTAGACTGCTCTATAACATATATCAAAATAAATCAAATCGGAGTCGGGACAGTTGGTACCCTTCCTTGTAAGTTTTGTTAGTAACAGAGATCTATTAGTCATTTGAGTTACTTCATTTTGTTCTAAGAATGTTTGAATTACATAGACGTGATGTCATGGCTTTTCAGCTTCATTTAATGTATTCATTTTATGATTTGAGCAATGAAGATCATTTCGAGGTCAACAAACCAACATTGCAGAGTTCTAATAAGCTTTCTCATGAATATAATTTTGAAATCATCGAAATAGGTCAATTCGTTACGATTTCATAACCCTTTTTATATATTTATCGACGGGCGGGATGTGCGGCCGGCGCGTGTGACGTCATAAGTACCGATCCGCTCGAAGTCGCGCTGTGCCCGTGACAAAGCGCGCAATGCAGCTGAGTTATCTTGTTTTTGTTGTAAAATTGATTTAACCCGGCGTCTGTCAGGTTGGGTTATAATGATCCGTGATGTTTTCAAATGCGGGTATTTAAGATTTATAAAATGACGTCAAACGTCCGTGTCATACCTACTCCTCTGAAGGTTGGAGGCTCTACACTCGAAGTTGTTACCGAATATGTGTACCTGGGACAAACAGTCCAGTTAGGTAGGTCCAACTGCGAGACAGAGATTAATCGTCGAATCCAACTCGGCTGGGCAGCGTTCGAGAAGCTTCGTAATATCTTTACGTCCCAGATACCGCAGTGTCTTAAGACCAAGGTCTTCAACCAGTGTGTGTTGCCAGTGATGACATACGGAACTGAGACATGGTCGCTTACTATGGGCCTCATAAGGCTCAAGGTCACCCAAAGGGCAATGGAGCGTGCTATGCTTGGAGTTTCTCTGCGTGATCGTATCAGAAGCGACGAGATCCGCAGGAGAACCAAAGTAACCGACTTAGTTCACAGAAACGCTAAGCTCAGTGGGCAGAGCACATAGCTCGTAGAACAGATGACCTTTGGGGCTATAAAGTTCTCGAGTGGCGACCGTGCACCGGAAAACGTAGCGTAGGTACGCCTCCCACGCGGTGGACTGACGACCTGGTGAAGATCGCGGGAAGCCGATGGATGTGGGCAGCGCAGGACCGGTCGTCGTGGAAATCCTTGGGGGAAGCCTTTGTCCAGCAGTGGACGTTTTTCGGCTAGATTGGCGTACAGCTAGAACTACTAGAAAACGCTGCGCGCTAAAGAGAGAACCGCACCGTATCGCGAGCTGCACGCGAGTGGTCCTTGTGATGTCATATAGTAACCGCGCCGGCCGCACAGTAGATTTTAGACGCCGAAAAAAGGACGCTATCGTTTTTATTCCAAAATCTGATAGACCCTTTCATTTATGTAACTACTGATAAATGAAATAATCAAACAAGAGCGGGAAGCGAGTTCGTCTACTGAGAAATGTCCGCCAATACCGCGAGAAAGGCGAGTGTTTTTCTGGTTGAAGTTTAAGAGGGAACGGGAAAAAATATTATTGAATAGTTATTTTCAGTGAGTCTGTGATTGATTGAGAAATAACAAAAGTATTTAATAAGTTATTTAAATTCTTAGATATTTATTTCATTAACATACGTTTCATACTTCCACAAAAAAACTTACACTTAAAAATCTCATATAAAAAAGTTAAAATAAGTTTATGATCACAAAACAAAAATTGAAATTAAATTAATTATTTTTAACAAAACTATTAACAAATTAAATGGGCCAATAGCGCCATTAATTATGTTTAAGACTTACATCTACTTTGAGTTTATGTATGAGGTAGGTACTAGCAAAGATAATTATGTACTAGGTAGTGCTGCAATGTAGATTCCAGCACATAAGTGGAACATAGACCTTTCAATACAAATGTAATTCGATTCGCGAACTCTCCTCCGCCAGAGGCATCTATTATGTCTCGGCAAGAAGACCGTCAATCACTAGCGATAACTCTATTTATTAGCGACGGCAACAATAGGGATGACGGCAGCATCAGAAATAAATTATGAACTCTTGATCACTAAGTTGCCCTCCTACTTAAACTTCGGAAAACCTTACTCGTTTTGTCTTCTATTAAGTTTTTGATTTTTAATGCACCAAAATCACAAAATGAGTACATATATGACGCTGCTAAACTATGACGTCACGCCTAGGTATTTATAACATGTTTAGAACAAAATGTCGTTTTTGACAGATGATAAAAAGTAACTCAGATAACTAGCATTCGTCATCCCTATTTGGTACTTGCCTACTAGTCATCTGACTTACTTTTTATAAACTGTCAAAAACGAGATTATGTTCTAAAAAAAGATTGAAATATTCAACTATGACGTCATATTTTTCATTGCCGTTGGCGTACTTATTATGTGTTTTTGATTAATAATAATTTTAAATAAAAAAAACCGACTTCGAACGCACTAGTCGCCACTACTATGCCATATATAACGGTCGAATTGAGAAACCTCCTTTTTTTAGTCGATTAAAAAAAAATGATGTAAAAACGAAACGAGAAAGTTTTTCTGAAATTTGGGAAGGAGAGAGCTATTTAGTGAATTTTATTTTATAATTTAATTTTGATGCTGTCAAGTAGCCAATTGGAACGTTATATTAAACTGTCGGTAAATCCTTCAATCTTAACATAATATTTTAATTTCTTCAAAAAAATGTTTATTACACATGATCCTAGGAGAAATTATTTAGTTTTAAGCAAAAACTGATAAATTCGTAGTGCCGTCTAGTTTTACCATACATGTAACTACCTGGCGCCATAATAGTTTCGAGACACTAACTACGGTCCTCAGTATGAAGGTCAGCAAACTATTCTGGCAGAGTCTGACCAAGAATTCTATTATCTTTGGTCTTAGCCAGCCCCCACTATACTTTGTCCCGATCAAGGAAATTCACAATGTAAACAATGTAGATTACTTATTTTCTTTTCTAGGTCTTTCGGTTGATATGATGATTACACTAAACTTACATTTCCATATTAGTATCTTCATACGTAGCTTCATACCATAGGTACCTTCCACATTTAATGTTAAAACAATGAAAACATACAGGATGTATCAAAATTGGGGCTTCAACTCTGATCTACTGAACAATTTTTTCCAAGAGACGCACAGTCAATTTTCGAACAAAATATTGAGTTCTTTATACAAGTGAGTAAACTGATTGAGAAATTTTGTGAATAATTGTATGGAGCGTAGAAAGGTTTATTGGAGAACTGACTGTGGGATCTAGATTAGTTGTTTAGTATGATGAGTGAACGGGTACCGGGTTCACACTTGTATAAAATGTTTGTTTACAATCAGTACTTTCCTGATGGGACACGGTATACGCCGATTTAAGACATCTGCCAATAGCTGTTATTATTTTTATGTTTAGTCCAGTAGATCTTGAGTGAACCCTTGGCTCTGTGTATTCTCCACGTCCTGGCTATTCGGCTGCCAGTCATCCGACCCATCCGTCTGATACGGATCCTCATTCTCGGACTCGGACCCGCTGAATGCTTGCAGCTGTAGCGGCTTGCGTTTCCTCTTGCCCGTGACTATCAGGTCGGCTGACGGAGTGACGTCATCTTCCTCACTGTTGGATGACGCCCTTTTCTTTTGAACTTTACGTACTCTCACCACTGTAGAGCAAAATTGATTTATTGAACATCCATGCCACTTAACCCTCGGTGTACGAGGTGGGGTCTTGCGGACCCCAGCGGCGTCAATTTATTGAGGATTCATAATTTTTAAGCCCAAGAGGTTCTAGTTTCAGGTAATCTCAACATTTATAAAGCTGAATTTGTTAGAATTACAGTTTTTTCATAATCTGCAGTAAATATTAAGATATTGTCACCTGTAGTCTGTGTGTTTTATTTGCCCCCAGTGTTTGTTGCCACGAGAAGAAGAAGAATGTTAAATTGAATTTTTTAATACTTTTTACACTTATTTTAATTTGAAAAACATGAATACCAACCATTGATACCAACTTACTTTTGATGACTAATTGTAATAATAACTTTTTATGTGCTTCTCGACACCTATTTCTGTTTATTTTTTTTCTATCATTAAAAACTTTTCTTAATAATCTGTGTAGTGTTATTACTTCCTTTATAGAATATATTTCAATATACAATTAAAAAAAAACATGTTTTTGAATCATGGTTTCATAGATAACATAAAGTTGAAAAAATGGACCCCCATTGGACACGACGTAACTTTTTTCACCTCGTACACAGAGGGATAATGAACATAAGTCCGTCTGTGGGCGCTTTTCTCTGTACCTACTGAACATGATTTTTATGCGTTTTACACAAATAGATTGATTCATGCATGAGAACGGATTACACAGTTTGTTTATATCCAAAATTCTCTCAAACTAATAAGCGTTTTTCTAGTTTTTGAAGTACCACTGCAAATGCTACGTCTTGAGGGATTTGATGATGCAAGTGGTTTCATAAAAACAAACATCAAAAACATCCGGACAGTTGTTTGCTAGGAGACATATCATCATCATCATCATCATATCAGCCGAAGGAAGTCATATATAGAAATATAATAGCTATGTTAGGCCGAACCGCTAAAGTTCACCGCCGTGAACAAAAAGCGTGATTATATGTTCAGACAGCGCTGTGGGCAGCGTGACAGTGAATCTTATTCTTTTGTATGTGATTTAAGATCCAAAAGGAAAACAATCTTTCAAATTAAACATTTCTATCTAAGCAACATAATTTATGGTTCTAACTTAAAAATTAACTAAAAATCTTTGAGGAACAACGGTAGTTAGATTAAACTATGGCAAGACAGTCATAATTTAAAATTCGTAGTCATAATCAACGCTATCCCCCTCATAGTCATAATCAACGCTATCTCCGTCCGAGTCTTCGACCCTGAAGCGGTCCTGGTAGAAGTTCACTGAGTGAGCGTTAATGTAGTATATGTTGCCGTTTCGACGCACTACTTGCATACCTGGAATCAATACACAAACAAACAAGTTAGTATGATCATTATCATGTCAAACGAGAGAGATCCACAGCGACCGGTCCTGCGATTCCCACGACTTTCACCACGTTGTCGGTCCACCGAGTGGGAGGCCTAGCAGCCTAAGCTACATCAAATACCGCAGTGTCTCAAGACCAGTGTGTGTTGCTAGTCATGACATAAGGAACCGAGACATGGTCGCTTACTATGGGCCTCATAAGATGGCTCTAAGGCGAGCTATGCTCGGAGCTTGCCTACGTGATCGAATTATAATGAGGAAATCCGTACGAGAACCAATTTAACCGACATAGCTCACATCATCGCTATACTTAAGTGGCAGTGTGCGGGGCACATAGTTTGTAGAACAGATGGCTGTTGGGGTAGTTAAGTTGTGGAGTGGCGACCGTGCGCCAGATGACAAATTAGTGAAATAATGGTGTCGATTCGGTGTAACACGACTTAACTTAATTGACAGGATTAAACTAAATTTACAAATTCTGTCTTTTACTTTCTGATCGAAAAGACAAGGATAGAATGCTTAAATTTAGTTTAGTCCTGTCAAATAAGTTAAATCGTGTTACACCGAATCGACACCATTAATGAACATGAAGCGGTCGTAGATCAGTGCGACTTGTGTGGTTGCAACGATCACGCAGGTTAACTGACCTGAAGCACGGTCATTACCTGGATGGGTTTGACTGTTAGTGGCAGTCATTATTCTCACACGTTTCCGTGCTTCGCAAGGCATGTTAAGGAGTTGTTAGCCGTATCAGATGCCTTATAGGCAGCTTGAAGGACTACACAGAAGGATTCGCCACTAGCCTTAAAACCTCCACCAACCCGGACTTGGTCCCGTTTGTAGAGTATGGCCAAAGTATATAAATTAGTACTAACATACAGTATGGACACTCCCTGCCGCTCTCTAGATTGCGACCTCACCCCCTCGTCACATAGATTGATACAGATTGGTTACAGTTTGGTCTCGAACTTATGGGATTTTGCCGTTATTTTGCTTGCTCTGTCATTTGTTTTTAGAAATGTCATTTCATGACCATTTGTATGCAGTCCGGGGTGTGGTATGGCCTAACCAACCCTAGCCTCAGCAGTGGTGGACTTTATGGCACCGTCCACATCCAACGAAGACATCCAGACAGGAGAAACGTGCGGGTGCCGAACTCCAAGTTCCATAGTCAGCATTGTTCAGAAGATGGGGACATCCATTGAAATCAATACATTATGGCGGTAGCCCAGGAGCGCATGCCCAGTGATAATTCACTTCTGGGCACTATTGACGCAAACATCAAAGCCGTGTACTCGTACTGTGATCATGTGTTGTCAACGAAATTTTGAACAGTCCGTGTTACCTGGTCACCATCCATATGGAATAGGGGTGACGACAGCGTCAGAAATAAATTATGAACTCTTGATCACTAAATTGCCCTCCTATTTAAACTTCAAAAAACCTTACTCGTTTTGTTTTCCATCAAGTCTTCGATTTTTTATTCACCAAAATCACAAAATGAGTACATAAATGACGCTGCTAAACTATGACGTTACGCCTAGGTATTTCAAACATTTTTGGAACAAAATGCCGATTTTGACAGATGATAAAAAGTAAATCACATGACTAGCATTCGTCATTCCTATTGCAGGAAATTACGGGAAAATGAATCAATTCTGGTTTTTCTCAACGTGAAGACATCAGTGCCATTGTAATGTGACAATGAGTTGTGTTAGTCAACTTTTTTGCCCGATTAATGATTACATTCGCGCGGATCTCGGCCGTTGGTAGTGGCACACCCCGGACACTGCATACAATGGTCGTGAAATGACATTTCTAATAAAAAACGGTAATTTAAAAAACTAAAAAACCCGCCTGCGTTTCTGTGTAATTTGGAAACAAAAAACCCTAAAACAAGAAAGTCGTCATACCCGATTGCACTTAACTCAAGAAAAATTGTAGCAGTCGGGACCCATTCTAGAAAGTCAGCCGTCTAGTCAGTATATTGGAGTAATCTGCAATGTAATAGAGGTATGTGCTCTCAATTCACTATGCCTCCATTTCTAGAATGGGTCCCGACTGCTACAATTTTTCTTGAGTTAAGTGCAATCGGGTATGACGACTTTCTTGTTTTAGGGTTTTTTGTTTCCAAATTACACAGAAACGCAGGCGGGTTTTTTAGTTTTTTAAATTACCGTTTTTTATTTTATTCATTTTTTTAGTTTTATTATTGAATGAGTTTGTATAATAGTAACCTATATACACATGACACACATTAAGATTACGCAGATTATTAACTTAACAGTTGATAGAATAATATTCTCGTAAACGTTGAACCTCTATAAAAGAATTCTGATCGTTTGGCCGATTCAAAAGTTTTTTAGGATCAAGTGAACAGATGACCAGTCCAGCTAATGTTTTAACTCGACTAAGAGCTACATATGCTTGACTTTGAGCAAATATATGTGAGCCGAGGTCCACAAGTGTCAAATCGAGTGTAGCACCCTGAAGTTTGTGGACAGTTATAGCCCAACTTAGGATTAAGGGCAACATCCTGCGTTCAATTTTTCCTTGTCCTCGAAGTGCGTCAAAATCAATCGTACATGGTTCAATCCGTGTACGAACTCCTGGTTGATATTTTTTTATTGTGCGGTCGTCAACGAATACCGCTTGCTGCAATTCTCCGGAAAATCCGCCATTTTGTTTTTTTTTATTATTTGATATACACAGTGTCACTCACACAGTAAATATGTATCTAACGACACCCCTCAAACTAAAATCTATCGAGCCGTTCAGGCTGCAGTGCGTGCCTAAAATTGGAATTTGGCGCCAAAAATCCGCCATTTTGTTTTTTTTTATTTTGATATACCCAGTGTCACTCTCACAGTAAATACGAATCTAACGACACGTCTCAAGCTAAAATCCATCCAGCCGTTCAGGCTGCAGAGCGTGCCAAACAATTATACATACAAACATACATACATACATACATACATACATACTCTCGAAAAACATAACCCTCCTTCTGGCGCAGTCGGGTAAAAACAAATGACGGACCAAACAAAATCACCACTCCCCGGACACTGCATACAATGGTCGTGAAATGACATTTCTAAAAACAAATGACGGACCAAACAAATCAAGGCGAAATCCCATACGTTTGAGAACCAAACTATAACCAATTTGTATCAATCTGGGTGACGAGGGGGTAAGGTCGCAATCTAGAGAGCGGCAGGGAGTGTCCATACTCTATGTTAGTCATCATATCAGCCGAAGGACGTCCACTGCTGGACATAGGCCTCCCCCAAGAATTTCCACGACGACCGGTTCTGCGCTGCCCGCATCCAGCGGCTTCCCGCGACCTTCACCAGGTCATCGGTCCACCGAGTGGGAAGCCTGCCTACACTACGTTTTATGTTAGTACTAATATATAAGGTGTAACAAAATTAGCTGAAACTATTTTAACTGGTGCTTCTATCCATGAAACTGAACAACTTTCCCAATGGAACCCATAGTCAAATCGCAAAAAAATTTGGCTCTCCCACACTAACTCGATCAGCTGGCTATCAGCTGGTCAGCCAACTTTATAGTATGGGAAGTTCAATTTTTTTTTGCGATTTGACTATGGGTTCCTTGGGGAAAGTTGTTCAGTTTTATGGGTAGAAGCACCAGTTAAAATAGTTTCAGCTAGTTTTGTTAGATCTTATATACAGGGTGTAACAAAATTGGTGTAGGTCCCGTTAACTGGGGGTTCTACTCTTCATACTGAACAACTTTCTCCATGGAACCCATGGTCAATTCTCAAAAAAAAAATTGGACCTTCCATACTAATATGCACAAAATCGGTCGATCAGCTGATCGTTTTGTATGAAGAGCAAAATTTTTTTTACGTTTTCAGCAAAGTCGTAGAACAAAAGTTGTTCAGTATGATGAGCAGAAGCCCCAATTAACGGGACCTACACCAATTTTGTTACACCCCCTGTATAATTTGGTAATGGGATGTTTTCGTACGTTTTATCTACATGAGTTTTGCGTTTTTACGCGACTGCCCACAAAAACGGAGTGTATTATTTATTATATTGTTTTCAGGTCTAATGTATGTATGTATGTTCTTTTTAATCCACAATTGGTAAGCCCTTTGCATCATCCCACGATATCTTCTAAACGGCTTGATGGATTTAAGAGTGCGAGGTGTTGCTAGATTCGTCTTGATCCCCTGAGTGATATATAGGATACATTTTACCCGACTTCCCAAAAAAGAGAGATGATATTTTTATGCAGTCGTTTATATTATGTTTTAAATAATATACGGCGGACGTCAGGTTATAACTGCCTCCGTGGCGTAATTGTTAGTCCATTCGTTTCACAGGTTCGATTCCCAGCGGGGTCTAACTTGGTAAGATTCGGTTTGTTTGGTTGTAGGGCATTAAATATGCCTGCTTGGCTAGCTACTACCATCTTATCTAAGCTTCGCCGCCAAACAGCAATGTTAATAGCATTGATGTGTTCCGGCTTGAAGATATGAAAGTTGATAGCCAGTTCCCCATTGCGTTGGGGAATCTTGGTAAGCCCGCTTCCATTTTCGGCAACATCGTTACTTAACATCTGGTGCGATGATGCCAAGGGCTTACCAAATGTGGATTAAAAAACATTTAGTGTAAATGTTAAGGAATAGATAAGGGGAGGAGATAGATCCAAATGCATTTCGAATGTTACCTGGTCGATGCTGCTGCGGCTGCGTGACGCCAGGCGGGTGTTCGTGGTTGTGCCAGTGCCGCGGGTCTGTCTTGCGGCACCCCGCACCCCAGGGGCAGACCCCCCGCGGCCCTGTGCCCCAGTCGGCGTCGCTGGGATGTGCAAAATCTGCTTTGTGCTGGGGGTTCCGTCTGAAGATACAAAGTAGGGAAAGGAAACTTAATATTATCAACTCTAATACAAACGCACGCATGTTAACACAATTTTTAGTTGTCCTTCCTACTCCGAATCCTGTCCCCAAACAAAAAAAAAATTCTTAAAAATAAATATTTATTTTATTACGCATAAAAAATAGTTCAGCTTATTTTTAAAATCTATACATATAATAAAACTGTAACGGGGCCGTGTCTGTATACAGGAAATATTTTTGGAAAATAATAACTGTGGTGGACATTACTAACGATATAAAGGCCAAAACAACAACTTAAGGAATTTTTGTTTGTCTGTCTGTCTATCTGTCTGTCTGTATGTTCGCGCATCACGCAAAAACTACCATGCCGATTTTGATGAAATTTTGTATGGTGGTTCCTTATAGCCCAGGTTAACTTTTAGGATACTTTTTTTCCCTGAAAATTCAAGAATTCCCGTGGGAAAATTCAAAACCTCCACGCGGACGAAGTCGCGGGCACAGCTAGTGTAAAATATGTTTTGTAAGAAGGAAAATTGGTATTTTTTTATTTATTTGTATTTTAACGTTTGTCCAACCGACGTCAATGTCCATATTTTCATAAGAGTTAGAGCTTGTCCCCTAGCAACAGTCGTACACTAAAACTTACGTTTCTAAAAAAGTCTATGATGATGTTAATTTTAAATACTTTACTCGTAAATTCATATTAGTATTTATCTAGTTTCCGATAATCGCTTTTGAATATTTTTTTTTGTGTTATTGTATGAAGTATTTTCCTTGTTATTCCTGTCCCTATTAATGTCACAAAGCATAAGTCACTTTGACAACCATTTAGTAATTCAAACTAAATAAGATAGAAAAAGCTATAAGTATTCAGACAACAAGATGATTGCTTGTGGCGCCAAACTCATTTAACCGACATTTGTTTTCGGGGTATTCGCGGCGTCATTCGTCGGAAATTCCGTGGAGAGAGTGGGTGGCTTTTTTGTGTGTCCGCTGAACCACCGCAACCAAAACGGAAGTAAATTGATTTTTCATTATTCATTTTAGTTTAATTTAATTTTAGTTCATATAGCAAAGTTGATAAGATGAAATAACAGCAGTCTATAAACAAAAAAGCTCAAAACTCAATAAATGTCTATCGCACAACTGGTCACTTGGACAACTGAGGTCATCATATCAGCCGAAGGAAGTCCACTGCTGGACATAGGCCTCCCCCAAGGATCTCCACGACGACCGGTTCTGCGCTGCCCGCATCCAGCGGCTTCCCGCGACCTTCACCAGGTCATCGGTCCACCGAGTGGGAGGCCTGCCTACACTACGCTTTCCGGTGCGTGGTCGCCACTCGAGAACTTTACTGCCCCAACGGCCATCTGTTCTACGAGCAATGTGCCCCGCCCACTGCCACTTAAGTTTAGCAATTCTGAGAGCTATGTCGGTTACTTTGGTTCTCTTACGGATCTCCTCGTTTCTGATTCGATCACGCAGAGAAACTCCGAGCATAGCACGCTCCATTGCCCTTTGGGTGACCTTGAGCCTTCTTATGAGGCCCATAGTAAGCGACCATGTCTCAGTTCCGTACGTCATCACTGGCAACACACATTGGTCGAAGACCTTGGTCTTAAGACACTGCGGTATCTGGGACGTAAAGATATTGCGAAGCTTCCCGAACGCTGCCCAGCCGAGTTGGATTCGACGATTGATCTCTTTCTCGAAGTTGGACCTACCTAACTGGACTGTTTGTCCCAGGTATACATATTCGGTAACAACTTCGAGTGTAGAGCCTCCAACCTTCAGAGGAGTAGGTATGACACGGGCGTTTGACATAATTTTCGTCTTGTCCATGTTCATTCTAAGACCCACTTGTTGAGAGGCTCTACTGAGGCCATCGAGCATTGTGCCTAAGTCGTCCATAGTCTCAGCCATGACCACGATATCGTCAGCGAATCGAAGGTGGGTGATGTACTCGCCGTTGATATTGATGCCGAGTCCACCCCAGTCCAAAAGCTTAAAAACATCTTCCAGGGCGGCGGTGAACAGTTTCGGAGATATAACGTCTCCCTGTCTCACCCCTCGCTGCAGCTGGATAGGTTCCGAGTTTTGATCCTGGAGGCGAACCGACATGGTGGCGTTTTCATACAAACACTTCAGCACTTCGATGTATCGATAGTCAATTTGGCACCTCTGGAGAGACTGTAACACAGCCCAGGTTTCGACCGAATCGAAGGCTTTCTCATAGTCCACGAACGCTAAGCATAGTGGCTGATTGTACTCTTCGGTCTTCTGTATAATCTGCCGCATCTGGACAACTGAGGTAATTATTATTAATTTTATTTATTATAATAATTATTATTTTGAATACCATTTTCTTTAAATATATGTTATTTTATCAAAATATGGTCTTTTAAATATTTAATTCTTAAATATTATTGATAAATAAATTTTGAAGGCCTGTCATGTCTCCGAGACAACCAATTTCGTCTATTATACAACCGCATTTAGAGTTATGAAAGCATTGTTTTGTTTAGAAATATAAAAAATAATTAAATCTCGTAGTTGTACAATTAATCATCTTTACTTGTGGAATAAATTTATTTTTCCCTAAGTTTTAAGACAACGGTTGTATAAGACTCTTTTTTTTTAAATATCTGTTAAATTAATATAAATAATGTTGTTAAAAAATCGCAAGCTTTAGTGTTTGATATTTTTAATAATATGGAAAGAGCGATTTTAACTTTCATCAAAGCTTACTCCATTAAATAAAAAAAAATAGTTGTCCAAGAGACACATTTTTATTAGCGGTTTACATATTTTCGATTAAAAATATACTTAAGGAATGAAAAAATGCTTTGCTTGATATCGACACATGATATATAAAACTAATATTTTACAATGTAAGATAATTTATTGAGTAAAATTTAAATAACAAAATTTGGCAATCGGGACAAATAAAAGTTGGTCGACCCATTAATTTTTACTAATTCTAATGCCCTAATTGTTAATATTCTTTTTTTTAAAGTGTGTACAATAAAGAGTATCTTATCTTGTGAAAGAGATCAAATAAATTATTTATAATTTATTTATTATTATTATTTATTCTTATCTTTTGTTGTCTGAATTGTTGTACGATCTAAATGTTTGTATGTGGTGTAGAAGAATAAATAATTGTCTTATGAGCTGACCTGTAACAGCTGGCTCCATACATGCACCTCTCGCGGCCCAGCGGCGCGGGGGGAGGCTTCGGTGACGCCGGCTCGTCACTAGTGTTGCCATCTTTATTTGATGTCCCCTGAAATGATAAGTTTAGCAGAAGGGAAGGATATGTATAGTAATTAATGGCTTGAGTCATCATCATATCAGCCGAAAGACTGCTGGACAAAGGTCTTCTTCAAGGATTTCCACATCCAGCGGTCCTGGCTGCCCACATCCCGCGGCCTCCCGCGACCTTCGCCAGGTCGTCTGTTCATCGAGTGGGAGACCTGCCTGTAGTTAATGAGTATTTAAGTGTTTCGCACCTAAATGGTAAATAACAACGGAACCCTATTACTAAGTGTTTACCCATGGACCTGGTGATTTGACATTTTTTTCTTCTCCGTGGACCCTTTTTTACTTCCGTAACTCATATCCTCATCCAGGGCAAGGGAGCCTGGCTCGACAGTATCATCATCAAACCTAACGAACAAGCCTACACTGTCTGAAACACGGATAAGATAAATAAGGTTGGATTGGCAATAGTCACACTTTTGTTTAAAAACCAGCGTCGCCGCCTGTCTCCCACCCATCAACTCCACTACACAAGCAATAATAATACATATACACGAATTGCGCGCACTAATAAACAAAACACACTTAGAACACAGGGCTGCAATTGTGTCTCACACCATTTCGGGAGTCTGTACGTTACACACAACCACACGCAAATAAAAAGTATGAACGCGTGCTTCGGTTAAGTATGATACTTGAGTCTAATCATACTTGAGGCGCGCCTGCCCAGCGCACATTTCAAATCCAACCTTATTTATCTTATCCGTGGTCTGAATCTTTTGAACCGTAATAGGTAGCCCGTTGAAATTTTCACATTAAGGGGGGGAGTCCCATACAAAAAACGTATTTTTTAAGTGTTTTTTTTTGTTTTTAATATGTCGTAAACACAAATGCTCGGAGTTTCCCTACGCGTTCGAATCAGATATGAGAAGTTCCTAAGAAGAAACAAGGTAACCGACATAGCTCACAGAATCGCAAAATTTAAGTGGCAGTGGGCAGGCTACATATCTCATTGAATAGATGGCCGTTGGGGCAGTAAAGTTCTCGAGCAGCGACCGCGCACCGGGAGACGTACCGTAGGCAGGCTTTTCACTTGATGGACCGACGAACTGATGACGGTCCCAGGAGGCCGCTGGATGCAGGCAGCGCAGGACCGATCATTGTAGAAATCCTTCGGGAATTCGGGCGGGCCTTTCTCCAGCAGTATATATACATTTACGTCTATCGGCTGGTATGATGATTCGCAGTGCGGGTTGGTCGACTTCACACACAACCTTCAAGTTTCTTCGTAGGCGTGTGCAGGTTTACTCACGATGTTTTCTTTCATCGTAAGAGCGTCGGATAAACGTACTTATGAAATCGAAATTCGAAAACACATTGGTACGTGGCAGGATTTGAACCACGACCTCCCGCGGACAGGAGAGAGCGGCCCTAGCCGTTACGCCACCAACGATCATAATAGTTTCAGCTTGGGCAATAATGATTTCGTATGTCTGTCCTCATCTACAGGTCGCATTTCTTAAACGATTTTTTCGTCTATTCAATTTTTGGAAATATTTCAAAATGGCGGAGCCGGACGTAAAAAACGTAAAAATATTATATTTCAGCCATTTCGAAAAACTCTGGAGTCTGAGCTTATTTTTAGGGTTCCGTAGTCAACAAGGAACCCTTTTAGTTTCGCCAAGTCTGTCCGTCTGTCTGCGGCTTAGCTCGTAGACTATTAGTACTAGACAGCTATTAATTTGGCATGGATATACTTATTAATCTCGCCGACAAAGTGGTAATAAGGGGGTGTTTTTTTTTTCATTAACGTACCCTATCGTGTGGGGTATTGTTGAATAGGTCTTTCAAATTCAGAACATTAAAAAAAATGTGATTAGTAGGACATAAGATCAATAAGAACTATCATGACTGAGTAGGCTTTACTAGTTAACTAGTAACAGTCGAACAACTTAAGATCTGCTGTTGGATTCGTAAAAATTTCATAGATTTTTTACACAAAATGTTCTAATACCAACTGTAAAAATATTTTTTTGTTTTAAAATTTACATTTAAGGCTACGGATCTCTACTTTGCACGAGTACGGATCTCTACTATGTACGAGTCACGACTCGCACTTGGCCGTATTTTTAACATTGCCAATTTACAGATTAAATGTTACGCTACTTACTACCTGATCATTGCTCGGCCCAGGTTTCACGTCCTCTGGTTCCTGTTTCACCGCATCCAGTCTTGGTTTCTTCTCCTCGTCACCAGTAGGGTCGGGGCTATGGCTTCGTTTGTTTGAACTACTCGTACACTCTCCGTCTTCTCCTGGGGCGGGGGCGTGTGGTTCGTAGTTCTGTGTTGATTGATCTTGGGGAGCTGAAAGAACATAAAAAATACGCTTAAAGACATTGAAGTACCTACCTAACTGCTCAAACAACCTAAAGGATCTCATTTAAACTACGTAAATGCTACGTAATATTGAATTGGAAGGTACGAAGACTACATGAAAATCTATTATATTTAAAGTTTCAGCAAGAGACAAACAGCTCTATAGGAGTTAAAGTATTTATATTATGGTGATAATATTTTTGTTTTTATTTGTAGCTCTTCATCAAAAAAACGTGATAATTCCGTAAGTCACACACTCCTTAGACCGATTTTTTGACATTATCAGAATCCATTAAAAGATCATTGCCTTTACAGCTTTTCGTTATTTTTGACGTCAATTACTCCTAAACGATAGAAAAGCTAAGGTGGAAAAAAATACCCTTATTTTTGATGAAGTCAAAAGCTATTAGAAACACGATTGAGCAGTTTTGGCTCGAAATAAAAAAATCCCAAAGATAGGTTCTACACCACCGTTACTTTCAACTCTAGTTATGACTAATATTTTGAAGTACACATTTTTTTTAAATATACAAAATATTTGTTATGATAATACAAAGTAAGTAATGTTATTTTTTTATACTTTCATTGTTATTTTTGAAAAAGACAGAGACAACTGCTCCAATCAATACCTCGCCTAAATGGATTCTGATAATGTCAAAAAAATCGGTTTTGCGCGGCAAACCAATATTAATATAGCCAAAAAATACAGAATACCATCTTATCTAAGTCTGGCCGCCAAACATCAGTGTCAACAGCATTGATGTGTTCCGGCTCGAAGATAAGATAGCCAGATCCCCATTGCGTTGGGGAATCTTGGTAAGCCCGCTTCTATCTTCGGCATCATCGTCACTTACCATCAGGTGAGATGATGCCAAGGGCTTACCAATTGTGAATAAAAAAATAAATTAAAAAAAATACGGGCGAAAACTGCTTTTCAAATCTTCAAGTCTTGCTCCAAAATGGTTAATTAGTTGTAGTAGTAGTAGATACAGGCGAAAAACAATCCTTTTTTGCAGCTGAGTGAATATACTTTTATACTTACGTAGCAGTGAAGGGGAATCCTGTGGTGATTGTCTCGGAGCTTCCACTGGAGCATCATGTTGAGTGAACGAAGGTGACACTCCCCTTAGCAGAGACTGAGACTCGTTCCCTTCATCATTTAATTCATCATTATTTCCTCCATTCACTGAAATGTCATTGCCATTCATAGCAGCATTACCGAATAAAGTCTCATTATTTTCATCATTATCCATCTTGCCATCTCGCAAGTCATCAAGTCTTTCAGTTTCCTCGAAAACATTATTTAAATTGTCTGCGTTGAATTCTGGTGTTTTGCGGTCCACATCTAAACTGGTGCAGTGGAGCAGCTCGTACCAGAATGCGTCCGGTAGAAGACCGAATTTGTCTCCGTTACTGAGTTCAGCTTCGCAGTCACGTTTCAATATTTCGGTCTTTAGTTTACCTTTCTTTACGTAGAAGCATGGATTTTGATGTAGCTGCAATAGACGCTTTTTGTTGGTTACAGTTTTAGTAAATATAAATATTTATGCACAAAAGAGTACAGATTTAATATAAAATCAATTGTACAGCAGCACTACAAATACTTTCTTGCGAAAACGTACAGCACGTCTCTCTCTCTTTTTCTTATCGTGCGGCACAATTAACCGTGCTATGCAAGGGATAGACGGCGGTTGCCTGGTATTGCACTTAGCATTACCCGCGGTCACGTGTAGGGCAGTTTAGATTTACACCTAAGGTCATGTGCAACGCGACCTTCATACACATCTAGGATGATATGTGCAGGTTTCCTCGCGATGTTTTCCTTTACCCTTAAAGCAATCGGTAAATATATGTATATACATAAGTTTCGAAAAACTCATTGGTAAATTGGCCGTCCGGATTTGAACCCGGGACCTCTGGTTAGGAGGACCGAGTCGTTACCGTTGAGCCACCGACGCTTTTTACATACGCTGTTTTACATGAATAACGCGTCAAAGATAGATTATTAATAGATAGAATATAAAACGCAGATTTATTTTAAAGCTGAAAGTAGCCTGTAAAAAATAAGAAGCTGATTTATTCTTATGAGCGTGTTCACAATTTTTTTGAAACTATTTGTTTCCCATACAAAATTAAGATTACTATTACTTGAAAATAGATGGACCGATTCTAATGAAACTTTATACACATAAGCAAGTCACGAAATTCTGGTTTTTGGATAGATTACATTTTAAAAATAATAGTGATTCAAGATTCAAGGTATTTATTTAAAATAGGTGCAAATTACACTCTTTCTGATAGTCATAAAATAATAATAACATAATGTCATTTATAAAAGATCAAGAAATAAACAATCATTAGTTAATAAAGTTAAAATTCAATCAATGAAATAAACCAGATTATGTCATTAGAAATGAAAACAATATGAATCGAAAAGTTATTCATAAAAATCATTGAATGTCATTTATGCCTTTGACAAGAGTAGGCCAGTTCACACGGGCAGCTCCCGGTCACGAGTATAACGCGAGAGTCAGCCATCGCTCCCGTCAACCATATTAGAGGGAAAGGAACGACCCGGTTTCTGATCCCCACCATCCGCACGTACATTTAAGCGAGCATGCACCACTCATGTCAATGCTAAGATAAAAATATTAATTAAAAAAAGTAATAGAGTCGCTTCCACGTCAATTCTTAGGTTGTTCATTATTTTATTACTATTAAACATGATGAGTAATGTTGATGGAAGAAACACTGTCTTGTCTACCCATACATTTTTGTCATTTAAATATTCGGATGTCACTAAGTTTTCACTAAATACTATATTTTTAAATTAAAAATAAGAGTGCTTTTGGCTGCATCTCATTTGGTGGTAAGTGCCGATGCAGCCGAGGGTGTAACGCGTAAGCTCAAATAGGGCCTATTCACTCTCCTCTTGAAGATTTCTAAATCATACGAGTCGGGGAATACAGACGCCGGCAAGGAATTCCACTCTTTGGCCGTTCGCATAATGAACGAAGAAGCAAAACGCTTCGTGCGTAAAGGTGGAAAATTAACGACAAAGTGGTGGAATCGCCCTCCGCATCTGGTCGTCCGATGATGAAATGGAGAAGGGGAATGAGGTCGTAAGTTAGTATGGGAAACGATTTTGTGAATACGCTCATAAAGATAATCGACGTTGTATGGGGGCCTACCTTTAACGAATTTCACCAGAATAACCAATACTGCCACTTATTTTCTTATCAAAATAGAGCCATTTGAAAGATTTTTTTGTTGCATGATAGATACCGTTAAATGGCGACCTGGCCACAAACCCATCATAATCCTTCGACAAATTCTCACAAACCACATAAATTTAAAATTTGATCTCAATTTGACCATTGATTAGCTAAGGAAAAAGCTTTTTTGTAATGAAAACTTCTTTAGGCGCGTTGGGTATTTTTGAGATGGGGAAAAAACCATCGAACTCGCGATTAGTGGGATGTATCTACTTACTGCTTTTAAAATAATTGCATCATCCGTTACTATTAATTCTCCATGGCTTCTTGATACTCTCTTATCGTCACACTGTAACAGAGAAAACACAAACTACAACAATTTGTACAGCCTCGCTGTGCGTACTTTTTCGCGGGACCGCCACTGTCTAGCATACAGAAATCAACATTTAAAAAATACGCCTCACTCATACCTAGTAGCAAAGAAAAGAGGTATATCAGACTTGATGAAAAACATACATATAATCTGGGTTTGTATGGGAGGTATCTTATTTTTTTTATGAAATAATGAACTACCCTTTGTAGTAGGCCTTATCTTGCAACTCATAAACTTTTAATTTAAATCGTTAGCCATTTTTGAAAAAATATTACAAAGAACCTGTATTTGTGTTAATCAGATTTTTCCTGGAATAATAAACTTCATAATGTAATTAGGCCATATAAAGTTGTAGTAACCTACAAAGTTTTTTACTATAGTGGCAACCCTAAAAATCAAGATACGAGATGAAACATATTATTGCCATAAACCCATCATCATCATCATCATATCAGCCGAAAATCGTCCACTGCTGGACAAAGGCCTCCCCCAAGGATTTCCACGACGACCGGTTCTGCGCTGCCCGCATCCTTCTCCCTCCCGCAATCTTCACCAGGTCGTCGGTCCACCGCGTGAGAGGCCTGCCTACGCTACGTTTTCCGGTGCCAAACCCAAATTGTATTCAATTTTTTTGAATATTTTAGGAGGTAGAACACCAGATAGACGAAGACACACACACATACATATACGAGTGGAGGCCAAAAAGTTTGCAGAATGGCAGGGTTGAAATAAAACATTTAACTATTTTTCCTTTTCAATACATTCTTCAAAATATTCCTTAACATTTTTCCGAACTAAAGAACAAGTTATTACTAGGTACTGTGATAAAAATTATTTCTATTGTGTCAAAATAGGTCGAAATTAACGACTTAACTTCATCATCATCATACATTTTTTTCGCATCTTTCTTTGTCGTATTGGTGACCTTTGTAACATTTTTTTTTATTTATTAAAAAAATTTAGTGCGTTTCATTATAGGTATCTCACCTGATGGAAAGTGACGATGTGGTTAAGGATGGTACACGCAAACTCAAATAATGCCTATTCTCTCTCGCTTGAACATCCCTAAATTGTAGAAGTTGGGAAACACAGACGCAGGTACGTCAGTACTAATATATATACTTTGACGCAGGCAAGGAGTTCCACTCCATCGCTGTCTGCATATTAAAGGGGAAAGCATAAAGCTTTGTGTGTATAGGCTGAATATCAACAACAAAGGGGTAGAACCTGCCCCTGCGTCTCGTTGGCCGAAGGTTGAATGGAGCTGGGGGTATGAGGTCGTGAAGTTCTTGTGCACACTCTCCAAAATGAAATCGATAGAAACCGAAAGACAGGCAACTTTGCGGCGATGCTAAAGGCTTTGAAGCTTGTTCGTTTGAAGGCGTTCCGAATTGTCCCTGTCAAGGGTTTTAGTTATTGGCATCCGGTGTGGTAGCTTAACGCTTTCCACTTTTGTCCATTCAGCTGCTGCTGCCTGCTTCCCCCTTTAGGTGGGATGGGGCTATATTAGACAGCACGGTCAGCCAGGGAGTGGGTGTTGGCCTTTCTTGATTTTTTTAATTTAATTTTTTAAGAAAATCCTTCACAATCTGTTAACATATTTGTTCATATACAAACAACTAGACTTTTAGGTACCTATGGGTGTCGTTGCGAAAGTTGTTTAGTTTCATTTTGTTATCCAGCTGCCACCAAAATGGTAAAATGGTAATATTTCGAAGAAATACATTTTAGCAAAGAAATGTGTCATGTCGAATTAGCTGAATGACCTTGATTAAGTTGTAAGTAATGAGTTTATGTTAATTTCATCTTTAAGTACCGCAGCTAAATAGCCTTATTTTGTTCTGTTGTGTATGGGCTGGATATCACGACTACGAAGCGGAAGGCCAGATAATAAAATTAATTTGGCCGATTTAGTGGTTTAAATTATTAAGTACTTTCATAAAATTTCGAAATAGTTTCATAAAATTTCGAAGTAGTTTGTTTTTAGTATGTACTTACGTCGAGAAACTTTCCTCTCCCGAACAAATGTGTTCCCACCGTGAGGCCTATTTTGCAGGGCTCTGAAGTGTCTGTGCGTACTAATTTGAACACCATTTTTCTTATCGCATAGTTAGGACATTTCGTTCAAAATTATTCAAGATTTAAAAATTTAGATCAGGCGCAAAAACATAAAAACTGGACAAAATGTGCA
This sequence comes from Coleophora flavipennella, assembly GCA_947284805.1. Taxonomy (NCBI): domain Eukaryota; kingdom Metazoa; phylum Arthropoda; class Insecta; order Lepidoptera; family Coleophoridae; genus Coleophora; species Coleophora flavipennella. Next base: position 2,099,261 of record OX369279.1, on the reverse strand, counting down.
GGAAAACGGTACATAAACACATACATATTACACCACTATTACACTTTTATGAACAAGGGTGATATTAAACGTAGTGATTTCTATACTCCTTGGGTGATATCACTATTATGTTCAAGAGTATATAAACAAACTATAACGTTATAACAAAACGTAGTTTGTTATATTCTCTTTGGTCATAACGTCAGTCAATTCAACCAACAACAAAAGAACCACACCGGTAGAACGAACCGAGAGGGGGAAGCACTAAAGCTGCCTCCACACGCTTGTTTGCCGCAAACACCAAACACCGACCACAAACAGCCAACACAACTAGGCATACCCACGCTTATTAACGTTTCACTCCAGGATTTCCTGGGAAGGGCTACTTCCAAGAGCTTGAGGGCTGAAAATTCTATCAATACCTACCTGAAAAAATAACACCAAACGCCCACAACATTCGTAATGAATTATTGACAAATGAACTTGGGCCAGACGACGAAACACCTCAAAACGTCAAGGCCGAAAATACACAAAACAACGGAGGTACATTTTTAGGGTTCCGTACCCAAAGGGTAAAACGCACCCTATTACTGAGACTTCGCTGTCCGTCTGTCTGTCTGTCCGTCCGTCTGTCACCAGGCTGTATTTGATGAAATTTTCACAGATGATGTATTTCTGTTGCCGCTTTACAACAAATACTAAAAAACTGAATAAAATTATTATTTAAGGGGGCTCCCATACAACAAACGTGATTTCTTTTTGCTCGTTTAGGTGGGGTCTCTACGTTTGAGTTCATCTGACTCCAGGTAATTAAAAGAAGACATATGTTTTAGTTTGTATAATGAAGTTAAAGAAAATTATATATTGTATATTAATCAGAATCGCGTGTACCCTGCCGCCTGGTTACGTAGAGACTGTCGTGAGGTGGGGGGACCTCACAGTTGTAACGTTATGCGCTATGTCAGCAATGAGCACCTACAATACTCCCCCTTTAAAAGGAAAAAAAAAATTACAAAATATATTTTTGAAATGTCCGACTAAAACAAATTACATGGTGTCCCTATCATTACTTACAAATTCAAACGCTAAACTTAGTACACTGTTATCGCAGACATTGTAATATGACTAAACCTAGTTGGCTACTTTTGCTGACGAACGGAATGTGTTAGGCGGACGGGCACAATAATATATAATGTTACAGATACTTTTGTACTATACTTAAAATATGTTAAACAGAATTACATTGTTTGGTTTTTTTACAATAAAATGTTTTATTACAATTTGTTGTTAATTATTTTACCTTTGCTTACTTAAACTATTTATATACTATATTACCTATTTACTTTTTATTTTTTACTTTTATATTTTAACCGCAATTGCTTACATGTATAGGTTACAAAAATGGTTTTTCACGACAACATTACACAACATAACACAATATTAAAACATTATGACGACGTTACGAACATATAATATGAAGTTGTTACTTGTTCACATATTGTATCCAGCTGAAGAATTCTGCTGTGGTACTGTGTGAACTTTGACAACCGGAGGTGCCAAATTCACGATTTCTTTTCTCATCCAATTTTTGTTCTGTTGCGGCAACTTGAGCAACAAAAGTAAGCGATTAAAATCGCGATCAAAACAATCACAAGGATTAAAATCCACTGAAAATGATGAATTCTCTCTTCCAACTGTGTCTGTTGGTTATTTATAACTGCTGCTTGTGTCACTATGTTATTATCTTTGGCTGCGTAATTTCCCATTTTGGAAATCTTTGTACTCAAAGTTAGTGAATTGACCAAAAACTGATTTGAAGTGTTCTCAATTATTACGAGCAGCACTTATATATACTACATTTTACTTACTAAAAATATTTTACTTTAAACTATTTTAGTCTACTAAGCAACCTAGTTACAACTAAACATTATTTTCAGGTCGAGTAAAGGTATGTAAGTACACATTGTAAGTTACATTACATATTAATAAAATCGTACGGGTGGCTTGACCGTTCTACCACTTCGAGTGGTCTTTGGTACCGAAGTTTGTTTCAGGATTTACTTTTTTTGATCCTATATCTGTTTGTTTATCTTTGTTTTATTTATTTGACGCTACATTAGTATACTCTAATTCACAATTTATCTGATAGGCTGGTTTGCATCTATCTATTGAAATATCAATTATTCTATTACATAACTGTAATTTATAAGTTTTTTCTGACCTATTTAGAACGCGGTACGGGCCATCATAATTAGGTGTAAGCGGTTTTTTTACTGCATCATTTCTGATGAAAACGTGTGAACATGTCTTTAGATCTTTGTGCACAAATATTTTTTTAGAATTACTACTGGTACGCGTTTTGGGGCGGAGTTGATGTATAGTGTTATGTAATTTTTCTACATATGTATATTGGTCTACTGATTTCAAATTCTGTTCATTATGAAAATCTCCTGGGAGACGTAACGTTTGTCCATAAACTAATTCTGCTGAACTATAACCTGAGTCTGTGCGACTAGCTGCACGCAAACCTAACAACACTGTAGACAACTCTTCATCCCATGACGAGTTTTCTGACAACCTACAAGTTAAAGCGACTTTCAGAGAGCGATGCCATCTTTCTACTTTACCGTTTGCCTGTGGATGGTAAGGTGTTGTCCTGATCCGTTGGACTCCTAGTAGCCTTAGTAGGTTGGTGAAAAGTTCACTTTCAAACTGCCTACCTTGGTCACTTGTCAAACGTATTGGACAACCAAATCTGCATATCCAGTTTTCATAGATAGCTCGTGCTACGGTTTCTGCTGTAATATCTGTTGTTGGAACTGCTTCGGGCCAATTTGTAAATCTGTCAATTATGGTTACACAATACCTGTTGCCTCGCTCTGTTGTCGGTAGAGGTCCTATGATGTCTACGTGAATATGTTGAAACCGTTCACTGGGTACGAACTGACCTGTCTTAGAAATGACGTGACGATTGACCTTAGCTTTCTGACATGCGATGCAAGCTTGTGTCCAAGTTCTTATGTCTTTATTCATACTTGGCAAAAAGTATCTACTTGTTGTCATTTTTAAAGTTGTTTTGATACCAGGGTGACTAATGTTATGAACCGAATCGAAAAATATTTTTCTGTATTTTTCTGGAATATAAGGTCTGACAGTACCTGTTGAGGTATCACAATAAATACGATTTTTAGAACCGGGCAAAGTAAGTTGTTGCAACTTAACGCTTCCCAACGTTCCATTATCCTGACGTGACATTGCGAGTGAAATTTGATCATCGTGTGCTTGTGCTATGGCTAATTCGTTGTAATCGACTACTGTGGGGAATGAAATAGTCTCAACACGCGATAGCGCGTCTGCCACCATGTTTTCGCATCCGCTGACGTGTTGAATACTATTTGTATATTCACTTATGTATAGAAGTTGCCTTATACGCCTTGGAGTTTCTTTATCTGAGTTAATTTTACTTAGCGCGTAAGTTAGGGGCTTATGATCTGTGAATACTGTAAGCTCTCGTCCCTCAATCATGCTCTTAAAGTACATGATTGACATATAAATCGCTAATAATTCTCTATCGAATGTACTGTACTTGCACTGTGTTTCTGTAAGTTTTTTTGAGTAATACCCTAATGGTCTCCAGTTACCGTTCACTCTCTGTTGTAAGACGGCACCTACACAAGTGCTTGATGCGTCTGTCATTAATGCTAACGGGACTTCAGAAACTGGGTGTGATAGCGTAACGGCGCTTTTTAGGCTAACCTTACACTTCTCAAAGGCTATGTCTGATTCTGTGTCCCATTCGATTGGAGTACTATCTTTTTTTCGCGAGTTGTGAAGGAACTTGTTTAAGTGGGCATGCTCTTGCGCTGCCTTAGGCAAGTTTTTTCTATAAAAATTTACCATGCCTAAAAAACGTCTAAGTTGGTCAATGGTCTGTGGTTTCGGGTACTCTGAAATTGCTCTTACCTTTTCCGGAAGGGGTGAAATACCTTCTGACGTTACTCTATAACCTAGAAAATCTATTTCGCTTTGGTTGAACAAACATTTACTCAGATTTATGGTTATTCCTATTTCCTGAAATTTTTCAAATACCATTTCAACATGCTTTTTATGTATTTCTTGATTTTCTGATGCTATAATGACGTCATCAATGTAACAGAATAGGGCTGACGTACCTTGACTTCCGTCGATGTTTTCTATTCCTCGTAAGACGGTATTATCCATGAAACGTTGGAATGTTTGAGCCGCATTCCTGAGACCGAAGGTCATGCGAGGAAACTCAAACAAACCGAAGGGTGTTATTATGGCTGTTTTTTCCACGTCTTCTGGTGCAACCTCAATGTAGTGGTAAGCTCGATTAATATCTATACGTGTGAATTTTTTTTTACCTGACAAACCATAAGTAAAGTCGTGTAATCTTGGTACAGGGTAGCGATCGGGTTTAGTTATCGCGTTTAAGCGGCGATAATCACCACAGGGTCTTAATTTTCCATCTTTTTTCGGAACGACGTGAAGAGGTGAGGCCCATTGACTCCTTGATGGCCTACAAATGCCTGCTTCCTGCATGAACCGAAATTCTTCCCTTACCTTTTTATATTTGTCTGGCGGAAGTGGTCTCGCCTTGGCGTAAATAGGTTGCCCCGATGTCTCGATGTGGTGTTTAACCTGGTGTGAAACTATATCTTCCCTGAATGATATTGGCCTAGAAATATCTGGAAATTTTTCGAACAAGTCATGAAATGGGTGATCTTCTTGTATACTTTTTATTGAAGTTCCACTAAAACTTTTGATAGTCCCTATCGCGCTTAAATGTGTTATACTATCTACTATTTTTTTATTGTACAAGTCTACTGTTAATCGGTGCGTTTTTAGGAAATCTGCTCCTATAATAGGTTTGTTTACGTCACAAATTACAAATGGCCACTTATAACTTCGTCTTAAGCCTAGGTTTAATTCTAAGTATATGACACCGTATGTAGCTATTTCTGTATTATTTGCTGCATATAGTTTATACGAACACTTATTATCAATTTTATTAGTGCTCACTTTTGAAACGGGAACCACTGAAATATTAGCACCAGTGTCTATTAAAAAATTCATGCCAGATTTTGAATCGGTGACACATAAGCGGTGATTTCCGTCATCGGTACACTCACTCACCGCGGCAGACTGTACCTGAGCTAGTTTTCCGTCTGAGTTTTCCAATTGCACGGCTGTTCGCACTTGGTTGCCTGGTTACGGAACTTGTAGTGGTACCAGCACAATCAAACTGCACTCTGCGGATTCCTCCTGGGTTTTGACTGCGAACGCGATCTGTTGTGGTAACGTTGTGGACGCCTATTACCGCGCTGTACAGAACGTCCTCTTTCTCTGACGCTGTTCACCTCCAGACGTAGGGCTTTTAGTTCTTCTGACAGGCTGCGGACGTGTGTCACCAGCTCCAGGTTAATCGAGTTAGCGGCATCGTAGTGTTGTCCATGTTTCATAACTGGTGATGACGCTGATGATGTGGCCACATTGACTGCTGAGATGTCTCCACTCCTCAGATTTTCCATGACTTTATCTGCCATGTCTGCTAGGTCATCCAGTGACGCGCCTGCCTTACTGCTTGCTAGGATGGCGCGCACCCAGCCTGGTAGTCGCGCTAACCACAGGTTTCTTCCGTTCCACAGTTCCTTGCCAGCTCTCTCATTCTAGCTAGTAGTTGTGACGGACGCTGCTGACCTAAATCCATCTCCTTGACTAATTTTTGGAATTGTGCTTCGGCGCTCTCTTGGAAAATTTTTATGAGCCTATTTTTCAAAGTTGTGTATCGTTCTGTCTCTGGTGGGCTATCAATTAAATCGGTTACCTGTATTAGTTCATCTTTTTCCAATTTTGCGAGAACCATTTCGTATTTTACATTATCGCTTTGATGTTGCGGAGCCATTATAATTTCAAATTTTGAAAACCACAATCTGGGCATATCTTTCCAAAAAGGTGGAATGCGGGAGTTTAAACTGATAGCTGCTAGCTCATTACTATAAAGTTGTTCTCTGTCACGTGGTGGCTGCTGTTGTTGACTCATTTTGAATTCACTGACACTGAATCTAACACGAAATAATTTATTCTTCTTCTAAGATTTTTAATGTTCAGTTTTTGTTTCAAAAAAAAAATAGTTTTTTATCACTGTTGAGAGCACTGTTCCATTTAGTTCTGTATTTCACTTTTTGTTTTATAAAAAAATAGTTTACTGTTTTTATTTGTCACTGCTTCACTAGAGTCCAAATGTTAAACAAATCCGTTTCTGCAATGTAATAATTAAAAAAGACGCGGCGGCAGGGGTCACCAAATTTAGGTGGGGTCTCTACGTTTGAGGTCATCTGACTCCAGGTAATTAAAAGAAGATATATGTTTTAGTTTGTATAATGAAGTTCAAGAAAATTATATATTGTATATTAATCAGAATCGCGTGTACCCTGCCGCCTGGTTACGTAGAGACTGTCGTGAGGTGGGGGGACCTCACAGTTGTAACGTTATGCGCTATGTCAGCAATGAGCACCTACACTCGTTTTTGCTCGATATTGATAACGGCAACAAGTAGACGCTTGAAATATTCACAGAATATTGAGTTGTTTGTAGATTAACTCTTTATAAAATACATAATTAATTTAAAATAAAATTAATATTTGAGGGTGAATTCCATACAACAAACGTGATTTTTTGCCATTTTTTGCTCGATATTAATAACGGTAACAGGTAGACGCCTGAAATATTCACAGAATATTTATTTTTATATTCACTTTAAAAATAAATGATTAAATTAAAATAAAATAAACATTTAAGGAGAGTTCCCATACAACAAACGTAACAACTAGAAACAGCTCCGTCGAGCCTCTCATAGCGGCTTGAAAGGGCATCCACTCGACAGCCTCTCCGTGTAACAAGGGTAGTTCACGTGCTTGGTGCCGTGGTGGCCTTCTCTTCATCATATTTTCCAATGCATCAGCCAGTCCCTCGATCCCGCGTACTTTTCCTCTCGCAGGTGTTGGTGATCGCCTTCTGTGGTCCTCTCTCCGCGGTGACGACAGTGATCTATTTATTTATTCTTCAAAAAAAAGTGTTTGCGTATTTTGGAAAATATCGACTCTAGAACTAGTTGCAAATCGTTCTTCATAAAAAACAACCTTTTGACTCTTCCTTCTTTATATATATTGGAATGTGATCTCCTTGCAAAAAAAATTACATTGGTTCATACAAGCTAAAGATACTCACTCGAAATAAAAACAAGCTAGTCCAACCCCAATTTAATTTAAAAATGTTCAATGACAGCCCCCATTGCAAAATTATAAGAATATATAATAAGATTCCTGAACATATTAAGAGGGGAGGCAGGCACTGTTTTTTTCCATACAAACGTTCTCGACAGTTTTCTCCTTGATTTTTAAAACTAAAGAAATGATTTTTATACATAAAATAAATATTCATTTATTCTATGCTCCTATGTCTTCGTTTTTTTGATATCTTGTTTTTTTGAGCAAGTAGCCCTCAAAAATGACAGAAAAATACCTAATTTTTATCAAGACGTCTAGTGTGGAGATTCAAAAAGTATTTACAAAAAAAGCTAAACATAGAGGCCTAGTACAACTACTTATTGTTCTATGAATTTTTGTGAATTTTTTTTAACATATGTCTAATTTTGGAGGAGAAAATCGTCGAGAGCCAAACCTCGAGTTTTGCAATTTTTAATGGAAATATTCACCGGGAACTGCAGTTGTCCTTATCGCACATAAGGCTGGCGCGAGCGCGTGGGGATTCGGCGAATCATCGTCCCTCAAATGAAGATCTGCAGTCCTTCCTAGAAGCTAAGAGTCGGCGGACTTATGGCCAGCCTGACGGGTCTCCCGCGGCTACCCCGGAGTCATCTCGGCGCGCTCGGACGGTAAGAAGTCAGACGAGGGGCGTCGAACGGACAAAGTTACACCGCCACCACTAAGGATCCTGCCTGCACCTACTGTAAGTCCGCAGGTCACGGAGTGACGGCATGTGATGATTTCCGGACAGAACGGGTCCAGAAGCGCCGTAGAGTCGTTGAGCAACGCAGGCAGTGCTTCCGCTGCCTAGGGCCGCATATGGTGCGAAACTGTCCTACGTCCGGGAGTGGGTGCTAAGGGTGGTGGATCGCGGAAGTAGGGCACGGCGTTCACCACCTCCATCATCAGTACGTACGCTCTCACGGATCCTCCTCTACCGGAAACCAGTAAAGCTAAAGGACAGAATGGTACTATCGGGTGCCAGGGTTGTATGCATGGTCAGGAGCAGTTCACACTAGGCCAGGGACCACACACGCAGGTTCAAGGTCATACATGCAAGGTCAGGAGCCTTATACACAGTATAGGCATAATAGGGTGGGCATCGGACCATTCTGAGGTGGGCACGGCCCACCTGGCCCACCCGTTCCCACCCCACTTAAATACGCCTATGCGTGTTCCGGCATCTCTCTTGGCAGCGTGGCACGAAAGGCAGGGTATAAGGTGGCTGGGGGCTCAATTCTCAATTCAGCTGTAATGTCATCGGATCAGGTGCAGGTGTTTCGTCTCGCAACTGGATATCCCCTCGCAACTGGTCGTTGAATCGTAACTGGTCTCCACTTTGCTGTAACCACCCCTCGACTCGCTTAGAATTTTCATCTTCTTGCCCATTGTTCAGCTGGCTCACTTGACCAGCCCCCACTTTGATCAGTAGAACGACTAGTGCCAGCTTCTGCCTAATCAAGGCCGCTTCCAATTCCAGTTGTTTTCGCTTAATATCAGCAATATACCTGGGACAAACAGTCCAGCTAGGTAGGTCCAACTTCAAGAAAGAGATCAATCGACGATTCCAACTCGGATGGGCAGCGTTCGAGAAGCTTCGCAATATCTTCACGTCCCAAATACCGCAGTGTCTCAAAACTAAGTCCTTTGACCAGTGTGTGTTGCCAGTGATGACTTACGGAATTGAGACATGGTCGCTTACTATGGGCTCCATAAGGCTCAAGGTCACCCAAAGGGCAATGGAGTGAGCTATGCTCAGATTTTCCCTACGCGATCGAATCAGAAATGAAGAAATCCGCAAGAGAACCAAAGAAACCGACATAGCTCACAGAATCGCTAAACTGAAGTGGCAGTGGGCAGGGCACATAGCCCTTAAAACAGTTCTCGAATGGTGACCGCGCACCGGAAAACGTAGCGTAGGCAGACCTCACACGCGGTGGACAAACGTGGTGAAGATCGCGGGAAGTCGCTGTATGCGGGCAACGCAAATCGGTCGTCGTGAAAATCCTCGGGGAGGCTTTTATGAGTATCAGCAAGCCTTTTTTCAGCTTCAAATTCCGCTAAACGCTTTCGCGTAAGGGCACTAACGGTGATTAGCTCGGAACATACTGACACGGCAGGAATACGGCGAGGCGCGGGCGGCGCGTCACGGGGTACTTCGCCAACTGCGTCCCGGCGTCGGGCGCGTCTTTCACTTTCAGCTGTTCCTCTTTCTGGCTTCTCATATGGGCCTCGACATCCTACAGTCAGTCGGTGTACCCGCACTAGCATTGCAAATCAAAAAACAAATGAAGATTGTCTCAAAAAAAATGACATGATTGTCTCAAAAGGGCTTTTGTACCTAGAGACGTTAATATATTCTTAAAAAAAGAGCGAATATGTTGTTTTGATAAAAACGTAGTTTATTATATTCTCTTTGGTTTTGATTCTTGACATTCTTGTTTGTATTTTGGCGGGGCCTATTCGTACGGCGCAAAATCAATGTAAACACTCTAACAAAGCGAATGTAAACACTCTAGCAAAAAGAATGTAAACACTCAACAAACAGTTGTTTTAATGTTGGTATACTTGTCACTAGAGCTGAAAAAACCGGAACTTTAAGGACATTCATCTACGATTCGCCCGGGTTTTACAACATGCGCTTTGTTATGCAAGGGCAAACGAGCTGCCATTGCCGCATTTGCATTCTAAAAAGTAGCATCCTTACTGATATTATAAATGTGAAAATGTGTTTGTTTGTTACCTTTTCACGCTTCAACGCCTTGACCAATCTTTATGAAATTTGGCATGCAGGTAGCCTGTGTCACGGGCGGGGAAGGACATAGGCTACTTTTTATACCGGGAAAATAGCATAATCTGATGCAGTTCCGGAGGGAACTAAAAAAAATACTCGATTGTTGTGATTTTTTGCACAGAGATGGTGGAGTAGGTGGTCACGACATATTTTACTAATCACCCTTAAAGACAGTCATAAAAACGATGTCCACGCGGGCGGAGCCGCGGGAAAAAGCTACTTACATAAATAACTTAAACTTCGTAAACTGCGTTTTCGCAATCTACCCTAAACGAAGGAGTCCCCCAACTCTAGTACTTCCACATCCCCCTCGAATCCCGATAGTATGATTAGGTTTTGGTAGGTAAAGAGAATTTCTAATCAAAGATGACCTTATAGTTTAAATTTGAAAATTCATTTTCTCTAAAAGGGAGGATTCACACTCCCCCCTTCTAGAGAGGGGTTTTTCAAAATTAATTTTATCTATTATGGGAGCGAGGTAATGCACTCTCCCCTTACCGCACTCCCCCTAAACAATACTTTTTGAAAATTATATTTTCTAAATCTGGTAACAGTATAGAGTATAGGTCATCTTTGGTAGTATGGTAGTATATTATACCATATAGTATTAAAGATAACCTTACCCACTAACTATTGAAAGATTTATTACACGTATACATAATGCGTAGCCCCCGCCGATTGGTTCAGTCTGGTTTGATTGAATATACCACCCCTCCTGTGGCAGATCTACCGTGGTTTTCTTCTCGTTGCCCCCGAAGGGGGCTACGGGGAAAGGTTCCCGAGGCGAGGCCTCCTTCCTTAGCGCATCACGATGAGCGGGTCCTTGGGTGGGCGCAGGGGCCTTGGCAGCCGCTCCAGCCCCGGCTGGGGCGAGTAACTGCTGGAGTACTCCCAGAGCTTGCAGGAGGTCGCTCTGGGAGGGCACGGCGGTGGTGAAGGCGGCAGTGGGGGCGGCGGAAGCGGGGGCTAGGGGCCTCTTCCTCCTCCGGCGGTTACGTCACTTTTTTCGGCTGAGAGCGTCTGCGGCGGCCGAGCCGCTCAGCACGGCGGGCGCTGCTGGTGCGGCGCGCTCAGCGGTGGCGGCGGCAGGCACTTCAGGGCGAGGGGTGGTGGTTATCCGGGCGACTGTCCCGAGCCCCCATGTTCCGGAGCTCCCTGCGGAACACCGGGCACGAGACGTGATTGGCAGGGTGCGGGCCCGCGCAGTTGGCGCAGGTCGCTAGGTCCTCCCGCGGCCGTGGGCAGTCCTTGGCAGCGTGAGAGTCACCGCATCGGACGCAGGCCAGCGGCCGGTGGCAGCCGTGGGAGGAGTGACGAAATCCTTGACATCGGTGGCACTGCGCGGGTCCTCTATGCCACGCCAGGCATCGATGGTGACGCCCGGCATGTGCAGGAGCTCCGTGATGGTGTAGAGGGCGGCAATGTTGGAGGTCCGCCGGATCTCACGTAAAAGAGGCATCCAGGGCGTCCTGCGCGTGCCCGGATGGCCTTTCCGTGCTCCGAGTCAAAGCCGTGCTCGGCTAAGGCAGCGTAGATCGCAGATCTACCAGTTACGAAAGTATAAATTTATAGCTCTCGCTGCTTAGCACACGTTCACCTACGATCCCTAGTCTTTTTTTTTATCAGTTGGCGCGGATAGAGGGCAGTCCCCGCCTTCGACGACCAGCCTCAGCTGCTACGATTCGACCGGGTACCTGAGGTTTAGTACGCATGGGCGAAGGGGCTGCCATTCCTGCAGCGCCAGAGCAGTCGCATTCCTAAATCGCTAATTGGTTGAAAAGTAGCATATCCGATAAAATTTCAAAAATCATTGTCACAAAAACTGTGTAAACTGCGTCAAGGTCATTTCATGGTCAAGGTCAGGGTCAAGGTTAGGTTAGATTCAGAGTTCAGTGAGGGTTAAATGACTCATTCCGAAGGCGAAGCCCCATCTTACCGATTCGAGCCCCAACAAACCTTCGGGATCCAAGGGGGATGTGGGAGTATTAGGGCGGGGAAAGCTTGAGAGTTCGACTTGAAATTGGAAAAAAAAACTTGAGCGTGCGAAGCGAGCGATATTAGATTCTGTCAGATTTGACTGATGATACTATCAAGAGCCTCCCCCCCCTCCATTGTTGACCTAAAAGTCAAAATGTAGGACTCTGGCTGGTTAGATAGGACAAGTCCACTTCCTTAAGTTCTCTAGTGTTTTTTTTTTAATTGGGGGCGCGGAGGGAGGGCAGCCCCGCTTTCCGCGACCAGCCTCAGCCACTACGGTTCGCCTGAGTACCTGCTCTTTATTACGCAAGGGCAAAGGACCTGCCATTCCCGCAGTCCCGGAGCAGTCGCATTCCTAAATCGCTTAAAAGTAGATGAAAAGTAGCATAACCTATAAATTTAGAAAGATCAGTATGTCAAAACCTGTGTTTGTGAAACTGTGTTTTCAGCAATCCACCCTGAGCAAAGGAACCCCTATATTTTCCCAGCTCTAGTACTTCCACGTCCCCCTCGGATCACGAAGGCAATGATTAAGATTTCGGTAGGTAATAACGAAGTTCTGGTCAAAGATTACCTTATAGTTTAAATTTTGAAAATTCTTTTTCTCTAAATGGGGATCATTCACGCTCTCACCCTTCTCCCATGGGAGAGCTTTATCCCACTCTCCCGGATCCTACCCCCCTAAATTCCAGGGCATTAATCTATAGCCGTACCAGATTTCTTGTCAAAGATGACCATATAGAATATTTTCAAAATTCAATTTAAATAAGGGAGGGAAATAGCGTACTTCCCCTTCTTAGTTTACATCTGGTTTACTCTCCCCCTAACCCCTCTCAACGTCCCCCCCAAAACCCAATACTTTTTGAAAAATATTTTTTCAAAATCTGGAAACAATGCAGTGTATACGTCATCTTTGGTAGTGTATTATATGAGACTAAAGATGACCTAACTCACCAACTTCGTTCCGAAAGATTTTTAATTAAGGGTCCGCTACAGGAAAACGTGGGGTAACAAATTGAAATATTGGCAGATAATCTGTCAAGGTAATTTCAATACCAAGATCAGGGTCGAGGTTATGTTAGGTGCAAGGTTTGGTTAGAGTCAATTAGTAGCCCTCCGTCTCGATCACCAAAAAACCTTCGGGATCCGAAGGGGATGTAGGAGTATCACGGCGGGAAAAGCATGCAGGTCCGACTTGAGAGCGATATTAGTTTCAGTTAGGTTTGAATGATTATACTGTCAAGAGCCCCGCGAAGTGAGGCTCGCTCCCTTCCCTTCCTGTTGCGCGTGCACCTCTCTACGTTTCCTAGTGTTTATCCGCACTCCACCCTTAATCGGCGGGCATTAATCTATTGCCCTACCTACTGTTACGTCAGTACTAATATATAATATACTTTGCTACTGTGTTGTGGTGCATAATACTTCGATGGTTATATGTACCGAGATATTTCGAGTTAAAAATGAGAAAACTTAATAATGATAGAGAAAGTTAAAAGACTCATTTTCCTTTTTAACTAATTTATTGTGCCAATCGACAAGGAAACGCTTGTCCATTTTAATAACGAGCAGAAAAGAAGAAAGCATAAGACATTACAGAATTTAAAAAATTCGGACCGAAGTTAGTGGATTAGGTCATCTTTAGTCTCATATAATACACACCACCAAAGATGACATACACTAAATTGTTTGTTTTTGAAAAAGTATTGAGTTTAGGGGGAGGCTGGGGAGGAGGTCCCTACGAGAAGGGAGTGCGTTACCCCTTACTTCCTTTAAATAAAATTATCTGGAAAAAATGCAGTGTATGTCATCTTTGTAGTGTATTATATGAGACTAAAGATGACCGAACCCTCCAACTTCGTTCCGAAAGATTTATAATAAGCGTAGCCCCCGCCAACAATTTTGATCAACAAACCTCCGGGATCCGATGGGAATGTGGGAGTATCAAGGCGGGGAAAGCATGCGGGGCTGACTTAAGGGCGGAAAACTTGACATGTTCTTAAAAGTTTAATACTTAGCACTTACTTTTACAATTCCATTATGAACAAAGGGACAAAAGTAGGTCCGTGTTGAATCACTGACTTCACTTTTTTTTATTCACAATTGGTAAGCCCTTGGCATCATCTCACCTGATGGTAAGTGACGATGATGCCGAAGATGGAAGCAGGCTTACCTAGATTCCCCAATGCAGTACTCTTTATTATACTGGCCCAACGCAATGGAGAACTGGATATCATATCTTCAAGCCGGAACACATCAATGTTGTGAACACTGATGTTTGGCGGCAAGACTTAGATAAGATGGTGGTAGCTAGCCAGGCGGGCTTAGAAAATGCCCTACCACCAACCAAACCGAGTTACAAGATGAACCCACCGGGAATCGAACCCGCGACCTCCTGGTTTAATGCGAATGGACTAACCAATACGCCACGGAGGTGGTTGGTTTAGGTGTTGAAGCGTGAAAAGGTAACAAACAAACACATTTTCGCATTTATCTTCTATATGTTTAACCAATACGCCACGGTGGTGGTTGTGGTAAAGTTGTATGCACACAACTTTATACTTACACATAGGTTAATAATTTTCTTCTTCAAGATCAGGGATACAGGGATCAACCTTATACCCTATGCGGCTCACCCACCTCTCTGCTAAAATACTATGCCCATATGCCCTCAATAATTTACTTTGCAAGAGGAGCCGAAATGGGGTGTCAAAATAAGTAATAAACAAATGAAAAAATAAAAATGGGCATTTTTATTGAAATGACAAGCACTCGTAGTAATCAATTAACAAAAGTAAAACATACAGTACATAAGTGATTTCTTGGCTTCTCAGTGCACAACGGAGATCATTTTCAACATTTGTAGTCCCTTTCTTTGTTTCGTTTTTATTCCCAACAGCATTGTAATACCACTTTCACAAAGATAGGTAGGTAGTTGATAATGGTAAAAGAATACAAGGAATATATACTTGGAATTCACAAAGATTGTATCAGCCGAAAGATGTCCACTGCTGGACAAAGGCCTCCCCCAAGGATTTCCACAATGACCGGTCCTGCGCTGCCCCCATCCAGAGGCTTCCAGTGGCCTTCACCAGGTCGTCGGTCAACTGAGTGGGAGGCCTGCCTATGCTACATCTCCAAGTAGTATTCACAAAGATGGCTAGTTGATAATGGTAAAAGAATAAAAGGAATATATACTTGGATCTACGCCCCTAAAAGAGGAGCATCTCATTTCATTGGTTGGAAATACATGTTACAGATCTTCATGCAGTTTGAAATTAAGGCACCATCAGTTTGAGCTTTTAAATTTAACAGAAAATGATTGATTTTTAGGTACTGGTTCGGCAAAACCTATTAGGTCCTAGTACTCTGTGGGCAGATGAAGTGGCTCACATTGACTTCCAGTTCCTCGTTTGGTTAGAATTCTGTTCTGAAAATAACAGTTCCACTCTATTGTACAATATTGTTGCTTGTTCTTGTCCACTCACAATCATTTCATTCTGCCGTTACTGTACCAACACCAATTCCAGGTCCAACTTGCAGTCACACTATAAATATTATTACTATTGGGTGGGACGCCTGCAGGGTACAGGCGAGTGTTCATGTCTAAGTGAAATCATTACATCCTATTCCCATGGTGGTACGATGGTTACTGTGACCCCAGTGGCATCCCACCCTCAAACCTTGAACTCCTTCTACAGTACTCCGTTATGCGACTGATTTCCAGGTTGCATAGTTCCTCTTCCTTAATCCTATCGACAGTATACCTGAAATGGAAGAGAAATTTCATGTAAAATCTTAACTGTTTTCTCAGTTAAGATTTTACATGACAGAGCGTTCTAAACTACTAATTTATCAAGCCGTCTGTCATACATAAAGGATGGTTTAGGCTCGAGTTATCACTGGCCCATTAGGACCATGTAGTTGAAACTTAAACACAGACAAATGAGAAAATTGCTGCTTACAGTAAGTACTTTACTGCAAGCAGCAAAGTTTAAGAGTTTACTACTTACACTTGCTTGCAGCAATCTGATAATTAATTACCTTAATTTATTAATTTAATGCGCCCAAAGCTGTTTGTTTGCTATTGCCACGACAGCACAGACAGATAGGCGTGTCTGGTAGGTCCGCTAAGTTGTGAAATTATTACTAATTAGTTGTAGTAAAGTAAAACAGTTGTATTCTGTTTTTATTTTAATTATCTTAGCGTCTGGGCGACTAAAGAAACCAAAGAGTATAGAAATCACTAAGTTTAATCAAAACTAATAATATCGAGACACACGGCAGTGTGTCCGCCAAGTTCGAAAAGAACAAGGCGACACCGGCCGTGAGTTATATTACACAAACCATTTCGGGCAACTTTTGACCTACATACCAGTAACTTAAAATCTGTTTGACTTACACACTTGCGATTTCGCGTGTCTAGTAAGACCCACGCTATCACCTAAAATCCCAATTTTCATAAATACATCTTTTACTATTTTTGAGTTAATGACGTCCGAAAATCACTATTTTTATAACTCACTCACTGACTGACTGACGTATCAAAATTATAGACCACTTCCACGAGTTCCACGTAACTTAGAAACTTGAAATTTGGCATCGAGGTAAGTTATTACATTAGGCGTATACAAAAAAAAATGCGTAATTAGGGTTCCTTCCATTACCGACCACATTATAGACCATTTCCAGGTGACTTAGATACTAGTTTGGCATTTTGGTAAGTTAATAGGCGTATACAAAGAAAAAAGAGAACCAGCCAAGTGCGAGTCGAAATCACGAAATTTGTTTTCCGTACAGTGGTGGTGCAGAACACATGGGAATAATGATATAGACCACTTCCAGGTGACTTTTTAATTTGAGGTTTGGAATTGAAATAGGTTAATTGGACGCATTGAGTAAAAATTCAAAAAACTGGCATTGTTCAAAAAACTCTGGGCTTGCGCACCGAGGGTTCGGTACCACCAAAAATATCTTATATGTATGTGTATTACTTGAATAACGATTTTGTATTAATATTTTACAAAAAATAATGATATACCTACCAACAAAATATAAATGTGAAATGGAGCCAAGTTTGATATAAAAAAACACAGCGTTCTTAATGACTAGGTACCAAGTTTTATAGTGGCTCCTGAATAATGGCTATGGATATTAATTTTAGACTTCTCCAAATAATAGAGAATGTACAACGGTTTTCAGTTGGTTAGAAAAATGTGTTATGTTCTGTGTGTAAAATAAAATTGGATAGTGAAAACTTGCCAAGTTACACCATGTAGTAGCACAGAACACATTTTTTTTAAGCAACTGAAAACCGCTGTACATTCCTTATTATCTGGAGAAGTCTAAAATTAATATTTCATTTAAAGATGATTTAAGAACCACTATAGAACTTGGTACCAAACCTACCCATTCAGTCGTAATTTGTTGATATCGAACTTGGCTCCCTTTCACATTTATGTTTTGTGAAGCCGGTGTGATGACGTCACGATACTCTGTCTGGTAACCCATAGCAACCCGTGAGAATAGCCACAACAAACGTCATTAGGGTTGACTTTTGTTTGTTTCTTAGTTGTCTAAAATTGACAAAACAGCCAACATTCAGGAAAAAATATTGTAGAGTTGGAAGTTACCGATTCACAAAAAAACCACCGAAATTGGTGAAAAAATTGATATATTTTGTACCCAGAGCAACAAAAACAAATATTTTTTTATGGGTAAAAATTATCTGTGCCCCGTAGGAATAGCTACTTCGTTGTATTTTGCAGTGAGGACTGCAGTATATTTTGTTAGTGGTTGTGAGTATTTAAATATTGGAATTTTTGTTTCCTTTTATTTTCCGTCAACTCCAAGTTGCCAAGATGATAAAACCGCCGCCGCCGCTGGGCCCACACCGGCCGCTGTCGGGTCAACTGTACAAATACACGAACGTTATGAAAGGTTGGCAGCAGCGCTGGTTCGCTGTGGACCCTGAGACCGGAGTCCTCTCGTATTACCTCTATGATGGTCCTGGCGATATCATACAGCCTGGACAACCGGCTAGAGGTGAGGTAAGTTTATACCCAAGACCTAATATGTTTTTAAAAGAGATTACAGTTCTGAAAATATTTTTAAATTTAATCAATGCCTGGAAAAACTCACCTTTAATAATATTTTTGAGTAAATAATGCATTTAGTAAATTTCATGATCTCTATTCAATATTCAAGCCTCTTCTATAATCTATGTTTCCCGAAACTCAAAATTAAATCTTCCAATAACAATAAGAAAAAGAGGGTCTGTAAAAGCCTTAAAAAAGCTGTAAAACTAAAAGGCTGCTCAGATACAAATACTATAAATACAAAACAGGTTAAAATATGTAAATTTTTCAAAATCGTTATAAACATGTATACATAAACTTGTATATTAATTTTATATGTAATATTAATTTTATAAATGCTAGTAAAATAAAAGTAAAGCAACTTGGACAATCATTAACATTGAGGTTGGCTGTAATACAAATACTTCCAGTAAAGATGAAATTGAATGCATCAAGAAAGATAATAAGGTTTTGAAAGGTTTTGGATGGGTTTGAAAGGGGATTGATTACAGGCGCTGTATTCGTGGACCTGTCCGCAGCCTACGATACAGTTAACCTAAAACAACTGTTGTGGAAAGTGGAGTCCATGACTCATGACAGTTTATTTGTCAATTTACTCCGCGAACTCCTCCACAACTGTCGATTTCAGTCCATCTCCTTTCAGATAAAAGTCGTTGGAGGGCTCAGAAAAACGGCCTGCCACAAGGTAGTGTCCTGGCCCCACTGCTATTTAACATCTTCACCAATGACCAACCACCTAGCCCTCACACATCCCGCTTTCTCTATGCAGATCACTCTGTGTTGACCTCTCAAGCTTCTAGCTTTGAGGAGGTTGAAGGGAACTTGCCCAACGCTCTGGATTACTTGGGTCATTATTTTGATGTTAACGCATTGAAACCGAACCCGAGCAAAACCCAATCTTGGTTTTCCACCTTCGCAATAGAGAGGCGAGCCGTAAACTTAACATTTTCTGGCGTGGGGTGCCCATCGAGCACAGTGACTTCTCCAAATACTTGGGAGTTTTTCTGGACCGCTCATTGAACTTTAGAAAAAACTGCGATAGAAAGTTCACTCCCGAAACAGCCGCCGTATATTTTCGGAAGCTTGCCTGATGTTGTGTGGATTACCGGACTGGCGTTTTCCTTCTCAGCGGGCGAGTATGCCTACCCAGTGTGGAGCCACTCGGACCACACCAAGTTGGTGGATACAGCACTTAACGAAACATGCAGGATTATCACTGGATGTCTTATGCCGACACCTGTGCAATTGCTGTATCCGCTAGCTGGAATTGCGCCGCCGGAAGTCCGCAGGACTGTGGCAAGCTCTCTTGAAAAAACCAAAATGGTGAGCGACACCCGGCACCCTCTACACAATCATACTTCTCTGCCACAAAGGCTGAAAAGCCGTAAAAACTTTGTAAATTGTGTCGCCCCCCCCTGACAGACGACCCTCCAGAAACGAGAGTTGAGCTATGGAAGAATAGTGTCTCTATTACTGGTCCCTTCGTTCCGATCTCCGAGAACCCCTCACCTGGATATAAGTTGCCATGGTCGACCTGGAAATCTTAACAGACTCCGGACTCAGGTCGGCCGAAGTAAAAAAAACTAGTTCAGGTGGGGATTCATTGGAGATACGAACCTGGAGTGTAGGTTTGGTGCGGTCCCTCAAACGATGGACCACCTCATTACGTGTCCTTCTTGCCCTGTCACCTGCACGCGGGAGGACTTGATGCAGGCCACTGACAAGGCAATTTGCGTGGCTCAGTTTTGAGGAGGGGATTATCTGAGTTTGCCGTCGACTCGAAAAGAAGAAGAAGACCCTGCAATATGGACTTCTTATCTGGGGGAATGGCACAGACGTAGAGAGAGTTCTATTAGCACGAAAGAAATGACTACGCACAATGATTGGAATGTCACCTTTACATACATGTAAACCTTTGTTTGGAGATCTTGGTTTATTACCCCTGCCTTGCCTATATATTTATGAGGCCTGCATTTTTGGGAAACAGCACTTACAAATATTTGTTAAGGCAATTGACGTTAACCCTAGATGTCGACGAAACCCTCACAGACTAGTTTTTTTTTAAACTCCACTGACAGAAAAATACAACCGGAGTTGTCTATTCATGCCAAATTACAGCTTTCTAGTACTAAGAGTCTGAGCTGATCCGCAAACAGACAGACAGATGGACATGGCGAAAAAGTAAGGGATCCTTTTTGACTACGGAATCCTAAAATCGCGAAGTTACCTCTATAATTTAATTACACTAATTTAAATTATATTCTCATTTGACAACTCATATAAAAAGGTATATAAAGACTGAAAAATTAAACGTCTTTGAAGGTTACCAAGTGTTACTCCTGCCATTTTTTTTAAGTTTTGCATTTTCAATGTATTCAATAAAATTTCAATTTTTGCGGCGCTCGCTGTGATTTTAAGGCTAATTAAAACTTATGCAAAAGCAAGAAGGACCAACATTTTGTTTTATAGTACTTACCTTCCATTGTAGGCCCACCTAGCGGCAGCAGTGGTGTGCCCCAGCGACGAGGACTCGCGCACGTTCACCATCAACTGCGCGTCGGGCGACATGCTAAAACTGAGGGCCACAGACGCGCGCGCGCGCCAGGAGTGGGTCAATGGACTCAGGGCCATCGCTGAGATTCATACTAAGGTAATTAGTGCTTTAACTAAGCATCAGCATGGTTTCCGGAAAAACCACTCCACAACAACTGCCGTTTTTTATTGTTGTTTTGATATTTATAATGCTTTAAATGAAAACAAATGTGTTGTTGCAGTTTTTATGGATATGTCAAAGGCATATGATCGCGTTTCTCATAATATACTACTGCGAAAGCTTGATTTATTGGGAATACGTGAAAAGGCGAAAGACTGGCTAACTTCTTTTCTATCCGAGCGAAAACAATTCATACAGGTGGCACACTTTAATTAAGCAACCCGAGAACTTCAACAGATAAACTCTTCTATCGAAACTGTATACGGGTCCATCCCGCAGGGTAGTGTGTTGGGATGCCTACTATTCTTATCATATATTAATGATCTTCCTTCTGTTGTTCCACATAAAATAGTCTTGTTTGCGGATGATGCCACTATGCTGTTCTTTTGCGAATTACACAATTTGATAACAGAATCACTAATGAAATTTGTAAATTACTTAGAAAGGTCTTATTATAAATTTTGAAAAAACCAAAATTATGCAATTCTGCCCGTACCAAAGAGCACCACTGTCCTTGGGAATAACTTACAATAACCAGGAAATTGAAGAAGTTGATAAGTTTTCGTTCCTAGGAATAACCATAGACTCGACCTTGTCGTGGAGACACCATGTTGAGGTAGTAGCGGGCAGACTTAGTCAGTTTTCATATGCACTGTGTGAACTTCGAAACTGTACAAACGAAAAATGTGCACTTACTGCTTACCACAGCCACGCTGCGACTTGGATAAGATATGGAATTGTACTATGGGGCAACTCAACTGATATGCAAACTGTCTTTGTTCTTCAAAAACGTTGCATCAGAATCATTACATTCACTCCACGAAGAGAAACTTGTCGAATGCTTTTTGCAAAACTTAAAATTTTGACGGTTACTTGCATATATATTTTAGAATTGTGTCGGTTTATACAAAATCAATTGCAGTATTTCCAACGAATCGGCAATATGCCACGGCGTTATGCTACTCGCCAAAGAGATGATATTGTGTTGCCAGCCACACGACTTGCTTTATTCCAAACCGGTCCATTCTACATGGCTATAAAAACCTTTAACCACTTACCAAACTCAATTAAGGCCCTCCAAGGTGGTAAATTTGAGACTGAATTGAAGAAATTGCTTATGAATAAGAATTATTATACAATGAAGGAATATTTTGATGACAAATGATAAAATAGAGTATAAATCATGTTTAAATTAACAATTTTAATAATTTATTGTTATAAGATGGACGGTATTATTTGACATTTCTCTATTGACAGTTATTTTTGATTTTCTTGCATTGTGTTGTAAGATAGTAATTTACTTTCACTAATGCCTCAAAGAGGTTATTTGTAATTGACATATTACCATCTAATTATCATCATCATCAAACACCATATCAGTCGAAAGACATAGACTGCTAGACAAATACCTCCCCCATAGATTTCCAGCGGCTTCCCGCGACCCTTACCACTGAGTCGTTGGTCCACTGAGCGGGACGCTTGCCTACGCTACGTACTTTACTACCCCAACGGTCATTCATTTTACGAACTAAGCATTTAAATTTAGTGATCCAGGGATCTATGTCGGTTACCTTGGTTCTACTACTAAGTAATTGTAAATCTATACAGGGTGTAAAAAGACCAAATAATAGTAATCGGCCAATTTTGTATGGGAAGTCCAAAAAATTTTTCGAGAATTCAGTATGGGTTCCTTGGAGAAAGTTGTTCAGTGTGATGAGTAAAAACCTCTGTTTAAGTTTCTGGGAGTGGTCTTTTTATACGCTGTACACATAAAACAAAGTCGGGTTATTTACACCATTTATAACTCAAGTACGGCTGGACCGATTTCCATGATTTTTGGTTAATTGGATTTGTCTCTACCCCGAGTAGCAGAATAACTATTGTATTTAAGTGTAGTGTAGTGTAAGGCTGTACGAAGTTCGCCGGGACAGCTGGTTATAATATATACATTCTCTTGTCACAGTGTTAGTTGCCATACTCCTCCGAAACGGCTGGTTGGATTTCCATGAAATTTTCTGTGTATATTCGGTAGGTCTTAGAATATATATAGAAAATTTTCCATCGGGATCTGAGCAGGTGAAGCCGCGGGAAACATCTAGTGTATTTATAATATACTTAATAATATTACCCTGAGTGGGGATCGAAGCCATGACCATCGGCCTAGCAGGCTGTAGTGCTAACCACTGGGCCATCGGATCAGTCCAAGCGAAACTGTGTATGCTTTTTTGGAACTAGGTGCTTAGCTAATATTTTGTGCCGTGGATATATTTGAATCCTCGTACATTTTATTCAAGTAAACAATAGAAATAAAGATTTACGAATAAAATTTACACTATTGCGTCTATTTACACAATATCTAGGTACTCCCTGGCCCAAATAGTTAGGGTTCTCTTGTTAGCTATTGTACATAGACCCTGCAGATTGTGACCAAGGCATAAAATTTCGTACACGTGTAGCCTAGGTAGAAATGAACATATTAAGCGCTGGTCCCGTCCTAGTCCCGCCAGATGCAGCCACGGGTGGGGAAGATTGGGGGGGGGGGGGGGGGGGGGGTTGGAAATACGTAACGCCTAGAGATTTGACACAAAACCGTGTTTGGTGTCATTTTCGTATAAATTAAGAATGAGGAATTCATATTTAAGTTTTCATAATACCTTTTCTTACAATACCAAAATACTAACAAAACCGCCATGTGCTAGCAACCCCAGAACACACTTTTTGCCATTTCGTGTGATGAAGATATGGAACTCTCTCCCAGAAACAGTCATAAGTGCTCCAACAGTCCACAGTTTTAAAAACAGACTTGATAAACATTTTAAAACACAACTTGCGTGTATATCACTGCACTTGTGTTACACAAATGCAGTGATATACACGCATCAACTCTTAGAGCTGCTAGTGTATTAATCAAATAATAATAATAATAAAATTATTTTTTTGTTGGAATAGTGAGTTAGAAGTACATATTATTTTTCTGTTTGAATAAGTTTAACTTTCAAATTAGTAGATAATAATAAAAATGAAAGTTCTAGTTTGCAAAAATATATGATTTATATATTTTTTAACTGGAGCTTGTATTCATGAAACTGAACAACTTTCCCCAAGAAACCCATACTACTAGCTGTCCTGTATACTTACTAGCTGTCCCGGCGAACTTCGTTCCACCTTACACTACACTCAACTGGTAACGACTCGGTCCTTCTACCGGGTTCAAATCTGGACGGCCAATGTACCAATGAGTTTTTCAAAAACTTACGTACAGTACATATTACTTACCGATTGTTTTAGCGGTGAAGGTAAACATCGTGAGGAAACCTGCATACGCCTGGTCTTTCATTCGCGCCGCAGTCGCAACAGGCTGACTCCCTCCACCCCCACTTGTGGCGAAAGTAGTTGCACTCCCCGTGACCAGTTCTTAGTCTGTTTGGTCGGAACCACTGCTTTCGTGGTCGGTAGGTGGATGCCTTTTGGTTTTACGGACGTGTCTAGGTTAGATATATTTGTGTATGCGTTGATTGAACAATAATTACCAATCATTACCTATTTTAGGGTTCCGTAGTCAACAAGGAACCCTTTATAGTTTCGCCATGTCTGTCTGTCCGTCTGTCCGCGGCTTAGCTCAGAGACTATTAGCACTAGAAATCTGTAATTTGGCATGGGTATACATACATATTAACCAAGCCGACAAAGTGGTAGAATACAATCTCGAAAAAAAAATTGGGTACCTGGGGAGGTAAATGTAGGGGCACAATGCGATGAGGGCGATTTATTTTGTTGACGTACCATATCGTGTGATCGTTGAATAGGTATTTCAAAACTACGGAGGGTTCGCCAAAACCATTTTTCGATTCAGTGGTCCGGTCCGTTTGCAAAATATTAAGCTTAATTTAAGTGTTATTTTTTTTTAGAGACAACTGTCCCCCCCTATCCCCCCTCCTACCAGCTAAACCGCTATTTCAGGACATCTGAATATAATAGGACGTATGATCTATTAAAAACGAAAACTATCACGGCTAAGTAGGCTTTCGTAGTTTAGTAGTAATAGTCAACCAACTTAAGATGTGCTGTGTACTGTGTACCTGTTTTTTTTCCAAGCACTGGGTTGTCTGGTAGAAAGACCGTACAAATTTAATATCTATAACTTAGTTTTACATTAAATGTAGATAACTAATTCTGTTTTTTATATGTGGCAGGAAAATTGTATGATTAGTCATTTTACACACGGTCAGGCAAATTGTAAAATGCTGTACGCCGATTCAGGCAATTTGTAATAATTCGTTTGATGTAAACGGTCAGGCAAATTGTAATAATTCGTCCTTTTATAAACGGTCAATGCCGAGTCAGTCAAATTTTCAAAATGCCGTAATAGGTTCGGTGTTAAAAAATGTTATTGTTAGGTTCGGTCAGGTTTGTTTGATTTAATTGTCAAAGAGCTTCGCCAGGCTAGACCGTATGTATAATGACGAACTATACAGTATGCCTGCGACATATGCATTATTCTTCTTTGTTTGATATTCAATAATGAGTATTTTAAATTTTCGAATTCGAATAATTTGTCTGCAAATGTTACAGGCAATGGGAGCGAACCCCCCACTCCAGCCACGAGAGCAGCTCGCAGTGCACGACGCCATGGAGTCGGCCAGACAACAACTACAGGCCACCGAACTTAGGTAAAAAGAGTTTGTGGTTTTATGAAACCACGGTAAAAGTGAAACTTTTTCTCACATTATAGACATTTACAGAGCACGAAACGGTCATGGTTGCTCTCGTCTTGGAGCTACGGTACAGAGGACGAAACGATCATGTAATAAATGTTTCACTCCTCTTGGAGCTACGGTACAGACAACGAAACGATCATGGCTGCTCTCGTCTTAGAGCTACGGTACGATGTAATAATCTCTTTGCCGTCACGCAAAACACAGACGAAAAAGCTTGAGACGATATTTACATCTGTAACAGATGATTTATAGTCAGTGTGGCGGAAGGATAGTCCTCTCATCCCCATAGACACTGTGCCGTCTGGGACACAATCAAGGAAACATAGAACTGCCCAGGGCCTGCGCCTCCATCTCGGCCTAGTTAGGCCAGTTGGCTGCACCCGCAGGAACGGCGAGGTGCTACGTGCCGCGCCATCTTGGCTGCAGAACTCCGCCGCGTTTTCAGGTTGGACCCTACTTGTGCTAAACGGAGTCCTCATGCTGGATCTGATTTTAGGATTTCTCCGAGACGAGTCGCAGACGCAGATCAAAGCTAAAGAGGCACATTCTCCAACACTTTCGTTCTTTACCATTAAGAGCAGCGTATTCACCAAATTTACTACTTCTTGAAAATGGATGAGCCGATTCTAATGAAACTTTATGAACATAAATAAATGTAATCTATCGAAAAACTAGAATTTTGTGACTTGCTTATGTTTATAAAGTTCATTAGAAACGAACAATCTATTTTCAAGAAGTAGTTATTTTAAGTTTGCATGAGAAACGATTTAGTGAATACTTAATCTCTTAAAGTATACAGGGTGGCTGGTACATGACTACAAATCTCTTAGCTGGTGAGTCTACCCTTGTGACTGGACTGCTTTTGTTCTACAACTTTGCTGGAATTTAAAAAAATGAGAACTTTTCGTACAAAGTTTGGACAACAGCCGATCAGTTTGTACGAAAAAAAATTTTTTGTTCAGTTTCAGACTTAGAATAGGGATGACGAATGCTAATTTAATTTTCACCATCTGTCAAAAACGACTTTTTGTTCGATGTTATGTCTTATGTTTGAAATACCTAGGCGTGACGTCATAGTTTTGCAGCTTCATTTATGTACTCATTTTGTGATTTTGGTGAATTAAAAATCGAAGACTTGATGGAAAACAAAACAAGTAAGGTTTTTCGAAGTTTTAAGTAGGAGGGCAATTTAGTGATCAAGAGTTTATAATTTATTTCTGATGCTGTCGTCATCCCTAATACACCAGACCCCTTCATATTTTGGTGTGTTTTATTTTCTAACATTTTTTCACTAAAAATATTCGGGGTTTTTGAAAATGATAAATAAAGGAATAATTCGATTTTTTAATCCTCAATTGATAAGCCCTTGACATCATCTCACCTGATGGTAAGTGACAATGATGCCCAAGATGCAAGCGGGCTTACTAAAATTCCTCAACGCAAAAGGGAACTGGCTATTTTATCTTCATGGCGAAACACATCAATGCTATTAACATTTAACCGCCTCCGTGGCGTAATGGTTAGTACATTCGCTTCACACCAGGAGGTTCGATTCCTGGCGGAGTCTAACGTTGTATGACTCGGTTTGGTTGGTGGAAGGGCATTATCATAGTCCGCCTGGCTAGCTACCACCATCATATCTAAGTCTTGCTGCTAAACATCAGTGTTAACAGCCTTGCTGTGTTCCGGCTTGAAGATAAGATAGCCTCATCGTCACTTACCATCAGGTGAGGTGATGCCAAGGGCTTACCAATTATGAATAAAAAAAACGGTTGTCTGTAAAGTCGGTTTACTGACGATAGTTGAACGTGACAACGTCATAAGAAAATACTGATGGAATGGTTTCATAATATCGAAAGAATCATTACCTTTATCGCCGCAATTATCATTGCTATAAACAATTGACACCACATTCACTTTTCACTGCACTTCATACTTGACGAGAACATGTAAATGTATTGTATACAGCTGTTCACGCGGACGCATCGCTCACTCAAGTAGGAGAGAGACAGATGTCGAACGCTGCCGAACGCGGAGGCCAATTGTGCCTCTTTGTCGCTCGTTGCACGCTCTCGCTTGCACTTCAAGCCTTAAACGGAACGCCTCACGGAACGCCTCAGAGCGAGGTAACGACGCATTTTTTCGTGCGTGCAGCCGGCTCCATCGAATTATAAGACGTTATCACGTCAATAAAAATACAACAAAATACTTGAATAAAATTTATTGTTTAAATTTCTAATCAATTGTTAAAATTAAAATTTTGATTTTATTATTTTAATAATATAATTAAATTTTTTCAATTAGTTACTTAATTATTTTTGCAAATTTAATTGTAATTTGTTATAAAAAAGTAATATTTTTATATAATTCATTATAAGAATAAACAATCATTAAATTATTGTTTATAAGTCTTACATTTAAAATTTAAAATTTGGAAATATTATTTTAATAATATAATTAAATTTTTTCAATTAGTTACTTAATTATTTTTGCAAGTTTAATTGTAATTTGTTATAAAAAAGTAATATTTTTAAATAATTCATTATAAGAATAAACAATCATTAAATTATTGTTTATAAATCTTACATTTAAAATTTAAAATTTGGAAACATAAAAATTTTCGTAAATCTAGTTTTTAAAAAGCCCGCCTCAATGTGTTTAATATAGGAGAAAATGTTCCCTTTGACGGATGGCTGGTCCAACCTGTCATTTCAGACACGTTGTTGTGATATATGGAAGATTTAATATTTATGTTTTAATTTTTTTAAATCATAATAACACTCGATAATTATTTCGATTGAATAGTAAAGTCATCGATTTTTTACTCATCGTGAAATAGTTCTGTTAACTTATTGTTTTAATTTTGTCAATTATAGCATAACCTATAATCGCTGCACTAGCGGACCGATGCTATTCATTTTAATGATGAAAGCACGAATATTCGACAATATATCACTGAATATATAATTAATATCGAAAGAATCATTACCTTTATCGCTGTAATTATCGTTGTTATAAACAAGAACAACACATTCACTTTTCACTGCACTTGATACTCGATCAAAACATGTAGATGTACTATAGTATAGCAGCTGTTCACACAGACACATCGCTCACTCAAGTAGGAGAGAGACGGATGTCGAGCGCTGCCGAACGTAAAGGCCGATTGTGCTTCTTTGTCGCTCGTTCGCGCTCTCGCTTGCACTTCAAGACTTACACGGTATGCCTCAGAGCGAGGTAACGACGCATGACGGAACGCCTCAGAGCGAGGTAACGACGCATGAGTCATGTTTTTTCGTGCGTGCAGCCAGCTCTATCGAATTATAAGACGTTGTCACGTCAAAAAATATATGTTTGGCGACAAGACTTAGATAAGATGCTGGTAGCTGGCCAGAAGGGCTTAGACAATACCCTTCCACCAACCAAACCGAGTTTTACTAAATTCTCCGGGAATCGAACCCGCGACATTGCACATTCACAGAGTGAAATGCGACAGTGGTAGATATTGTCACTTTATAATTGTTAAAAGATTTGCCAAAATCTGTAAATCGCAGAATGTTTTTATTTTTATTTCAGTGATGCAGCGTTAGCGAGATGCATAGAAGATTCAGATGCACCATTTCCTCATACGGATCCGGATTTGTTATTAGTAAAGGTAATCACTATTGCACATACACTACTCAAAACAAAATAAAGGCCACCTAAGTTTTCTTAGTACACTTTTGTACCGAGAGGTGGCCCAAACAGACACGACTATTTTTTTAAATCAAGAAAAGTAAGGAAGCTACGAAGTGTAGTCATTATGTTAGATCCCTGGCTACAAATGTGTCGAAGACAGTTCTGCAGACCCTCGGAAACTCAGTGGACTGGTCAGATGAGAGCACATAGTAGATTGACAAATTTGCATACCATACTGCGTAGGTATTATTTATTTTAATACTTACAGTTTTTGTAAAATCAGGCATTTAGTGCATCCTAGGTAGGCATCCTCTCTTACATGGGACTGGGCCGTCTTTGAAGCATCCCAAATCCAAAAGCTGAGGAAAATTCTTCTCTAGGTGTCTAGAGATCAAACATTTTTAGATATTTTTCTTATCGCTCCCGGAGTCCCTTATATCGGCATGGATATAGTTTTATCAGCAAGTTAATACACTTATTAATTTCGTTTATACTTATTATACCTTATACTTATAAGGGAGCGTCCTTAAACCGTCACGTAGCCTACCGTGGCTTTTGCTTGGACCTCCTTCTCCCCCAGTTGGAACATTTTTTTTTTATTTAATCCAAAAGTCATTTGCGTTATTTTCGGTTGCTAGAAAATAGAAATGCTTGGGAAATTAGATCAAAAGTTTATCTCGTACCTTCTGTTTTAATAGTCACAGAAGCCGTTGGATATTGCCACTAGAGATTCGTCGTGTTCTTGTGAAGTCGCATAAAACTTATTATGCTCCCTGAATCTTACCCACTTCGGAGTATAATGGTTAAACAATATTTGCAGAACGCCATCACGTGGCACGGCCTGAATATCCTTTGGCAATGCGAAATCTACCAATAACTTGTAGGTGCCATCGGAGAGTGCGCTAAGCAAAATCGCTAGCCTTCTTTTCTCCAATTCTATTTTAATACACAGAACTAAAGAAAAAAATATCCTGATGCACCCTTTTTTTGTAGATTTAACTAGAAAACTGCTGCAATTTTAATCGAAAGATTACTTATGAACTTCTTAACAAAACAATATGAAATTATTTTATTTTTTACTTTTTGGTAATTTTTCTTATTTTATTTATAATTAATTAAAAACCACAATTTTCGTACGATTCGTACGCAGCGGTTGACGTAACAGCCACGTTCCAGTACGAGCTGACAAGAACTTTATTTCCAAGCTATTTCATTCGATGTTTAAAACATCGTGAATCGAGTTGCTAATTTTAGGGACGGAGAGCATTAGTCGACCTTTGTACGTGTTCCACTTTTGAATACTATGATCAAAATTACTTAAAACACTAAACGGCAATTCAGACTTTTTTTGTAACGTGGGTAATTCGCGTTGAAAACGCGGCTCGTCGCCACTGATGGATATTTGGAGGGGACACGAGTGAAACGACAGCTAGAGCCCGTCAACTTCGTGCGCGGTACGCCTGCGGTACGGGCGGGTAGGAGGGGGCGAGGTAACACGACACGATCTCCGCAGGGGAGCTTGAGGCTAGCAGGGAAGGGCACGAGGCTCGTGCTCTTCCCCGTTAGCCTCAAGCTCCCCGCGGAGATCTTCCCGCACACCCCGCCTCAGCTGCTCAGGCGTATCGGGCATGCAGTTGACGGGCTATAGCTCGTTGCGCATTGGCTATATTATGTTATGGAGGGCCGCCTGCTATTAATTACGCAAGAGAGTACATGACACATGCAAAATATGCTTTAGCGAAATTGTCGAGTCTAGGGTGCGTTCCAAAACTTTGCGTGCGTTTATTTGTAACACATTATTTGTTCGATCGCAGGCGACCTCGGCGGCGGCCATGCAATGCTTGCTGCAGTGTCTGGGCATCCTGCACCGCCAGCAACAGTACGCCACCCTCACCGGCACCAAGCTGGCGGACGAACACCACTAGATATACATATATTACATTATAGTTCGTTTGCTGAATTAGCTGCAGCTTTGGCGGCTCGCGACGAACTCTCCGACAAAGGGGCCGCCCTGAGTTCAATCGCGCCGCCGCGGACGTTGTCGGCGCCGCAATTGAACTCAGGGCGGCCCCTTCGTTGGTATGTTTGACTGTCGCCGCCGCCGGCTCTCGGTATTCATCAAAGACGCAGTTAATTCGGCGAATTTCTGCAGTGTTACAAGTTGTTGGTACAACTTTTATAGACTTGAAAAACGAACCGCAATTTACCTATATACGAATTAAAAGGATTGTGAAGCTGCGACTTTTCATGCAAATGGCGTTAACGATTTTCACCTATAAAATGTTAACCAATTAGCACCAATTTTGGATAGGTTGTCAGCCAGAACAAAAGCTAGGCTTATGCGTTTCGTTTTTTAAATTACTGATTATAAATAAACAGAAAATGGGTGAAATTAGTTTTGCATGAAAACACGTGAACGAAAATAAAATAAAACTTATTAACTTTATCGAAAAAACAAAATCTTACAAGCCTAGCTTTTGTTCTGACTGACAACCTATCAAAAATTGGTCCAAATCGGTAAACATATAAGAGGTGAAAATCGTTAACGCCGTTTGTATGAAAAGTCACAGCTTCACAATCCTCTTAAATGTAGCAAATTTTTCTGGACATTCATTTATTTTTTTAAATAAGTAAAATTGCATTCAAATATTTTACTTGCTTTATTTATTTATGTTATGTATTTATTGTTTACTGTATACAGTAAAAGAGAAAGACTTAAATTAAATACACAATATTTACAATTGCTAATTGTTACCCCTGTTTTTATTATGATTTTTGTATGAAACTCAATATCTATATTATTTTTAATCTGAGTAGTAAGCATATGAATTCCTTAGATTTCAAAGTGTATTTAAAATAGGCGCATACTACACTTTTTCTGATGGTCATAAAATAAATCGTAATAGACATAAAATAGAAATTCTTCTGATTGGAGGCGGGATAGGAAGTATCCACTTAAATAATCACGACCTTAAACTATTTAAGTGGATACTTCCTGTCCCGCTGCTTTTTTAATGATTTAAAGTTTGTTATTTAAATAAGAAACGTTTTGTAACTTATTTAATTTACCTATACAAATGTAGAAAAATTGGTGTAGGACCCATTAACTGAGGGTTCTACTCATCATGCTGAACAACTTTCTCCAAGAAAACGATAGTCAATTTTTAAAAAATGGACCGTCCATACAAAAATGCACGAAATTGGTCGATCAGCTGATCGATTTGAATGAAAAGTATTTTTTTTTTGCGATTTCAGCAAAGTCGTAGAACAAAAGTTGTTCAGTATGATGAGTAGAAGCACCAGTTAACGGGACTAACACCAATTTTGTTACATCCTTTATATAATATGATAGGATTTGTCGAATATGGTAGGATATAAAATTATGAACCCTGAATAAGTTATTATGATTTCAAATGTTGTTATTATTTAAATTATAATATTATAAATCATTGTCTTGTTTCCTATTTTATTTATATTACGTATATACCTACCAAGTATTGTTGAGTATCTGGGCGAACGAACTTTGCTCACTGTCGTTATGTAGCGCCATCTAGTGTGGCCTATGGAGTAGCTAATAGAAAACTAAAAGTATTATTTACTAGCTTTTGCCAGCGGCTTCGCTCGGATGAACATTGTTTCTATGAATGTCTCCGAGGGTGCGCAGTGCGCTAGACGCAAGCGGCTCGCGAGAGTTGTAAAAAGTAGCGTATATGTTCATCCAGTTCCAACTACCAAATTTCATCCAGTTACGTCCGTTAGTTTTTGCGTGAAAGAGTAACAAACATCCATATATTCAAACTTTCCCCTTTTTATTTGTTATAAAGGATTGTGTGATAGGTAACGGATTCTCTCAGGGATGACACCATAGGTTAGACTTGGAAATTACAACATTGTATAAATACAAAAAAATCACTCGAATCGGTAGAGCAGTTTCCAAGAAACTATTTTTTTTATATATAAGGTCTAACAAAATTAGCTGAAACTATTTTAACTGGTGCTTCTACCCATGAAACTGAACAACTTCCCCCATGAAACCCATAGTCAAATCGCAAAAAAAAATTTGGCTCTCCCATACTAACTCGACCAGCTGATTAGCCAACTTAGTATGGGAAGTTAAAAATTTTTTTTTGGAGATTTGACTATGGGTTTCATGGGGAAAGTTGTTCAGTCTCATGGGTAGAAGCACCAGTTAAAATAGTTTCAGCTAATTTTGTTACACCTTATATAGATTGTAACAAAATTGGTGTAGGACCCGTTAACTGGACTCATCATACTAACCAACTTTCCCCAAGGAAAAGTGAATTGTAAAAGAAATAAGACCTTCCATACAAAATTGGTTGATAAGTTTATTGATTTGTATGAAGAGTTAAAATATTGTATTTCATTTCAGAAAACTTGTAGAACAAAAGTTGTTCAGTATGATGAGTAGAAGCCCCAGTTAACGGGTCTTGCACCGATTTTGTTACACCTGCATACGTACAAGGATTATACTCAAAGTAAATGTAAATTACTTTACCTAGGTCAGATTGGAGTCAAACGCCCCAAATCCGCAATAAAATGTACAATTTAATAACATTTTTTTTTTCCATAGGTAGCCCAGTTGAAATTTTCACAGATATGTTACTGTAGCTACTATCAAATAATAAAATAGGTGCACGGTTCTTAAGCAACTCCGTGGCGACCGTGGCGCCATGTTACAGAACCCTTAGTGCGTGGATCCGACTCGCGCTTGCCTGGTTATCCTTTCTATAAATGAACTTTTTAAAGTGGAACTTTTTACTGAATTCTATTTTTAAATACTTTACAAAATAATATCTTCGTTTGTTTGCTCACTTACGTCAAAATCGCGTCATTCAGTGCAGTCCGTCAAAGATAGTTAAATCTCAGTTTATATATTTTTTAGAAGGTTTTTCTCGCGACAACTCGCAAAATTGTATCAAGATGTGTGACCAGGAGTTCAGGACGCTCCGTGTCGATCCGCGGTACCCGTTCCAAAACCAGACCAAGTGAGTGCCTTTTGTCATTCCATCCTTTGTAATTTTTTTTCGTTATGGTAAAACCTTGAAGATGCAGGAAATGGGCTTACCAAGATTCCCCAACGCAATGCTGTTACCATTGATAAGATGGTGGTAGCTAGACAGGCTTTCTACAGAGACTTGTTACCATAGATGGGTTATGCACTAACAAACAACATTTGAAAATCGAACCCATTTACACACACAATATTGTAGGTGGTTAGCTTCCATTGCACCGAATGCTACTAACAAAAGAAATGCCAAATGCTTCAGACTACATTGCTTCACTTTTAGGACGCATGTAACCTATCTACTTCCCCCTATATACAGCATATCACTGGCTTTCTAACAACCAAACCCAGTCTTACAAGTCGACCTCGCCGGGAATCGAACCCGCAATGTTTTGGTTTTCTATATTTATCTATGTATTGGCTAAAGTCGACGATATGTTATTCAAATTCCGAAGTGGTCTTAGAGGTAAGGCTTAGGGCTGTGGTCATTGAAAGACGTGTTTTCACCAGATTTAAGTACTGGGTGGTCCAAAAAGTGACGTCAAGCGGAAGTACCGAGATAGAACACCTCTTGGGGTATCCGAATCACCCCCATGTATGTTCCGCGAAAGTCTACGGTTTTCGAGATATTCGCATTTTTATTATTAGAGTTTGGATGAAAATCATCTTTACTGGACTTTGACGTCAGTTTGTGACAAAAAAATCATCATACAATTAAGCCATTCAGGTATAAGAAAAACTTACAAGTAGTACTAGAAAAACTTAAAGTACAAAAGTTAGGTCAAATGAAAAAAAAATCATAAAAAATTGGGAATTAACCAGAAGGTTGTATCGAGTCTCATACATTTTCTCCAACAATTTTGTATAAAAAAACCTAGGTTCTTATTTTTCGATTATCATACCAATCAAGGATATTAAAATGATACTAGAAAGTTACAAATGTCTGATGATAAGAAAGGCATGATAAAACTTGGAAATTAAAAAAAATAATGAATAATCATTTTATTGTACATTAGTATGGGACCTGATGTATCCTTCCAAAAAGGAAGTTCTCAATTCGACTGCATTTTTGTTACCTTAGAGCTTTTGACTGGGTAAACCGATTTTGATCATTATTTTTTTATTTGAAAGCTGATGCTTCCCGTGTGGTCCCATATAAATTTTATCTAAATCCGTGTAGTACCTACTCTATTGGAAAATCAACAAAAACCAAAAATTATCAAAATTTTACTTTGCGATGGAAGTCGGTTTTTTAACGTGTTTAGGTTTTTTAATTGTTTAATCTCTTAATACCTTTTTGGAAAGCTGATAAAATGAGAAAGTTTTTCTTGTATCTGACTGGCTTAATTGTATAGTGATTATTTTTCACAAACTGACGTCAAAGTTCAGTAAATATGATTTTCATACAATTTTTTTTATTATTCACAATTGAAATAAAAATGCGAATATCTCGAAAACCTTAGACTTTCGCTACTAGGTATAT
Source organism: Coleophora flavipennella (assembly GCA_947284805.1). Classification (NCBI taxonomy): domain Eukaryota; kingdom Metazoa; phylum Arthropoda; class Insecta; order Lepidoptera; family Coleophoridae; genus Coleophora; species Coleophora flavipennella. The sequence continues at coordinate 2,063,509 of OX369279.1, read as the reverse complement.
CTTTTTACAAATAGCCAGATTCTTTCTAAGATTGTTTTATAACTTCTACAAAATGCTGGTATTTTTAACCGCCTATGCTGTTATGTTTGGCGGCTAGACTTAATGCTAGACCTAGGTACCTAACAGTGACCTTGTTTCCTGGACAGGGCGTGCTTTGACAACTATTGTGACTACTACAAATGCAAGCGACTGTTGGGCGAATCCGCCGCCGACTGCAGTCTCTTCAAGAGGTACGTACCTACCAGGGCAAACCTTCCGACGGGGGTTCTGTTGGCCGTACGCCGCGATGTTGACGTTTTTGAACGGCCTGAGTGGCGCAGTCCTGCCGAGGATGTATAGGTCACCATCCTTCCCAAAATGTGGTTTATCGTTGTAAACAAGAAAAAGGTAATTCTTTTAAATTGCAATTAAATAATTTTACAGACAACTTAAATCATTTAATAATATAAAACCCCCTTGACAAATTTATTGTTAGAGGTGACTTTAAATTTTGTGATAACCCATCAGAAATGAGGAGATCCGTAGGAACACCAAAGTAACCGACAGCTCACAGAAACAATTTTAAGTGGCATTAAGCGGGGCAAATAACTCGTAGAACAGCTGATGATTGTTGGGGCCAAGGGCGACCGCGCACCGGAAAACGTAGCATAGGCAGGTCTCCCACTCGACCTGGTGAAGGTCGCGGGAAGCCGTTGGATGTGGGCAGCGCAGAACCGGTCGTCGTGAAAATCTTTGGGGCAGGCCTTTGTCCAGCAGCGAACGTCCTTTGGCTGATATATTATAGAACATCTCCTATATCAATGATATTTTTCCATATAACTACTTAGTCTGGTAAAACTTTAATTGATTTTTTGATACAATCAACAGTTTCAGTCTTAGTCAAGTCAATTCAATTCAATGGTGAGCATCAAAATATCAATCAACAAAAATACTTGACCTAGTTTTTTAATAGCCCTTTCTCGATGAGGTCGTGCGAGGTGAATGCCTTACCTTTAGCACAGTATACGATATGGCTTACAGTAGGGCAACGCCTTTGATGTCGCACGATGCCGCCACGGCGTAGGTACTAGCAGTACTAGCCTGTAGCCAGCGGAGATTGCCAGGCTGTGCCCCGCCGCCCGCTGCTCTGCAAGTACCCTTCCGTTGCTCTGCGTAAGTATACATTAGTTGCACTACTGTAAGCCGCTCTCCGCCGCTGTTGTAATACTGTGCCTTTAATCACCGAAGATGGTTACCACAAATCACTTACTACTAAAGCAAAATTTGTACAAATTCATATTATGTTACAACAAAATATTCAAAGTAAACTTATGTACAATCGTGGTGGCTAATGCTTATTATTGATTGGTCAGCCATTCTTTTGTGTGGTACTTACAATAGATCAAGCGGTCAACTGTTTAAAACTATAAATATCAACTGCCTCAGCCTTAACAAAAATGCTAAAAGAAAAGTTAACATGTATACCACCGTAAAAATAAAATCTACGGAAAATCCGACTATCAATCTTTCTCCTTGTTGCGAATTAGGTCTGCCAATCTCGAAAAAGAATGTTTTGAACAATATAATCGTATTACAATAAAACTGTTGAAAATCTTTGGTCCTACATACCTACTCGTATTAACCTAATTACTATCCAAAAGACGTCCACTGCTGGACAGAGGCTTCCCCCAAGGATTTCCACGAGGACGGGCCCTACGCTGCCCGCATCCAGCGGCGTCCTGCGACCTACTGCCCCAACGGCCATCTGTTCTACGAGCTATGTATGTGCCCCGTCCACTGTCACTAAGTTTAGTGATTCTATAAGCTTATCGGTTACCTTGGTTCTCCTGCGGATCTCATTTCCAAATCGATCGCGTAAGGAAACTTCGAGAAAGAGATCTGTCTACGAATCCAACTCGGCTGGGCAACCACGTCCCGCCCGAGTACCGCAATGTCTCAATACTAAGGTCTTTGACCAATGTGTGTTGCCATTAATGATATACTGAACTGAGGCATGGTCTCTTTATGTATGTGCCTCATAAGAAGGCTCAAGGGCAATGGAGTGTCGTGCTATACTCGGGCACATCACATCAGCTCATATATACGTCCCCACGAGAGGCTCGAGCCTACTAAATAAGGGCGATCGGGCCTTAGTCGTCCACGCGGGCCCTGTGCGAGTTGGTCAACTTTACACACAACCTTCGAGTTTCTTCGCAGATGTGTGCAGGTTTCCTCACAATGTTTTCCTTCACCGTAAGAGCGTCGGATAAACGTACATATTAGATCGAAATTCGAAAACACATTAGTACGTGGCAGGACTCGAACCACGACTTCCCGGATAGGAGATAGCGGCCCTTGCCGTTGCGCCATCGCGTCGCTCTGAATCTGAATTGTAACCTTACCAAACTGTTCTATCCTGGCAGGTACTTCGAGACCATCTGCCCCAACTTCTGGATCGAGAAATGGGATGGGCAGCGCGAGAAGGGAGCGTTTCCCGGCCCGATTTGAGCGCGAGTGTACAAGCCGACCTGTTTTGTTTTTTTATTACATTTAACCTACCTACCTTTTCACAATTCGTTGTTTTTCTTTTGATCTGACCAGTTAATCAGCGGGTCTTAAGCCTGTTACATAACGACTAAAGCGGAGATGTTATTACATCTCGGGAACACAGTAGAATCTGCTTGTTTTAAGTAGGTACCCACTACTACTACATAAACAAATGACGTTTGTAAATGCGTAAATGTGAGTGTAAAAGTATGTAGGGCTGTTCGCCAATTGTCTTTCTATTCATCATCATATCATAGGCCTCCCCCAAGGATCTCCACGACGACCGGTTCTGCGCTGCCCGCATCCAGCGGCTTCCCGCGACCTTCACCAGGTCATCGGTGTGCCGAGTGGGAGGCCTGCCTACACTACGCTTTCCGGTGCGTGGTCGCGACTCGAGAACTTTACTGCCCCAACGGCCATCTGTTCTACGAGCAATGTGCCCCGCCCGCTGCCACTTAAGTTTAGCAATTCTGAGAGCTATGTTATACAGAAAACTCCGAGCATAGCACGCTCCATTGCCCTTTGGGTGACCTTGAACCTTCTTATGAGGCCCATAGTAAGCGACCATGTCTCAGTTCTGTACGTCATCACTGGCAACACACATTGGTCGAAGACCTTGGTCTTAAGACACTGCGGTATCTGGGACGTAAAGATATTGCAAAGCTTCCCGAACGCTGCCCAGCCGAGTTGGATTCGACGATTGATCTCTTTCTCGAAGTTGGACCTACCTAACTGGACTGTTTGTCCCAGGTATACATATTCGGTAACAACTTCGAGTGTAGAGCCTCCAACCCTCAGAGGAGTAGGTATGACACGGACGTTTGACATATTTTTTTGTCTTGTCCATGTTCATTCTAAGACCCACTTGTTGAGAGGCTCTACTGAGGCCATCGAGCATTGTGCCTAAGTCGTCCATAGTCTCAGCTATGACCAGGATATCGTCAGCGAATCGAAGGTGGGTGATGTACTCGCCGTTGATATTGATGCCGAGTCCACCTGTCCAAAAGCTTAAAAACATCTTCCAGGGCGGCGGTGAACAGTTTCGGAGATATAACGTCTCCCTGTCTCACCCCTCGCTGCAGCTGGATAGGTTCCGAGTTATGATCCTGGAGGCGAACCGACATGGTGGCGTTTTCATACAAACACTTCAGCACTTCGATATATCGATAGTCAATTTGGCACCTCTGGAGAGACTGTAACACAGCCCAGGTTTCGACCGAATCGAAGGCTTTCTCATAGTCCACGAACGCCAAGCATAGTGGCTGATTGTACTCTTCGGTCTTCTGTATAATCTGCCGCAGCGTATGTATGTGGTCTATGGTACTAAATCCTTATCGGAAACCGGCTTTCCATTAGCTAGGGTATAACTAGGTACTTAAGAGCCCGCTGTAGTTCATAAATCCCATACAAACGTAGTATTTGATTCATTTGTACCAAACAACCGATTTTGAAATAATTTTATATTGACAATCGGATGACAAGCTTCACGGTTAAGCTTCGGCTTAACAAGCGTCGGTGGCTTAACCGGTAACGACTCGGTTCTTCTAACCAGAGGTACCGGGTTCAAATCTGGACGGCCAATGTACCAATGAGTTTTTCAATAACTTACGTACATATAATTACCGATTGCTTTAACGGTGAAGGAAAACATCGTGAGGAAACCTGCACACGCCTGCGAAGAAACTCGCAGGTTGTGTGTGAAGTCGACCAACCCGCACTGGGCCCGCGTGGTCGACTAAGGCCTGATCGTCCTAATTCAGGGTAGGCTCGAGCCCCTCGGTGGGGACGTATATGAGCTGACATGATGATGATGATGAATCGGATTACGTATATCTGTGTCGGTATCGCATTGCTTTTTTGAAAAACGAAACAGGAATCCATTATTTTCCAATACATTTGTTTTCAAGATAAAAAAACGGAAAACAAGTTATTGGTTAACGAAAAAAGAGCAGTTTACTCAGGAACTGCATCGGACTACTGGTATGATAATCTGGTGTGACTACGAGTCGGCAACGCTATTTTCGCGGGATAAAAAGTAGCCTATGTCCTTCCCAGTAACACAGGCTACCTGCATGCCAAGTTTCATCAAGATTGGTTCAGGTGTTGAGGCGTGAAATGGTAACAAACACATTAATAATATTAGTAAGGATGTTGGTGGATAAGGGCGCCGTTTCCTCGTGGTCATACTACTTTGTCATACCAGTATGACCACCAACTTAACGAAGTTATCCGGTTTTTTTATTTTTGCAAATAGATTGAAGAGTGATTTAGGCATTATCAATAAATGGGTTCATTTTCTATTGGAATGGTCAATAAAAACCAAACAAACATTCAACATAAATTCATCATTTATTTTCCTAAATCACACGATAAACCTATTTAAATTATAAATCGCATAAATTAACATAAAGCCCGGTGGACACCGCGCCCCGGAACGTTTAAGCACCTTCGGCGATATCGTAGAAGCTTAGATTTTGCCGGGAAAGGTGCCGCTTCCACGCTGGTCGTCCCATTTGGAGACCCAGTCGTTGGGGCACATCGACTTGTACACCCGCTGGAAGTAGTTGCAAGGCTCGTACTTCTCCCCACGGACCTTGCGGCAGCGGTGGAAGTCCAGGTAGCTTTGATAGCAGTACCTGCGGAATTGAGAAGGGTAGTAGTTTAGCGAAAACCGATGGTAAATAAATGTTCACGAGTGGTGACCGTGGGCCGGAAGATAAGATAAGATAAGATAATTGTTTATTTGCAAGAATACTTTACAATTAGGTCTTAACATAATTAATAGGTAGTACTGTATTCAGCCGTCAAGAAAGCATGCAAATATTTCAGCAGGAACTTACAATTAAATTTTAAATTCTAAAAATTCTTTAACACTATAAAAATTGTGATTTAAGAGCCATTCTGTCAACTTATTTCTAAATAGGTTACCTTCTAACGTTTTAATTTCAACTGGAAGCTTATTAAACAGTGCGACACTCATATTAGAAATATTTCTTTTATATATATCTGAGTAACAAGGAGGTTGATGCAATAGATGTATATACTGAGCCCTTTTTTGTCTTATGGTAACATCTCTCAGGTTCCTAAAGTATTCTGGATGATTCTTGACAAATAGACAAACTTTCCTTATGTACAAGCAGGGCAATGGCAAAATATTTAATTCCTTAAACAATGGTCTGCAGCTATGTATTGTTAGACGACTCCCTGTCAGGTGGACTGTACCTAGGTCCAGTGAAGCTCCCAGAAAACCGTTGAATGCGCGTGGCTCAGAATTGTGCTAAATGAAGGTCTAAGGAGGCCCTGCTCAACAGCAGACGACTTCCACCTGAGATGATAAGTTTTTGCGTCTTTTGGAAAACGTAAACAAGCATCTACTCCCTGTAGGGTCCAGAGTAAATAGATTTTAGACGGAGGATTACCGCCTACTATGCCGAGCGTGCATGATTGTAATACCTCTAGATTGTAATTAATTTAGCATTATACAGAAGTCAGAACTGTACACTTTGGAGGCCCGCAGATGCTTCAGAAGAGTTAAGGGACTACTGGACTTTCTGGAGAAGCTGTAGGCTGGCAGTAATGCAATACACACGCAAAAAGGAAAGCCGTGTGTTTGCGGAAACTAGCCCGACATCCTATCTTGCTTGCTTATGGCTAGTGTCACAACGGGCCGCGAGGCCAGGTTAGGTACTAGGATATTTGCTCCTCTATCGGCCGTGACAGGAGGGTCGTCGGTGCCCCGTCCTAAAAGCCACAACAAACGCAGACATGGTCGGCAACTAAAAAGGAAAAGCTAATACAGAGCAAAACTGGCATTGTTCAGTTTTATGAGCCCCACATATTTTAAAAAACATTTCGAGGGATATGTGCCTACTGCGGTAATTTTTCAATTATTAGATTTCAGAAATTTAGAGTGATTTCGTGGATTTGCTTACGAAGACATTACTATGGCGTTGCAGGATTTAAGTCTATGGATGTTTTATTAAAAAAATAAAAGTAAAACTAAAACCCGACTACGGAAAACTATCAAAACAAGAGTTTCCAGCCTGAAACCATAGCCTTTATTTTTCTCTTCATCTGGGGTAATAGCCGTCGCAAGCCATAATGATAGGTACATATGATGAAAAAAAATATTACAATTGGGTTTTCGGCCACGGCTATTACCCCAGATGGAAGGAAACGTGAAGGCTACGGTTTCAGCCGGGACTCTCTAAACTATCCGGGATCCGTTTGCGAAATAATAAGCTTTGAAGTGCTATTTTTTGCAAGTGTCCCCTTAAGAATCTTGAGTGTGTAGAATTCCCCCCCTCCCCCCCCCCCACACACCAGCTAAACCGCTATTTCAGGATATCTGATTTTTTAAATAGTAAGACATTAATCAATTTTAAAGAAAAACTATCATGGCTAAGTAGGCTTTCTTAGTATAGGAGTACTATTATCAACTTAAGATGTGCAGTAGGATTTGTTTTAAGAGATTTTCTATTCAATATGTTCTATTACCAATAATAACATTAAATTATTTTAATGTATAACTTCTCGTTGTTTACAGGTTCTATTGACAATTTGTTTTATATCAATTGTTTTTGACGTAAATAACTAATAATTGTTTTTTTTTACAAATCTAGTATTTTAAGACTATACCAGTGTCATTTGCACCTAAGAATCTTGAATGTGTAGAATTCTCCTTTAAAATATATTTGATTTTACTTAGATTTTACCCAACACACTGAAAATCAGACAAGGACGGACTAACAACATCACTCTTATACATGCGGGTGTAACAAAATAGTAGTTGACTGCAACATCAGGCAACCGCCGCGCCGTCGTCGTCTGTCCCTTGAATAGCACGGTTAATTGTACCACACGATAGCAGAGAGAGTTGACTGCATTAAAAAAATATCCCTAAATTGCCCTCCATTGAAATTAAAAAAAAACTCGTTTTGTTTTGCAGAATTTTCAATTTAAAATTAAACAAAAGACGCCACCAATGACGTCACTCGTTCCTATTTCATTCATTTTTAGAACAAAAGTTTGATTTTGACAGATGATAAAAAAGTAACTGAAATGATTATCTTTAATCACTTTCACTGTGATTTTTCTTCTACATTGACATTGTGCCTTACCACAATAGTAAGCAAAAAGAATTAAATCTCAATATATTGAACAACTTTTTCCAGGAGACCCCAGTCAAATTATGGAATCAATTATATCCACAAGTTTAATGGAATACTTGGAATCCAACGATTTACTAACGGACAGACAGTACGCGTATAGGAAAACCAATTCCACTACAACGGCAGCACACCAAGTTATAGATTCAATTATTACGAGTATCGACGATAAGTATAAAACTGCTGGTTTATTTTGCGATCTAGCAAAAGCGTTTGACGTTATCAAAAATGACTTGTTACAGGAGAAACAAGAGTTTAATAGTGTGAAGAACAGCGCTCACCAGTTGCTGCAATCCTTTTTAGCAGATAGGAAGCAAACTGTAGAAATCAATACAGCAGGAAAAAGGCTTAGGTAGGAAGCAGGAGATGTGACTATATAGGTATTCCTCAAGGTTCAGCCCTCGGAAACACTTTATTTTTAATTTTTATTAACGACCTGCCCCACTCCGTCACGGACGGCATAGCGTTGCTGTTTGCTGATGACACAGCTGTAGTTCTATGTGCGCGGACATATGAGCAACTACATGTAAAAATTACCAACACCTATAGTAAATTACGCGCGTGGTTTTCGTCAAATGGTGTGATACTAAATGCGACCAAATCCAATCTAATGGTCTTCTCTGCACGCCCCATCCAAAGGCCAATTGTTATCAGTTGCCCAGTTTCCCTATGTGACAAATGTAGATTTCTAGGTTTCACACTAGACCCAAACATGAACTGGAAAGAACATGTGCAAGCATTATGTGTGAAGCTCGGCAGCGCTGCGTATGCCCTACGAAAGCTACGTCCTTTGTCCTACGTGTCCAACGTAGTTTTAAGGCAGACTAGAATGTTGACGAATTTCTACAAAAGAAATTTTAATCATAATTATGATGAATTTATTATTTTGTTTTGACATCCTATTTTATTTTATTTTTGACTTCTTATTTTACTTTTTTTTGACATCTTATTTTTATCGTGACAATGATTTTATGTTTTTTTTGACGATCATGTTACAGTAACTATTTAGTAATCTGTGCTGTGACATTTTTTATTTTTAACAAATATATAAAAGGTGACATGAAATAAATAATTTAATGTAATCTAATTCGAAAAAAAATATAGGAACGCTTCCACACAGCTGATTTGTGTATTTTTTTTAAAAAAAGTGGACTAAATTTAATTAATTTAAAAAAATGTTTGCATTGCTTTGTAAGACTGATGAAGATGATGGAAATGGTTGATTTGAAATTTCAACTGACTTCAAAAAGGGAAAGGTTCTCAATTCGACTGTATGTTTTTAGGGTTCCGTACTTAAAGGGTTCCAACGGGATCCAGTCTGTTAACGGTATGTTTTTCATGAACCGTAAATAACGTAATAGGTAGACATCCCCCTCTCGTATATCTACCAGATACGCTAGACTTCCAGGTTTATGATATAGCGTCCCCACTTACCTACCCTAGGGCATAACAGTGGGGGCCGCTATTCCTGCCAACACCATAAGGTGAAGACAAGGACCAGTTACGGTAGGTCTTGCCGCCAAGACGCTTGTCCTGGTACTCTGCAAGGCGAGTGCCTCGTGGAAGAGAACCACTACCTACTGTCCAGGTAGGTCCCGGAGATGTAGGCGCGCTCACCTCTCGCGGCTTTCGCTGCTGGCGGTTCGATCCCCGCTCGGGACGCCAGAGAAGCTGGCTCCCACATATCCGGTGTGGTACCGGAGCTGTAGGCACGCTCACTTCCCGGCGCTTATCGCACCTGTCCAGACTTACTCCTACGCGGCTGGATCGGCCGGAGCAGTACTAGCTTAGCTCTTCTTGCTGACCAGGCAAGTACCGGAGATGCTTCCCTGCCAGAGTTAAACCAGCAGTTCCGCTTAATGGACAACTCACGTGCCCCGCGTTGTTTTCGCCCATAGCCCACGTGGCCGGCTACGACAACACTAGTTGCGCGCGGGGAAGGACGCCTGGACGCAACGTGCTTGCCAGGCAACAAACATTGCCCAACCCCTGCAACTAACCACATAACCACTACGATTCCATGACCCAGTCGGGGGACCGACAAGCCAGAGTGCCGAAGGCGATAGATCCAACGGCAGGCAAGCGGTGTGCTACCCCCGACCCCGTAGTACCCTGATCCAAACAGCCGGACCCGTAGTTCCGGCTGCGAACTCCACCTAGCCGGGTAGCTCTAGGCAGAGTAACTCATTCATAATGGATGGGGAATGGAAATCGATAAGGACTATCTTTAGTTGCTCATCAATCAACTAATCACCTATAAATTTATTTTTTAATCATTTATTTATGACAATTATCTATCCTTCTTAACTGGACTAGAGTTGAGCGAGCGAGTGATAATATATTTGGTTAGGTTTGATTGATTAAACCGTCCAGGAGCTTCACGAAGCTCCCCCTTCCTGGATGGCGGATCTGACTAACGAAATAATAAAAGAGTTTTGCTTAAACCAGATAAACGCTATACTTGTAGCAAAGTATATATATTAGTACTGACGTACTTTTAGATAAATAGTGGTGCGCCCCTAAATTGTTGCTTATATAAGTATATTTTGAGGTAAGTATTTGCTGTGCAATCTGTAACTTTAATGGGAATTGGGACTCTTTTAATATACAAAAAGTAGTTTTTTTGATTTGCCTCTAAATACTACCCAATCCATAATTACTATTAGGTTATACTCTACTGGGGATGTAGCGATAAACTGAGAAGGCGCGGGACAAACACAGGCGGCGCGGCGCGGGCGCGGCGCGGGGGCGGGCGCGGCGCGGCGCGGTGCGGGCGATATACAACATGTATAGAAGCGACGCCCGCGCCGCGCCTTGTCTCTCGTATATGTCTCGCGCCCCGTCGCTTCTATACATTTTGTATGACATATGAAATAAGCGGCGCCGCGTCCGCACCGCATCCGCGCTTTACGGCTCTCGTGTTTGTCCCGCGCCTTACATACTTCACGGACCTTTAATAGTGGTACCTGCATCTGTGCGTCAGACATTTTATTGTACTCACCAACAGTGCACAGGTGCCGCCTATTCTATTAGCATGATCAATGATCATACATGAAAGGAATGGAATAAACAAAATATAAACAATATCATCATCATCATATCAGCCGAAAGACGTCCACTGCTGGACATAGGCCTCCTCCAAGGATCTCCACGACGGCCAGTTCTGCGCTGCCCGCATCCAGCGGCTTCCCGCGACCTTTACCAGGTCATCGGTCCACCGAGTGGGAGGCCTGCCTATGCTACGTTTTCCGGTGCGTGGACGCCACTCGAGAACTTTACCGCCCCAACGGCCATCTGTTCTACGAGCAATGTGCCCCGCCCACTGCCACTTAAGTTTAGCAATTCTGAGAGCTATGTCGGTTACTTTGGTTCTCCTGTTGATCTCCTCGTTTAACGATAAACAATTTGGTACTTGACTATTATTTATGGGTACTAATTAAACAAGCTTCTTTTTAATAGCATTATTCGCCTCAGAAAATATAAGTTACCTTCTAAATTACTAAGTCGGCCACAACCAACGCGCGTCTGAATAATAGTATCTCAGCCACTAGTTATCTTCTATGTAAGCCACTGTAAATATAACTCAGCATGATGGTTATTTTTTAGCATCTAAATTTGTGGCATGCATTCAAATAGCAAACTTTTAAAATAATAATATATGACACCAAAATAGTAATTCTATTAGCTTCTAATTGTATAATTTAGTATGTTTAAAATGTAAGTCATCCTACATTAATTGACGAACCTAACCTAACGGAACCGAACCTAACGGATCCGAGTCGGGGTGCTCCGCAAGTCCTAGCTCGCTTCGCTCGCTCCCGCTTCCATTTAGAACTCCCCGTACCACACTCTTCCTACAGTGTTGAGTTGTCGACGGGAGCCCCGACGGGGCTCCTACTTCTGTGTTCTCATGTTAAACCTAACACTACGACTGTGCGGGGAGGCGAGCTAAGCTCGCCTCCCCGCACAGTCTCCGAACCTAACGGATCCGAGTCGGGGTGCTCCGCAAGTCCGAGCTCGCTTCGCTCGCTCCCGCTTCCATTTAGAACTCCCCGTACTACACTATTCCTACAGTGTTGAGTGGTCGACGGATTAGTGGCCGAGTCAGTAAATTAGTTGGCAATGTATAAATCAGAAGGACAAGTAAAAATAATTGTTGATCTTGAGTCGACGCTTTCTTTAACATTTTTAGTTGGCGTTGTAAAGAAGATGACTTAGTTTATTAGAGGCTATCTCATTTTCCCGATGCTTAGTTATTAAATGAGAAGGTTGACCACGTGGCCAAAAAAAAATTCTGTGGCCGAATTTATTATTTCTCATTATTTATTAGTCATTTGAGTTACGTACCTACTTTTTATAGGCGTTAGTATCAAAAACTAGATATAGTGCTAGTACCCAAAAAAAAGCTGCAAATGTTAAAAGCATTAAAATCGAAACGATTGCTCTTTTAGCCATATGAATCAATTTGACCCGTAGCACACAATTTTTTGGAGTTCTTTGAGGAAACCTGCGTTCTTTGTTCTTTCAATCTTGGTACGCCGGCTTCCATCTTCGGCATCATCGTCACTTACCATCACAGCACAGATATCAATAAAAGGGGGGAGGACCTATTAGAATACATAGTAAGTTCTCCGCTACAAATTCTAAATAGAGGCAATGAACCAACGTTCGTCAATTCTAGAAGGGCCGAGGTCATTGACATCACGGTTGCCTCAAACAGGACAAGTAAGGACATAATTAATTGGCATGTATCTAACGAAATTAGTGGTGCTGATCATAGGTACATATGCTTCAGGTACAGAACTGATAACCAGATACAGACTGTACGAAGGAGAAACCCACGGAACACTGAATGGGAATCTTACGTGACGGATCTAAAGGATGAATTAGGTGAAGTGCGAGGTAAACTAAACTCTGTACTTGACATAGAGATCGAGGCGGATAGGATTGTTAACGCGATACGAACTGCCTGGATTAAAAACTGTCCTGAAAAAGCTGTCATGGCCAAAAAGGATTTGTGGTGGAGCTCTGATCTAGAAAAAATGAGGAGAGACACAAGACGGGCATTCAATGAAGCCAAGAAGAAAAATTACTTCACTGAGTACTCAAGAGCTCTTACTAAATTTAACCTAGAAGTTCGTAAGAGAAAAAGGAAAAAGTGGAGACAACACTGTCAAAGTATTGACAATATTCCTGAAGGAATGAGACTCTCAAAGGCGCTCTCTGTTACAAAATCAGATCAGCTAAAATCTATTAGAACCGAAGAGGGAAAAGTGACTGAATCTGGGAAGGAAACATTGGAAGTGATGTTTAAAACCCACTTCCCGGGCTGTGAAATAACAGATAGCGAAAAGGATGACCCAGTAACTCGGAATGAGCTGAATACTCAAACGAGGAAAAAAGACTGGGACGTAGCTAAGAAGGTAGTAAATGAGCAAAAGCTACTATGGTCTATAGGTAGCTTTCAACCATTGAAATCGCCAGGACTAGATGGGATCTACCCCATCCTACTACAAAAAGGATCAAAGGCGCTACTTAAGCCATTATGCAGGCTATACAAAGCGTGTATCGCCTTCGGATATATTCCTAAAAACTGGAGACGTGTGAAGGTTGTCTACTTGCCAAAGCCAGGAAGAGACAGATATGATGAACCGAGGTCTTATAGATCCATAAGCATTTCGTCATTCCTGCTAAAGGCTTTGGAAAAGCTGGTCGACAAACATATAAAGGAGGGTCCTTTGCGGAAAAAACCACTTCATGGACTACAATGTGCATATCAGTCTGGCAAGTCGACTGAAACAGCACTTCACCTTGTAGTATCACGTGCTGAAAGAGCGTTAGAGAACCAGGAAGTATGTGCTGCTGCCATCCTTGACATAGAAGGAGCCTTTGATCGCACTACTTTCGAGGCAATCAAGAATGCAGCTATCTCCCATGGCATAGACCAAACGTTATGCAAATGGATAGATATCATGCTTAGGAAGAGAATTATAACATCTTCACTAATGGGGGACGAGGTCACTGCCACCACTACAAAAGGATGCTCACAAGGTGGCGTTCCGTCACCAACACTTTGGAGCCTAGTGGTCAACTCGCTCCTACAGGAGCTGAACACCGGACCTCTTTACACGATTGGTAATGCTGACGATCTAGCTATACTAATCAGCGGCAAATTTCCGAACATAGTATCGCAAATAATGCAAAAGGCCTTGCGAAAAGTTGAAAGGTGGTGTGGTGAAAATCACCTGTCGATTAACCCTAGCAAGACAACGGTTGTACCATTCACAAGGAAAAGAAACCTACAAGGTTTACAAACTCTCAAACTGTATGGTACAGAACTAAACTGGTCCACGAGCGTCAAATATCTAGGCATGACCTTGGATAAAGAACTAACGTGGAGTCTGCATACAGAAAGGATCATGGTCAAGGCCACAACAATCTTTGGTATGCTAAGATCTGCGTACGGAAAGACCTGGGGCCTGAAACCCAGTCATTTATTGGCTATACAAACAATGATAGTAAGACCCATTATTACTTATGGCAGCATTGTGTGGTGGCCTAGAACGGAGTTAGGCACGTGCGGGCAAACACTGACAAAACTTCAGCGGTTGGCCTGCCTGGCAATTACCGGAGCATTTCGTACAACACCTACTGCATCTATGGAAATGCTGCTAAATCTAAAGCCGCTTCAAATACACATTCAAACAGAGGCGGCCAAGGCCCTACACAGGTTATGGCATGTGGAATTTTGACATGCCCAAAACCAGACATACCAATCTACAACTAGACACAGGTATGGAAAGGCTTATGCGCATGGGATGTGACAAAATACAGACTGTGCACATATTCAAAAAAGAATATAAAATCTATGTTCCTACGAGGGAAGAATGGAGTAAAGGACTTAAACAACAAGGACCTAACACTCTTACATGGTATACAGACGGATCGAAAATGGAGTCTGGTGCTGGTACAGGCGTTTATGCTAAGGATTACTCAGCGAGTATTAGTCTAGGGCAATATGTAACAGTCTTCCAGGCGGAGACTTATGCTATCATTGCATGTGCACATGAGATTATAGACAAGGAAGTCAAAGACAAAACCATCTATATTCTCAGCGATAGCCAAGCTTTCTTAAAGCTCTTGACTCCTTCAAGGTTGACTTCGGGCTAGTGCTAAATTGTGTAAAGGTCCTCAATAAGGTGGGCCGACACAACAAACTGCAACTGGTCTGGGTCCCTGGACACGTAGGAGTGGAAGGCAATGAAGAAGCAGACAAACTGGCTAGAATGGGATCACAAACAACAATGTGTGGTCCAGAACCGAGGATAGGGCTACCAAGGAGCACTATTATAAGGGCATTAAAGGAACAGGCCGAGGGAAGACACAGATTGACATGGCTATCCAGAGATGGACATAAACACTCTAAGCTCTTCATCGGTGAGGTCACCACAGGGGCAACCAAGTACATTTGGAATAACAGCAGGACGCGAGTCAGGGCGATAACAGGAGCGTTGACGGGCCACTTTGCCACAAACGCACACCTGCAAAAAATCGGCCTGACGCACGACCCGACCTGCAGGACCTGCGGTGAAGATATAGAATCAATGGAACACTTACTGTGTCACTGCGATGTCCTGGCTAGCAAGCGTATGTACCTTCTAGGTGATGGCTACCCAAAACCGGAAGACTACAAGCACCTTCCAATCAGCGGAATTGCTGCATTAATGCAGCACATCTTCGA
Source organism: Coleophora flavipennella (assembly GCA_947284805.1). Classification (NCBI taxonomy): domain Eukaryota; kingdom Metazoa; phylum Arthropoda; class Insecta; order Lepidoptera; family Coleophoridae; genus Coleophora; species Coleophora flavipennella. The sequence goes on along the minus strand of OX369279.1, from coordinate 2,048,074 downwards.
GTAGGTTGGGGTGCAAAGGTTATAGGGGTAGACACAAAAGATCCCATTGGGTCGAAGTGTCGCTGCAACTGCAGCCCCCACTTACAAAGATAAGATAATACCATTAGGTGAGATGATGCCAAGGGCTTATCATTTGTGGATAAAAAAATGTTTTTTATTGTGATGAGTAGAAGCCTCAGTTAACGGTTCCTACTCAAATTTTGTTACAAAAATTTGGACCGCCCATAAAAAAATAGAATTTAAATAATAAATAAAAAAAAATAAAAAAACTAAATTTAAATATTGTCAAGTTGTTTTCTCAGTTAGATATGAGGATATTACGTATCATTTGATTTTTTTTTTTTTTTTAACCGTGCCGTATCTGAAAGAGCCCAACACGAGCCCAAACTTGGTATGTTTTGAAAATTATTTTTATCTTAATTCAAAACAAGTGACTGAAATGTAATGATGTGATACATTTTTAGAATCGGCTCAGAAAGCCCTTTCATTTGATACCACACACAATTTATAGGTTTCAGAACAAAAATAAAATATGTCGTACATAACTCATCTCCTTTTTTTTGGTGCTACCGTTAAAATTGGTTCATATGGCCTAAAGATCAAGCGTTTCGATTTTCATGCTTTTAACACCATTTGCAGCTAATTACTGAATTTCGGGGTGTACCGCTAGCACTAATGATGTTTGTGTTACAGGCAAATGTCTTTGACTAACCAATTTAGTGACTTTAATAAATTAAAGATATAAAGTGATACAGGTTTTGTGCTTTCGTAAGGCAAACGCTATTATTTAGTGAATCATCATATCAGGGGCGAACAATATCCACTGCTGAACAAAGGCCTGCTTCAAGAATTTTCACAACGACCGGTCCTGCGCCGCCGGCATCCAGTAGATTCGGTCCACAGACTGGGGCCTGTCTACGCTATCTTCATATGCTCGGTTGCCACACAGGAACTTTACTGCCACAATGGCCGTCCAGTACAAATAGCACAATTAACGGAACACCAAATTTTTTCTCAATACATGTTCATATAAAGGTGCATCCGACTGAACAGCAACATTTTTTAAATATTATTAAAAGGAAATCACAAAGTAGTCGTTAGGATCTCTGGCTACAAATGTGTTGAAGAGCACAACATTCTGTAGATCCTTAGGGAACGCCCGTAGACTGCTCTAAACAAAAAGCATGTATTTAAATGTAGTGCTCTCTTCTGAGCTTCTATGGAGTTGCTGAGGATCTACAGAATGTGGTGTTCTTTGACCTATTTGTAGCCATGGACTGCACTTTGTAGTTCCCTTCTTTATTTAAAAAAAAAATGTTGCCGTTTCGACCCCCTCCCACTCCTTTTGTATGAAAATGTAATGAGAAAAATTGGGTGTTTCATCAACTGTGCTTCTGAGTGTAGTTTGGCATACTACCTTTCTGCTGCTATTTGGTTACCTGCTGTGGGTGACCCTAAAAAGGAAATAAGGTGCCTGCATTACCTCGTCTGGTTGGTGTTGGGGAACCGCGGGTCAAAGGGCGCGGTTTTGATGTCAGCGGGCGATTTGATCATGTCAGGCATGTTGCTGCAACCAAACACATGTTCGCTCTCAGTACACCTTTATTTACTTACAACTCCACATAACATAAATAAACACTAATAATTAGAAGTTTAATTGATATTGATTACAATAAACGTAAATAGTAAACAATGTGTAAAATTAAAGTTATGTTTTAATCGTTATTTGTTATACAATGCAGAGGACAATAAAAAATCTATTTCTAAAATGCCTAAACTACTCTAAGTGAACCTATTTGACCAGTGGTCTAGTTTTGCGTTCCTCCTCGCATGAAGTTTCTCTGTATTTCTTGACTTCTTGCATGTAAAGTGACCATGCGTCCTTAGGCGTGTTGTCAGCTGATTGCTCGTCTATTGCTTTAGCTTTTTTCACCATGCCAGTCTTAAGAACCCTGCCACCACGCCGCTTCCCTATAAATGGTAGAGGTTTTTTTATCTCTGGTTTTTTTTCTGTTTCCTCCTTCTTAGTCACTTCCTGTAACTTCTTAAACATTTCTAAGAAGCTACCATCGTTTTTTATTGGTATAGGAATGTTTTTCTTTGATGTTGAAGGAGATTGTTGTAATACTTGGTCGGCGGATGGAAAAAATTCCGCAAAATTTGGTCCTTCAACATCAGGAGGGTCTCCATACTGGATGTCATCAATTTTCGTTGTGTTTTCAACTGCGTCTGCTGGAGGTTTCACTTCTTTAGGAGGGGTTTTGTCCTTCTCCCTTTCCTCCTGTCTAGTTCTGTGCAATTTCCAGAAACGTTTTCTGTCAGCCACTGTGAATTGTCCCCGACGTTCATCTTCACTACCTGAGCCGTCGTGACTTTTACTGCACGACTTTGAGTCCCTTGATTTAGATCGAGACTTTGACTTTGATTTTGAGCTCTCAGACTTCTTTCGCCCCCTAGAATTGGATCGGCGTCTTGATTTTGATCTGCTTTTGGTTGTGTGACGTCTCAAGCGGCCTTTGTTACGTGTAGCCGACTGCCTGCAGCGTTTTGACTCTGACTTTGTGGACGATACTGACGAGCTGTTAGAAGAGTGAGACGCTGATCGCCGAGATTTAGTCCTTAGCGGTGTGCGAGTACGTTTGTGATTTCGCCGCGGTGAGGGTGTACGAGAACGTGACTTTGAACTGAATGAAGAAGACCTGTTCAGTGCATAGCTCTTAGGAGGCGTAAGAGAACTATCGCGTCCCTTCTCAATGAATGTTTTCTCTTTGTACTTGTAACTCCTTGGTGGAGTGTCAGATCGTTGAGACTTCTTGTAACTTCTCAGAGGTGTCAGTGACTTTTCTTTTTTACCTGGTTTAGATGGAGGTGGTGGTGATTTGCTCTCCCTCATCCTTGGAGGTGTGGTGACTTCTCTATGCCTTTTACCCTTGGAATGAGATTTTATATCCTTTGACTTCAATACTTCTTTTTCAATCTTTACTTTTGGAGAGTTGCTAACTGATCTCCTTGGACTGGGGGTCCGGTGTGATGGAGAGTTAGTTAAGCTTCTCCTCTTTACAGGGGGTGTCAAAGAGTGATCTCTTGCTTTTCTGCTAGGTTTTCTGTAAGAACTGCGAGATGCAGAAGAATGTGAGGACAGTGACCTCCTCTTTGACATTTTCCTCAACCGGGAATATGATCTGGAACGAGAACTTGAACGGTCACTTGAAGAATATTTCCTTTTCGATTTTTCAGATCGGCTTCTGGATCTGCCTTTCCGACTGCCCTCATAGCTGTTATCTCTCTTCTTAGAATAAGCTCTCTCCCTTTCATAAGGCGATACACTTCTTGAATAGGACCTGCGACGATGATTGTAGGCTCTAGGCTCTACAGGGGTTCGGGACCGTTCCACAGGGGGCGGAGGATAATCGTAACCACTAGGGGGAGGGGGATAAGCGGATGTAGCATCTGGATATTTATTATAATAACTCCCATCCTGTCGGTAGTAGTTGGAGTCATAATTGTACGGGTACGCGGGGGCGCCGTACGCCTGGTAGTCGTAGCCGGCGCCGTAGTGACTGTAGCTGACACCAGTCCAGGGGTCGGTCGTCGGCATGGGCGGGGCGGGGGCGGGGGCGGGCGCAGGCGGGCCCGCTGCGTAGTCCGCCTCAGCGCCAGGCGGCCCGCCGTCCCAAGCACCTCGATACGAGGACATATTTTCTCATAACCTGCAGCAGTTTGTAGGTACGCACACACCTACAAACAGAACAACTTTTCGGTGTAGACAACAACTCTGGTTGCTTTGCTCGAGGCGCCTTCGTGCATCGATTAATTTTACATTTTATTTATCTATTTAATTTTGACGAGGCGAGGAAACAACAAAATTACGTAAGAAATACGTAGCCGAATACGCGGTAGGTGTTTCAACAAGGCATGCGTAATGAAACAAGCGTGTAAAGATATGCAATTAAATATAAAAAATACCTTCGTACTCATGCTCACCTTTTCTCAAATCGCTTTTTTCTCAAAAATATTTAACAGAAAATGGCAGCGATCAGACGAACACATTCGCTTGCTTCACAAAGATGATTCATAAACAATATAAAACAAATTGTAGAACTTGTAGTTTTTGCAGTTTATGGTTATATACAAAGATGACCTATTCTAAAGCCAACAGACTTAAACCGAAGTAACTATTTAGTAATCTGTGCTTAAACCTTCTTTCGAAGATATTTGAAAATCTTGAGATTTTTTAAACATTTAAAACAAGTCCAGTGTGCGCGTAAGCATTATTTTATATGAGCATGAAATTATCGCCCATTTGAAATCGGTTCGGAACAACAACCGGTTTTACCACCTCGTGACGGTATTTTTCTGCATTCATGTTGCCCCGTAAACAAAACGAGGTCAGTTCTTCCGCCAAGACGAATTACAGCCCAGACCATTAGTGTGCCCCCCTGATAGCTATGCACTTCCTGAGAACAACGAAGACATTCGTGACGTCCAGAAGCTCGCCACACGCGTACCCCTCTTGAATCAGGGTGGAAACCAAATCTGGATTCATCAGAAAACAAAACACGGTCCACTCATCTTCTGGCCACTCTATATAGGTGAACACGTAGTTTTAGACTCCCGCCTAACGATATTCCGAATAAAGCGGTCTTCTCTCTCAGTTGTAACACGTGATCTACCTGGATGTCGTTCGGTATTCCCGATGAGCCGATAACTTTGCCGTAACCTTCGAATAGGATATTTGACAGTGTTTAAAATAAATAAAAAAATATTAGTCAGTAAATAGCATTTCTCCTACAAAACCATAAAATCTTATTCATTTAACATTTTATTCTAATTTCAATTTTATATTTATCAAAATCACTAAATTAGTTCGTCAAAGACAATGACGTCACAAAATTGACACGAACAATTTCAGAACAAAATGTCGTTTTTGACAGTTAATAAAAAGTAACTCTAATGACTAGTCGTAGTAGTCAAATACCGGATAACCGACTAGTTGGAGTCGGTGGCATTGACGTTGTGTACTTCTGGCTTTCAGCATGCCCACAGCGCGTAACCATTCATCTGCGGCATTACTGCTTATAAGCTAATAATTTATTTCGTATAAAAAATAAAACAATTTTCAATACATACAACAAATTAAAATTTCAGTCAACAAACGAAGAAACTTTATAACAAGATAAACGAGTTTTTTGTCGAGATTTGTAGTGAACGCATTCGTAGTTTAATTTTGTGGTTTTTTAATTGTTTTCTGCTAGGATTTTGTTCAAGAAGTGGTGCATTTTGGAGAAAATCGTCTAGTGCACCTGAGCAATGTGGAGAACAAGGAAATAAAACGAAGGAGGACGTGAGAACCCAACTTGCACTGGGTGCAGTTTTATAGACGCCCTACAGCAACTGGGTGTTCCACCTCAGAATGAGGCTGTTGCAAATGCTGTCAAGAACTTCAGAGAAGATTTGTAATGCACTGGCACTAGCATTACAAATCAAAAAACTAATGAAGAATTAAATGGGGATTGTCTCGGAAGGGCTTTTGTACCCGTGAGACGTTAAGACATTATATAAAAAAAACAAGATAAACCTCGAAAAAGATGTAAAAGGTGTGTAAAGAGTGAGTTTTTGGCGGGATTTGTGGTAGACGCATTCATAGTTTTATTTTGTTGTTTTCTCCAGAGATTTTATATATAGCATATCTCTGGTTTTCTCATTGTTTTCTGCTGGGATTTTGTTCAAGAAGTGGTGAATTTTGGAGAAAATCGTCTAGTGCACGCGAACAATGTGGAGAACAAGAAAATAAAACGAAGGATGTGAGAACCCAACTTGCTCTGGGTGCAGTTTTATAGACGCCCTACAGCAACTGGGTGTTCCACCTAAGAATGTAGTTGCTGCAAATGCTCTCAAGAACTTCAGAGAAGATTTGTAATTCACCGGCACTAGCATTATAAATCAAAAACTAAAAGAAGCTTAAATATGCCAGACCTGGCTGTATGGTCTTAGTCACCTTTGCTTTTCCAAGCTTTTGTAATTTTGTAATGTAAGCTAGCTTGCTACATATAGTAGTGATCTGTGATGTAAGCCGGAGAGAAGAAACCAAAAAATAAATGTAAAAGAGAAGATTTACTTAAATTGTTTGGATTTTTGAAATTGGAACATTATATAACGAGTTTTAATTTCGTTTAAAATTGTATAGGTAGCCAGTTTCTTTTTTCAAAGAGATTATACAAAGAAGTTCATTTTGATGTTTGAGTCCTATAGAAAGTTGACTAGTGTACACAGATCTAATAAAGATCTGTGCCAGTGTACTACCTACTACTCAGATCTATTAAGATCATCTGTGACCTACTACATAGAAGTAATAAGTACTAACGTACTTGTTACTTCCATGACTACCTATTATCTCACTGTACCGTCATTGAAAGCCTATAAATTGAGAATAGCAACACTGTTTTCTGAACTGTGGCGGAAACGACACTACACTTGACCGGAAATGCTTAAGATTCCACCCCTGATATTTTCTAGTTTTCTTACTTTCTACCAGGTGGCGATAATCGCCTTATGGCAGACGGTCAGTGTCTGTCTCATTGGCAATTTGTTCTTCGAACTGTGCGGATGGGTTCAACCAGCGTGCGTGAGCGACCACGTGAGAACAGTCGTATCTATTTTTTAAAACTAATGTCCTAAAAATAACGGTGTTACCGTTCGGATAATTTTATAATTCTTTCTTTTATTTTACAGTATGAGTGATTCGGATAGTGATAGTAATGCCACAGTATATATATTAGTACTAACGTACAGTATGGACACTCCCTGCCGCTCTCTAGATTCGACCTCACCTCACCCCCCCGTCACTCAGATTGGCTGTAGATTGGGTACCAAACGTAAAGGACGAGCTACGCAAGCACTTTTATTCACTATATTGACTTTGCGGGCCGCTGTGATTTCGTTCACAGGAATAAAAACCAACCAGTTACCGAACGTAAAGGCCCAACTGAACTCTTTTTTTTTCATACTTGTCTTATGTTGTAAGCGAACACCGCTCGAACAAAAAACAACACATTCCGAATACACCATACACATTATGAGACTATAAAACATTGTAAATGGTAACTGCGACGTGGACGTATGAATTAACACTGAAAACTGCTATTATTTTATACATCTTTTAACACATTTTCCATAAAATTGCGAAATTGATAAGGGATTTTGTCACAGATTAAAAATCGACATGATAGTTTTGTTGCTTTGGTGTAGAGATGGGACGAAGTGAATGACTGAATGAATGATTTTGAACTGTTGTTGCGAGGTAAAAATTGGGTCATCTTTGGGCTCAACTGTACAATAGGGTACATCGATTTGGCAGTCCGCGATTTTTTGGTAAGAGATAGGCTTTAGCTGAACATCCATACCAAATTTCAAGGTTAGGAATCCAGCGGTTTTTGAGTTATGAATTTTTGAAAATTGTATTTTTAGGTACTCTTTGGTCTTTGTTTTGTGAGTTTATGTAGGACCAAAGATGACATATTACTGATTGTATAATTTGATTCCTAAGATTCATAATATGGAGTTAAAACCCCGAACAAACCTTCGGGATCCGAGGGGGATGTGGGAGTATCAGGGCGGGGAAAGCACGCGGGGCCGACTTGAGGGCAGACAAACTTGAGGGTAACAAATCGAAAACCAGGGGGTAATCTGTTAAGGTCAAGGTCAATCAGTCAAGGTCATTTCAAGGTCAAGGTCTAAGTCAATTTGATCCCAAAGATTCTTAATATGGGGTCCGCGAGTGAGGTACGGGGAGTTCTAAATAGAAGCGGGAGCGAGCGAAGCGAGCTCGGACTTTCGGAGCACCCCGACTCGGATCCGTTAGGTTCGGAGACTGTGCGGGGAGGCGAGCTAATCAAGTATTCGACGCCAGGTATTGTTTAAAAAAAACTATTTATTTAATTAAACAAATGGACAGCATAACAGTATGTTCTTAGAATGAGGTAGTAATACAAAGGTTTTAGGCAAACGACAAACTTATATACTAATTTATTACTAAGTCAGCAAACCGGCTAGTGACGCACGGAGGGTGCTTAATGGGGTCGGCTAGATTTGCTGGCAAAGCTAAATGAAGGGGTTTGGGTACACTTAACTCCTCCCTCCTCAAGAGTGAAATTCTCTGAAGGCGGTTTTGACTTCACAGAATTTCGCGTTATTAGTGTACTATATAAATTAAGTTTTACAATTGAAATTATTACAAAAATAGTTATTATTATATATAGTATAATGGTCCATAAACTAATTTTATTACTTATAACACCTTCCTCGTCGGTTGTTTCATCACTATCACTATTGTGGTATTTAACGTGGTTAAGAATTTCTTTCACATCACTAAAATCGACTTTTCGTAGATCCAGCTGTTTATCTTCTCTGTTGACTTCTCGTAGCTCTGGTAGTTGGACTTCAGGTGCTGGGATTCTTATAGTGGATGCATTAGTAGTTGAGCCAATTGAAAAATTTCCAATAGTCATTTCACAGTTTAGGTTTGGTGATACTATGTATGTGCCGCGTAAAACTTGTCTGCGAACTTCGTCGTTGCAATTTTCTGTAATCATTGTGTCCTTTTTTGAAAAAAGTAACCAGGAACTATCGACAATCTGCCACGCCTTGGTGTCTTCTAGAAGGATAGAAATCTGTCGACATTTAGTGAAATTTCCTTTAAAAAGCATCAGCTGTTCTATGCAGGTATCAGTGTGGTACGGGACAACAGTGTTTTCCGAGCATAGGAAGTTTTGGTCTTCTATTTCTTCGCATGAGCTTACTAAGGACCTGTATTTCAATCTATTCACCAGTAGGAAGGGAAATTCAGGGGTAATTATGAAGGTTTTAAGTTCTGTAGGGTTATAAATAGGAACTGGGATGACCTTATAATAGATATATGTGTTTTCCTCTACTAGTGGTACTTCTAATATAAACACTAAAGTTCTATCATGTAAATAAGATTTAAGAATGATATTACGTTCTAGTTTAACTAAATTATCTTTACTTACTGGAAAAATTAACCTAGCATGATTTTCTACTTGTTTCAAAATATTATACAACTCGGTAGAGTTTACTACTGACTGATGTAAGGTTGCTAGTTTACTAAATGCAATGGCTGTTTCTATTTCTTGAATTATACTGTAAATGGTCCGAAAGTTATTTAGAATTTGGTTTAAGCTACTAAATAAAGTCATAAAATTCGATATTTTAGCTTCTTCACGAATGACATTTTCTATTTGCAAGTTTTTATGGCGAATGATATTAACATTAAAATTAATATCGTCAGAAATGTTCACTAATTTATCAAAAGCTTTTTGCATTATAGACATCTTATGTTCAACAGAATGTTCCTTACTTTTTAACTTACTGATTTCTCTATTATATTTTAAGGCGTCTTCGTTATCTAAATTACCTGTTATTAACTTAACTAAAGAACCTAATGGGTTAATAATTCCTCTTTTAACTCTGGATGTCGGAAAAATTTGATGTAACCTATCTTTAGTTAGTTCTAGAAAAGATTCTACTTGAACCTCTAATCCTAGTAATTCTCTTCTTGAATCTGAAAACTTGTTAACGATGTTCTTAATCTTAAAATATTCTTTAATATTATTTTCTAACTGTATGTCTAATGATTCTAAATCTAATGTCTTAATTATACTCCATTGACTACTCCTCACCACTGCTGTACCTATCTTCATCGGAATAATTCCAGGGTTCTGCCCGAGATTCTGTACGTTCAGGCTGAGTCCCTGATCCACTTGGGCCAGCATTAGCGTCACACACCACCTGTGGAGGTCGTTTTACATTTTTAAGTGCGACTCGCGTATTACGTTTCTTTAGTATTACAGGAACTATATTCCTACTGACTTCACCTGTTACTTTTGCTTTTTCGTACCTAGGTAAATCTTTAGCTTTTCTAGTTCTAGTGTTCTTCATAAAAATTTCATCACCTGGTTTAATAACTGGTGGCTCTTCCCCCCCTTTCTTTTCTCTTACCTTTATCTTTTCCCTTTGTAATTTTTCAGATATATGGTCATAAAGGATTTTAAGTCGTTTTCTGTGATCTTGTAGTAACTTCTGTAAGAGGTTACGTTCCCTATCGATATCAAAGACATTACCAGCATCGGTTTGTCCTAGAGCTATCTCGAACGGCGTAAAGTCAGTTGCAGAGTGTATAGTGTTGTTATACGCCATAATAGCGTATGTCATAACTGACGCGGCGTCTAGTTCGTTCTTTTCGTACTTAGCAAGGCGATAGATTTCTATAATAGTTGAATGGAATCTCTCTATAAGTGCCATTGAATTAGGATTATTGGGTGTCCCTATGTGAATGTCTATTTTGTAAAGGGTTAGCAATTCTTTAAGAAGTTCATTGTTAAATTCTGCTCCTGAATCACAGTTTATCTTCTTTGGTAACCCATACATGCTGAAGTATTTTATCAGAGCTCTTACTACTTCTGGTGTACTTCTATTGGGAATAGGTATAGCCTGTCCTAATTTACTAAAGGCATCTACAATGGTCAGGTAGTACTTTCCTTCAATGAATAGCAAGTCCATAAACGCTTCTTCAAATGGTAAGCTTTGTGTCTGTGTAAGTTGAATATGAGGTTTAATGGGTTTTCTTTCGTATTTCATTTTTTTACACTGCTCACAATTATTTATAAGGGCTGTTACGGTTTCTTTCATGTTTGACCACCAGTAATTTCTTTTGAGTTTGGCTAAGGTTTCCCTAATCCCCCTATGGCAAGTTTTGCCTTGATGGTACTTTTTAACTAACTCTACCTGATCGGTCTCGTCTCCTGTTAGATTCACTGTACGTTCTGTACATTCGATTAGGTTTAAACTACCTTTCTTATAGAGTTGTGTTACTATTGCTGAAAAAGTTTTCCTGAAGGCAGTATTTTCGAAATAGATGAAGTATTTATGCTTAAAATCAATATACTCTTTCATAAAATCTTTTACTAACTTTTCGTTGTTTGTTGGCATATGTACTTCTAGTATGCGTTGTTTTTTATTTGAAATATCTTTAACACTAAACTTATCCCTTGACCAAACATAAACGAGTATTTGCTTTGGTTTTGTGTCAATTGCTTCGTTTAAAATCGGTATACCTTCATGTTCTCTATTGGATACTGAGTGAGCGGTGGCTCCATCGTCAGATTCTGTTATTTCTTCTACATTTTCTAATTTATCTGTTAATCTATCAGTTATAGATTCTTCATCCGAATCAAGAAGATCGATCGTTTCTATTTCCTGTTCCTTTTCTGAGTCTGTTTTGGATAGCTTGACTATTTCTTCTGTAAGATTCTCGACATACTTCTGTAGTTCTTTTTCTTTCTCATCTACGTTTACTACCATGGATTCATTGTCTTCGTCTGTTATATTGAGTTTTATACGAGACAATGCATCTGCATTAGTGTTTTGGCGGCCTTTTTTGTAACAGATCTCAAAATCGTATTCCTCTAACCTTAGTCTCCAGCGAGTTAACTTATTGTTAGGCTCTTTCAATGAATATAACCAATGTAATGGCCTATGGTCTGTATATATGAAAAAATTCTTTCCATATAAATACGGTCTGAAATGGATTACTGCCCATTTTACTGCTAAAAGCTCTTTTTCTATCACGCTGTACCTAGTCTCAGTATCGCTCAGGGTTCTGCTAGCATAAGCTACCGGTTTGTCTGAACCTATAGTACCTTGTGATAGTACTGCTCCTATTGCAAAGTTGGATGCATCAGTGGTCAGTATAAATGGCTTCGAATAATCTGGGTACTGAAGCAATGGGGCGTTAGTTAATATTTTCTTACAAGTTTCGAAAGCTTCTTTATATTCATCAGTTATTACGATCTTATGTCCCTTTTTTAGACATGTTGAAAGAGGTTTTGTTATTTTGGCACAATCTTTAATAAATTTCCTATAATAACCTATCAGTCCTAGGAAAGTCTTTATTTCAGTTGCCGTCCTTGGTAGAGGGTATTTTAAAATAGCTTTTATTTTATCATCATTGGGCTTTAGTCCCTCATTAGTTATAGTGTGTCCGAGGTATAAGACTTCCTTCCTAAGGAAATGTGACTTATCTAACTGGATCTTTAAGTTAGTCTGTCTGAACCTATCGAAAACAGCTCTAAGTTTTTGTATGTGCTCTTGCAGGCTTTTAGAGTAAATGATGACGTCATCGAGATACACTAGGCAATGTATGCCTTGTAGACCTCTCAAAACGTTATCCATTGCTCGTTGGAAGGTTGCAGGAGCTGTCTTCAAACCAAACGGCATCCTATTGAACTCGTAATGTCCGAATGGAGTACTAAAGGCTGTTTTCGGTCTATCTTCTTCTAGAACTTCGATCTGATGGTAACCGCTAGCTAAATCGAGTGTTGTAAAGTACATGCTCTTACCTAGTTTATCAAAAAGATCAGATATATTAGGCAAGGGGTACTTATCATCCACAGTGATCTCGTTTAGTCGCCTATAATCTACTACCATTCTCCACTTTTGTTTTCCTGACATATCTACTTTCTTGGGGACCAGGTGTACTGGGGCACTCCAAGGAGAATGTGACTCTTGGATTACGTCGTCCTTTAACATCTTCTCTACTTGATTCTTTATTTCGGCTGTTTGTACGGGAGGTAACCTATGGGCTCTAACATGTATTGGATCCTCGTTCTTTGTGCGAATTTGGTGTTTTACTTGGTTCGTAAATGATAAAGGAATATCCTCACAGTAGAAAATATCCTTATATTCCCTACATATTTCTTCTATAGCCTTCTTTTCTTCGCTATTCATATGATCAAATCTCAATTTTGAGAGATTTTCGGTTAGCAAGCTATCAATATCTACATCACTACTCATGTTATCCATGTAGTTTACCTCTACAGAATTTTGACTGTAAGGTTCTACGTCAAAAGGACTTGTTACTACTAATGTCATTTCTTCAGATTTACAGTTTTGTATAACTGTACTCGCAAAGCCATCTATGCAATGAACTAAGGCTGTGGGCATCCTTATTCCTTCAGTGAACTCCTTAAAACCTAAGATAGCATCCCCATGTAATAAATTAACAGGTAACTTAACTCTCAGTTCGCTACGAGGAGGCAATGTGTAGCTCTCTCTCATAGGTGGGGTATATATGATTGGAATGCTTGTATTTCGCGTAAAAAGCGTTTGAGACTTCATATCAATATTAGCATCTAACTGTTTCAATAAATCACTACCTATCAGGCCATCATACCGATTATCTACACTATATACGTAAAACTTATGTTGCTGATTGCTGCGAAAAACTCTCGGTAATGGAATATTTACGATTTCGCTGTGGGTGCTCGAAGCATGAGTACTGACTACCTCGAACGGTTCGCGTTGTTTAAAAGTTTTAAAATACCTTTCTGCTTTCTGAGGACTTATAAAAGACCTGGTACTGCCGGTATCAATCACAAAAACTGACTCTAACTCCGGTATACGTATGTGCGGTAGATTTAACTTGTTACAGTTTAAGGTTATTCGTTCTCTTGCTTCGAGGCCCCTATGAAAAAATTTTCGACCCTATTAGTGTCGCGAGACGTACTAGGGTACGGCTCAATATGATTTTCTATCGATCCCGGAATCAGCTGTTCGTTATCGGTGTAATTAACCCGTCTTGAGCTTGCTGTTCGCATCGTTACGTCAGTATTAGCGTTGGAATACGATCCGCGCGGTGAATTGTAGGTATGATGTGGCATACGTGGTGCGGCCGGCGGTGTATTGTCCGCGGAGTGCTGACCGTGCGATTGTGACGGCAGCGGCAGCGGTGACCTAGTTTGTGGCCACTGGTTGCGAAAATTATTATAAGACAATGACTGTCGCCCGGAATTTCTCGTTTGCGTGTTACTATTTTGTGGAAACACTTGACCATGTTGCTGTGAGAAGTTATTATTCGGTACATATGCACTTGATAGTCTTTGGGACATGCCTTGCCTTTGGGAATCGTTACTGAAATTGTTTGGTTTTCTGAAGTTATTACGCGAATTGTTCTTTATATCGTACACATTTTGGAAATTTTGTTCTTCCAATACGACTTTCAGGGCATCTTCCAAAGATTCTACATTCCTTAAACGTACTAATCTCACTAAATAGGCTGGCAGGTTGTACAAGAACACGTTAAGTGTTGTGTTATTATATATATGCATCTTAGCCTGTCTAATATTCGCATCGGCTACCGTTTCATTGACCTTAGCAATTAACACACTTCTCAAATGTTGAATTCTGTGACAGAAATCTACGTAACTTTCGGCTCTGTTTATTTTTAATGATTCTAATTCAAGAACTAGACACTCCTCTGTCCTAGGATCACCGAAGTGCTGGGTCAGTAACAACTTCAACTCATCCCATGTAGTTATCTGGTCCCTTTCGCCTATTAACTTAGCTGCTTCCCCTGCTAATCTACTTGTAACTACATGAAACAAATATACGTTCTGTTGTTCGTTGTTTTGATAAAATGTTTGCAAAATATACTCGCATTTTTTTATGTACAGGGGTAGTTGTCTTGAATCCCCCTCAAATACTGGGATGATTTTAACCATCTCCATCGGAACCCTAACAATTCCTTCCATTTTTGATAGAGAAAAAAAAATACTCAAAAATTAGAAACACACAATAAAATAAACGGTTCTAAATACCTATCTCTATAATCTACACGCTATTACGAAATTTGATCGTACTAATTACTAAACAGTATTATCACGGCGTTGTCTAATCCCTAATAATACACACATATATTTAAAATAAGGCAATAGGAAAATACAGTGAAAGGAAGGTGAAAAGATCTACTCACAGTCCCGTCGCTATACCCATGTCCTGGTTGCCTGGTATTCCCTCTGGATCTCTGCAGTTGCTCGTCCTCTGGGTGCTGGTTGCTTGATGAATTTGTTTGTTCGAGGATCTCTGATTAAACGTTGAAACGTACGTCGGAACTCAGACAGGATTTGAAAATGTTATTCAAAGCTGACAGATCCCAACGTCAGAGATCCTACCGGCTGCGCCAATCAAGTATTCGACGCCAGGTATTGTTTAAAAAAAACTATTTATTTAATTAAACAAATGGACAGCATAACAGTATGTTCTTAGAATGAGGTAGTAATACAAAGGTTTTAGGCAAACGACAAACTTATATACTAATTTATTACTAAGTCAGCAAACCGGCTAGTGACGCACGGAGGGTGCTTAATGGGGTCGGCTAGATTTGCTGGCAAAGCTAAATGAAGGGGTTTGGGTACACTTAACTAGCTTAGCTTGCCTCCCCGCACAGTCGTAGTGTTAGGTTTAACATGAGAATGCAGAAGTAGGAGCCCCGAGTTTGTCGGCCCCGCGTGCTTTCCCCGCCCTGATACTCCCACATCCCCCTCGGATCCCGAAGATTTGTTGGGGGTTTTAAATGGGTGGCGGGGGCTACGCCCCCGTTAGGGGTCCGGGCCCCGCGTGCTTTCCCCGCCCTGATACTCCCACATCCCCTTCGGATCCCGAAGGTTTGTTGGGGGCTTTAAATGGGTGGCGGGGGCTGGGCCCCCTGGACCCCATATTATGAATCTTGGTGATCAAATTGACTTACACCTTTTTTGGAATAAGCGGTAGCGATTTTCGCCGTCAGAGAAGTGGATGACCTTTTTTTTTACTAAGCGGCAGCGATTTTCGGCGTCATAGAAGTAGATGACCTTCTTTTTAATAAGCGGTAACGATTTGTCGGTCAAAGACTACCTAACAAAAAAGATTGCCCCCTAGTTTTCGATTTGTCACCCCTAAGTTTGCCCGCCCTCAAGTCGGCCCCGCGTGCTTTTCCGGCTTCGCGGACCCCATATTATGAATCTTTGGAATCAAATTATACAATCAGTAATAAGTCATCTTTGGTCCTACATAAACTCACAAAACAAAGACCAAAGAGTACCTAAAAATACAATTTTCAAAAATTCATAACTCAAAAACCGCTGGTTTCCTAACCTTGAAATTTGGTATGGATGTTCAGCTAAAGCCTATCTCTTACCAAAAAATCGCGGACTGCCAAATCGATGTACCCTATAGAACAGTTGAGCCCAAAGATGACCCAATTTTTACCTCGCAACAACAGTTCAAAATCATTCATTCAGTCATTCGCTTCGTCCCATCTCTACACCAAAGCAACAAAACTATCATGTCGATTTTTAATCTGTGACAAAATCCTTTATCAATTTCGCAATTTTATGGAAAAAGTGTTTATAGATGTACAAAATAATAGCAGTTTTCAGTGTTAATTCATACGTTCACATCGCAGTTACCATTTACAATGTTTTTTAGTCTCATAATGTGTATGGTGTATTCGGAAAGTGGTGTTTTTTGTTCGAGCGGTGTTTGTTTACAACGAAAAGTATGAAAAAAAAAGAGTTTAGTATTCACACTGTTGCATTCAGTAAATAACTAACAAACATTTCGTGACCAATACCCCCGGTGTGATTCAACCCTACCTGCATTCTTGCCTATAGATACGTCAGTTATATATATGTATATCATTTCTCGCTCGTTTGTATGGAGTGTCCGGGGTGTGGTAATGCCACCTCGGATCCCCCTGCGTTGACGACGGTTACGGCATCGGTGCATGAAGTGCGCTCCGATCGCCCTTTAGCGAACAAAAATAAACGTAAGGCACCTGTTGAGGGCAGTAGTGATAAAAACGTCGTAAAGAGGACGATGAGCTGCGCAAGCTTACTGACCAGGTTAGTAAGATACAAGAATTTCTGTCGCGTACCCCCATGGTGCCTCAATATTTTCCTCAGTACCCTCCCATGTGTGCTAATGAAATTCAAGACGACCAAATTAGTGTCGCGGTTATTGGTGAATTATTTTCGGACAACGAAGATGAAAATGCGGTTGACACAAAAAAAAACCTGATTCAAGCGCTAGCTTTAACTTGCTCATGAATACTGCCCTAAAGGAACCCTCCCTTCCAAAATCATCTAAAGCTCATGTAGATTTGATAAAGGAGTTTCAACACTTCGATAGCCCGGAATGTTCCGATGTTAGATACTCTGAAGTACACAAGTCCTACTGTTCCGCCCCAGGGTTTGTGGAACTTGAATGCAATGATGAAATCAAGCCATGTGATAAATATCCAAACCTGGCGTTGCTAGAACGTAGCTTTCCCGC
This sequence comes from Coleophora flavipennella, assembly GCA_947284805.1. NCBI lineage: Eukaryota > Metazoa > Arthropoda > Insecta > Lepidoptera > Coleophoridae > Coleophora > Coleophora flavipennella. The sequence goes on along the minus strand of OX369279.1, from coordinate 2,030,911 downwards.
GTTCACACATGCCCTTATTAAGCAAAAGGAAGCTGCGGAGGCAGGGTTCCATTATCTTTTTACGTGGGCAGCAAGTGCGACAGAAATTACAGAGGCATCTATTAGAGAAAAGGTCAATAAAATTTTTATTGAGGGTAGTTATAATAAAATTTCAAGTGACCTTCAGCTTACTTGCGGCTATAGGGCCGATATGATAAAACAAAGCCGCGACTGTATCTTGAGATCCATCAAATACAAATTTAACCGAGCAAATTTACAAAAAATACCACCTACGTGCGAAAATCTCTTTAACAAAGAACTGTTCACCTCTGTCCTAGAAAAAACTGGGGGAGTCAGTAAGTCATTCTGGCCTGCCCGAAACTCAGCGCCATCCCAAAAGCCCGCATGGTCCGGAGCGCAACCGGTACCTTCAAATAAACAACCCGCGCAGGGTCCATTAGATCCAAACCGCAATGCATTCGGTCCCTTTGGTAGAATACCATTTAATGCATCCACACCTGCGCAAGGTGCCTATTACCACTTCTACCCTCCACAAGGTGTAGTTCCGTTACCTATGTACCCTGCTACGCAAGGGTATAATAATGCGCAAGGAAATACAAAACGGTCCTCGCAGAAACGTGACAATAGATCAAACAGATTTGATTCTGGCAAATCATCACGGCACAGGTCTTACCAATATGAGCCTTCAGGTAAAGGTAACCCCAAGCAAGGCCCAAAAAGGTTTCGCTCGCAGCGAAAGTTTTGACTCGGGGCGTGTGGCAGTCGGTTAGCGAACTATGTCCAAGCCTGGAGAGACCTGCATGCCCCCGAAACGATACTAAAGGTTATAGAGGGTTACAGAATCCCATTCCAACAAAAACCACCGCTCTTAGTACCGCGGCTACTAAGCCACAAATATCAAACCCCGACCTCTCCTCAGATGTCAGGTGCAGTACAAAAGATGTTAGATTCGGGAGTTCTAGAAAGCGCACAGCTGTCTCCGAGCTTCGTATCTCCTATGTTCCTCTCCCCAAAAAGCGATGGTTCGATGCGACCTATATTCAACCTTCGAAATCTGAACAACTATCTGATAGTGTCAAAATTCCGACTGATAAACATGCAAAGGCTTCCAGATTTCCTGCAGACGTTCGATTGGCTAGTAAAGATCGACCTCTCAAACGCATATTTTCACGTCCGAGTTCCCCCTTCGCACAGGAGGTTTTTGAGGCTGATTTACAACCAACAAATACACCAAATGACGTGCCTTTCGTTCGAACTAGCGACAGCGCCGAAAGTATTTGCGATGCTGACGAACTGGATTGCACAAACCCTGAGAGACAGAGGAATCAGGATCGTAACATACTTGGACGATTTTCTTTTGGCCAGTCAAAACAAACATCTACTGTCCTTTCATGTGCAGCACACCGTAGATCTATTAGAAGGGCTAGGTTGGCAGATAAATTTCGAAAAGTCCATACTGTCTCCTCAAACTTGCCTGGAGTTTCTGGGTATATGCTGGGACCCATGGGCTGGACTAAAATGGCTGCCGGTAAAGAAATTTCAATCCTTTGTAAACAAAATCAACCCCATTCTGACTCGAAAAACTGCCAACCTCAAAGAAATACAAAGAGAAATACCTCATAAACTTTGCCAGCTTCCCTGTACCTCGCGGTTGGTTAAATCACCGCAACCTCCTGCTTTTTTGAAAAGATTTGTTAATTTTCGAATCTTTTCACCGTTTACTGGTACCTACCACAGTACTGACAGAACTAAGATGGTGGATAAGGAATCACAATGTGAGATCTCAACTACATTACCACTTCTTAACAACAGACGCGTCCGGGTTAGCTTGGGGTGCCCGCTTAGACAACATTCAAATGGGGGCCCGCTGGTCAGCTCAAGAACTGAACCTCCACTCGAATCAAAAAGAAATGCTAGCTGTGCTTCGGGTACTACAAAGACAATCCTACTATTTAAAAAACCGCTCGGTGATGCTTCTGAGCGACAACAAAACTGTCTTGTCGTACCTCAAGAAGGAAGGCGGGTCAAAATCATCCAGTTTTATGCATACGACGAGGGAAATATTCACGATTCTGGAGAAAGCCCGAATCAATCTCGTAGCCTATCACTTACCTGGGAAATTCAACAATGAAGCGGACCGGTTATCCCGACTTCAAGCCCCGCCTGAGTGGCACCTACTCCCACAAATAACTTCTGTTATCTTCAACAAATGGGGAACTCCCTGCATAGACCTGATGGCTTCCAAGACGGCACATGTAGTTCCTCGCTACGTCAGTCTAGACTGCACAGACAAAAATGCGTACTTCCACGATGCATTCAGCCAGGAATGGGTTTTTTCCCTAGCGTGGATATTCCCACCTCCATTTCTGATACCCAAAGTCCTAACTCACCTAAATACGGCCAAAGGGATCTACCTAATTGTAGCTCCGATCTGGGAGAAAGTGTTCTGGAGGCCGGACATCAAGAACAGAGCCGTGTCACTGCCATTCACAATGCACCGCCTTCACCAAGTCCTAATGGACACAACAACGGGTCGCCCACCACCGAAAGTCCACGAGATGTCCCTGCAAATATGGAGATGTGGGGGTGGAGTGTGAGCCTAAGAGATTGGACACCGCAACAAAAGGAGCTCCTAATATCAGGTTGGCGTGATTCCTCTCTAAGAACCTACAAAAACGCATGGCATAAATGGCTAGAGTGGTGTTTTGGTCATAATGTTACGTCATCTAACAACCCCACTGGTTCGCAGTTTGCTAGATTCTTGATCGACCTGCACTTAAAATATAAACTAGCAAATCGTACAATTTTAGTGTATATGTCAGCAATCTCAACTCTTTGTAACCCCGAAAGTTCTGACCGCCTAAGTGATCACGTCCTGGTCAAAAAAGTGCTGAAATCAATATCCCTGCGAAACCCAAAAGTAATTTCTAAACCACCAATTTGGGACGTTGATGTGCTACTCTCATGGCTCCTGAATGGCGACTGTGATACGAGTAATTTATTCCAATGCTCTAAATGGGCAGCCTCTATTTTGCTCCTCTGCTCCGGTTGCAAAGTGCATGACTTGACATTACTTGCAATCGATGACAGCCATTATGAAGTGTCGGATGACTATGTTGTTTTCTGGCCTAAGTTCGGTTCAAAGACCGGTAACTCAGACACCAGACAATCAGGGTGGCGTCTCATTTGTAACAAAAATCAGACTAAAATCGATCCAGTCTACTGGGTCAAACAAGTGATACAACTATCGTCATCAAGACGAACACTTTGTGAGTTTGTGACAGTTCCAATTTATTTCTTACAGCATGTGGAGCTCCAAAAACCGCGTCTCGTACGGTAATATCACGTTGGGTACAGAAACTTCTCCTTGAAGCCGGCATCAGGGCCACCCCGGGGAGCAATCTCCCCGCGGTAGCCTCGAAACATTGGACCCTAAACTTTCCAATTGAAGACATCTGGAGGACATCTCGAAACTGGAGGACCGAAAAAACCTTCAAGCAGTTCTATTGCCGTGAAATTCATCCGAGCCCGACACAGACCCAAAATTGGGTATCGGCTACCTTTGCACCAGTGAACTGATTATACCTAGTGATATTATAGTGATTTGTGATCAATAACAAAGTTTCGTTTTACTATACAATCAAGAATGTTATTGTTATTTTAATTTTATCATAAATACCTAGAATAAGTATAATTTGTTTCTTACAAAAATTTAATAAAATATAGCTCCTGTTCTCCATATATACTATTTTATTTTAACTACTGCAATCGCATAATAAGGGAGGTACAGGTACCTACCTGAATTACATAACTAGGCTTAACCAGCTAGCTACTACTGCTGATAAAGCTTTGTTTACCTGAATACTTCTAGTACATTACGTTTCAGTATTATTTGCATAAATTTAATCGTAGGTACTATATAAAAACTATTAGGGTTCCTTATTGACTACAGAACCCTAAAACGCTACATCGACGGTTAAGAATCAAATAGAGTTATTTTCAAAAAGTCAATTTTACAGGAGACGAAAAAAAACGTTTATTTTTTTTATATTTATTAAATCTTAAAATCCAATTATGGCATTATACATAAAAATTAACTATGTTTTCAATGTTGATAAGCATTTTTATTTAATGTAAAGGTTAGTTGGATTTTTGGGAGATAGCACATTTTGATTTCAGGTTTAGTGAAATCTGTACCATTTTGATGCAGATAGCAGGTTTTTCATGGTAGATAGCACCTTTATTTCTTGGACTTTAGTGAATTATGTACAATTTTGTTGCAGATGCCAGGTTTGCTAATAAAACTTTTTCAATCAAAAGTACTCTTTTATTTATAAAGATGACACACAAATGAAACGATACTCAAACATATCTTAAACTATGAAAAGGGAACACAAATTGCAGTCAAATAATCAGCAAACATGAAAAAGAAAGAAAAATCTGTCTTTATTGAGTCAATTCTGGGCACAAACCGCTAAAACTAAATTTGTACTCAGATAATTTATCCATATGGCATTGTGGATACGGTGTATCCATCAATTTTTCTTTTTCAATAAAAAGGAGAAAAGCCACAAAAATAATTTGGAATTTAAATCTGTAAAAATCACCTTTTTTAAAACACAAACGTCATTTTTTGTCCACCTGTACTCGTGTTTTTATTTACCAAAATTAAGTTCCCTACAGTTCTGTTGAGCTGTACAAAGAAAAATAAATTTACAATATAATCAAATAGGTTTTATAAATTTTATAATTATTTAAATGTAAGTTTTTAATCAGTGTAGGGTAAAAAATCGTAGAAACAGTGTCAATCTTGAGGCAATACTGACATTAGCTGTTGAAGGTGGTTATATTTTGTTTTATTTATAGGTAGTTTGTTTTGGTGTAGTGGTCTATAAGCTTTTGATGAAGATTGCCTTGATAAAGATTGCTTTTGGCCTTGGTGGTAAGTTTATCCAATCATCATCGTGATTTAGTTTGACTTTGATAATATTTTCACGTTCGTACATTATCTGACTTATATCCACAACCTGAGGGTCCCCTGCCTTTTTACCAGGGCGGACACTTTTGTACACATGCGTTTTATTGTCTGCGTAGTCTTTTATCAAGTCAAAATTTACGCAAATGGTTTCATATGGGTTCTTTTTACGCGCTTTTCTGGTTAGCTTGACGTAGTCGCTGGGTAGATAAATTTCCTTGTTTTTTGTTTTCCGTTCAATAGCACTGTGAACCGAGTCACATTCCATTTGAGTGTGACCAGGCTCTAAGAATTTTTGTGTAATTAACACATTGTATTTAGTGCTGAAATTCAACAGTGCGTTGGCTAACACCGTGTTTCTGTTTTGGTAAGTACACCCGTATGGTTCCCGGCTAAGAATAGGACCATACCATCTCTTTCAATGGGTGTCGTAAGAGGCGACTAAGGGACTAAAAACCGCAGGATGGGCAGCAGTGTCTTTCCGTGCATTGCAACACACCTGCAATCAAACTGCGATCGCCAACTCGCCCGCCAAGCGTGGCGATTACGGCAAAACCCCCCTATGAAATCCACACCCAGAAAACGGCCCCTAGTCCCCAGCGGCCCCGCTATTCCTAGCTCCGGTAGCAGTCATGGTAACGGCGGGGCGGGGGGTGCGAAGAATCCCCGGCAGATGCCAGGCTACCAAACCCAACGACCTTTGGCCCTGGCAACTTACAACACGCGTACACTGCGGACTGACGAGAAACTTACAGAACTCGAAGAAGTATTGAGCAGGTTACGGTGGGATATCGTAGGTTTATGTGAAGAGAAGGAGAGGACACCATGATCCTTAAATCCGGAAACCTCTCTATTTCCGGGAGGGCAACCAACAGTCCCAGGGTGGTGTCGGGTTTCTCGTCCACAAGTCCCTGATTAACAATATGGTCCAAATCCTGAGCGTTTCGACAAGGGTAGCATACCTTATACTCAGAATCACCAAACGGTATTCGATGAAGGTCATACAGGTATACGCGCCGTCTACGGAACACTCCGACGACGAGGTAGAGACTATGTATGAGGACATCTCTACAGCCTTAAATAGCACCAGGACCCATTATACAGTTGTTATGGGGGACTTTAACGCGAAACTGAGCAAACGAAGCGATGGTGAGCTGAGAGTGGGGCAATTTGGATATGGAGTAAGAAATGCACGTGGCCAGATGCTGGCTGACTTTATGGAGAAGGAGAGCCTCTTTATGATGAACTCCTTCTTCAAAAAGTCAAAACAGCGGAAGTGGACATGGTTGCATCCGAATGGCGTTACAAAAAACGCGATAGACTTCACCTTGTCGACAAGGAAGCAAATACTCAATGATGTCTCCGTGATCAATTCAGTCAAAACAGGAAGCGATCACCGGATGGTCAGAGGCACATTGAATCTAAAGACCAAGCTAGAAAGATGTCGACTGATGAAGTCTACGCTCCGACCGGCGCCCATCCAGCTCCAAAACCCCGAGAGCTTTCAGATCGAGTTGCACAATCGTTTCGAATGCCTAGGAGACTGCGAGAATGTGGACGATTATAATAACAGGTTCGTGGAAATTGTTCAAACAGTCGGGTCTAAGATTTTTAAAACTCGCCGTTCAAGCAGAACCAAAAAATCTCCGACTTCACCAGCAACCTCATGGAAGAAAGACGCAGATTGGTTTTGCAGTCCTCTGAAGACGCTTCACAGTATCGGCAACTAAACAGGCAGATCTCTAAGTCCCTAACTCGCGATTTACGCCAATATAATACAAATTGTATTAAAGAGGCGATTGAGCACAACAAAGGCTCAAAAGTGTTCGCGAGAGATCTGTCTGTTGGACAAAGCCAACTGACCGAGCTGAAGACTGAGGATGGCAGGACCATATCGTCTAGACTGAGTTGCTGGAAGAAATTGAGAAGTTCTATGGACAATTGTACAAGACCACACGTTTGCCTGTCAGCGATCTGGCTGAAGACCCAAGAGCCAGACTAACCCGACACTATACCGAAGATATCCCGGACGTCAGCCTGTACGAGATTAGAATGGCTCTCAAACAGCTCAAGAACAACAAGGCACCGGGTGATGATGGAATTACGGCTGAACTTCTGAAAGCAGGTGGATCACTGGTACTAAAAGCTCTTCAGAAGTTATTTAATTCTGTTACACTCGAGGGACAAACGCCTAAGGCATGGCACAGAAGTGTGGTCGTGCTTTTCTTCAAAAAGGGTGACAACACCCTGCTGAAGAACTACAGACCCATCTCACTTCTGAGCCATGTCTACAAGCTGTTTTCGAGAGTCAGTACGAATCGTCTCGCACGCAGGTTTGACGACTTCCAGCCTCCCGAACAAGCCGTTTTCCGAAAAGGCTTTAGTACCATAGATCAAATACATAACTACGCTGCGGCAGATTATACAGAAGACCGAAGAGTATAATCAGCCACTATGCTTGGCGTTTGTGGACTATGAGTAAGCCTTTGATTCAGTCGAAACCTGGGCTGTGCTACAGTCTCTCCAGCGGTGCCAAATTGACCATCGATACATCGAGGTGTTGAAGTGTCTGTATGAAAACGCCACCATGTCGGTTCGCCTCCAGGACCAGAACTCGAAACCTATCCAGTTGCAGCGAGGGGTGAGACAGGGCGACGTTATATCCTCCGAAACTGTTCACCGCCGCCCTGGAAGATGTTTTTAATCTTCTGGACTGGGGTGGACTCGGCATCAATATCAACGGCGAGTACATATCCCACCTCCGATTCGCTGACGATATCGTGGTCATGGCTGAGACTATCGAAGACCTAAACACAATGATCGATGGCCTCAGTTAAGTCTCTCAACAAGTGGGTCTTAAAATGAACATGGACAAGACGAAAATAATGTTAAATGTCCGTGTCGCACCCACTCCTCTAAAGGTTGGAGACTCTGCACTGGAAGTTGTTGACGAATATGTATACCTGGGACAAACAGTCCAGCTAGGTAGTTCCAACTTCAAGAAAGAGATCAATCGACGAATCCAACTCGGCTGGGCAGCGTTCGGGAAGCTTCGCAATATCTTCACGTCCCAAATACCGCAGTGTCTCAAGACTAAGGTCTTTGACCAGTATGTGATGCCAGTGATAACTTACGGAACTGAGACATGGTAGCTTACTATGGGCTTCATAAGAAGGCTCAAGGTCACCCAAAGGGCAATGGAGCGTGCTATGCTCGGAGTTTCTCTGCGTGATCGAATCAGAAACGAGGAGATCCGCAGGAGAACTAAAGTAACCGACAAAGCTCACAGAATCGCTAAACTGAAGTGGCAGTGGGCAGGGCACGTAGCTCGTAGAACAGATGGCCGATGGGGCAGTAAAGTTCTCGAGTGGCGACCGCGCACCGGAAAACGTATCGTATTAGTAAGATAGCAGATTATAGCAGAAAAATTCAAGTAAAAGAAGATTGTCATTTTTGTTATTAGTAAGATAGCAGATTATAGCAGAAAAAAATGAGTAAAAGAAGGTGGTCGTTTTTGTTATTAGTAAGATAGCATATTAACGCAGAAAAATGCATGTAAAAGAAGATAACCGTCGACATGTAAATACCACTACAAGTAAGCACTATTTAAAAAAAATTAATCTCTTGATCACATTGGCTGTCAATAACATTGACTTTTCATCATAACTTCTCCACCAGGCTATAACAAACACGTTTCAATTCATAGGCTTTCGAATGACGGTACAGTGAGTTAATAACAGCGTTTTACCTACCAATAAAACGCTTATTAACAACTTACCTAATTCGAAATCCTAACTTCAATCCTGCCTGGAATAATTTCGCATGCAATAAGACAGACACTGACCGTCTGCCATAAGGCGAATATCACCACCTGGTGGGAAGTAAGAGAACTAGAAAATATCAGAGGTGGAATCTTAAGCATTTCCGGTCAAGTGTATTGTCGTTTCCGCCACAGTTCAGAAAACAGTGTTGCTATTCACAATTTATAGGCTTTCGAATAAGGTAAATAGTTAATAAGCGTTTTATTGATAGGAAAAACGCTGCTATTATTACTAGCATTAAGTACTCTACTCACAATTCAATTTCAATCTGAATTGAATCGTAAATTGGTGTGTAGCGTAGCACAGACTTAGTTTCCATGGGCAAAGGCACAGACTAACAGTGCTGCCAAATTAGGGTAATTTACCTTAGATTTAGAGTAAAAATTACTGAGTAGGGTAGTTTTTAGGAAAATCATTTTTTAGGGTAATTCATTTACTTGGGGTATTTTTTGGGGTAATTATCAAAGGAAGATAACATCATATCTGCTATTCGAATAAGTAAATTCACTCCACGTATTCCACTCATCCAACTTTTTTGTCCAATTTATTTGATCTTTCTATCCAATATTCATTCTCCCTTCCACTCGTTTCCCGTCCCAAAGTCGATCTCTACCCTAATAGGGTCTGATAAAATACAATTACTAACATTACTTTACTATTTTACGTAGTGTATCCAAACATACAGGCAAAAACAATGAACGAAGAACTTATGCATTTATGAAGGATTTCAGATTTTTATTCCTATAAGATACTAGAAAATTAATATTTTTGGCTCAAAACTTGTTATGTATTTATTTTTGATATTTCCTTTGTTTCGACTTTAAGGTGATACTTCCATAAAATCCATTTTTGTAATGAAAATTACGTGCGAGTAAATTTAGCATTAGATGGTTTCGTAAACGCACCGACTTCGTGATTTTTTGGGATTTCATTGGACATCTAATATATAAAAATGAATCGCAAAATGTGTTGGTAACTACGAAGAACGTTGGTAAGCGCGTAACTCGAGAACGGCTGGACCGATTTCGTTAATTCTTTTTTTGTCGAGTTCGTTATTGTCAGGAGAAGGTTCTTATGTAGGGTAGGGTAGGGTAGTGTAGAGTAGGGTAGGGTAGTGTAGGGTGGGGTAGGGTAGTGTAGGGTAGGGTAGGGTAGTGTAGTGTAGGGTAGTGTAGGGTAGTGTAGTGTAGTGTATGTAGGGTAGGGTAGGGTAGTGTAGGGTAGGGTAGTGTAGTGTAGGGTAGAGTAGTGTAGGGTAGGGTAGTGTAGGGTAGGGTAGTGTAGTGTAGGGTAGAGTAGTGTAGTGTAGGGTAGGGTAGGGCAGTGTAATGTAATGTAAGGCGGTACGTAGTTCGCCGGGACAGCTAGTCTAATATATAAAAATGAATCGCAAAATGTGTTGGTAAGCGCATAACTCGAGAACGGCTGGACCGATTTCGCTAATTCTTTTTTTGTCGAGTTCGTTATTGTCAGGAGAAGGTTTTTATGTAGGGTAGGGTAGTGTAGTGTAGGGTAGGGTAGTGTAGGGTAGGGTAGGGTAGTGTAGGGTAGGGTAGGGTAGTGTAGTGTAGGGTAGGGTAGGGTAGTGTAGGGTAGTGTAGGGTAGTGTAGTGTAGGGTAGAGTAGTGGGGTAGAGTAGGGTAGGGTAGGGCAGTGTAATGTAATGTAAGGCGGTACGTAGTTCGCCGGGACAGCTAGTTTATTATAAAATGATTTCGTCGTCTAGTTAAGTGTTACGCGTTCAGGTCAGCAAAAGGGCAATGGAGCGTGCTATGCTCAGAGTTTCTCTGCGTGATCGAATCAGAAACGAGGAGATCCGTAGGAGAACCAAAGTAACCGACATAGCTCTCACAATTACAAAACTTAAGTGGCAGTGGGCGGGGCACATTGCTCGTAGTATTGCAGATGGCCGTTGGGGAAGTAAAGTTTTCGAATGGCGACCACGCACCGGAAAACGTAGTGTAGGCAGGCCTCCCACTCGGTAGACCGATGACCTGGTTTTCCAAAAGCCGAGGCTGGAAGTCGTCAAACCTGCGTGCGAGACGATTCGTAATGATTCTCGAAAACAGCTTGTAGACATGGCTCAGAAAAGAAATGACCCATCCATGTCTTAAGACATTGCGGTATCTGGGACGTAAAGATATTGCAAAGCTTCCCGAACGCTGCCTTGATCTCTTTCTCGAAATTGGACCTACCTAACTGGACTGTTTGTCTCAGATATACATATTCGGTAACAACTTCGAGTGTAGAGCCTCCAACCTTCAGAGGAGTAGGTATGACAAGGACGTTTGACATAATTTTCGTCTTGTCCATGTTCATTCTAAGACCCACTTGTTGGGAGGCTCTACTGAGGCCATCGAGCATTGTGCCTAAGTCGTCCATAGTCTCAGCCATTACCACGATATCATCAGCGAATCGAAGGTGGGTGATGTACTCGCCGTTGATATTGATGCCAAGTCCACCCCAGTCCAAAAGCTTGAAAACATCTTCCAGGGCGGCGGTGAACAGTTTCGGAGATATAACGTCCCCTGTCTCACCCCTCGCTGCAGCTGGATACGTTCCGAGTTTGGATCCTGGAGGCGAACCGACATGGTGGCGTTTTCATACAAACACTTCAGCACTTCGATATATCGATAGTCAATTTGGCACCTCTGGAGAGACTGTAACACAGCCCAAGTTTCGACCGAATTGAAGGCTTTCCATAGTCCACGAACGCCAAGCATAGTGGCTGATTATACTCTTCGGTCTTCTGTATAATCTGCCGCAGCGTATGTATGTGGTCTATGGTACTAAATCCTTTTCGGAAACCGGCTTGTTGGGGACTGGGGAGGCTGTAATTCGTCAAACCTACGTGCGAGTCTCGAAAAACAGTTTGTAGACATGGCTTAGAAGTGAGATGGGTCTGTAGTTCTTCAGCAGGGTGTTGTCACCCTTTTTGAAGAAAAGCACGACCACACTTCTGTGCCATGCCTTAGGCGTTTGTCCCTCGAGTATAACAGAATTAAATAACTTCTGAAGAGTTTAAGTACCGGTGTACCACCTGCTTTCATAGGTTCAGCCGTAATTCCATCATCACCCGGTGCCTTGTTGTTCTTGAGTTGTTTGAGAGCCATTCTAATCTCGTACAGTCTGGGATATCTTCGATATAGTGTCGAGTTAGTCTTTCAAAGTTCTTATGGTGCATTAAGAGGACTGTGAACCCACGGCGAAAATTCGACTTTTCATACAAACGGCGATAAAGTTTTTCACCTCTTAAATGTTAACCGATTTGGACCAATTTTTGATGGGTTGTCAGTCAGAACAAAAGCTAAGCTTATTCGTTTCGTTTTTTAAATTACTGATTTTAAAATAAAAAAAATGGCCGAAATTAGTTTTGTATGAAAACACGTGAACGAAAATAAAATTAAACTTATTAACTTTATCGAAAACACAAAAACGTATAAGCTTAGATTTTGATCTGACTGACAACCTATCAAAAAATGGTCCAAATCAGTTAACATTTAAGAAGTAAAAATTAATATAGCCGTTTGTATGAAAAGTCGCAGCTTCACAATCCTCTGCCTCTAATATTCAATTTAACTATGTGATTAATGGAAGATGGAATGATTGGCGTAGAATATAAATTGTCTCTGTGCACGAGTTCATCGCCACCTAGCGTCCGCAACTTTGTGGGCTCTGACGTTTTGACATTTAATCACGACATTATGACAAAAAATATTCTTATAATCCAAAGTTATTAATTTTATTTCCAAAATAACTGTGATATCTTGATTTGTGTAGAGAAAGGTTTGTAAAATAATTTTTGGTCATTCAAATCAAATGAGGTAATTAAAATTTATTAAAAAAGTTTGTTTTATTTTGAATAAGTCAGGGTTTGTTTATTTAATTTTTAGTTGTAGTTTTACTGTAAAACAAGAAAATAAAGCAACTTTAGTGGTTTCATTTAATAATAAAAAACATAGTATGTATGTAGTAGTTCATGTATCGCTAGTGATAAACTAAATATCGTTTTCAGATCGAAATGAGTATTATTTTAAGGAATTACAATTACCCAGTACTTCGCACCCAGCGAATACTCATACTTCAAAACACTCCCCTACTGGATGTGTTGCTGTACACATGTGTAATCCACTCTCAATATCAATTAGTTTAAAAAATCTAACATCCCCCAGAATCTTCTGTGTTCAGCGGTGAATGTTATGGTATTTTCAAAGTAGTCGAATATTTTTTAGTCATGAAACTTAAAAATCAATAATTTTTAGATTCGCTTTCGCTAAGCTCTTTACAAACCCTTAATCATTTCCCATTTACCTCAAAAAATCACTACCCCGTAGTGTATTCTATGAGAGATATTCTTAAAAAAAAATACGACAAAGGTTATCTTGTTTCTTTCGCTTGGATGCCCGGACATTCCGGTATCACTGGTAACGAAAGTGCAAAAATACTCATAATTGCAAATGATGCTGTTGAGTGTGGTGATATATTATTTCCATACATAATATATTCCATTACATTTTCTTTTTCTGTCCTCTTTTTCAACGTGACTTTTTCCTTTCTTAACTTGCATTCCTCAACATTCCGTTCCCAACCTAAATATCCTATCTTCTCCCCAAAATTACTAAACCTTTTTGATATGTTTATCACAATGACTTCTACATTACTGGCGTAAGGACCCGGCCAACGCGCGCGACTAATGCTCCCAGCGAATTGGTGCGAAAATCAAAAGTTTCGCACACTCACGACTCAGTCGTTTGCGGGAAATTGCAGAGTGTGGTGAAAATATGTTCCATATAAAAATGCCTTTTTGTGTTGTTAGAGGCTGTAAAAATCATAAAAGAAAGGCTAAAAAGAAACATGGGATATATTATCATCGTTAAGTAACCTTACATTGTATTTTTCTTGTAAACAAATTATAAATAAACGCATTTTTAAAGCGACAATTCTACCAAGGTCCTTTTAGCGCGGCACTGACGTCAACTCTCGCCCACGCTAGTTTGTAGATGTCAGATGGCGCTGCTTTTTGCATGTATGAAGAAAATTTGAGTTAAACATGGAGACGGGCGGTTCCTTCTGTCCAAATCTGTGGTTTATCATCTTTTATTTTACGAATAATCTCAAATTACTTAATATTTGTTGTTATTTCTTTCGTTATACCGTGACCGTCTCCGTAGCTCAGAGGCAAAGTTCACTGGCTTTACACAGGAGGTCGCGGGTTCGATTCCCGGCGGGGTCAATTGTAAGACTCGGTTTGGTTGGTGGTAGGGCATTTTTTAAGCCCGCCTGGCTAGCTACCGCCATCTTATCTAAGTCTTGCCGCCAAATATCATTGGTGTGTTCCGGCATGAAGATAAGAGAGCCAGTTCCCCATTGCGTTGGGGAATCTTGGTAAGCCCGCTTCCATCTTCGGCAACATTGTCACTTACCACCAGGTGAGATGTTGTCAAGGGTTTACCAATTGTGAATAAAAAAAAATACATTCTTCTTACTATATCATTGATATTTTTTCCGGATTCCGTATTTTTGCTTTTCTTTTTAAATTTCCATTTCTCTTTAAATAAAAACAATTATGTTTCTTTGTTTTTTGTTTCAATATTATATTACTGATTGAGGTATAGATAGATATAACACTCTTCAAAGCACGAAATATTGATATTACACATTGCTTAAGACACTGTTATAAAAAAATTGTGGTTGAATCAATTATTTTTATTCACAAACTTTAGGTAAACGTAGACCAATTTTTAATGTCATGAACTACATCCCGGGACACATGTCCCAAAAAAAAATGTAGTAAGGAAGTCTGCAATTTTCGTCTCTGTTCCTCGAAGTTTAGGTAAATAAGCCCTATCTATTCCTATCTCAATCACAAATAAAAAACCGTCACCTTGTAAAACTTTTATTTTCATTTTCATGAGTCAAGTCAACCCTAGCGCTAGAATGCCGTATGGTCGCCGCCAGCAATTCGCACGCCACCCGTGTACGTAGTTATACCCGCTAAGTCGAGGGTTTTATTACCCATCTTTCCGTGTATTGTCTGACAGTGGGAAGGAGTATGTAAATATACGCGTAGGTATTTCGGTTTTGTAAGGAAGTGCAGTATCTGTTACGAAGAAACTAGTTTTTCAACTGTGGTAAAAATGCTATCATTTTGCAGGTGTCTGTAGGTGAAGTTAGTTATATAGTGCCAGTGAAAAAAATGATACTGAAAAATACTGAAAACTGTGAAAGAAAAGTTACTAAAGACGTATACACCGAAGACAAGGCGGTATGGCTAATGAACCCTGGAAGCCCCCTGATAAGAGCAAAAAAAAAAATGGTTTATTAGATCTGTGGGTAAATGCTCTTTGGTGGTGGGTGAAGGCAAGCTTTTGTGGCGGGGCCTATTCGTACGGCGCAAAATCAATATAAACACTCTAACAAAGAGAATGTAAACACTCTTGCAAAAAGAATGTAAACACTCTACAAACAGTTGTTTTAATGTTGGTATACTTGTCACTAGAGCTGGAAAAACCGGAACTTTAAGGACATTCATCTACGATTCGCCCGGGTTTTACTACATGCGCTTTGTTATGCAAGGGCAAAGGAGCATTCTAAAAAGTAGCATCCTTACTGATATTAAAAATGTGTTTGTTTGTTACCTTTTCACGCTTTAACGCCTTGACCAATCTTTATGGAATTTGGCATGCAGGTAGCCTGTGTCACGGGCGGGGAAGGACATAGGCTACTTTTTATACCGGGAAAATAGCATAATCTGATGCAGTTCCGGAGGGAACTAAAAAAATACTCGATTGTTGTGATTTTTTGCACAGAGATGGTGGAGTAGGTGGGAAACGACATATTTTACTAATCACCCTTAAAGACAGTCATAAAAACGATGTCCACGCGGGCGGAGCCGCGGGAAAAAGCTACTTACCTATAAATTTTTAAAAACCAATAACTAAAACTACGTAAACTGCGTTTTCGCAATCTACCCTAAACGAAGGAGTCCCCCAACTCTAATACTTCCACATCCCCCTCGAATCCCGATAGTATGATTCGATTTTGGTAGTTATAGAGAATTTCTAATCAAAGATGACCTTACAGGTTAAATTTGAAAATTCAATTTCTCTAAAAGGGAGGATTCACACTCCCCCCTTCTAGAGAGGGGTTTATACCACTCTCCCGGATTCTCCCGCTCCCCCCCCCCCCCCCCCCCATTTAAGGGCATTAAGCTAATTCCGTACTAGATTTCTTGTCAAAGATGACCGCATAGAATATTTTCAAAATTAATTTTATCTATTATGGGAGCGAGGTAATGCACTCTCCCCTTACCGCACTCCCCCTAAACAATAATTTTTGAAAACTATATTTTCTAAATCTGGTAACAGTATAGAGTATAGGTCATCTTTGGTATTATGGTAGTATATTATACATATAGTATTAAAGATAACCTTACCCACTAACTATTGAAAGATTTATTACACGTATACATAATGCGTAGCCCCCGCCGATTGGTTCAGTCTGGTTTGATTGAATATACCACCCCTCCTGTGGCAGATCTACCGTGGTTTTCTTCTCGTTGCCCCCGAAAGGGGCTACGGGGAAAGGTTCCCGAGGCGAGGCCTCCTTATCGCATCACGATGAGCGGGTCCTTGGGTGGGCGTAGGGGCCTTGGCAGCCGCTCCAGCCCCGGCTGGGCCGAGTAACTGCTGGAGTACTCCCAGAGCTTGCAGGAGGTCGCTCTGGGAGGGCACGGCGGTGGTGTTGGCGGCAGTGGCGGCGGCGGAAGCGGGGGCTAGGGGCCTCTTCCTCCTCCGGCGGTTACGTCACTTTTTTCGGCTGGGAGCGACTGCGGCGGCCGAGCCGCTCAGCACGGCGGGCGCTGCTGGTGCGGCGCGCTCAGCGGTGGCGGCGGCGGGCACTTCAGGGCGAGGGGTGGTGGTTATCCGGGCGACTGTCCCGGGCCCCCATGTTCCGGAGCTCCCTGCGGAACACCGGGCACGAGACGTGATTGGCAGGGTGCGGGCCCGCGCAGTTGGCGCAGGTCGCTAGGTCCTCCCGCGGCCGTGGGCAATCCTTGGCAGCGTGAGAGTCACCGCATCGGACGCAGGCCAGCGGGCGGTGGCAGCCGTGGGAGGAGTGACGAAATCCTTGACGTCGGTGGCACTGCGCGGGTCCTCGCTTGCCACGCCAGGCATCGATGGTGACGCCCGTCATGTGCAGGAGCTCCGTGATGGTGTAGAGGGCAGCAATGTTGGAGGTCCGCCGGATCTCACGTAAAAGAGGCATCCAGGGCGTCCTGCGCGCGCCCGGATGGCCTTTCCGTGCTCCGCGTCAAAGCCGTGCTCGGCTAAGGCAGCGTAGATCGCAGATCTACCAGTTACGAAAGTATAAATTTATAGCTCTCGCTGCTTAGCACACGTTCACCTACGATCCCTAGTCTTTTTTTTTATCAGTTGGCGCGGATAGAGGGCAGTCCCCGCCTTCGACGACTAACCTCAGCTGCTACGATTCGACCGGGTACCTGAGGTTTATTACGCATGGGCGAAGGGGCTGCCATTCCTGCAGCGCCAGAGCAGTCGCATTCCTAAATCGCTAATTGGTTGAAAAGTAGCATATCCTATAAAATTTCAAAAATCATTATCACAAAAACTGTGTAAACTGCGTCAAGGTCATTTCATGTTCAAGGTCAGGGTCAAGGTTAGGTTAGATTCAGAGTTCAGTGAGGGTCAAATGACTCATTCCGAAGGCGAAGCCCCATCTAACCGTTTCGAGCCCCAACAAACCTTCGGGATCCAAGGGGGATGTGGGAGTATTAGGGCGGGGAAAGCTTGAGAGTTCGACTTGAAATTGGAAAAAAAAACTTGAGCGTGCGAAGCGAGCGATATTAGATTCTGTCAGATTTGATTGATGATACTATCAAGAGCCTCCCCCCCCTCCATTGTTGACCTAAAAGTCAAAATGTAGGACTCTGGCTGGTTAGGTAGGACGAGTCCACTTCCTTAAGTTCTCTAGTGTTTTTTTTTTTTAATTGGGGGCGCGGAGGGAGGGCAGCCCCGCTTTCGGCGACCAGCCTCAGCCACTACGGTTCGCCTGAGTACCTGCTCTTTATTACGCAAGGGCAAAGGAGCTACCATTCCCGCAGTCCCGGAGCAGTCGCATTCCTAAATCGCTTAAAAGTAGATGAAAAGTAGAATAACCTATAAATTTAGAAAGATCAGTATGTCGAAACCTGTGTTTTCCGCAATCCACCCTGAGCAAAGGAACCCCTATATTTTCCCAGCTCTAGTACTTCCACGTCCCCCTCGGATCACGAAGGCAATGATTAAGATTTCGGTAGGTAATAACGAAGTTCTGGTCAAAGATTACCTTATAGTTAAAATTTTGAAAATTCATTTTCTCTAAATGGGGATCATTCACGCTCTCACCCTTCTCCCATGGGAGAGGTTTATCCCACTCTCCCGGATCCTACCCCCCTAAATTCCAGGGCATTAATCTATAGCCGTACCAGATTTCTTGTCAAAGATGATATAGAATATTTTCAAAATTCAATTTAACTAAGGGAGGGAAATAGCGTACTTCCCCTTCTTAGTTTACATCTGATTTACTCTCCCCCTAACCCGCCCTCTCAACGTCCTCCCCCCGAAACCAATACTTTTTGAAAAATATTTTTTCAGAATCTGGAAACAATGCAGTGTATACGTCATCTTTGGTAGTGTATTATATGAGACTAAAGATGACCTAACTCACCAACTTCGTTCCGAAAGATTTTTAATTAAGGGTCCGCTACAGGAAAACGTGGGGGTAACAAATTGAAATATTGGCAGATAATCTGTCAAGGTAATTTCAATACCAAGATCAGGGTCGAGGTTACGTTAGGTGCAAGGTTTGGTTAGAGTCAATTAGTAGCCCTCGCTATCCGTTTCGATCCCCAAAAAACCTTCGGGATCCGAAGGGGATGTAGGAGTATCACGGCGGGAAAAGCATGCAGGTCCGACTTGAGAGCAATATTAGTTTCAGTTAGGTTTGAATGATTATACTGTCAAGAGCCCCGCGAAGTGAGGCTCGCTCCCTTCCCCCCCCTGTTGCGCGTGCACCTCTCTACGTTTCCTAGTGTTTATCCGCACTCCACCCTTAATCGGCGGGCATTAATCTATTGCCCTACCTACTGTTACGTCAGTACTAATATATATTATACTTTGCTACTGTGTTGTGGTGCATAATATTTCGATGGTTATATGTACCGAGATATTTCGAGTTAAAAATGAGAAAACTTAATAATGATAGAGAAAGTTAAAAGACTCTTTTTCCTTTTGAACTAATTTATTGTGCCAATCGACAAGGAAACGCTTGTCCATTTTAATAACGAGCAGAAAAGAAGAAAGCATAGACATTACAGAATTTAAAAAATTCGGACCGAAGTTAGTGGGTTAGGTCATCTTTAGTCTCATATAATACACACCACCAAAGATGACATACACTAAATTGTTTATTTTGAAAAAAGTATTAAGTTTAGGGGGAGGCTGGGGAGGAGGTCCCTACGAGAAGGGAGTACGTTACCCCTTACTTCCTTTAAATAAAATTATCTGGAAACAATGCAGTGTATGTCATCTTTGGAGTGTATTATATGAGACTAAAGATGACCAAACCCTCCAACTTCGTTCCGAAAGATTTATAATAAGCGTAGCCCCCGCCAACAATTTTGATCAACAAACCTCCGGGATCCGATGGGAATGTGGGAGTATCAAGGCGGGGAAAGCATGCGGGGCTGACTTAAGGGCGGAAAACTTGAATGTCCTTAAAAGTTTAATACTTAGCACTTACTTTTACAATTCCATTATGAACAAAGGGACAAAAGTAGGTCCGTGTTGAATCACTGACTTCACTTTTTTTTATTCACAATTGGTAAGCCCTTGGCATCATCTCACCTGATGGTAAATGACGATGATGCCGAAGATGGAAGCAGGCTTACCTAGATTCCCCAACGCAGTACTCTTTAATATACTGGCCCAACGCAATGGAGAACTAATCACTGACTTCACTTTTTTAAGCTCTTGGCATCATCTCACCTGATGGTAAGTGACGATGATGCCGAAGATGGAAGCAGGCTTACCTAGATTCCCCAACGCAGTACTCTTTATTATACTGGCCCAACGCAATAGAGAACTGGATATCATATCTTCAAGCCGGAACACATCAATGTTGTTAACACTGATGTTTGGCGGCAAGACTTAGATAAGATGGTGGTAGCTAGCCAGGCGGGCTTAGAAAATGCCCTACCACCAACCAAACCGAGTTACAAGATGACCCCACCGGGAATCGAACCCGCGACCTCCTGGTTTAAAGCGAATGGACTAACCATTACGCCACGAAGGCGGTTGGTTTAGGTGTTGAAGCGTGAAAAGGTAACAAACAAACACATTTTCGCATTTATCTTCTATATGTTTAACCAATACGCCACGGTGGTGGTTGTGGTAAAGTTGTATGCACACAACTTTATACTTACACATAGGTTAATAATTTTCTTCGTCAAGATCAGGGATACAGGGATCAACCTTATACCCTATGCGGCTCACCCACCTCTCTGCTAAAATACTATGCCCATATGCCCTCAATAATTTACTTTGCAAGAGGAGCCGAAATGGGGTGTCAAAATAAGTAATAAACAAATGAAAAAATAAAAATGGGCATTTTTATTCAAATGACAAGCACTCGTAAGTAATCAATTAACAAAAGTAAAACATACAGTACATAAGTGATTCCTTGGCTTCTCAGTGCACAACGGAGATCATTTTCAACATTTGTAGTCCCTTTCTTTGTTTCGTTTTTATTCCCAACAGCATTGTAATACCACTTTCACAAAGATAGGTAGGTAGTTGATAATGGTAAAAGAATACAAGGAATATATACTTGGTATTCACAAAGATTGTATCAGCGGAAAGATGTCCACTGCTGGACAAAGG
Organism: Coleophora flavipennella; assembly: GCA_947284805.1. Classification (NCBI taxonomy): domain Eukaryota; kingdom Metazoa; phylum Arthropoda; class Insecta; order Lepidoptera; family Coleophoridae; genus Coleophora; species Coleophora flavipennella. Next base: position 2,010,173 of record OX369279.1, on the reverse strand, counting down.
TCTCCCCCAAGGATTTCCACAATGACCGGTCCGGCGCTGCCCCCATCCAGAGGCTTCCAGTGGCCTTCACCAGGTCGTCGGTCAACTGAGTGGGAGGCCTGCCTATGCTACATCTCCAAGTAGTATTCACAAAGATGGCTAGTTGATAATGGTAAAAGAATACAAGGAATATATACTTGGATCTACGCCCCTAAAAGAGGAGCATCTCATTTCATTGGTTGGAAATACATGTTACAGATCTTTATGCAGTTTGAAATTAAGGCACCATCAGTTTGAGCTTTTAAATTTAACAGAAAATGATGGATTTTTAGGTACTGGTTCGGCAAAACCTATTAGGTCCTAGTACTCTGTGGGCAGATGAAGTGGCTCACATTGACTTCCAGTTCCTCGTTTGGTGAAAATAACAGTTCCACTCTAATGTACAATATTGTTGCTTGTTCTTGTCCACTCACAATCATTTCATTCTGCCGTTACTGTACCAACACCAATTCCAGGTCCAACTTGCAGTCACACTATAAATATTATTGTTGTTGGGTGGGACGCCTGCGGGGTTCAGGCAAGTGTTCATGTCTAAGTGGAATCATTGCATCCTATTCCCATGGTGGTACGATGGTTACTGTGACCCCAGTGGCATCCCACCCTCAAACCTTGAACTCCTTCTACAGTACTCCGTTATGCAACTGATTTCCAGGTTGCATAGTTCCTCTTCCTTAATCCTATCGACAGTATACCTGAAATGGAAGAGAAATTTCATGTAAAATCTTAACTGTTTTCTCAGTTAAGATTTTACATGACAGAGCGTTCTAAACTACTAATTTATCAAGCCGTCTGTCATACATAAAGGATGGATTAGGCTCGAGTTATCACTGGCCCATTAGGACCATGTAGTTGAAACTTAAACACAGACAAATGAGAAAATTGCTGCTTACAGTAAGTACTTTAATGCAAGCAGCAAAGTTTAAGAGAAATTTACTAGGTACTTACACTTGCTTGCAGCAATCTGATAATTAATTACCTTAATTTATTAATTTGATGCGCCCAAAGCTGTTTGTTTGCTATTGCCACGACAGCACAGACAGATAGGCGTGTCTGGTAGGTCCGCTAAGTTGTGAAATTATTAGTAATTAGTTGTAGTAAAGTAAAACAGTTGTATTCTGTTTTTATTTTATTATCTTATCGTCTGGGCGACTAAAGAAACCAAAGAGTATAGAAATCACTAAGTTTAATCAAAACTAATAATATCGAGACACACGGCAGTGTGTCCGCCAAGTTCGAAATGAACAAGGCGACACCGGCCGTGAGTTTTATTACACAAACCATTTCGGGCAACTTTTGACCTACATACCAGTAACTTAAAATCTGTTTGACTTACACACTTGCGATTTCGCGTGTCTAGTAAGACCCACGCTATCACCTTAAATCCCAATTTTCATAAATACATCTTTTACCATTTTTGAGTTAATGACGTCCGAAAATCACTATTTTTATAACTCACTCACTGACTGACTGACGTATCAAAATTATAGACCACTTCCACGAGTTCCACGTAACTTAGAAACTTGAAATTTGGCATCGAGGTAAGTTATTACATTAGGCGTATACAAAAAAAAATGCGTAATTAGGGTTCCTTCCATTACCGACCACATTATAGACCATTTCCAGGTGACTTAGATACTAGTTTGGCATTTTGGTAAGTTAATAGGCGTATACAAAGAAAAAAGAGAACCAGCCAAGTGCGAGTCGAAATCACGAAATTTGTTTTCCGTACAGTGGTGGTGCAGAACACATGGGAATAATGATATAGACCACTTCCAGGTGACTTTTTAATTTGAGGTTTGGAATTGAAATAGGTTAATTGGACGCATTGAGTAAAAATTCAAAAAACTGGCATTGTTCAAAAAACTCTGGGCTTGCGCACCGAGGGTTCGGTACCACCAAAAATATCTTATATGTATGTGTATTACTTGAATAACGATTTTGTATTAATATTTTACAAAAAATAATGATATACCTACCAACAAAATATAAATGTGAAATGGAGCCAAGTTTGATATAAAAAAACACAGCGTTCTTAATGACTAGGTACCAAGTTTTATAGTGGCTCCTGAATAATGGCTATGGATATTAATTTTAGACTTCTCCAAATAATAGAGAATGTACAACGGTTTTCAGTTGGTTAGAAAAATGTGTTATGTTCTGTGTGTAAAATAAAATTGGATAGTGAAAACTTGCCAAGTTACACCATGTAGTAGCACAGAACACATTTTTTTAAGCAACTGAAAACCGCTGTACATTCCTTATTATTTGGAGAAGTCTAAAATTAATATTTCTATTTAAAGATGATTTAAGAACCACTATAGAACTTGGTACCAAACCTACCCATTCAGTCGTAATTTGTTGATATCGAACTTGGCTCCCTTTCACATTTATGTTTTGTGAAGCTTAAAATCAACTCCGTCTGGCTAGCTGGTCGGTGTGATGACGTCACGATACTCTGTCTGGTAACCCATAGCAACCCGTGAGAATAGCCACAACAAACGTCATTAGGGTTGACTTTTGTTTGTTTCTTAGTTGTCTAAAATTGTCAAAACAGCCAACATTCAGGAAAAAATATTGTAGAGTTGGAAGTTACCGATTCACAAAAAAACCACCGAAATTGGTGAAAAAATTGATATATTTTGTACCCAGAGCAACAAAAAAAATATTTTTTTATGGGTAAAAATTATCTGTGCCCCGTAGGAATAGCGGGCCACCGTAGTTCGTTACCCGTATTGTACGAGCTAATAGATGACGTTACGTAGTTTGCAGGCTATAGATCGTGTACAAATAGTTCCAATACATCAGTCCACGAACTACGGGGTGTACACTACAGGCTGCAAACTATCAGCCCGGGCAATAGTAGACGGACCGTGGAACACGGCCCGTATTACGTGTACTGAAGTGTTCAGGGGTGTAGTTCATGTAAAAGATTTGACCCCGTAGTCCATGGTCTACGCGAACATCAACTATAGCCCGTATTCCGCGGTACGCCATCTACAGCCTGTGCTCCGCGGTACTCAAACTACGCAGCGAGCAGCCACTTTCAAGGCTTAATTAACGAGCCCAACAGATTGTGTACTGTAGATTACGGGGGTGTAGTTCGTGTCTCAGGACATTGACCTTTGAGTGTTGAGTAAACGTCACATCCGTTGTTCTTTGAATGCGTTCATTAAAAAAAGTAATGAATTAAGGATTTTTGTCCCGTAAGTTAGTACGTTAGTCGTTATTCTTTTGCCCATTGCCTTAGATGTCATATTACTATTTTAGGTCGGATTTAAAACTTTTTGAGATAAGTAAGTTAGAAAGAACCACTAAGTTGGTGTGCAGGATTTAGAAGGGCCAAAACGTTAAAACTACACCGATTTAGGTAGTTTCAAAGAGTAACTTTTATCTATTCTGTGAGGAGTACCATAAACATACGTAGTTAGTTACGTAGTCTTGGTTGTTCCTTTCATACAAGCAAGCACATTAGTTGCCTGCCTCTTAATGTTAAAAATTTACACTTTAAAATATATTAGTCATAACTAAAGTTGAAAGTAACGGTGTAGTAGGTCTTTGGGATTTTTGATGTGTAACATCTTTGCTCTCGCTTTCCTGCAATTTGTGGGAGTGATTTCGTGAAATGGGACGGAAATGTGTCCCATTGTAACAGGAAGTCGCGTTTTTTCAGGCTTTAAAAGCGCGGAAAAGGCAAAGGTATCTATGACCACACAGCCTAGTCTGCCGTATCTTTGCCGTCCTTTTTTCAGGCTTTAAAAGCGCGGAAAAGGCAAAGGTATCTATGACCATACAGCCTAGTCTGCCGTATCTTTGCCGTCCTTTTATAAAGTATTTTGTCACATGTTACACATCATATGCGAGTACTGTAGGTCTCGCTCGAATTTTTTTTCTATCGAGCCAAAGCTGCTCAATCGTGTTTCTAATAGCTTTTGACTTTAAGGAAACTTTTATCGCCGTACGCTTGTTTTGGTTTATTCTGAGATTTTTAGCAAAATTTGTTTGTTAATTACTGAGGTACGGAATTCACCATAAGTATTTTAATACTAAGAAGAAAGAAGGCGAAAGGCGCGTTCGCCCAGCTAAAACCTGTCTGGTACTCCAGCTCACCCGGCGCGGTGGATCAAGATCTATTCCATCGTTCGTAATGTCTGTTCTGCTGTGAGACATGGAAAGTGACGAAAGGGTGGACGAACAAACTGCAAGTGTTCGTTAACAAAAGCATATGGTCCATACTGATCATCTTCTGGTCGAACACAATCAGCAACGAAGGTCACTCGAAGCGCTGTCACCCAATCCCTTTAGAGCGAGAAATCGCTCAACGACAACGAGTGTGAATGGGGATAGGGACACACTGCCCAGAAAATAGGATAACTCTGCTAGGGTAACGTTGCGTTCACATGACAGATGAGCGGGAGTAGGCGGCCAGGCCGTCCGGCCCACACGTGGCAACCACCGAGCCGAACTGCTGGTAGCAGGGTTTCGCTGGAGCGTTGTAGAGGACAGTGAGGGATGGCGTCGATCCACGAAGGTCCTTTGTATGTACCACTAGGGAACCATAGGATGACGGCAACAAAAACAAAATAATAAGTACCTTAAACTCTTTTAATACCTATACAGATGCAGTAAATAAAATGTGATATTGGTGGATGACTAAAGGAAGATAAACTCACAGTCTTTGGACTGTTTATAGGTACAGTTATGCTGATTAATTACCTATGAGATGAGCAAGGAATTGAGCAGGTAGGTATAAATAGGGTCCCTAGAAAGTTGATCAATTTCATTAGTAGAATCAATAAGTAGCCAAGAGGTTACATTTTTAGTTACGTATACTTACTAACCAGTCATTCTATTATAAGTAGCAGTAATTTTGTGACATCACCATGAAATGCTTGACTTCCGTTAGGTACCATTGTGTTTTTTTTTAAATAAAATGCAATACTTACCAGGGTATTTCTTTATTTGCAATTTTTTCATATTAAACAAGGTGTTTTTAGGGTTCCGTGCCATATCACGGGATGTTACTACAATGCTGTCTGTTTGTCCTCAACTTTTAAAGGGCTGGTTTTTTACCAGAATAGGTAGCCGGCTGAAATTTTCACAGAATAAGTATGTGCTATTATGGGGGGATCTACTAGCAAATAAAAAAAAATAAAGTGGAAAATTACATTTGTTTCCACCTGTTCTGTTGACTGAACGATTGGGAATTTTAATGCACATATCGTTGTTTGTATAATTAGTTTTCATTGTAGTAAATAACTAAACAAAGGCTTAATTTAGTTTTGTAATGAGTTTGAAACTGCTCTTATTTTTTTACGTTTTTAGTATGTACATCGAAAACTAATTAAGTACTAATTAAGTAGCTAATTAAGAACTAGCTTGTTTCAATCTGTTTAAATTAATTTCTGAATCTTTAAATGCTAAAATCCCAATAATGGCAATGTTTCTTGATATGAGCAAAGCATCGGACTTTGTTCAATATGACCAGCTACTTTCTAAGCTAGAGTCCTATGGTATAAGAGGTAGAGGTTACGACTGGTTTAAAAGTTATTTGTCAAATAGAATACAATGTACATACAGATATTTCAAAAGTAACTTAAATAAGTGGGATTCTAACAAAGCAAAAGTACACATCTAACTTTCGTATAAATAACTCGGGAATTCCGCAAGGTAGTAATCTAGGGCCCTTACTGTTTCTTTTATACATTAACGACCTCCCAAAAGCAATGTCTCATAAATGTATACTTTTCGCGGACAATACAACTTTAATTATTAAATGCAAAGATAAAAAACGTATCAATTTGAAGTGGGTAGAGCCTTGGCTGATGCTGTCAAATGGTTGAAAAACAATAACCTTTACATTAATATAAATAAAACTAAGATATTACAATTTCACTCATATCAAAAAAAAACCTTTTTCTGGACATAAATTATAATAATAGTAAAATTGACGAAACTAATGGACTTAAATTTTTAGGCATACATGTTGGCAATCATTTGAACTGGAAGGACCATATTGACTCAATTTGCAAAAGACTGAATCGGTTTGTATTCGCGTTAAGAAGACTAAGACAAACAATCTCTATAGAAGCTGCTTTGACAGCCCACCACGGTCATGTATCGTCAGTCCTCAATTATAGTCTCTTACTATGGGAAAATTCTGAAGATGTCGATAGAACATTTAGATTGCAAAAAAAGTGTGTACGTGCTATTAATAATGCGTGGTTTATAGAAAGTTGTAAACCCCTATTTAAAAAACTAAATATTTTACCTTTGCCGTGCATGTATATAAGAAAAGTTTGTATGTTTACAAAATCTCACCCAGAGTATTTTCAATATCTTAGAGACGTTAGATTTCGTATACCAAGGGCTTAATATACACATTGGTTACAGCAACCTCCCTGCAAAACTTAAATATATAAACAAAATATTTATAATATGTGTTTGAAATATTTAATAAGCTTCCAGATGACATAAAACAATTACAAGGAATTAGACTTAAGAAAAAAATAACAGAATGGCTAATGCAATACTGCTTCTATAGTATTAGTGAATATAATAAATGAACTATAATAATAAAACTAATTTACCTTTAACCTGTTAAAATTTGCATACCATCTTTATGACGGCTGAATACATTTACAATTTTAACATTAAGATCTCCACATGTATGTATTCTGGCAAATAAAAATTTCTTTCTTTCTTTCTCTTTCTTAGCGCGAGTACGACTCACATTTGGCCGATTTTTAGGGTTCTGTACCCAAAGGGTAAAAACAGGACCCTATTACTAAGACTTCACTGTCCGTCCATCTGTCTGTCACCAGGCTGTATATTTCATGAACCGTGATAGCTAGACAGTTGAAATTTTCCCAGATGATGTATTTCTGTTGCCGCTATAGCAACAAATATACTAAAAACTAGAAAAAGTTAAAAAAATAATGGGGGTCTCCATACAAAAAACGTGTTTTTTCAAACATGAAGAAACTAGCGCCATCTAGTATGATGGTACGGACGGAACCCTTTGTGTGCGGTACTAACTCGCACTTGGCCGGGATTTATTATTTGTTGTTTTACTTGAGTATTAGTACTATAATAACCACACCAAGTTTAAGGCTTGTATGTATTACCGTTTTTACGATAGAGCTAAATCACATATACTCCTAAAGACCTTTAAAAACACGGTTTTTGTATGGAGAACCCCCTTATTTTTTCACTTTTTAATTTTTTTTGTATTTGTTATTATAACGGCAACTGAAATACACATTTTGTGAAAATTTCAACTGCCTTCCTATTACTGTTCATGAAATACATACCGCTGACAGACGGAAACACAGCGGAGGGCTAGTAATAGGCTCAATTCACACCGGGACGGCAGCGGCCGGCAGCGACGCGACGAGCACTTTCAGTGTAAAACAATTTTAAACTTTATCTTCATGCTTATAAATATTAGTAACTATCGTTTGAAAAGTACGAAAACGCCGCGCGGCTGCCCGCGGCGCCGCGAGCCACCGCGCGGCTGCGCGCTCCCTGCGCGCGCGTCCGCCCGCGACGCCGCGAGCTACCGCGCGGCGGCGCGGACGGCCGCGCGGCCGCGAGCGGCTGCGCGCGCTCGCCCCCATACAAACTATGGTCGAAGAGGAGGCCGCGTGCGGCTGCCAGCGGCCACGCGCGGCTGCCGGCGGCGGCGCGAGCCGGCTCCGACGGTATCTACTCGCCGCTGCCGGCCGCTCCCAGCCGCTGACGGCCGCTCCCAGCCGCTGCCGGCCGCTGCCGGCCGCTGCCGGCCGCTGCCGGCCGCTGCCGTCCCGGTGTGAATTGAGCCTTAGGGTCCCGTTGGTTACCCGATGGGTGTACGGAACCCTAAAAACGTACTTTGACATTTTTATAACATAAAATGATGCAAGTCTAGTACCTATTACATACTATTTCATTCAACCCTCATCAAGTCATCACATTATGGCCCTTTCACACGGGGACAATAGTCGAGACAATCCATTAAGCCAGGCCAGTAAGACAATGAAAAAGTATCGTCTAATGGCTCTTTTATACGGAGACAATAGCCGAGACAATCCAGTAAGCCAGGACAGCAAGACAATAGGACAGGACAATTGGAAAATCCTATGTCGTTTACACGTTGGCCTATGAATCCAGTCGCCAGGCCACTAAGACAATAGGACAGGACAATTGGAAAATCCTATGTCGTTCACACGTAGGCCTATTAGTCCAGTGAGTAAGGGACACACCGTTGGATTCATACGCTCTTCTCGCGATGGATAGATGTAAAACTGGTATGAGGGCGTTGTTAAAAAAACCGGGCAAGTGCGATTTGGATTCGCGCACGAAGTGTTCCGTACCATTATCTATAAAAATCACGTTTCTTGTATGGAAACCCCTTAAACTTATTTTTTAACATTAAGACTTTTGTTATCATTATTTGATGGCACGCTTAAGTTACTTACTCTGATGGAGTTCATGTAGACTCCAGAGCGATTATTATTATTAGCAATTCAATTCAATATCTTTATTCAAAATACACTCACCGGCAAATTTAGCGGAACATAAAAAAATATGTACGAAACGTTTTTATTTGAGATTACTGGTTGGTTATACTAGCCATATATTTTAGAAAGAATAATTTTAAATTAAGAAAAATGTTGATCGTCACTTTTTTTGCAATTCTTTCAATTATATTCCGTTTATTGACTGTCACGAACATTTTACTCATTACGGTTGAAGGCGATTCATTGAAATTGTGTTGTTTTTATTAAGGCAAACGGGATTTTTGAAACTTTTGCAATAAATTAGGACGCCTTTGAAATTAAGGAACGCATTATGCCTGATTAAACACAGGCTGGGATTATCAGGGCACTTGAAATTAGAAGAAATAATCACACCTACCGAATGATCTCCGGAATACTTGTAGAAATCAACCATACATCGCAGTATAAAACGGTACATGGCGACTAACTCTTACGCTAGAAGAGCAGGACAAGGAAGGAAAAGCTGTACATCAAGGAGGGATGACCGATTTGTTCAACTTCGTGTGCGTAGAAACCCTCGTTTGACGGCGGTTGAAGCTCGAAATCAACTTCAAGAAATTCGGGGAGTAGCTGTAAGTGAGCGCACAGTGTGGAGAAGATTTAAAGAAGCTGCACTTGGTTCATTCGTACTGCAAAGGCTCCAAAACTCGAGGTACATCATCGGAGAAATAGGCTAGCGTTTGCTCGAAATTTCTACAACTGGGCAAGGGATCAATGGAGTAAAGTTTTGTTTAGTGATGAGTGCAGAATTCTCCTAAATCAAGTTGATGGAAGGCAAAGAAATCAAGAAATAAATAATAATTAGTAACGTCAAAATTAAATCCTTGTTAAGAGATTATGTCATTAGAACATGAAAACAATATGACACGAAAAGTTATACTTATAAATCATTGAATGCATTTAACAAGAGTAGGCCAGTTCACACGGACAGCACCCGGTCACGAGTATAACGCGAGAGTCAGCCATTGCTCCCATCAACCATATTAGAGGGAAAGGAACGACCCGGCTCCCGATGCCCCACCATCCGCACAAACATTTAAGCGAGCATGCACCACTCATGTCAATGCTAAGATAAAAATATTTATTAAAAGAAGTACTAGACTTGTCATGTCTCATCGCTTCCACATCAATTATTATAGCGATTATTTATTAATTATAATACGTTGAGGTAGAACCTCAAGGTATCTTCTACCCTTAATCGGCAGAAGGGGCATGTAAGTAGAAGGCCCTGCTGCTCCCTCAAAGTGGTTTCGCACCGACTGCACATCGTGTGGCCACAGGGCACAATATATCTTTCAGGGGCGGCGTCCCAGCAAACGCCACATACTACCCTTACACCTGCTCCTGCCTCCCTTTCTGCTGCACCTGGATCTATAGGGATTCCCCTCAGCTCCACATTTTCAGGGCCACCACCTAAAATTGGAGCTAGTAGGTCTACCATGGCGATTTCCCCTTGACCCTCACGCTCAGGATCACCAACTAACACTTGTGGTGGGAGATCTGCCATTGGTACTTCCCTTTGCCTGTCGCCCTCAGGTCCACCAACTATCATTGGTGGAGGCAAGTCTGCTATGGCGACTTCTCCCAATCCCTCGCCCAATGGCCCACCAACTAACAATGGTGGCGGCATTTCTGCCATGGGAATTTCCTGAAGCTCTTCGTCAGAGTCGTCCTCAGGCCCAATTTCCACTTCAGCTGCCACCTCGGGTGCGTTCTCCTCCAGGTTTACCCCTTCAGCTTCAATGTTAACAACTCTGGCGAGATCGGTGAGAAACACCCTCAAGGTGATCCGCCCCTCCACCAACTGCAGCTGTCTTGTCGCCACATCTCTTTGGTGGAACATGCCCCTCACGTAGTTTCGCCGAGAAAGGGGACGGTGGGCAAAATCGCGCTGAGTGGTAAAGCGGGAAGAACACACTGCAAATTTGTTCTTGATAGTGTCTGAAATCCATCAATATTAAGTGAACACGATGATAGTAGTTACGCTGTAGATATGAGATATCGATAGGCGTTTTACAGCTACTCACAAGGGCGTCGCAATCTAATGGGCCGGGGCAAGATGACAGGCAAGGGGTACAGAAAAAATTAAAATTGTATTGTATTTTATTTAGAATTTTACACAACAAAGAAAGGAACTTAATCAACAGTTAAAGCTATTTAGTTATATTTTTTACATAACAATCAGAATAATGTTCACAGTTTAAGTCAGTACAGCTTCTGTTAAAAGATGTTTTTCAAAGTTTTAAGACCTACTTGAGAAGCGCGATGACCCAAGAGAGACTATCTGCGGTATCAGTTTTACAATTAAAGGGGAAATAAAAACACAATAAAAAAGAAGAAAAATATATTTATAGATACCTGTGAAGCTCCAAACATTTGGGTTTGCGTTTAGGGAGCGACGCAACCCCTCATGAAATGACTCGCATACGTTTGTAGTGCGGTGTGCACTTCCATATACACTAAAACAGTCAGGGGTGACCTGCAATTTTAATTATAGTTACAATTACAAATGAATTATTTGCCAAATTACAGCGTATTTTTTAAATAAAACATTGAAATAAGAAACCATTGATAATGTAGCGGACAGCAAGGATTCCAGTTAGATTATGGCTAGAATGGCAAAACGCAAGTCTCGCCTTTTGTAATGTTTTGCTGGAGTTATCTCATAGATAGTCACTTTCACACAATTCCGTCTAGTGTGACATAGATGTTAATAGGTATATATCTTGCTTGAATGGAAGATAATAATAGCAACCCTGTATTTCACCATGGCCCACGCAAAATTGTATTATTTTTTTATTAATTACCTAATAAGTAAGTAAAGTAAGTAAATATACTTTAATGCACGCCAAAAAACAATACAGGACTAATATGCAGGGTCTTGATGTAATCATTAAAAGAGCTACTGAAGGATCATTATCATATTTCATTAGCCTAAATCTTACCCTCGTCATCCACTGGGTGACAAAGTACTCATGGAAAGCTACTGTGTATGGTAGGGCAGCCTCTCTTGCGATTTCTTGTATTTCCGCCAACCCTGCCCCAACTAGAGCCGGAGGAAGCAACGCCAAGACAATGTACAGTCGAACAAGTCTCAATGCCGGTGAATTTCTTCTATTCACTGGCCCTATGTCCTGTGTTGCTCTTCGGAGAAGTGCCTATAATAAAAAATATTGCTAGATTGAAACGTGTGTTGAAGGGATGCTTTCTTTCAGGGTCCCAAGGGCCATTAGCGACGCGTGAGTAACGGTTTTCCGTCAATATTAGATATAAGGTACCTTGGTATATACTTAAATACTGAATCTATACAGCTATCATCAAGACCATCTTAGGTAAGAACCTCAGAATACAGAAGTAAGTACCTACCTAGTTTAAGGGTTGGCTGGAAGAGATCCCTGTTTGGGATAAGTCCGCATTTGTGCATGCTACTGCTATTATGTATCAATAATTGTATATTTTGTTGTACAATAAAGAGTTTACAAACAAACAAACAATTGATTTGGTTGGTAATCTCGGTAGTAATAGATCATTAAAATCTAGGGTACCAACCAACCTTCTACCAATTACATACATCAGAGTTTTGTGGCACATTAGTTTGTGTAAATAGTAGTGTATTTAAGGTAAGAGCAGCGCTTCATTCGAAAAACCTAATAACATTTAGGTAAGTACAATCTTTTATTTAAAAAAAAGATTTTTTATGCTCAAAAATGCCAAATGCGAATTTAAATACACGTTTCCAATTACAAAAACGGCGAGCACAGTAATATTTACTTTGACTCTATTACTAAACAAAAAAACGATCCTAGGACCTTGATGTCACTTTCAAAGTTCATCATCAGGTCAACTTCAAAACTTCTTCAAAATACAATAAGACCTATTGTTACCGGGAATACGGCTTCATACCAAAATCGTCTCTCTAAAATCTATTGCAAGATTTGACCTAATAACATACATAACTACATACATATGGCGGTTAAAGAACGTTACTTTAGTACCTAACCACAATAAATCTATAATACAAGTTAAATAAAAGCCTTTATTTAAAAACAAAAACAAAGGCTAAGACCGAATCGGATCATGCTATAAAGTAACAACATAAGCTTGTATCGTAATATTATGACGATACGCAAGCAATAGCCTTCTTTATAGCATGACCCGATTAGGTCTTGGTATTTTTCTCGTTATTTTTTCTAAAACCCTTTAATATATTATATTATATTTTATTATGTATAAAAGTACTTACTTAACTTAAATTTTTGTAATCTGTGAGTCAGTGACCGAGTAAAGAACTACCTAAAATCGTGATTTTTGGCCTCTCGCATCTTGGAAACTATTTTACTTAAACATGTGACATTATAAATAATACTTACCATTGGTAAGTTTAACATTCACGTAAAAATTCAGTTTAGTACCTTGAACCTTAACGAAGATACAGTGAGGTCGAAAAATGGTTCGTGTAAAAATTGCACAGTACGCGCTCCTCGGTAGGGTTGCGAGAACTTGACCTGGCTTAGTACCTACCTATCAACGTACAGGCAATCTTAGTTTGAGGTCAGATGACTGTATGTGATTTGTCACTGAATATTATTATTATTGCCTCTGAATATAGTAAATAATATTAAATTACCTGCGAGTAATGGAAGAAACATCCTTGGACACGCACTCCAAGAACATCTTCGAGTGCCCTCTGCAGGCCCTCTTCATAGTCCGCTACCGCATACTGCAAGTTGGCATTGCCTCCAACTCTCTGCCAAACCAACCGTAGTACGGCCTCGTAGAGACTTCTGCGCCTGTTTTGCATGATTACCACCACAGGGTGGAAGAAATGTCCCTCAAAAACAGCGTGAATTGTTAAAAGTTGGGCCGCCACCATCCCAGCTGGTACCGTTTGAAACGTTCCATCCGCCATAATTATAGTAGATGCCCTCAGGACATGCTGATAGTTGGGCATCCCTAAAACAACTGCAGTCGCCCCTTCTGCAGCTACCGTGCCCAACATAAGTCCCTCATATTGAGGTAATATCCTCAGAGTGGATGCATACTCCTGGATAGTCCGTGGTACTACTGGCCGCACCTCTCTCCGCCAAAATCGGAGGGTCGACACCACGTTCTCATAGGGTAAATGTACTGCTCCCAATGGATAACTGTAAACAATTAACAATATTATGTAATCTAATACACTTAATATCATCCATTCAATAATATTTATTGTGGTTAGGTACTAAAGTAACGTTCTTTAATATAAATAATTATATATTATTATTATATTTAACGTTCTTTAATAACTTATATGGAATAGATGGGCTTATTTACCTAAACTTCGAGGAACAGAGACGAAAATTGGAGACTTCCTTACTACAATATTTTTTTCCGGGACATGTGTACCTAAAGTTTGTGACTAGAAATAATTGTGACATCTACAATTTTTTCAAACTGTATCTTAAGCAATGTTTAATATCAATATTGTGTGCTTTGTAGAATGTTGTATCTATCTATAATTCAATCAGTAATATGATATTTAAATGGTAAAAGAAAATAAAACAAGGTAAATATTGTTGTGACAAATATAGATGTTTGATATTGTTAGGTTATTGGTTCAGACCAGCGATATGTCCGGCGATATCCCAGTGATTTTACTCTTGATTTGCAGGCCGCTTGCACGTCCCACAATCTCTTCCTCATATGAAATCGCTGAGTAATCGCCGGACGAATCGCTAGTCTGCACAGGCACTAAATGTGTTACTTTAAAGGTTGATTTATCAATATTATAATTTGAGTAAAAATTGGATCTCTCAGTGTCAGTGAAATAAGTAAGTAAATAAAGGTCTCCTAACGTTAACAAGTCTATAAAATTGTAAACTATTAGCATAGTATGTCCCGCATCCCGGGACACATGTCCTGGAAAAAAATAATATAGTAAGGAAGTCTCCAATTTTCGTCACTGTTCTTCGAAGTTTAGGTAAATAAGCCCTACCTATTCCTATCTCCGCCGGAAGTTTTTAAGCCATATAACCGCTTAAAGCCTACCATCTAGTGGTAGCAACCGGTACTAACGGCTTAGCGTGCCTTGCTAAGCAACGAAATGGTCAAGACAAATGCCACTATCTAACAGTCTACCCCATCTAGGTTCCCATAATGAGGGTGCTTCAGTCAGTAAAACCTGCGTAATTGACGCAACCACGAAGTCGCACTCAGTTACGACCCATCTAATAATCAGTATATTTAAAAGGAAACCATGACTGACTGACTGATCTATCAACGCACAGCTCAAACCACTGGACGGATCGGGTTAAAGTTTGGCAAAAAAATAGCAATTATGACCTAGGCATCAGCTTCTTCTTCTTTTCGAGTCGACGGCAAGCTCAGATAGTCCCATCCCAAAATCGAGCCACGCAAATTGTCGCTAAGGAAGGATTTTGGGAAATTCCCACGGGAACGGCAAACAACGGGATCTGCGCGGGCAAAGCCGCGGGCTAAAGCTAGTTAAGTGTATAGTATAATTGTATGCATTTTTGGTACTTACAGTGGCGCCAACTCTTCATAAATGAGTGAAAGATTTGTGGTCTCAGTCGCTGATATAGTTGGTTTCTGTATTAAAACAAATTAAATATTAGGTAACTAAATCATGGCATTAAACTGATAACATGGAAGGATTAATAAAATATAATAATAAAATATACACTTAATTACTTTTTTTTAAACATACACCTATATACAGAATGAGTATTTTTAAGGGTCAGTATGAGGAAATTCTAAACTTTAAGAGATAGAGAAAAACGCTCTTAGGAACCGAGATAATAAAAATGGAGTTTTAAAAAAATAATAAATCTTAATATGTTCGGAGATATGGCTTTTAAAAAAATAATTTTCATTTCAATTTTATATCACTATACAAGCAATAATTGTATGGAGACTATAGGTCTAAAGTTGCTAGAAGTTGTTGTCATTAAAAGAAACTAAACTTACTGGCCGATTTGAAAAAGGAAAAAAAGAAAAAACATTCAGACTTCAAAAAAACAAAAAACATTTAGACTTGAAAAAAACAACAAATTGTGTGTTTCTTTTATTCATTAAATGCATAATTTAGTCAATTAAATAATTAATCAGTTGTGTTGTGAATTCAATGGTGAACTAAATCGGTAAATTGCCTAAATATTGATGATTTCAAATATTCAGTCCGTCAAATTCTTAACACAATACCATACATTTCATTGAGAAATGCAACTCTCGGAGTGCTCTCCGAAGTGCTTAGGCGAAAGTGGAGGACATTTCGAACAATTTTCAATATAAATTTAGTTTCGTGGGACTAAGGCAATTGGAAGATTTTTCATTTTGTTTCATTTCAACTTTCCATCCTATCAATTGGATAATAAAATGTATCTATAATAAAATGTTAATTTCAAGAAATTTAAAAAACTTCTAGCAACTTTACACCTATGGCCTCCATACAATTTTTGTTTTTATAGTGATATACAATCAAAATAAGCAAAAAAAATATTTTTTAGTCATTTTTTTTTCTTTAAAATTGAGATCATGGTTCCAAAGAGCGTTTTTCTCTATCTCTTATAGTTTAGAATTTCCCCATACTGACCCTTAAAAAAACTCATTCTGTATAATTGGTTTGTGAAAACTTTCTAAGTTAGAAGCACAGAACATTAATTTAAGCAACTGAAAACCATTGTATATTCTATATTATTCGAGAACACGTGGGAGGACTGTCTACGCTACGTCTTCCGATGCGCGGTTGCCACTAGAGAACGTAACTACCCCAACGGCCATTTATTTGAAGAGCTAACTATAGGGTGAATTAATTCAACTGAAATTTATGTGCTAACTCATACGGATGTTTGGGTGCACATAAAACATTAAGGTTCCTAAGCAGACTTAGAATTTCATTTGACAGATTTTTAGCTTACCTCTCTACTAAGTAATTGTTTGGATCATGGTTGTGGTTTCCTCGAGAGCCCCTTTGCAAAGGAGACCACAAGTAGGTCGCACGACAAAGTCACTGTGCCAGCCCTGGTACGCTGCCGAACATAACAAAAATTGTCTATGCAGTACCACTGTTGCCTCGTCTTGAAATTAGTCACTCTGTGCTCCTGTAAATCCATTTTTAAAAAGGAGAAAAACTTAAATCTTTATATCAGGTGTTAGTAAACTTTCACGGACGGAATCGCGCAGCAAACTGAAATTCAAATTTATAAATTTACCTTCTCCATGGTTGAGGGGTTCAACTTCCAAACACTTATAAAACACTTCAAATTAAAAAAACTAAGCTTGTAGCGATAAACTGTTTTTCTCTATCACTTGTCGTGTAGCGTTTAAGAAATTTCAACTTTTTGACCTTTCATAAATTTATTAATCTAACTGGAACTGTTTCCAAGATATTATGAGTACTAACATGCATGTTCACCACACACAATTTATGTAAATGACTGACTCGGTGGCTCAGTGGTTAGTGCCCTTGACTACTGATCCGAGGGTTGTGGGTTCGATCCCCACCCAGGGCAAGCATTTGTGTGATGAGCAGATTTGTTTGCTCTGTGTCTGGGTGTTAATATATATCTATATATGTATGTATTTAAACGTATATAAGTATGTATATCAGTCTCTGGTAACCCATAACACAGGGACTCCTACTTTGGGGCCAGATGACCATGTGTGATTTGTCCCTGAATATTTATTTATATTTATTTATTTGTAAATAATTTACTTGAATGACTCATACAAAAATATAATAGGCCTGGTGCTATTTTTATATACCTACTTATTTTATTTTGTTTAAAGCTGTAAATAAAATTATTTTGCTCTATATTATTATGCATTATTAAATTAGGACATTCGCCCTAATTCAAGACCCTCGGTGGGGACGTATATGAGCTGATATGGTGACTGCGTTATTAATTTTTATAATTATTCTAACAAAAGTATGGAAGGCTGTAACAAGAGCGGTTTTGCTCGCGTGAACATAGTTTGTATGGAAGCAGTGTGCGAGCCGCAAGCCATAACTTAAAATCTGTTTGAACTACACACTTGCGATTCTGTGTGTCTATAGTAAGACTTACTCGATCACCTAGAATTTCAATTTTCATATTTTTTTTTCTGAGATATGGACGGCCGAATATCTTTATGACTGACTGAGTCATAGTTCTCTTGGTAAACACTTTATTTCTAATACCATGTGGTAAGTTATCTCGGGAAGTAGGTGTATGTTGGATATACATAAAACTGTTTTGAAATTTTTAGCAACTAGTATCTCATCTGTGATTTTAGCACGATCCGTCCAGTGGTTTGAGCTGTGCGTTGAAAGATCAGTCAGTCAGTAATTATGTCACGGTTTCTTTTTTATATTATATAGATTTCCAAGGTTCTCAGAAACTTTAGATTTGGCATCGAGGTAGTAAAATTTTCAAAATTGGCTTACTCGCGCACCAAGGGTTCCGTATCACTAATACTCATCAAAATATATAAGTAGACCACTTTGAGGTAACTTATAAACCTGAAATCTGGCATCGAGAAAGAAAAGTTTCGGGTTACTTACCATTTACCAAATTTTTTTTAAACCACTTCCAGGTGACATAGAATCTTGTTTGACATTTTGGTACGTTATTAGGTGTATACAAAGGAATAATTCTCGAAAAACCTCAAACTTTGAGGTACAAGCTTTTAATATTGCATTGTCACGCGATATACCTACATATGCACGCAAAATTTCAGCTCAATCGGAAACCGGGAAGTGGGTCAAATTTAACTTGAAACAAACACACAAACATTGCAAGTTAAATAAAAGCTTTTAAAAATGATAACTGGCCACGTGCGAGTTGAACTCGCGATATTATGGTTCCGTACTATACTACTCATCAAAATAATTAAGTACCATACAGATCACTTCCAGGTAACTTATATACTTAAAATTTGGGATTAAAAAAGGTTATTGAGCATATTAAAGAAGAATTCAAAGACCTGGTAAATCAAGGGTTCCGTACCAACACTGTTATGTTATAAATAATTTATAAAAAAAATATATTACGTATGGCTACCAGCTAAAAATAGGACCATCTTATCTCTTCCAATGGGGGTCGTAAGAGTCGACTAAGGGACTTAAAACCGGAGGATGGGCAACTGCGTCCTTTCCGTGCATTGCAACACACCTGCAACTACACTGCGATCGCCAACCCACCTGCCAAGCGTGGCGATTACGGCAAAACCCCCCTATGAATACCACACCCAGAAAACGGCCCCTAGTCCCCGGCGGCCCCGCTATTCCTGGCTCCGGTAGCAGTCATAATATGGTAACGGCGGGGCGGGGGTCGCGAAGAATCCCCGGCAGATGCCAGGCTACCAAACCCAACGACCTTTGGCCTTGGCAACTTACAACACGCGTACACTGCAGACTGACGAGAAGCTTACAAAACTCGAAGAAGTATTGAGCAGGTTACGGTGGGATATCGTAGGTTTATGTGAAGTCCGAAGAGAGGGAGAGGACACCATGATCCTTAAATCTGGAAACCTGTTCTATATAAGTACCACTAGTTTATAAGTACCAATGTTACTAACCAATTATGGACTATGTCTGAAATAAATATTTATTATTATTATTATATCCGGGAAGGGGACCAACTGTTGGTTTTCAGGGACTGTTACAGTCCCAGGGTGGTGTCGGATTTCTCGTCCAGAAGTCCCTGATTAACATTGTGGTCCAGACCGTGAGAATTTCGACAAGGGTAGCATACCTTATACTCTGAATCACCAAACGGTATTCGATGAAGGTCATACAGGTATACGCGCCGACTACGGAACACTCCGACGACGAGGTAGAGACTATGTATGAGGACATCTCTACAGCCTTACATAGCACCAGTACCCATTATACCGTTGTTTACGGGGACTTTAACGCGAAACTGGGCAAACGAAGCGATGGTGAGCTGAGAGTGGGGCAATTTTAATTATATATTTTAATTATACAATTTAAATAATAATTATTATATTTTTATTTCAATCTCTACAGCCTTACATAGCACCAGTACCCATTATACCGTTGTTTAGGGGGACTTTTACGCGACACTGGGCAAACGAAGCCATGGTGAGCTGAGAGTGGGGCAATTTCAATTATATATTTTAATTATACAATTTAAATAATAATTATTATATTTTTATTTCAATCTCTACAGCCTTACATAGCACCAGTACCCATTATACCGTTGTTTAGGGGGACTTTTACGCGAAACTGGGCAAACGAAGCCATGGTGAGCTGAGAGTGGGGCAATTTTAATTATATATTTTAATTATACAATTTAAATAATAATTATTATATTTTTATTTCAATCTCTACAGCCTTACATAGCACCAGTACCCATTATACCGTTGTTTAGGGGGACTTTTACGCGAAACTGGGCAAACGAAGCCATGGTGAGCTGAGAGTGGGGCAATTTTAATTATATATTTTAATTATACAATTTAAATAATAATTATTATATTTTTATTTCAATCTCTACAGCCTTACATAGCACCAGTACCCATTATACCGTTGTTTAGGGGGACTTTTACGCGAAACTGGGCAAACGAAGCCATGGTGAGCTGAGAGTGGGGCAATTTTAATTATATATTTTAATTGTACAATTTTAATAATAATTATTATATTTTTATTTTATTATATTGGGGTTGTAACTTCGTGATAACTTGTTTAACTCGTTGTAACTTGCAAGGCGCTTTCCAGTTTTGGTGGAGAGAAAATAATTATTACCCATTACCCAGCGCAGCAAAATTAGCTCATATCTGAGGCGTGATTTTAATGATAATTATTTATTTGTTTTAAATGTGGTAGTTAATTACAAATTATTGAAGGAAATTCTGAGTATCACACATTTATCCAAACGTATTGACATGCAAGATTAATGTTGGTTTAATCTATAGGTATGTTACAAGAATAGAAAAGAATATAATAGAATGAAGACAAATCAAATAATGTAGGTAGATACTTACTCTATAAACAATAATATGCTTTTACATAAATTGTAAATTTACAATTTTAGAGTTTCAAATTACCTATATCAAAAACAAATTATATTCAAAAGTCAAAAACACTTAATTAACACAGTAACTTTAATATTTTACTTATATTCCATATATTCTTTGATGGCGTAAAACGATTTCTCTAATAGCCATGATTTTAAATGTCTGATAAATTTTGAGTATGGCAATATCTATTAAATCTTTTGGTAGTTTGTTATAAACTGTGATGGCCATTAAGTAACAATTTTTCAAATAGTGTGAAGTTTTTGGAGCAAATTCATGTACAAGTCTTTCTTGATTTCTGTTGTTTCTCGGAAACATATGTTTAGCTGTCATAAAGAGGTCAGGATGATCTCTTACAAATTTAGATATTTCAAAGATATAAAGACATTGAAGGGGGAGGATCTTTAGTTTCTTAAATAATGGCTTATTATTTTATTTCTTGAACAATGGATTATTCCCATTTATCGGGTGCATGCAAGCAAAGCCACTAACAACAGCTTTTTTAAAATGAGCTAATTAAGCCATTTTATTTGTTTATATGTTTGATATATACTATTTATTGTACAAAATAAAATACCAACCCAGTCATTTGATACCCAACCCGGCATATTTTTTTTTAGTTCATGGCTTCTGTTCCTACTAAAGGTTAGAAACTCTACAGTAGAAGTTGTTGACGAATATGTTTTCCTGGGACAAACAGTACAGCCATATAGGTAGGTCCAACTTCAAGAAAGAGATCAATCGACGAATCCAACTTGGCTGGGCAGCGTTCGGGACCCTTCGCAATATCTTCACGCACCAAATACTGCAGTGTCTCAAAACAAAGGTATTTGACCATTGTGTGTTGCCAGTGATAACATACGGAACTGAGACATGGTCGCTTACAATGGGCCTCATAAGAAGGCTCAAGATCTATGCGATCGAATCAGAAATGAGGAGATCCACAGGAGAACCACAGTAACCGACATAGCTCACAGAATCCTAAACTGAAGTGGCAGTGGGCAGGGGACATAGCTCGTAGAACAAATGGCCGTTGGGGTAGTACAATTCTTGAGTGGCGACCGCGCACCGGAAAAGGAGGCGTAGGCAGGCCTCCCACGCAGTGGACCGATGACCTGGTGAAAGCAGCGGGAAACCGCTGGATGCGGGCAGCGCAGGACCGGCCGTCGTGGAAATCCTTGGGGAGGCCTTTGTCGAGCAGTGGACGTTTTCGGCTGATATTATGATGATTATTTTAATCTACAAAAATTATGTACTTCTCGCTACTTACTACTTTGTATTATTTGCTTCTGTTTCACTTCTTTGGAGCATATGTATATAGCCACTTTGTCACATACCGTCATATTTGGGATGGGACCACATGACTCGATAGCAAGTAGATAATAGGTAAAACACAACAGAGTTCTACCCAATAACTTAATTGGAAGCTAGCAGATGTCAAGAAAAATTATATGTATTTTGAATGTGGCATGTGCTTGTTCTTGAAAAGGTACAAACTTTCTTTTCCAGCGCAGAAGTTATAATTTGCATAAACACAGAAACCTAAACCCTTCTTGTAAGTTCGTAGAAAAATTTCCAAGATGATGAAATAAGTGTAATCATAGTGCTAGCTGTAACTTAAAAAAGTAGTTTTGAATAATATGTAAAAAAATATGTAATTGAATTACGGAAAATTTTGGTTAAAAGTAAACAATAAAAATGATTTCCTAATTAAAAACCTATAGTAATATTAACATTTAACCACATGTAGCTAAACATAAACATTTATGACTGTAATTATTTAGAACTGATAAACGAGATAAAAAACAAATAGCAATACTTACATGATAGCCACCGAAATTCAATAAAATATTTATATATTTTTTTTTACTTGCTGTTTCCCGCAGCTTCACCCGCATGGACAACGTTTATATGACTTTTCGAGAGTGCGCAGTGCGAGCCTGGAAAAAAAAGCCTATGTGTCAATCCAGGTCCTAATCTGTCTACCTACCAAATTTCAGCCAGATCCGTTTAGTAGTTTTTGCGTGAAAGAGTAGCAAAAATACATCCATACATTCTTACATGCTTTCGCGTTTATAATATTAGTATGACTCATAATGGTAATAAACTTAAGTAGGTACTTAAAAAATTTTTTGACGCCGCCGGGCATGACCGGGTCCAATTTGACCAGTCTCCTTTTAAGTTTCTAAATCACCTGGAAGTGATCTATAATTGTGACGAGTCAGTCAGTCAGTCAGAAAAATAGTGATTAGTTATATTGAAAAAGCATTGTCGAGATTATTTTTAATTCTCGGTTTACGGTTGCACCTGACGCTATTTTTACAAAACAAATTCATAATTATTTTTGCAAACATAATACTAGTTTCGTAAACAAATTGACCGGCTTTATAGCTACAACAGTTTTTGAGTAAACGGTTATGATATACCGAGAGACAGACATACAGACGGACATGGCAAAACTAAAAAGATCTCTAGTTTGACTAAGGAACCATGAAAAGAAAGAGTTTTTTATTCGCAGCCCCCAGCGCCTAGTGAATTGGGCGCCAACGGTATCAAGTGGATTCATAAGAGTAAAATGCTAACATAGATACTTGAAATTCTTCACTTGAAGAGTGTCAACCTTTATCAATCTCTTTTAATTTACTACGTCGACAAAATTAACAGGCTGGACAAAGAAATTAACTTAACCACATGTTGAGTTCAATATTTTCAGAATAACTTTTTATTGGCTGAGAAGCAGCAAATAGTAGATGCTACTCATGAAACTAAAATTTCCCGAAAAAACCTAAAGGTATATCGGAGCAAAATATATTTTGACTTTCTATTTAGGTATATGTCTTAGAATGAACATGGACTAGAAGAAAATTATGTCAAACGTCCGTGTCCGCACCTACTCCTCTGAAGGTTGGATGGAGGCTCTACGCTCGAAGTTGTTGCCGTATATGTTTACCTGGGACAAACAGTTTACTTATGTAGGTTCAACTTCAAGAAAGAGATCAACCGTCGAATCCAACTCGGCTGGGCAGCGTCCGGGAAGCTTCGCAATATCTTCACGTCCCAAATACCGCAGTGTCTTAAGACCAAGGTCTTCGACCAGTGTGTTGCCAGTGACGACATATAGAACTGAGACATGGTCTCTTACTATGGGCCTCATAAAAAGGCTCAAAGGCAACGGAGAGTGCTATGCTTGGAGTTTCTATGCGTGATCGAATCAGAAACGAGGAGATCCGTAGCAGAACAAAGTTATCGACATAGCTCTCAGAATTGCTAAACATAAGTGGCAGTGGGTGGGACACATAGCTCGTAGAACAGATGGCCGTTGGGGCAGTAAAGTTCTTGAGTGGCAACCGCGCACCGGAAAACGTACCGTAGGCAGGCCTCCCACTCGGTGGACCGATGACCTGGTGAGAATCGTGGGAAGCCGCTGGATGCGGGTAGCGTAGAAACGGTCGTCGTGGAAATCCTTGGGGGAGTCCTATGTTCAGCAGTGGACGTCCTTCATCTGATATGATGATGATAGGTATAGGTACTAATTTTACCAATCAATTCAGTCTAATTTTTTTGTTGAAAAGGCCGTATACATCTTGAAGTGCTTTCTTTGAGGCGTTATTCATTCAAACTAACAAACACAAAAATTTCGAAGGCATGACCCTTCACTAGGCTGATCTTGCGTACACCAAGGGCTGTCTCTGGTATCCAAAAAAATGTTTTTATGACATATAGTAGCACTACGAATTTTTTAGGTCGAAATTTGCACTAAAAGGCTCTAATTTGGGGCGTCCACCCTATATCTTGGTAAACAAAAAATATATGTACCTAATAAATATTGTAACAAAAGTTGTTCATTATGATGAGTAGAAAGAAGCCCCTGTTAACGGGACCTAAACAAATTTTGTTACACCCTGTATATAGAAAATATCGAAGTATTATTTTTTTGGTGAGGTCGTTTTTATCACGCTCTTATTAGCTTCACCTGTATGTATGTTTGTAACAGACTCCTTTGCACTCGATTTTGACCCACTTTAAACGGACAGATTTACTTCAAACTTTGTTTATTTATCATTAAACAGTGACAGTACAATAATTTCATAAGGTTCTCTCATTATCCTGATCAGGATTGCCTGGATCGCCAGTATACAGATCAATCTAAAAAATAAAAAATAAATATAGTTAATAAAAAACGCTAAACACGTAAAAAAAACCGACTTCCATCGCAACAACTTTGTACATTTTTGCATTTTTATTTTTGGTTTTTGTTAATTTTCTAACAAAGCACTACACCGATTTTGATAAAATTTATATGGGACCACACGGGAAGCACTAGCTTTCAAATAAAAAAAGAATCATAAAAATCAGTTCACCCAGTCCCAAGTTATGAGGTAACATACATAAAAAAAACATATAGACGAATTGAGAACCTCCTCCTTTTTGGAGCTTAAAAAAACTCTTTTAAAGCACATCAAACTAAAAAGTGAAAAATAATTCTTGTTTTTTAGTTTTTCAAGCTATTTTTATTTGTTACTATTATATATTTTCTGTGTGATGTGTATTCCGTTCTCTTTGGACTCCTTCACTCTATTTCAATATGTCATATTGTATCTACGCTACGTGTATAATTAAACTGAATAAAGCCTTAGCCTTTTCCTAGGCTTAGCCTTTCTATAAATATCACTGTGGTTTTTAAAAAAATATAAAAAGAAAATTATACGTTCGCTTCGCTCCCCTTTTTACTCTGCTACTCAAGAGGAGTTTTGGGTGTATTAATGTATATATGTCTGTTTCTTTGACTAATCCTGTAGCCTTAACGGCTTGATGTATTTTTGGTAACGTTTTGTTACGTACGTTAGATTTGACATAAGCCATATTTTCCCCCACCTGCCAAAAAAGAGGGATGAGGTTTTTATGCAGTCAAGTTCCTAATTTTTATTAAAATTGTTTCAGTTACAACTGGTAATCAACTTCTCCTGTTTATTCTATTTAGTAAAAATGCAAAGAATAATGTAATCATTTCAAAAGAATTTCGTAATTTCAGGTTCGCTTCGCTAGCCTCTTTCTACACCCACACTTCCTCTATCAATCAATTTGCTCCCCCATTGACCCATTAGCTGGCAACGCCCATGGATTCTAACGTCCCCACTGCTGGGGCGCGGGCTCTTCCCAAGCACGGGAAGGTTAGGTCACACCCTGGAAACTTCATACAACGGGCCAGAAATTACATTTCAATAAGGGAATGACGGAACAAACAAAATGGCGGCAAAATTCTATACGGTCAACAACCAAACTGTAACCAATCTGTATCAATCTGGGTGACGAGGGGGTGAGGTCGCAATCTAGAGAGCGGCAGGGAGTGTCCATACTGTATGTTCGTAAGTACTAATATATATACATTGGTTAGGCCATACTCCACACACGGGGGCCAAATCCGGGTTGGTGGAGGTGGTACAGCTAGTGGCCAGTCCCACTAACAAAAGTTTTCAAGCTGCCTATAGGCCATCTGAAGGGGTTATCGGCTGCCTTCTACTAATAGCAATTCCCTTAATCTAAACAGCGCCTGTAAAAATCCCTTTTCCCCCCTGGATACCTGTTAACCTTAAGATACTTTGAAGAACATTTATTCATGTTGCTCTATTTACGTGTTATTTAAAAAAAAAATTGGTGTTGCTATTTGTATACAACGTTTTAGAAAGCTTCTCTAATTCATTATTTAAACCAATAACAAATTGCATTAGTGCACAAGTTACAAGCACGTAAACACTTTCGTTCTAGATACACATTACTATTCATCAAAGATGATCATGCATTATTCTATTCTTGATTATACAATGAGATTTATTACAACTCTTACTGTTTTAATCGACACTGCCAAAGTTAATCTACAATTACTAGCAAAGATTACCTATTGTAGAGTACCAAGTTGTTCATGTCAAGGTTGATTATGTTATGTTACGCATAGGTACCTCTATGCACAGATGTGATAAGGCCCTTTACTGAACGCACCCATAAGAATTGATAGGCGGAAATGGGAAACTGATTGACATTTACGGGGTCAAATTTATAACATGAACTATACCCCTGAGCAATTCAGTACACAAAATACGGGCCGTGTTCCACGGTGCGTCTACTATCGCCCGGGCTGATAGTTTGCAGCCTGTAGTGTACACCCCATAGTTCGTGGACTGATGTATTGGAACTATTTGTACACAATCTACACCCTGCAAACTACGGAACGTAATCTATAGCCTGTACAATTTGATTCATAAACTACGTGAGTATGTGACCTCTAACATGAACTATACCCCCGTCATCCGTAGTCTGCAAACTATAGGGCGTTCAAATTAAGCCCTGGAACTGAGCCGTCCGCTGCGTAGTTAGTGTAGCCGTAGAACACGGGCTGTAGTTTGTGTACGCGTAGAACCACGCCATACGGGCCGCGAAATGATGGGGTGGACAATACTGTACGCAATCCACGGGCTGCAATCTAGTGGCGCTCGGAATAGCTACTTCGAGCTTTTGTTTTCGTTCTTTATTCTCTTTGGTGCTTTTCTTTTAATTTCGATTATTATATACTAAAATAATTGTAGAACATCAATAAGTTGCTACAAATAGTAGTGATTTGTGAATAAGTTGTGTGATGTTGTCTTATTACCATGAGCAAATCAAAAGTTTCCGCAGAATGGAAGAAGCGCGTAAAATCAGAGTACATGCGACTTCGTCAAGCTAAGGTGGGATTCTATTTCGATTTCTTGTTTATGATGTTTGATATCTTTTTCGACCTTGAGTGCTTTAATAAATCATAAAATAAAATCATATTATTCAGGAATTTTAAGATGATAGGGCCGCAGCAGAATCTGTTGAGTGACCGGAACGAAAAGTTACTACTATTAGTGGGGATTGAATTATTCCTCTCAACTTGACTCCAACTTGGACTTAACACTTAATCTCAATTTCGGTCGATACATTGAGTCCAAGGCAAAAGTTACTGCAATGAAGCTGGGCTTTCCTCTAAATAAGGTGAGACAGTACTTCACACCTGCACAGCTTCTTTCTTTATATCAAGCAGAAGTCTGATCTAGTATGAAATACCTACTGTTCTCACTTATAGGATGGTTCAGCCCAGTGACTCATTGGCGACAATGAGATTGTAAAAACAAGCTCCAAAGCCTTGACCATCGCTGCAAAGTTCTGTTTTTCAGTATTCGATCAAATTCATTTTAGAGAGTGTGCGCAAGAAATGCATAACCTTAATCCTCCAGCTCCATTCCACCTTCTGTGAACAAGAAGCAGGAAGAGGCTCCACCCCTTTGTTGTTGATATTTATACCTATACACACAAAGTGTTACGCTGCCTTCCTCATTTATTGTGCAGACAGCAATGGAGTAGAATGCCTTGCCTGCATCTGTGTTTCCCGACTCTTACAGTTTGGGAATCTTCAAAGCGAGAGTGAATAGACATTATTTGTGTTTGCGTGTACCATCCTCGACTACATCGTCACTTACCATCAGGTGAGATGGAAGTCAAATGCACTCAAATTAATAAAAATGAGACAGTTCCCAAGGTACCCAGTAAACGCTCAAAAACTTGTCAAACACGTGTTTGGCAAACATGTTTGTCAAATCATTTGTCAGTGTGTGGCCATGTTTTTGCTTGACAAACGGGATGGTGGGGTCTCCAGACCTTTTCAACCTTTGACTTGATCATGGGACTTCTTAGCACTAGAATTGGTTGTCAGATGGGTGAGGCTATGGTTTTAAAACGTCTACACCAATACATATGGGTACTGGTGACCAGGCACAAAATTGGTCTATATATTGTCTCATCTTTATAATTCCAAAAATATTAGTGATAAAAACATAAATCTAGTGTCATTAATTTATACACTCGGCTCTCTGATCTGAGCTGCGAGGAGGAACACTACATAAATTACTGAAACTTCTGACTCAAATGTGATAATGCAGTGATTCTTTCACGTGTTCATACAGTTTATTTAGACTAATTGTAAAAAAAAATTACAATGTTTCTTGTTATAAATAATCAAAAAATATAAAAATTCATTATGTTTTAACGGATTAGATATCGTGCGGATGGTGGTGCATCGGGAACTGGGTTGTTCCTTTCCCTTTAATATGGTTGATGGGAGCATTATACTCGTGAACGGGTGAAGTGGCCTATTCTTGTCAAAGGCATTCATGACATTCCATGATTTTAATGTAAGACTTTCCGTGTCATATTGTTTTCATGTTCTAATGACATAATTTGTTTTATACCAAGGATTGGATTTTGACGTTATTAATTAATGAATGTTTATTTCGTTTATTTTTAACGAATGACATTATGAGTATGTAATTACTATTTTATGACTATCAGAAAGAGTGTAATTTGCACCTACTTTGAATAAATATATTGAATCTTGAATAAATCGTACATGACATGACTATATTTCTTTGTTATTTATATAGTATTCTTTTGTTCCGTTTTTGTGTGTCTGTTTGCCAGGTGGTTTTTCAATGATAGCTGATCATTGGAAAACCACCTGGCAAACAGACACACAAAAATGGAACAAAAGAATACTATATAAATAACAAAGAAATATAGTCATGTCCGAATAAAGGCTTATAATAATAATAATCATTGGAAAAAGGAGGTTACGGGAGCATCTCAAAGCTGCAAAGATTTTTTTTAAATAAACCTGATGGTAAGTGCCGATGCAGTCGAGGATGTAACACGCAAGCTCAAATAGTGCCTAGTCACTTGTCTTGAAGATTCCTAAATTACACGAATCGGGGAATACAGACGCCGGCAGGGAATTCCACTCCTTGGCCGTTCGCAAAATGAACGAAGAAGCAAAACCCTTCGTGCGTAAAGGTGGAACATTAACGACAAAGGGGTGGAATCGCCCTCCGCGCCTGGTCGACCGATGATGAAATGAAGAGGGGGATGTGGTCACAGTTCAGTGCTAAAGGTTGTACCTATCTCATTCTAAATAACTAACATAGGGAGGGAAGGATGACAATGTTAGGGAGTGGGCGAGAAGGGCACTTTCCATCAGGTGCAACATCCTCGCACTTAGGTTTGGTGGATTTAGTGTGAGGTTAAGCTCATTCTATTTAGAACTTAGTGCCAATTTTTGTAAACGATTTTTGTCCAGATGGCTGAATGGTCTCCTATACAGGTCGCATTTCTCAACCAATTCTCGTGAAATTTTGTAAGCAGGTTCGATAATTTATATGTAATTTTTTGTCAATTTTGTTTTTGGAAATTTCTCTAAATGGGCGTTGAGAAGGTAAAATATATCATATTTCAGCCATTACGAAAAACTCGCGAGTTCTATAGCTCACCACTAGTGTATAAGGGTCCATTGCTTCCATAAATAAATATATTTTTTATCTGATGATACCTTAGGCTTCAAACTGTATCCAGCCGTTTGGATGCTACACGGGGATAAAGAGTTCCACATGAACAGTTGCGGCGTCGGTCGTGATCCTCCCATTGACTGATTTATTGAAACGCTGCCCAGCTGAGTTGGATTCGACGATTACCTAACTAGACTGTTTGTCCCAGGAAAAAAGTAGTCATTAAAATCTATTAACTTACATTCAGTCCACCTTTTTTGATGTTGGTTGAAAATAGATTAAACATTAAGCAAGAAGTATGACTTCATTACACAATTATGCATAGAAAACATAGGTAACTTACCTACTTCAAGATTATCTCATCTGTGAAAAATATGAAATCTAAGGGCCTTATCACACTAGCTCAGAGTGGAAAGCGGGGCGAGTGTGCAGCGAGTTCGCGGCGAACAGCGCTGTCGACGCCATCTTGTACACTCTCGTTCCCTTCTGGCACTGAAGTACAAAACGCGGATCGCACGCCGCGAACTCGCTGCCCACCCGCGACGTCTTCGTCACGCACACGTTGCGAGCTCGCTGCGCAATCGCCCCGCTTTCCACTCGCTCGCAACTCGCTAGTGTGATAAGGCACTAAAGCTTTTACCTAATTGATTGCAGCGATTCAAACGCGCGGACGAGGTGAAGGTGGCATGGGCGCGCAACTTGCGCATCATGTCGGAGGCGGTGGAGGCGCGGGATTCCGAGATTGCAGCGGGGGGACGGCGCCCGTACTGGCCCGCACCCGCGCCCAGCCCTAGCCACGAGTGCCTAATGAAACGCGCTGAAGTGTCTTGCACTGACGGTAAGTTAATAAGGGTAAGAGATACAAGTTTGTATGTAACTTTTTATTCCTTGGACATAAATTTCGTATGAATTGAGTACGGCAAAAATAATGAGTTACGTATTTCAGGGTTTTGTAAAATTTAACCCCTTGAAGGGTAAAATAGGGGATAAAATGCACAGAGAGGAGCGATGACCGACTCTCGCGTTATACTCGTGACCGGGTGCTGTCCGTGTGAGCTGGCCTACACTTGTCAAAGGCATTCATGACATTCAATGATTTTAATGTATAAATTCTCGTGTCATATTGTTTTCATGTTCTAATGACATAATTTGTTTTTTTATATCAAGGACTGGATTTTGACGTTATTAACTAATGATTGTTTATTTCTTGATTTATTACAAATGAAATTAAGTAATCACTATTTTAAGACTATCAGAAAGAGTGTAATTTGCACCTATTTTGAATACATATCTTGAATCTTGAACCGTTACCACAAAAACTGTGGCTTGGTAACTTATAATTAGAAAATATTATAATGTTTTAAAAAATTAAAAAATCTGACACTTTTTGTAGGTTTTTAAATTTCGTCAGGACAGAACGGAACACTTATAGGATCACTTTGTTGTCCGTCCGTCTGTCTGTGAATACTGTTTAACTCGGGAACGCGTGGAGGTATCTAGTTGAAATTAAAATCATATACTTCGGTATACAGTCCCTTGAAGCTGTGAAAAAATCTAACTTCTAAGTTAACGTGAAAAAAAGATACAGCCGTTTGTGCCGTAACAAAATGTATATTTCGACATTCTCAAGTGAATCAAAATTTATAGCCTCGATAATGGATAGATGTGTTTCGTACTTAAAACTAATAATTAATAAGGAAGTAATTAATGACTGGAATTAACCATGTCAAAAATAAAGAAGTAATATGTCTTCTATTCCTACCTGTTGTCCATTTCTTGGTGGTAGGACATTTATTAAGCCCGCCTGGCTAGCTACCAGCAATCAGCATCTTACCTAAGTCTTGCCGCCAAACATCAACTTTGACAGCCTTGACGTTTTCCGGCATGACGATAAGATAGCAGTTCCCCACTGCGTTGGGGAATGTTGATAAGTCCCCATCTTCGGCTTCCATCTTCGGCTTCCATCTTCGGCTTCAAGCTTAAGCTTCAATCTTCGGCATTATCGTCACTTACCATCAGGTGAGATGATGTCAAGGGATTATCAATTGTGGATTTTAAAAAAACCTATTCGTTTTTTCAACAATGTTTTTGTCCACAGCATCAGGTGTAGTGACAACGCAGCAGGTCCCAATCCGCATAATCAACTCGGTGAACCCTATTCCTACCATGTACACATGGGCTCCTACCCAGAAGAACTTCATGGTGGAGGACGAGACCGTGCTCCACAACATACCGTACATGGGGGACGAGGTGCTGGACCAGGACGGTACATTCATCGAGGAGCTCATAAAGAACTACGACGGGAAAGTGCATGGTACATCGCCACCATCATTCTGCTATCTGTTTGTGGATAAAATGTTTCTTTAGTTGGATTTATTTTACCCCAGAACTTATATCTTGTCATTTCGAGTAATGAACTTGTGGAATTTCTCCAGAAACAGTGATAAAGCTTCAGTTTCACGATAATAGTTAACACGGACTTGTCGTGTGTCGGATCCGTATATTAGTGGGATGTCAGCGCCTTTGTTCACACTTTCTTTCGGTAAATAATCGGCTGTCGGCCACGGTCGAAGCTGGTGCCAATTTTTAGCACTCCCGCAGCGACGCGCGCACGGACGGAAAAAGGGGTAGCGGGGAGAGGGTTGTCGGCCCAGACATCTGACAAAAATGTGAACAGCGCCATACTCACTCATAGGCGAGCGAGATCCGACACGATTTTTTGCGGGCGTAGATGTCTGGCAAAACACCCGACATTTCGCGTCGGCGCCGACACAAAATCGTTTTCCGACAAGTGTGAAGATGTTCATATAAAATGCTCTGCCATTGGAGCCTCCGTTTAATATACGGATCCGACATCCAACAAGTGGCAACGAGCTCTAGTTTACTCTGTCGGCCACTCGGGTGGTGCTTGGATCGTGGTAACCGTGTATCCAAGAGTATCCAAGCTTACATGGATGATTGTTTGAAACATTAGTGGAGTAGGACCGCGGTTATCTTTTCTATCACGGGAAACTATTACGAGTTGACTATTATCGTGTAACCGCGGCTTAAGTAAAAGTAAACAGTTTTAAAAATAGTCTTGACAAAATATTTTCTAAATTAATAAATAGAAGTGCAGGCATATAACACGCATCAGTAGTGTAAATTAATAATAATAATAATAGATAAAATTTAACAGCAGCACACGCGGATTTGGGGAATCTTGGTAAGCCCGCTTCCATCTTTGCACAACATCGTCACTTACCACCAGGTGTGATGTTGTCAAGGGTTTACCAATTGTGAATAAAAAAAAATACAAATTAGAAAACAAACATTAATGAATCTAAATAATACCAAAGATAATACATATATTTCTTCGTCCGAATTAATTTATTAGTTTTTTTGCATAAAACTAAACAATTTCGCTTCGAAACTGTGTTATACACACTTATTTTATTAAGGCCGAGTTTAAATGCAAAAACGTTAGAATATTGGATATGACATTCCAAAAGTTTTCGCTATTAAATCGAGTTAAGCATGTTACTACAGGGATCGGCAGTCTTCTTGTAAATGGTATTTGACAGTATATACACCGATTATAAATAAGAAATCAGACAGTTAATGAATTTTAGAATATACATGTGTAACAAGGACAAATAAATGTAGGTGTACGGTGCTGTGCAATGTCAAAATTGATTTGATTGCTTTTTAAATTGTGAGGTCTACATGGTCTACTGCCATAGATTTAGTAACACATGCATCTAAAAAAAAACTTAGTATAATGTCTCTTTAAAAGTAAAGATTTTTCTTCAACTGGATGTTAAGTGTCACTGCTTTAAACGTGTCCAGACAAAAACGACACAACTATTTCTTCAGGTTTATAATTTCTGTGCGACTTACGATGTTCCTCCGAGAATTTTGACATGTCTTTTTATATTTATCAACAGATACAAATGAAATCCAAGGTTATCTTATTACATCACTACCACATTCAATTTGGTTCAGCCGTTATGGAAATTAGCGCGCACAAACGCACACAAAAAATATCATTTTCCGAGTTTGGGAAGAGATCCGTGTCCAGCAGTGGATGGTTTGTTAGCGATAGATTAGTATTCTCTTAGTCATTAACTTTAGAATATCAATTAAAGAAAGCACATTTCTTATCTGTGATTGTTTTTTTGTGGGAATCTTTTGGGTCTTTTTTGATACTAACAGCAAAAAAATGTATACTTATTTTTAATATTCACCAAGTAAAAACAGTGGTGCGCCATTATTTTAATTGAACTCGTCAAAAAAAATATTACAACTTTAACTTCAAATGTCAACATAAAACGGATAGTTTTCATTGATTTTATGTAAGATCTAGTTAGTGAGAACCATACTAATGTATCAATGACTCTTAGGTAAAAACGCTGTCCGCACTCGATAGTCATGTTAAAGTGCTGTCAGCGCATCTGTCTCCGTCCCGCACAAGGGCCCCACACCCCAAGCTGCGTCTCTAAGTTCAGCAACTGGACTAGTAGACCTTATACAAGTGTAATGCCGCCACTTCACTGTCTAGACAAAGTATATAATTATATTAGTACTGACATACAGTATGGACACTCCCTGCCGCTCTCTAGATTGCGACCTCACCCCCTCGTCACCCAGATTGATACTGATTGGTTACAGTTTGGTTGTCGAACGTATATGATTTCGCCGTCATTTTGTTTATTCCGTCATTAGTTTTTTGAAATGTCATTTCTGGCCCGCTGTATATAGTGTCCAGGGTGTGGTCTGGGCCCAGGGCACATTGTGAAGTTTACTTGGAATAGTAGAAACTATAGTGGAATTAGAATTTCTTTCGTTTTGTATAAATCCATCAAATGTTTTATCCACAAAAAGAGTTTATAATAATTTCACATTGGTGTGTGCACACATCTATGCTTTTTATTATAGAATATTCAGGTTTTAAATAACTATCAAAATAACAAATTAACCAAAAACACTA
Source organism: Coleophora flavipennella (assembly GCA_947284805.1). NCBI lineage: Eukaryota > Metazoa > Arthropoda > Insecta > Lepidoptera > Coleophoridae > Coleophora > Coleophora flavipennella. Next base: position 1,975,263 of record OX369279.1, on the reverse strand, counting down.
AGGATTAGCTTATTCACATGAAAGTATTTGAAACTCAACTGTAGAAAAATATCTAAAATTTTACAAAAAAAATCAACTGCAATGAATCTCCACCACACTCACGCTTTTCGTGCTTTGTCACGGTTCCACGGATCATTCATCATGTATCAGCTCATATACGTCCCCACCGAGGGGCTCGAGTCTACCCTGGATTGGGGCGATCAGACCTTAGTCGATTAGTCGCGGGCTCAGTGTGGGTTGGTCGACTTCACACACAACCTTCGAGTTTCTTCGCCGGAGTGTGCAGGTTTCCTTCACCGTAAGAGCGTCGGATAATCGTTTATATGGAATCGAAATAAGAAAACACATTGGTACGTAGCAGGATTCGACCCACGACCTCCCAGATAGGAGGTAGCGGCCCTTGCCATTACACCACAGACGCTAAGCATTCATGAGCTTTTAAATTTCTCTCCGTATTGTTCTCACTCAAGTTGACTTTTTTACAAGCGACTTCCAAAAAGGAGGAGGTTTTCAATTCGTCTATATGTTTTTTTTTTATGTTTGTTACCTCAGAACTTTTGACTGGGTGAACCGATTTTTATGATTCTTTTTTTATTTGAAAGCTAGTGCTTCCCGTGTGGTCCCATATAAATTTTATCAAAATCGGTGTAGTACTTTAGTAGAAAATTAACAAAAACCAAAAATAATCTGCAAAAATGTACTAATTTGTTGCGATGGAAGTCGGTTTTTTAACGTGTTAAGCGTTTTCAATTATTATAATAACACTATTATATCAGCCGAAAGACGTTCACTGCTGGACAAAGGCGTCCCCAAAGAATTTGTCACCAGATTACAGCATTCTACTCCTCATTTTATTTCGCCTGAGACTGTTGGACAATGAATCTATCTTTTTGAACTTTCGGGTCTGGCCAGAACTTTCAGTGGAAACGGCAGCGGCGGAAGTTGCAAAAAAAAGCATGGGAATGACGTTTGGTCGCTTCAGTAAAGTCGTGGTAACCTACAGGCACTCTTATACATTTGATTTACCCGCTGCCGCTGCCACTTAAGGCTGTGAGCAAGCCCTTAAGAGGCCTTACCTAAAAACTAATATTTCTCGAAAAGGGTCGGGCTAATGCTGTCGTTTGCTTAGTGTTAAGAGGTTTATGTGTAAACAGGATGCAGGTAGGGGTGGTGGTGACTGCTAGTCTTTGGGTTACTTGTGTTGTGGTAATCTGTCAAAAACGTCATTTTTTTTCTAAAATGTTTGACATACCTAGGCGTGACGTCATAATTTTTCAGCATTATTAATATACTCATTTAGTGCTTTGGATGATTTAAAAACTGAAAACTTGATGGAAAACAAAATAAGTTAGGGTTTTTTTTAAATTTCAGTAGGAGTGTAATTTATTAATTGATCAAGAGTTAATAATTTTTTTTAACCGAATTTCTCAATTTGATTGTATGTTTTTTTTGCGCGATATTTTCGCAGATTGTGAACCGATTTTCATGTTTATTATTCGATAGGCTATGCTCCCGAGTTGGTCACGTATAAATTTTATTAAAATCAGTGCAAAACTTTTTACAAAATTAACAAAAACCAAAAATAATAATGTAAAATTGTACTAAGTTATTGCGATAGAAGTCGGTTTTCAACGTGTTTAGCGTTTTAGATGCAGTCATCATCCCAATTAAAATCATTGGCAATATTCTAAACTATAAATATACATTAAGGAACTCAACAAATCCCCCAAATGGAACAAAAAAAAGTATGTGATTGTATGTATGTTATTGACTGTATTGGGAGCCAAATTTTTTAAGTGAAAACTTTTTTAAACGCGTTAGGCATTTTTTTGAGATGGGAAAAACCATTGAACTAGCGACACTGTAACCTGTAATGTAACCGACATCGCCAGGAAACTCGGAGGGTCAAAACTGATAAAACTGTAAAAAAATATATTACACCATTAGAGGTCCCTGTTGATTTTTTTTTATTGCACTACTACTTCATCAGATTCCTACTTCAGAACATTGACAATTACTTTAAATTCATTGTGTCTAAGCGTGTTTTATATGACGTATTCCAGCTCTCAGTATCTTCCATTAGAATTTCCAAAAACGTAAATAAGACACTCTGTTATGAAACTGTATGATTATTCTATGATCACTTTGGTAGGTACTCACTTTGTTAAATCTATGCAACATTCCACCCTGATTTTGTCTGAGCCAACAGCGCAATAGGGTAGTAATTCGAATTACTTTTTATTGCATGTGAAAAACAATGTTTTGTTCTTCAAATGTTTGCAATAACGAGACGTGATGTCATAGTTCAAATATTAAGACACGATGATAAACAAACCGAGAGAGATTTTTTGAAATTTCAGTACGAGGACATTTTTTTAAACAATAAACAATAGTTCATATAATTTATGTCAACAAAACTCAACAATACGTATGTCCGACAGGTGACAAAGAAGGCGGGTTCATAGACGACCAGCTGTTTGTGGAGCTAGTGCAGGCGCTGATGCAGTTCCAGACGCGGGAGGAGGTTGCCGACGAGCGCGAGCAGCGCCGCTCCGACAATCACGTGAGTCTCGCCGCCAAACATCAACATATTATGGGGTGACGTTTTGTTCACTGAAAAGCGAAAAATTGTAGATGCTACACATGATTAAACCGAACAATTTACTCCAAGGAACCTTTACAATCAGAGCAAGAAAAGTTAAGACACTCCCATACAAAGGATTAGGAACATCTGGTATATTTTTTCTCGTACCTTCCGCAAACAAACATAGCCTATGTACATTTCGGTAGCAAATACACATGATAGGGTCTTTTAGCATGAAATTCTTTCATTCAATCATTTGGGGTTGGTTTAAATGTTATTTGATGGAAACTTTAGGTGAGTCTGCTCCGCCATATTCTACCCTGGCAAGGTGGTCAAGCTCAATTCAAGACTGGAAGAACATCGACAGACGAAGAGCACCAATCACAATCGGCAGGCGAAGTCATGGCCTCCATTTTTAGGGTTCCGTACCCAAAGGGTAAAAACGGGACCCTATTACTGACAAGTCTGTCTGTCTGTCCGTCTGTCACCAGGCTGTATTTCATGAACCGTGATAGCTATACAGTTAAAATTTTCACAGATGATGTATTTCTGTGGCCGCTATAACAACAAATACTAGAAAAAATACTAGAATTTAAGGGGGCTCCCATACAACAAACGTGATTTTATTGCTCGTTTTTGATAACGGCAACAGATAGACGCTTGAAATATTCACAGAATATTGAGTTGTATTATTCACTTTTAAAATAAACAATAAAATTAAAATAAATTAAATATTTAAGGGGGGCTCTCATACAAAAAAATACTTGATTTTTATAGATAATGGTACGGAACCCTTTGTGCGCGAGTCCGACTCGCACTTGGCTGGTTTTTTGGAATTCTGAAGAAGTGTTATTAATTGATTATCTTCAGAAAGGACACACAATGACAGGCGTTTACTATGCAGAATTAATAGCTAAATTGAGAGAAGCTGTCACAGAGAAAAGGTGTGGCAAACTCAGAAAAGGCATTTTGTTTAAAAAAAAAAAAATGTTTTAACAAGGAGTACACTTTGAGATGGGGTCGGTGTCTCCTTTTAAGCATAAACAGCCTGTGTCAGGAGGCGCCGCTCTTCCTTAACATAATAAATGTTGTTCCCGTTAAAATTTTTACTTACATAAGAAACAAAAATATATATATATATATATATGTATAATCATATTAGGACAATTTGAGATAAGCAAAGTAATCATCATATCAGCCACAAATCGTCCACTGCTGAACAAAGGCCTCCCCCAAGGATTTCCACGACGACCGGTCCTGCGCTGCCCGCATCCATCGGCTTCCCGCGACCTTCACCAGGTCATCGGTCCACCGCGTGGGAGGCCTGCCTACGCTACGTTTTCCGGTGCGCGGTCGCCACTCGAGAACTTTACTGCCCCATCGGCCATCTGTTCTACGAGCTATGTGCCCTGCCCACTGCCACTTCAGTCTAGCGATTCTGTGAGCTATGTCGGTTACTTTAGTTCTCCTGCGGATCTCCTCGTTTCTGATTCGATCACGCAGAGAAACTCCGAGCATAGCACGCTCCATTGCCCTTTGGGTGACCTTGAGCCTTCTTATGAGGCCCATAGTAAGCGACCATGTCTCAGTTCCGTAAGTCATCACTGGCAACACACACTGGTCAAAGACCTTAGTCTTGAGACACTGCGGTATTTGGGACGTGAAGATATTGCGAAGCTTCCCGAACGCTGCCCAGCCGAGTTGGATTCGTCGATTGATCTCTTTCTTGAAGTTGGACCTGCCTAGCTGGACTGTTTGTCCCAGGTATACATATTCGTCAACAACTTCCAGTGTAGAGTCTCCAACCTTTAGAGGAGTGGGTGCGACACGGACATTTAACATTATTTTCGTCTTGTCCATGTTCATTTTAAGACCCACTTGTTGAGAGACCTTACTGAGGCCATCGAGCATTGTGCTTAGGTCTTCCATAGTCTCAGCCATGACCACGATATCGTCAGCGAATCGGAGGTGGGATATGTACTCGCCGTTGATATTGATGCCGAGTCCACCCCAGTCCAGAAGCTTAAAAACATCTTCCAGGGCGGCGGTGAACAGTTTCGGAGATATAACGTCTCCCTGTCTCACCCCTCGCTGCAACTGGATAGGTTTCGAGTTCTGGTCCTGGAGGCGAACCGACATGGTGGCGTTTTCATACAGACACTTCAACACCTCGATGTATCGATGGTCAATTTGGCACCGCTGGAGAGACTGTAGCACAGCCCAGGTTTCGACTGAATCAAAGGCCTTCTCATAGTCCACAAACGCCAAGCATAGTGGCTGATTGTACTCTTCGGTCTTCTGTATAATCTGCCGCAGCGTATGTATGTGGTCTATGGTACTAAAGCCTTTTCGGAAACCGGCTTGTTCGGGAGGCTGGAAGTCGTCAAACCTGCGTGCGAGACGATTCGTAATGACTCTCGAAAACAGCTTGTAGACATGGCTCAGAAGTGAGATGGGTCTGTAGTTCTTCAGCAGAGTGTTGTCACCCTTTTTGAAGAAAAGCACGACCACACTTCTGTGCCATGCCTTAGGCGTTTGTCCCTCGAGTATAACGGAATTAAATAACTTCTGAAGAGCTTTAAGTACCGGTGTTCCACCTGCTTTCAGAAGTTCAGCCGTAATTCCATCATCACCCGGTGCCTTGTTGTTCTTGAGCTGTTTGAGAGCCATTCTAATCTCGTACAGGCTGACGTCCGGGATATCTTCGGTATAGTGTCGGGTTAGTCTGGCTCTTGGGTCTTCAGCCAGATCGCTGACAGGCAAACGTGTGGTCTTGTACAATTGTCCATAGAACTTCTCAACTTCTTCCAGCAACTCAGTCTTAGACGATATGGTCCTGCCGTCCTCAGTCTTCAGCTTGGTCAGTTGGCTTTGTCCAACAGACAGATCTCTCGCGAACACTTTTGAGCCTTTGTTGTGCTCAATCGCCTCTTTAATACAATTTGTATTATATTGGCGTAAATCGCGAGTTAGGGACTTAGAGATCTGCCTGTTTAGTTGCCGATACTGAGTAGCGTCTTCAGAGGACTGCAAAACCAATCTGCGTCTTTCTTCCATGAGGTTGCTGGTGAAGTCGGAGATTTTTTTGGTTCTGTTTGAACGGCGAGTTTTAAAAATCTTAGACCCGACCGTTTGAACAATTTCCACGAACCTGTCATTATAATCGTCCACATTCTCGCAGTCTCCTAGGCTTTCGAAACGATTGTGCAACTCGAGCTGAAAGCTCTCGGGGTTTTGGAGCTGGATGGGCGCTGGTCGGAGCGTAGACTTCATAAGTCGACATCTTTCTAGCTTGGTCTTCAGATTCAATGTGCCTCTGACCATCCGGTGATCGCTTCCTGTTTTGACTGAATTGATCACGGAGACATCATTGAATATTTGCTTCCTTGTCGACAAGATGAAGTCTATCTCGTTTTTTGTTACGCCATTGGGATGCAACCATGTCCACTTCCGCTGTTTTGACTTTTTAAAGAAGGAGTTCATCATAAAGAGGCTCTCCTTCTCCATAAAGTCGGCCAGCATCTGGCCACGTGCATTTCTTACTCCATATCCAAATTGCCCCACTCTCAGCTCACCATCGCTTCGTTTGCCCAGTTTCGCGTTAAAGTCCCCCATAACAACGGTATAATGGGTCCTGGTGCTATGTAAGGCTGTAGAGATGTCCTCATACATAGTCTCTACCTCGTCGTCGGAGTGTTCCGTTGTCGGCGCGTATACCTGTATGACCTTCATCGAATACCGTTTGGTGATTCTGAGTATAAGGTATGCTACCCTTGTCGAAACGCTCACGATTTGGACCACATTGTTAATGAGGGACTTGTGGACGAGAAACCCGACACCACCCTGGGACTGTTGGTCGCCCTCCCGGAAATAGAGCAGGTTTCCGGATTTAAGGATCATGGTGTCCTCTCCCTCTCTTCGGACTTCACATAAACCTACGATATCCCACCGTAACCTGCTCAATACTTCTTCGAGTTCTGCAAGTTTCTCGTCAGTCCGCAGTGTGCGCGTGTTGTAAGTTGCCAGGGCCAAAGGTCGTTGGGTTTGGTAGCCTGGCATCTGCCGGGGATTCTTCGCACCCCCTACCCCGCCGTTACCATGACTGCTACCGGAGCCAGGAATAGCGGGGCTGCCGGGGACTAGGGGCCGTTTTCTGGGTGTGAAATTCATAGGGGGGGTTTTGCCGTAATCGCCACGCTTGGCAGGCGGGTTGGCGATCGCAGTTTGATTGCAGGTGTGTTGCAATGCACGGAAAGACGCTGCTGCCCATCCTCCGGTTTTAAGTCCCTTAGTCGCCTCTTACGACACCCATTGGAAGAGATGGGATGGTCCTATTCTTAGCCGGGAACCATACGGACCAGCAAAGTAATATAAAATTACAAAAGTATCTATAGTAAGTGCCAATGCGTGTGTGTGTATGTGTGTGAGTTTGTGTGTGTATGTGTGTGTGTGTGTTTGTGTATGTGTGTGCGTGAATGAGTGCGTGTGTAATCAAGACATGGCGTGACATAGCCCTACGAGTTCATCTTGGGATCGGAAGCTACTATGTAACTCCCACTAAGTAACCAGCAGTTCTTCAATTTCATCATATGTTGTGGACTCGAGCCATATTGATACAGCTTTTTTACATTCAAAGTATTTCTTATGATAAATTACCAGTTCTTTATTGAGTAAGTTGTATAGCTGAACAGAGCGTTTATCATATTGTCTGCTAGCAAAGGTGGAATTTGTCACTGTCACTTTAGCAGCGGGCGGCTTCCTTCTTCTACCGATATTATCAGCAGTGCTAGGGTCATACGGCAAACTTTTATGTTTTCTAAGCACGACCCGGGTTATGTATAGTTTCCTAACTGACGCTAGTTTGGTTAGGTGATACAATCTTTCAGTGGGAAACATTCTCTTTTTGAAGTACATAACTTTAATAAGCCCACGTTGGGCACGCTCAACTTCAAGAAATTTTGTTTTTGCTGCACCACCCCATACTGAGATACAGTAAATAATTATGGACTGCACCAAAGCCAAATATATTTCCTTCAGAAGATCTCTCTCCGTCCCACCGATCTTTCTCGGCACAACGTGCCTTTAAGTTTTAAATATCCAGGTAAGTTTCCTGACTCTTTGTATGACATGTTCAAGGTGCGGGTACCAAGAAAGTCGCCGGTCTAGAAAGACACCTAAATATTTAGTTTGAGTAACCATGTGTATGTTTGGGCAACTACAAGGCATATTTGATGTTATTTTATCACAACTGTGCAACTGTACCCTAAATTCATTACTTGGTTGCGAGTTGTTGTAAATACTGATACAAATATAATTTTTTTTGGTAGTGTTTAGAGTAAGAATGTTATTATGTTTCACCAGGACAACGCGCCCGTACACACTGCTGTTGTTTCACTGGATGCCATTTAACAAGCTGGGTTCGAATTAATAGATCATCACCCTTATTTGCCAGACCTGGCCCCCAGTGACTTTTACCTCATTCCAATGTTTAAAGAATACTTGTGTGGTAATAGATATGCCGATGACAATGAAGTGATAGAGGCCCCCAGTGACTTTTACCTCATTCCAATGTTTAAAGAATACTTGCGTGGTAATAGATATGCCGATGACAATGAAGAGATTGAGGCCCCCAGTGACTTTTACCTCATTCCAATGTTTAAAGAATACTTGTGTGGTAATAGATATGCCGATGACAATGAAGTGATTGAGTCCCCCAGTGACTTTTACCTCTTTCCAAAGTTTAAAGAATACTTGCGTGCTAATAGATACGCCAATGACAATGAAGTGATTGAGGCCGTGAAGGCCAAGAAAAATCTTTTTTTTGTAAAGGGATAGAAACGTTGGACTCGGTGTGTAGATAGAGAAGGAGACTATGTTGAAAAATAAATGTTATTCAGAAAGTATTACTTTTTCTGTTTCATTCTCACTGCTTTTTGATCACTCGCTGAAAAGGTCGGAAAATAGGCTATTTATCTACGTAAAATTTATTGATTCCTAACAAACAACTTAGCAAAGTAAAGCGACCAAGCTAGGATTTAGACCATGTCGCACAAAGTACAAGGATTATGTAGAATTCTGAAAATGAAACCGTACCACTGACCATGGGCATAAATAAGGTTTTATTACAACCAATAAAATAAATATGTACAAAAATGAAATTATCAGAACAAAATCTACCATCAGGTGAGATGATGCCAAGGTCTTATCAATTGTTGACAAAAAGGTGATGAGTTGCAGCGGCCAATTTGTTTTGGTTTACTGAAGATATGAGAACAGAAAGCCCATACCTTGGACCCTATAATTAAATAAATTTGTCATAGCTTTTGATAAAGGAAAAATGCGAAGATTGGATTATCAGAACAAAATCCATGAGGGTTCAAAGACGAGTTTCCAGCGGCAAATAAAACTTTGTTTTTGTTTATTGAAGATTCCTTTATCGCCTCGGTGGCGTAATAGTTAGTTCAGTACCTTTACATAACGAGGTCACGGGTTCGACATCCGGCGGGGTCCAACTATATGATTCAAATGGTCGTATGTCAGAAACTATTAATCTTAGGCTACTAGTTTGATAAGAGAAATGATAGATAGACCTATTACTGTTTTTTATTAACATTTAATAGAAAACCAGTCCAGTCTATATCAATTCGAGAGTTTTTATTAACGTTTAATAGAAAACTAGTCCAGCAATATCAATTCAAGGGTTAATATTTATTATTATAACATTTAATAGAAAACCAGTCCAGCTATACCAATTCGAGGGTTTTTATTAACATTTAATAGAAAACCAGTCCCGCTATATCGATTCGAGGGTTTTTATTAACATTTAATAGAAAACCAGGAGCTATATTGATTCGAGGGTTTTTAACATTTAATAGAAAACCAGTCCGTCCAGCTATGTTGATTCGAGGGTTTTTATTAACATTTAATAGAAAACCAGTCCAGCTATATCAATTCGAGTGTTTTTATTAACATTTAATAGAAAACCAGTCCAGCTATATCAAGTTTAATGTTTTTATTAACATTTAATAGAAAACCAGTCCAGCTATATCAATTCGAGGGTTTTTATTAACATTTAGTAGAAAACCAGTCCAGCTATACCATTTCGATGGTTTTTAACATTTAGTAGAAAAACAGTCCAGCTATACCAATTCAAGGGTTTTTATTAACATTTAATAGAAAACCAGTCCACATATATCAATTTTAATGTTTTTATTAACATTTAATAGAAAACCAGTCCAGCTATATCAATTCGAGGGTTTTTATTAACATTTAGTAGAAAACCAGTCCAGCTATACCATTTCGATGGTTTTTAACATTTAGTAGAAAAACAGTCCAGCTATACCAATTCAAGGGTTTTTATTAACATTTAATAGAAAACCAGTCCACATATATCAATTTTAATGTTTTTATTAACATTTAATAGAAAACCAGTCCAGCTATATCAATTCGAGGGTTTTTATTAACATTTAGTAGAAAACCAGTCCAGCTATACCATTTCGATGGTTTTTAACATTTAGTAGAAAAACAGTCCAGCTATACCAATTCAAGGGTTTTTATTAACATTTAATAGAAAACCAGTCCAGGTGTATCAATTCGGGTTATTCATACCAAGTAATTAGCTCACTTAAATGCCTGTAGCCTGTAGCGCCCGTTGTTATGATAGTAATGATTCATTAATAATTTTGAACAAAAAATAACTGACTTCAAACAGGAAACTAAGGTTCCCCTCGATTTCTCTGGGATGCCGTTATCAGATCCTGGTTTCCTTATCATGGTACCACCCTTGGGATATCTTCTTTCCAACAAAAAAATAACAAATAAAAAAGTAAAATATTAAGGGAGGGTTTCCATACATACAGCAAACGTGTTTATTTCCAGGTTTATATCTCTTTTTGTTTTATTGTAAACCGGAAGTTTGACATAATTTTCGTTTTTTCCATGTTCTTTCTAAGACATAGTGTAGGCAGGCCTCCCACTCGGTGGACCTATGACCTGGTGAAGGTCGCAGGAAGCCGCTGGATGCGGGCAGCGCAGAACCGGTCGTCGTGAAGATCCTTGGGGAGGTCTATGTCCAGCAGTGGACGTCCTTCGGCTGATATGATGATGATTACATATTACAATAATACATACCCTTGTGTGACATAGTATACAATGATTAAGTACAATCGGGTTTGAATGTTTAATTTCCGCGCATGTTTGAGAAAACATTATTTTTCTATTTCAGAAAAACTCGAAGGAGCCCAAAGACAAAGACAAGGAGAATGGAAAGGATGACGGCAAGGTGGCGCCCGAAAAGCACTTCCCTATATTTACCATCTTCCAGTCGATCAGCTCGCAGTTCCCCGACAAAGGCACCGCGCAGGAGTTGCGAGAGAAGTGAGTTTCACTGGTTGTCTTGTTGTTGTTACATTACAAGGACCTATACAGAGTGTAACAATATTGGTGTAGGACCCGTTAACTGGGGTTTCTACTCATCATACTGAATAACTTTCCCAAGGAACCCATAGTCAATTCCCAAAAAAAAAATTTGGACCCTTCATACTAAAATGCACAAAATTGGTCGGTCGATGTTTATTAAATATCTTAGGGCCCATTATATGTGTCAATCTATTAGATTTAGCAAGTCTATGCGGTACAGGTATTAGCTTCCCGGCGCCCCTGCTATTTAGTTTACGGATATCCCTATATCTTGGGTAATTATTAAGATTCTTCCACACACTAATTAATGACAAATTTAATAATTTTAATGTATAACTTCTCGTGTGTACTTATAACTTATCAGGTGAATCAGAAGACGAAACTGGGCAAATTTTCATCCATTCCTATGTCCATTCAAAAAAAAACACACACAAAGGCACTCCGGCAATGCCGACAGAAGTTTAAACTTTAACTTCAAAAATAATTAAAGGGATTGTTCCCAGAGACGTTAACAAGACAGTCTCAAAAGGGCTTGTACCCAGAGACGTTAACAGGTGTCGTTACAGTGTCGCGAGTTCAATGGTTTTTTTTCCATCTCAAAAATGGCCAACGCGCCCGAAGCAGTTTTCACTTCAAAAGAAACTACTTTTCGTACAAATCGATTAGCTCAGTTACTAACTTTGTATGAGAAGTCAAATTTTTTTGTGAATTGAACGTTGGTTCCTTGAAGAAATTGTTCAGTTTCGTCTTCTCAATCCCCTCCATTAGTCGACCAAACCGCACTGGCCCCGCATAGTCGACTAAGGCCCGATCGCTCTAATTCAGGGAGGGCTCGAGCCCCTCGGTGGAAAGGTATATGAGCTGCTCTGATGATTCACCTCCAGAAATGCGTCCATCGTCCATCGTCTTTACCATTCGGCCCGGAAAAGCCATGCTTCATCCAGATTTTTTTAATCAACAATTGGTAAGCCCTTGGCACCATCACACCTAATACTAAATGACAATGACGATGTAACCGGGCTTACGAAGATTCCCCAACACATTAGGGGACTGGCTATCTTATCTTCAAGCCGGAACACATTAACTTTTTAACATTGATGTTTGGCGGCAAGACTTAGATAAGACGGTGGTAGCTAGCCGGGCGGGACTAGAAAAATGCCCTTCCACCAACAAAACCGAGTCTTACAAAGTTAACTCCGCCGGGAATTAACCATTACGCCACGAGGGCGGTTAAAACTAACAAGTCGCCCTGTATAGAGGAAGGTAGATGGGTTACATGCGTGCTAAATAAAAGAAAGCATTCTTAGTAGCATTCGGTATAAACATCATCATCATCATATCAGCCGAAAAACCTCCACTGTTAAAAAACGGTACAAACAAACACGCCTAAATTATAATATTGTATGTGTGTGTGTGTAAACGCGTCGGCGTCGGTGGCGTAATGGCTAGGGTCGCCGCCTCCTGTCCGGGAGGTCGTGGTTTGAAGTTCGAACCTGCCACGACGTACCAATGTGATTTCGAATTTAGATTTCATATGTACTTTTATCCGACGCTTTTAGGGAGAAGGAAAACATTGCGAGGAAATCTGCACACTCCTGCTAAGAAACTCGCAGGTGTGTGTGAAGCCGACCAACCCGCTGGGCCCGCGTGGTCGACTAAGGCCCGATCACCCTAATTCAGGGTAGGCTCGAGCCCCTCAGTGGGGACGTATATGAGCTGATATGAATGAATGAATGTGTAAACAGGTTCCATTTTCAAATGTTGTTTGTTAGTGCATCACCTTTTTACTTCCGAGCGATGAAGAAGTGAAGAAAGTATTGTGGTGGCAAAAAAATCAAAGTTGAGATTTTGCTGGGAATCAATTGTCTTACACTAATGGAGTCTAAATAAAAACAAAAAAATATGTAAGTTTGTGTGTGTGTGTGTGTGTGTCTCTGTAGGTCCGTCCAGTGGTCTAGTTCCCAAACTACTGGACGTAGTTGAAATTTGGGTTAGGGCAATATTATTTTTGTACCTCCAGGCGTTTTTCTTAAATTTCCCCTTATTAAAATAGCTTATTATTATTTTTACTCAAAAATGGCTCTAACGATTTTTCATGAAACTCGGTATGTTACTTTAACTATATATGTCCTACAGTACTCAGTAGTCCGTTGTTCCAAGAAAAATCGGAATAGGTACCTCCCATACAAATATAGTATGTAACTTTTTCTCAAAAATATCTCTAGCGATTTTAATGAAACTTTGTGGATAATTAGGACTTACTAAGGCCTTCTACACTGAGTACTTCATTATTCCAGAAAAATCTGAGTAAGGTACCTCCCATACAAACCCCAAATATTTTTAATTTTTTCATCAATTCTAATTTGCTACTAAGTAAATGTAATGCTTATTGTTAATTTGTGTATGCCCGACTATGACAGACGGTGAAGGCGTCGTGAGAAAGTATGCTCAGCATGGCTGTACAATAGGGATGACGAATGCTAGTCACCTGAGTAACTTTTTATCGTGTGTCATAAACGAAATTTTGTTCTAAAAATGTTTGAAATACCTAAGCGTGACGTCATAGTTTTGCAGCGTCATTTATGTACTTATTTTGTGATTTTGGTGATTTAAAAATCGAAAACTTGATGGAAAACAAAACGTAAGGTTTTTAGAAGTTTAAGTAGGAGGGCAATTTAGTGATCAAGAGTTCATAATTTATTTCTGATGCTGTCGTCATCCCTATTTATTATAAACTAGTTAAGTGTGTGAATAACTTTGAGCTGACATAAGACATTGTGGTCAGGTACATCGAGCTGACATCCCTGCGCGACCCGCTAGCGCTGCCCCCGGAGTGCACGCCCAACATCGACGGGCCCCTCGCGGAGTCCGTGTCGCGCGACCAGACCATGCACTCCTTCCACACGCTCTTCTGCAGGAGGTGCTTCAAGTACGACTGCTTCTTGCACCGTGAGTGATCACCATCATCATGTCAGTCGAGAGACTTCCACTGCTGAACATGGCCTCCCTCATTGGATTTTCGCAACGACCGGTCCCGCGCTGCCCGCATCCAGCGGCTTCCTCGTGATTTTCACCAGGTCATCGGTCCACCGAGTGGGAGGCCTACCTACGCTACGTCTTCCGGTGCGCGGTCGCTACTCGAGAACTTCACTGCCCCAACGGCCATCTGTTCTACGAGCTACGTGCCCCGCCCACTGCCACATGAGTTAAGCGATTCTGTGGGGCTATGTCGGTTACTTTAGTTTTAAGGATCTCATTTCTGATTCGAACACGTGGGAAATAGGTAATAATATTCACAGACGGTCATTTGGCCCGAAATTAGTCTTCGTAGGAACCAGAGCTTGCTATATTAACATATTAATAGATGTTGAAATACAAGTACAGATATTTAACAACCAGACAGTGAGCAAACAAATCTGTTCATCACAAGAATGTTTGCCCTAAGTGGGAATCGAACCAACGACTCGTCCCAGCAAACGGGAGCGCTGACTACAGCACCAAGGGGTCAGTAAATATCGTCCCTTTATCATCTTCTTTAGGAGTCCCTATACCAAGAGTTGTTCTTTGAAAACACACTGCAATCTGTGCCCCATTTGGAGCGGCATTTTATATTTATATCATTATCCTCCTTTATCTCCGCAGTCGGGTAAAAACAGTCCCAGAGCTTCAGCTATAGATACGAATAGTTGAAAATGGAAGTAAGAAGTGTCTCAGATTATTATGACCCATAAAACACTACACTTAATTATAGATATTATATTTATTGTACTCTTATGAAGTGATTTATTAGACACATGTGTACCTATAGCAAGTGTTTTAGTGTACGTATTATGTGAATATATTTATGTATTTGTTTGTGATTGGAGTGTTGTTCTGTTTGGCTGGCAGGAGGTCAGGCGACAGGTAAGGCCGTGTCATCGCGCCCGCGCTCTGTGTATCAAACATCTTTATTTTATTATCCATTCTTAGTATTTATTTATTTTATTACTATTATTACGGTTTATTTTTAATTACTTATATTTTTAGCTATAGCGTAGTTGACTGTCTCAAAAATCTGTATATTAAAAGAAATGATGAAATGTAATGCGAGTCCGTCTCCGGTCGTTCTGTCCAACGATTTGCTTCTATTTTTTTTTATGAGAGTTAATAATGCACAGATTTGTTTACTATCAAGCATTGGAAACCACTCCCCGCGAGCGGCTCGCAGCTCGCGTACTGCGCTCCCTCTAGAATATAATACGAGTCCGTCCGGCGGTTCTATTTTTTTTTGCTTTTTTTATCAATGAAAGGTATTGATCCACAGATTTGCTATCATCAGGCATTGGAATCACATAAATTTCGCCCTTTTCAACATACTCGTATGAAACAAAATTTTGAAATCTAATACGAGTCTGACCGGCCGTTATATCCAACCGATTTGCTATTTTTTTAAATGAAAGAAATTTATGCATAGATTAGAAATCACATAACTTTCGCCCTTCCCAAAAAAATAATATAAATATATATATATAGAGAGAGCACGTCCGGCAGTTCTATCAAACTAATTTGTTTATATGTTTTTTTAAATAAAAAAAAATATTTTATCGAGCATTGGAAGTCACCTTACTTTCGCCCTTCTCAAGTTATACCCAAACGCGATTTTCATGGCTTTCTTTCTCAATATCTCCGATTCTAATTAATTCATTTTAATTAGTTAACCGCCTTCGTGGCGTAATGGTTAGTTAATTCGCTTCACACCAGGAGGTCGCGGGTTCCATTCCCGGCGGGGTCAACTTTGTAAGACTCGATTTGGTTGGTTCATAGCCCACCTGGCTAGCTACAACCATTTTATGTAAGTCTTGCCCCCAAAACATCAATGTTAACAGCATTGATGTTTTCCCGGCTTGAAGATAAGATAGCCAGATCCTCATAGCGTTGGGGAATCTTGTTAAGCCCGCTTCCGTCCTCTGCATCATCGTCAATCACCATCAGGTGAGATGATGCCAATGGCTTACCAATTGCGAATTAAAAAAAGCTCGCGAGAACACTCGCTGGAACAAGCTTTTTTTATTTGAACTATTGTTCACTTAAATTGGTTGAGTTGGAGGGAAGCTACGTGCATTCTCGCACACCGCGCAACAAAGAAAGCGAGCCGCTTGCGCGAGTTGCGGTTCGCCCGCCGCGCACTGCGATGCCTATAAAAAAATGTTGCGTAGCAGCACGGGTCCTCTTCGTAAGTTGTGAAGTATTGTTCACTAAATTGCCTGTCGTTTGAAATTGTAAAAACCGTACTAGTTTTGTTATTAGGTCTTCAATATTCCCGAACGATTATGGTTAGGTCCGTCACGAACTGACCTGAGGCACGGTCATTATCTGGATGGGGTTGACTATTAATGGCAATCTTCTCAACCGTTTCTGTGCTTCGCAAGGCACGTTCGGCCACTGGTGCTGGTTGCTACGACTAGATGGCAGTCGTGAAACCGTGTCAGATGCCTTATACGCGGCTTGAAAAACTCCTTGATTGAATAGCTGGGGTTCGCCACTAGTCCTCCACCAACATGGACTTGGTCCCCGTGTGTGCAGGGAGTATGGCCTAATGACACGGCCTAATGAAACGATATATGACACGGTGACGGACGTGTCTAACTTGCGCTCGGCGTTAATAATTTTTTCAAATATATTGAAAATGACTAATATTAATACCTCATCGATCGAAGACCTGTTAAAAGGCTATCTGAACCCACTGACACAAAAAATTGACGAGCTGGAAGCAAAAATCGACATTTTATTGGCAAAAAACTACGCACCGACATCATCTCTGCCACAGCCAGTGAACACAATATGCGGAACAGCGCCTGGCGAACACAACGAGCCTCACACTTCACAGGATATATCAGGTACACTTGTTGATACTCATCAGACAACATCACCAGAACGAAGGTCAAAGGGAAAACGTGGGAGACCGAAGAATGTACCGACCTCTTCTGCAATAGGTACGTCAGCACAAACATTACTAGTATCCAATCGCACACAACGCGCGGCCGCTAGAAACGCGAAACAAGCAAATAACCAGGTTATTGAGGGTATTCCGACATCAACTCAACCTCGGACACCGCCCGCCAACCGCACAGTCGCTCCAGTGCCGGGCGCCCCACGCAAGACCCCCAAACCACTAGCGAATACTTGTGCAGAACAACTCGCTAGGCCTGATAAGGGTATGGCTGCGGTGGCAGCGGCGGAAATATTTTCCGCGGCAGCTACTTCTATTAACAGTGTAGAAATAAACGATCCTGCTGACATGAGAAATAACGCAGAATGGCAAGATGTGCGCCGTAAGCGTTCCAATAAACAACGACACCCGACCACGGTATTGGTAGGCGCTGGAGCTGCCGACACGGAAATTCAGTCCGTTGAGAGACTGCGGTATATTCAGGCGTGGTCTTTTAAGCCTGAAACTACTTCTGAGAATGTCATCAATTTCCTTAATAAAGTGGCCAAGCACGCGGACTATGAAGTCACGAAACGGGAAATCAAGAGTCACAGACACTCTTCATTTATCATAGGAATACCCGAAAGTCTGTACGAGCAAGTAATCTCGCCGTCAGTGTGGCCACACGGTGTGAGGTTTGCGCAGTGGTTTCTCGTCAGACCCCGTGCACATGCGCGGGGAGGACCCGAGCACGAGCAACGCGAGCGCACCTCTCGCCCCTTCACCGCCCGCGCCGCCGCGGTCTCGTGATCAGCTGACATCGACATCGGACCATTCGCGCCGGCGTACACCGCGTGCATGTGTTGCCCCGCGAACTAATAAACAACACGACAGCATAGTACTATGTCTACAAAATATGCAATCATTAAATAATAAAACTCGACAGTTAGAAGTTCTATTGCAAAACGATTTGTCATGTGACGTGCTTTGTTTAACTGAGCATTGGTTAGAATTAGATCAATTACGATGCATACATATTAATAATTATGTACTCATTTCAAACTATTGCCGCCAAAGATCTCAGCATGGAGGTTCGTGCATTTATGTTAAGAGCGGTGTTAAAGCTACAGAAGTAGATGACCTAAACAGCTTGTCACAAGAATTACATTGTGAAATATCTGCTGTGTTACTGATTGACTTCCAATTAATTATTATTTGTTTTTATACGAATATGACTAATAATTCTGAATTTATGTACACATTTGAATGCCTGCTCGATAAGATTGATATCATTGGTCTCGATTGCATAATCGTAGGTGATTGTAACATTGATTGGCTTGTCAGGAGTTCGGAGCGGAAAGCTTTAAGGGATCTTTTGTGGAGTCACAATTTTCATAATGAAGTAGACTTTGCGACGCGAGAGATTGGCACATCTTCGACATCTCTCGATCATTTGTATACAAACATCGATACAATATGCATCGATGTGTGTGCCGTGGTTTCGCGCATCGGAGACCATCATGGAGTGCGCGGCGAGTTGAGACGCGCGCCTGTCGTCGCGCCGCCGCCGACTCGCTTCGTGCGCGACAGGTCGCGCGCGGCGCACGCCGCCTTTCAGTGTGCCTTACTCAGCGTCGATTGGGATCCAATTTATGCTCGCTCTGTTACGCCTCACGTGCTTGCAGAATCAATCGTGTATCTTATTTTTGCAAAAATGAATGTTTTTTTTCCTTATAAGACAAAACCCAGCACGTGCGAGCACAAAACATGGGTTACTCAGGAAATAATCGGACTGAAATTATTTTTATTCAATATCACAGATGTTATGAATAAATTTCCGGATGTCGAGAGTATTAAAAATACATTCGATGAAGTCAAAACTCGTTACGAAAAACTATTACGTAGTGAAAGGACACATTTTTTGGTAAAATCCATTGAGGAAAGTAGTAACGTTGTTAAATCTATGTGGCGGGTTGTAAATACAGAGACTGGTCGAAATAAGGTCAATACAGACTTCACAGACATAATTAAGCGTCCTGATGGATCACCATTTTCTTCCGATCTAGATTTAGTTAATTACTTAAATCACCAATTCACTTCCGCCGCTCGTCTCAGCGGTGCGCCGCTCGCCGATGTGCCGCGGGCCACCGCCGCGTTGGTCGCCGCGCGCTCCGCTTTCGATCGCTCGCTCCGCTTGAAACCTTTCTCGGCAGGGGAGGTACACACCATAATCACCCAAAAAGTTGCCAACAAACCAACAAAAGACCTTTATGGTATATCCATAGAATTATTATATTCAATAGCAGAGTCTATTGCAACGCCCCTAGCGGTGCTCTTCAATAAATGTTTAAGAGATGGTGTGTATCCTCAACCGTTTAAAGAAGTTAAGGTTTGTCCTTTATATAAAGGCAAGGGTAAATCCAAGGATCCCGGCTGTTATAGGCCCATATCTATCATCCCGGCCATCGCAAAAATATTTGAGAATGGGCTTACCTCACGCCTGACGCGCTTCTTCGAAGACAACAATGCGCTAACAGACCGGCAGTATGCCTATCGTACCGGACACTCCACGACCATGCTTACGCGACGGGTAGTGCGCTGTGTTCTAGAGGCGAGAGAGCGCAAGCAGCAAGTGGCCCTACTGTGCTGCGACCTCTCCAAGGCCTTTGATGTCGCGGACCACAGCGCGGTGGCCGCGAAGCTCAAACACTACGGGGTGGACGGACCGGCTCTCGAAATATTAAAGGAATTTATGAGCGCGAGGCGTCAGTATGTGGTCGCTCGTGGTGGCACTCTTAAATCGGATGCAATGACGACTGAAAGGGGAGTTCCGCAAGGTTCTTCTCTATCAAACTTAGCATTTTCTATGCTTCTCAATGACTTGCCAGATTCGGTACCCGAAGCAGACATTTATATGTACGCAGATGACGTCGCCGCAGTCGTGATAGCTCCTACGCTTGCTGGACTGGAAGAGAAATTGAACGCGGCTGCCCGTCAGCTGCTCACTTGGTTCCGATATAATGGACTTATGCTCAATGTCACTAAAACCCAGTTTATTCACTTTAACCTTTCGGGCCGGGAGCTTCGTCCATTAATTGTTGGAGTCGAGGGAGTGGTAATTGAGCAAGTTTCAGCGATGTCATTTCTAGGCGTTCAAGTGGACCAGAGCCTCACGTGGGAGCTTCACATAGACAAGCTGTGCGGAAGACTTGGGAGTGCATGTTTTGCATTGGGTCGGCTTGCCTCAACGCTTCCTAGGGATATGGTACGTACTTGTTACTTTGCCACCGTGCAGTCGCTCCTGCAGTACGGCGTCGAGCTGTGGGGCCGCGCTGCCGATTGGGAGCGCGTCTTCCGCATGCAGAAGCGTGCTGTGCGAGCGATTGCACGAGTGGCACACGACGAGCCAGCTAAGGGGCATTTTATATCTTTGAAAATAATGACCCTTCCCAGTATACTGATTTTCCAAGTGGCAGTGTACGTACGAGAAAATCTGGACGTTTATTCGCAGGTAGGTGTCTGTCACACGTATAGGACGCGACATGGTAGCAGAATCGCTCCTATTCCCCACGGGTTAGCCAAGAGCGGTAAGACGATCCATGTAGTAGGCCCCTCCGTCTACAACAGGATCCCGCTCGAAATCACTAATGCCCTTAGCTTGAATTCGTTTAAAATGAAATTACGAAACTGGCTCACCGAGCAGGCATTCTACTGTTTTGACGATTTTTTGAAACTAAGTGTAATTTAAATTGGAATACTTTTAGTTTAAATGTTAATTTAATTCAATTTTATTTGAAATACATTAAATGTATTGCATTTTGATAATGTTGTTATTTAATAATGAAAATGATGTTTTTTTTTATATTATTATTATTATTTTTTAATGAAAATGACAATGTATGTTGACCAACTATTTGACTATTTTAAATTTAAAATGTTATATTTTACATTTTACTCCATTTTATATCATGACGTGTAATTTACAATTATCAATAAAAATGTCTATGTCTATGTCTATGTCTAACCTTTCCGTGTTTGGAAAGAGACGCGTGTCCCAGCCGTGGGGACGTTTGTGGGTTGTTAACGACATCTATTCTGATTTATTTCGTTTTGATTTTTGCTAACATAGGATAGGTACATACTTACTTTAATTCAGCTTAAGTGGACTTTGTCAGCAACGACATAAACCAGTGCACGGATAAACCTGTAAAGGTTTTTGATGTACTATTATTATATTTTTTGTAACCTTCTTTTCATCAATAAAATAAATAAATAAATAATAATAATTAATCAAAATCACAAAACATCGATGACGCCGAAACACTATGACGTCACGCCTTGCTATTTTAAACATTTATGATAAATATTAGTAATAAGCGGATGATAAAAATGTAAAAGTAACAAATGTCCAGTAGTCAACTACCCTATTGTTTCATACCTATTATTTCATAATAAATGGCAACATTTACCGCTCATTTCATTTTTATCATGCTTATATCCGGTCACTCACTACTCATTATCCTAATAAAAGGTTTACATAGATAACTTTTCTTTAGAATAGTAATTGTTGTAATTAGTAAATACATTCGGTTCACACCAGCAGATCGCGGGTTTGATTCCCGGAGGGGTCGAACTTTGTAAGACTCGGTTTGGTTGCTGGCAGGGCATTAGCTAAGCCCGCCTGGCTAGGAGATAGAAGGTCTTATGTAGGTCTTGTCGCCAAACATCAATTTTAACACCATTGATGTGTTCCGACTTGAAGATAAGATAGCCAGTTCCTCATTTCAGGGGAATCTGGGTGAGCCCGTTTACATCTTCGGCTTTATCGCCACTTAACATCAGGTGAGATATACCAAGGGCATACCAATAATGGATTACTCAAAAAGCCGAATGTTGTTTACCGAGAATCCCCAACGCAATGGGGAACTGGCTATCTTATCTCCAATGGCGGAACAAATCAATGCTGCTAACATACATGTGTAGCGGGAAAACTTACTATAACCAATACAAAAAAATAACAAATCTGACAGCCAGGTTTCTGAATAATATGCAACGGTACATACTACGCCCCTGATTGTGACAAAATCAAAGGAAAAACATTTGCCTAAATTCAAAAGGATCTCTAAATAGTTCGTTAAATCTACACAACGAGCTGTCAATGTCTAAACTACGAGTGAACGAGTCACCCTCTTCCACCGCACGCCTATTTTAAGGGCTTGGTCACGACCTCCAGCGGCAGCGGTGGCGACAGCGGTAAAAACAAAGTATGGCCTGACATCAGATCTTTGCGGAAAACTGATTTTCGTACATTTGTTGTGCCGCTGCTGCACGGTGTGTTATAACTTGCAATGTTTGTATGTATGTATGTTTGTTTAGGTCAAATCATGCAACAGATTTTAGAGTGATTTTTAGGGCTTCTTAGCTAGCTGAAATTTGTTATGAAGCCGTATTCCTGGTGACTATAGATCCTTTTCGTATTTTGAAGTTGATCTAATGATAAACTTTAGAGGTGGAATCAAGATCCCAGGATCGTCTTTTATTTTCAATAGAATCGTAGGGCCGCTCTTTTTGAATTTGAAAACGTGCCGAGAGCATTTGGCTTTTAAGCATCAACACTCTTTTCAAATAAAAGATTGTATCTAAAAGATTTTAGGTTTTTCTTGAACTTGTTCATTACAAAATATAATATTGTGTTTTTTTCGTAACCAAGCGAAGTAGCAGCACAGGAGTTCTGCTCCTACTTTCTAAATATGAATCCTAATCTAAAGGATTTTGAAAAAGAGGCGCCTTGAAAACAGTCCATAACAACGTGTGCTGCCGCTCAAGGTCTCAAGGTCATGGCCAGGCCCTAAAGGTGCTAATCCACCGGCTATGCTAGCAAGAGATGAGCGAGGATTGAAATCTTGCCTGCCGTTTTCCGCCTAAGATATGCATGTCTAGCGCTATAAAGCGATGACCATCACGACACATCGCTATCTAGTCCTAGACACTAGGCAATAGAGCCAGTGGGTATATTCTTTTCCTCGTCTCTATGAACTCGCGAGTGATAGCGCAAGCTTGCGACGACGTTCATCGCTATCGATCGCAAGAATTGTGTTTAGATTGCCGAGATAATAAACATTCTATACTCACAGCACTAAGGTTAAATTTTATACCAACAAATACATATTTAAATTTTCGCCTCGCTCATCCTCGCTAATCCCCATATCCATCGAAGATGCGCTAGGAAGTTATTAAAAGTTTTCCATACATCATCTCACCTCATCGTAGCGTAACCGGTGGATAAGCATTTTCTCAGTTGAACATAAAGCCTAATAACGTGTACCACACACTGACCACCGCCGCGTGTCGCAGGACTGCAGGCGTGCCACCCGCGACCGAACCTGTGCAGGCGCAAGGGGCCGGATCTGAAGCCGTTTTCTGAGCCTTGTGGCGCCAACTGCTACATGCTTCTGGTTAGTATTACCTTGTCGGCATAAACGGTATACACTACAGCGAAGAGGAGCGAGGATGTGAGTGTTGTTCACGAACGGAAGCCCGCTTCCATCTTCGGCATCATCGTCACTTACCATCAGGTCTTACCAATTGTGAATAGAAAAAAAACGGAAAAAAGGCATTATTCGACCAGTATGTATGTAATTATGTTGGAATTGCACAATATTCGTATATGTTAGTCCAGGGGTTCTTAAACTTTTAAATTAACGGAACACCCACCAACCCTCTCATTTTATGGAACCCCATATCAAATGATTACAAATCAAAGACACCATAATTTAAATAAAAACTAAAATTTTTATTTGAAATATTTAAAAAGTGAAACACTTTATTTTTTAATTTAATTTTACTATAATTAAAACAAGCGAGTACCGTGCCTGTACGAAAGCTATATTGATCGGACTTTTAATATTTTGTGCCTATGGGAACTATAGTAATAGGCCTGTAGTTTTTAGGATCAGTCCTATCATCTTTCTTAAATAGTGGTTTAACAACAAATAGTGGTGAACAAACAAGAAGAGTTTTTATCAGTCTAACATTTTATCATATTCGTGTTACTTCATACTTTCAGGAGGGAATGCGTGAAAAGTTAGCGCGTGAGGCTGCGGCGGGCGAACAGGACGCTCGCGCCCAAGACTCGCCCAATGACGCGTCGTCTGAAGACAGCAACGACAGCCACCGCTTCAACAAAGGTACACATTACTAGTTATGAAGATATGCGTGAGAAGTTAGCGCGGAAGGCTGTGGCGGACGAACAGGACGCTCGCGCAAAGACTCGCCCAATGACGCGTCGTCTGAAGACAGCAACGACAGCCACCGCTTCAACAAAGGTACACATTACTGGTTATGAAGATATGCGTGAGAAGTTAGCGCTGGAGGCTGCGGCGCGCGAACAAGACGCTCGCGCCAAGACTCGCCCAAGACTCGCCCAATGACGCGTCGTCTGAAGACAGCAACGAAAGCCACCTCTTCAACAAAGGTACACATTACTGGTTATGAAGATATGTGTGAGAAGTTAGCGCGGGAGGCTGCGGCGGTGGGCGAACAGGACGCTCGCACTCAAGACTCGCCCAATAACGCGTCGTCTGAAGACAGCAACGAAAGCCACCTCTTCAACAAAGGTACACATTACTGGTTATGAAGATATGTGTAAGAAGTTAGCGCGGGAGGCTGCGGCGGTGGGCGAACAGGACGCTCGCGCCCAAGACTCGTCCAATGACGCGTCGTCTGAAGACAGCAACAACAGCCACCGCTTCAACAAAGGTACACATTACTGGTTATGAAGATATGCGTGAGAAGTTAGCGCGATGGGCTGCGGCGGGCGAACAGGACGCTCGCGCCCAATGACGCGTCGTCTGAGGACAGCAACGAAAGCCACCTCTTCAACAAAGGTACACATTACGGGTTATGAAGATATGTGTGAGAAGTTAGCGCGGGAGGCTGCGGCGGTGGGCGAACAGGACACTCGCACCCAAGACTCGCCCAATGACGCGTCGTCTGAAGACAGCAACGAAAGCCACCTCTTCAACAAAGGTACACATTACTGGTTATGAAGATATGTGTGAGAAGTTAGCGCGGGAGGCTGCGGCGTTGGGCGAACAGGACGCTCGCGCCCAAGACTCGTCCAATGACGCGTCGTCTGAAGACAGCAAAGACAGCCACCGTTTCAACAAAGGTACACATTACTGGTTATGAAGATATGCGTGAGAAGTTAGCGCGGGAGGGTGCGGCGGTGGGCGAACAGGACGCTCGCACCCAAGACTCGCCCAATGACGCGTCGTCTGAAGACAGCAACGACAGCCACCACTTCAGCAAAGGTACACATTACTGGTATGAAGTTATGCGTGAGAAGTTAGCGCGAGGGGCTGCGGCGGGCGAACAGGACGCTCGCGCCCAAGACGCACCCAAGACTCGCCCAATGACGCGTCGTCTGAAGACAGCAACGAAAGCCACCTCTTCAACAAAGGTACACATTACTGGTTATGAAGATATGTGTGAGAAGTTAGCGCGGGAGGCTGCGGCGGTGGGCGAACAGGACGCTCGCGCCCAAGACTCGTCCAATGACGCGTCGTCTGAAGACAGCAACGAAAGCCACCTCTTCAACAAAGGTACACATTACTGGTTATGAAGATATGTGTGAGAAGTTAGCGCGGGAGGCTGCGGCGTTGGGCGAACAGGACGCTCGCGCCCAAGACTCGTCCAATGACGCGTCGTCTGAAGACAGCAACAACAGCCACCGCTTCAACAAAGGTACACATTACTGGTTATGAAGATATGCGTGAGAAGTTAGCGCGGGAGGCCGCGGCGGTAGGCGAACAGGACGCTCGCGCCCAAGACTCGTCCAATGACGCGTCGTCTGAAGACAGCAAAGACAGCCACCGTTTCAACAAAGGTACACATTACTGGTTATGAAGATATGCGTGAGAAGTTAGCGCGGGAGGGTGCGGCGGTGGGCGAACAGGACGCTCGCACCCAAGACTCGCCCAATGACGCGTCGTCTGAAGACAGCAACGACAGCCACCGCTTCAACAAAGGTACACATTACTGGTTAGGAAGATATGTGTGAGAAGTTAGCGCGGGTGGCGATTTTTTTTTTACTCAGGCAAATCAATTGAAAGCGCGGCTGATTTTTGTTATTATGAATTATTTATGTATTATTATATTGTTTAGTAGTTTTGGTAAATCAGAGGTCTCTGCTCTTAGATTTTCATCTTTTTGAGAATAATTGTGACCGTCAGTCTAAACCCGAATTCTTATTCCCACAGAAAAAATGTAAACAAAGGTGTTACCCTAAATAAAAAAATGTTTGGCATATGGTAACTTTTGTTTTTAAGAGAAGTTGACTCGTAGATTACTTTGCCACTTTTTAACGGGAAATAACAATTATATTTTAGAATCGGAATCATACATTTCTTATAAAAACCTTCGAAAATTAAAATATAATTAAAATCATATTTCTTTCGTAGCAAATTTTTCATGGCACTGGTAACACTTAAAGAATGGCTACGCCGCGGGTCGCTTTCACAAAAAAAAAACTTAATCGATCACATATTATACTATTAAACAAGCAATATTTGTGTGTTTATACAGGGTGTAACTATATTGGTGTAGGTCTCGTTAACGGGGGCTTCTACTCATCATACTGAACAATTTTTGTTTTGTGACTGCTGAAATCGCAAAAAAAAACTTTTCATACAAATCGATCAGCGGATCGACCAATTTTGTGCCTTTTTGTATGGAACTCATTTTTTTTGAGAAATGACTAAAGGTTCCTTAGGTAAAGTTGTTCAGTACGATGAGTAGAAGCCCCAGTTAACGAACCTACACCAATTTTGTTACACCCTGTTTAAATAAAGTCTACCCCTATATGTGTATGTACCTCGTGGTGCACGTCCTTATCTATTTTGGTCGTGGGTGTCAAAAAAACAATGCAGTCATGTCACAGAGGTCCTCCTTTACTAGTCTCGATCATTTGGCAATAAAAATGGTACAGGATGCCTTGTATTACAATGGATGCAAACGTGGTAATCCCAGCTATAAGAAAACCTGTAAAATTTGGTTTTTTCAGGTACGCGTTATTGCTGCTTCCCCGTCGATATAAGCAATATATGTATGTTTTGAGATCGTGAAAACTGCTCTAACGATTTCAATTAAGTTTGCTATGGCGGTTTTTGGGTGCGAAAAATCGATCTAGCTAAATCTTATCTTTGAGAAAACGTTTTTTTAGTGTTCTCGATACGAAAAATAATTAAAACAAAAAAAAAACTCCGAGTAAAGCTCGGTCGCCCAGGTAATCATCCAATAAACATCAATAGCCACTACTGACGGCAAAATAGCAATTTCTAAAAGAATGCAAGTTTGCCGCTAGCGGCACAATAACTAGTTTGCCGCATAAGGCATTTTGACACTGACATAACTTTGTTTACATTTTTTCTGTGGAAATAAAAATTCGGGTTTAAGAGGCAGACATGAACAAATGATTTAACGCAGATTTTTTAAATTTTTGAAGCGCTTTTTCAATAGAAAACGCAGGGCTGTCATGGTGGCAAACGCAATGCTTAATATTTCTTATGGTATAATCATCGATTTTAATAATGTCTAACAAATAACAAATCAGATAGAAATTTCGGCGGCGAGGTTCCTAACTGCAATGCCGCGTCATCTGAAGACAGGAACAACAGTATATTCCGTATTATTGGTAAAAAATGGCCGTTAACCTGGGCCCGTAACGATTGGCGTCGTCGGCAGTCACGGTGGCATCTTTCAAAAAATTCAAATCATTTAAGAAAATATATATAGACTGAATTTCTTGCCCCTTTACATACTATTTTAAGTTTTAGTTTGCTTTATAACTTGGAAACTTTTTAAATTTGCAAACGCACATTGAGAATTTAGCTTTTTGAGTATAAAAACTATTAAAAAAAAGTTAAAAGTTTTTAGACTTTTTAATAATAATTATTTGTTTCCTCGCACTACATTCGATATCTTAAGTAGATGGCATTCCAGATGTTTTAATTAAACAAACACCATATATGGTTGTCGAGAATGGCGCGCATACAAGTTCTTGCTGAGACATCCTTGATTGATGAAGATGAACACATTCTCGTTTTCTTGTCTTTTGTGTTCTGAACTTTTTTTCTGTATAGGATATTTGACCAGTATCAAAAACAGCCTATACAATATATTCCACTAAATAGAATGTCTCCTTTAGATGACACATTGTCGGTTTCTTGTCTTTTGTGTTCTGAACTTTTTTCTGTACAGGATATTTGACAGTTTCAAAAACAGCCTATACAATATATTCCACTAAATAGAATTTCTCTTTTAGATGACACATTGTCGGTTTCTTGTCTTTTGTGTTCTGAACTTTTTTTCTGTATAGGATATTTGACAGTACCAAAAACAGCCTATATAATATATTTCACTAAATAGAATGTCTCCTTTAGATGAACACATTGTCGGTTTCTTGTCTTTTGTGTTTTGATCTTTTTTGTATAGGATATTTGACAGTATCAAATACAGCCTATACAATATATTCCACTAAATAGAATATCTCCTTCCGATGAACACATTGTCGGTTTCTTGTCTTTTGTGTTCTGATTTTTTGTATAGGATATTTATTTGACAGTATCAAAAAGAGCCTATACAATAGATATATTCCACTAAATAGAATGTCTTCTACAAAAGCACAAAAACTTACTCATTTGATATATTAGTCAATTTAATTTTCTACAAAAGCACAAAAACTTACTCATTTGATATATTAGTCAATTTAATTTTTTTTATTTACTAAAGTTGTTACTAAGTTAATTCGTCAAAGACAATGACGTCACATGCGAGTGACACAAACAATTTCAGAACAAAATGTAGTTTTTGGTAGTTAGTGAAAGTAACTCAAATGACAAGCCAAACCACCTCAGTGGCGTAATGGTTAAGTCCATTAGCGTCGCGGGTTCGATTCCAGGCGGAGTCTAACTTTGTATGACTCGGTTTGGTAAGTCTTGGTGGAAGGAAGGGCTTTTTCTTAGCCCGCCTGGCTAGAAACCATCATCTTATCTAAGTCTGGCCGCCAAACATTTGCGTTCCGGCTTGAAGATAACGTAGCCAGTTCCGTTCCCCATTGCGTTGGGAATCTTGGTAAGCCCGCTTTCATCTTCGACATCATCGACACTTGCCATCAGGTGAGATTAGTTATCAGGCTTACCAAATTGTGAATTAAAAAAAACTATACCTTATGGTTTGCTGCGTGTGTTCGTAGTGTTATAATGCTGTTTGTTTGTACGTTGCAGGTAGCGGCAGTAACGGCAGCAGCTGGGGCACGAGCGGCGTGAAGCCCGCCGACCCTGCTTACAACGCGCTCGGTAACTAACTGTCCATCATCATCGCCGAAACATGTCCACTGCTGAAGTAACTGTCCATCATAATCAACGAAGCATGTCCACTGCTGAACGAAGGCCTCCAAAAAGGATTTCCACAACGACCGGTCCTGTGCTGCTCGCATCCAGCGGCTTCCCGTTAGATCTTCACCAGGTCATCGGTCCACCGAGTGAAAGACCTGCCTACGCTACGTCTTCTACTACTACGTCTACGCGCGGTCGCCATTCAAGAACGTTACTGCCCTAACGGCCATATATTCTACGAGCTATTTACCCCCACCGCCTCTTTAGTTTAGCGTTTCTCCTCATTTCTGATTCAATCGCGTAAGGAAACTTCGATCATAGCTCGCTCCATCGCCTTTTGGGTGGCCTTGAGCCTTCTTATGAGGCCCATTGTAAGCGACCATGTCTCAGTTGTGTATGTTATCTCTGGCAACACGCACTGGTCAAAGACCTTAGTATTGAGACACTGTGGTATTTGGGACGTAGAAATATTGGGGAGCTTCCCGAATACTGCCCAGCCGAGTTGGATTCGACGAATGATTTCTTAGGTAAGACCTACATCATCATATTAGCTCATATACGTCCCCTTCGAGGGCCTCGAGCCTACCCTGACTGAATTAGGGCGATCAGGCCTTAGTCGACCACGCGGGCCCAGTGGCGAGTTGATCGACTTCACACACAACCTTCGAGTTTCTTCACAGGTGTGTGCAGGTTTCCTCACGATGTTTTTCTTCACCGTTAAAGCAATCGGTGAGTATATGTACGTAAGTTTTGAAAAACTCATTGGTACACTGGCCGTCCGGATTTGAATCCGGCACCTCTGGTTAGTCGTTACCGGTTGAGCCACCGACGCGACGCTTCCTACATACTTGATTGTAAATTTCAAACATCAAATGTCGTCTTAAAAGTTAAGTGTCAAATGGCAAGTATCGTCAAATGTCAAGTGTCAAATGTAATGCCAAATTTAAGTCCACCCTCGCGAGCCGCTAGAGGCTCGCACACAGCGCAGCCTCTAATACAGTCGTCATATTGAAACGAAGTAACACGTAAAAACAACCTACTTCAATTTTGGTTTTTTTTAATTTTCAAAAAGTACCAAACCGATTTTAATAAAATTTATATGAAACTTTAGTCGAAAAACTTTTTTTAGGCCTAATCGCCCTGATTCAGGGTAGGCTCGAGCCCCTCGGTGGGGACGTATATGAGCTGATATAATAATAATATGAAACTACTATGAAGGCATAGCCTATCTTACTAAGAAATACTTTTCAAATCGGACTACAGTTGGCGGAGAAATTGGAAAATATACATAAAAATAAATAAGTCGCATTTACAACCTCTTTCTTTTTTAAAGTCGGTTAAAAATTATATCCACGCGGACCGCCGGCAAAAGCTAATTACAATTTTAAAGAGGCTTTTGAAAGGAAATAACCTTAAAAAGTAACTTTCTTCGTTTAAAAAACGGTTTAACGATTTTTACGCAACTCTCTACGTTACTATTACTTCAAATGACCTGCCATACGCCGTAGTTCGTTATTCCAGTGAAAATCGAAATAAGGTACCTCTCATACAAGTCAAATCAGCTCATATACGGCCCCACCGAGGGGCTAGAGCCTACCCTGAATTAGGGTGATCGGGCCTAAGTCGAACACGCGGGTTCAGTTCAGGTTGGTCGACTTCACACACAACCTTCGAGTTTCTCCGCAGGCGTGTGCTGTTTCCTGACGATGTTTTCCTTCACCGTAAGAGCGTCGGATAATCGTACATATGAACTCGACATTCGAAAACGAATTTTTATGTGGCAGTATTCGAATCACAACCTGAACAGGAGGTAGCGACCCTTGCAATTACGCCACCGACGACGCTCTCTGAATAAGGCGCTTATAAATATTTCATCAAGTCTGATCTAAGTAATTGTGATGATGATGATGATGATGATAATGATCTAAGTAAGCGTAATGTTTTTGTTGTGTATTTGTACGCCAGACGGTGAAGGCTTCGCGAGAAAGTATGCACAGCGAGGCTGTACGTTTTAATATAATTCTGATTGCTTGTTTTCATTTACACAGAAGTTGAAGCGTGCAAAGGTAACAAACAAATCAATAAAACAAACACATTTTCTCATTTAGAATTAATTTTCTAAATGAGAAAATGTGTTTGTTTTATTAAGTTAGGATTTTGCGCATAAAGGAGACAACAGCTATTGTTTAACTATTATTTTACAACTGTAATTATTAGCACACGTAATTTTTGCTAATGCTTAGTTATAAAATAACAATTAAACAATAGCTGTTGCCAATAGTATATGCGCAAAACACTCAATGATTTTGATTAAAAGTCCATAAGAATGAGTAAATTATTTATTTCTATTGGCGGTGCTAGTGCGCTAATCGAACCGCCTTAAGCCATGCCAGATGCCTAGAAGGTGGCTTGAAAAACTTATGACAGTGGTGTTCGCCACTAGCCCTACAACGTCCACCAACCTGGACTTGGCCCCCCGCCCCGTGTGTGGAGTATGGCCCGACCTTCCCGTGTTTGGGAAGAGAAGCGGTGAGGACGTTTGTGGGTTATTGACGCTCAACACTTGCCGCGCTACTAAAATTACATAGGCGCAGGTAAATCTGGGCGAATAATAGGGATGGCGAATGCTAGTCATCTGAGTTATTTTTTATCATCTGTCAAAAACTAAATTTTGTTCTAAAAATGTTTGAAATACCTAGGAGTGACGTCATAGTTTAGCAGCGTCATTTATATACTCATTTTGTGATTTTGGTGAGTTAAAAATCGAAGACTTGATGGAAAACTAAACGAGTAAGGTTTTCCGAAGTTTAAGTAGGAGGGCAATTTAGTGATCAAGAGTTCATAATTTATTTTTGATGGTGTCGTCACCCCTATTGACACAGACAATTGTGTGTTCTCTTTTTTTGCCCGACTGTCCAAAAGGAAGGGTAATGTTTTTAGGGTGTATGTGTGGATGAATGTTTATAAGTATGTAGAGGGTATTCTGGCAGAACCGAATAAGTGCAAAATTTTAAAAATAGGCATACCTTAATTTTTTCTGCTTTTACAATTGCAGAAGCTTTGATTAAGTTTTTTTTTGGTTCTGGCCTTTTTTTGTCCGTGTAAAACAGTTATCTAACATTTTTTTTCCTTTAAACTTAAAAACAAAAGGTGATACAATCTCAGTTATGACATAACATGAATAATAAAATACAGTGATAACGAAATAAAAGCATTTAACTCTCTTTACTCATAAAAACAACAGAAAAGCAGAACAATATAGAGTTTACAGCTCATATTTTGCTCTTTTTCTCATAATGACGTATTTTGCACTTATCTGGTGCTGCCAGAATACCCTCGATGTATGTTTCTTTGGCTGAGCCTGTAGCTGCGTCTTGATGGATGTGGAGTGTGACGCGTGGTTAGATTTGTTTTGACCCCTCGAGTAACATAGAGTATATTTGAAGCAGTCGGGTATTTAAAAAAAATGGTTAGGTTAGGCTTGTTTAGCACAGAGGTAAATAATATGTTTTTACAACAGGTTTAACCCAAGACGACATCGACTCGGAGTGGACGGGCTCGGACCAGTCGCTGTTTAGAGCGCTGCACAAAGTATTCCCCTCCAATTACTGCGCCATCGCACAGCTCATGCTCTCCAAGACTTGCCAACAGGTAGGAGCTTAACTTTACAACAGGTTAGACCCAAGACGACATCGACTCGGAGTGGACGGGCTCGGACCAGTCGCTGTTTAGAGCGCTGCACAAAGTATTCCCCTCCAATTACTGCGCCATCGCACAGCTCATGCTCTCCAAGACTTGCCAACAGGTAGGAGCTTAACTTTACAACAGGTTAGACCCAAGACGACATCGACTCGGAGTGGACGGGCTCGGACCAGTCGCTGTTTAGAGCGCTGCACAAAGTATTCCCCTCCAATTACTGCGCCATCGCACAGCTCATGCTCTCCAAGACTTGCCAACAGGTAGGAGCTTAACTTTACAACAGGTTAGACCCAAGACGACATCGACTCGGAGTGGACGGGCTCGGACCAGTCGCTGTTTAGAGCGCTGCACAAAGTATTCCCCTCCAATTACTGCGCCATCGCACAGCTCATGCTCTCCAAGACTTGCCAACAGGTAGGAGCTTAACTTTACAACAGGTTAGACCCAAGACGACATCGACTCGGAGTGGACGGGCTCGGACCAGTCGCTGTTTAGAGCGCTGCACAAAGTATTCCCCTCCAATTACTGCGCCATCGCACAGCTCATGCTCTCCAAGACTTGCCAACAGGTAGGAGCTTAACTTTACAACAGGTTAGACCCAAGACGACATCGACTCGGAGTGGACGGGCTCGGACCAGTCGCTGTTTAGAGCGCTGCACAAAGTATTCCCCTCCAATTACTGCGCCATCGCACAGCTCATGCTCTCCAAGACTTGCCAACAGGTAGGAGCTTAACTTTACAACAGGTTAGACCCAAGACGACATCGACTCGAAGTAGACGGGCTCGGACCAGTCGCTGTACTAGACAGTTTGTCTGAGCCGACTTTGACGAAGCTTGGCTTGAAGATAAGATAGCCAGTTCTCTATTGCGTTGGGGAATTTTGGTACGCCCGCTCCCATCTTCGGCATCATCGTCACTTACCATCAGGTGAGATGATGCCAAGGGCTCACCAATTGTGAATAAAAAATAAAAACAGATGTTTGGCGGCAACACTTAGATAAGATGGTGGTAGCTAGCCAGGCGGGCTATGATCATGCCCTGCCACCAACTAAACCGAGTCTTATAAAGTTGACCTCGCCGGGAATCGAACCCGCGACCTCCTGGTGTGAAGCGATTGGACTAACCATTACGCCACGCAGGTGGTTTAAAACTCTTTTAAATCATGCTGTATTTATCTTAAGATAAATATAGCGAGCTCGCGCGGTATCGCTCGGTATCTGCAGATAGACGGCGATGAAATATATATTATCTGACCCGTGTGTGTCCTCTCATTGATTTCTAGGAAGAGCTATATTGTAAGATATCTGTTACGTTAAATATATATTTAGTATAGCGCCCGTGTGTGACACCCTTTAGTGTCTTATTACACTAGCGAGTTGCGAGCGTGTGGAAAGCGGGGCGATTGCGCAGCGAGCTCGCGGCGTGTGCGTGGCGAAACGCCGCGGGTGTGCAGCGAGCTCGCGGCGTGCAATCCGCGTTTTGTACTTTCAGTGCCAGAATGGGTTCCGACGAGGAAACACTGCTGTTGGCTTTGTTACTCCGCAGACGGAAACGAATACGAAAGCAGATAAAACGACGAATGCGGGAGGATCCATTATCAAGTAATCGACTGGGAGAGAGCGACTACTATGTGTGCTGTTCTGCAAACGAATAAAAAATAATACTAAAAAATTTCATTCCTACCCGCGAATGACAAGACCTACATTTGAAAGGGGACACAATGACTTAAGACATGACGACACACACCTAAGATTATCAATGTGTCCTGAAGAAAGGCTCGTTATTTGTATAAGGTCAGAGGCGTATTTAGGGATCTGGCGCCCGGGCACAAAAAAACCGCCCCTCTAAGTGACAAAAAAACCGGCCAAGTGCGAGTCGGAGTTGCGCGCTAAGGGTTCTGTACTACCACACGATAAACTTCACCTTATTGTTACCTTCTGTTTGCGTGTTCGCCACGCACACGTTGCGAATTCGCAGCGAGCTCGCAGCGAGCTCGCTGCGCACTCGCTGCGCACTCGCCCCGCTTTCCACTCGCTAGTGTGATAAGGCCCTTAAGTATTTTGGTGTGGTGTTACTAAAACCTATAAACTTATTTCTTTCTTTCTTCTTTCTTTCAATAAATACATACTTACCGATTGCTTTAACGGTGATGGAAAACATCGTGAGGAAACCTGCACACGCCTGCGAAGAAACTCGAAGGTTGTGTGTGTAGTCGACCAACCCGCACTGGGCCCGCGTGGTCGACTAAGGCCTAATCGCCCTGATTCAGGGTAGGCTCGAGCCCCTCGGTGGGGACGTATATGAGCTGTAATGATGATTCGTCACTAAATGAATCACTCACATTCTATCAAATTGATGTTTTATGAACATTGATGTTTTAAAATCGAGATAAATCAACACATCTTACTGATTTGTCTCTTTTATCCCAGGTATACACGTACTGGATCAACACCGGGCAAGAGGAATGCCGCATAGAAGCGGAGCTGACTCCTCCTCGAAAGAAGAAGAAGAAGCACCGCCTGTGGTCCGTGCACTGCCGCAAGATACAGCTTAAGAAGGACTGCGGCTCGCATCACGTGTAAGTCTTTTTTAAAATATAAAAAGTAATCTATGTCCTTCTACATGCATGACACAGGCTATGTGCAAGCCAAATTTCGTCACGATTAGTTGAGACGTTGAAACGTGAATAGGTTATTTATATGATTTCTCCGTATAATTTGTAACCCCCGTTACACCTCTTTAGGGATTTAATTTTCTAAAATCAGTTGTAGCGGTGGCCCGGCGCAATGTGCGTGGTAAGCATTTTGCCACCGCGTCGCCCCGTGTCGTCGCAGTCGGTCTCCCACCTTAGTTGTGCGCGCGCATGCGCGAATAAATATAAATTCCAAATTCAAATATCTTTACCTTAATTCCAACACACGCAACCTTCAGATAGTGTATTAGCCACAAACTCCCTAAAGTGGTGACCCCGACGTGAAAGCGGACGATACAAATGGACAAAATACAGTGTACGTAGTTATGCCGCCGGGAAGTGACGGCCAGCCGCCACCTCCACCAGCGCCCTATGGTGGGACACCGGCTGCCACCGGAGCTGCCGTATACGACCTGGCAGCTATAAGCATCAACTCCAGGCTGCCAGAGTTCTGGCCACACATGCCTCGACTATGGTTTGCGCAGATGAACAAATTAACTCTGGAACTCGCTAGCCTGCGCTCCGAGATGCACACCCGCGGACGCAGCCGTTTCCGTGGACGAGGCCGAGGGCGATACAACAACGGTCACAGGTACCATCGTTCCAAATCTAGAGCGTCAAGCACAACGAGGATTACACCGGACGACCCGAGATGGCTCTGCCGCTTCCACTACCGTTACCGAGAAAGAGCTGAGAAGTGTGAACAGCCATGTAACTTCCGTAAAGGTCAGGGAAACTAAACGAGGTACGTTCGGAGGCGGGCGACTACGTACCATCGGCTAATCACCGCCTGTGTGTCGCGGATTTCCAGAATAATCTACGTTTCTTGATAGATACCGGCGCCAACGTTTCAGTGATACCGGCTTCGCATAAAGACAAAAAGTGTAGTGAGTTATCGAAGTATCGTTTATTTGCCGCTAACGGGAGTGAAATTCGTACATACGGTTTAAAATCACTAGTGTTAAATTTAAAATTAAAACGAGCGTTTAAATGGACATTTGTGATCGCGGATGTATCGCAACCGATCCTTGGCGCGGACTTTTTATCTCACTATAGGTTATTAGTAGATTTAAGCTCTAAAAGATTAGTCGACCAAGTAACAAATCTGAACGTCCTTGCCTCGCTAGTTGACTTCAATCAATACACGGTAAACACTATTGACAGTAGTCACCCCTACTATGACATTTTAAAAGAATATCCTGACATAACGAGACCTGTCTCTTTCAAAGAAATACCATCGCACTCAGTATACCACTATATAGAAATTTCGGGACCACCGGTGCATACTAAAGCACGACGGTTACCACCCGATCGTTATAAAAAAGCTAAGGATGAGTTCACACTTATGCATGAGTTAGGCATTTGTCGCCCTTCTAAGAGCCCATGGTCCAGTCCATTACATGTCGTGGTAAAGAAAAACGGTCAATTACGTCCCTGTGGCGACTATAGGCAATTAAATTCAGTTACGACACCGGATAGGTACCCAATACCTCGATTACAGGATTTCACATATGTATCAGCAGAAAAAGTCATTTTCTCTCGAATTGACATTAATCGAGCCTATCATTGTATACCAGTCCATGAACCCGATATAGAAAAAACTGCCATAACTACCCCTTTTGGCCTTTTTGAATTCCAACGTATGCCGTTTGGCTTGCGCAACGCAGCCCAAACGTTCCAGCGTTTCATGGACCAAACTGTTCTAGCAGGTCTTAATAATGAACTAGGAACCGATTTCTATTTTGCCTATCTCGATGACGTCATAGTAGCTAGTAAAACCCCAGAAGAACACAAAAGACACCTAAAGGCAATTTTCGAATGATTTAACCAATTCGGCATCACGATTAACATATCCAAATGTAGTTTCGGTAAAGAAAAGATAGAATTCTTAGGGCATGAAGTTTCATCTAAAGGAGCATGTCCACTTAAAGAGAAAATAGAAGCGATAATAAATTATCCTAAACCCGAAACAGTAGCTCAACTGAGACGTTTCCTCGGTATGATTAATTTTTACAGGTCAAATATTCCGAAAGCAGCAAAATACCAAGAAGAATTGAACAAATATTTACATAACACAAAACGTAACGATAAAACCAAAATTAAATGGACCGACGAAACGGAAAAAGCTTTCGATCAGTGTAAACTCAGCCTTAGAAGCGCAGTCACCTTATCGCATCCGCTGCCCGATACCACGCTCGCACTCATGGCAGACGCGTCAGGTACATGCGTAGGCGCTGTTTTACAGCAAAAAGTTAATGATTGCTGGGAACCATTAGGCTATTATTCTAAAAAGATGTGAGAGGCCAACAAAAGTATTCGGCTTACGACCGAGAACTTTTAGCCATTTACATGTCTGTTCAATATTTCCGAAAAATGTTTGAGGGCCGCCAACTAATAATATTCACAGATCATAAACCTCTTACCTATGCATTCAACAGAAAAAGTAGTGAGAAAGAAACCCCGCGTCGTACTAGACACCTATCCTATATTAGCGAGTTTACGACAGATATACGACACATAACAGGTACAGATAACGTGGTAGCGGACGCCTTATCGCGAATCGAAGTCATATCTTGCCCGACTAGTATTAATTACGAAGAGTTAGCTATCGAACAGAGTAGAGACACTGAATTGCAGTCGTTAATAGCGAAAGATAGTTCACAGTTTAGGGAAATTTACATACCGAACTGTAAACAATCTTTAATATGCCATACAACAAACTCAACTACCAGACCTTATCTAACTAAGACATTCAGAAGGACAGCGTTCGAATAATTACATAATATTAGCCACCCTGGTATTCGTACCACAAAGAAAATGATAACAGAAAAATTCTATTGGCCTTCCATGAACAAAGATATCACAAATTGGTCGAAAAACTGCACAGCTTGTCAAAAATCAAAAGTTCAACGCCATACAATGTCAGAATTAGGTCAATTTTCGCCCAGTAATAGGTTAGAACACGCACATTTGGACATCGTCGGCCCCTTACCTATACTTCACCTGAAGGTCATAGGTATTTATTAACGATTATAGACAGAACCACAGGTTGGCCGGAAGCCATCCCTTTACAAGAAATATCCGCAGAAATAGTAGCTAAAAGTTTATATGAGAACTGGATAGTAAGGTTTGGTTGCCCAGGTCGCATAACCACAGATCAAGGAAGACAATTTGAGAGTAACCTATTTATAAACCTTGCTAAATTACTGGGAATTAAAAAAATTCGCACAAATACCTATCACCCGCAGAGTAATGGCATTGTAGAAAGGTGGCACAGATCATTGAAAACAGCTTTAAGAGCTAGGTTAAATAACAATTCAAATTGGTACCAAGAATTACCTACTGTCATGTTAGGACTTCGATCCGTACCTCGCGCTGACACAGGCGTTAGCGCAGCAGAATTAACGTATGGTACAAAGCTTAAACTTCCAGGCCATTTCTATGACTGTAGTGAAGCAAAAAAATACGATTCCTATACTTACGTAAATGACCTAAGACGTACGATCAATGATTTAAAGCCTAGACCAATGACACAAAGAAATTCCAGAGCAATTTTCGTACACAAAGATTTACAAAATTGTGAATATGTTTTTATTAGGAAGGAAGTAGTTAAATCATCTCTCCACCACCCTTATGAAGGCCCGTATAAGGTCATAAGGAGGGGAAATAAGTCATTTTTAATCGATATGTTCGGTAAAGAAACTTCAATATCTATTGATAGGCTTAAACCCGCCTATACATTAAATATAGACAGTCAAACCGATAGTCAAGGAAGTTCAGATTATAATAATTTTAATATTAGCCCTAGTGTAGTAAGAAATAATGTGAGCCAACATAATGCACCCGTGAGTAACGAAAAGTTTAACACTTGTACCACACGCAGCGGGCGAATGTCGAAACCACCCGTGCGATTTGTGATAGCGTAGGTAAATTTAATTATAAATTATTATGTTTTACACAACAAATGTACACTCTTAACTTAGTCCACATGATAATCAAAGGACCTGATCCTCTATTCATCGATCCATTTTTAATCATGGGAAAACAAGTTAGCAAACAAGAGGAAATTATTATTGCCCAAAACGGCGCCAACAGTGCAAGTACAAGCAATTTAGAAGTCAATGTCAAGTTATACGGATCCATAATGTTGGCTGTATTAATTTTGCTGGGATTATTATTCCTGTATTACGGTGTCAAAAAGTGTAAAATGGCAAGTTCCAGCTGGACACAGCATCAAGTAAAGACTGTGAATTCAGAAATCCCTGTAGTAACTGTACAGCAACCACAACCACAGCCGCAACCGCAAGTTGTGTTTGCTCAAAGACAGTGAAGTGAAAAATAAGTGAAAACATATAATAAGTAGTAAAGTTTTATTAACACTCAAAAATTGTAATACCTAAATACCCAACAACCAGACAGTGTATTATATTGTAATGTAACACTATTTTAGATTACCAAGAAATTAATTACAGTCTTATTATTTCATTTGCTTAACAATAACAAGTATTATGTTTCATTGAATGTAATTTATTAAAATGTAATTCAAGTATCACGTTCGCTAACATAACAAGATAGCTCGGTTTCATGTAGGTATGAATATTGTATTCGACGAATTCTCCTTAGTAATCATGTTTACTTTTAGCACGGTGCAACTCGCAGAGTTAGCATGTTAGTATAAGTAAGTAATGTGCACAGCTCCGGTTCTTACATAAGTTTATATAAATAAGACTAACGTTATTGATTTTTTTTTGTAAACTGTATATTTTCGAAAAAGGAGGGGAGTACTGTAGCGGTGGCCCGGCGCAATGTGCGTGGTAAGCATTTTGCCACCGCGTCGCCCCGTGTCGTCGCAGTCGGTCTCCCACCTTAGTTGTGCGCGCGCATGCGCGAATAAATATAAATTCCAAATTCAAATATCTTTACCTTAATTCCAACACACGCAACCTTCAGATAGTGTATTAGCCACAAACTCCCTAAATCAGTTCTTAAGGAATGTCTACGTCATAATTTCTGTCTGTGTGCCAAATTTCAGCTCAATCCGTCAAGTAGTACTGGTCGAAGACCTTGGTCTTAAGACACTGCGGTATCTAGGACGTAAAGATATTGCGAAGCTTCCCGAACGCTGCCCAGCCGAGTTGGATTCGACGATTGATCTCTTTGTCGAAGTTAGACCTACCTAACTGGACTGTTTGTCCCAGGTATACATATTCGGTAACAACTTCGAGTGTAGAGCCTCCAACCTTCAGAGGAGTGGGTATGACACGGAAGTTTGACATTATTTTCGTCTTATCCATGTTCATTCTAAGACCCACTTGTTGAGAGGCTCTACTGAGGCCATCGAGCATTGTGCCTAAGTCGTCCATAGTCTCAGCCATGACCAGGATATCGTCAGCGAATCGAAGGTGACCAAAGTAACCGTCATAGCTCTCAGAATTGCTAAACTTAAGTGGCAGTGGGCGGGGCACTTTGCTCGTAGAACAGATGGCCATTGGGGTAGTAAAGTTCTCGAGTGGCGACCACGCACCGGAAAGCGTAGTGTATGCAGGCCTCCCACTCGGTGGACCGATGACCTGATGAAGGTCGCGGGAAGCCGCTGGATGCGGGCTGCGCAGAACCGGTCGTCGTGGAGATCCTTGGGGGAGGCCTATGTCCAGCAGTGGAAGTCCTTCGGGCTGATATGATGATGATGATGATGAATACTGATTAATAACAAATTATAATAATTATATTATTATTTGTTATTACTGTTGTTTGAATAAACTAATTAATTAAAATTGATA
The DNA here is from genome assembly GCA_947284805.1 of Coleophora flavipennella. Classification (NCBI taxonomy): domain Eukaryota; kingdom Metazoa; phylum Arthropoda; class Insecta; order Lepidoptera; family Coleophoridae; genus Coleophora; species Coleophora flavipennella. Next base: position 1,933,787 of record OX369279.1, on the reverse strand, counting down.
ACAGTATTTTTTTTTCAGCATTATGGTCCACAAGGGTTTAAAGCTGTAAAGCTGTTACTCAATAAATTATTGTTGTCCCAGGTACAACTACACGCCGTGCGACCACCCCAACCAGCCGTGCGACAGCATGTGCCCCTGCCTGCAGTCGCAGAACTTCTGCGAGAAGTTCTGTCAGTGCAGCAGCGACTGTGAGTCACCTCTTCAAATTGTTTTTCAGATGGAGTCTGTGAGTCAACTATTTCAGATCCTAGATTGTACTAGTTGAGTCTGTCTCTCCAAACGACTATAACGCGTCTATAAAGAAAATAACTACTATGGAACTCATAAGAAGGCTCAAAGTCACCCAAAGGGCAATGGAGCGTGTTATGCTCGGAGTTTCTCTGCGTGATCGAATCAGAAACGAGGAGATCCGCCGACATAGCTCTCAGAATTGCTAAACGTAAGTGGTAGTAGGCGAGGCACATAGATCGTAGAGCAGATGGCCGTTGGGGAAAACCCACCACCTCCCATGGCCCTTCCAACTGTCTTGGTTATTTAGGCCGAATCGTGGGAGTTGCAACATTCTGCTTCTATCTATTGTCCTTGTCCCATAGAACCTTCTCCCTCTTCTGGGGCGGTGAACACTCTTACAGCTTCGTCGTCGGCACTGTCCACTTCCATTGAAGTTCGTTTTCGCTGCCAGACCTTTGCAAAGGCGTCGAAGTGTTAGTAGCAGCTATCGTTCCGTATCAGGTCTGCGTGGCCCACCGGTCCGATTTGGCCCGCCTTCCATCATCAACTCCCGCTCAACACCATGGAGCACACAGTCCCACAGTACGTGCTCCCTCGTCTCCTCCGCCGCTCCACAGTAGGAGGCTGCGTCCTCTGACAGAGCCATTCTATGCAGTTTTGCCTTAAAACGTCCATGGCACGTTGCATGGTTCGGCTCAACCCAGACCTGCTCCATCCGTTCTGCGACATCAGTCCCTGCTCCTCGTTAGACCATCGTCTTTGCCAGGCTGTTCCTATATCTGCGGTGACATCGCGGCGCAGGGCCGCTACCTCTCGTGGAGCTAGGCCGTCCCTCGCCAACGCGATCCGCCTAGCACGCAGCACGCACCTCAAGGTCCGCTGGCAAAACTCCTGCCGATATAGCGATATTACTAAATCATCAATTAATTTTATATTTTTAGTGCGTCTACTCTACGGTAGATTACTCCCGATTTCCCCCCTAAATCCCTAATAAAAATCGACAAAGCAAAAAGGCGTAGCTGAAATTCTGTTGCTTTAATTATTTTGTTGTATTAGGTCAAAACCGGTTCCCGGGATGCCGATGCAAGGCTTCGTGCAACACCAAGCAGTGCCCCTGCTACCTGGGCGTGCGGGAGTGCGACCCGGACCTGTGCACCGCGTGCGGGGCCGACGCGCCGCACCGTCCTTGCAAAAACATCTCCGTGCAGAGGTAAGAGTATCCATTACTGGCCACAGCATCTTGTCAGATGATTGTATCCATTACTGGCCACAGCATCTTGTCAGATGATTGTATTTGTATCCATTACTGGCCACAGCATCTTGTCAGATGATTGTATTTGTATCCATTACTGGCCACAGCATCTTGTCAGATGATTGTATCCATTACTGGCCACAGCATCTTGTCAGATGATTGTATCCATTACTGGCCACAGCATCTTGTCAGATGATTGTATCCATTACTGGCCACAGCATCTTGTCAGATGATTGTATCCATTACTGGCCACAGCATCTTGTCAGATGATTGTAACCATTACTGGCCACAGCATCTTGTCAGATGATTGTATCCATTACTGGCCACATCATCTTGTCAGATGATTGTATCCATTACTGGCCACAGCATCTTGTCAGATGATTGTATCCATTACTGGCCACAGCATCTTGTCAGATGATTGTATCCATTACTGGCCTCAGCATCTTGTCAGATGATTGTATCCATTACAGGCCACAGCATCTTGTCAGATGATTGTATCCATTACTGGCCACAGCATCTTGTCAGATGATTGTATCCATTACTGGCCACAGCATCTTGTCAGATGATTGTATCCATTACTGGCCACAGCATCTTGTCAGATGATTGTTGCAGCTGCGGCGCCGCGGATTGATACAAGTTGATTGTTGAGCTTGGAACACTACATCTTCGCTTGTGATTATACAGGACTAGCTTTTGCCAGCGGCTTCGCTCGCGTGAACATAGTTTCTATGACTGTATTCGAGGGTGCGCAGTGCGGAAAAAAGTGGCCTGTATGTTAATCCTATATGTAAATAATAAACTTACTGGTTTTCCAAAGTTTCAACTATCAAAGCTATTCTAACACAGGCCATTGCCTAGCTTAGGCTTTAGTTGTAATAATTTCATACTGATCTGTATTTCTTGCTGCATGCGGAGAATATTTTTGTAAACTTTTTTTAGTCAATAAATAAATTATTAATTATTATTATTCTATCTAAACATTGGTTCGACATGGTTCCCTAACAGTTACAGTTATAGTTTAAAAAATGACATACTTTTATTTTATTTTTATCATTTTTTATAATTGAAAATATCTAAACTACCGTGTAGTAAACTATATGTAAAAACATTTGAATAGTGTTTAGTTGCTATTTAAGTTAACTATTAATATATTGTATCACTGTTTGTTTCCGAATAAAATAAAATCCAGGTCCTAATCTATCTACCTACCAAATTTCATCGAGATCCGTTTATCTTTTGTGGCGTGAAAGAGTAACAAACATCCACACATGCAAACTTTCGCGTTTATAATATTAGTCAGGAAGTAAAAAAATTGGTGTAGGGCCCGTTAACTGGGGGTTCTACTCATCACACTGAACGACTTTCCCCAAGGCACCCACAGTCAATTCTCAAAATAAAATTTGGATCCTCCATAGAAATGCACAAAATTAACCGGAATATGTCTACTACAGAACACAAGCCTCCCGACCCTCAGCAACTTGCTTCCAGGGGCTCTCTGCGAGCTGCACGAGATCCATCACCTGATGGGAGCCGTAGACCAAATAGCATGCAGGGAAACTCCCTGACGGCGTCTGTGTTTCCGTTTCGTGTAATTTAGGAGTCTTCAAGGCGGGACTGAATAGACACTATTTGAGTTTGCGTGACACATCCTCCGAAGCATGGGCACTTACCATCATTTGAGCTGCTAGGAAATGCACTCAAATTTTTGATAAAAAAGCAGTGTCCGTTGCAGTATATCTGCCAATGTCAAAACAGAGATAAGCAAATCTTGCCAAACTGCACCTCGTGTCAATACATTTTTAAGCAGTCGAGTTTTCAAGTTTTTATCATCATCATATCAGCCGAAAGACGTGCACTGCTGGACAAAGTCCTCCCCCAAGTATTTCCACGACGACCGGCCTGCGCTACCCGCATACAGCGGCTTCCCGCGACCTTCACCCGGTCGCCGGTCTACCGTGTGGGAGGCCTTCCTACGCTACGTCTTCCGGTACACGGTCGCCACCTAAGAACCAAGAACTCTGTTCTACTGCCCTGCCCACGGCGACTCAAGTTTAGCGATTCTATTGTTTTTTTTTTGTTTAGGTTATTAATTCAACTAACACTAAGCTCTGTTGTTCTTATATTTGTTTAAATTACTTTAATTTGATTGATCCGTGGTACTGACGTGTGACAGACTTATTTACATTTGTCGTGTGACAGGGGCCTGCACAAGCATCTTCTCCTAGCGCCGAGCGACGTGGCGGGGTGGGGCATCTTCCTGAAGGAGGCCGCGCACAAGAACGAGTTCATCTCCGAGTACTGCGGCGAGATCATCTCGCAGGCAAGTACAGTCGACCGCAGGTGCCAGCGGTGGTAGGGAGTTGAGTGTGGCATTTGACGCTGAGATGCGGGCGCCCGGGTGAAGTCTCGCGTCAATCACGTGACGTCGCCACACCCCTCCCGCACAGCACCACTACCGTAGGAGACCTGCAGTTGGAGCTGAACTACACTGTACAGAGAACTTCATACAAAGTGATTCAGCGCAAGCTCAAAGCTAAGTCAATATATGACAAGTCTCCCTAGTTTGCCTCAAATGCCGTGAATAATAAAATTGAGATTAAAACATTATGAAATTTTCAAATAAATAAATAATTATTTATTACAGCTAGCCGAATTCAGCCATAGTACCAAATAAAACACATTGAAATTAAAAATAAAATAAGATTAGGTATATCTGACCTAAAAGTCACGTCACTTCTTATTTTCATTTAAATGCACAGATAGCCAATATCTGCATGCCGTCACTCACAGCCTGGAGTATGCTGTTATCGGAGCAGTGCAGTCTCTCCCAAAAAGGGGCCACACGAGCCCTCATAACAGCAAAGTAGTGGGGCACTCTCGCCCCGGTAAGTGGCATCATTAGGCGCGCTATTTGTACCAATCTGCGGCGGCATTTTCCTGTACATGTCTTAGCGACGTCATATAATTAACCATACCTAACCAAAACTAACTGCAAGTGCAAGGGCATTTTTTTTAATTTTTTTTATGGGACAAATCACACATGGTCATCTGGCCCCAAAGTAGGATTCCCTGTGTTATGGGAACCAGAGACTGATATACATACTTATATACGTTTAAATACATACATATATAGATATTTAACACCCAGACACAGAGCAAACAAATCCGCTCATCACACAAATGTTTGCCCTGGGTGGGGTTCGAACCCACAACTCTCGGATCAGTAGTCAAGAGCACTAACCACTGAGCCACCGAGTCAGTCAAAACTACTATTTTATATTTGATACCTACCTACATGCAAACGCGTGAGTGAAACAGAACACCGAGCGGATCGCCCGTCTCTGTCATGCGCGCGGATTAAACCTGGTTCATTCCCGTTCTCAAACCGAATCAATGCCACGTTTCGCTCTGAACAGTTTTAGGCGACCGTTACTGGAAAACGTAGTTAAAAATCGTTTTTTTTTGTGTTTAATTAACCGGTTTCAAGTCCTGCTCATCAAATTAAATAATTGAAATTTCAGGACGAGGCTGATCGTCGTGGCAAAGTGTACGACAAGTACATGTGTTCCTTCCTGTTCAACCTCAACAACGGTGAGTTTTCTTGAATACTTTCCTCGTTGGCTTATAGCGAAGAATTATCATCCATTAATACATCATATCAGTCGAAAGACGTCTACCGCTGCCGCTGGTAGAGATAAACACTTGAACCAAAGTATTTACAGGTGACTGGTTAGACGACGCGACGGACGCATTATAGGAGGTGGATCAGAAGACGAAAGTGAACAACTGTTCCTAGGGCACCAATGGATAATTCGTAAAAAAAATTGGACTTCTCATACAAAGTTGGTTAATGAGCTTACCAATTTGTATGGAGTTTTTTTTTTGAGAATTGTCCATAGGTTTCTTGAGAAAAGACCACTTCCACCTACGAAGAACTTATGTAAAGAAAAGTAAGTGAGGTTCGAAAATGCCCCCACGAAATAGCTACCTGTGGAGGTGGGGCTTAAAATGTCTACCGCGCAGCGCGATTAGTCGGTCACTGTCTTTGGCAAGCTGCTGACGTCAGATTCCCGGATTTTTTTGCGTCGAAAACCAAATAACAAACAATTTGACGGCTAAGGTTCCACATCCAAATATGCCATCGTGTGTTGTTAAGTGGTGCAGAAGTCATTCCGATTTCAGAAACACTGCAATCACTTTTCACCGATAAGTAAAAATTTAATTTACAAAATACGTACTAAACGTAGTGTAATTATATTCTCTTTGATCAAAGCGAAGAAACAATCGTACCAACAAATGTGGCAAGCAGTGCTGCCATGACCAAATTATTAATTGCCGTGTTCGGTGAGCTAAATCGACGTGTAATCAGAATAGTTTAAAACCGGCCAAGTGCGAGTCAGACTCGCGCACTGAGGGTTCTGTACAACCGTACTTCTCCACATTCGTACAACAATAATACCTATTAATTTCAAATGAAAGACATCAACGAGAGGGACAGTAAAAAAACTGTGGACCCACCAGTACCATAGCGGTGGAAGCAAGGGTAAACTTCCATTTTTAAACAGGTTTGTACGGAACCCTCGGTGCGCGAGTCCGACTCGCACTTGGCCGGTTTGTTATTAAAAAAATTAAAAGTAGTTTATATAAATTATAAAAAAGTTGTATTCGATCACAACAAGCCGTCATGTGATATGTCACACGATATAGTTTGAAAATGTTTTTTTTAATCTTCTTATACGGTAACCCCAAAACTAGCCAGGTTTGAAATTTATTAATTTACGGTACATGTCCGTCTTAAGGTCACCGATTTACATAAATTACCAAATTTCGGTTGAATCGGTTCATTAGTTCGGAGAAAATTGGCTGTGATTTACGGACAAAGACACACAGACACGCGAGTGATCCTGATATGGTTCCGTTTTTACCTTTTGAGATAAATAACCCTAAAAACACTGTTTTCCGACAAAAACACGTACAACCATACTATTTGAAGTCTTAAGCGCCTCCGTGGGGTAATGGTTAAGCTTGCCATTAGCGGCCAGGAGGTTGCGGGTTCAATTCCCAGCGGAGTCTAACTTTGTATGACTCGGTTTGGTTACCACCATCTTATCTAAGTCTTGCCGCCAAGCATCAATGTTAACAGCATTGGTTAGTGTGTTCCGGCATGAAGATAAGATAGCCAGTTATTGCATTGGGGAATCTTGGTAAGCCCGCTTCCATCTTCGGCATCATCGTCACTTACCATCAGGTGAGATAGATGAGATGATGTCAAGGGCTTACCAATTATAAAAAAAGTTAATAATGGTATTGATATCATTAAAAAATCAACCAAACACTGAATGTCACATAGTTGAAACAATATTAATCTTCGTTTATTACGAGTTCTTACTTTTCATAATTTTTTTGTGGGGACGTTCTTCGAACTGTTGACTGCTAAATGTACTTTTTAATTGAAATGATTGTCAATTTCGTCCTTTATAGGAATAAAACCTTACAATACTAATAAGATCATATTTGACCTTACCATTAAATAATTGTAAGAAAATTTCCGGACAGCACGGCAATGGCAGTAGCAATGACAACACTAGCACTCGCCATGACGTTAGCGTGACATCGATGACGAGTAATGACCGCTCTCGCTTACACTTACGAGTTATTAGCGGGTTCTCTTTCATTCTTATTGCCTTGCTTATGTAAGAACGGATAGTACATTATTAGGAGTCGTAAATTTGTTTGAGTTTTTAATGTTATATGGGTGAGTGCTTCATCGCCTTACGCGTTTCGTTGTGTTGGCGGTTGTACCGAGTCTGACGCGGACATAATAGGTGAATTATATTTCTTTACATAAGTTATTCGTAGACTTCCACCAATCCGGACTGGTCTCCGTGTGTGGAGTATAGTTTCCGAATTTGATCCTCTTAAATTCGGAAACGGGGCCGGGACGCTATGAGTTTGTAACAAATTGTCTACTATTTTATATTCACATTCTTACGGTGAAGGAAAACATCGTGAGGAAACCTGCACACGCTGCGAAGAAACTCGAAGGTTGTGTGTGAAGTGACCAACCTGCACTTTGCCCGCGTGGTCGACTAAGGCTCGATCGCCCTAATTTAGGGTAGGCTCGCGAGCCCCTCGGTGGGGACGTATATGAGCTGATAAGATTTTGGTCGTAAGCCCTAGAAATTATCTCACCTGATGGTAAAGTGAGGATGATGGAAGCGGGCTTACGGAGATCTCCTAGCGCAATGGGGACTTGCTATCTTACCTCCATGATTTTCCGCAGACTTCGTGGTGGACGCGACGCGCAAAGGCAACAAGATTCGTTTCGCGAACCACTCCATCAATCCCAACTGCTACGCGAAGGTGATGATGGTGAACGGGGACCACCGCATCGGCATCTTTGCCAAACGCGCCATACAGCCGGGAGAGGAGCTGTTCTTTGACTACAGGTGATGATAATGACGTTAAAGAAGGTTATGGAAGATGTGGGTGATGAGTGAGATAGATGGTGAAAGGTGAACGGAGACCATGGCATCGGAATTTTCGCAAAACGCGCCATACAATGATAGTGACGTTAAAGAAGGTAATGGACGATGTAGGTGATGCAAGTAACTATTTAGTAATCTGTGGTGATGCAGTGATCGGAATAGGTAGAATATAAATACCTAAAGTTCGCAAGAAGGTATAACATGGAGTTGTTAGAACCACCAAATAAATATAAGATAAAAAAAAATTCGAGCGAGACCTACAGTACTCGCATATGATGTGTAACTTGTGACAAAATACTTTAGGTTAGTTAGATTTGATGACGATATTGTACCTGGGTGGCGGATCTGAGAGTAACGAAAAAAACCGACCAAGTGCGAGTCGGACTCTCGTAAAGTAGAATTCCGCGCTTTCGCGACTTCCTGTTACACATTTCCGTCCCATTTCACGAAATCACTCCCACAAATTGCAGGAAAGCGAGAGCAAAGCTCATTCGTCAGATCGAATAGCGCGCGCTTTCGCGACTTCCTGTTACACATTTCCGTCCCATGTTACACATTTCCGTCCCATTTCACGAAATCACTCCCACAAATTGCAGGAAAGCGAGAGCAAAGATGTTACACATCAAAAATATAAATTTATTTGGTGGTTCTAACTCCATGTTATACCTTCTTGCGAACTTTAGGTATTTATATTCTACCTATTTCGATCGAAGTGATGAGTGAGATTGTGAAAGGTAAACGGAGACCATCGCATCGGTATTTATAGCGAAACGCGCCATACGACAAGGAGAGGAGCTGGTTTTTGATTACAGGTGATGATGTTGTGGTGTAGACACATCACTTCTGTCATTATCCGTTACCTGAACGAGGATACGTAACTCATCCAGTCGGTTAAATAAAGCTGGCACGTACAACACATTCACACATTGCGCTTGTTTAGTGTCTGTGAATATGCGCACAGCATGACGTCGCACTGCATGTCATGAAAAGTCTCTCCGTCTCTCTCGCACACGGTCCAGTGAGGACAGAGATTGTTTTGTTTTTACTACTACTATTAAGGAATATAGTCTGTTTTTTAGTGGTTTGCATTTTTTTCTACACACTGTATATTAAAATTGCATTGGAGTGAGAACCCACTGTGAACGTTTCAGCTAGACTTTGGATTGTTGAGGGGAGCGAAATCGTTTTACCTCTGTGGATCCCGTAATAGGGATGACGAATGCTAGTCATCTAAGTTACTTTTCATCATCTGTCAAAAACGACAAAATGTTAGAAATATCTAGGCGTGACGTCATAGTTTAGCAGCGTCATTTATGTGCTCATTTTGTGATTTTGGCGAGTTAAAAATCGAAGACTTGATGGAATACAAAACGTGTAAGGTTTTCCGAAGTTTAAGTAGGAGGGCAATCAAGAGTTCATAATTTATTTCTGATGCTGTCGTCATCCCTATTGTAATTTGTGTTCCAGATACGGTCCGACCGAGCAGCTCAAGTTCGTCGGCATCGAGCGGGAGATGGAATTCTTATGAGAGCAACCCAAACAGTGATTTGAGTCAGAGTCGTGCAGTCCGAAAAAGGCTTAATTAATATAAACATATAATCTGCTTAGCTCGTCACTATCACAAGATTTAGTGGTGACCCTGGACTTACTTGGTGTAAGCTGCAAAACGTTGGCAACACCGAAATACATCTTTCTGGTGGACTGAAAAAAATGCATTTATGTACGTGTTTTATAAGTAACGAATGAATGATTTTATAATGTAACACAGGTCCTACAGGTTGTCTTGTAGATCTTGACTTATTGAATAGAATTGTGTATTTTACTTAAATAAAACAATGGAAAACATGAAGATTTTTTTTCATTTATACATATTTTTAAAGTGAAAAATGGGAAAATGGGAAAATACTATTGAACTCGCGACACTTACCGTGTAACCGACACCTTATCAGGAACACTCGCAGGGTCAAAATAAAACTGTAAAAAGTTATCATTTTTGTTGGCACTCCCGGAGTGGTTAGGTATATTTGAAGTGAAAACTTCTTTAGGCGCGTTGGACACTTTTTGAGATGGGAAAAATCATTGAACTCGCGACACTCTAACGTAACCGACACCTTACCAGGAACACTCGCAGGGTCAAAACTTTGTCAATCTACTGGTTCGCCAGGAACACTCGGGAGGGTCAAAACTTATAAAACTGTAAAAAGTTATCATTTTTGTTGGCACTTCCGGAGTGGTTAGGTATTTTTGAAGTGAAAACTTCTTTAGGCGCGTCGGACACTTTTTGAGATGGGAAAAATCATTGAACTCGCGACACTCTAACGTAACCGACACCTTACCAGGAACACTCGCAGGGTCAAAACTTTGTCAATCTAGTGGTTCGCCAGGAACACTCGGGAGGGTCAAAACTTATAAAACTGTAAAAAGTTATCATTTTTGTTGGCACTTCCGGAGTGGTTAGGTATTTTTGAAGTGAAAACTTCTTTAGGCGCGTCGGACACTTTTTGAGATGGGAAAAATCATTGAACTCGCGACACTCTAACGTAACCGACACCTTACCAGGAACACTCGCAGGGTCAAAACTTTGTCAATCTACTGGTTCGCCAGGAACACTCGGGAGGGTCAAAACTTATAAAACTGTAAAAAGTTATCATTTTTGTTGGCACTTCCGGAGTGGTTAGGTATTTTTGAAGTGAAAACTTCTTTAGGCGCGTCGGACACTTTTTGAGATGGGAAAAATCATTGAACTCGCGACACTCTAACGTAACCGACACCTTACCAGGAACACTCGCAGGGTCAAAACTTTGTCAATCTAGTGGTTCGCCAGAAACACTCGGGAGGGTCAAAACTTATAAAACTGTAAAAAGTTATCATTTTTGTTGGCACTCCCGGAGTGGTTAGGTATTTTTGAAGTGAAAACTTTAGGCGCGTTAGACACTTTTTGAGATGGGAAAAAATCATTGAACTCGCGACACACTAACGTAACCGACACCTTACCAGGAACACTCGCAGGGTCAAAACTTTGTCAATCTAGTGGTTCGCCAGGAACACTCGGGAGGGTCAAAACTTATAAAACTGTAAAAAGTTATCATTTTTGTTGGCACTCCCGGAGTGGTTAGGTATTTTTGAAGTGAAAACTTCTTTAGGCGCGTTAGACTCTTTTTGAGATGGGAAAAAATCATTGAACTCGCGACACACTAACGTAACCGACACCTTACCAGTAACACTCGCAGGGTCAAAACTTTTTTTTTTATGCACAATTGGTAAACCCTTGACAACATCTCACCTGGTGGTAAGTGAAGATGTTGCCGAAGATGGAAGCGGGCTTACCAAGATTCCCCAACGCAATGGCAAAACTTTGTCAATCTTGTCGTTCGACAGGAACACTCGGAGGCTCAAAGTTATTAAATTGTAAAAAGTATTCATTTCTGTCGGCACTCCTGGAGTGGTTAGGTTTTTTTTTCATTTATTAGACCTAGGGGTAATATAAAAAAAAAAACAGAGGCATCATTCTCAAAAGAGCAACATTTATTAAAAGTAACAATTTCTACATACAATCTATGGTACACAAGTCCTTTTAAAAATACTTAGCTATTTCTTTAGATAACATCACAATTTGTTTAAAACTACAACAGTAAGTAAATCAGCGACGCTCGCGCTGATGGCGCTGCGTCAACTAGATAGCCACTTACAAATCTTTACTAATTCAATTAGGTTTTGATTATTGACGAACGTATCCTTTAAGGTGGATCTGGGCGATACAAATCTCATGTCACCACCTTCGACAGAAGAAGGAGTAAAAGAAAGTAAATATGTGTTGGTCCGAAAAAAACTACTGAGATTTTTACGAAAATGCACTCTATATCACTTGAAGACACTAAAGAAGTGTAAAATATGAAATAAACTTTGGACATACATGTCTAATGTTATTTTTTAGTTTTTTTATTAAATTTTCAAAATATGAAAAAAGTAAAAAATAAATTTAAAAAAAATTTTAGGCTGTTTTCCAACTTTTCCTCTTAAACGAGTATCATATATGTTACATGTGGTTGATTTGGTACTTGTCACAAAAAAAATTGAAATTTTCTCCAAAATATTCGAAAACGCAATCTCACATTTACGCAATCTAGAAAACTTGCTTCTACGATATGCTATAAAATGGTATGTTTGGAAAAACTCCCATTTAAATTGAAAAATGTTAAGACGTTCCTGACAAAGTAGCTGTGTTCTCCGTGGGGAGTACAGTTTATTTCCAATTTGAAAAGGGTGATTCGCCCGCTTACACTTCCACCTCAGCTCGTCTACATCAACAGCTATTGATGTAAGAGGATTCTACAATAGAGGATCAATCATCATTCGTCAATTGATTTGATTCTAAATGTATTTGATTATGTGTTAATAAATAATTTGTTCAGAATACACATGGCCGGTCTGATGAGGGGAAAATGTGAGGACAACAAACTGAAAGACCATTTCTTAGTAACTATGATCAACTCATTTTTTTCGAGTGTTTGTATAAAATGTGAAAGTTTACTAATATAAATATTTTTTTTACCTGGGGTTTCTAGTCATGACACTGAATAACTTTCCTTATGGAAGAAACTTTTACTCACCACAAAACAAATCACTTGTTATCCTATGTAGGGGCAGAAGCTCTAGTTTTTTTTTCAGCTATTTCAGGGTCTTCCTTTCATTGATTACTTATGCAATTTTTTTTCACGGTTGGCAGTCCTTTGACATCATCACAACTGCTCGTAGTGGTAAGTGATGATGAAGATGTGTAACCAAAACTTGTTTTCCATACAACTTACATTTCTTGAAAATGGATCCGATTTGAATGAAACTTTATACAAATAAGCAGAAAACTTCAGTGTATTGACTACGGTTTAAAAAAAAGTGATCAATAAATAGTCAATTCAAGGTTTTTCATAGTAACTTAAAAATTAGATCATCTTGTTTAAAATAAAGAAATACATTGAACAATTTCCTGTCTTGATTATGCTTATGTGTATAAAGTTTCATTAGAATCGGCTCATCCATTTTCAAGAAGGTGTTATTAATTTGTATGGAAAACAAATTTCAGTAAGACGTCTCAATAAAAACACACTTATCAACGAAAAGTGTTTGTGAACTAGAAAAACAGTTCTACATGTATCTTGGACCGTCACTATTTCCCCCGCGGTGCGCAGTGTGTCAGCGTGTCGCTAGTCACAGGAGCCGTCCTTCCAGCCGTCTCGCCACCGCTCCAACACTTTGCTGCAGTCGAACTCCGGCTTACCGAGCTTCAGGTTCACCTCGTTGTGGCGTTCACACAACCACTTTGATAGCGACAGCCGTGATCTTATTTTTGGCGGGTGCTTGTGAATGCTTAAAAAGAAACGATTTTACAATTTAAATTATGATTTCATCAGGCTAGAGATAGTTGGAAAATTAATACAGCCTGGTCCAAGAGCTGCCAAATGCATGTGGTGTACAGTCGATGTCAAAAATGTAGGTACGTTCAAAGCAACAAATTCACGACCTTATGTATAATATGTCGCAGCCATCTGGTTAAATCTACCATTTAATTGAACGGCTAGCCCGTTGATTGAATGCGACATTTAATTGAATGACTAAAGAACAACTGGCCATCATTTAGCCAAGTCGTACGTAACTACGAAACTTCGAATAAAACCGATGATTTCTTCTTCTGACTGTATAACCAATCAAACCTGACCGAACGAATATTGCACACTTTGCTTGCTCATTAACAGTTTTTTATTTTTTTAATCCACAATTGATCACTACATGCTACACACTACAAATTCCATACAACAAAAAAGCAGTTGGCAAATATTAGTTTTTTCTAAAAACTGTAAATGAGCGGGCCAAGGGAACGATATTAGGTTCGATCAGGTTTCAGGTCGATTATACTGTCAAAGAGCCCATGGGTGCTAGGAACGCTAAACGCTAATACTACACTACAGTGTTGTTCAATCAATGGCCTGCCCGTTCAATCAAATAGATTTAACCAACAGATGGCTGCGACAATATACAATATGAGAGCAATGAATGAATATCGGGTGTCTTAGTTAGTAACAAGGAGTATGAACAACAGTTGGAGGAATCAAATCTTACTTCTCTCGAATAACGCAGGCGACGCGGTGATCTCATTGAGACCTACAAAATATGAAATGGTTTCTAACGTGTGAGATCTACGTGAAGAGCAAAAATGTGCACCTTAGAGGGCATTCGTTAAAACTATGGGGCTCTGCAAGTGCACGCAAATCACGGCGTCACTTGCCGCTTCGCGTAGTGAACGAGTGGAACAAGTTACCAGAGACAGTTATAAGTGCTCCATCCGTGAACAGTTTTAAAAACAGATTAGACAAATATTTAGAAACTACATAAGTGCAGTGAAATGCATGCATCAGCTTTAAGCTGCTAGTGTATAAACTATAATAATAATAATAAGGTCGTGAAAACATTAGATACCTTGTATGTACAGTGGTGGTCACATAATTAAGAACGCTTCATAATCAGACATCGCTTTAAAGTGTATATGGTCATAATAAAGATATTTAAACCTTATTGAACAATATTGACTATACTGCTGGATAGTACATTTATAAGGCCATCATAATCCAAAAAGAAAACTAGGAAATGATATTTAATATTCAATTTAATTAGCTGTTGTTTAGGTATTGTTCACATAGCAGTTAGCAAAGGCTGGACAAATAATTAAGAACGAGTTAAAACTTTATAGTAAAACTAACAATAACTTTATAATTTAAGTTATTCATTAATTTAAAGTGAATTTAACAGTGTTTCTCTTAATGAAATCAACTTGTTTTGTAACGTTAGTACTTAGTTGGATGTGTGCTACCGTGGTAACTGCATGACAGTGGCGGCGGCGGCGCGGGATTGATGCTATGAACCTTTGGCAGGTTCCAACTAAAAAACATATGCATTGTAAAGTTCATTCATGTTACCGCACACTCTGTTCGACAATTTGTTTTTAACTTGATACCACAAAATTTCTATGGGATTAAGATTAGGCTATTTGGTGGCCAGTCTAACATAGTTACCATGTGCCTATTGAGGAACGTTTTTACAGAGTTGGCGGTGTGTTTTGGGTCATAATCATGCTGGAATGTCCAAATTACTGGGAGATTATCGTCAGCGTATGGCAGCATACATTCTTCAGAGTAATCTGTTTATATTGGTATAGGTCCGTGTAACCTTGTATCAGGCTGGTAGGTCCCATGCCATAACCGGCAAAGCAACTCAAAATTTTGAATATTCCACCGCCTTTCGAATATTCCATGCTTTACCATATTTTTTGTATATTTTAGGTCGAATTCCTTATTTGCAGGTCGGCGTATGTACTGCTTGCCATGAGAGCATATTCTATTTATTTTAGTTTCGCCAGAAAAAAGTACATTCTTCAGTTGCTG
Source organism: Coleophora flavipennella (assembly GCA_947284805.1). Classification (NCBI taxonomy): domain Eukaryota; kingdom Metazoa; phylum Arthropoda; class Insecta; order Lepidoptera; family Coleophoridae; genus Coleophora; species Coleophora flavipennella. Next base: position 1,918,383 of record OX369279.1, on the reverse strand, counting down.
TTCTGTCCAGTTTACATAATTCCTTGCAAACGCAACTCGGGCCTGTCTATGGCATGGTGTCAGCATGGGTACCTCTCTGGTTCATCTCCCAAATAACTGTGCCTCCACCAAACGTCTTTTAACAGTGCGCGCCGAGACTGTTTGAAGGTTATTTTCAATAAAAAATTCATTTTTATCTGATTAGAGCCTTTAAATGGGTCCTGGTTAGCAAAGTGAACTATTACTAAATCGTTTCGAGGAGACGTTTTTCTTGGTTTTCGTTTGCGGGGATTATTAGAAGTAGCTTTATGGGTATTAAAATGTATCACAGCCTGGTACACCATCGTTTTAGAGCAAGCCAAATGATCCACAAATTTTTTGTAAGACCTATTACGACCACGCAACTTTATTATTAGTTCTCTAGTAGCAGAGTCACAAAATTTATTTTTTCTAATGGTTTTTGACGAATAATTGCAAAAAACGAGAAAGGAATCAATAACTGCGCAAAACTGCAATAAAAATAGTAAAGAAGAGCATCGCATTCCATTTTCAATCTGATGAAAAAATTAAAAAAATATTTCGTTTGTCCAGCTAGTGTTCCTGCAAATAAATGAGTTCTTGTGATTTAATAAATAAGTAAATAAACATGCACACTGTTTTAACAATATTGTAATACTAAATAAAACAGGATAGTCATAGCAATATTCTACAACAATAATAAATCTTTATTCTGGTGACAAAACTGAATTGGCCTCATATCTTTTATCGTTCTTAATTATATGACCACCACTGTATATGTATATTTGACCTTGATTGTATTAAAAGTAAGGACAATATTATAAGGTTGTGGATACATATTTTTGATAGCTTTTACATAACATATCTTTATTTTTGACCTTGACTGTATTAAAAAAGTAAGGGCACTTTTATGTCTACACTACAGGCTGGAGGTGGTTAGTGGAGTAAAAAAATCTTGTGAAAGCGGTCCAAAAGATGAGGTTTTTTAACCAATAAACTCTAGCATTTAGCAGATATTGCAAGTCTCCTGGCTCAGATTTCCATAGGACCAACAGCTTCTTCGTTCTGACTTTTGATATACCTACCACACACTTGTGGCGGCTCTTGTAGCACTTTTTTCAACCATCGTAGTGATTATTAGCAGGCTTACTATACTTTTTAAATGAACAGACACAGAAATGGAGCTTATTACCTTTTTGAAAGGGAGCTGTTACGGCCTGGTAGCTAAGCTTTTTCTATTTTAACAAAGATTGGTATTGAACAAAAACAGAAAGTTTTTAAGAAGTCGAAAGAGATCAGTTCAAGAATCATTATATTATCAGCCAAAAAATGTCCGCTGGACAAAGGCCTTCCTTAAAGATTTCCACAATGACTGGTTCTGCACTGCCCTCATCTAGAGGCTTCCTAGTTGAAACAACACCGTCGGTCCACTGAGAATAATGATTTTTTTGCCCATGTTCTTAGGGTCCCATACCAGGTAACGGGACCCTCTTACTAAGCCTACACTGTCTGTCTGTGTTTCATACTTTTAAAGGGCTGTATCTTTTGAACCGCAATAGGTATCCGGCTACAGAATATGTGTTACTATGAGGGACTTACTAACAAATAAGTGTAAAAGTGATAAGTGCCTGAGCAGTGAAAAAAAAAATAGACTAAAATTTTGAAAATGAAAATAACACAAGTACAGTGATACACTCGAACTAGCTCCTAGAGCTGCTAGTGTACGTCTATAATAAAATAATATTAATAAATAATAAAAATTACAAAAAGAAAAAATTAAGGAGGGTTGTTTTTTAGAGTTTTGCATAACAGTAAGATATACAAGCTTTAAACTCGGTGTGATTACAGTACCAATCCTAAAGTAAAACAATAAATAATAAAAACTGGTTAAGTGTCATACTCGCAGAAGATGAATGAAAAAAAAACATTTTTCTGTTACTTGTGTTGATGTTTCTTGTTTGAAATGTATGTATAGGTATCATTGTTGTACTTATGTGGAGGTGTGGTGGTACAGAACCCTCAGTGCACAAGTCCAACTCGCACTTGGCCAAGAGAAAAGAGACTCCTGAAACACAGATAAACAGAACTAGTCTTTTTCATGAATGACTGACTTACGCTTCTATAAAGTCCTTGGCACACGGTTCACATGGATAGAATTGTGCGAAGATGTTAAAGAACTTTGCCATGTCTTTTTGCTGGGCCTTGGTGGGCTTCTCAGGGTAGTACGCCGCCATCGTGTGTAGGTAGCCCCATGTTGACGTGCCTAGCTCCTCCTTGTTTAGCGGGCAGTCATTTGGTGTTTTCTGCTGTTGTCGAAAACAACAAAAATTTTAAGTCATATGTGTTAATTAATTTCTATTTTACTACCTAATGATTTCAAATCGTTGATATTGAAATCAGATCAGGCTGCATAGCCTTGCCCTTTTCTTGCTCTGGAAGCAAGAAAGAATAAACTAAAAAAATATCAATCCCACCTAAAATACCTCCTATATGTCCAGCTCACTGTACTGACTTCTCCTACTCCTTCTCTGTTCAAGCCGTAAGGTTGTGGAATTCTCTACATCATGAAATTTGAGACTGAGAGCCTTTACTTTGTTTACTTGTGTTGATTGATTAGTAACGAATTTAATACTTTATGTATCCATTTAAAATATTTATTTCATCATATCGTTAATACAGCTAGAATAAAAAATGGGAATGTATGCATGAATCTACTAAAACTTGCTACAGAGGCGGTTTAAAAACTTTTGCTTACAGGAAACAGGACGCTCAGTCATTAAATAGTAATAGTAATCAGCAGAGTGCAATCTTAGGTGGATCACTATTCTTCTTATACCCATCACAGTGTAAGAACCCATACACGGGTCCAAAGCTATGATGTTTCAGTCAACGCAAATATCACTACTAACTAATACAGATCAGCAGTTGCACCATACCATTTGACAATTTGCCCCAACTTTCTGAACATCTCTAACTATGGAATCTGTGACTTAACCTAGACGTCTCCATTGGACCCGCTCCAATACACTGCACAGAGTTGTAGCAAACTGTTCGATTAAACTATTGTTTTAGACTGTGTTCATACTTTTGCCACTGTTTGAGACATTTTTTTTTCCAGTATCTCGAGAAGGTTGGGCTTTACGGTTGGGGGTTGAAGTAAACAGGCTGCCTCAGAAAAAATCTCGAGTTTCTAAAAACAGTTCGTCGCTACTAAAGCCGCTGACATGCCTCAACAACTAATCTAATCTACGAAATACGTAAAAGATCGCTAGAACGATCTGATAGGTAAGGAGCGCAGTGAGATAACAACATAACCTAACTTACTGGTTTTGTCGGCGGCGCGAGGGTGGACTTTCCCTGCTGCTTGGCCCACGTCTTGAAGTCCGAGCAAGCCCTGCACGGCTTGTCTTCCTCCTCGTTGGGGTAACTTGGAGGCATTATTATCACGCCGTCCTAACTGCAATCCATCAAAAAGACAGCACCGAACTCACTCTAAAACTATTACATTTTTGCACTAATCTTATGAAAAAGATTCCATTGGCTCTGTCAGAATTTTATTTGTGCAATGGGATGATGAAACTAAATGTAATATGAATAATTAAATAAACAATTTATTTATTATCTGGGTATGCGGCCGAAACATCGGTGCGATCACAGAACCATTGTATAATGCACAGAGTACTTTGTATTAACTGTATAATGTACTCTTTGCACAGACAGCTATTTATTACTACACAAGGTGCGATCGACGACTGTTCTGTTCTGAGTTCGTTCATAGATAGATGAACTAGCTCCTATGTTATTAACATCTAAAATCACCATGTTTACCACGAATAAAGATTTTTGAATTTGAATTTTGAACTATGAACTACTGGAATACGTGGTTCTGTTTCTATCTTTGCTCTCCCTCTTCCTGTCTCTCTCTCTCTCCTCGCGCCCTCCTTCTTCTACTTTTTTTACCTCTACGTGGGTGTTGGGTATCTTTCAAGAAGTTTGTAGGTAAATCTGGAGGCCAAACTCTTAATACCTACTTGAAGCAAAGAAATATGGCCTTGAAGTTTCTCGTTACCGCTCCGTCTCTTTCTAATTAGGAGGTGTGAACAAGACGTGTAGATAGGTAAAGCTCTTTCTCACACGCGCTAATTGAAAAGAGACGGAGCGGTAACGAGACATTTCAAGGTCATATTTCTGTGCTTCAATTAGGTATTTAGAGTGTGGCCTCCAGTTTTACCTATAAACTTCTTGGTATCTTTGCTCTCCTTCTTCCTGTCTCTCTCTCTCCAAGAAGGAGGGAGCGCCTTCTTCTACTTTTTTTACCTCTACGTGGGTGTTGGGTGAGGGTGCAAAGAGCATTTAATCACTACGTTTAGTTGAGTGGCGATTATGCCAAAGAATTTCGACATTTGTTTGTGATATTAGTCCGTATTGAAGAAGAACTCAGTATAGCCGCAGTCATTGTCCCTTTCGCACGATTAACATTAAAAAAATACACATTGGTAGGTATATTAGGATCCTTCCATATGACTATCAGAAAGAGTGTAATTTGCACCTATTTTGAATAAATATATTGAATTGAAAAAAAAGTCACACGTTACCAAGTAAGATATCATCCTTTATAAACAGTTCGACCCACCTTTATTGATATGGAGTGCGAAGCATGTACAAAGTCCACCAAAGCCGATAATTGCGCTAACAAGTGCGCTACTTGCACTAAAGCCTACCACATCAAATGTGTAAATATTAACCTCACACAATACAACCGAATAAAAACCAAAAAGACCTGGAAAGGCCCTAGATGCCTAGATAAGCCTTGGAAAGGCGACGACACATCGGTTACAAAAGTAGAGGTAGATAATTTGGATGACTTGGCACGTGTGTCCGATACCGACGGCGAGGACGCCCCCGCCCCAAATGCTACTGTAGAACCATCCCATCAATTATTCATCACTTCTGAGTACATTTATATTGAGAAATTCCTGACTAAAATAACAAAAAAGATAACATCTATAAAAAATGAAATCTTTGATAAAAAAAAAATATAATAAATTTGATAAAATGAATTCTTTGACGAAATCGCGTTGATAAAATCACAAATACATACACTATTCACCGAACAGAACAATAAAAAAAAGGTTTTGGAATCACTTACAAAAACTGAGCGGTTATTAAGACACCGTCAAGGCAGAAACCCTGGCTCTGCAGCAGCAAAACCAGAACCTCAATAAAATGGTCAGCAAAATGTCACTTCAAATAAAGGATCTTGAAATACAAGCCGATGAAGCATTCTTTATTCTAATTCCATCGAAATACGAAATGTCGCAGTACAAAAACAGGAAAATCTACCTACTTACATAGAAAACCTATGTCCTAATTTAAGATTGACCTACAACCCAGATAGCATCTCCAACATATACCGGAAACGAACTCCCAAGGTAGATGTACAGTAAACTTCTGTCGGCAATCAAAGGTTTCAACAAACAACATGAAAATAAACTGATTACACTTGGGAATCAGTAATAACACGACTAATGTTTACATACCTATCCAAGTTGTTAAGCGCAAAGAACAAAACTATTTTCTACAAATTCTACCAATTTGCAAAGAACAACGACTTTAAATTCTGTTGGGTCCATAACGGACGAGTATTTTTGAGACGAAAACAAGACGAGCGCCCAATTTGCATACGAAGTGAGGAGCAACTGTCCACTGCCAATGGCGACCCTGCAAGCGGCGGCGGCGCCGGCGCAAACCACCGCGACTGGGTCGGCTGCCATGCCGCGTCCCAGCCTCACACCCCGCTGCGAACTGAACCAGTTTTGAACACGACATCGTCGCCCATCGCGTTTTCCGAGTAGTGACTATTAGTAGCTGTTGTTCATGAAATTGATATATGCGAGGCGAACTGCTTATCTGTAAAGATCGGAAACACAACACTTCTTGGGATATACCAATAACGCTGCTCTAAGGTTCTGACTAACTTTTTAAAATCACTGGACACGGTCCTGACTGTCACTCGCTGTCGTAATGTGATACTAACAGGTGGCATAAATATAGATATTTTGACCCCCAGCACTGTTACAAATGAATACCTAAACATAATAGCTTCACAGGGGTTAATCCCAGCAGTGACCGTACCTACCCATGATAAAGTATATCTCGATCACTTTATGGTCAAACTATTCGGTAAATGTCGATCCTATGTATTCGATACTGATATCACCGACCACTACCCAATATTTCTAACAGTTAGTAGTTATTTCCGTACCTCTGATCGTTCACCAACCAGGTCCTCTTAGGATTACTGAAATAAACTACGACATATTTGAAAAAAAAACCTAGGGATTTTTGACTGCAACACGTTCAGTAAAATAAATGATCCAAATGTAGCTGTGGAAATGCTTGTATCAGAGTAACAAAGATTTATAGCTCTTAGTTCAGAAACTATTATCATAACCCGACGTAAAAAAAAACCCTTAAACCTTGCATAACTTCTTCCCTAGTTCAATGTTTCCTTATGAGAGATAAACTACTTATAGTGGGCAAAAATAATACAGATGTTTTGGAAATTGTTGAAAACTACAGAAACACCTGCAATTCAATTGTGAAACGATTACGAATAAGCTATTTTCAAAAAAGCTTACTAATTATGCTGGCAATAATAAAGGTACATGTAAAATAATATAAGATTTTTTTAATATCCAAACATGTAGACCTGCTGCTATGGATCTGATAGATCTTTCATTATCTCCTGTAGTCTCTCAACGTCGTCAACAAATATTCTACCTCTGTTGGAGAGGAGTTGGCTGACCAAATACTGTCAAAAATGAACACATCCCAATATTTTCTTGCTTCTGCTGCCTGTAAATCAAAGAATGTTGACTCCATGATGATCATCCCAACAGACTATGTCGAAGTGGATAGAATACTTTGCAAACTAAAAACACACAGCACTCCTGGCAATGATTCGATTACGCCCTATATATTAAAAGAAGTTTCGTGCTATACTATGTTTTCCTATCCCACCTTTGCAACTTAAGTATTTCTACAGGTGTTTTCCCAAAAAAAATTAAACAAGCTGTTGAAATTCCAGTACACAAGGCAGGGGACAGAAGCACGGCTTCAAATTATAGACCTATATAGCTACTCAGCTCTATTAGCAAGGTGCTTGAGAAAATAGTTGATTCTAGGCTTATAAAATACCTCAAAAGTAAAGATTTTATAAATCAAAAACCAATTCGACTTCCGCTCAGGGAGGTCCACTGAGGATGCAGTTTTGCTTTTCTCGGAGCTCGTGACCTCCTTCCTTGATTCTGGAGAGCATTGTGCAGGTGTCTTCTTGGATCTCCAAAAAGGTTTCGACGCCGTTTCGATTCCCCTCCTGTTGCGTAAGCTAGAAAATCTAAGAATAAGAGGAGTCCTACTCCTTTGGTTCCAAGAATACCTCGATGATCGTTGTCAGGTCGTCAAAGTGGGTGACGACTGCAGTAATGCTAGTATCCTTAAATACGGCATTCCCAGGGCAGTACAATCGGTCCTACCTTTTAGGTAACTTGAAAGAGAGTCATATCATTACATTTGCTGACGATACAGTACTTCTTTTCCGCGGGGTTATCTGGGTTGAAGTCCAGTATCGTGCAGAGCAGGGTTTATCTCTAGTCACGAAATGGCTTGAAGATAATCTCCTAGCTATTAATACTAGCAAAACTAAATATTCCTTTCTCAATATCATCCAGGTCTTCTCCTCCCCCTAACTTTAATATTACTGTCCATACATACCCCTGTAACAGATTGCCCACCCCTAAGATTAACACATGTTCTTGTAACAAGCTTGTCAGGAATGCTTCCATAAGGTACCTGAGTGTAATCATGGATGAATATCTTACCTGGGCCAAACTCACTCTCCGGCAAGATTATGAGACTGCTGCCGTGTTCCGAAATCTCCGCGATGTTGCTAAGTCTGCACTAATTACTCAAGTCCTCAAATCTTTGTGCCTACTTCTTATACCATACTGGACTTTGAGAAAGCATTTGATTTGGTCGAAACTTGGGCTGTGTTACAATCTCTCCAGCGGTGCAAAATTTACTACCGATATATCGAGGTACTGAAGTGCTTTTATAAAAACGCCACCATGTTGGTTCACCTCTAGGACCAAAACTCGGAACTTATCTAACTGCAGCGAGGGGTGAGACAGGGAGACGTCATATCCCCGGAACTGTTTAGAAAACACAAACTGTTTGTGTTTGGAAAGGATTAAGGGTAGTGTAAATAACAAGAAGAAATAAAATCGCATTGGAAAACGACAATGGATAGAGCTTATTGTTTATTAATCCTTCATAAAAAAATATAACTATCCTTACCATTTGTCCTGGTATTATTTATAAAGAAACAGAAGGCTCCCGTGGCGCTATCTCCATCAGACCGCATTAATCCACAAACAAGACGTAGATTAACGTATTTTGACTGACTCGGTGGCTCAGTGGTTTGTGCTCATGACTACTGATCCGAGGGTTGTGGGTTCAATCCCCACCCAGGGCAAACATTTGTGTGATGAGCAGATTTGTTTGCTCTGTGTCTGAGTGTTATTGTCCCAGAATATTTATTTTATTTATTTATTAACCATCTTACACCACTATACAGTTACAGTTTGGTTTTCTATAATGTACGATACAAAGAGCGCCTTACAGATATTGAATAAAAAGTTCTTGCCCAACAAAGAGTAGAGACAGAGTCTTTGTGTCCCATTCTGACCGCGGCTGCATGCCTCAGTAAGTGTTCTGGTTATATTATAGTTTAAGTATGAAAGTCACATGAAAGTACTCTGACTGATGTCTGTCTGTCTGTATAAAAAGTGGATTTTATCACTACGTTCATCTGTCTCAAAGAGCATATAATCACTACGTTTACATCTGTCTATTTCTAGTCTATTTCTGGACTTTTTAGCGGGAATTGGTAGCGTTCAGTTTGTAATTATTTTTCTTTTAATATCCGAATAATTACATTTTGTGGTTTTTGATGTATAATATTGATATAGTGTATTTTTTTATTTTATTTTTTTATTCACAATTGGTAAACCCTTGACAACATCTCACCTGGTGGTAAGTGACGATGTTGCCGAAGATGGAAGCGGGCCTACCAAGATTCCCCAACGCAATGGGGAACTGGCTATCTTATCTTCATGCCGGAACACACCAATGATATCAACATTGATATTTGGCGGCAAGACTTAGATAAGATGGTGGTAGCTAGCCAGACGGGCTTAGAAAATGTCCTACCACCAACCAAACAGAGTCTTCTTAGTATTTATCAGCAAAGCACCATTTATGTGTTTCTTGTGTAGGATAATGAAATAAAAGTGTGTTTACTGTGTTTCGAGTTCCCACAAGAAGAGCGCGCAAGCTGTAGAAAAAATGCTATCATTTTGCTAGAGTATGTAGGTTAGGTAGGTTAGTTTATAGACAATGATATGATTGAACGTGAAGAAACAGTGATCATGAAGACTGAAAAGTTACTATAGGTTAAATCTGCAATTACTACTAAAAAATATTATTCTGAAGACTAGGCGGTATGGCCAAAGACCCTTAGCATGCCCTAAAAACACAGGGCAACAAAATCTGTATTTCTCAGAACCCTACTTTTGTTTTTATAGACAGCCGGGTCCGCGGTGTTTTGAACAGAACATTGTCGAAAACATAAAAAAGGGGCAGTCCCAAAATGTTTTGTGCAGCAAATACACTTGAACGTGTTTACCGAAGTTTGTGGAAAACTTCTCCCGCGTTCGTCTGCGGGCGGGGGGAATGGAATCGTTCATTTTATGTTCGATTTTGTCGCAGGAAGACGTTTCGCTCGGAATAATTGAAAGTGTTTACTGAACATTGCTAAAGTCGCAGCGGACGGGAAATGTTTTGAACAAACAATGTTCCTGAACAATATTCTGTTCAAAACATGGGCAGCGGTCACGCCTTTAGTCTGTGCTATTTCTGCTGTACATATAAAAAGCAAAGAGAATTGAATACATCTATAGCAAGCATCCTATAGTGACTAAAGAGTATACAAATCACCAAAGAGAATATAACAAACTAGAAATCACTACGTTTATTATTGTCTCTAGGTACACTATTTACGGACGGTTTATTTTATTTATTTTAGGGGAGGGAACAGCGATGATCAACAAAACTGAAAGTTCATAGATTCCAATTATAGAAATGGAAATGATTTGCATTTTACCCACGTACGTTAAACTACGTAGTTGATTAGCCCACAACGACACAAAGCAAACGGCATTGTAGTTCTGTCTGAATTGTGATTTGGTAAGGCCCTAAGTTACGAAGTAACTAGTATCTCATCTGTGCCGTAAGTGTAACGAACGTATTCTTCCAGAATAATTTTATAAGCTTGCTACAAATAGTAGTGATCTGTGATTACTTTTCGCAGGCCTGTTTTAGCTGAGTTCATTTTATTTTTCAAGTCAACGGACGTGGTGATCCAGTGGTCAACTTCTGCCTGCTAGGCCGAGGGTCGTGGATTCGATCCACACCCAGGGTAAACATTTGTGGGTTTGTTTGCCTTGTGTTTGCCTGTGTCTGGCTGGAGTGGCTGGCTGTTAAATACCTATAGGTATATGTAAGTATCTATACGTACCTATATAAATATGACTAGTCTGGTTACTACATACGTTTGATCTTAATCATATCAGCTCATATACGTCCCTGCTGAGGGGCACAAGCCTAGCCTAAATTAAGGCGATGGGGGCCTTAGTCAACCACGTGAGCCCAGTGCAGGTTAGTAGACTTCACACACAACCTTTGAGTTACTTCGTAGGCATGTGCAGGTTTCCTCACGATGTTATCCTTCACCGTAAGAGCATCAGATAAACGTACATATAAAATCTAAATTCAAAAACACATTGGTACATGGTGGGATTTGAACCATGACCTCCCGGAAAGGAGGCGGTGGCCCTAGCCGCTAGCTACCTACGCTACCGATATTACTTAGTACTAATATATAAACTTATAGTACATACAGCTAATCCTAGTTACGGGCCCGATAACCGTGTGATTTGATCCTGTAAATTGATTGATATTTCTTGCTTATCAGCTCCACATAGTTGTAGAATAGGGTGCTTATGGGCCTGCTTTGGCTTATGTGGTGATTATTGTTATCACATTAGACAAAAAGACATCTGCTGCTGGACACAGACCTACCCCAAGTTGGGGTGGTTTCGCCGTAATTGCCACTCTTGGCAGGTGCGTTTGTGATTGCTGTGTAAAGTGTGGTGGCACTGCTACCCATCCTCCGTAACCAGTTTGTGTCCCACTCGCCTCTTAAGACACCCTCGGGAAGAAGTGGGGTTGTGCAGCGCTAGAATAGCACCAGTCCATAAGAATAAGAGTGTAAAAAGAAATTTGTTGATTTTTAGGTGACACTAGTGAAGATGACCGGAGTTGAAGAGGAGATGGTTCCTGGCAGAATTAGCGAGTTGCCAGACGAACTGATCATTTACATTTTCAAGCTGTTACCTTTAGAGGCAATTCTGGAGTGTGAGAATGTTTGTGAGCGCTGGAAGAAGCTGGCTCGCGACGCCGCTCTGTGGAGGCGGCATCTCATTGTTTACTCCGGGAAACCAGGCCAGAGCGAAGTGAGCACTAGAAACCTGGAAATCATATCCACACATGGTGAACTCATTAGCTGCTTAAAATTACAATATGTTTACAGCTACTCAATCATAAATGCCATACTAGAAAAGTGTGAGAGTCTTATCTCCCTAGAGTTAGTGATGTGCCGAATCGGAAAGGAATTCGAGCGTGATGTCACAAGATGGTCAAATCTGAAGAAATTGAATTTGAAGAATTCCCTTCTGCTACACAGCGGTGAAGATGTTGTTATCCAGTATGACCAGTTCAAGGATCTCAGTTATTTAGCACTCTCTGAATTCGGTCTTGGTTCCAACAACTGCGAATCTCTTTTGCGCTGCAATCATCTGACTCATATTTATATTGAGAAAATTAGAAATCTTAGCGTGGATTTTATAATGGAACTAATAGTAACAAAACAAAAAATTGTAGAAACGTTACACATCTATGGTGGGGATACAATAAACGACCACTGTGTGCATCTGCTGTCACTGTGCCCGAAGCTGAAGGATCTGGCCATTGTACGGTGCGAACACCTCACAGACGCAGGGTTGATCAATATAAAGAATTTAAAAAGTATAGAACACTTACAAATTTGGAACAACAATAACTTCACTGAAGTGAGTTTGTTGAGAACACTGGGCAGTCCAAAAATGTTGACATTACAAAGTTTAAGTTTGTCCAGAATAGGCAACATCTCACCAGTTATAGTGGATGTCATCTCTGAGTATTACAAGAATCTCAAGTTTCTGGCTTTATACCAGTGCCCTAGAATAATAAATACAGATTACGAAAAACAACTGAAATCTAAATTCAGAAACATTGACGTGGTTTTGTACTAATAGTAATTAAGATATTGTATTTGTACTTAATTAAAATTTTTATTACTTTATGCATGATCACTTTATTATTTAATAATAGGAAAATATAAAATTTTTATTCATGTCCAATTAATAAAAGTCATTAATATTATATTATAAATAACGTCAAAATAAAAATAAATAATCCAAAACGATTAACCAATTATAAAACATAGTGGTGAAATTTTTTAGTTGTCAAAGTTAAAATATTTATTCATGTGTATATAACAAAATGCATAACATTGAAAGTATTGATGAAAAATAGTAGTTTGTACACTTCACAGTAGGCCAGCGAGCAAAAGCATAAAAAGTAATACTTGATCATCCAAGCGTGAAAAAAATTAGTTAAAACATTAAAATTAAACCATTTACGCAGTTCAAATCAAACCATAAGAACCACATAATTTGTAAAGTTAAAGACCACATAGTATTGCAGGTTTAAAAGGTATATTACATTTTTTTTGTTCACATTTCATTTCATTCATCTCACTCACCGGATTGTAAGTAAAGATGATGCCGAAGATGAAAAAACTGCCGACTTACCAAGGTTCCAAATATTAAAAGAATTATCTTCCAACTCCTAAGCGTTAAGGAGTTGGACCTTTCATCATCAGCTCATCAACATGATATGATGACTAACAGATGCAAATACTTGAATTCCACTGGTAGTACCACAGGAAATTCCCGTAAAATTTGAGGATTGCCCTCTATTTTCCTGCAATCCCATCCTCAGATCCTGACTTGGTGACAAAGGGACCATCTCAGGAGTATACTGTTTTGAATAAAAAAAGAATTTTGAAAATCGTTCACAATCTGCGAAGTTATCGCGTAACACACACAGAAAAAAAAGTTGAATTGAGAACCTCTTCCTTTTTTGAAGTTTGATAAAAAGAGAATTACGCATATATGGGGTGACTGTTAATTAGTTCTTGATAGCAAGGATATGAATGTACTCGTGATTCTGATTACAAACAACTTTCCCAATTATACTATATTATGTCAAATATGAAAAAAAAATTTAGTCTCTTTTATACATTTTTGCCAAATAAATACACATACAAAAATAACTTACTGGTGATGATCTATCAAAGATACGATTTGATAACTTATTTTGTATCGAGGGCCAAAATTTATTTTCTGAATTGAAATATACTTTTTTTGGAAAAGTTTTTTGTAATCACGAGTACATGCATATCTTTTGTTATCCCTTGTACCCTATATCCATTTGTACCTTATATAAAGTTCGTATCGTAAGTTGTCTTGGGTTCACACAAAAAACAAAAATACACTCAAGTTTTTCCAAGAATTTTCAGTTTTACGGGCATCTCAATTTCTTTTTTCGTAACCTGTTCAGATTGTGATCATAGACTAAGAATGATTATGACAAACATAAAAAAAAAATGTTAAATTAGGTTCAGCCGTTCTCAAGTGATGCAGTTACAGCAAATATTCCGTCAGCATTTCATTTTTTTAGGTAATATATACTACTCGTATAATGTAATATAATAATTTACAGTCCAGCAATATTTGTACTGGTTTTCATTCCTCCGAGGGCCTTCACATAAGCGAGTCGGAATTGAATTGATGAGTTAGGATGGTAGGTCCAAAAAAGTTTTACTCCCTCGATAATCTTATAATTTGTTCGAGACTCCAATGATGAAGATCGACAATCTTTCTTTGCTGCAATTGCTTTATAATCACGGTAACGACGCCGCGGTAACATTGTATGAATAGGGAAGACTTGCACTTCATTGACCTTGAAAAAGCTTTAGATCGTGTACCCAGAAAACTCGTGTGGAAAGCTTTGAGAGCCTAAGAATTACCTTAACATTACATAAACCTTATTCAGGTTATGTATGATAACATCGCACAAGAGCCAGATTGATGTTGGAGTTCACCAAGGTTCAGCACTCAGCTCACTACTATTACCTAGCAATGGACTGCATCACCAAAGATATCCAAGCGAAGCTACCATGGATCCTTTTGTACACTGGTAAATTGTGACATTACCCTGTTGATCCATTAGCTGCACCTGCTACAATCCACAATGGCCTCTTTTTTATCTGACTGCCAAAAAATGGGAGGGTATTTGTATGTATGTATGTAGTCTTGATCCCCTGACTGAGTGACATAGGATACATTTTTATACAGTCGGGTTTTAATTGATTAGGTTAGGTATTTTATAATTCTCATAAAAATAAGAGTGTATTCATATTACTAATTTATATCATTTTATTCTTAATTATTGATTATAATATTTATAATTTACAATATACTCTGATAAGTTGATATTTATAATAGGGTATTTTCCAGTATCAAAAATAAAAAATACATTATTCATCAAATAGCATAGGCACCTTCTAAAATATCTGAAAACCTTACTTGTATGACTTTCATTAATATTATTTTCATATTTAATACAATCACAAAATTTATTCGTCAAAAACTTTACAGCTTTGTGACGTCATATTTGTGCGACACTAATAATTTTAGAACAAATTATTGTTTTGGACAGAAGATTAAAATGGAACTGATTCGAGTAAATGGAAAATTTTACAATCAACAAAAGTAGCTTAGCACTCCGTAGACACTGTACAGCGCAGCGTGGCAAACAGAGTTTGGAGAAAATGAGGGCGCTTTTTTCACACCTATGGTAGTCTTATTCATTCTTATGTATTCAGTTTAGCGAAATTCAATGAGATTTATAAAAAAACGACAACCACTACGCAGCAGCAGTAATGACAAAACCGTTGACAGCAAGCTAGTGTTGCCATTAAAAAAATCAATGAGTTCCATCTGTCACCACCTCAAACTCTTTTGCCAAGCTATATGTTGACTAGTACAAATAAATATAGAACCCAGGTATCACACCTGAACTTTACTCCATTGGGTGCTGGATCAAACTTTTAACTTCACTTATTTTCGCAGATTTCAACAATTTCTGAAACAAAAAGAAGCAAGTTTTTTTAAATCCACAATTGATAAGTCCTTGGCATCATCTCACCTGATGGTAAGTGACGATGATGCCGAAGATGGAAGCGGGCTTACCAAGATTACCCAACGCAATGGGGATCTGGCTATATTATCTGTTAACACTGATATTTGGCGGCAAAACTTAGATAAGATGGTGGTAGCTAGCTAAGCGGGCTATGAAAATGCCCTGCCACCAACCAAACAGTCTTACAAAGTTGACCCCGCCGGGAATCTAACCCGCGACCTCCTGGTTGTGAAGCGAATGGACTAACCATTACAACACGGAGGCGGTTACTCAAAAAATAATCCTAATTGTAATATTGGAAATGCTGGTGTTCGTTTGTTTGTCCTTCTTTTACGTCACAACGGATCAACGTGTATGTTTTTCTTGTGTAAGTACTCTTTTTTTGGTAATTTTTGAACATCGCAATGGAGCAACGGATTGTTGTGGTTTTTTGCACAGAGAAGGTTGAAGAGGTGGGAAATGACATATACTACTAATTAGCATAGGCCGAGATAGTTCCCGAGGAATCATTCATCTCATTTCCAGGCTCGCGTATGTCGGCGTCGCAACGGAGATTTTTTGCATAGAAATAGTTGAGGGAGTAGAACGTGACAAAGACTGCTAATCAGAATAGCCTTATATAAGATATTTTTTCTGTCTACGCTCGCTCGCGAGCCACTTGCAGCTCACGCACGTCTCATCCTCAAATAGTCATAAAAACGATGCTCACGCGAGCGAAGCCGCGGGCAAAAGCTAGGTTTAAATAAGTTCTAGCAATGTGGTGCCACTCGAACCGCCTCGTGGTGCCGACATGAGGTCTGCGACAGCACAATGGTCCACTCGGGCAGGTACTCAGGTGTCGCTGTGGTTTAGGGTAGTACTGCCGGTAAGGTGTTTCACTTGCGTGTAGGTTGTCCTTTGTGCGGGCTACGCCGGAGCGAAGATGATAGGATGTGTACACCAATGTGCTTCCAACAAGGAGTTAGGAAGACTATTTCTGCTGCCGAGTTTTATTTTCGTGTTCGTACAATGCTGTTTGAAGCGCGCAAGGTCCAGTTTAGCGTCACACGACATATTTAGCGTGCGCTGTTTTCTCCAGAAGTCGTCCCTCTTATCTCACTTCGAGTTTAAAGTACCTTTCATTAGAATTTTCCAACAATGTAAACAAATATCACTACTTAAAATTGGCACTAATAAATCCTTTATCATTATGGTATGGTTCTGGTTATTTTTTGTTTATGCTAGTCTCACTATCATTGTAATTATAATTGTAGTATAATCATAGCCGTGCGATGATAAAATGTTTTGTTTACCTTATTGGAAAATTATAATGAAAGATACTTTACGTTTGCTTCAGTTTTTTTTGTAGAATGCACAATGTTTGGTCTTGGTAAGATAACACCGTAGCTGATTTTACTTGTATTGTATTAGGTACATGGTCGCTTACTATGGGCCTCATAAGAAGGCTCAAGGTCACCCAAAGGGCAATGGAGCGTGCTATGCTCGGTGTTTCTCTGCGTGATCGAATCAGAAACGAGGAGATCCGCAGGAGAACTAAAGTAACCGACATAGCTCACAGAATCGCTAAACTGAAGTGGCAGTGGGCAGGGCACATAGCTCGTAGAACAGATGGCCGATGGCGCAGTAAAGTTCTCGAGTGGCGACCGCGCACCGGAAAACGTAGCGTAGGCAGGCCTCCCACGCGGTGGACCGATGACCTGGTGAAGGTCGCGGGAAGCCGATGGATGCGGGCAGCGCAGGACCGGTCGTCGTGGAAATCCTTGGGGGAGGCCTTTGTCCAGCAGTGGACGATTTGTGGCTGATATGATGATGATGATGATGAGGTAGAGAGTTTGTCTAGACTATTGCTCAGCCTCTCAAAGTTTGTTTCTTGACACGCTGCGCTGGCGAGATCATGGCCAAGAGAAACTGTTTCATTCCGAGAAATAGTGGTTGGTCGTTGGAATATATATTACGAGTAAATAGGATAAACGCTAAGACGCTCCCTTGTGGTACTTGTGACATTTTTATTCGTTTCCGCCGACTATTTCGTTCCGTAAGTAGACATAAAATCTGCGCTTCCTCAAAAACTCTGCTATGACTTGCTTTGGTAAGTCTTTTGTAAAGTTTTAAACCTTTGCATTTAGCCTACGATAGTTTACTGTATCGTATGCCACAGTTAAGTCTACTAGTGCAACTCCAGATATTTAACCCAGCACCTATCCACTGCGTGAGATTGTGAACTGGCTGGCACATGTTTTAACCTGATCGAAATCCAGCTGGTTCATTAACAAGTTTACTTTCCAGGGTTTTATCATTCTACTAGCCTTTTAGCCCGAGTGATCTGGAGGAAATTCTGCTGCTCGCGCACCGCACACCCTTGAAGACAGTTATAACAACGATGGACATTAGCTAGTAACAGGTTGACTTACTGTCCACTAGCTTGTTCAGCGCGAGTACAGCTGGCGAGTTGGGTAGCTCGGTGAGGAAGTCCCGGCCGTCGTCGCAGCATCTCGTCAGCGTGGGGTCCAGCGGTAAGCAGCCCAGCAGCGGGACCTGTTCATCGGCGCACAGTTGGGGCGCTCCGCCTGTTGTGGCAGGGAAGATCTCGCTGCGCGTCTGTTAATAGTTTTTAAAGAAATATTACTTATATATTGCTAAGCTCTGCAGACAGATTTAATGTTTCATAAGTTGCAGGGATGAGCGAGGAACTGTAAGGTTTCAGCAAGAGGATACTCAATTAACGACCACGCACCGGTAGACTTAGTAGACACATTAAACACATCGGTTACGAATTGGACCATTTTTTGATAGGTTGTCAGTCAGAACAAAAGATAGGCTTAAACGTTTCGTTTTTTAAATTACTGATTGTGTATAAACAAAAAAATTTGCCGAAATTAGTTTTGTATGAAAACCGTGAACGACAGTAAAGTTAAACTTATTAACTTTATTATCGAAAAAACAAAAACGTACAAGCCTAGCTTTTGTTTTGATTGACAACCTGTCAAAAATTCACGTATAAGAGGTGAAAATCGTTAACGCCGTTTGTATGAAAAGTCGCAGCTTCACAATTCTCTTAACATTGATGTATTCCGGCTTGAAGATAAGATAGCCAGTTTTACATTGCGTTGGGGAATCTTGGTAAGCCCGCCTTCATCGTCACTTAACAACAGGTGAGATGATGCCAAGGGCTTAACAATTGTGAATAAAAAAAAAACGTGGAGTAGCAGACGTAGCTGAGAAAAATCAATTGTATAAAAAATTACTCTATATATATTTGGAGGGGGGGGAGGGGACATACAATATAAACGTTATAGAAACTCTTTGCCTATTACGCTCACCTTGCAGTTGGGACAAACAAAGAGCGCCATGTTCTCGACGACCCCCAGCACGCGCAGCGCGCTCTTGCGGCAGAACGTGATTTGTTTGCGCACGTCCAGCAGGGCGACCTCTTGCGGCGTGGTCACGCACACGGCGCCCGTCACGCCCGCCGCCGACAGGTACTGGATCGTCGACATGTGCTCGTCCGAAGTGCCTGTCCCCACCAACGCATTAATAATTACTCAGGATAAATCGTACACATATCGATGTTTGTAATTAGTTTTCATCGTAGTAAATTTAAATATAACTAAACGAAAGCTAAATTTAGTTGTGTACTTAAAGTTTGAAACTGCTCTTATATTTTTTTTCGTTTTCTATTAGTACATATCTGGAGCGGGAGTCATTGTTAGCCACAGAATAAATACAATCTCTTTTATCTATCTATCTTACATGTACTTTTTGCTCATGTATCTTCTTGGTCGTCCAGCATTCAGAGCCGTACAATAATGCTGGGCGGACTGCCGTCTTGTAAACTTTGCCCTTGGTTTTTATGGGCATGCGAGGGTCACACGGCGCTCCCCTGAGCGACCACCATTTTTGCCATGTGACGTTTATTCTATGCGCCAAATCAGCGTCTACGTGAGCATCCGTTGTGAGATTAAATCCCAGGAATTTGAATTTCTCCACTGTGGGAACACATGTGTGCTCCCAATACTGATCAATCATATCAGCTCATATACGTCCCCACCGAAGGGCTCGACCCTACCCTGAATTAGGGCGATCGGGCCTTGGTCGACCACGCGGGCCCTGTGCGGGTTGGTCGACTACACACACAACCTTCGAGTTACTTCGTAGGTGTGTGCAGGTTTCCTCACGATGTTTTCCTTCACCGTTAAAGCAATCGGTGAGTAAATTTCGAAATACGTAAGTTTCGAAAAACTCATTGGTACATTGGCCGTCCGGATTACCGAGTCGTTACCGGTTGAGCCACCGACGCTTCAATACTGATTCATATCATTTCATATCAGCTCATATACAACCCCACCGAGGGGCTCGAGCCTACCCCGAATTAGGGCGGATTATTCTGATTACTTCAGGTTAAATAGGCAAACGTTATAATTAGGTGTTATTTCGGTACCTGGAGGCGTGTCTATCAGCAAGTAATCTAAATCGCCCCAGTCCACTTCACTCAGAAACTGCTTGATCATGCCTGAAACAAACAAAAAATGATATGATACAATACATTGCTGAGAAGTGAGTCTATTACTTTTGTTGAATATTTATCACTTGGAATCTTATATTGGTTGTTTGTGAAAAACAAGGTCGACAGTAACGGCAAAAACATTCAGAATATCACTAAGAAAATATTATAACTCCTCATTAACTGAAAGAAAGACTTGTTACTCTTACACGCGAATAAAATTGGAGCCGAGCCCCCTTTAATACGTCTTTATTACTTTATTTATTTAGTTTTACTTTCATCATCATCATCGTATCAACCAAAGGACGTCAACGGTTGGACATGGCCTGCCCCAAGGATTTCCATGACGACCGGTTCTGCGCTGCCCGCATCCAGGGGCTTCCCGCGACCTTCACCAGGTCATCGGTCCACCGAGAGGGAGGCCTTCCTACGCTAAGTTGTCCGGTACGCGGTCGCCACTCGAGATCTTTACTGCCCCAACGGCCTTCTGATCCACGAGCTATATGCCCCGCCGCCCGCCCATTGCAACTTAAGTTTAGCAATTCTGAGAGCTATGTCGGTCACTTTAGTTCTCCAACGGATCTCCTCATTTCTGATTCGATCACGCAGAGACTCCGAGCATAGCACGCTCCATTGACCTTTGGGTGACCTTGAGCCTTCTTATGAGGCCCATAGTAAGCGATCATGTCTCAGTTCCGTATGTCATCATTGGCAACACACACTGGTCGAAGACCTTGGTCTTAAGACACTGCGGTATCTGGGACGTGAAGATATTGTGAAGCTTCCCGAACGCTGCCTAGCCGAGTTGGATTCGACGATTGATCTCTTTCTTGAAGTTGGACCTACCTAACTGGACTGTTTGTCCCAGGCACACATATTCGGCAACAAATTCGAGTGTAGAGCTTCAGAGCTTTAGAGGAGTGGGCGCGACACGGACGTTTGACATAGGTAATTTTCGTCATGTCCATGTTCATTCTAAGAGCTACTTGTTGAGATACTTTTACTTTATTAACTTAATATTCTTACCGTTCTTCTTGGGGCCGCGCCAAATGACCGCGTCGTCGGGACTGCCCAGCAAGAAGCCGATAGACATCAACGACAGGTTGTCTGTCACGTACTGAAAGTAATTCACATTACATTATTGCTCAACGACGAAATTAAGCCCAAAACACCGAAACATCGGCAATTTTAAATGAATATACACGTGTAATAAATTGGTGCAGGTTCTGCAGCTTCTACTCATCATACTGAACAACTTTCGTTTTATTTCGCTGAAAACGCAAAAAAAAACCATTCATACAAATCGATCAGTTGATCGCCCAATTTTGTGCAGTTTTGTATAATATTTTTTTTGAGAATTGACTATGGGTTCCTTGGGGAAAGTTGTTCAGTATGATGAGTAGAAGCCCCAGTTAACGGGTCCTACACCAATTTTGTTAGACCCTGTGTACCTAATATATCGAACTTAACCGGGGATTATTTAATATAATTAAACATCACAAAAGAACCAGTTGTCCATTTTATTGCTTTAATTAATTAAATACTCAATAATTGTTATTTATTTAATGGGAATTCTGATCAATTTTAATTTGTCAGCTACATTTTTGCTCGAGGACGAAATGTCAATTTAATTAAAAAAATTGGTATTCAGTTATCATTCAAAGTGCATTTAATATAAAAGTGTGTATCGTTTTTTTTTATAAAGTAATTCAGGGGCCGGCGGTGCAGTGATAGTCAGTGCTCCTGCCTGCTGGGGTGAGTGAGGGTCGAAAAAATAATAATATTGTGTCCTTAGGCCCCTTGCACACGACGTATATTTTACGCGTCGACGACGCACGTTTTACGAACGCGTGCGCACGGCTCTGTAGATGACCAGAAAATGAAGCAGATTGTTGGCTTCAAACGCACAGCGATACAAACAACTAGTATCTCATCTGTGTACAAACGCGCATAAGAAGCGCGTTCAAAGCTCGTCTATAGCGTATACGCGCGTTTGGAGCGCGAGGTTCACATTGCATTGTCGGAGATAGGGGCGGGGGAGGGGTGCGCGCCCACTCACGCGCGTTTATATCGATACAAACACACACATTTTTTCTAGAACACTTTTTCGGTATTTTATTTATTTCATTATATTTGGAAAACTTACTGCTATTATACAATAATGATTAATAAACTTTTATGTACACAGATTTAATATAGAAGTCATTGTTTATGTATCTAGAAGCTGATGACATAATGGGTGTCAAAGTTGTAATACTGGTATTTAATATCTATAAGGTGATAGAGTCCATTTTCGTCATAACCTCGTAGTCGGTGCTTCAGACGATTATACAAATACAACCTTCTATTTGCTCCTTCGTCGACCGAACGCAAAAAAAAATGAGTTGAAGGAATCCTAAGTACTTACACTGAGTTGAAAGTACGAGTAAGATGGAGTGTACTCGTACAGGGCGACACCAGAAGCAGTATCGCTACAAGAAAACGTACTAACCCCTACTTTTGGAGTACCTACCTATTTTACTTTTGCATTCACAGAAAATGGGTAACATGCACAAAAACTATTAATTATGACATCATTTTATCCTATTTCTTATAAGTATCAAGTCTCTATTAAACCACCTAAAGTATTAGGAATCGCAAAAATATTTTCCCAAAAGTACATTTAATATGAAAAAAATAAGAATCCAATGTTCTTCTCTAATGATGCCAATCGGTCCAGTCTCTGATGAGGAGCAAGACTGTATGGAACCAAGTGAGCTTATGATTCCAAAAAGCAAGAAATCAAAAAAAAATCTTTTCTATACTATTTGTGTGTGGCAGAAGGTTTTGCAACTTCTGGGTTTTCCGGTACTCTAAGCTCAGTTAGTTGGCTTCATAGTAATAAGAAGTTTTTGTGTAAATTGCCCATTTTCTTGATGACTGGACATTTTAGTAAAATGATCCAAAAGTTGGGATTCGTTTCCACCCTGTGTCTCCTCCTGCCAGTAATCAGACTTGTGATGATACTCACGACAGGCGACCACCCAGAACCGGAGTTGTGAACCTGCTCCCCATGGACCCCCATCACGCGTGGCTGGCTCGGCCCGCAGATGTCTGCGTCCAGGATGCCCACCTACAAACAATGGAAAGTCGTTATATCGTTCACACTCGTCGTCGTTAGGGCGGACTGGTTTCTGCAATCGTGTGCTGCCTGCTCATCTAGGTCCACCATAAAGTCCAGTAGCGACTTCGGGGTGCTGAAAACTTGCTGGGCTTACCTTGGGAATGGAAAGCACTTAATTTTTTCTATCACGCTTTTATTAGCTTCACCTGTATGTATGTGTGATTGTAACCGACTCCTTTGCACCCGATTTTGACCCACTTTAAACGGACAGATTTAATTCAAACTTTGTACATTTATCAAGAATCAGTGACAATATAATAATTTCATAAGTTTTCTCATTATCCTGAACTAAACATTTAAAAATAAATATAGTTAAAAAAACTAAAAAGCACGCTTTTCAGTTGCTCGATATACGAAAAATATGGCACAAAGCGTCCCACGCTTTTTTCACAATAATACTAGTATTTTTCGTTCATTATTGTTTTCAGCTTATATTAAGAATTATTTTTCACTTTTTAGTTTGATGTGCTTTAAAAGCGTGTTTTTTAGTTTTTTTAATTTTAAACAATAACTTCATTGATGCCACCTACCGAAGACCTAATCTGTTGCTGATTGGTTTCTTCCACGCAAGGATATTTGCCTTATGGTGGCCGATTTTTATTTTATTTAGTCAAGTAAGCTAGCTGAGCTGAATAAAACATCCTTCATAAATAACTAGCTTCACCCGTGAATTCGAGAGTGCATGGTGCGCGAGCCGCAGAAATAAGTTTCTTGTAGAATCCTCGGGTACTATACATGTTTTTTTCGAGATAAGAAGAAAAGATACAAGACAAATTCCAAAAAGTAACAAATAGACAGATCTACTTACGAATATAATAGGTCTTTACCTATGAAATTGCCGATTCAGTTTTTGAAGTTTAATGCCAATTATTATTGAATTTAAGAAAGTTATTGTTTTTTATTATTAACCTGGTGACACTACTCATGATCTTTTATTAGTAACTAGTGGCATGTCTTACATGTTTCAATCCCCTGAGCTATGTACCATTGAATGGAACAAAGGCGTTTTCTTAGTGGTCAGATGGGGCAAATTTATAGACTAGTTAATTTTCTTGAATTTTCCTGAAAGTGACGAAATCTTATGCGGGGTAATCTCAAATATGACATTAGTAACGAAGAAACTGCTTCGATAATTCTAGAGCTTTAAAATTAAAAAATGTGTAGTTTTTGCCTCAATAAAGGCGAATTTTTCAGGTAAAAAAACTCGATTAATGGGGTTATAGCCACTGTGCTCTCAAAATATCAAAACAATAGGCATATGTTTACCACCATTTAATTTCTAATAGTCTAATGCTATTTTGAGGAATAAATTTTGTTTTAATAACCATTGTTCTTAGTATTAACATTTTATACAATCGGCAATTTTATAGGTAAAGATCTAATATAACTTAAGTAAAGATTTAAATTACCTAGTTTGTAACAATCTAGCTAGTAGTCGTTTTTTAATTGTTAGAAACTTACAAGTTTTTAAGACCATCTGTACCTACCTTATACTAGATGTCTACATAACCATCTATCCAGCACCCCTTAGCTATTTGCACAATAAAACCTGACCTATATACCGGCAGTCAAGGAAGGCCGCGCCAACAGTGCCAGGCACGATGGGACACCGGCCTCGCGCGCCGAGACGAGACCGCGCGTCGAACTTGCGAAAACTTCGCCGTAACTCGCCACCATTGAGATCAATAATTATACCTACACGTGCTTTTGTTTTGTTTGTATGAAAGATAAAATAATTCTCCTGTCTTTTTCCGTGATTCATATATTTTTAATTATTTGTTTTACTGTGTGGCCACATGGAGTTTGGAAGCTCGCAAGAGCGAAGATCGCGGTACAACAGGGTAAGTAAGAGGTACTGTTTTATCAATTAAAACACAAACTAATTTTAATTGGTATAGATCAGTTTCCTCTGATAGAGAGATCCCCTAATAAAACCATAGAATAGTGCAAACGAATACACTTAAAAACTAATTTGAGTAGCTAATTAATACGATGAACATGCTCAAGGTATATATTTCTCCATTCTTTGTAATCATAAAAAAGTTTAGCAAGTAATTAACAATTTGATTTCTTAAAATTTGAAACCTATACATAACATAATAAAATCTATACTTAATATAATAAAACTGTAATGGGGCCGTGTCTGTACATGACATATTTTTGGAAAGTAATAACTGTGGTGGACATTTACTAACAATATAGTGGCTAAAACAACAACTTTTGGAAATTTTGTCTGTCTGTATGTTCGCGCATCACGCAAAAACTACCAGGCCGATTTTGTTGAACTTTTATGGTGGTTCTTTATAGCCGGGGTTAACTTATAGGATACTTTTTAAATGGAAAATTCAAGAGTTCCCGTGGGAAAATTCAATCCAACAATAAAGTAAGAAAACTAATTTTTAATGATAAAAGTTAGCCCATAAACAAGTTGTTCAGAGTCTAGGCGAACATTTTTGATTTAATTAATATTATTAGTGAGATCACTTAAAGCCACTAACATTCTCAACCAACTTATGTAAGGTATGCTGCCAAATTGGTTCCATAAAAATTTATATCAAAACTGGTGTAGTACTTTTTTTAAATTAACAAAAATCAAAAATTATGATGCAGAAATGTACTAAGTACTTGCAATGGAAATAGAAGTCAGTTTTTTAAATGTGTTTAGCATTTCCAAGTAATAAAAAAAAAACATTTTATATGTTTTATTTGATAGGAATGTAAAATTCACACTACATTCATTTCAGTATTCCTAGCTAAGAATTCTGTTTTTGAACTCTTTGTTGTGAACATATTATAACAGTAATAGGTACATAACAGGAATCATCATCATCAACATATCAGCCGAAGGACGTCCACTGCTGGACATAGGCCTCCCCCAAGGATTTCCACGACGACCGGTTCTGCGCTGCCCTCATCCAGCGGCTTCCCGCGACCTTCACCAGGTCATTGGTCCACCAAGTGGGAGGCCTGCCTACACTACGTTTTCCGGTGCGTGGTCGCCACTCGAGAACTTTACTACCCCAACGGCCATCTGTTCTACGAGCAATGTGTCCCGCCCACTGCCACTTAAGTTTAGCAATTCTGAGAGCTATGTCGGTTACGTTAGTTCTACGGATCTCCTCGTTTCTGTTCGATCATGCAGAACAGGAATAACATGTACAAAGGTGGACTTATCCCATACAGGGATCTCTTTTATCCAACCTTTGATTACTGAAAGGACATAAATAACGAGAAACACATCAGTATGGGATTTAAAAGATGAAAATAAATTAAAGTAAACAGATTTAATTTTGTGTTAAATATTTATTTAAGTATAAATTTAAACGTATATAAGTATGTATATCAGTCTCTGGTTCCCATAATACAGGGAATCCTACTTTGGGGCCAGATGACCATGTGTGATTTGTCCCAGAATATTTATTTATTTATTTTATTTTATGACTAGATACATAGACACATAATAGGTACACATACTCGAACATACATACATATTTTTACATACATACATACAAGTTTTAAGAAGGCCCTTGTAAACAGAAATAGAGGGACAAATTCTTACTTCCACTGACTGAGCATTCCTTGTGTTGTGAGTAGCGTGAACTTTAAACGATTTAGTACAGGCATCAGTGTTGTGTGTGGAAACTGTATTATTTTTTATATTAATTTCAAAAAGATCAAACACTCACAAACAAAACTGTCAGGTTTTTGTTAGAGTGCAGTCTGTTGTCCATTGATTGAAAATCGAACCTTTCACTAAGATATTGTGGGGCATATAGAGTTAAAAAGTATTGTATAAAGATGACTTAAGATATGAGTATTCCTGCGCTGGTGAATGGAATCTTGTTAGATCCATATTGAGCAAAAATAACATTTAACCTGGATTTGTATGGGCGGTACGTTATTCCGATTTTTTTTGGAGTAACGAACTTCCGCGTACTCTAGGTCATGTAATGTTATAGTAACATAGCGTGTTTCATCAAAATGATAAGAGCCATTTTTGAGAAAAAAAAAAGTGATTTTTAATATGGATGGTGGCAACACTAAAAAATCAATGTGGGAAATTTGAAAAACGAAACGGCTGGGGATATGAAAATAACTTTGCCCTAACCCAAATCCATCCAGTAGTTTGGAAACTAAAGCACTGATGGATGTACAGACACACACACACCCACACATGCATTTTGTATTTTTAGACTATTAGTGTAAGACAATCAATCCCCGTTAAAATCTCAAGTTCAATTTTTTGCCTTCACAATAACTTCCTCACTCCTTTTTCCCATGGTGACACTCACTCCTCAGTCGCTCAACGCAACAACTTACATTGATCTCAGGGTTTCTAGCGGCCAGTCCATGGGCTAGTAGAGATGTCAGAGTGCTCTTGCCGACACCACCCTTTCCCGACAGTATCAATATCTTGTGCTTCACATTTGCCAGGCGGTTCTTAATAGTCTCTATGGCTGGGTCGGGCCCCGAAGGTAGACCTGATTGATTATAAGATCACTTTAATTTTATTCTGGTTATTAAAGCAGTGTTCACATAAGCTTACCATCATCATCATCATCATATTATATCTTTCTTTAAGAAGATTTGTAATTAACATTGTTACTTTAAGAACTATTAGTAGTACATTAATCATACATGGTCACAGACAAAGAGACTGATATACATAATAAAGATATTAAACACCTCTAAACAAATAATCTTGTTAGTTGAATGAATGTTTGCCCTGGAGCGCTAACCACTGTGCCACTAAGCCAGTTGTATATCAGTATATATAAATGGTTAATTGTGAATTTAAAAAAACTTCCTTACCACTATAAAACCAAACAGCATACTAAAACGATCGATACCATTCGTGAACCGTCTCAAACTGTATTGACTTGCCTGAAGCACAGACGTTCTGGTTGGGGCAGCCGGCGCAAGCCGAGGCCTTCCCAGCATCCTCACTCTGCGTTCCTGGACAGTCTGTTACAAAAAATAAAAACAATTTCTCATGAAAACAGTCAAAATGCTAGGGAAATCTTATCAAGTACTTACCTATAACCTCAAACCTTGGACTGTTACTTACGTTGTGGTGCGTTCTCTGGAACACTACCCATGTTTGGTGATCACGTATTTTTATTCAGTAGGTAAAAAGGTTTGTTATCAACTCAAAATAAAATTACTCAATTGTGAAAACAAAATAAAAAAACAATCCACTCACATTCTAATTTCTAGTTTGACTTTGACGTTGATTGATTGATCACAGATTTTTAGTTTAGTTCATAGGTTGGCAGCATTGCGGGGAGTATAATTTTTCGGTCTCGGTGGCCGTGCGGTGGCCACACAGCAGAAGACAAAGAGAGCTGCACTATAGTTTTATCTCGCTCGCAGATATCAATCAAGCTAAAAACTGTTGAAAATAGAACAGTATTTATATCCGCCATATCCCCATGTTATTGCCATTTTGGCAGAACTGTAAGAAATGTCGCAACTTTTGAAATTTCGAATTTCTTTTCACCACCCACCATCAATATTTTTATAAATTTCATTAAACATTAGATTTTTTTCAAAATTCAACATTTCTGGAGTTTTAGTTAAAAAATTGTTCAGAATGGCTAAGGAAGTGACGATGTGTTCGGTAAAAATCCGTTCTGTGATGTGTGCAACATTCATTCAACATTGCTTTTTGCTAATGGAAGTTTTTTTCAGCAACTCCAACAATGGAGCCCCGTGAAGGAGACGGCGGGTGCTCCGATGGCGCCGCCCGCTCTGGGCTACTGCTACCATACGCCGAAGAAGCATCCCTGGCGGCCTATCATGGGATACGAGGAGATTGAAGTCACTCCTATGTAAGTCAGCACCGTTAGATTGGTAGCTTGTCGGTAGCAGACTTTTGAAAAGTTTTGACCATTCGTTCACAAACAGGCCCGGATTGGCCATATGGGCAAATCGGGCAAATGCCCGATGGGCCGGATGCCCAATGGGCCGGTGTGGTCAATTGGCGGTTGACTTTATTTTGCTATATAAAAAAATCATCGATGAGAATAACGTCCTCTATCGTCAAGTCGAGGACCTAATTCAATTTACGGTATCTCGTTGGGCTCTATCTCTAGTAATTATTTATTTATTTTGATTTTATTTCCACAAACATATTTACAAAGTATGGTAAATAAAAGCGTCGGTGGCGTAATGGCTAGGGCCGCCGCCTTCTGCCCGGGAGGTCGTAGTTCGAACCTGCCACGTACCAATGTGATTTCAAATTTAGATTTCATATGTACGCTTATCCGACGCTCTTACGGTGTAGGAAAACATCGTGAGGACACGATATTTTTACACACACGCCTCGCAGGTTGTGTGTGAAGTCGACCAACCCGCACGGGGCCCGCGTGGTCTACTAAGGCCCCATCGCCCTAATTCAGGTTAGGCTCGAGCCCCTCGGTGGGGACCTATATGAGCTGATATGAATGAAATGAAAAAAAATCAAATACAAAAATATGTTGGTGAGAGACTGGCGCCTAAAGTAAGATGTAAATCTTTTAGTATGGTCACCTGCCCCCCCCCCCCCCCCCTCGGTATACAAGAACAAAACATGAAAAATGAAGTAGGAGTAAAAAAATAAACAGAATAAAAAAAATAAAGATATTAGAAGGTTAAGCTGCGCTTGCGTGAGTATGTGTGTGTGTGTGTGCGTCAGTTTGTTTGTGTGTGTGAGTAAGTATGAGAAAAAAAACATATATGATTATATTTGGATATTTTTTTCGATTTCAGAGTAGTCAAGAGTCAGCAACGAAGCAGTGATAGTAGTTTTACATTTGTAAGAATTTAGGTCACAAATTTTCATGATTTTAGATATTTTGATAGACAAATAGTTTTCTAGAAAACACAAATGTTGTTGAGCTAGGGTGGTCCTAAAGTATTGCAGTCTTAAGATCATGTCTACTCCTCTAGTTTCAAGTTGGTCAAGATTAAATGCAATAGACTTATGTCTAGATAAGATTACTTCATAGATGAACAATTGTCTAACCGTGAGTACTTGGCACTGGATGTCAGTGGGATAATAATGGTTTTTAAAACGTAGCAACTTTAAGGATCAATCTTTGGGCTCTTTTAATCTATAGTAGATTGACTTTGTAAACACCTCCCCATGAAGAGATGTAATAGCTCAAGATTGATCTGCAGAGAGCGTTGTACAACATTTTAACTATTTTACTATTAGCTACCGATCGAATATTTCTGAATAGAGGCGTGAGTTTTCTAACTCTTTGCGTATGTTTGTTAATATGTGGTTTGAAAGTGATATAATTATTGAGAATAACACCCAGATATTTTATATTATAGACCGTTTTTAGTTTAGGGCAGCTACATGAAGAGACATTACAACAGATAGAGCAGTGAGCTGTTATATTAAGGGAATCAGGAGGCTGTGTTCTAGGGGTAATTGAAAAGGTTAAATACTTGGATATAAAATACATACATGCATACAAGGTCAATGTTCATAACATTATTTTTGACACAGTTACGCAAAGCATGGGTTGCCGTTTTCTTACAAATGGAAAACTGTACGCTGATTTCTCGTGTCTAGATCTAAAACGTTTCCCCGAAATACGTAATAATAAACTTTAATCCGGTGAACTAGATGAGTTAAGTAGTAATTTATTGAAATTTGATAAGACAGCTACAGGTGGAAGTTTTCGGATTTAATTGAAAAATTTGGCATTGCATTGGGATAAACTTAAAACCACTGAATAAGAAGATTATAAAATATTCATAGAAGAGAATAAAAGTGAAGAAGGTCAAGAAGTCAACGGTGAAATGCCTTTACAAATAGAAAACCATGATGAAGAAAGATTTGTACCATGTATGACACGCCGTGCATGTAAAAATTGCGCCATTTGCTGCTTTAAAATTTTGCATAGATACAATCTTTTGATCAACGCCTACACGTACGTGAAAGATCCTTTTCTACCCTAAAAATTATCAAAAATCGCATGAATAGTACCTTATCTTCTGATAATTTAAATAATAATTTATGTTAATGACGGAAGAAAAAGATTCATGAACTTGGATAGCGACGACATTATTGATAAAGTAGCCGAGAGTAGTGAGCCTCTTCGGAAGTCTTTAATTGTTAAAATTGAAAATATATGATTGGAAATTTTCATTAGAAGGTAATTTTCCTTTCTCTTGAGGGTAAAGGGCCGACCGTCTTTAAAATGCCCGGGCCGGTTTCGGGTCCCAGTCCGGGCCTGTTCACAAACCATACAATACAGATTCATTCGATAACAACCCATACATTAAACAGATTCATTCGTTAACAACCCATACACTATACAGATTTATTCGTTAACAACTCATTCATTAGGCACAGACTCATTCGTTAACAACCCATACATTACCGGTTCATTCGTTAACAACCTATACATTGCATATTCATACGGTACATTACAGCCACAGGAATTGGATTAATATAATTACAGCGTATATCCATGCTGTCAAAATCTCTTCGAACGCCTAAGGTGTTTGCCATCCACGAATACGATAAACCTTAGGTATTTATCTGACCCGTGTTGCCAACCTATTCCACTCATTATCAATCATTCTGATATCTACTTTGAATGAAATACCTACATCCCTGATCACTGGAGATTGCAGGGCTAGTAATTTATAAACCGTGCTTATGGTCAATTAAACTACACGATCAACCGCTTTGATGATCGATCATCATAGGATTAGCGGCAAAAATCTTGTATGTTTTAATGAAATTTTAATCACATGTATACAAATTGTTTGTTGTTATTATTATTATCTTAATTTATTAATATGTTTATTAAGCAGTCTTGACTCTTGACGCGTAACAAAATCCAATTAATTCATAGCGCCATGTACCTAGTTTTCAACCGACTTCCAAAAAGGAGGAGGTTCGCAATTCGACTGTAAGCTTTTTTTCGTATGTTTCTTACGCGATATCCACGGAGATTGTTAACCGATTTTCATGATTATTTTTTTGTTCGATAGGGTATGTTGCCAGGTTGGTCCCATCCCATATAAACTTTATTATAATCAGTGTAGTACTTGTTTAGAAAATTAACAAAAACTAAAAATAATAATGCAAAATTGTACCAAGTTTTTACGATGGAAGTTGGGTTAAGTGGCGCCATCTAGTTTTACGACAGTATATCGTGCACAAATTGCATTCGGTCATTTGGCCCCAAACCAAAGTATTTGTATTAGTACTAATATACAATATGGACACTCCCTGCCGCTCTCTAGATTGCGACCTCAACCCCCTCGTCACCCAGATTGATAAAGATTGGTTACAGGTTGGTTGTGGAAAGTATAGGATTTCGCCGTTATTTTATTTGTTCCGTCATTCCTTTTTTGAAATGTCATTTCTGGCCCGTTGTATGAAGTGTCCAGGGTGTGCCCAAACTAAAACTCTCTGCACCATGGGAAATCATGCAGAGTAACGTTTAAATCCAGACACAGAGCAAACAAAACTGTTCGTCACACGAATGTTTGTCCAAATGCCCAGGGTGGGCATCGAACCCACGAACCCAGCATGCAGCAGCGCTGACCACTGTGTATCAGTCAGTCAGACACGGCACTCAGTATGAAGGTTAGCAATCTATTTCGACTAAGAACTCCACCATCTTGCACCAACTAAGTGTTCTCCCGCAGGCCATCCCAGCCCATCACCAACACGATGGTGGACCCGTGCTACACGCCGGCCGGCATGGCCGCCGAGCCGCTGCGCTTCCCCAACCTCGTCACTGGGTTCGACCGGAGCCCCGAGCACGCCGCCCGCGCAGCACTCTACACGCGATACACGCAGTACGAGTGGAATCAAAACAGCATCAAGAACTACAACGAGTCGGATGCGAAGAGGAACTTCTCCGAGCGAGTTAGGAATGATATCATGAGGTCTTTGAGGTAAGATGTCCACGTAGGGCGTAAAATTTAAACACGAGACCAGAGCAGCCCTATACACTAAGACACACCCATTAAGAATAATCTAATGCGAACGAAATCATGAGGGTTTAGAGGTAAGGTTTTTAGATGTAAAAACTTCAGAAATTTGTGTTCTGAGAGTTTGTAAATGCGACTAGGGCAGCCCTTACGAGATAGGTACTTACGTACATTATACATCCAATTATGAGTGGAACCAGATCTTGAGATGACACAAGCCCAAGCCCCCCCCCCTTACTAGCACAACAAATGCAACCCCCTAAGCGGTAGATTCCATCAGGAGCGCCGATCGCGTCCCCCCCCCCCTTCCCTAGGGAGGGGTCGCACAGACGAAGGCTTAGAGGTTGCAAAACCAAAGCTATCCGCAGGTGGTGTTTAGTGGGTAGGCACAGACTAACTGTGAGTCCCACATAACCCGTACAGGGGTTGGGTACCCCTTGCTGGGTGCAAAAAAAAGTAACTATTCTCAGAGTTTAAAATTATGAGAATGTAATGGTACACTTCTGTAACTTGATAACAGATGTTTTAACTTGATAACAGATGTCCTCCGCCATTTTGACGCTAACTACTACACTACAGTGCTATTTTGCGACATGTCGAAGGCATTTGACCTGGTTTCATACAAACTTTTAATATCTAAACTTGAAAACTGTGGTGTTAGAGGACCTGCATTGAGCTGGCTTCAAAGTTACCTGAAAAACAGATCTCAATGTGTTGAAGTACCTCAAATGAACTCTAAAAATATAGTGCAAACACATAGATCCAATTTTAAGCTTAACAACTCTTGGGTTCCGCAAGGTAGTGTATTGGGACCTCTTCTATTTATATTGTATATAAATGACTTGTTAGAATTGACTAATCATAGGAGTATTTTATTTGCTGATGATCTTTCAATTATTATTAGCACTGACAAAAAACAAACATTAAAATATCACGAAATTAACATCAACAATGAAAGACTGGAAACAACAAACCAATAGAATCTGTAACAAAGTAAATAGCTTTTCATTTGCTCTGAGTAAATTGACCATGACTATTTTAAGGAAAATAGCAAAAGTAGCCTATCAGGCTTACGTTGAGACTGCTCTTAGGTATGGACTAATAGTCTGGGGCAACGGTAAAGATATAGGAAAACTATTTGTTGCGCAAAAAAAATGCATACGAGCCATTTTCGGTACAGTACCAGATGAACCTTGCAAACCTATATTTAAGAAATTAAATCTCTTACCATTACCATGTATATACATTTACGAAATATGTAAGTTTATTAAGGAGAATCCTGATCTTTTTAAGACTGCTGATCAAGTGTACCCTAGAAATACAAGACACAAAAATAAACTAGTGCACGATCAAATACCAAGAACAACAAAATATCAAAAAAATGCTTTTCTATGTGTATTAAACTGTATAATAAATTACCTGAGGAAATGAAGGTATTGACGCATAACAAATTTTTGAAGTCACTAAAAAATATACATATTTAATAACTGCTACTACTCGGTGAATGAGTTTTTAAATGAAAAAATGTAAAATTTTATTTTCTAAGTTGTTGTTTGCATGTCTTTGAAATAAGGTTAAATGTGTATTGGACTATTAATTTACCTATCAACATACTGTACCTACCACATTTACGCAAATAAAATATTATTCTATTCTATTCTGGATATATTTATTCTCACCTAAGAATAGCCCACATTGACGGGTATTAGAATAATTGAAATATTTAGCGTAGCTACGGTAAAATACACACTCACTAAACTTAAGTGAATGGAATAAACAAAACCAAAATGAAAATAGCTGCTTAATCTCTTTTAGGGAAACTGACGAGATCGGCTCCCAAGGCCAGCGTGACTCGGGCAGACGGATTGGAGAGCGCATCACCGACACAACTTTCTGGCGAAACGAGGCTAGTAGTTTTATAATACCGCGCAAACACCCGGGGGCTGATAGCTTGGCGCATGCATGACCTATCAGAATAACGGAGAATTTGTTTAGGTACTCAAAGTGTTAAGGTTTACTAGTAATTTTGACTTTTATTAAATTGTCTATCATTTTTACCATGCATCAATGTTTTTGTAATTTTGACTTGATAACGTCTAATAAACCTATGGACGCCGGCTGCACGCACGAAAAAGAATGACTCATTGTCCCGTTACGCTAATTGGGTATGCTAAAAAAAATAAATGTATTTTTTTTAATTTTTTTTCTGATGGTTTAGACCATTTTGAAAAACTAATTTGAATATTTCATTTTTTAAGCCTCTAGATATTTTTAAATATTTTTTTAAATTTTGAAACCTTGATGACGTCATCGGTTCACATTACTATGAAACGAACAGCCCTATTTCTATGACGATGAAATGAATAGGCCTTGACGTCAACTGTCAAGTCACAAACAACGAAACGTCAAAGTCAAAATTTACTTGTCATCAAACACCATAATCTATGTATGGACAAGGCCTTCAGAGTTTAAATGTTTTTTAGAACCACAATAAAAATTGGACCTCTAATGAATATCTTACCCATTTAAGTATTTAATTTGAATGACGTTCTAATAATATTTGATTGTTTCAAACGTAGTTTTTGGTGGATGATAAATAAATAGTGCCTTTTTCAGTGCTCGACGAAAGCTCGTCCTCAAATGCAAGGTCCGTAATTGATATGACAAGTAAGAGTGCACGTTCCGTTCAGTGGTGAAATAAGGTTTTATTGTAAACTCGTGACGTCAAAGGGGTCAAATGAAGGTTATTGTCCTTTTCCGATTTTTTTACGCAATCTTTTACTTTTTCGAGTGGAAAATGAAAAAATATGGCTTTAAATAAAAATATCTCGAAATGGTTTTTTTATTTTCATGGCTTATAAAAAATTTAGCATACCCAATTGTTACGTTAATTAAGCAATCATTTCATCAATGTTTGGATACGACGTTTTCACGTTAAACTATCGTCCGTAAACCGACTTTACAGACAACCGATTTTTTATTAGGAAAATACTCTACTGGAAAAGTACGTATAACAATACCACGTAACCCACGTAGTAATTCATAAATATGGTTTTATATCAATAAAAAAAGGGGTTAATTTGTCTTCATTATTACGGCGCTTGCCGCTTGACGCGAAGTGTGCGTGCATAAATACGTACTGTATTATAGTAAGGACAAATTTGGTAACGATAACAGAAATGGATAAACGTAGGTTGAGAGGATAAATGGCAACATCAGAGATGATAAATATGTCGGCCTCTCTGCGCAAAGTGGGTGCGTTATGTACTTATAGCGCCTGAAAAACTAGTTATCGTTACCAAAAAAACGATAAGGGAAATGGCTGAGTAAGATATAAAATGCAATTACTAGTTGTATGCATGACTATTATGCAAAAACTGACCAAATATTCGGTTGCATTATGGAGCAACACCAGTTATTTAGTAGTAGGAATTTTGGACCATGCCCCCACCGGAGCCGGAGCACCAAAGTTGGAAATGGCGGATATTCATTCCTAAAAAAAACAATAAATAAATAAATAATGGTGTCGCCCCCCATTTAAATCGTTTGCGCGTGGTCCCATTTCGCCATCTTCATGCGTAGCGTTGCCAGGCGTCCGGATAAACCCGGACAGGGTTAGGCTTTTTGGATGCGTGTCCGGCCAAATTGGAAGGTGTCCGGCCTGTCCGGCTTTTTAGGTTTAATGATTTTTCTAGTCACCTGGACATTCGGGTGAGCGCTGTCGTATTTATGAGACTATGGCGGCGTTTCTTTGTCTGATTAGGACCTCGCTAAAGGCCAGTAAACATGACTGACTGATTTAGGGATGTCTAAAGAGGGCTTTAACAATTTAGGGAGTCCGGCTTTTTAACCCAAAAGTCCGGCTAAATTGGCAGGTATGTCCGGCTATTTAGTTTTAAGACCTGGCAACCCTATTCATGCGTTTCCGAGATAGGAATTCCAGGCAACTGGGGCTCCGGCAGCGGGGTGTGATCCTGGTCCAGAATTCTCGCTATTCCTACTACTAACGGGCGTTGCTCCATAACGCAACTGAATATTTGGTCAGTTTTTGCATAATTCTCATGAATACAACAAGTACTTGTTTCATTTTATATCTTATCGTTTTTTTTTTGGTCACTATAGCTGGTTTTTCAGGCGCTATAAGTACTTAACGCAACCACTTTGCGCAGGCAGACCGACATATTTAACATCAGAGGGTTGCCATTTATCCTCTCAACCTAAGTTTATCCATTTCCGTTATCGTTACCAAATTTATCATGACCTCCTGTCTATACAATTACAAGTGAATATTAAACATAAAAAACCAGCCAAATGCGAGTCGGACTCGCGCAAAGTAGGGTTACTAAATCTTTTCAAAAAATAAATGATTTAAAAACAAAATTATATTTACAGTTGGTAATATAACACTTCGTCGTATGGAAACTCTATGTACTTTTGACAAATTCAACTGCACATCTTAAGTTGGTAGTCTATTACTCCTAAAATAAGAAAGAAGAAAGCCTATTTAGACGTGATAATTTTCTTTTTAAATTGATTATATAACCTTAACTAACATTTACAATGTTTTTCAGATGACTGAAATAGCGGTTAAGCTTATAGGGGGTGGAGGGTGTGGGGGGTGGGGGGACGGTGTCTCTTGAAACGAACTAAAATTAGCAAAAAATAGTTTCAGCAAACCCTCAGTTGTTTTGAAAGACCTATTCAACGAGACCCCACACGATACGTTAGCAAAAAAATCACACCCTCTTTCCATGTAGGGGAGGTACCATGAAAAGTGTTTTTTTATTTTATTTTATTGTACAACTTTGTTGGCGTGATTAATATTTATAACCATGGCAAATTAGAGCTTTCCAGCATTAATAGTCTGAGCTAAGCTGCGGACAGATGGACAGACGGACAGACAGACATGGCGAAAATTGAAAGGTTACTTGTTGACTTCGGAACCCTAAAAAACCACGACATGTAATTTTTTGGGTATTATTAAAAGAAAAATGACAGATGGATGCTACAAGTTCCCCCCAAATATCGCGCGCCATATTTTGAATGTACGTAGAGAGGATATTGACTACGTGACGAAAACGTAAGCCCCCAGCACAGATGAGATACTAGTTACTTCGTCCCCAGCTGTGAGGCTGTGACCAAGTGTGGTAATTTGTAGACCCCCCTCTCTCTCTCCCATCCTGAACGTGTCATGTACGTAGTGTGGGTACGTTCCCCACTCCACATGCAATTGCTGACCAAATGCTTCCCCTACATTCCACCACGGATCTCTATCCTAAGCCTGTTAATTTAATTAATCCTCGTTAAATATATTTTTTTAATGGCAGATATAGTAACAAAAACTTTGATACAAGGTAGAGAATATATGTAATTTCAGAAAAATCTGAAGTACTCGAAAACCGTAACATTGTTAGTAACATAATTTCCATTGTTCTATAAGTAGGCATGCCAATTCAAATTATCAGCCCCTGGGCGTTTGCGCGCTATTTAATTCGGAATGCTGTAGTTACAAAGCTAAGTATACAGTGTTTCCCAGTTATATGGGAGACGTCCTGATTTTTCGGCAAAGGGCTTTGTCAATGATCGTCACGTTCTGAAGCCACATGCATCTAGAGGTTTCTGCGAGCCTCTTTAGACCCACAGTCCAGTGATGGTAGGTGCCGGCCAACATAGTCATCGATGAGCATTGCAGTTGGGTATTCCAACAGCAGAATATGTATACACGTAAGAGGACGCGGCTTAAGGATGCATGCATGTATGCCGTATGTTTGACTGCGTGCAGTCGTGACTTAAAGTAGACGCAGTCGGCTGCTATCGTGGCTGCAAGTATACGCTGTAGACGAACACGCAGTCCGAGTGATAACAGCCTAACAAGAAATCACCATCCGCTTGTAGATATTGTATCATCATCATCATATCAGCCGAAAGCCGTCCACTGCTGAAAAAGGGCCTCCTCCAAGGATATCTTCAACAACCGACCCTGCGCTGCCCGCACCTAGCGGCCTCCCGCTACCTTCACCAGGTCGTTGGTCCATTGATTGGGAAACCTTCCTACGCTACGTCACCAAGTACCTTTTATTGCTTAATTTATCCCTTTTGTCATGATAGGATTTCCAAATTCAGAGTAAGTAGATACCTACTGTAATAAGCACTTTAGCCAAGTTTTAATTTTTCTTTGCACCTACGTGTAGGTGGCAATAGAAATGGAGCGCCTAGTGGCGACGTGCGAGAAACTGAATGACACGCGTCGCCAGCTGGAGCGCGCGGTGGCCGGCATCGAGGGGCCACTGCACATCGTACAGGAGTGCTTGTACCACCGGGAGAAGAGGCAGGGTGCGTAGCTGCGTGTTTATGCATATTTATTTAAATCATACATGTCTCTTTTTTTTAGGACCTGGAACACCTTGGGGTGCATCGTTAATACCCCACTGCTGGCGGGGCACACGTGGATCTCTTCCCAGGCTCGGGAAGGTCAGGCCATTCTCCACACACGGGTTCAAGTCCGGGTTGGTGGAGGTTGTAGGACTAAACCCCTATGTCAGTAATTTTTCAAAAAAGCATCGGTGGCTCAAAAGATAACGCCTCGGTCCTTCTAACCGGAGGTCCCGGGTTTAAATCCGGACGGCCAATGTAATGACCTCGTTTTTATAATTTTAAAAATTATTCGCAATCTGCAACATCAAAGTGTCAACATAAGGCTCACTGCCAGGCTGTCACTGAAATCGTATGAGACGCGTCATCTACGTTGAACCATAATAATAGGAATAGGTAGGGCCTATTTACACTTCGAGGAACAGAGACAATATTTTTTTCTGGGACATGTGTCCCGGGATGCGGGACATGACTTAGTATATTAAAAATCAATGTTATTCAACATAATTGGTCTACGTTTACCTAAAGTTTGTGATTAGAATTGTTAAAACCATAAATTTTTTTAACTGTATCATAAGCGATGTTTAAAATATCAATATTGAGTGCTTTGAAGAGTGTTGTCTCTATATAACTCAATCAGTATAATATAATATTGAAATGGTAAAAGAAAATAAAACAAAGGGAATATTGTTGTAACAAATATAGATATGTTTGATTTATTTTTCAACATATAATATGAAAGCAATAAATAAAAGGTACAGACGGAATAACTTAAATTACAAAGTCTACTTTACGTCCTATGTTTACGTAAACAAATATTGCAAATAGTTTAAAATTTTATAGACTTGTTATCGTTAGGAGACCTTTATTTACTTATTTCACTGACTTTGAGAGATGCAATTTTTACTCAGATTATAATATAGATAAATTAATAATTCAAAGTATATAGCACGAAAGATGTTACAAATCAAAAGCTTATGACAGGCCGTAGACTTCCACTTGGTGTACCGACGACGTGGTGAAGGTTACGGAAGGGCAGGACCGATCGTTGTGGAAACCCTTTGCCCAGCTGTGGACGTCTTTTGGCTGATATGATGATGATGAAAACTTTGACTCTGAGCTTGCTAATGTAACCACAAATATGGCGGCCAGG
This sequence comes from Coleophora flavipennella, assembly GCA_947284805.1. NCBI lineage: Eukaryota > Metazoa > Arthropoda > Insecta > Lepidoptera > Coleophoridae > Coleophora > Coleophora flavipennella. Next base: position 1,877,760 of record OX369279.1, on the reverse strand, counting down.
TCTGGAGCAAGTCCACGACGCGGTGGAGCAGTCGTTGCTGAGAGAGGTGGCCATCCTACGGGAGTGCCAGCAGAAGTTCAGGAATATGCTCGAAAAGGTAACTCTACCCTCGAACTCCCTTTGTATAATCAGTTAACGACCCGACGACTAGCCTACGAATCCAGGCTTATAGTCAGCCTCAAAATAAGCCTGATTTGAAGTGTAAACGGTTTAAAACTTATTTTGTATAATCAGTTAACGACCCGACGACTAGCCTACGAATCCAGGCTTATAGTCAGCCTCAAAATAAGCCTGATTTGAAGTGTAAAAGAGTTGAAGAAACAAAGCACATATTATAAGGCTAAGGCCAACCAAAACTTTGGAAGTAGTCATTTTAAAAGAGTGGTCATTCGTAATTGAACGGAAAGACACAAACTTGGGAAGCTCCACTGAGACATGACATACCCACGAACAGAAAGACAGACGGACTGGCTTAGCTTGACTAGTTGACTACGGAACTCTAAAAAATTGGTCAATCAGGCGATTAATGTGCATAAATGAATGTGTTTAAAATAGTTTAAATGATATGACTGCGGGGTCGCTTGATGGGGTTGTTTAGGGTGATAAGCAGAAATTAGGATCCCCAGTAACGGGTCCTACACCAATTTTGTTACATCCTGTACATGTTACATATATCTAACAAGATGGCTGACATCCATACAAAATGCTAAACGTCGTTACTCCTAACTCATTTACAAATCAGTGAGGTGACGCTGAAGTGTTGTTTTAATTAGCCAGGTGCCAAGAGCATCGCCGGCGAGTATGCGCGTGTAATGTAGGTACCATTTGATGTGTATAACAAACTTGCTGTTTCCTGCGGCTTCACACGCGTGGACAACGTTACTATGACTCTTCGAGGGTGCGCAGTGCGCGAGCAGCAAGCGGCTCGCGAGCGTGGAAAAAAGTAACCTATGTGTTAATCCTGGTCCTAATCTGTCTACCTACCATATTTCAGCCATATCTGTTCAGTAGTTTTTGCGTGAAAGCGTAACAAACATACATCCATACATTCTTACAAACTTCGCGTTTATAAATATTATAGCACTCTGCCACTACCACTACACTACTTTTTGTAGATATTTCAGGAATTTTCAGATATTTTTATACATCTTGGATTACATTATTTGAGTTTTAGTAAGGATTCCTAATTTTTTGAAAATATAATATAGCCTATCGCAACCGCGGATAGTGTAGCTTCCCAATGGTGAAAGAATTTTTCAAATCGGTCCAGTAGTTTCGGAGCCTATTCAAGACAAACAAACAATCAAATCTTTGCTCTTTATAATATCAGTTTAGATAAATACGATTCTGACATAGGGAAAATCACTAAAATAATAATAGGACAAACATAACACTACTGATCTCACCGGTGATGCTCATAGCCACAAAGAGATAACCTATGTGATCTCACCATTGACGCTCATGGCAGTCTACGGGTTAAAAATAAAATAAGTTAGCTAAGAGTGCGATAGATGGTGCCTGTCGAGGGGTCTGAATTTAACTTTTTTTGCCAGGTCCGCCAACAGTCCAAGAACTGCCGCGCGACGCAGCACGAGCTGGAGTCGGACATGCGGAACAAGGAGTACGCGCTCGGCATCGACTCCATGTGCCACCAGCTCAACAACTTCTCCAAGGTGAGTTCTACAAGTTGTGTTGCATTTTATTCTGGTAGGTAACCGATGAGATTACAGAATCACTAAACTGAAGTGGTAGTGGGCCGGGCACATAGCTCTTATAGCGGGAGACGGTAGAAATAGCAGATGACAACCAAGGACTAGAAGACCGATGAGATGTTGAAGGTCGCGGGAAACCACTAGATGCCGACAGCGTAGGACGTCTTCTGGCTGACATAATGATGATCGTGATATGTTGAGTCTACCATATAATTGTTATTATCTGTTGCTGTACTATAGTGTAACGTCAGTGGCGTAACTGTTAGCACCGCGCTACCTGCTGTCCGGGAGGTCATGGTTCGAACTCTGCCACGTACCAATGTGTTTTCGAATTTCGATTTCATATGTACGTTTATTCGACGCTCTTACAGTGAAGGAAAACCATCGTGAGGAAACCTGCACACGCCTGCGAAGAAACTCGAAGGTTGTGTATGAAGTCTACCAACCCGCACTGGGCCCACGTGGTTGACTAAGGCCCCATCGCCTTTATTTAGGCTAGGCTCATGCCCCTTGGGGATCATTCAACAATTACGTGATCACCGGAAGGGGGGGGGGGGTCAGATGCTTGTATATACATCTGGATTATTTGGGGGGGGGGGGGGGGAGGGAGAATCCATGATTACGTTATCATTTTATAAACTAAATATTTAAAATATTTACGTCCAATTTTGAAGTCTACTACTATTCATCTCATCAAGGATGTAGCTGAATGGTCTGCGTCTCCATTTAGTCAGGAATAGTCTGTATTTACTTAATAATTTTATTTAAAAATGACAGTATATTAATATTAAAATGTGTAGTTACATGTTGCATTTTGACAAACACACCCTCTTCCCAAATTTAGGTCATTTAAGACTCATAGAAACATGACATACGTGTCAGTGTTAATAAACAGCAAACATTTTAAGCACGGACGAAGATTACGTAATCAAGGCGAGGGGGGGGGGGTTAAAAAACAAAAGATTACGCTGTGATCACATAGGGGTGGGGGGGGGGGTTAAAAAAACGGCCAAAAATGATCACGTAATTGTTGAACGATCCCTTGGTAGGGATGTAAATGAGCTGATATGATGATGAAAACTACAAATAAACAATTTTTGCATTTTTCCCTTTACTTGCGCTGTGTGATTTTTGCTTTTTGTCAAATTTCATGATTCTAGATCAACAGGAAGTACCCTGCAGGTTTTGATTTGCTTCAGATTGTTTAAATATGTGGCTAAATGGCTGTATTTTTTGATATAGAAGTTCGATTTTTATCCAAAGCTCCACGGGAATGATAGACCTACGTACCTACGACCTATTGATATTATTTTTAACTTGAGGACGTCACGGGTTCCTGAGAAAAAGGGTTTTGACAGACGGACAACGAAGTGATCCTACAATTCCTTTTGACGTAAGGAACCCTAATTAAAGTTTACAGCAAAATAAACCTGAGGTACTTTTTTACTTGAGGGAGGCCTATGTCCACTAGCCTATGTGGACCACGAGCCTATGTGGACTTCCTTCGGCTGATATGATGATGACTTGTTTACAGCAACAAGACGGGTTAATTACTTATACAACGCGTGCGCAACGATTCTGCTGTACAAATGATTCACAGTTTCTTAGGAGCGATGTAGAAGTTCGAAAGAATAAGCATACCTGTCTATCACCTTATAGATTAGGAGGTCATGACAAATTTGGTAAAGATAACGGAAATGGATAAACTTGGGTTGAGAGGATAAATGGCAACCCTCTGATGTTAACTATGTCGATCTGCCTGCGCCAAGTGGTGGCGTTATGTAGGTACTTAAAGCGTCTGAAAAACCAATAATCGTGACCAAAAAAAAACTCTATAAGGGAAATGGCTGATTAAGATATAAAATGAAAGCACTAGTTGTACTCATGACAATTATACAAAAACTGACCAAATATTCCATTGTGTTATGGAGCAACGCCCGTTAGTAGTAGAAATAGCGAGATTTGTGGACCAGGATCCCACCCCCCTGCCGGAACCCCAAAGTTGCCTGGAATTCCTATCTCGGAAACGCTTGAAGATAGCAAAATGGAACCACGCGCTAACTATTTAAATGGGGGGAGGGGGGGGGGGGGGGGCGACACGATTATTTATAATGCTTTTTTTAAGGAATTGATGTCCGCCGTTTCCAACTTTGGTGCTCCGGCAGGGGGATGCGGGCATGGTCCAGAATTCCTACCACTAACGGGCGTATTTGGTCAGTTTTTGCATAATTGTCATGAGTACCTACAACTAGTACTTTCATTTTATATCTTACTCAGCCATTTCCCTTTTTTTTTTGTCACGATAACTAGTATTTCAGGTACACGCATCCACTTTGCGCAGGCAGACCGACATATTTCACATCAGAGGGTTACCATTTATCCCCTCAACCTATGTTTATTCATTTCCTTTATCGTTACCTCCTAATATTGTATTCATCATAGGAAATTTCTAAGCAGATGTGGCCAGTAGCAAAGAGTACGAAATAACTTTAAAAAGACAATATTATAGTGATATTTTAGTATTTATGCCATAATATTATGATTCTTCCGCCGAAGCCTTCTCTGTGTAGGCTTATCTGTGTCTGTGGTTTCGGTCTTTTATGTTTTTTTACATACATAAAAGACTGAATTATTATAGTATATACCTACACATCCCTAGCGCACCATACAAACACAATAGCGCGCGATACAAAGGTTGTTCGGTTGTTATTGTTATTAGAATTCTAAAAACTATCACTCGCGAGCGTTATAACCCGGCACCCCCTTCTCTTTGCAATAGTCTTGAGTTTTAATGTAATTAATTATGGATTTTATTTAATTATGGCTTTTATTTATTTTATTAATGTTAAATTAACGTTTGTTTATCATATAAAATCTTTATATAATGATTGATCATTTCATTTCTATCCAATTTTTACGCTCAGCCGGGTTTTTACGCTCACGAGTTTACAATACGAGCATATTGTTTCTGTGGTTTCAGATTCCTGAAAAAAAATTCTAGTTTTTTTTCGTAAAGATTTGATTGATTGATTGAAAACACTTTATTGCACAACTTAAGAGAAAAAAAAATGCAATGATTGAGGAATTTGTATACATATACAATAAGTGATCTCTTCCAGACGACCTTTAGGTAGAGAAAACATGGAAAATCATTATTGTGGGGTAGTAGTGGGCAATAAACAAATTTATAGAAAAAAATATTATAAATATTATGCATAATATACTTGAACAATGTACCTAATACTTAAATGTAAATAATGTGTAAAAATCTTTACAGAATTCTGACAAACCACATACACATCAGAAATATTAGTATCAAGAACGTTTTTACAAAATTTAATTAATCAATGGATGCGGGCAGCGCGGAACCGGTCGTCTTGGAAATCCTTGTGGGAGACCTTTGTCCAGCAGTGGACGTTTTTCGGTTGATATGATGTTAATGAATTAATCAATATGACTAATATTAAAATGAGAACCAAACTAAGTTTGTATGGAGCGCGCTAGGGACACACTCCCCTTAACTGCACTTCGAGAGCTGGATGTCTCAAACCGAGTGTCCGGGCTGCAGGGCCTGCAATTCTACGCGGGCATCGAGCGCTACGACCCGACGGTGTGCGACACGGAGCGCTGGGCCGCCGCCAGCGCGTCCACGCTGCAGCGCTCACAGTCCGAGAGGGCTAAGGCCGTACAGATGCTGTCTGGTTAGTGCGAGGGCCTCTTGGCGGTACGGTGTGCACACGCCACACACACTAGAGGCAGCCTGGGGCTGAGTTAGGATTCCCTGTGCATTGTGTTCCTTCTTTAAGATAGCCAGTTCTCCATTCCGTTGGGGAATCTTGGTAAGCCCGTTTCCATCTTCGGCATCATCGTCACCTACCATCAGGTGAGATGATGCCAACGGCTTACCAATTGTTAATGAAAAAAATTAAAAAATGCGAACGCGCACAGCCCTAGGCATGCCTCGCCACGCATATGCCTCGACCCGAGCACTCGAACGGGGCTCGGCGAGCGAGAGGCACGTTGCCTCCACGTGCGTCCCAGTCACACTCGGCGCAAGCCGTGCGTGGCGAGCTGCTCACCCCGAGGCTGCCCTAGTCTGTAGGACGCTACCTTTGCATGAGCAGCCTATTAAGATTTCTTAGACTGTGCTTACGAGGAAACGCGGTCTAAAGAATAGGTATTTGAATACAATGTTGCTGTCTTCCTCCCCCAAGACTCTTCGTATACAGCACGAAAGGGAGAACTGCAGCGCCGACCGATAATAGGCACTAAAATTGACCAAAATAGCATTTCGTAGTCCCCTATTTCCTCCTCCAAAACTTGGGAAAAAATATTTTTTCGAAAATAATTAAAAAAACGCTTTGCCTATGCCTCTATGTTTTCATTTTATTGTTGCATATTAACAAGTAATATTTTTTTGGTGAGTGTCTGAAAATGACGTTTCATTTGGGAAATTTTCTCAGTTTTTGAAGGCTCCTACTACATATTTTAATTAGAATATGAGAAAAAGGTACCACTAAAAATGTAAATTTTATATACTTAGATTAAAAAATCAATACCCGGGCCTTTCGCTGAGTTCATCGCCTCCCGTCCGGCAGACTTCTACAGAAAAGAATTTAAAGAAAATAATTTTCTTCTTTAAAGTATTTTCTGTAGAAGTCTGCCAGGCGGGAAAGAAATAGTTATTAAAACAAAATTTATTCTTAAAATAGCATTAGACTATTGGAAATTCAATAGTGGTAAATGTGTGACTATTGCTTAGATATTTTGAGAGCATGGTGGCTTTAATTCCTTGAAGTCGGATTTTTTCACCTGAAAAAATCGCCTATAATTGAGGCAAAAAATACACATTTTTAATTTTAAAGCTCTAGAGTTATCGCAGCAGTTTCTTTGTTAGTAATGTCATATTTGGGAATACTCCGCATAAGATTTCGTAATTTTAAGGAAAATTCAAGAAAATTAACTAGTCTAAAAAAATCTGACCTCTAAGAAAACGCCTTTGTTCCATTCAATGGTACATAGCTCAAGGGATTGAAACATGAAAGACATGCCACTAGTTACTAATAAAAGACCATAAGTCAGTCACCACAAGGTCAATAATAAAAAACAAAATCCTTTCAATAAAAATGGGCACTGAATTTCAAAAACTGAATCGGCAATTTCATACTGAAACCCTATTATTTCGCAAACGTAACCTTGAATTGAAAAATAGTTTAACAAACCCTCAGTAATTTTAAAGACCTATTCAACGATACCTTACACGACTGGATACGTTAACAAAAAAAATCACCCCCTCTACATGTGGGTGGAAGTACCCTAAAAATATTTTCAAGATTTTATTTTACCATTATATCGGCGTGATTATAATATGTATGTATTACCCATGCTTAATTAATTACAGCTATCTAGTGCTAATATTTGTGTCTCTGAGCTAATCCTAGTGATCGTTCATTTTTATCACGCTTTTATTAGCTTCACCTGTATGTTTGTAGTATGTAACCGACTCCTTTGGACTCGATTTTGACCCACTTTAAACGGACAGATTTAACTCAAACTTTGTAGACTTATCAAGAATCAGCGACAATACAGTGTGTCCCAAAATTAGCACGTCACACTGACACTGACACCGGAGGTAAATGGACCCAAGACGCATTGAACAAGCCTAACATGCCCATAGAAAAGTTTCGTGGATTTTGAGTTATGACCAGTTTTAGTCATTTTTTAAAATTTTTTTTATTTTTTTTGTAATGTTTGTATCAGAGATTTTTTAAAATACACTTTATTTTACTTTTTTTATGTGTACTCCCTCAACAATAGTTACTTATTATGAAACAAACAATACTTAGTCGATAAGTAATGTGAATTAACGACAGTTGATAATCAATCTCAATTTTATTCTCACATAAATAATAGTTTCGACTTTGAGCAGCCACCGTGAAAAAAAATTACTTCATATATAATGAACAAATACCTTTGAAAACTTCCCTATGCCATGCCGATTCCAAAATAGTGTAACACTTACCTGCCATTTGCCTGGGCGGCCCAACACGGGTTCTGAATAACAAAAGAAATACTGTAAAACATGTTTTAAAAAGAAAGAGACGGCGATAGCAGACCCTAGGGGGGGGCGTCGCTCCGATATACTTTTAGGGTGGCTTATGCTGCCAAAGTTCTTCGGGGGGTGTTAGTGGGTATTGCGGTCCGACAACTGTGAGTCCCACATAACCGATGCAGTTTTACCGCTGCACAGGTATGCGTAAATGCATTCACCTCCCCCCCCTCCCCCTACACAACATCTCACGGAAAAAAAAAAAGATAGCAGATACTTGACCAAGTGACCAGCCCGCCAGACCAGCCCCAGCCAGTCAAGCCAGTTGGTTACCTTGCGTTTCGCGCTACCGACGTGTTCTCTGCGCCTCCATTTTGTTTTGTGATTTCAACGTGTTTTTGGCTTTTCTACTGGACTCAGTTTTGCTTGTCCATCTACCTCCGGTGTCAGTGTGACGTGCTAATTTTGGGACACCCCGTATAATAATTTCATAAGTTTGAACTAAAAAATAAGTAGAGTTTAAATAAACTAAAAAACACGCTTTTAAAGTAGGTACATCAAACTAAAAACTAATTCTTAATATAAGTTGAAAATAATAATTAACAAATTATTATAATATATTGGAAAATATTTATGTATGTATTATTGTGAAAAAGCGTGGGTTGCTCGATAGACGAAAAATATGGCACAGAGCGCCCCACGCTTTTTCACAATAATACTAGTAATTTGTTAATTATTATTTTCAACTTATATTAAGAATTATTTTTTACTTTTTAGTCTGATGTATTTTAAAAGCGTGTTTTTTAGTTTTTTTACACTCTATTTATTTGTAACAATAACAAGTCTTAGAGTGGCCATATTTAGTGAACAGGCCAACGAATATGGTCAGATTTTATACTATTCACACAGGTACTACACACTTAGTTTGAAAGGAAATTGGTATCATAGTCGCCATTTTGAAACAATTCCCAATAACGTGCGGTAGGGTGTCAGGTAAAAAATATCTAGGATATGCGAAGTTAGGTATTTCCCCCTAACTTCGCCTGGTTTTTGAAGTGAAAACTTCTTAAGAAGTGTTGGACCTTTCTGAGATGGGAAAAAACCATTTAACTCGCGACACTGTTTCGTAACGTAACCGACACCTTACTAGGAACACTGGCTGGGTCAAAACTTTGTCAACCTAGTCGTTCGCCAGGAACAATAGGAGGGTCAAAAATTATAAAACTGTAAGAACTGTTTTCACTTTTGTCGGCACTTACGGAGTGGATAGATTTTTTTTACTATATAATTACACGCATAATTGGAAATAGGGATACTGACACATCCACACATGAAAATAAAAATTAATAAAATTAATGACAGTCGGTTTTAACTGAAAAATAGGCGACAGGAGTTTTCTAATATAAACACTGCCACTGAGTGCTCCAAGAGGTCATCCAGATTTAATCCAGGTGAGTTCCCCAACGGCAATATGGCGCTACTTGTGGCCGACGACACAACTGCTACTGCCCACATCTTAATACTATAATGCAGATATATTACAGCGCTGCCCCACTCGTGAGTCTCTCCTGGAAGTGGTTGGCAATGTGTGGAGACAGCATGATCTGTCATAATTAAACTCTGTAGATTCCTTATCCAAAACCGTAACGCAGCCCCCTAATTCTAAATGCTTCAAGTTCGATGCATTACACAGAATGGTTGACACTGGCGGACGAATTCGATAATGGCAACCATATAAAGGCAAATCAGTCTTTTTTGTCGATGCCGCTGTGTAAAGAATCGAACTCGAATCGTTTAGAATAAGGGGGCTGATTCTGAGTTATTTCTCACAGACACTGACAACTTGATCAACACGGCGGCCACCGAGATCTGGGACCAGTGGAGCAACACGAACAGCGCGCTCACGCGGCGCATCGCCGAGACCATCGAGATAAAGAACAAGCTGCAGCTGCATCTGCACAAGGTGAGGCTGTGTCACCTTAGAATTGTTGTGTCTTCTAGAAGTTTATGTCACTCGAGACTTTGTGTCATCCTGAAGCTATGTCTTTTGAGACTTTTGTCACCTGAGTTTATGCCTTAGAGGTTGATCAGTGGAGCAACAGGAACAGCGTGCTCACACGACGCATGCATCGTTGAGACCATCGAGATAAAAACATCTAACATCTATCCCGGAGGCTGTGTCATCTCATACTTGTCGTCGCTGAGGCTGCTTTATATGAACTTGTCATCTGAGACTTGTAATTTTGAAGCTGTATCATTTTCATTCACTGTAAGGTTGTGTCAACCTACCTGAGGCTGTGTCGCCTCAGACTTGCGTCATCTTGAAACTTGTGTCATCCTGAGGCTGTGTAACCTGAGACTTGTGTCATGCTGAGACTGTGTCATCTGAGATTTGTGTCACCGGCTGTGGCTATTTTTTCTGTATTTAACAAATATTTTTTTTTTTTTTTTTTTTTTTTAATTAAAAATTTGAGTACGTTTGGCTGCACCTCACCTGATGGTAAGTGCCGATGCAGCCGAGGATGTGACACGCAAGCTCAAATAGTGCCTATTCACTCTCGACTTGAAGATTCCTAAATTGTACGAATCGGGGAATACAGACGCCGGAAGGGAATTCCACTCCTTGGCCGTTCGCATGATGAACGAAGACGCAAAACGCTTCGTGCGTAAAGGTGGAACATTGACGACAAAGGGATGGAACCGCCCTCCGCGCCTGGTCGTCCGATGATGAAATGGAGAGGGGGGAATGAGGTTGTGAAGCTCCAGGGCACACTCTCCGAAATGAATCCTGTAGAACACCGATAAACAGGCGACTTTGCGGCGATGCTCGAGGCTTTGGAGCGTGTTTGATACAAGTTCCTCGTCGCCTATGAGTCTCCTAGCGCGTCGGTCGATAGAATCCAAGGCATCTAGCTGGTAACGAGCCGATCCGTCCCATAAGTGAGAGCAGTACTCCATACATGACCGAACTTGAGCTTGGTATAATATTAGAAGCTGCTCTGGTGTGAAGTAAAGTCTCACCTTCGAGAGGATACCAAGCTTTTTGGCTGCCGTTTTTGCCTTGGATTCAATGTATCTCCCGAAATTCAGATCGGATGTTAAATCTACGCCAAGGAGCTCAAGATGGTCGGAGATCTGGATAGATTCATCTCGGAAAGTAGGAGTCAGGGTAAAAGGACTCCTTTTTGCAGTAAATAGACACGCCTGCGTTTTAGAGGCATTAAACCTAACAAGATTGGCATCGCCCCAGTCAGAAACTGCCTTGAGTGTTAGGTTCACGCGCTCAATCATGGCCTCTCTCTGAGATTGTATATCCGGACCCCTAGCTCGAGCACTAGACAAGTATCTCTCCGCAACCGTGCTGTCGTCTGCGTACCCAAATATACCGGGTTTCAGCAGATCGTTTATGTGCAGCAAAAACAAAGTTGCGGAGAGAACTGAGCCCTGAGGTACCCCGGCATCAATAGCCAATAGGTCAGACGAGCAGCCATCAATGACCACTCGAATGAACCGTTCCCTCAGGAAGTCAGATATCCAGTTGCACAAACCAGTAGGTATTCCGTAGGAAGGAAGCTTACCAATAAGGCTAGCATGCCAGACCCTATCAAATGCCTTAGAGACATCGAGAGATACGGCAAGAGCTTCACCGTGCTTCTCTATGGCTTCACCCCATACATGCGTAGCATACACTAGAAGATCTCCCGTTGACCGACCCCGGCGAAAGCCATACTGACGGTCACTCAAGAGGTCATTGTCTTCTAGGTATGCTAAGAGGCGGGTGTTCAATACACGCTCCATAATCTTACATAGTATGGAGGTGATTGCAATTGGTCGATAGTTTGATGGGTCAGCACGACTACCTTTTTTAGGCACGGGCTGCACGTTGGCAAGCTTCCAAGACTTTGGAACTATACCGGTTTTGAGAGAGAGGCGGTACAGGCGTGTCATCACAGGAGACAACTCAGGAGCACAGTTCTTTAGAACTATGGCTGGAATACCGTCAGGACCGCTGGCCTTGTTCACGTCTAGACTGCAAAGAGTTTTAAGAACCTCTTTTTGGCGAATACGAAATGAGTTCATTACAGTACCGCATGGAGGTATCTGAGGTGGTGTATTATTTGCAGTATCCAGACGCGAATTTTCAGCAAACATACAGGCAAATAAATTTGCCCTGTCTGCAGCGGAGTGTGCCAGTGATCCGTCAGGTTTTACCAGTGGAGGCAAAGACGAGCGGCAGAAATTCGACTCGACCGACTTAGCCAAGGACCAAAATGCCTTACTCCCAGAAGGGTAGGAGGCAAGTTTTGATCCAATATGGCTTATGTGGTCAAAGCGTGCCCTGCGCAGTGTCTGTTTGTAGGACTTGGCAGCTTTATTAAAGGCTTTCTTCCGGGAACGCGTTTCCAGAGCTTTGCGAGCTCGAGCGTCAGCCCAGGCTTGATAAGCCGAATGCTTCAGGGCCTCAGCCCTGGTACACTCAGCACCAAACCATGGGCGCGCTTTGTATTCCAGAGGAATGTAGGAAAATGGAATGTAGTATTCCATTGCACGACATATAACCTCTGAGACTGCTGTCGCGCAACTCGACGGGTCGCTGGAAGAAAAGCACGTTTGCCGCCAAGGATAAGATGCAAGAAAGTGGCGCATCTCATCCCAGTCTGCTGACTTGTACCGCCATACCCGTCTAGTACCCTTAGGACTATGATCAGGAGGTGAACATGACAGCACAGATTTCACCAGACAGTGGTCAGAGGTACCCAAAGGAGAGGATACTGACACACTATATCTGTCTGGTTCCGTTGTCAGCAGAAGGTCCAAACAGTTAGCCGTTTGGTCGTCAACGTCAGGTACGCGCGTTGGCTGGTCGACCAGCTGGGAGAGATTTAGCGTTAGGGCAAGTTTGAACGCCTCTCTTCCAGCGTGATCAGTCTTCTCGTATGGATAGAGCCACTGTTGATGGTGGGCATTAAAGTCCCCGAGAAGAACCAGCTGCGCGGTTGGGTACCTGAGTTGAGCCTCATCGGCGGCCTCACACAGATGTTCAGTTAGCCTGGTTGTCTCCTGGTCACCACTGTGCGAACGGTAAACACTACCGTAGATTATTTTTTCTACGCCGGTATCAACCATCACCCACATAGTGGAAAAACAGGAATCTTCAAGGTTCCGGAGACGCTTGTAGCAGATGTTGTCGCTAACATAAAGACAGAGACCGGCGTGCGCTTTAAAATTGTGCTCCAGAGAATAACCTGGGTACTGCAGATAAGCTACATCTGCCGGTCGTCTGATTTGCGTCTCCGTGAGAAAGAACAGCTGCGGTTTCTCGGTCTCGAGGTGGTGATGGACCGCAACGAGATTGGAGTGCAAACCTCTGATATTGGCGAGGTGCACTTTAAGTGGGAGGAAGTGCAGCCGCTGTGGAACCTTCTTTCTTTTGTTGTGTTTCATAGTTTTTTGGGTTGGGAGTGAATAGTCAAGAAAGGCGGCAGTTGTACGAGGCGCTGAGAAGAATCCAGTAGCGAACACAGGGTCGCTGCACTGAAGGAGAGACTAGCCTGGAGACCGCGGGGACGCCCGAACCCCCCCGGAGATGGCCATCGGGTCCTCCCGTCCAATCGCCAATTGGCACGATGGAGCATTCCGGGATTTTTCGTGAGGTGGCGGGGCAGCCTTTCACAGGTGGCTAACCTACTAATTGGGCCCCCTACTTCCTACGGTCGGCCAGCGGTGCACCGTGCTTCGGATCCCGCTACCCTCCAAGACTAGCCGCCAAGTGCAGCGACACTCTGACACTGAAACGGCATACTAACTCAACGCTACTAAATAATAATTTAATTTAAAATTAATAAATAATGCAATTAATTTATTATTGAAATGAATATTTCTTACAAAGTACAAGTATAAACACTTAGCTCAGCTACATTACCTACGAGTAAAATAAGATTTATGTGTGTACAGTTGTATATAAGGTGTAACAAAATTAGCTGAAACTATTTTAACTGGTGCTTCTACCCATGAAACTGAACAACTTTCCCCATGGAACCCATAGTCAAATCGCAAAAAAAAATTGGCTCCCATACTAACTGGATCAGCTGATCAGCCAACTTAGTATGGGAAGTTCAATTTTTTTTTTGAGATTTGATTATGGGTTTCATCGGGAAAGTTGTTCAGTTTCATGGGTAGAAGCACCAGTTAAAATAGTTTCAGCTAATTTTGTTAGACCTTATATACAGTGTACATAAAGGTCTTTCAAGCACAGTCTAAGAATGGATTCTTAGACTGTGCCTCAAGTTTTTTTTTTTAATAACGCGTCTACTGTAAAATTAACATTTTGCTAGTTGCGCCTTTACGTTTTGTGGACGACGTTGTGTGAAAAATCTATGACCTTTTCACAAATCCAACTGCACATCTTAAATCGGTCGACTCTACTTCTAAACCTATGAAAGCCCACTAAGCCGTGATTTTTCCTTTACAAACAAGCGTAAAATTTTACAAACGGATCCCTTCATCGAAAAAGGGTTTGAAACACACTCCACAGTGTCCACACCATGGGATAGACGAGACAAATAAAACAACCCAACTTTTACGTGTTTTTTCCTAGGTCATTATATAAGGGGAGGTAGATTGGTTACATGCATCCAAAAAGTGAAGCAAATAGAAGTCGGTTAAAAATTATGCCAATTGGCATCTCTTTTCTTAGTAGCATTCGGTGCAAAGGAAGCGAACTACCTAAAATATTGTGTGTATAAATAGGTTTGATTTTCAAATATTGTTAGTGTATAACCCACCTATGGTAACAAATCACTGTTTCTAGTACTAATAGTATCTGAGCTAAACCGCGGACTGACAGACAGACGGGGATGGCGAATTTATAAGGGTTCCTTATTGTATACGGAGCCCTAAAAAGCCTATTTCACCTCAGGCTTGTGTCGCAGTATTACTATATAGCGGCTTACAGTAGTGCAACGAAGGTACATACGCAGAGCAACGGAAGGGTAGGTACTTGCGGGGCAGAGGGCGGCGGGGCACTATAGGAGGTAACGACAAATTTGGTAACGATAACGAAAATGGATAAACGTAGGTTGAGAGGATAGATGGCGATATATGTTGGTCTGCCTGCGCAAAGTGGTACCACTATATCGAGCACGAACAGTTATACTTATAGCGCCTGAAAAACTAGTTATCGTGACCAAAAAAAAAACGATAAAGGAAATGGCTGAGTAAAGATAGAAAATGAAAGTACTAGTTGTACTCATGACAATCATGCAAAAACTAACCAAATATTCGGTTGCGTTATGGAGCAACGCCCGTTAGTAGTAGGAATTCTGGACCAGGCCCCCACCCCCCCTGCCGGAGCCCAAAGTTGGAAATGGCGGAAATTCCTATATAAAATAAAAACATTAAAAAATGGTGTCGCCCCCCATTAAAATCGTTTACGCGTAGTCCCATTTCGTTAACTTCAAGCGTTTCCGAGATAGGTATTCCAGGGAACTTTGGGGCTCCGGCAGGGGTGTCCAAAACCCTCGCTATTTCTACTACTATCGGGCGTTCCTCCATAATGCAACCGAATATTTGGTCAGTTTTTGCATAATTGTCATGAGTACAACAATTTCCCTTATCGTTTTTTTTTTGGTCACAATAAGTAGTTTTTCAGGCGCTATAAGTACATAACGCAAACACTTTGCGCAGACAGACCGACATATTTAACATCAGAGGGTTGCCGTTTATCCTCTCAACCTAAGTTTATCCATTTCCGTTATCGTTACCTTTGTCATGACCTCCTAGTCTTTACAGGTTAGCTGGCTAGTATGGGCTAGTAACCTACGCCGGTGGCGCATTGTGCGACATCAAAGGCGTTGTGCTACTGTAATACCTACGCCGGTGGCGCATTGTGCGACATCAAAGGCGTTGCGCTACTGTAAGCCATATCGTAATACTGTGCTTGTGTCATGAATTCGTGTCCCCCAGGTGCAACGTTGATTGAAACCATTTGAAGCTTTATCAGGCTATATATTCTCTTAGAATTATTTAGACGATAATAATGACATGGGAATGTGACTATGAAAAAGGGGAAGATTATGTGGTTCATCGAGTTTTACTTCAATGCCGAGAAGAAAACCATTAATGTATATTTGTTAATCCATTTTCAGGTCCAACAAGAGATCTTCGACATCGAGAAGACTCTTGAACTCCTGAACAAGGCCATCGAAGACAAGCTGCAGCCCATGAGGGTGGCTCACACCAGACTGCAAGCCCGGACTAATAGGCCGCACCTCGAGAAATGCCGCGACGAGGCGCAGAACAGGTGACATTAACTATAGTAACTTTATACAGAACATTCTAGAAGTTAGAAGAATACTACAGTTGACGATGAAGGTACCTACGATAACACAAGCTATACAACTCATGAGGTTGGTTCAGTACAGACTGCAAGCCCGCACTAAGTAACAGGCCGCACATCGAGAAAAGCCGCGATGAGGCGCAGAACAGGTGTCATTAATTATAGTAACTAAGAACATTCTAGAAGTTACAAAAATGTTAACACTGCGCCGCCTGGGACACAATCAAGGCAACGCAGGTCCTGCGTCATCCTCTCAGCCTAACTGGCTGCACCAGCAGGAACGATTATGAGGTCAATACGTGTGGAGTCAGGTCAACTGCAGGAAACCGTCGCGTTTTTGGGTTGAACCCTACTTGTGCCTACCGGAGACCACATGCCGGCTCGTCGAGCTTCCCTAACCCGATACTATTTAAAAGTAGATGATGAAAATAAAGTGCTGATAGACAAGAAATGAAGATGGATCTAAAACCGTGTTGACATGATCACAGTCTGCTTGGACAAAGTAGATATGACGGCTACTTGGAAGACAGCGTCCATTTAAAGTGGACTTGGACTGCATTTAATTTTTCATACTCTACTTTGATGTTAATTGACTGAAGAAAATGGCGTCGACTGCAAAAAAAGTGGCACCTCGCAAAAAAAGAAAATGGAGTTATGGGTATGATTCCGATATCTTTTATAAACAAATCATCTGTTTTCGATTTTAATTGCTTGAAAAATGAAGAAAATTAAAGTGCTGTCAACCCGTATCAAAGTGAGTGAGTTCGTACTTTGTGAAAATGACTTTGTTTAAGAAGACTGGTCGCGTCAATGCGCACTCAACAGGACGCGTTTCCAGAAGCTTTCAAATTCAAATTTGCAGGTCTAGAGGTTTCTTTCTTTACCCTGTGTCTCTCTTGTATTAGAGAGACACAGGGTAAAGAAACCTCTAGACCTGCAAATTTGAATTTGAAAGCTGCAAATTTGAATTTGAAAATTAAAGTGCTGTCAACCAGTATCAAAGTGAGTGAGTTCGTACTTTGTGAAAATTACTTTGTTTAAGAAGACTGGTCGCGTCAATGCGCACTCAACAGGACGCGTTTCCAGAAGCTTTCAAATTCAAATTTGCAGGTCTAGAGGTTTCTTTCTTTACCCTGTGTCTCTCTTGTATTAGAGAGACACAGGGTAAAGAAACCTCTAGACTCGTTAGCAATGGTCTGCAACACGTCTAGAAACTCCAAAATCAATGGCCTCCAGCATGGGGTCTCCGTTAGGCGCAAGAAGGGTTTAATTTTAAAATGCAGCGGTCATGCAGCCGACATAGCTTCGCACGTACCTAACCTATCGATTTCCCGTTCCTTCGGGTTCAGCCAGCCGAGTGACGAAGGTCCTCGGCAGTCGTGCGTTCCATTGTGTCCCTCCCTTCTTTTCATTCGGCGCAGTATCTGCAGAGAAGACAATGCAGCCGCGACACTGACTAAATCGTCTGTTATAGACGCAAGAGACCAACAGTGACCCTGTATCTATATGAACCCTCACTGTATACCCTAAGGGTCGGTCAGTGGGGACGCTATATCATAAACTTGGTAGTTTTAGCGTATCTGGTAGATACGCTACGATACGAGAGGGATTGTATCTATATAAATAAGGCGTCCATCCTTTCTTTTATACCCCGTAATTTTGAAAAATTACGTGGTCTCTGAAGGCCGTCATTGTGCAATTTCAAGGTCGCAAAATGACATCGCGTAATTTTCCCATTCACCTTACAGGAGATTGTGCAATTTCAAGGTCGCAAATGACATCGCGTAATGTTCCCATGGACCTTACAGGGGATTGTGCAATTTCAAGGTCGCAAAGTGACATCGCGTAATGTTCCCATTGACCTTACAGCAAAAGAGAAATGAAACAACCACCTTCATTCCAGGCTAGTAAAAGAAGTATGCGATCTTCAAGAGGCAATGGAGATGCTTCGTTCCAAAATAGCAGCAGCGGAAGGCACGCACCAGACTTTACTGGGCGTCCGCGCCGGCTTGGAGGCGGATCTACGCAACAAGTGCACTACGCTCTTCATAGACCGCGACCAGTGCATGGGGCTCCGCAGGGGCTACCCCGTCACTGCTGCCATCAAGTCTTGAAACCGTCAAGTTTGGAGGGAACTTGGAAGAAACATTTCTTTTAAAGTCATGTAAATGTTACCCGTTTCTGTTTGTTAAACACTGTATCGAAATTTGCTTTCACTTATTTTTTTCTTATGGGTCTTCACAAAGACTCCTTCGCAGAATGGCCCTTTCCCAAAATAACGGCTGGTAGTAAAACTCCCTTTCTCAAAAAGTCCCCCTTGTTTTTCAAAGCTTTTATTTAACTTTGAATGTCTGTATGTATGTATGATTGTTTAGTTCAAATCTTGCGATCGATTTCAGAGCGACTTCCTGGGGTCTGATTGAGCTGAAAATTCGAATGAAGACATATTTCCAGTGAAAATAGATCCTTTTGGTATTTTGAAGTTGATCTGATGATGAACTTTATAGGTGGAAGGAATCAAGGTCCCAGATCGTATTTTATTTTCAATAGATTTGTATGACACCTGAGATCACCAGAACATTGTGAATAAAAAAAAACTAAAATAAAAGGTAGATTTAGTGTTAGAGCTTTAAAAAAACTCTGCTCCAATCACGACGGAGGAGAATTTTGTTTCAGTCACGCGTTGGCAGACTTACCATGAACATGGCGAAATGTGCTTACCATTATTGGCTGCATCGATCGCGCGACTCAGTGGGGACACAAATCACAGAGAAAAGATTTAGATTATTAAAAGCAGAATTAAAATAATTTACGCTATATTACTTCATTATCAAAACTTAACAAAACAACTTTCACATAATCACTTTCACCGCCGTCAATCACTTTCTGGCGTAGGAAGGCACGGGCAGTTTCATGCCTTCTTTAGCCTCAAAGAATGTGTAGGAGAGAACTATTTCGTCGACAAACTCCATACGCGGGTCATCAATGAATTCTGGGTCTACGTAGAAGAACACGGGCATGTCCACCTGAAAAAATATTGTTATTTATTGCTGTTCCTTTATAAAGATCCATTATTGTTAGTAATAACGGTCTTACAAACCATGTTAGTACAAAATATGTATGACATAAATACAACTTAGCGAGCATGCCCAGAGGCCACTCGCACGTAGAGCCACCAGGCCCACAGCACGGGACAGTCGCAGCTGTCCGCCACCGCCTGCAGGATGCTGTTGTCGCTGGCCCACACTCGGCGTATCAGCGACGCGGCTCGCTTGGCCATTATTTCCGGGAATCCATCTATGCTTCCGCAAACTGCATAAGCGGGGCAGCCCCAACAGCACGCTGAAAGCGTACTGGACAAGCAGGGCGTTTAGCGATTTCTGCGAGTATTTACACCACAGCAAGTCCGAGTAAAGTGATTGACAGTATGCTCGGGAGAGCGTCATCTGGACGTCCTGTGTACATCGAGCGAACCTCCTGGCAACCATATAGCTTCTAACCGCCAACGCCCTGCGCTCTCTATATCCTCGTAATCCTTCAGGTCCTCCGTCATCACGTGGCCTAGATATTTAAACCTTGTAACCTTGTTGTAAATAGATGGTGACGTCAAAGAGTGTCGGTGGCGTAATGGCAAGGGCCGCTACCTTCTGTCCGGAGGTCGTGGTTCGAATCTTGCTACGTACCAATGTGTTTTCGAATTTCGATTTCATATGTACGTTTATCCGACGTTCTTACGGTGAAGGAAAACATCGAGAGGAAACCGAAGAAACTTGACGGCTGTGTGTGAAGTCTACCAACCCGCACTGGGCCCGCGTGGTCGACTAAGGCCCGATCGCCCTAATTTAGGGTAGGCTCGAGCCCCTCGGTGGGGACGTATATGAGTTGATAATGATGAACCCTTTCTAGCGCAGTACCGTTGACGGTTGGAGACCGAATCACACTTGGGCAATTAAGGTAGGTATACTTATTTATAGAATTAATGAGAAATTTAAACAGTGTTGGTTCGATCGTGAAGCCCCCTATACTTCCTTAATGGTTGGGTGGCGCAAGTCATGAAGGGATTTAAAAATAAAAACATATGACATTTCGTGTCGTATTGTTTTCATGTTATACCTAATGATATAATCGGGTTTATTTCAAGGATTGAATTTTGTAATTTTTTTGTTTATATCTTGATTTTTCACAAATGAAATTATGTTATTACTAGCTTTTCCCGCGGCTCCGCCCGCGTGGATGACTGTCTTTAAGGGTGATTAGTAAATTATATCGTTTCCCACCTAATAAACCATCTCTGTGCAAAAAATCACAACAATCCAGTATTTTTTTAGTTCCCTCAGGAACTGCATCAGATTATGCTATTTTCCCGGGATAAAAAAAGTAGCCTATGTCCTTCCCCGTGGCACAGGCTACCTGCATGGAAAATTTCATAAAGATTGGTCAAGGCATTGAAGCGTGAAAAGGTAACAAACAAACACATTTTCACATTTATAATATTATATGTTATGTTATTATTATTTTATTTGAATACCTTGAATCTTAAATGTAATTTTCAATGTAATGACATTTTCATAAATACATCTTAATTTTTATCAGACAATAAAACAATTTTGAATCCTCACGTAAATGACCGTCTTTTACAGCCTCAAAAAGACGGGCTCTTTCGAGTGCACTTTTCATTAATTTTCTCAGCACATGAGCAGTTGTCAACGGTGTTTCAGCTAATCAATTGTATAGGGCTTTTTAATGAATACCTTCTCTTTGAAATAACCCCTGATAAATAATCTGGCGCTGTTAAATCTAGAGGAGCTGGCCGTTAAAAATTTAATACCTTAAGATTATATGCTAAAATCAAAATAAATTTTT
Organism: Coleophora flavipennella; assembly: GCA_947284805.1. NCBI lineage: Eukaryota > Metazoa > Arthropoda > Insecta > Lepidoptera > Coleophoridae > Coleophora > Coleophora flavipennella. Next base: position 1,856,798 of record OX369279.1, on the reverse strand, counting down.
GTGATTCTGAATCTCCAAAATTTATTTTATAATTTTTCAAAATAAAATAATTTAAGTGGTAAATGTACCAATTTGAAATAACCCCTGATAAATAATCTGGCGATGTTAAATCTAGGGAAGGAGCTGGCCGTTAAAAATTGAATACCTTATTATGCTAAAATCAAAATAAATTTTTGTGATTCTGAATCTCCAAAATGTATTTTATAATTTTTCAAAATAAAATAATTTAAGTGGTAAATGTTGTTATGCTATAAGTTTTTATCTTAAGATGCTCTCGAGTATCTGCGAGTATCTTAAGATTAAGTAGCGCCAGTGTGTGCCATTTTTATTATTGAGCGCTCCTGGTGAAGTTGAAAATATCAAAATGACCAATTGGCTAGTTTACTATTAAACCGTCGATAAATATTTTTATCGAAACTTTTAGGTTTAGAAATAAACGAGGAGTAGTCTTAACAAAGTATCTATGTATTTGGTGACATCACTTCCTTTAAAATGGCATCCATTCATTATTACGTCGAAAGCAAACTTCAACAAACATCCACAGTAGTATTTTAAATAAAAAAGTTAATAGTGCTGATGAGGATTCTGCTTCTGCTTCCTCATAATGTAGAAGTTCCACATTTTTTTTCGATTTCATCAACCATTACTGCTTCCCTATAAAAGAGAGTTAAAAATTCCTCTTCCACTTTCGCTTCATCTTAGATCAAGAGGAATTTAAGGGGGATTTTCATTGTGCATGCGCTTAACAATAATGGTGCAGCAAATCACCCCCTCCCGGTACCCGTGCTGTTCTATTTTTATCACTTTCACTCTCTCTTTCTCATGATTTCTCTTCTTCAACTGCTTCCTCTTCCTCACATACATATCCTCATCTGCATCCTCTTACTTTGTATGTGACAATTCCTCTTCTTCATAACCACTTCCATATCAACCCTAAAGTAAAATTTTGTAGAACATAAGCAGAATGTTTTGTATAATTATTGCTTAGCCATTAACAAATACCTGTTCATGTGGATTCAGCTGCTGCTCCTCAAAGCAGAAGCACTGTATCTTGTTGAAGTACTGGCCAGCTTCGAATGGAATCACATTGTATGTGCTGATGCCAGTCACGGGCCGGTCGGTGGGGTTGCGTGCCGTGTAGAATGCCAGGGCCGTCTCCCCAGGCACCACCTGTGAATTGATAGGGTTTAACAACCCATAATGTCCCCACTGCTGGGCACAGGTCTATCCCCATACTCGGGAAGGTGAGGCTATACTCTAAATTGGGACCAAGTCTGGGTTGGTGAAGGTTGTAGGTCTACTATCAGAAGTTTCCAAACCGTCTATAAGGCCTTTGACATGACGTAAAACAGCAGCCATCTAGTGAAAGAACTGGCATCAACTGGTTTAACGTAGCTTTGGGAGCATAAAAATGGTTGAGATAAATGCCACTATCAACTGAAACCATCCTGGTAATGACTATGCTTACGGTCACAATATATGTGATAGACGCGACTCTTTGGATCGAGGCATATGAATGGTGAGGCATGCCTCGCACTAAGCATGTCTAAAACATGAAAATATTTGTGAATCTCTCGTCAATTCCTCATACTCACTGTAATGTCTGTCTGCTGGGGTTTGAAGTTCCACATCATGGAAGACGAGACATCTGCATTGAAGCGGATCTTGATCGGTCTGGTCTTTACAGCGGTCATATTGCTTACTGTGTCATTTGCTTCTACAAGACCGACCGTGCCTCCATAGCTGTATGCCTGCAATAAAAATGTTCCTATGTTCTGCTGTCCGAATACTGAGTCATCTCATCACATTTGGAGGTACACAATGCGAGGTGTTGGTGATTCTCCTCAATCAAATACTGAAATTGCATCTGTTATCTCTCGCATTCTGCGCACCTATCTTTTGGGTAAGAGTTATAGCAGAACTTAGTTCAGTTACATAGCTTCAATGCAGTAGGCATGTGCACTCCAACCGCTATGAAATTAAACCAAAGAAGGAGAATTTCTTCACAAAGATGAATATAGGTTATATCAATGTACCTGACAAAATATTCTGTACAAAGGAACCGCAGCATAACTTAAGCCGACAGTCATTACACCTAAAGCCACCATATAGTTAAGAGTAGACCGCGGATTCCCTTTACGTTCATGTAAACTTCGAACAATACAGGTGTACGGAAAACACTTGGGTGAACGCATTAATACTGGGGAGTTGAAAAGGAGATTGTTCTTATAAGCACAAATATGGCTTCGGCTTACACCGACTAGACGGTTCATGTTGAAATTGCTTTAATTCTTAGCTACAAAAATTATAAAATAATTCGTAACATTTTCACTCATACAAACACATCTGATCACATCTGATCGCGGAATTCGCGGATCTGCCCACAGAACACTACTCCACAAGGGATCTGCCTGTCAGAGTAACTTATCTTTGGCAAAGATGACCTATTATTACTAAAAATATGTGTGTCTTTGGTCAGAAGTGTAAAAGGCGAACGCACATTAGACCAGAGTCTTGGATTCGCCATACGGACTGTCGAATCGACTTGCGCCCGGAGTCGCCCCAACATTTTTGCAATCTACCCTCACTATTTTTTAATAGTGCGGGTAGTCGCGCCCGTGCGTTTTTGCGCGGAGGGGATCGCCAAGTAAAGCCGCAGCTGAGGGGCTGGGACTGCCTGGACATCTGGAACCCTGAGTTTTCCTCAAAAGTCTACTCAGGGGGAAGGTTGATCGGGCATGTAACGCCCCTCTAGACTCGCGCACCCGTATCCCCACCCGCTGCCCGCGAGTCGCTGATACTAGCACATGGGCCCGCCCGTGTGCTACAAGCCGCAACCGCGCCGCCGCAGAGCTTCACGCCGCATCCCTGCCAGCGAGATGGCCTCGAGTTCCGACTCGGGGTCACCGCTCGCGTCCCGGTCGTCATCGCCGCATGACGACACCCAACAAGAAGCCCCGACGGAGGACCGCGCCTCCATGGAGAGCGCGAGCACCCGCCCACCGCAGCCCCTCTCGCCCAGGTCGGCGTTGGACGTCGACACCGTGGTCGTCGCACGCATGTGCCGATCACGGATCGGGTCGGAGGAGCTCCTGAGGGCGATGGCGGCGCACTTAATGGAGCGCGAGCGCCACCTACTGGAGAACCCCGTCGAGCAGCCACCATTCGCTGAAGACAACTTCGCCGCCGCCTGCCTCCACGCGGCGTGTTCGGAGCTGCAGCACATCCCGCTGGACCTGGAAGTCTGCACCGCCGTCGTCAAAGACACCAGCTGAAGACGCCTCCGAAGCCCCGGACAGGAAGACTCGCCAGAGCAGCAGGCGAAGCGCCGCTGCGGCGAGTACGGAGACCCCCTGCCGCCGTGGTCGCATCGCGACCCACGAGTGCAGTCCCGTCAGCCGCCGCCCGCACCGGCCCCGAGGCGCACCGCGCCCCCCACCACCATCGAGCCCACTGCCCGGCCCACATACGCGGACCGAGCAAAGGTGCCACCCCCAACTGCCGCCGACGCGCCGTCCCGCGCCGCCGCGCCGCCCAGCGCCGCCGAGCCACCCCGCGTCCCCGCGCCGCCCTGTGCCGCCACCGCCGCCGCGCCACCAAGCGCCGCCGCACCACCCCGCGCCGCCGCGCCCCCGCGCGCCGCCGCACCTCCGCGCGCCGCCGCTCCGCCGCATACCGCCGCGCCGCCGCCGCTGCCCCCGCTGCCGCCGTCGGCCAGCCTAAGAAGGTCCGCTACCCTCCCTTGGTAGTGGAGTCCCTTCCGAACTGGCCGACCCACTTTAAGAAGCTTGCCGAGGAGCTCGGGCGAGCTCCCAGCGCCCGCCCCTACGGCAAGGGGGTCCGATTTGTCCCCGACGACGGTGACGAGTACCGCACGGTGCAGCGGTACCTGTCCTCACTGCCGGGGATACAATGGTTCTCCTACTCGCTGCCGGCCGAGAGGCCTCTCAAGGTGGCCATCCGTGGCCTCCCCTCCACCACCGAGCCCGCCGAGATCGTCGACGCCTTAGCCGAGCACGGCTTCGAGGCGGAGCACGTCAAGGCCATCCGGGCGCGTGCAGGACGCCCCGGATGTATCTTCTACGTGCAGATCCGGCGGACCACCAACCTGACGGCCATCTACTCCATCACGGAGCTCCTCTTCATGCCGGGCATCACCATCGAGGCGTGGCGTGGAAAGCGGGGGCCTGCGCAGTGCCACCGGTGCCAAGGATTCACTCCTCCCACGGCTGTCACCTCCCGCAAGCCTGCGTCCGCTGCGGCGATCCTCACGCCGCGAAGGACTGCCCACGGCCGCGGGAGGACCCAGCGACCTGCGCCAACTGCGCGGGCCCGCATCCCGCCAATCACGTCTCGTGCCCGTTCCGCAGGGAGCTCCGGAACAGGAAGGCCGGCACAGTCGCCCGGACCACCGCCTCTCGCCCTGCAGCACCCGCCGCCACTGCGGAGCGCGCCACACCGGCAACGCCCGCCGTGTTGAGCGGCTCGGCCGCTGCACCCGCACCGAAGCCCAAGAGACGACGAACCCGCCGGAGGAGGAAGAGGCACCTTGCCCCTGCTTCCGCCGTCCCCATTGCTACCAACACCACCGCGACGCCTTCCAGACGCGACCTCCTGCACGCCCTGGAAGTAATCCAGCAGCTGCTCGCCCCAGCCGGGGCTCGAGAGGCTGCCACGGGCCCTGCGCCCCCCCCCAAGGACCCATCCATCGTAATGGATGGCGGAAGCAGCCACGTCAAGGAGGCTACGCCTCGGGGACGTCTCCCCGTCGCCCCCTTCGGGGGCAACGAGAAGAACACCACGGACCAGAGTCTAATTGTCTACGTCGCCTACGGGGGGTGGTATTGTTGTGGTCATGTACCTATCGTCGATTATCAGTATCACCGTGAGCTGTGTAAAAGTATCGAGAACAGATGAGATACTAGTTACTTCGTAACAGATGCTGCACTTCCTTGAAAAACGTATAAATAGCTACGCGGCTATTAAACTACTCCTTCCCACTGTCAGAATATACATGGAAACATGGTGCTTGACTTAGCGATTATAACAGCTGCGTACACGGGCAACGTGCGAATTTGCTGGCGGCGACTATACGGCGTTCTAGCGTTAGAGTTGACTCATGAAAACGGCATGAAAATGAAAATATAAGTTTTACGAGGTGATTGTTTTTATTTACTAATTTGATTGATTTATGTAATAGTCGTACTTTACCTTTTATTGTCGATATGAACTTCAGATCAAATAAAATAGGTATCTAATAAGTATAAGGTGTTAGACTTCGTCAATTTTGGATACAAACTTTTGCAGTCTGTGCTGTTTAGTTGCATACAATGATGGTAGTTTGACACATGCGTTCTGATTAGGACTTTATTTAAATAGTTTGGTCTAGATTTTTGATGTGTAACATCTTTGCTCTCGCTTTCCTGCAATTTGTGGGAGTGATTTCGTGAAATGGGACGGAAAAGTGTCCCATGGGACGGAAATGTGTAACAGGGAGTCGCGTTTTATTTTATTTTAAGAGTGTACTAAAGTAACCACAAAAATCAGCTACATGTTCAGATAACTTTTTCTGTTATTACAAACACAGACAAAAAGCATCATAAACTGTTTAAAATTTGATCACATATTGTACTATTTTCTTGTGAAAAAAGTAGAGAAGTAATTAAATTTCAAACGAGACGTGTCACTACTCAAAGATTAGAGATTTATAAATATATATTTTTCCAAATATATATTTATCCGTATGGTTCCCGGCTAAGAATAGGACCATCCCATCTCTTCCAATGGGTGTCGTAAGAGGCGACTAAGGGACTTAAAACCGGAGGATGGGCAGCAGCGTCTTTCCGTGCATTGCAACACACCTGCAATCAAACTGCGATCGCCAACCCGCCTGCCAAGCGTGGCGATTACGGCAAAACCCTCCCTATGAATTTCACACCCAGAAAACGGCCCCTAGTCCCCGGCAGCCCCGCTATTCCTGGCTCCGGTAGCAGTCATGGTAACGGCGGGGTAGGGGGTGCGAAGAATCCCCGGCAGATGCCAGGCTACCAAACCCAACGACCTTTGGCCCTGGCAACTTACAACACGCGCACACTGCGGACTGACGAGAAACTTGCAGAACTCGAAGAAGTATTGAGCAGGTTACGGTGGGATATCGTAGGTTTATGTGAAGTCCGAAGAGAGGGAGAGGACACCATGATCCTTAAATCCGGAAACCTGCTCTATTTCCGGGAGGGCGACCAACAGTCCCAGGGTGGTGTCGGGTTTCTCGTCCACAAGTCCCTCATTAACAATGTGGTCCAAATCGTGAGCGTTTCGACAAGGGTAGCATACCTTATACTCAGAATCACCAAACGGTATTCGATGAAGGTCATACAGGTATACGCGCCGACAACGGAACACTCCGACGACGAGGTAGAGACTATGTATGAGGACATCTCTACAGCCTTACATAGCACCAGGACCCATTATACCGTTGTTATGGGGGACTTTAACGCGAAACTGGGCAAACGAAGCGATGGTGAGCTGAGAGTGGGGCAATTTGGATATGGAGTAAGAAATGCACGTGGCCAGATGCTGGCCGACTTTATGGAGAAGGAGAGCCTCTTTATGATGAACTCCTTCTTTAAAAAGTCAAAACAGCGGAAGTGGACATGGTTGCATCCCAATGGCGTAACAAAAAACGAGATAGACTTCATCTTGTCGACAAGGAAGCAAATATTCAATGATGTCTCCGTGATCAATTCAGTCAAAACAGGAAGCGATCACCGGATGGTCAGAGGCACATTGAATCTAAAGACCAAGCTAGAAAGATGTCGACTGATGAAGTCTACGCTCCGACCAGCGCCCATCCAGCTCCAAAACCCCGAGAGCTTTCAGCTCGAGTTGCACAATCGTTTCGAATGCCTAGGAGACTGCGAGAATGTGGACGATTATAATGACAGGTTCGTGGAAATTGTTCAAACGGTCGGGTCTAAGATTTTTAAAACTCGCCGTTCAAACAGAACCAAAAAAATCTCCGACTTCACCAGCAACCTCATGGAAGAAAGACGCAGATTGGTTTTGCAGTCCTCTGAAGACGCTACTCAGTATCGGCAACTAAACAGGCAGATCTCTAAGTCCCTAACTCGCGATTTACGCCAATATAATACAAATTGTATTAAAGAGGCGATTGAGCACAACAAAGGCTCAAAAGTGTTCGCGAGAGATCTGTCTGTTGGACAAAGCCAACTGACCAAGCTAAAGACTGAGGACGGCAGGACCATATCGTCTAAGACTGAGTTGCTGGAAGAAGTTGAGAAGTTCTATGGACAATTGTACAAGACCACACGTTTGCCTGTCAGCGATCTGGCTGAAGACCCAAGAGCCAGACTAACCCGACACTATACCGAAGATATCCCGGACGTCAGCCTGTACGAGATTAGAATGGCTCTCAAACAGCTCAAGAACAACAAGGCACCGGGTGATGATGGAATTACGGCTGAACTTCTGAAAGCAGGTGGATCACCGGTACTAAAAGCTCTTCAGAAGTTATTTAATTCCGTTATACTCGAGGGACAAACGCCTAAGGCATGGCACAGAAGTGTGGTCGTGCTTTTCTTCAAAAAGGGTGACAACACTCTGCTGAAGAACTACAGACCCATCTCACTTCTGAGCCATGTCTACAAGCTGTTTACGAGAGTCATTACGAATCGTCTCGCACGCAGGTTTGACGACTTCCAGCCTCCCGAACAAGCCGGTTTCCGAAAAGGCTTTAGTACCATAGACCACATACATACGCTGCGGCAGATTATACAGAAGACCGAAGAGTACAATCAGCCACTATGCTTGGCGTTTGTGGACTATGAGAAGGCCTTTGATTCAGTCGAAACCTGGGCTGTGCTACAGTCTCTCCAGCGGTGCCAAATTGACCATCGATACATCGAGGTGTTGAAGTGTCTGTATGAAAACGCCACCATGTCGGTTCGCCTCCAGGACCAGAACTCGAAACCTATCCAGTTGCAGCGAGGGGTGAGACAGGGAGACGTTATATCTCCGAAACTGTTCACCGCCGCCCTGGAAGATGTTTTTAAGCTTCTGGACTGGGGTGGACTCGGCATCAATATCAACGGCGAGTACATATCCCACCTCCGATTCGCTGACGATATCGTGGTCATGGCTGAGACTATGGAAGACCTAAGCACAATGCTCGATGGCCTCAGTAAGGTCTCTCAACAAGTGGGTCTTAAAATGAACATGGACAAGACGAAAATAATGTTAAATGTCCGTGTCGCACCCACTCCTCTAAAGGTTGGAGACTCTACACTGGAAGTTGTTGACGAATATGTATACCTGGGACAAACAGTCCAGCTAGGCAGGTCCAACTTCAAGAAAGAGATCAATCGACGAATCCAACTCGGCTGGGCAGCGTTCGGGAAGCTTCGCAATATCTTCACGTCCCAAATACCGCAGTGTCTCAAGACTAAGGTCTTTGACCAGTGTGTGTTGCCAGTGATGACTTACGGAACTGAGACATGGTCGCTTACTATGGGCCTCATAAGAAGGCTCAAGGTCACCCAAAGGGCAATGGAGCGTGCTATGCTCGGAGTTTCTCTGCGTGATCGAATCAGAAACGAGGAGATCCGCAGGAGAACTAAAGTAACCGACATAGCTCACAGAATCGCTAGACTGAAGTGGCAGTGGGCAGGGCACATAGCTCGTAGAACAGATGGCCGATGGGGCAGTAAAGTTCTCGAGTGGCGACCGCGCACCGGAAAACGTAGCGTAGGCAGGCCTCCCACGCGGTGGACCGATGACCTGGTGAAGGTCGCGGGAAGCCGATGGATGCGGGCAGCGCAGGACCGGTCGTCGTGGAAATCCTTGGGGGAGGCCTTTGTTCAGCAGTGGACGATTTGTGGCTGATATGATGATGATGATGATTTTTCCAAAAGCTACCAATCTTAATTTTAGATCAACAAGACTCGAATAGTTTTTAAAATTTATTTTTTGAAGTTCTCAGTACAGAGTTTGAAAATATTTTCAAATTGAAAACAATTAACGTACATAAATAAAAAAAAATAGTTCAGTGACTGGGCGACTGTAAGTCGACGCCATAATTCGAGAGACAAGCTTGACAAGTAAGAAGTAAATGACAGATAAAGGGTTACCGGGGTTAGACGAAATTAAATAGTGACGTGGCCGATATCGATAGACAGTATCGATTTGACTTTATGGTTTGCTAAGTCGGAATTTTTGTACAAATTCGGGAATATTGTTGTTGCAACAAGGAACTTTCCAGGCTCCGTTCCTTGAAAAAATCATAGATGGCGCTGTCTAGTCTACTTAGCAAAGCGAATATAACAAAGTAAAGGTTTTACTAGACAAAGACGACCTTTTATTTACGTCTTTACGTTGTACTTTTTTACCCTGATATAACCGCCTCCGTGGCGTATTGGTTAGTATATTTGTTTCTCACCAGCAGGTCGCGGGTTCCATTTCCAGTGGGATCAACTTGTAAGACTCGGTTTGGTTGGTGGTAGGGCATTTTCTAGGCCCTTCTGGCTAGCTACCACCATCTTATCTAAGTCTCGCCGCCAAACATCAGTGTAAACAACATTGCTGGTATACAATGCAATACTAAAAATTTAATAACCTTTGAATGAGTACAGCTTTTTTTCCCGTCCGTTTAGCATCACGCTTCTCTAGCTCAGCTTTAAGCGCGGCTTAGGTCCAAGAAAATAGCAAAAACCCACATACACAATTGCTCACACGCAATAGAATGATGAATGATTGAATGAACAAAGCATACAATGTGAATGAATGAAATGAGACCAACGAATGACCAACCAAAGCAAGTAATAATAGGCCATCTTTGACCAAAGCAAAACTAACAAGCGTCGAATACGAAGATAAGAAAAAAATCGGTTCTTCCAAATTGTGGTCAAATATTATAACGACAAAGAAAACACAGTCCACGGTTTGTCCCTGTCGTGCCTGAATATTCCATCATATGTAGGCATAATTCTTTTTTGCACATTTCCAAAAAAAAACGTATTTTATGAGTCAATTTATTTATATTTTGTTTTATGCGCAATAATTGGTAAGCCCTTGACATCATCTCACCTGATGGTAAGTGACAATGATGCCGAAGGTGGAATCGGGCTTACCGAGATACCCCAAAGCAATGCAGAACTGGCTATCTTATCTTCAAGGCAGCACTGATGTTTGGCGGCGAGACTTAGATAAGATGATGGTAGCTAGCCAGGCGGGCTTAGAATATGGCCAATCACCAACCACCGAGTCTTTCAAGTTGACCCCACGAGGAATCGAACCCGCGACCTCCTGGTGTGAAGCGAATTTACTAAGCATTATGCCACGGAGGTGGTTATATCAGTGTAAAAAAAATACAACGTAAAGACCCATATAATGCATATGGGGAATAAAAGGTCATCTTTGACTAAGTAAAAACTTTAATTAGTTTGTTTTATTCGCTTTGATAAGTACACTGACCACAGCACCATCTATGATTTTTTTAAGGAACGGAGCCTGGAAAGTTCCTCATTGTCATTTTTACGTAGAAAAACGATATCCTTAGTATAGATCACTCAAACACTTGTACTCCATCCACAAAACCAATTAGTTTCGCCAATCGGTTTCGCTTAGAGACTGTGATTGAGATCTATACTCGGGAATATAATGAGGGGGTTTTAAATTTGATATTTTTCAAAACAGCAAAAACATGTCAAGGTCATATTATGACCTCACAATAATTTCGTTCGAAATAAGCTCAAAATTATTGTTTCGGAACGCGGCTTTGATTGTATAATATTGACATAATAGTTAATTATAAGTCTATTTCTAGCTCAAAGTTTGTGGTTTCACCTGACTTCAAAAAATGATGTTTTTTATTTCAATTCGTATGGTTATGGTGTACCGAGTCGACCGACTAGCTAAATTAATTCTGCCTCAAGAATTGTATGAAATATTTCCCGGCATCACTAAATAATAAATTTTCTTAGTATCTCAATCTACTCCGTACTCCTATTCCTATCTCAATCAGTATTATTACACAAGTGTCAACCCTGTCAAGATTAGAAAGAGATGCAATTTGTACTCGCATGCATCTTGTCACTTTGTATGGAGTGTCGTAGTGCTACCTTGGTAAGCGCACTCGATGCCGGCCATAATGTCATTCGGTCAAATATACGTATAGCGGATTCAATGTGAGGCCAATCAAAACAAACTACATAAATAATCGTCGTTGGTTAGTATTTGCAATTCCTTTAATTATATCTTATATTGCTATGTAAAATATTAAATTAATTTGTTTATGTCACCGTAACTAATAGATAAATAGCACTGGTATCCAAAGCCGTATTTTTTTTAAATATCGATACGACTTTAGGTATATAAAAGAGTAGAAAAAATATTTTCGCTTTTTGAACAAAAGACATACATACAACTTTGATCTTAAGTTTGTTGAGTATGTTAAAATTATTTAAAAGGGTTTTTCTGGCAGCTGGCAGCTAAAGCCAATTTCATCTTAAAAAATGATCTTCTACGACTTGTCAAAGGCATTCGATTGTGTGGAACATAAAAAACTGCTTGTACAACTGGACCATTACGGTGTTAAAAATAAGGCTCTACGAGTAGATCTTTTAGGATCTTATTAAGTAAATAGGATACAAAAAATACAAATAAATGGAACGAAATCAATGGGTTCTCGGGTTAAGATGGGTGTGCCTCAAGGTTCTATTTTAGAACCTTTCCTTTTTTTTAGTTCATATTAATGATCTACCATTCATGGTTGAATCACAGTCGAAAATTATGTTGTTTGCGGATGATACATCACTACTTTTTAAAGTTGACAGAAAAACTGATATGTCTGACTAAGTAAACGACACTCTTTCAAAAGTATACAATTGGTTTACTGTAAATAATTTAGTCTTATACGCAAAAAAGACCATATGTTTTAAATTCACATCACCTAATGTTATTGAAGTAAATAACATTGTGTCCTTAGCTGGTAATACATTGGAATTTGCAAATCAAAGCGTATTTCTAATATTAACTGTAGAATAAAAGCTTCAATGGGGCCCGCATATAGAAACGCTAGCTGGCAGGCTTAGCTCAGGCGCATACACAGTCAAAAAAATCAGGCTCCTATCTTTGAGACAGCGCAAGACTGGTATATTTCAGCTACTTCTATAGTATTATGTCTTACGGGATACTTTTGTGGGGACATGCAGCTGATATAAATACTAGGAAAGGCTTCATAGTCAGTTTAAAGGGGCTACTACTTGACACTACAACAGCCAATGAACAGAAGTAATACCTATGGTTCTTTTGGGCATACGAAGCGCATGGAAAGAGGACCTGAACACGTCAGCAGCAGAATTAGTCTACGGTGAACCACTTAGTCTAGCTGGATAATTTTTCACTTCTGCTCTCAACGAGATGGTTGACCTTAATGACTTCTCAACAGAATCCGCTCACACGTCGCAAAACTCTTATCAGAACCAACTTCATGGCACTCTAATCGAGTTTAATCATTCCAAAATATACCTAAGAACTACCTCACATGTTTTTCTGCGACAGGACCCATCCCGAAGACCTCTTCAACCAGCCTACCTGGGCCCCTACGAAGTAGTTAGTAGACAGGAAAAACTTTCGCCATTGAAGTCAATGGAAAGGAAATTACGGTAACAATTGACCGCTCGAAACCAGCGAGATGATAGTGGAGTTCCAGAAGGGAAGACGAAAAGTGGTCGGACTATCAGGTTCCCTTCTTACTATCGACCGTGGTAAAGGTCTCAGCGAGGGAATACGTGTAACGGCACTCGGCCACCTATTCCGCTCCGCTCATGAAACGCAGCAACCCTAAAACGCATCACGCTCTGACATCACTCCAAGTCGTGTTGTTGCACAGCGGTACGGGACCGCGCCAACATTCCTGATCTACCCTCTCGCCTGCGCAGTTCGCATGTGTTTTTAATTATATATTAAAGTCCTTTAAATTCATCTATGAACCTGTAATACTCAAAATTGTACTAAAAGTTAAAAAGTTAACATTCCATATAAGACTTAGTCATTTTAAAATCTGCTACCCGTTTTTCTTTTCCCAGTGATGCAAAGAGTGCCTAAGAAGGCAAAAAATGATTATCTGAAACATAAGGCTATATACCTGAGCAGATACTCTGAATGAAATACTTAGCGATTCTAACAAAGCACTATGGAAGTATTTGGAAATTAAAGTAGAGTGCTAATGTTATATATTAAATTACCTATATGTAAGTTATAATCTGAAATGGCTCGGGATTTCAACAAAATATCAAGTATGTACTTGGAAAATAATGAGACCCAATGTAACCTACTTACGAACTTAAGTACTTACCTATAATAGGTGCTCGTAGAGGCATATTCCACAGTACTTTATTCTATTTTTTATTGGCTGCCTACAATACTTGTATTCCCAGATAAAACATTATTGTCGTCAGAGTGGATCCAGTGAATCGGAAGAAGTAGCTTCTCAATTCCTTAACTCCCTAGCGGCGTCTTGTGAGTTCTCTCTATGAACGTTTGTAATTATTCACTTTTAAACAATACCTACCTATCTATCATACATAATATTTGCCTAGAAAACTTACGCCGAATCATTTTGTTCCCGATTTCGTAGGAAGAAAACCATGAATATGAATTACTAGCTGTTTCCCGCTGCTTCATCCGCGTGGACGTTTCTATGACTGTTCGATGATACGCAGTAGGCGATCGGCTAGCGGCTCGCGAGCGTGGAGAATTCTATGTATTAATCCAGGTCCTAATCTATCTACCTACCACATTTCAGCCAGATCCGTTCAGTATTTTTTGCGTGAAAGAGTAACAAACATACATACTTTTATAATATTAAATTAGTAGGATTTTGTTGACCTCTAGCTGTTTCTAAACATCTTGTATTTATTCGTCAATTATTAAAAAGTGCAGTAAACTGGATTTTTATATTCACGATAATTTTACTCAGCTCACGCGGTGACAATCGACGATACATGACGCTGATGTTAGCGGGGAGTTTACGCTAGTAATTATAGGTCATCTTTGGTACAGGCGGGTTTAGTTAGCTTCAAATGTGACCGGCCGCGCAGTCCACAGACTTCTAGTGACTCTAGTGACTAGTGTATAGCTTGTCTCAAGAGTATGTTATGGTGGCACTTCACATCGCTATTCGGTGTTCCCTTTTTTTCGGCTTTGTTCGCATTATTCGTGTTGAAGACCGATTAACAAGAATACACAGTCTACACATCGTTCATGAACAGCAAATATTTATCGAACGCAAAGCAGCGGCTTATTATATTTTCCACTGTGCTAATCACCAGTAAATGAAATTAAAGTCGTTAAAAGACCATGGAGAAGACGCTTCTGTTTTTATGAGATGTATGTTGCAGGTCCCATTTGTAGGGATGCATTTGATAGTATTCGAAAAATCGCATGACAAGGTCTTTGTTTCAATCCATTTTGGCGCGATCGAGCTGTAATTATACTAAGTAAACACGTCTGCTGCTTTTGCGCACCGCACACTACACTGTGGATGACGGCAAACGAACATATTCGCAATCCTTTGAAGTTTGATATGATGTGTTCGCCCAGTGAACGATTAATCTAATTTTGTCCATGGTTGAAACTTGCTAACCTTGTGTGGGAAATTCGAATTTATTTCTATGCGTATGATTCACTTTGTATTTTTGTGTAATAATAGTTTATGTTTTAAGTGCTGCTACTTTTAATAAAACATATAATTTCAATGTTATACAATATATTAACTCTTTAGTATCACAATTTTGACTATCCTACAATTTTGTTCATCATCATTTGTATTCTAGCTCTAATAATTTGTGTTTCGTCTTGATGTGGGCGTCTGTGTGCGTTTTCTGGTAAGCCTTGTAGGTGCAGTCGAGGAAGGGGCAGCGGAACATGGGTTCCTTGCCGCATTCGTAGGTAACGTGTCTCCTATAGGTGCTTTTGTGTCGGTACTTCCGTTTGCACTTTTCACACTCGAAAGACATCTCGAAGTGAGTCCAGTAGTTCGTAGTCTTCATTGGCACGACGGGAAGCATGTTTTGCATCATTGTCCTAAATAAATCCATGTCCCCTGTAACAAGGAAATCACTTCCTCAAGAAGGGTAAAATCATGTGTGAACAAACGCTTGATGAACGGTAGTAAGTAGGGATGTTATGGAGCTTTGACTCAGACTCCGATAAATCGGGACTTCCAATGATAATATACCTCCGGTTCAGACACTTTTAAATCGGAGTTCCAAGCATTTAAATTGCTAATTGTTATTAAAAACATGATTAATATTTTTTAAAGCCTCTTTTGATATGTAAGCTTATTATTTTTTAATTAAAATTAAAGAGAATAATTGATCATGTTTGTACTATTTTATTATGCCTGCCCAACATCTTTCTTCTGCTATCAACTCCGACTCCGACAAACCAAATTCGAAAACTCCGAGTCCGGTTCCGATAAAACCAACTCCTTAACATCCCTAGAAGTAAGTACCTAGATAACTTCTTTAGACAAGAGCTTACAACTCTAAATCCATTCGTAGATATACTTACAGCCAGAATTAAATAGTTATCATGTAAAAAAGTTATAAAAATATCACTCATACCTACACCTACTTATAAAAGGTATTCTGAAAATGTGTAACTAACTTCCTATAGGTAGGTATAGTTTCTTTCGAATAAAAAAAGATAATTTTCCCAGTCTTTAAGTACCACTGGGGACGAGTTGGGAAAAAAACCCCATTCGTCGCCAGTAGTAATAAGTATATAGCACGTAATAGAGTGGAGTGTAGTAGTGGATAGTAGGGTGGAGTAATATCAGGTAGGTAGTTTAATATAAATTATCAAATTATTGAAGTTATACTTGTTCCGAAACAAAGGGTAAATGGCGATAATTTGTAATCAAATCAGGGAACGCAAGGATTTAAATTAAAGAAAAATGCAAATTGAATCAAAAACATTTATTCACATGCAACCCAATCAAAAAAAAAGAAAAATCCGAACACACCGTTTCAATGAAATTAATACATCAAACAATTAAAAGTAGGTAACTACAGTCAGATCATAACCCTGACGTGGTTTTTTGAATGCACACCCACCTAGTACTTAATGATGACCGTTTTGCCACACGTGCCCTCCGTCCACTAAAACACGGGGCGGGGCACGTTTTTGTGTATGTTTCGCAAAAATGTATGAGTAGCGCTAAATTGTATCCGTCACACGACTCACTCGCAAGTCGCACGCGTCGCGCTGCTTATTCATTTTTGCGAAACATACAAAATCGTGCGCCTGCCCGCATTTCAGTGGACGGCCTTAGCGCTGCTGGTCATACAGTTTTTGTACAAACAATTGCGTCCACACGTGTTTGGACGGCCTTATGTGGTCACTACCCGCCCCACATTCACCCTCTGTTCAAAAAAATCATGTCAGGGAAAGTATCTGTATTTGTATTTAACATAATTTGTGCTCTTGTGACAGCTAGGTAGTGCAGTTAAACAGTATGAAATTGAAATCTTAAACCAAACTTTAAGGACATACTCCACTCTTAAAACTAAACAACTTTCCCTAAGAAACCAATACAATCGGAGCATAAAAAGGGGACTCCATACAAAGTAGATCCCATTGATTACCAACCTTGTATGGAGTCTAATTTTATTTGTTTCGTTTGTATGGGTTTCTCGGGGATAGTTGTTCAGTTTTACTAGTGGAATATGTCCTTAAAGTATGGTTCACGATTTTAATTTCACCTGTATACTATGGCTACGTATAAAAAAAATATTTAAGGGTGGGGTTTGATATTTTTGCTGAAATGTTAACAAACATTAATGTCTTAAATGGATATGAATAATAAAAGAAAACTGAACACCTTCCCTAAGAGCACAGTCCTTTTGAAAAAGAGCTATTTTTTGCCAATGAACCTATACCTACTCAGTTCACAAAATAATTTATGGTATTTTTATACTGAATTGATCAGCTGATTGCGAACTTTGTATGGTAGGCCCAATTTTTTTGCGAATTCAGTATACTTAAGTAGGTAAGGTAGGTTCCTTGAGGAAAGTTGTTCAGCTTCAAAAGCTGAACCCCGCCTTAAATTATTTTCGGGTACGTTTTTCAAAAAGACCCTATAATTATAGTCAATTTGCAAAAAAATATTGGACTTATACAAAAGCTAATCTACTGATCGTATTCTATGAAAAACCATAGATCTTTTAGGTAAAGTTGTCCAGTTAGTTTTTTTATTCACCTCCGTAAATGGGTGTGTCGTTGAACTTGTCATCCCATTATCCAATATATGTATAAAATTAAAAATTTAAATTACATATATTAACTAAGTATAGGACTTTTTTCATTTTTTTTAATACTGGATAAACTGGACGAAATAGTAATCCCATATCAGTTTTAATTGTTAATATGATAGATAAGGCAGGTACTATTGTATCCAGGTGCAGCAAGGCCCGTGAACTGGGGCTTCTACTAAACATACTGAACAACTGGGACATATAGAGAACTAGCTTTTGCCAGCAGCTTCGCTCGCGTGAACATAGTTACTATGACTGTCTTAGAGGGTGCGCTGTGCGCGAGCCGCATGCGGCTGGTCCTGATCTGTCTACCTACCAAATTTCATCCAGATTCGTTTATCTCTTGTGGCGTGAAAGAGTAACAAACATCCATACTTTCGCATTTATAATATTAGTAAGGATTGGGATGATGACAGCATCAAAAATCAATTATGAACTCTTGATCACTAAATTGCCCTCCTACAGAATGTTTGAAAAACCACAGGTACACGTTTTCACGATGACGCTGCAAACGTATGACGTCACGCCTACGTACTTCAAACATTTTTAGAACAAAATGTCGTTTTTGACAGATGATTAAAAGTAACACAGATATGTCACCATCCCTATTCACAAACATTTTTTGTACTCTTCATACTAATTGACAATCTGTTTATACCATTTTGGACATTTTTGTATGGAGAATCCAAATTCCTTTTGAGAATTGACTTGGACAGTTGTTTAATTTTAATGTGGAAAGAGGCTTCAATTAGCGGGCCCTGCGCCAATTTTGCTACACTCTAATATTGGTTTTACCGATTAGCTGCTCTGGTTAATCCTTATGGGATTAAAAAAAAACGTTTCTTATTTTTTGGGACACACACAATTCAAAATTATCTTCAAATCTAATAAATAACTTACATTATTATTTTTATAAAAATCTTTGAAATTATCCCTAATACATTGGTATTCACATTATAATTACAATAAAACTTAATAATCATAATAATTTACATAACCATAAAATGATTATTTAATAAGGCACAAGCCAGTTGCCTGGCAGAATCGACTGGAAGATTCTTTGGTTTCATTAATTATTGCATGATTCTTTAAACTTTAAAAGGTAACTTAAATAAATAACAAATGCAAAAAAAATATACATTTTACAATACTGAAGGCCACAGGGTTATTTGTAGTCAATCAGATACCTTAGCTAGGTCTGGTCATTTTGTTCACAATAAATCTGCTGATACTCAAACATGAAAAATGTTTAGCTGTATGTGTTGCCAACTTAGTACGGAGACTCCATTTTTAGCAATTTCAGCAGTTTTATAACGAAAGTTGTTCGATTTGAAAATCAAGACCCTAGTTGGTTATTCTGATCATGAAACTGAACAACTGGTTCTTCTGTAAAAAAACAGCGGTGTAGGAAATTTGTGGGATACTATTTTTTTATGCAACAGTTGTTCAGATTCGTGGGTCGAATCATTAGCTTAGTTTTAATATAACCCTTTAAAATACATAATACTTATTACAAGTGTAAACATTTATTTTGTTCAATAGTTTTGGCATTCGTGTTGTATACTTAAAAACTCTTTGGTAACAAGGAACACACGCTAACAAAGATTAACAAGAAAATAATAACAATCTCTATTCATAAAATATTAATTTACAAAAAATCAAAACATGTCTTACCTATTACTTATAAAAATGTTTATTGTCTATTAATGTTTTGCAGTAATTTAAAATTCAAATACTTTTCAATACTTTACATTAAATTTCTTTTTTACATTTATAGTTTAGGACTGAGGATATGTCATTACATTACAAGCGTTTATTTAACTTGCAATGTATCTATGTTTGTTCGGGTGGAATCTTGCAATTAAAATTTGACCCACTTCCCGGTTTTCTATTGAGCTGAAATTTTGCATGCATGTGTATATCGCGTGACAATGCAATATTAAAAGCTTGTATCTAGAAGTTTTTCGGTTTTTCAAAAAATATTTTGTACCAGCTGCCATTTTATTCAGATCGTATTATGGGTTTAAAAATATTTCTGATAACTATTCCTTTTTTTTTTCAAAGCATAACAATTATTTTCATCTAAAGTTGAGTAGGCACTTTATAAAAGTATTTTTTGGCATACAAAAATATCATACTTAGTATTTACCTTCTGGTTTCAAAAATAGTAACTACTAATTAATTACCTATAAATATTATTTAGTGAAAAGCTGTCGAGCTTTTCTTTTGTCTTGTGATGTGAGTGGATGTCCGTCGCTTCTAGATTATTTTAAACACGAGGCGATGAGGGCTGTAACAGGAAATGGTGTATTCATTGATTACAAATACTTATAAATTGTTATAGAATTTGCAGTGATTGTAATTATTATTTTGAATTTAATTTTAATAGGTAATTTTTATTATAACACAATTTACAATCACTGTAACTTCTATTTTTTCCTGTATCTGCATTTATATATTCTAATATAAATTAAATATTTTTTAAGGCAGATTTTCAAAATGTACCTAAATACCTAGGCAGGTATACAAAACAAGGTCTAATTATGATCCACTTTACACAAACAGGGTTCGAAGTGATTTTCCTTTTAACTCAACACAATTTTACGTTTCGTGAAGTACTGAAACGCGTCAAACGCCAAAATCAGAAAAAGTCACAAACAAGAAGTTGTTTATTAAAAGTTATTTAGATTTTTTTTAAACATACATAATGATTTTGTATTTTCATGTTTAGTAAAAAAATAAAGAGCTATAAGTAAATAAGAATCAAGGCCGATAATTATCCAAAAAAATAATTATCTTAATATTTTCGAACCCTGTACACAATCCATGCACGACACGAAACAAACTTCATAGATCTAATCAGCCTTTCAATATTTTAATTAATCTGTGCCGATATTATAAAATTCTAATAATAAATTCATCGAATATCTAAGTAGCTACCTGTTAATAATCTTTTTATTACTATTAAGTTTAATTGACGGGCTGATTAAAAGCAGCAACGTAACATTAAGCTATTAATTTGCATTAAAACATGTGCATGAAACAATTGGATGGATTCTGTATGTAAATTTGGTAATTACTCATTTAATAATCATCATCAATATCAGGCTTACTATAGGTATGCCACTTCATGTAATTATAATCATCACTGCTAGACATCAGGCGTTTCCGTAGGCTTCCAATAATTTGTTAAAAGGTATGCCAAGTGATTTGTTTACCATAAATTCAGGGTAGGCTCGAGCCTCTCGGTGGGGACGCATATGAGCTGATATGATGATGGAAGAAGTTAGATGTTACTTTATAGAAATAATTAACTGAAACTGATGTTTAGTTAACCACACAAAACACCGTTAGTAAAACTTTTAAGGGTCGGTCGTTAGTAAAACGTTCACTGTTCATTAGCGTTAAATGGTCACAAATTTACTGACGTGTTCCTCGACGGGTCATTCGGACACGAAGTCCACCTTTTCCGGCAGATCCTTGTGCAGATGGCGCTCGTGCAGCAACAGGTTATGCTTCTGGTATGCCCGATACACGCAGTAGGGGCACTTGAAACTCGGCTGCTTCCTGCATTCATACTTTATATGCCTCTGCAAGGATCCTTTGTGTTTGTATTTGTTCCCGCAGTCCACACATTCGTATAGCATCCACCCAGACTTCCCGCCACTCAACCCGGCCGTCCCATAACCCAATATATAAGGTGTGTACAAATGTGCAACTGAAATGAAACGCAAATAAAAAAATAAATACGTGCTCCGAACTACGCCGCTGTGAAAGCCAAGCCACCGAGTGCTCCCGTGTCATTCAAGCGAGGATATAATGCACCATGTCTCCCATTTAATTCGTTACTAAATATATATAATAACAGTTATATACTTAGACTACCTTCATAGGTAGCATGCAACCACGAGCGTATACAAGATTTGAACAGACCCTCGATTCCAATATCCCAGAAAATTTCTTAGAAGTAATAGGGGTGACCGAGTCAATGAAAAGCAGCCAACTTTTCCCAAGGTACACATTTTTTAATTTCCATTTTGCAAATAAACTAATTGTGTACCTATATTGATAACCAGTATGGGAAGTCAACTTGTAGGTCACGAGTGGCAAATGGTAGCATTTGCTGATTTTCACCGACTTAGTCACCTGCATTTTCACCTTAGGAACCATGAACCGAGATGAAGGAAGAAACGTGTTAGTTATTACAGAGCTAGAGAAACACTTACCTACATAAAATTTTGCATGCAATTTTGAATCCCATATTATACTAGACTAGAGAGTATGTAAGTACAACTACACATGTTAGTTCTATCAATCATTCCTATTACTATGAAAGTATGTTACAATACAAATTTCTATCGACCAACTTACACTAAATTACAATGGGTGTTCCACATTAAAACAAGATACATTCATCAAGAATAGCAACTTTATTAAAATACAAAGAGGTTATAAAAATACAATCAAATGCATTTAATCACTGTAGAATGGGAAAAAATACATTTTATCTACATACCTACTCTAGGCAGCAATAAGTATTATCTACATAGATTTGTTCTTAATATCACTTGGTATACATGTTTATTTACTTATACTGAACTGGTGTGATAGTAAATTTACCCTGCTCTGTTGCAAGAAATATGATTTTGGTGTCAGTAATATGAATATTGACTCTTAAAAATTTCTGTGGGTATATTACAATACAATATGGGTTATCTATCACAGCTGTGTATTTACTTAGTTCATGTTTAAAATGGCTTAGCTGAATTTTAATATTTACTACAGACAAACACTTGAAATTGCACTGAACTATTGAATATACCTCAAAAGTTGGAGTGATAGCAAAAAAAATATGATTTTTCAGTATCAAAATTTACTACTGGTCATAGTAATTGTCTTTAGTCACAACCTAGATATTTTGCATTACATCTGATCTGTCTTTGCTTCTCATAAATATATTACTGACGAGTTCAACACCAAACTTGAAGAGATTGAAACATTTTTAAATTCTAATGACTAACAAATTCAAAGGCACTTAGTTTTACACTGACAAGACTTGTATGGTTGTACTTTGTGAAATTTAACGTTTTGATTGTATGATGGTAACTCCGGCGGATGATAACCTAAATAATGTAGTAGCGTTGGCGAAATTACAAAATATCCTAATTTTTTTATAATATTGTAAAAGGTGGTACAAAACAGATACAAATACAATACAAAGCGAAGCTCAAGGTCAAATTGATGCCACGGAAGTGCGGCCAAGTGTACAAGACAGCGGATCGGCATACAATAGCTCATAATGATTATAATGTTGTAACTCCGCCAACGTCACCACATCCTAACTTATAATAATTTCTAAATGGTAATTCGTATAAAATACTTACTATCTATGTGGAAGAAAATTTGAACTTCAAACAACATGATTGTGCACGATCCATTGGTTTGAATACAAAATTGGCAGTGCTCGAATCAACTGCATCATCATCACTCACATAAGGCACTAGGGTTGTGATCCCTCTCACACAATTGGCCCCCAAAACAGTGAAGTTCGATCAACAACACCAGATTTTTAAAGGAACTAACCATTTGCTTAAACATACCATTCCACTCACTGAAGAGATTATAAGAAATTAAGAACCTAATTTAATAAAATAAATGCATTAGATGTAAAGAGATCTAAAAGTATAAATTGAAATAAAAATTAACTTAATTGAGTATTACGACAAAAATGGAACATGCATTATGGCAAAGAAACTAGAACTTGCTAACCTAGTGAAAATAGCTTCATTTCCGTTAAAAACTAAGATTATACAGTTCTTAAAAACAATTTTGTCCGAATAACATTTAACGTAAAAGATATTAAAGTTGAAATTTGAAATTAACTAAACTGTAATATTTTCCTTAGAGTCTAACTTCTATTGTATTCGATGATAATAATAGTAACTGTAATTGGTAACAAATGCTAAAATAACTCTATTCGTGAACTCTAAAGAATCTTCATTATGAATGTGTAGCAATTATAAAATATAAATAAACCAGGAATTATATAAAGATATCTCTTTTAAATGCTGTACATACATAAGAACATACTAATAATAAGAGTATAATAAGTGTTATCTGGCTTCCATAGCACAGGGAATCCTAGTTTGGGGACAGATAGCCCTATGATTTGTCACTTTATATTATAATAATGTCTTTACCTATTAAATTGCCGATTTGTAAAATGCTAATTTAAAAAAATAGTCTTGATTTTAATTACTGACCATAATAATTTGACACTACTTATGGTCTCTTATTAGTGACCAGTGTTATGTTGCGTTTTTGTTCAAATCCCCGGAGCTTCGTGAAGGCTTTAACCAATCACAAATTAACAGCTTGATTCGCGTCAATACAAATTTCACCGAAACTACACCGAAATAACGTTCATAATAGTGCGCACCGTGACGTGGTGGTTAATACTACCTTTGTGAGTAATTAAGATATTTTTAGAGCAATATTCTGTGAAACTCATGAAATATATAGTTCAATCACGTAACTCCTGCCTTAAGATATCAAGAAAACTACAAGGAATATTTCGTTTTATACACAATTTCTGTCAAAAGGTGACACTACAATAGATGTTGAAAAAAAAAAACTTTTCCGAATGTATTTGACGGACCTAGTTTTTCCTGCAACGAAATAAAATGGATAAAATCTAACCTTACGACATCAAGCACTAGGTAAACTTTGTTTTGAACTAACATTGTCTGCCATAAGCTGTGCCTGAGTTTAACTAGAGACAATCAAAGTTAAGCGTTTCAGGTTGGTTGTCCTCTTAAATGGAACAAAGTCGATTTCTTAGTAATCAGATGAGGCAATTATTTGACTAGATAATTTTATTGAATTTACCTGAAAGTCACGAAATCATACGCGGGGCGTTTCCAAATATGACATTAGTAACAAAGAAACTGCTTCAAAGTGTGATCAGTGTAAAATTAAAGTATGCCTAAAAATTGCCACTAAGGTGAAAACAAAAACCGTCTTCATGGATTTAGAGCCACTTTGCTCTCAAAATATCTAAATAATAGGCATAAATGTAGCACCATTTAAATTTGATGCTATTTTGAACACAAATTTTGTTTATCATTTATTTCTACAGGTGTCCTTCAAGTTGACGATAATTCTTTAAGGGGACCTTGCCACCTTACCATATGACTGACTTAGACCTAACAGGCCAAAGGTTTCAATGCTATTATCATTTTTCTGATGAAAAAAACAACAACTTGTTTTTAGCTTGCTATTTCCGCAACTGTTCAAAGTTCACTGGCTTTACACAGGAGAACGCGGGTTCGATTCCCGGCGGGGTCAATTGTAAGACTCAGTTTGGTTGGTGGTAGGGCATTTTCTAAGCCCGCCTGGCTAGCTACCACTATCTTATCTAAGTCTTGCCGCCTAATATCAATGTTGATATCATTGGTGTGTTCCGGCATGAAGATAAGATAGCCAGTTCCCCATTGCGTTGAGGAATCTTGGTAAGCCCGCTTCCATCTTCGACAACGTCGTCACTTACCACCAGGTAAGATGTTGTCAAGGGTTTACCAAGCGGTGTAGGTACATTATTACCTGCAGCATATGCTGAGTCGGAGCCATTTCAAAGTTACGACGCAATTTTATATATCTACCCTCTTTATACATTTAAGCTTAGATATAAGAAGTTTTTTTTAATATTTTATTTTTGTGTATAAATTGTAATTTATGTAGCTTTGAATAAATGTTTTATCTATCTATCTATCTAATTGTGAATTAAAAAAGAACCCTTTTTTTGCCAAATACTATTTACCATGAAAAATATATATTCCTGAATATATTTACATACCAGCCTGTCTCAAAAAACACAACCATAATTTAGTAGCAAAGTCTGCCCCTTAGTGTGGTAAAAAATGTGTTACACCAGAGCTGCCCATCATTTTAAAAACAACCTTAGTTAATCTGTAATGTAGTACATATCCAAAATGGTCACATAAATCTACATTAATACTTTGAAAATCTTGGCCTCTTGGAAATGAGACATTCCATGTGGCTGCAGAATAACGGGTGCCCTGCCCACTACGCCACTCAAGTGGGAAATCACTTCAACAAACCGATGGATTGTTCGGCTAGGACCAATGTGGTGCCAAATATCTCTTAATCTTAACCCACTAGACTTTTTACTGGAGTTGCCTTAAAGAAAAAGTATATCACAACACCAATACATCTATGGGAAAATTACAACTACGTTGAGGTATAAGACGCTAATCGCGAATCAGCCAGTCCACACGTCGTATCAAACAAAATTTTATATGGAGATGCAGGGCCTGCATCCTAGCTAGGTCATTATGAACATTTAGATTAAAAGGAAGCATTAAGAAAAAGTTATTTTTCTATATAAGTCTGTGATTTTTCTTTATCCTTTGTCTGCTATAAAGAAAATGATGACGTATCAACTTGTAGTAAAGAAAAAATAATGGAGAGCTCAGGTGTAATACATCTTTACTACACTGGGGATCAACTTAGAATTTAGATACTACAATGAAGTTGGAAAAAAATATGTTTAAGTACCCGTATGTTTTAAAAAAACGTAATTATATTTGTATTTGGTAATAGGACTGTGGTGACTTTGTCTCACATACGCCTGTCATAAAATAGCGATCTTGTAATGTTTTTCTCTAGTATGCACCTAACTGTAAATTGTAAATGAATGTTTTCTTTTGTTGCGAACCTAACTTTTGTGTCAATAGAAATATTTTTAACAGTATAGTTTTACGATATTTGTCATTTCTAAATAACCATTAGGTATTCTGTCGACAACCGTTATTTAGATCCTTTAGTAATAATTGGTATTGTGCAATATATATGTTTCTCAAATAACAACAGGCATTGTCTAATATAACTTCTTTGGCCGTAACGAATGTAACCCTTGCTTTTGTATTTCGTCGGCTTTCTAATTTCGCGTAAATTTTAATTGTTATGTTGTCACTATTTTTCTGTTTGTATAATATTCTTTTGTGTGTATGTCCCGTTTAGAAAGCGTCCGATGAAAACCGTTAGCTAGCTGCGATTATTGTGTAGCTACGTTCCTTACGGAGTCAGCATCAAACCACGGTATAGCTCGGACGTTTTCTCACATGTACTGAGATCTTTATTATACAGTTATCGTACTATATTTGACGAACTTTTAATTATCTCCGACGCACTCCACACCCTTGTACGTAGCGCGCGACAGTGGTGACCCTACTGTGGTGACTTTGTCTCACATACGCCTGTCATAAAATAGCGATCTTGTAATGTTTTTCTCTAGTATGCACCTAACTGTAAATTGTAAATGAATGTTTTCTTTTGTTGCGAACCTAACTTTTGTGTCAATAGAAATATTTTTAACAGTATAGTTTTACGATATTTGTCATTTCTAAATAACCATTAGGTATTCTGTCGACAACCGTTATTTAGATCCTTTAGTAATAATTGGTATTGTGCAATATATATGTTTCTCAAATAACAACAGGCATTGTCTAATATAACTTCTTTGGCCGTAACGAATGTAACCCTTGCTTTTGTATTTCGTCGGCTTTCTAATTTCGCGTAAATTTTAATTGTTATGTTGTCACTATTTTTCTGTTTGTATAATATTCTTTTGTGTGTATGTCCCGTTTAGAAAGCGTCCGATGAAAACCGTTAGCTAGCTGCGATTATTGTGTAGCTACGTTCCTTACGGAGTCAGCATCAAACCACGGTATAGCTCGGACGTTTTCTCACATGTACTGAGATCTTTATTATACAGTTATCGTACTATATTTGACGAACTTTTAATTATCTCCGACGCACTCCACACCCTTGTACGTAGCGCGCGACAGGACATTAAGTATGGAAAATCTAGGAACTTTCTACAAATCAAACAACACATTTTAAGTTGGTCATTACTTCTAAACGAAGAAAGCCTACAAAGACGTGATAGTTTTCCTTTTAAATTAATTATGTCCTACTATTTACAATTTCTGAAATAGCGGTTTAGCTTGTAGAGGGAGGGTGGGGGGGGGGGGGAGGGGGGACCACTTGACTAACAAATAATAGAACTAAAGCTTAATATTTCGCAAACCGACACGATAGGGTACGTCAACGAAAAAAAAATCATCCCCTCTATACATGTAGGAGGTACCCTTAATCATTAAGGCTTAATGTAACACTTTGTCGGCATGATTAATATGTATATCCATGCCAAATTACAGCTTTCTAGTACTAATAGTCTCTAAGCTAAGCAGCAGACGGACGGACAGACATGGCGAAACTATAAGGGTTCCTTGTTGACTTCGGAACCCTAAAAATGTCAAGTGGGTTTTTTTTTGAGAAATCTCATCAAAAAGCACAATCAAGATCAAAGTCGTAGGGTAGGGTAATAAATAAGTTAACCTAGATTCCCTCAAACAAAAGATTATCGTCAACTTATTTCTTTGAAATTTTTCAGTAAATCGGCAATTTTATGGGTAAAGACCTATTATCCCTGAAATAAAGTAAATTATTCTTAAATGGCCGAAATTAATAAAACATTTTATAAAATAGGTGAAATCATTTTTTTTTTCACAATTCATAATTCCACTCATTTCGGCTCAAATGTGAGTAAATCATTAAAAAGTATAAAACAAATCACTTCAACTTATCATACTGGATTAAATGCAACAGTTGCACACACCGCTGCAAAATTAACTGCACCAGTGCGAATACTATGAGTAACTCGTCATTTACATTCATACAATAGGTAGTGTGATCACTTCTAGGTGTCACTTACACACTTGAGTAGGTAACGATTGAAGGCACACGCGATGACGCCATGACGCGCCCTCGCTGTCGAGAGTTACATCTAACGTGACTGTCCGTGCCACTATCACAAAAAGATAATTCATCACATATATCACAATCAGTGGAAACTTGGAAAATTTGTCATCTTGCTATCGTCGATTTCGATTTTCTACATTTATACTTACACTACCAACGATTTATGCCAATATAAAAAATGTATAAAGATATCAAAACTGGTTCTAGTCATAATAATTTCTTATAATAATTATATAAAAAAAAACAATCATAAAAAAGGCAATGATATGTAAACAATTTTTACACTTACAAAACGGCGACGGCGTTCTCATTAACGTCCTTACGCAGAGGAGTATTGGTCAGCGACTATATTAGACTGCATTCGCATTTGCGCATGCCTCGCGGCCACGCGCTCATCTTCCACTGGCTCATGTTTCATGTACTGCTCTGGCTTCATCTCACGGTGCATCCTCTCCATATGACGCGCAATGTGCATCTTCTGCTTAGCGCGGTAAGAACAATACGGACACTGAAACTGTGGCTCTTTACCGCACTCCCACTTCTGATGGTTGCGAAGCGACGACTTGAGTTTGTACATGCGGCCGCAGTCTGGACAGCCGAAGCTCGGCTCGCCGGGCGTTGGCGGCAGCGAGGGCGGTACCCGCATGCCGGCTACCAGCGGCAGGGCCAGTCTTGCCGACCACTGGTCCCACGTCAGCCCTCCAATTCTAGTGAAAGACACGTCGTCCGGCCCTCCTGAAATAGCCACAAGTCGTATAAGATCTAACGCGCGCACAACACACAACGCAACATTCAACATTCCCGTGAGGTTAACAACAGTTACAAGCATACATAGTACATGTTATATACAATACGAATACATAGTGATAGACATACATAAACTTATATACATAGACGTAAATAGACTAAAGATAATATTCTACAGCGAGTGTCCACCGAGTGCTGTGATGAAAGCTTTGCAAAAAGGAAAAGTAAAAAAAAGAACAAAAGAAAATCATAACATTTATTAGGAAACAAATCCGTTTTCATTTGGGATTTAATAAGTTTCAGTTCGAAGTATACTGAAGACATTTTTGTTGGACTGCGCGCGCGCATCCAATTCACAAGTCGCAGAGAGAGGATAGTGCCTAACGTTACTGGTACTGTTTTAGTCACGGCTTTTGGTATAAAAACTGGGTTAATTAAATGTAGTCTCCCGACCCATGGGGTTCCTTGTCTACCTGAAATTATTAATTAGATTAGTACGAACGAAAAAGGAAAAAAGAAATAAAAAATATTCAAAATCAAGTTGAAATTGTAGCAGTGAAATGTAAACACAAACATTCAAGATTCGTGCGCATGCGATGTTAACATGGAAATGGTAATAAAACGTTGCTGACTTACCTATCATTCGTTACCGACCAATTGCAGATAAGGGAAAACAGAAGGAAATTAAAACAAAATAAATTATAAGTACACTTAAACTATATTTGATTAAACTTCTCTACCAAATAAACCCCAATATATTCATATAAAATCACACTAATTGATTAACTAATTCTCCAATAACATTAACAAACAATTTAAACATCGTAACATCCAAAATTTTATTCTATAACATAAATAACTTTCCGTAACCGTAACATAACAATGTAGGATGGTGGTATTGCGTTGCGTCTAAACTTCACATGCTTAGCAATGACTCGAATGTTTCAACAAAACATATAACATCACGTTATAAACTAATACTGACTTTGGTCAAATAGCTTTGTTATCCTAGTTTAACAAAATATCAACAGTCAATATGCTAAACAAATCTTCACTATGTTATTGCAGTTAAATATCAGTTAATTAATATCAATATATATATATCTCTATTTTCTTAAAATTTTGAACACATTATCATCCCAGTAAACCAATACTTAAACAACACCAAAACATGATCATATCATAAAGTATATTATCTACAGGTAACATTGTAGGCACATTAAGAATGAGCTTTTCAATTATCTAACTCGGTTACCTCAAATGTGTTTCGGCCTGATGTTCTGTCCACGACGACGTACTGTTTGAGGCACCTATACCCTAATCCTAACCTAATAAATAGAACAAACAACATTACAATTAAACTAACTTTGGGTTCTCGAAGGAAAATAGGAAGACAAGGAAAATGGTCCCATTTATTGAGAAAGTAAATGGTTTGGAGTAAAACAAAAGACAAGGCCAGCGCAATCGTGACCAAGTGAAGGTAAGTCGGTTAACTTTCATATAACGGTGTAAACTTTATATGAAACATGTGTACAACGGGAACGACTATCACCTAATAAATATCATTGCACTTAATTATAAATTTTGGAATATCCCTTTGGAGGAATGATAGGTTACTATTAAAACTAGACAAATTCGAGCTAACGATACACAAATTAACTATTCACCTTCTGTTCTTTCAAAAATGCTTTTAAAATATACGAATACATAGGTATGTACCCATTTATATTGATTTTTCAGTTATTTTTGAAAATTGCAATATTTGACCTTAGGTCATATCGAATGGACTGAAATTCTAAGGGTCAGTCTTAACTACGACGATAAACTATAAAACAAAAACAACAACTAACTCTAACCGTTAGGGAATGTGCACATTACAGCTATTTCTTTAGTGTATAATAATAATAATAAACGTCTTCAACAAAAATATAATTATAGTAATAATAAAGTAAAATATAAATTATTGCAGTACCGATTTGGTTAGGTATCTACTTTGGTCTAACGTTTTTGATTGTTTTTATTAACTACTAAATAGGTTGTTTTTTGTTTCGCCTGACTTTGTTGTTGGCGTACAGGTACCACTCCGTGTTGTGGTGTTTGCGAATGTGGACGCCCAAGTTGCCCCTTTGCTTGGCCTTATAAGCACAGTACGGACACTGGTGCGACGGGGCCTTCCCCCCACACTCGACGTTCTCATGACGCCTCAGAGTAGACTTCCATCGATACTTCTTCCCGCAATGCCTGCACTCAAACTGTCTGCTGGGGTCGTCCGAGCCGCTACCATCTCGCTTTCCATAATGCTTCGTCTCTGGCTTTATGTCGAAAGCGTCATTAGAGTTAGATTTGATGTTAGCGGCGTCCAACTGAAAATTTGTATTGTTGTCGTAAAATGTGTCGTTTTCTTCCGGGAGCACAATGTCGTCTGTGTCGTCGTATTCGCCATCGGACTCCTGCTCCTCCTGTTTGGAGGGCGGTTTGTAGTCTAAAGTCTGAGGCGCAGTATTGTTGTTTTGCATGAACGGCTGGAGGAAATGCGCTTTTATGTTGTCGGGTAGGTCGGTGAGGTGCATCGGCGCCGAGAAGGGGGCGATATCTTTGGTGGCGGTGGGTTTCAGGATATTGGTGACTTGTATGCAAGGCGGCACGAGCGACGACATCGCCTGCGACTGCGCGTGCGCACGCTGCGCCGACAGTAGCGACAGCAGCGCGGACGGGAGGGGGTCCTTGTGCAACTCTGAAATACAACACATTAACGGTATTGCAAATAATAAGTTAAGCGTAACTACATACGGAGTCTTGTTAATACTACCAAATGCTAAAATAAAATTAAGGAACCAAAGAAATGCGTTATAATAATAATAAAAAAATATTTAAAAAAATCTCTGTTAGAAATTATTAAAAAAGGCGAAGCTTCTAAAATTCATGCAAACATGCACAATTCATTAACTGGTTCGTCGTGAAATTATCTTCCCATAAGAATTGGCTAACCAGGAATGGATATTTTGTAAATAAAAATCTGAATACGTAATTTAATAGTTTAATTGTTCAAAAAATATTGAATATCAATCTTAATCTTAATAATACAATAAGTATACAAGGCTCATAAAAAACTATGAATGAATTTAATACCATCTAGAAGGAAGATCGAGTAGTTTCACATTAAAAGTTAAGGCACTAGTATAAAGCACTGTACTGCGTGGTACCGGGCCCACGAGACGGTTTCACGGCATGTGCTTAAAAGGTAAAACAAAATTGCTTTTAAACAAGGTTCGTTTTCATAATTAACAAGTTCCTCCAAAAGAACAAGTTCAAAATTTGCTCATTTAATTGGAGAATCCATAAAAGTATTATTTGAAAAAAAAAATACATTATTAAATTTCTCGTGCTAAAAACGTCTAGGGTGACGAGTAGAAACCCCAGTTAACAATGACACCTACTTTCCTAAATAAAATAATTGGATACGCTAAAAACGTAAAAAAACCCGACTTTAATAGCAGCAAACAGTCTCATTTTTTGGTCTTGTTAGTTCCCTAAAAAACTCTGAACGAATTTTGATAAAATTTACAGGGGACAACCTGGCAGCATACCCTATAGAATAAAAAAAGATTTTTCAAATCGGTTCATAAATGACCGAGTTCTAAGGTAACAAACATATTAAAAATACAACCGAATTGAGAACCTGTTTCTTTTTCAGCCAGTCAGTTAAAAAAAGTAAAGTTTCGATTGCTAACGCCTGCCGGAAACCGTGTCGCGAACGCGGGACTCCTGGTTTACACGAGAATACATTACGCGATATAAGTCGAATTACTTTGATTTGTTTGCTAGACCATATGCTTGGCAAGCTCTGGACTTCTTCTTCATGGGTCCTCTAACTCCTCGACCACACAAGGCTACACACAGCGTTCCGTTGCTTCTGATGTACATCCAGCTTTTCCCGCGAGGATGTAAGTACTTCTGCCAGTGGATTGTCATCTCGTGTAAACCAGGGTTGAGGCCTGTGGGTGCAGGTTTGTTCACTTGACGGCGACGGGGTTGGCGCCCGCACCGGGGCCCGCGCCGGGGCTGTCCGGCAGCTGCGCGCGGTGCTTGCGCTCCATGTGCTTCTTGAGCTCGTTCCGGCGATGCTTGCGGTAGTCGCAGTGCGGACACTTGTACTGGGGCTCGCGCCCGCACTCCAGCGTAATGTGCCGCACCAGATTCTTGCGCGCGTTGTAAGCCCGCCCGCAGTTGGGGCATTTGTGCCCTTTCTCTCTGGGTCGCATGTTCAGTGTCGCAGTTTTCGCTTCGGCAACAGGCTCAGTTTTGACAGAGGCGGGCGCGGGTGGAGATTCAAGCTTCTTGTTTTCTTTCGTCTCTTCCAGAACTTTCGGCCGCTCCGGAATGGGCTTGGCCGGTTTCAGTATAGCAAACGTGGCCACTTGCTCCGGCTCCTCGCTCACCTTTTTACTACGTGTCATGATATGACGCGGCGTCACCGTTTTCCGACCTGCAATAGAAAAAGATTCGTACAGTCGCCTTTTCGCATATCGTCGCAGCCGCCCATAAAATCAAATTGTGAATGTACGATATAACTAAATAAAAACAAAATATGTACGAATAAGTAACTTTGTATTTAAAAAAAATTATATGAAAAAACAACAAAAACAAAAAGCAATTAAACCCGTTTCTCCCGAAGTATAAAAACAAAAGAATACAAAATTAGACCTAAAAAGACTAATAGATTGAGATCAAGATCATTCTAAAGGTGTAAATTAATCAACTTTCTAATGTTTTTAAATGTAGTTTTAGAATGATCTGTTACACTTAAAACTAATAGATTCACTGGATTATCAAAACTTTGTTAAGTATAACTTAACAAAAATAAACAACTTTCGAAATAGCGTCAAAAATGTATAAATACTAAAAATGATTTCCTAAAACTCTAAAGTCGATTCGCGTATACATCTAACAATTCATGTTCTAAACTCGACTAGTTGAATCACTAAACTAAAAATCTAACTATTTTGCCATAATTAACTGAAAACTCAATCAACATAATATAAAACATTTAACAAATCAACGTTAGTAAATAATCTCAAAAATATCTAATTCTCTTGTGATTCAGTTTTCACAGCGGCGTGTTTGAAAGCCATGTGCATTACCAGAGTCTTTTTCTGGGAGTATTTCTTCTTGCATATCTCGCAGCCAAACTGCGGGCCTGTGATGCATTCATACTTTTCGTGTCTAAGCTTATTCCTTCTGTACTTATAATGTTTCTTATTACATATCGAGCAAAAGTATCTTTTCTCTTTAGGATTTTTATCGTTTTTTTCAACTTTTATTTTTTCAACTATATTCTCTTCAACTTTAATCTTGCGTTTTTTATTAATAGTTTTGTTTGGGATCGCAACGTTTTTCTTTTTGCGTCCTCTACGGCCTTTAGCGCCGTCGCTCCTCTCATGTTTATCTCCAACACCTTTCAGATAGCCGCGGGTTATAGGGAAACAAGTTTTGGCATATTTCTCACATGTCTGGGTGCTAGTTAGTTCTACGGATGGCGGCTCTGGAAGGGTAAACAATGACAAAGCAAGAATAAATTAAATATTAAGCTGTGGAAGGTTAGGCACGGAAAGACAGATGGATTGAATATAGACAGAGGTACTTATAAATGTTTATGTACAAGTGTAAAGGATTGTTACTAGTGATAAATCGTGTGTTTGGATAGCGAAAAGTAGATTTATGCAGGATGAATAAATGCAAGGACACATGTATGAAGCGAAAGACTGTGCGGAAATGAACAATAAAGAACAATGCAGTCAGTTTAAGATGGCAGCTTATCTCATTTTCACTTCTGGCGTTTCTATCTTCTGTATCGCTTTCCCTACAAGTTGGGTGTTATACTAAGGGGATGGTTGTACAGGTGGAAAAGAAATGAAATGCGCATCCATTAGTCACTATGATGTATTGATGAATGGCTGCTACATGCTTGAAATAACCTAGTAACATCCGCTAGTCGCTCGTTCCCTGAAGAACATGCACGACGGAATAAAAGTTTGTTTAAAACATGAATTGCTAGATAAGACATCTGCAGTGAAATCACATGTGAATGCAAAAAGGAATAATAAATAAAATAGATAAATAAAGCCACATAACCAACATCTACAATAATAAAATAATAAATACGAAATTATTTACCTTTTCATGTCAACTCCGCCGCGTGGTCACAATATTCACAATCCGTAAATATCTTCTATAAAAAAATACATTTTCTTGTATAAACAGTCACACAACGCGTGCTAAAATAATTTACGATAGTCTGTAAGCTAGCTCGTAAAGTTAAAATAAATACGTGATCACTGAAATCGTACTCTATGTCACCCAAATAAGGTCCAAAGGTAAAGCGATGTGTTGTGCACATTGTGCATGATTCTCTACTTCTAAGAGATAAGACATAATACGTAATAAAGTAAATAGTATGTTAAACTTTACTTACCATTAAAATGTATGAGCCATATCACTCCATAATGTTAATTTGTTAAATGGTTTAAGTTAGCACTATGTGCCTGAGTTAATAATTGTTACTGTCGTGTGGTTTGTAAGGAATTCTACGCAACACTATTGTAATGCCATGCAGTGATCTACTCACACTTCCACTAGACCCCATAATCACAAACAAGAAGCAAACAAGGTCACCGGAATGTCTATAACTTAAAAATTGTACTTACCTTATAATTATTACCTCGCCTTGCAGAAGGCTACCAACAATCAAAACCTTTTTACCATTTACCTTTACCTGTTGTACTGAAACTCTTAAAATAATCATAAAGAATATAAAAAAAATATAAAAAGTTTGTAATATGATTAGTAGTTTATAAAAGTATTAATATTAGATACTAAATAGTACAAAGTAGAAGTTTCACATGTGAAAACACTAGCACTCTTGTATCCGCTGTCGTCAAATATAATATTTATATATAACATGATAAATACATTATTTTAAGCAATGACTGTCTATTTTCAAATTATGGGAAGACATTGCGCATTTCATCCGTTCCTTGTTTGTCTGGGACAATGAACCCTCTGTGCGCGTGCCAGTAACAAGCGCGCCGATTACACTATCCAAACAAAAATAATAATAATAAAAAGTTCATTGTCCCAGAGTATCAATTTTGAGTCCCATGTAACATCTTGCGTTGAATTGTTACTTACAACTGTTAATTTAATTCAAAATGCCATGAGAATCTACAACGCAATATGTTTGTGAATGGTGACACCGTTGGAGGTACGCTACCAAAATGGCTACCTCCAATGGTGATGTGTTGGAAATAACAAAGGCTTACCTTGCGAGTCTCGGACTCCGTCATTCGAATTTAACAATTCGTCTTGAGATCGTTCCATGTGCCACTGGAAATCTGGAATAAAAAAAATACACTTAGATAATGACATGGGGCGGGATACGCGATCGAATCTGAAATGAGGATGTAGCGGGAAATGCAGGAGCGGTTGCTGTGAAAATCAACGGCGGAGGCCTTGTCCAGCAGTGGACGTCTTCCGGCTGATATGATGATGAAATAAGTATCTATGAAAGGCGGTAGGTATCTCTTTAATTACGCCTAAATAAATCTTTAATTAGATATGGCACATGGACTATTAACATGACATTAACTAAACAAGTTAAGTGTGTACTTCAACAATGGCCTGCTTATTTCAATTTGTCAAGATCCTTGTTCTCCTTAAAGACTATCAATACATACTTCCTTATCATATCATTTCAAGGTTAACACATGAAGCTTACATTTGCTTTTCATGTTGTTCTCTTAAATACGTAGGACAATTAAAATATAAACAGTTGTTAATTCAATCCATAAGTCCATACAACCTGACATGCCAAGTGCTTACCAATTATGGATAAAAATATAGAAAGTATAAGCAGAACCCCCATTTTTTTGGTGTATTTATTTATGTAATGTACGTTCCTTTGGCTGAGCCTGAAGCTTAAACCACTTGATGGATTGTGGAGTGCAACCGGGGTACATGTTTTAATCCAACTTCCTACTAATATTATAAACGCGAAAGTTTTTAAGAATGTATGGATGTATGTTTGTTATACTATTTCACGCAAAAACTACAGAACGGACCTGGCTGAAATTTGGTAGGTAGACAGATTAGGATTTGGATTAACACATAGGCTACTTTTTCTCACGCTCGCGAGCCGCTTGCGGCTCGCGCACTACGCACCTTCGAAAAGTCATAGAAACGTCCACCCGGATGAAGCCGCGGGAAACAGCTAGATTTTAATAAAATTTGGTTACATGTTACATCATAAAAAGAGCTAGATCCCTGGTTTCGTACAAAAGAAACTTAAAAACGTCAGGACATGAGACACTCGGCGATGGACCGTCAAACTGATGAAGGTCGGTCGCGGGCAGCGCAGGACCGGTCACAGTGGAAATCTTTGGGGAAGGTCAATGACACCAGTCTAGAATCCATACAGTGGTTTAAGACATGTCTTGATAGGGTAATCGTATAGGGCCGAGGGGCGAGACGAAAGAGTTCGATCCCCAACTGCCCTAGATACAGTTCGGGACAGCACAACGCCAGAGGCACCAGAGGTGACCAGTGACTGACCATTGATGTCGCCTTTGATGCAAACATCAAAGGCGTTATGAGCCATTGTATGGATACTTGAGCCACACCCTGGACACTTCATACAACGGGCCAGAAATGACATTCCAAAAAAGGAATGACGGAACAAACAAAATGGCGGCGAAATCCTATCCGTTCGACAACCAAACGGTAACCAATCTGTATCAATCTTGGTGACGAGGGGGTGAGGTTGCAATCTAGAGAGCGGCAGGGAGTGTCCATACTGTATGTTATTACTAATATATATACTTTGCTTACGCTGTGCCTGTAATGTTTAGCAATGGACATCTTTCCTTTGATAAGACAATGAATATTCTATGCAAATATACTAGATTTTGTTTTGCCCGCGGCTACTGTAAATATTAGTACACTAACTTTTGCCCGCGGGTTCCGTTTTTTTTATTTTAGCCGCACAGAGGTTTACCTCAGGTTCCTCGGGAACTATATCGGACTATTTTGATTATCAGTCTATGTCACTTCCCACCCCCTTAACTATTTCTAAGCAAAAAATCAGGTCAATCCGTTGCGAAGCCGACGTGCGCGAGGCTGGTAATGAGTTTTCCCATAATTTTTTTTTATTTAATTGGTAAGCCCTTGGCATCATCTCACCTGATGGTAAGTGACGATGATGCCGAAGATGGGAACTGGCTATCTTATCTGCAAGCCGGAACACATCAATGTTGTTAACACTGATATTTGGCAGCAAGACTTAGATAAGATGGTGGTAGCTAGAGAGGCGGGCTTAGAAAATGCCCTACCACCAACCAAACAGAGTTTTATGAGTTGACCCCACCGGGATCGTAACCGCGACCTCCTGGAGTGAAGCGAATGGACTAAACATACGCCACGGAGGCGGTTAAAATCCCTCGGGAACTATCTCGGGCTATGCTACATAGTAGTCTATGTCATTTCTTACCCCCTAATTCGTCTCTGTGCAAAAAATTATAACAATCCGTTGCTCTGTGGCAAAATGAAAGAAATCAACAATAAAATACATTTATTTCAGTTCCCTCAGAAACTGTATTGGATTATGCTATTTTCACAACATAAAAAGTAGCCTGTCCTTCTCCATGACGTAGGCTATCTCCATGACAAATTTCGTCGAGATTGGTTGAGTTGTTGAAGCGTGAAGAGGTAATTTTCACATTGCAATATTAGTAAGGATAATAAATCAATGGTCCCCATAGCACAGCACAGGAAATCTCAAATATATATTTACAGAGGACCAATGTACGGATGTTATATAGGGTCTTAAAAAAGGTACGCACTTTTTTTAACTGGAGCTTGTGCTCATGAAACTGAACAACTTTCCCCGCGAAACCAATGGTCAATTTGCTTTTGTTATAATAAATGCGAATTGACCATGGGTTTCTTGGGGAAAGTTGTTCAGTTTCATGAGCACAAGCTCCAGTTAAAAAAAGTGCGTACCTTTGTTAAGACCCTTTATAGAGGATCGTAGCAGGATGTTAATGTTCAGTGCACATGACGACAGAAAGACAACTCACTGCGTACGACGTCGTTATGCGTGACGGCCGGCGGGTCGTCCCCGTCCTCGTCAACAGTGAGATCCTCGACTGTCTCGCGCTGCTCCTCCTTCTTGCAGGCGGTGTCGTCGCCGTTGCCCTGCGGCTCGGCGGCGACGCCCTCGATGGATAGGCGGCGCGCTTTCTTCCGGCGGCGCGTGGGGCTCACGGAGCCGTCGCGACTGTCTATGCTGCCGTCCCGCACCTGTGCCACATCGACAGGTCAATACCAGGTTTCAGAATGATGCGATGTGAAATGTGTATTAAGGTGCTTTGCACACGACGGGACGGGGCGGGCCAATCAATTTCGCCGCCAACGATAGCACAAAGGGAATCCTATACTGCTAACGCACATGGAGGCGGCGCGGTCTTTTTGTCCTTCATGTGCGTTAGTAGTATAGGATTCCCTTTGTGCTATCGTTGGCGGCGAAATTGACCGGCCCGCCCCGTCCCGTGGTCGTTTGCAAAGCGGCTGAATGGCAACAATGTAAGTTATACATAAATAAGTAAGTTATACATAAATAAGTAAGTTATACATAAATCGAAACAATTTAGTAACACGACATTATACGTAAGACTCTTGGCCGGTTTTTATTAAGATTTACTTTAGGTTTCATCATCATCATCATGTCAGCTCATATACGTCCCCACCGAGGGGCTCGAGCCTACCCTGAATTAGGGCGATCAGGCCTTAGTCGACCACGCGGGCCCAGTGCGGGTCGGTCGACTTCACACACAACCTGCGAGTTTCTTCGCAGGCGTGTGCAGGTTTCCTCGCGATGTTTTCCTTCACCGTTAAAGCAATCGGTAATTATATGTACGTAAGTTATTGAAAAACTCACTGGTACATTGGCCGTCCAGATTTGAACCCGGTACCTCTGGTTAAAAGAACCGAGTCGTTACCGGTTGAGCCACCGACGCTTTTTACTTTAGGTTTAGGGTTAATAATATAATCACACAAAGTTTGACGCTTGTATGCATGTATTGGGTACCTTTTAAGGGTTGCGAATTCAACAAGGAACTCTTATAGTTGCGCCATGTCTGTCTGTCCGCGGCTTAGCTTAGAGAGTATTAATACTAGAAGACTGTCATTTGGCATGGATATACATATTAATCACGCCGCCAAAGTTGTACAATAAAATCTTTTTTTTTTACATGTAAAAGAGGGATTTTTTTTTTGCTAACATACCCATATTGTGTGGGGTATCGTTGAATAGGTCTTTTAAAACAACTGAGGGTTGCTAAAACCATTTTTGGAGTTTACTTCTTGAGAATCGATTTTCATACATAAGCCCGGGATATGAAAATTTATGGGGAGTAAAATCAGACGTCATGCATCAGTTGTATAGTATAGTTATTATTTTGTGCGCAACTTATTTGGGTGTATGGATGTATGTTTACTTGTTTAACACGTCTTGCAGCCTAACGGCTTGATGGATTTTGGAGTGTGAGGTGTCGTTAGATATATTTTGTCTTGTCACAATAGGCATTTTGACTATGTTTTAAATATGTAACAATTTGTTGTCATCCTAATAAAAGGTAATGTAAAAAGCATATTTTATTAATGTTATAAAAAAAATAAGGTCATTTTCTGTATAAAAACATAAAAGAATTTTTTTTTTTGTGGTTTGTTCACGTGTTTGAAAACGCTCTGTGATTGGTCGCAACTCTGATGACGTCACACAGAAGTAAACATTAGTTTCAGTGCGTGCTTTCACTATTACAGCAGTTTGTTGTTTACTTATGTGTGACGTCATCTGTCAGAGCAACCAGGCGCCATAGCGAAAAGTGCGTTTTGGCGCGTAATTTTTAAATTCAAACTTTAACATTGATATACTCCGTATATACGACAGATCTTCAGGAAATATTAAAATGGTTTACATTTTATGAAATAACAAATAATACAAAACTATTTTCCAGTAGTAGTCAAATAGCCTATTGAAAAAAGAGGCCGCCATTTTGAACTTTTTAGTTACTGGACCGCTTGCTTCCAAAATTGATATCTGAGGTTCCTTATCACGAAACCGTTACCAGAATTGAAAAAACAAGT
Organism: Coleophora flavipennella; assembly: GCA_947284805.1. Classification (NCBI taxonomy): domain Eukaryota; kingdom Metazoa; phylum Arthropoda; class Insecta; order Lepidoptera; family Coleophoridae; genus Coleophora; species Coleophora flavipennella. The sequence continues at coordinate 1,815,672 of OX369279.1, read as the reverse complement.
GGCCGCCATTTTAAACTTTATAGTTACTGGACGGAATGCTTTCAAAATCTATATCTGAGGTTCGCTGAAGTCCCTTATCACGAATCCGTTGTCAGAATTGAAAAAAAGTGGCCGCCATTTTGAACTTTTTAGTTACTGGACCGAACGTTTTAAAAAAACGATATCTGAGGGTCCCTGAAATAACGAATCAGTCGTCAGAATTGAAAAAACTACTGGACAGATTTGGGTGAAATTTGGGTTAGGGATATGCTATTTTTATATCTCCAGCCATTTTTTTTAATTTCCCTTATCTTGATTTTTTAGGGTTGCCACCATAGTATTTTTTTTTACTAAAATGGCTAACCATTTTTGATGAAACTCGGTACGTTATCACATCTTTACATGGCCTACAGCACGCAGTAGTTTGTTATTCCAAGAAAAATTGGAATTCGGTACCTCCCATATAAATCTAATACAAAAACAATTTTAAAGTTTACTGTCTATTCTGTACTATTCTCTATATATATATATATATATTTGTTATTGTACAATAAAGCATAATTTATTGATTAAAACTGCACTGGGTACTTAATTATCTCAGGAAAAATCGGAGTAAAGGCCCTCCCATACGAACCGAAATTATTTAGAAATATTTCATAAAATCTGATATACCTTACCCTATTGCTAATAAGTATGTGTAATTATAGTTGATTTGTGTAAGCTCGACTATGACAGATGGCTTCGCGAGAAAGTATGCACAGTGTGGCTGTACAATTTATTACAGTATAACATCAGCCTTATCATCATATTGTGTCCACTGCTGGACAAATGCCACCCCCAAAGATTTCCACAACGACCGGTCCTGCGCTGCCTGCATCCAGCATCTTCCCGCGAACTTCACTAGGTCGTCGACCACCGAGTAAGAGGCCTGCCAACGCTACATCTACCGGTGCACGGTTGCCACTCGACAACTTTACTACTTTAATGGCTGTCTTTTCTACAATATTCTACACTTTAGTTTAGCAATTCTGAGAGCGTTGTCGGTTACTTTGGTTCTCCTATGGATTTCTGAATCGATCTCGTAGGAAAACTCTGAGCATAGCGCGCTCCATCGCCCTTTGGGTGAACTTGAGCCTTAGCATGTCTCAGGTTCCGTATGTCATCACCGGCAACACACACTGGTCAAAGACCTCAGTCTTGAGACATTACTACGGTATTGGGGCGTAAAGACATTGCCAAGTTTCCCAAACGCTGCCCATCAGAGTTGGTCGAAATAGAAAAAAAATAGTTTATTAGTAAATCCGCCATAACAAGTAACAACACAATGCGCCGGCTACTTGTTACGGTTCAAAAGATGGAGCCTTTTTAAGGTCGGACGGACAGACAAGGCTTAGTGTTCCATTGGCACACTTTGGGCATGGAGCAGTAACAAAAAGACTTCAAGTACCAAGTAACTAGTATCTTATCTGTAAGTATTCTGGTTTGTATACTGTATTTTCTATATTTGGACAAACTGTATGACTTGTGTATGTTTTACAAGAAAACTGACACATACTAAACTGAAATAGGTACCTGAAAACGGTTTCGGCTCATAAGATTCGTTTCTCAAGTCATCCAAATCCACTAACATCTGTTTCCCAAAATATACAATCCTCTAATATCCGTTTCTGAAATAATCCAATATCCATATCATCCGTTTCCCAAAATATTCAAATCCCTCTGGACGACCTCACCATTTTCTTAAACTTGTCACTTTCCTAACTCGTCACCTTTTTAACTGGTGTCGTTTTCACACTTGATAGTTTCCCAACTTGTCACCTTTTTCTGCTACTCCTGGGGGAAGCCTAGCTTCGCGAGGCTCTTTGACTGTATAATCAATCAAACCTGACCAAACCTAATTCTCGCTTTGCTCGCTCATTTACAAAAAACTGTAAATATTTATTTTAAAATTATAAAAAGGAGATTTGAGATTTTCATAAGAAGCCTATTCTTTGATATGATATGACACAATATACTGGTATTTTAAAAATCTAATTTATCCCCCAAAAGTGGCTCCATGTTTAAAATTAATTCACATGTCCATCTTTGGGTCACCGACTTACATATGTGTACCAAATTTTATTCAATCGGTCCAGTAGTTTCCGAGCAATTTGCCTGTGACAGACGGGCGGACAGGCAGACGCACGAGTGATTCTATAAAGGTTCCGTTTTTACCTTTTCGAGGAACGGAACACTAAAAAGCCTTCTCTAAATTACCTACATTTAATTAATTTTGCCAATCCGATTGCGAATTTATAGGTTTCTTGGGTAGTTGTTATTTCCATAAGAAGCCTCCGTTTGTTTTTTCAGGTAAGTATTTTAGATAACAAGGACCCCATGTCTGTATGTTGAAAATCTAGATCTGTCAGCACTTAATCTCATTGACAACGCTCAAAATTTTAAAAACAGACTTTAATCTCAATAAATTAGTACAATTTTGCTATTTTTTGTTAATTATATAAAAAAGTACGATTATGATAAAAAATGTATATGGGACCAAAACCAGGAATACCTATCGAATAAAAAAGTATCATAAAAATCAGTTCACAATATTGGTGAAGATATCGCGTAACAAAAACACACAAAAAAATACAATTGAGTGTTTCCTCTTCTTTCCTTTCTTGAACCTCTTCCTTTTTGAAAATGGAGCAAATAGTTGAATGAAAGTTAATGTTGACTATTATTACCAAATTTGTATCATAGCAACAAATAGGTTTTGAAATGCATCCATCGATATTGCATAAAAACTTGAAAAAAAAAGAGTTTCATTTTTAGGGTTCCTCCACATTTTAGCACCTTATACTTGGTAGCAAACGTGCTTTTCTTCGAGCGATCCGTCAAACTGCGCGACAGAAATTTCCAAGGCAATATGTCAGGCGATGGAATATTACATTCCATTTTCTGACATTCATCTTGAGAGTAAAGCTGGCCTGTAGTTAATGCTGAGGCTTGGGCTGATGCTCGGAATCGTTAAGCTCTGGAGACGCGAGACAAGAAGAAAGCATTCTACAAAGCTGCCAAGTCACAAGTCCTACAAAAAGACGCTGCGCAGGGCACGTTTCGACCACGTTAGCCGAATAGTATTAAAACTTGCATCATACCTTTCTGGGAGTGAAGCGTTCTAGTGCCTAGCTAAATAGCTAAATTTTGCCGCTCGCCCTTGCCTCCACTGCTGAAACCTGACGGAACACTGGCTCACACAGTGGAACTGACGGTATACCAGCTGTAGTGCTAAAGACCTGCGCTACTAAGTTGTGTCCTGTTCTGACACGCCTGCACCACCTCTCTCTCTTAGAACAGGTATAGTCCTAGAGTCCTGGAAGCTGGGCAACGTGTAGCCTGTGCCGAAAAAAAGGTAGTTGTGCCGATACCGCAAATTATCGACCCATAGCAATCACCTCCGTAATCTGTGGAGCGTGTATTGAACACCCGCATTCTGGAATGCCTAGAATACAATTACCTCCTTAAATGATCGACAATACGGATTTCGCATTGTATTTCATATTCCTGTTTTGTCCCCCCAAGTCTGTGGTTCTTTTTGGGTTAGAAAAATCGCTGTCATTTTTATTCATGATCCTTTAAAATTGTTCCGTACCTCAAAAAAAAAACGGAACCATTATAGGATCACTCGCGTGTCTCTCCGTCCGTCCATCTGTCACAGCCAATTTTCTCCGAAACTACTAGATCGAGTTGAAATTTGGTACACATAAATGTAGGTCGACGACGCGTAACTGACGATTTTTATACATAATTTAATTAAATTTTAGCCACTTTTGTGGGGTAAATTCGAATATTTATAAAGAGGCTTATTGTGAGAAACTCAAATGTATTTTTTAAATATATTTGAGAGAATAGTTTTGAAGTCTTTTACGAAAATAGGCGAAAATTTACCATTCTCCCCCCTCATCTCCGAAACTACTGAGCCTAAAATTTATCATTCTTCCCCCCTCATCTCCAAAACTACTGAGCTTAAAATTTACCATTTTCCCCCCTCATCTCCGAAACTACTGAGCCTAAAATTTACCATTCTCCCCCCTCATCTCCGAAACTACTGAGCCTAAAATTTTGAAAAAAATACAGAAAATAGTTCTCTACCTGTAGATTACAAGAAAACCTACAAGTCTATGGAATTTGAAGTAACTTATGAAATTTCTTAATCAACGTACGGAACCCTTTCCACGCGATATTAACTAGCACTTGTCCGGTTTTTTTTAAATATATTACCACACACTTTAAATAGTAAAAAAAAGTCCTAATGTCTATTACAAATCCATACTTACATCATCATATCAGCTGAATGAGACCATATTCCTCTAGAGCACCGGCATTTTTAGACGAAGGAACAAAGAAGGTATTGTGTGATTGATTGTCTTACACTAGTAGTCTAAAGCACATACAAATGTGTGTGTCTGTGCGTCCGTCCGGTGTTCTTGTTCCCAAATTTCCCTATTTGGGTAAGGGCAGTATTACTTTTATATCTCCAGCAGTTTCTTTTAAATATTCCCAAATCTTGACTTTTAGGGTTGCCACCATAGTAAAATATCACATGCTTTTTTTTTACTAAAAATGGCTCTTAACGACTTTGATGAAATTCGGTATGTTAAACTTTAAATGGCCTACGGCATGCGATAGTTCGTTATTCCAAGAAAAATCATAAGAGGGTACCTCCCATACAAATCCAGATGGTTTCGTAACAATTTTGATGAAACTGGGTATGTTACTGTAACTTTCCATGGCCCACAGAACGCGGCAGTTAGTTACTCTAAGAAAACCCGAATAAGATACCTCCCTTACAAATCCAGGTTGTTACTTTTTTTTTAATGGCTAACGATTTTAATGAAACTTTGTGAATAAGTAGGACTTGATTAGGCCTATTGCACTGCACTGGGTAGTTATTAAGCTATTGTATAGCTTTTATCGCGGGCTTTGAGGGGACTGAATCAAGAAATTTCGTAACGAAAATAAAACCTAATACCCTAAAAAAAAATATATATTTAGTTCTAAAAAACTTACAGTGCCATCTATCTATCCATCATGATGATGATGATGATGATTATTATTATTATTAATTTTCTTAGTGTTAATTTATTACATAAACATCCCGCATCCCAAGGACTATTGGTACTGGTAAATACTGCATAAATAAAAATAAATCAGATCTTTTTTTTATTCTAGGAAAAGACTTTTCTTTTGGTCAATTTTGTATCCCTCATTGATTGGCGTTGATAAAATACTGACTTTATTTTCTGGAAAAACTGACTTTCACTGACCAATGTCAAAAAAACCGACTTTTACTGACTACTAACCAGTTTCCATCCCTAAAAAATTTCAAATATTTTTTCTTATAACTTAGTTTAATTTTTTTTATATATAAACAGGCTTAAAGATACCTATCGTTTGATACCAAAACTGTTGAAATCCGTGGGTACAGCCGTTTAATGTGTAGATTTATTTAAAGGTTTTTTTCAAAGAAGTAGCATCATATGTGTTCCTAAGGGATAAAACTATCGCTGCTGCGGGTGAGATAACTAATTTGGTCTCCACTATCACTGTGCAAAGCGGCTTGCTTTCTTCACAAAACTCAGCTTGTGGACAAAATGTCTCCATAACTCCTACAGCTAGCTATATGGAGACTCGAGCTTCCTGGCGTAGCGAGCCTTAAAATAGGCTGAATTTTATTAAAAAACAACTTTATTTTGTTTAACAATGCCAATTATATGCCCTAGGTTCTATTTCTAATACTTTTTCGCATTTACTGAAATAGCAGTTTAGCTGGTAAATTTCTAAGTGGTTATTTTCGTCAACGAATAATTAATCGAAAAACATATATCTGAAAACCCGAACCCTAGTTTAGAAAAACTTATTCACGGTACCCCAAACGATAGGGTACGTGAATAAAGAAAAATGTTTACAGATTTTTCTCCATAGATATGTTTATATAGGTGTTATAGTTTTGTTGACTACTTATTTCAAATTTCAGCTTGACTGTGACAAACTCGCGGACAGACATGGCGAAACTATAAGGGTTCCTAGATTGGTTTCTTCCACGTCGAAACTCCAGGGATTGAAAGTTGTAATTATCATGGGCTTACCAATTGTGAATAAAAAAAACAAGTCAGGTAGGCGTGGATAGAAGCCGTGTTTCGACTCCGGAACCCTAAATGGAATGTACCTCATCCATAGTACACTCGAAAACTTGAAACAGTGGTTTGTTCAAGTCTACCTTCAAAGTTTGCTCCATTATACGAAGTTTCATGGATGAATGAAAGTGAAACTTTTGCTTCAATGATGGTACAGATCTACAGAATGAAAAAAACCAGCTAGCAATTTCATTAATACAGGAAGAGATTTAAACTTTGGGCGCTTAATTATTATTTTATTAATTACAACATTATTATTAACTAACTAATTAACATTAAGGTAGTACTGTTTTATTCTGATATTGAACTGAAGATAAAAAAATGAAGATACAAAAAATTGTTGTTTAAAATTCTGGATATGTTGGTAATGGCTCACTTGATTCAGTGGTGTATTTTCAAAACCTTTTTGGTTAGTGTACGGGGTATTTGTTAATGGATGATGGGCTCCTTCTGCACATTTACACTGTGTTTAGGTCATGCTGTTATGGTTGGCTAGTTCATTTTTAAGCAATGCATTTATTTACCTACTGTATTGCAAATGATAATGACCAGTATTAGCCAGTCTTTTAAATGTTTAAAGCTAGTACATAATTAGTTTTATCCATCGTGTTTATTTCAAGATGTTGAGACATGTGATGACAGGGTTGGGTGGATCATAATCTTTTAAATTACCACGAATATTATTTTCAATTGGAAGTTATTTCTTGCAACATGATTCACTTTCCTGTTGGATTTCTTATTATTTAAACATGATCCCCTACAGTGAGACCACTTAGTAAGTTAAAGAGGTCTAAAAAGGTGTTAAACTATGATTTCCTTGTTTATGAATTACACAATATTGAACAGCGTAATTAAGTGCATTAAATATGGACTCTTGTCCACTTCATTGCCCCACCTACTGAAACGTCAAAACACCAAACTCGCTTTGTTTTACTTGAATCACAAAATTAGACACAATATAAATATAAGTTAGTAAATGACAATAGATGATACACACACTTTGGTATTGGAAACGGTTTCAGAATAAATGATCATCAGTCAACTACCATATTGAAAGAGAAGGAGGGAAAACAGTGAAAAATAAAAAGTAACTGGGTCTAGCTAGATGAATTTTATTCCCCATGTGAACTGTGAATAGTCGAAAACGAACAATAATAAATCCACTAAAGGGGATCATGGTAAGGGGAATAACTACTCGAAGTATGAAGTATTCATCATCTTTTTTTATCCACAATTAGTGCGCCCTTGGCATCATCTCACCCGATGATAAGTGATGGTGATGCCGAAGATGGCAGCGGGCTTACCAACTCCCCAACACAATGGGGAACTGACTATCATATCTTCATGGAACATATTAATGTTTAAAAGATTGATGTTTAGCAGCGAGACTTAGGATAAGATAGAATAAAAATCTTTTATCTAGTGAATAATAAACAGATTAACAAACATTATACATAGACATTCCATCACCAAAAAAGCTCCACTTGGAAAACATGATACAACATATAGAATTGCAATGCTGATTTTCAGTGAAGCCTTCAGTGTGTTACGATTGGGAGTCTCAGGATGATCAGTAGTGCGTTAAAATGGTGGTAGCTAGCCATGCAGGCTTAGAAAATTTCCTACAACCAACCAAACTGAGTCTTACAAAGTTAGACCCCCCGGGATTCTTAGCTGGAAGACATCAGCTGTTGAACATAGGCAACTCTAATAGACCTCCACCTCAGCATGTGTGTCAAGCTGCTATCAAGTCAAGTCAATATTATTATAATTGGGAAACATACATAGAAAAACAGATTCTGAAGAATTCCTAACCTCCTCCTTCTTAGAAGTCTGTTCAAAATAAGTCAACTACTGCAGGTTTGGATATTGAGGCCAGACAGCATTACTAATTGACTACAAAATGGTAGTAAGGAATAGGTTAAGTATTGCTAGTTGTGATAATTTTAGGCATTTCTTTTTTCTGAACAACTTTAAAAAAATAACCTATGAACAATACGCAAAACAAAATTGATGGATTGTTGTGGTTCTATACAAACTTGGGAGGATGACGTACCTGTGGTGGGGGTGAGACAGCACGCTGCACTACAGGCGGGTGCGCAGGGTGTGCGGGATGCGCGGGCTGCGCGGGCGGTGGAGGGCGCGACGGCGGCCGCGACGGCTTGTTGTCAGACAGACCCTTGATCTGCAACGACTCTGCTGCCTTCAGCAGGGCAGCCAGTTGGTCCTGTGATATGTTCACCTCCCCGCGGTACATATAGTCCATCATAGCCCTCAACTCTGCGTACTTTACGTCTTTCAATATTATTATCGGGTGCTTGTCATACTGTTGTGATAGTACAGTCTGGAACAAAATAGTTTTAAGGTATACTCTATCCAGACTTGTGTGTGACAGGTGTGGAACATGGCCTAACTTTCTAAAGATATGGGAAAAGTCTCACATCTCAGCAGTGATGTGATGACATTTACACAAGGAAGAAGAAAGGAAAACTTTGGTATTTTAAGTCAGTAGGTAATGCTACAGACTAGCAATTAAAGGTAAAGTCGATTAACACAGATAGTATGTCCTTAAAATAAAATGCAAGAATCTACTGTATAAACAATTCACAGATTCCAGATACAGAATCAAGTGGCCAGGATTTTCTGATGTCGAGGAGGCGTTCTTTGACACGCGGCGGCACGCGCTGTGTCGGTATTTACAAAGGGCGAGTGACAAAACCTGAGTGAATTGACTTTACCTACACATACAATGTCACTTTCCATCAGGTGAGATGCAGTCACACTCTCAAATTAAACAAAACTGGCCAGTGGGAGTGGACTCCCGCACTGAGGGTTCTATATCAAAACATCTTTGGGTGTACAAACCCTGCAAATACAGGATGTAACAAAATTGGTGTAGGTCCCATTAACTAGGGCTTCTACTCATCATACTGAACAGCTTTTGTTCTATGACTGCTAAAATCGCAAAAAAATTAACTTCATACAAATCGAACAGCTGATCAACAACTGCATTTTTGTATGGAAGGTCAAATTTTTTGTGAGAATTAACTAAGGTTCTTTAGGGAAAGTTGTATGATGACTAGAACCCCCCGTTAACGGGTCCTACATAATTTTGTTACACCTGTAGAAAAAGGAACTAATTTACATATTTTCTATCTATAGAGCCACAGGACTTCTGCTTTTATAGTTTGTCAGTGACTGGTTTCAAGCACCATCTTCAGGCAGACTAAATTAGTCTATTAAATTAGTTAATTAGTCTGCCTGAAGATGGCGATCACTGACAATTATAAAATGACAGTTTTATTTGTTTTAAGTAGAATTAGTCTAGATATATACCAATATGTGTGACATAATGTTCCACCAAGAACTTACAACCAACAAATATTTGTAGTAATATTGATAATTTTAATTTTGAAATTTTCGTAAGTACATAATTAATACTGAAGAAGTTTTATTTTGTTTTGTTTTTAATTTTGAATACCTACTCAAAATTATCTGTAATGAATGACACTGATTGTTTTTAAAATAATAAAAATTGTAACTAAAGTAAAACTATTTACTTTTTCATTTGCTTCTTTATATTTAGCCAAAGAGCTGCGGCGATACGGTGAAGTTTAGCCAGCTAAAGAGAGAAGAAAGTAACATTAATCTCTCCTCAAAGATAAACCTAAGTTTAGCCAGCTATCTTATAAGTTCACACCCACCTTTAGCCATAACATATTGATATAAAAGGGAACTAATTGCTCTAAACATATATCAATCAACTATAGATTTCACTAGTTTCTAAGCAAACTGCAAATGTTATGTGTTATCACAAAAAAAATATAAACTACAAATTTATAATTTTCGGATTTTTGCTTCACTTGCACTGTTAAACCTTGCTTCTTGACAATTTTCATGATTCTAGTTCAATGGGAAGTACAGATTTTGATTTACTTGTGAATATCAAAATATGTGACATAGATGACCCTAAAATGGCCATACCTTTTTATTGCTTTGACTTAAAAGCTTAATTTTTTTATAGCTCCCGGGAGGCATAGACCTCAGTATTTGAATTAATTTCAACTTTATACTTCCTGAGAAAAAGGGTCTTGACAGACAGACAGACAATGTTAAGTTTCATGATCTTTATCTTACCCACTTTCTACTGATTTTTTTTTTATTATTGCATGTGATTTGTCATCATTCTACTAGCTTGGAAAAAAAAATTGGGTGTCGTAACACCCGGTAGGCGTATCTGATGCTGTTATTTGAAAAAAAAAATGGTTGTGTAAAATTAAGTTTTTTTTTTACATTTGGCGGCTTTGATTCCCAGTTCAGACAGGTGAGTATATAAAAATCCTTGAATGCAGTTGTTTTTAAATCAAAATGAAGTCTTCTTTCAGTAAAATTTCCTATATTTATGATACAGTACAATATTTATGATACTTTCCTTCCATGTAGCATAGTTGTGTACATAAAACATTTTAGTAACAAAATCTTATGTAGGTATATGCATTGCAAATTTAGTCCTATCCTAAGTAAATTGGACTTTTAATATTATGGACCAAGCACATATAATTAGAAGTTGATTTGTCAATTTTGAAAATTTGTCATTTTGCATTTACCTAAGTTGTTTATTTTTGTGATGAGTCCCCAGTTATAATAGGGTAAATTGACCCCTTAGCCGGCCATCACCCGTTTCCGGCCTCTTCACGCTTTAGTTTGAATAATAGATAAAGTTCACAAAAAATCTTTGAAAATTTCGCTCCATTCGACCCGGACGAACTTCACATATAACAATTCTCAAGCTTATCCTTGAAATTCGAGTAATATTATGCTCTCAGTCGCCCTTTGTAAATGAGCAGTGCGGACGCGTCTAAATATAAGAGAAAAAATAACGAGTGCTTTGGAGTTCAGCGGTAAGTTTTGAAGTGTTGCATTGCTTTGTGGGTGGTCAATTTCGATTGTGGTTTCGATGACTTGTTTGTTTTCAGTTTTCAAGAGCCAAAACTAATCCAAATCTTATAATTTACGATAATATATGTGGCCGGCTGACCGGTAGTGAATTTTGTTCAAAATCCTGTTTACGGCCAGGCAGCCGAGAACCGGTTTTGTATATGACTATATTATTTGTCTTTTTTACGGGAATCTTAGGTTTATGAACATAAATTCCATTATATTTTTATAAATTTAGGTTTTTGCGAATTAAGAACTAGATTCCGGCCACCCATTTCCTTTATATTTTCAAAGATATGACCCTCTAAATATGCTACGATTTTGGTGGCCGCCTTCTAGGTTTACCGATAACCCGTTCTCGGCTTACCAATATTTTAGTGGCCGCCTTCTAGGTTTACCGGTAAGGCGGTAACCCGTTCTCGGCTTACCAATATTTTAGTGGCCGCCTTCTAGGTTTACCGGTAACCCGTTCTCGGCTTTTTAACATTTAAATAAGAACAGCCTTATTTCTTGGACATTAAGACTAAAATTCCATCGAAGAACATAGTGGCCGACAACTGGTAAATAGGAGGCCGGGAACTAGACAAAGTGGCCGACAACCGGCGATTCTGCCTTATTTCTATTAATATATTTATTAATTAAAATCCAATAAATATACGAGACAAATAGTTACTTTAAAGAATATTACAATATATTAGGAATACACGTCTTTGAAAATGAAAAAAAATAGTAATTTATTTCATTGACAGAATCTTGCCTGAAGTCTACAACTGGCTTAATTGGCCGACAAGGGGTCAATTCACCCTATGAAGTTGTGATATAAGTATAAGGTTTAGAACAAAATTGTTTTATTGTTATAGTGGACAATTATTTACTGCTAATAGTGCTAATGATGGCCAGTTTGTAAATAAATAACATGTTTGATGTAAACTTCTGAGAATATTCATACCATTGACAATTAATCTATTGTTAGGCATGTAACTCATAAAGTAGGTATTTCATGTTATTGTGTTTTTTGTTTATTTTGGAACAATTTGAATTACTTTGTTTTCCTTTAAAGTTTCTACAGAGGAGCAAGAATTGAAATAGGAATTGAATGTTTAGTGGTTCGAAATTTGAATTTGAGCCACTTTAATTATTAAGTTAGATATAACAAATGCAAATTATTTGCCTAAGTATTCTATAAAAACATGTACTTAGAAAAGTGGTAGCGGCAACTTTCTGTTGCCAACTCATCTACACACCAATCTAATTGCTAACACATGAAAGCTAGAATGAACCAACTGGAATGTTTATTAGAGCAAAACTGTGCTGCCTTGTAACTTAACGCGATAGCAATTGACCTAGATTACGCGAGCGCGTCTAATGGTACTAACCTCGAAGTATGGGCTGCAGGCGGACAGGACCACTTTGTGCGCCTTCAGGGTCTGTCCTTCAGCTGCCAAGGTGCAGTCCACGTGAATTCCTTTCTCCAGGAGCGTATCAAACACAGACACCAGCGTGGACTGGTGGTTGTTCCACCGTAGGCAGAACTGCTGGTCGTCGTCCATGCTGCCGTCGGCCGTGCGTCGCGCCCCGGCCCTACAACAACGCACGTTCAGAACACAAATACCACGCAGTAACTAGGCCACCAGGAACACTGTAGGTATCACAACGTAAACACTCCCACATCACTGACCACTAGCTCCATCGAGTTATCTCATCTACTATACTCATACTACGGATGAGATCACGCCCCAAGTTAACTAAATTAACTTTACGGACCACATACGATTCGTCGTAGCGACGCGGCACAAAGAAAATGGCCGCTTTTCCAGCGCGACAAAAAATAAAATGGCGACGAAAATTCTAAGTTTCACTATTTTCGGGGTAAAGTTTTCTCAGTAAACATGATCGATCCAAGTTCACGGCGTGTTCGCGTCTCGCTGAACTTGGGAAAAGTTGAAGTCAACAAAGAAACTTCCGTGTAACTTTAGTTCGAAAGTTCACGAGTGGAAATTTTCAAGATGAAAACTCGTAGCGAGAGGAGAGGGCTTATCGTTTGTAATGCTTCGTTGTGGGATGATCTAAATCACCTACCTTGTTTAATTCATGTACTGTTTTTCAATAGACACTGATTTAATCCAATTTCTTGAATGTTAACAATTCCAAATTTATTTTTAACACCACTTAGCACACCCGCCAGCTTTCTTGAATGAAGAAAACACAAAACTCAAACTCAAACTATGCTATGTTGCAAGTTTAGAGAAAGGCACCTCTACAAAAACCAATCAAACGAAGTTGGATGGAAGCGACGCGACTCGCGAGTGCGAGCGAGCGAGTGACCCAAAATAAGCTCTAAAATGTTGCCATTATTAAAAAATAGAAAGCTTGACAATGAGATTTTACAAAATTATAGAATTATTAAAGGTTATATATTAGGTTTATTTAATCAAAACGGCATTACGTTGAACCTTTCTTCTGTTTTACAAGTTTTCTAACGTATATTTTTGCAGTTGAATAAAACATCAGTGAAACTATTTTGTTCATTCAAGTTTTCTATTGAGATGGCCTTGACTTGACCCAGTTAGTGACGAAAACACCTCGTGATTGCGAATATTTATTTTGTTATTCTTTTGTAGAGGACCCCTCAATAGCTAAATAATTGCAATTTATGTATTAATTTATTTGAGTTGAGAGTTGATTGAGAGAGATTTATAACTTTAGGTATGTTATTTTGGTTTTCTGCCGTGTTGCCAATGAAAATTTTGTGAAAGCCGTACACGTTCGGTAAAAAAGAATCAAATCAGCAATCACCACGTAAAAGTGCAACAGCGCCGCTGCCCTGCATAAAAAGCCGGTCATGTGCGAATCAGGCTCACGCACCGAGGGTTCCGTTCCGTACCACAACACAATGGTGTCGATTCGGTGTAACACGATTAAATAACAGGGATAAACTATATTTAAATATCCTGTCCTTGTATTTTCAATACAGAAAGAAGAAGAAAGAATGTGTAAATTTAGTTTAGACCTGTCAATTAAGTTAAATCGACACCGTCCAATATGTTGGTGTTGTTTATTGACATAAAATTAGTCAGATTAAAGAACAGAATAAACTGTGTAGTTAATAAAATGTTCTCCCATACATCAATCAAATTTCACAACGAACACGTAAGCTTGTAATGTCAAAAACATATTTTTTATGAGATAATTTATACATTTTTTGGTTTTTTTCCTTTACTTGTCCTATGAGACCTAGTTATTTTTGCCAAATTTAGTGAATCTAGGTCAACGGGAAATTTTCTATAGGTTTTAATTTACTTGCGAGTGTTAAAATTTGTGGCACAAATGGCCGTATTTTTTATCGCGTTGACCTAGGAGCTTGATTTTTTTTACAGGTCCAAGGGCCCACAGACCTAAAGTATTAGATAATAATTTAAACTCGAGTGATATAATATTCACACATTCCTGAGAAAAGGGGTCTTGACAGACAGAATACAAACGGGCAATGCAATGCTTGTGCATCGGTGGCTCTTTATTATCACGGATTTGGGTAAGGAAACCTAAAGAAAGTGACCTAAAAACATTTCAATATCAAATCCATCAATGAGGCAGATAGTAATAATGGTTTTTTTAGGGGTTATTACTTAAGTGAAAAATCACTTATTATTTTTTTAACAAATATGGCTCTAACGGTTTTGATGAAACTCGGTTCGGTACTATAACTTTACATAACCTACAGCGGTAGTTCATTATTTCAAGAAAAATAGGAATAAGGTTCCTCCCATACGAAGTCATGATATTTGTAATAACCTGGTTGTCTAATACTGTTTCTCAAAGATGACTCTATCGATTTTCATGAAACTTTGTGGATCAACGAATTCAATTTGGCCTACTGCACTGGAAAGTTATTTTTTTAGGAATGATTCGAGTAAGGTCACAGATTACTAAATAGTTACTTGTAAGGTTACCTCCCTTACATATTTAAATTAAATTATTTGTAAATTCGTAAGTGTGATTATAGCTAATTTTATTATTTGCTACTAAGAAAGTGTAATGTTTATTGTTGATTTGTGTTTGTGTATGCCCGACTACGACAGAAGACGGTAAAGGCTTCGTGAGAAAGTACGCACAGCGTGACAGTACAATTTATTTGTTGTTTAACTTTAGGGTTTGCTCTTCAAACACACCAAGTTTGAAGCTTGTGTATGTTACCGTTTTTACGATAGGGCTAAAACAAAAAAGAGACCTTTTAAAATACGTTTCTTGTACGGGTTCTTTTTTTCTATTTGTTTTTTTTTATTTGTTAGGAATATTACTGTAATAATACCATACTCTGTTAAAATTTCAAACGGCTACCTATATACGGTTTAAAAGATACAGATTTTTCATGGTCAGACAGACAGGCAGACAGTCAAACACACTGATGGATGGCTTAGGCTTAAGGTGACGCGTTGATTAGAACTGCTGTCTCTGTTTTTTTTTACGATTAAGGAGTAAAGAAAACAACCCCACTTTTTAATGTTTTTTCGTTTCAATTAAAAACTACAATTTTAAAAAATACAACTGGCATATTGAAGTGTGTGCTTAGACTAATTAACTAAGAAAATTAAGGATATTTAGATATTTAGGAATAAGTTATCAACATTTCTGTTTTTTTAAATGCCGTCTTTTGCCATTCTTTTGCAATTTTCTCTTTCTAAGGTCTGCTGGAAGAAATTTCTCATAGAAATAAGCTGTACCTTTTGTATGTTCTTTTTTAGTTTAATGTTTGTTTGTCCCTATTTCTGTGTACGATAAATTATAAATAAATAATAAATATGTGGTTTAAATCGGTCTGATTTGCCTGTAGAATTCAAGTCTCCGTTTTAAAAGAGGTTTCTTTGCTATATTTTTTTCTGTTATAAAAGTTAACGAAAATGAATTCATTGAAACGAAGAATCAGGTTATGAAATATCACTTCCATATGTTTTGTAATTGCTGAGAAAATACGAGATCCCTGCGACCAATGTTTCCAATGCGTCGCCTTAATCAAAAGGTCCCGTTAAATATGGGTTCAGAACCCTGAGAAAACGGGCAAGTGTGGATCGAACTCGCACACCAAGGGTACAGCAATGATAAACAATATATTTATTTTCAACCGACTTAAAATAAGGAGGATGTGCTCAATTCGATTGCATGTTTTTTTATGTATTTTACTTGATTTCCTCGCCTTTTGTGAACCGATTTTAATGATTTCGATTAATTATCAGATTATGCCTCCAAGGTGGTCACATAGAAATTTTATCAAAATCATTTGAGTACTTGTTTAGGAAATTACCAAAAAAAATATGTAGCAAATAAATTGTGCTTAACTGTAGCGATTAAATTCGTTTTTAACTTGTTTAGCGTGGTCAATTATTATCAAAAGACGTCAAGGAGAGCGACAGAAAAATGTTTCTTCTATTATTCAGTTTAGATTCCTTAACGCACGTACGTCTCACACTTGGCCAGTTTTTAGTAATTGTCGTATTTTGTTTTTTTATTTGTAAAATTTTTTAAATCTATAATTGATAAGTAAGTCCTTGGCATCATCCTACCTGATGGTAAGAGACGATGGTACCTAAGACGCAAGTGGGCTTGACACATAAAACAATACATATTTTTTTCATTTCATTTAATTTATTTAAAATAAAATGCGCCGTAGTGGTACATAATATAACTTGTGTCAACTGAATACTTATCTACTATGACTCAAAAAATAGATTTGAAGGTTTGCCAGACGGATGGTTGGTGTAGGCTTAGTAATAGTATCCCGTTGGCACCCTTTGGGTACGAAACCCTAAATAAGTGGTCTTTAATTGGTCAAATCTTGCTGCTTTAAAATATTATTTTGTAAATCAAATTAAATTGTTTGACCGTGCGTGGTTCTTAAGTCTGTTTTTGTTATAAATATTTTTTGTTTATTTTGTATGAATTAATATCATCATCATCATCATATCAGCCGAAGGAAGTCCACTGCTGGACATAGGCCTCCCCCAAGGATCTCCACGACGACCGGTTCTGCGCTGCCCGCATCCAGCGGCTTCCCGCGACCTTCACCAGGTCATCGGTCCACCGAGTGGGAGGCCTGCCTACACTACGCTTTCCGGTGCGTGGTCGCCACTCGAGAACTTTACTGCCCCAACGGCCATCTGTTCTACGAGCAATGTGCCCCGCCCACTGCCACTTAAGTTTAGCAATTCTGAGAGCTATGTCGGTTACTTTGGTTCTCTTACGGATCTCCTCGTTTCTGATTCGATCACGCAGAGAAACTCCGAGCATAGCACGCTCCATTGCCCTTTGAGTGACCTTGAGCCTTCTTATGAGGCCCATAGTAAGCGACCATGTCTCAGTTCCGTACGTCATCACTGGCAACACACATTGGTCGAAGACCTTGGTCTTAAGACACTGCGGTATCTGGGACGTAAAGATATTGCGAAGCTTCCCAAACGCTGCCCAGCCGAGTTGGATTCGACGATTGATCTCTTTCTCGAAGTTGGACCTACCTAACTGGACTGTTTGTCCCAGGTATACATATTCGGTAACAACTTCGAGTGTAGAGCCTCCAACCTTCAGAGGAGTAGGTATGACACGGACGTTTGACATAATTTTCGTCTTGTCCATGTTCATTCTAAGACCCACTTGTTGAGAGGCTCTACTGAGGCCATCGAGCATTGTGCCTAAGTCGTCCATAGTCTCAGCCATGACCACGATATCGTCAGCGAATCGAAGGTGGGTGATGTACTCGCCGTTGATATTGATGCCGAGTCCACCCCAGTCCAAAAGCTTAAAAACATCTTCCAGGGCGGCGGTGAACAGTTTCGGAGATATAACGTCTCCCTGTCTCACCCCTCGCTGCAGCTGGATAGGTTCCGAGTTTTGATCCTGAAGGCGAACCGACATGGTGGCGTTTTCATACAAACACTTCAGCACTTCGATGTATCGATAGTCAATTTGGCACCTCTGGAGAGACTGTAACACAGCCCAGGTTTCGACCGAATCGAAGGCTTTCTCATAGTCCACGAACGCCAAGCACAGTGGCTGATTGTACTCTTCGGTCTTCTGTATAATCTGCCGCAGCGTATGTATGTGGTCTATGGTACTAAATCCTTTTCGGAAACCGGCTTGTTCGGGAGGCTGGAAGTCGTCAAACCTGCGCGCGAGACGATTCGTAATGACCCTCGAAAACAGTTTGTAGATATGGCTCAGAAGTGAGATGGGTCTGTAGTTCTTCAGCAGGGTATTGTCGCCCTTTTTGAAGAAAAGCACGACCACACTTCTGTGCCATGCCTTAGGCGTTTGTCCCTCAAGTATAACGGAATTAAATAATTTCTGAAGAGCTTTAAGTACCGGTGTTCCATTAATATTTATGAATTAATATAAAAGTAAATATATAACTTTATTCAACTAAAACATACATTTTTGTTGGTACCTGCCAACTTAAGAAATATACAAGGTATCGGGTTTCCTATGGATCAAACGAATATCATCGAGCTAAAGGACCCAAGAAGGTTGTATCTGTCTCATTTAAAAAAACGTGGTAGTGGAGGGGAAAGCGCGTCTTTCGCTGGGATATGTTTGCCGAGAAAATTACTACCGCAAAATTTGAAAAATATATAGAAATACCTACGCTCTAGTGGTTGCAGCCGTAAGTCTATTTATTAGAATTTATTTCTAAAAATTTAGTATTTATTTCATAAATTTGATAGCCGTAGAATACGGTAATTGCCGTGTCATTGGCAGCACTGCTGTGAGGTTGGGAGGTGTGTGCTGGCTGGGCTGGCGTTGGCAGTTGTGAAGTTTTTGTCTCAGTGCCATCTAGCTATTCATGTCTGTACTATCTAAGTTATCCAATCTTGTACAAATATCACAACTATCACAGAACACTACACCACATTATTACGTTATTGTAGAACACGGTAATTGCCGTAGCATTGGCAACACTGCTCTGAGGTTGGGTGGGACAAGGTTGGGAGGTGTGTGGTATCGGCTTGCGCTGGCACTGGCAGTTGTGAAGTTTTTGTCACAGCGCCATCTAGCTATTCATGTCTGTACCTACTATCTAAGTTATCCAACCTTGTACAAATTATCACAACCATCACAGAAAACTACATGACGGTATGGCTTAATTATACCTTACCTAACCTATCCCACTAGCATGGCAGTTCTTGGTTATAATTTTTATCGTTTGTTTAAGTATAAGGTACCTACTCTGTGATTCTTCGGCGTTCGCCGTAGCGCCGCCATCGTTAAAAATCATTAGGTACTCGCTGAGTGCTTAATTTAACTAAATTTTTTATCGATGGATTTGAAAAATAGGTACTTACTGCAATTAATTTAGAGACTATCAATTCTGTGAAATATAGTTAGCTGTTGTGGCTGTAGTTACAGATAGCATAAGTGCCAAAAACGGCCACTTTTAGATCTTTTATGCTACATAACTGTAACTACAGCAGCGAACTATGTTGCACACATATTAAAACGTCCTTGCTAGCACAGAGTGATAGTTTCTAAATAAACTACAGTACCCATTCTTCAAATTCATCGTTGAAAATTTTCGTTAAATTATTTACTCAGAGAGTAATTCACAGAGTATTATGAATAAACCGGGAGTAATTATTTCTTATTTGATGGCGGCGCTAGTTAGCTTAATAAACGAGTTCTAATTCTTGAAAAAAAAAACATACAAAAACACAGATTAATATCATAATAGTTACCGTTACCAAAAGTCATTAATTCCTATACATATTATTTACATAGCCCTCCTTAGCAATATAATTAATTGCAAAATGCAGTGACCCACAAAATATGTAGGTAGGGGGAGGTTGAAAGGGTACCGAATACAAAGAAATCGATTAGGTGTACCTATAAATACTTTATCATATCAGCACATATCAGTCTTGGACTAGTATCTCATCTGTGGTTGATCTAATAACGAAAGAACCCCGTACCAAAAGTATGGAAAATGTGGTTTCAGTTAAATTTTCTGAGATTTTGATATAATATAGATTTTAACGGCTACCACTGACTGTTGCCGAGTCCCTTTCAGAGTTACGACTGATTTTGTATCAGACAACAAATCATTAATTATATGCAATTACCAACTATTTATTTATACACTGTCACTATTACAATTAATAATTATTTATTAATTATAACTACTAATTATTAATTACTGTTACTATGACTATTGTTTATATTACTGTCACTGTGACAAGGTGCGAATCGGTCGGTACTAGAGTCGATTTCCTTGAGGGTACAAAATCAGTCGTAACTCTGAAAGGGACTCGGCAACAGTGGTAGCCCCCATGGACAATTTTGTTCGGGACGTTAAAATCTATATTATATCAAAATCTCAGAATATTTAACTGAAACCACATTTTCCATACTTTTGGTACGGGGTTCTTTGTAGGTGGTATCAAGCTCCCAGAATCGTCTTTTATTTTCAATAGAATCATTTTTATCCGATGCATTACCTACCATTCCCTCCAAATTTTTAGCGAATGGTTGTGAGCATATTTGGAAGGTGATTAAGTATACTGAGGGTAAATCTTCACACTTACGACAAATTGTATAGTAATATATAAGTCACTGAGGATTCTATATAAATAAAAATGAGATGCTATTCGTTGGTACGTGCATTATTTAGAATGTCTGGACCGATTTGGGTATTGGTTTTAGGGTTCCGTATTGCCAGTATAACAACAAATACTCAAAACTAGAAATCCTTGGGGGAGGCCTTTGTCCAGCAGTGGACACCTTTTGGCTGACATGATGATGATGATGATGATGATAGGGAGATAAAAACAATTAACTGAGTCTCATGGAACCAAAAGTAAAGTCCGTTGTAGCAAGAAGATTGCTTTACAGGATTTTTGAAAACTTATAAAAAGAAATGGAAAATTAAAAAACATTATAAAGAAACAAGCTGAAAAGTTTAACAAGAAGAAGTGAGAAAGCCATTAGATTATACACTGGAAAAGAAAGTTAACCACTCTTCTTCTAATCGTGTGGCACAATTAACCGCGCTATCCAAGGAATAGACGGCGGTTGCCTGGTGTTACACTCAGTATCACCCGCGGTCACGTGTAGGGCATTTAGTTAACCACTTAGTTATAGAGATTATAGAAGACAGAGTTAAAGAAATAAAAGAGGAGCTTACTCGCCTCCTTCTCACAGTCTTCGAACCTAACCAAATGAGTCGCTTCGCTCGCTCTCTCTCTAGTTTCAATTGTTCCATTTTTTAGTCGACGAAGCCCCTTCGGAGCTCCTACTTCTGTATTCGCTTCGCTCGTTTTATGAATGGCCTAAACATCAGCCAGCGAATGAACCGCCATAGTTGAATGCCGCCATTAAATGAACCGGCTAGGCAGTTAATTGAATGGCTAATTTAATCAATTGACTGCGACATATACAAGTACCAATCATCAACGATTGGTCCACCCACGGCCGGACCCCAGGCATACCACCTCGCCTGGAGGAGATATCTCCCTTTGTTCTCAAAGAGTAGGAACACACTGTTCCTACAAGTATAAAATCGGCCAACTGTATGTGCGCGAAAACCCTATCCTGTTGGATTTGGCAGCCATCTATCACTACGGGGTATTACAAGATACCTGACTTAATTTTTAGGGTTCGGTACCCAAAGAGGGTAAAAACGGGACCCCTATACTAAGACTACGCCGTCCGTCTGTCTGTCCATCTGTCACCAGGCTGTATTTCATGAACCTTGACAGCTAGACAGTTTAAATTTTCAGAGATGATGTATTTCTGTTTACAACAAATACAAAAAATTAGAAAAAGTGAAAAAATAAGGGGGTCTCCGTACAAAAAACGTGTTTTTTTTTGAAACGTGAAGAAACTAGCGCCATCTTGTATCATCATACTACCATCGTACGAAACCCTATGTGTGCGGTTCTGACTCGCACTAGGCCGTTTTTTAATTTACCTACCTACATTGAGTGTTTCGACCAACAAGAACAAGCTAGTTCAACGACTATGGTTTGATATCTCGCAAACGTTGTTGGAGCTAATATAATTGACCACGCTAAACATAAAAAAACCGACTAAATTCAAACAACCAAGTACAATTTTGCAACTTTTTTTGTTTATGTTAATTTACTAAAAAAAGTAGTGAACCAATTTTGATAAAACTTATATGGGACCACCTCAGGAGTATACTCTTTCAAATAAAAAAAATAATTTAAAAATCTGTTTACAATTTACGGAGAAATAGGTGGACATAGTTAAAAACGTGACGACTCTTGGATCAAAATTTTACTACCTAAGTACCTACCTACTTAATTAAAGGGCCAACACTTTTTGTTTTTTACTTTTAAAAGGTTTTTGTCGGGGGTATTTTAATTTTTGAAGTGAAAACCTCTTTAGGCGTTGGGCATTTTTTAAGATGAGAAAAAAAAACCATTGAACTCGCGACACCGTTTCGGACACCTTACCATGAACACTCGCAGGGTCAAAACTTTGTCAACTTGCTTATCGACAGAGCAGCCCGCCGCTGGTGACGGTACCGAAGGTATAGCACAGGCGTTAGTACTAATATATATACTTTGGCACAGGCTATAAATGTACTTAATAGTAGTACACCCTGCGATGCTGGCGTTGGCGGCAATGCTCAAACTCCTGATTTAAACTAGGCTCAAAGACAAAGAAGAAGCCAAGTTCTTTAAAATTAGTTCACCAAAATATTCAAGGCTTCCTCGGCAAAGAGTTAGAAATAGAACTTTTCTGGAAAAATACTGTGTAGATGTTTTTTGTGTAACAGAACACTCACTGGCTCAAAGATCATGAAATGCTTTTTAGTTTTGAAAATTATTGTTTAGCCAGTGCATTCAATCGAAAGTCCTTACAATGTGGTGGTTCAGTTATATTTACCAAAAATTCTCTTAAGATTAAAGAACGGAAGAACACTGTTGGCCTTTCGATTGAAAAAACTGTGGTTTTATCTTGTGTGGAGCTGGAGAATCACATCATTGTTTGCATGTATAGGCCCCCATATGACGATAACTTTGCTGGCTTCGAATCGGCAATGGAGGATGTATTAAATTTTGTTAGTAAATCGGTGATAGTATGCGGCGATTTCAATGTTGATTTGTTGGAAAAAAAGTCCTTGAGGACTAGAATTACTTGTCTCTTCAAGTCATTTGATTTAGATTATATATTTCTGGAACCCACAAGAATAACAAACACCTCTGCCACATGTATAGATACAATTTTGTAATTGCTGTTATTTAAATAAATAGGTTTTTAATTGTTTGAGGTCAGATCATAGGGGAATAATGGCTAGCTTTCCCGCATGTATTACTGTAGAACAAATAAAAATTGAAACGAGACCGGTCACTGTTAGTCGAACAGAAAAGTTTAAAAAAGTGCTAGATAAAAAACTGCCCATAGCAGACTTTGATAATGAAGTGCAAGCGAACAGTTTTTACAATGATTTTTCTACAGTACTGGATAGGGAAATCCAAAGTATTTTTAAGTCTAAATCCACAATTAGTAACATCAAATTTAAATTCAGTGAATGGGCTACTATAGGTATATAAAAAAGTCGCCAAACTTTGTTTGACCTTTATGACAAAAAAAACTAACACTTTTGATGAGACCTTTAGAAATTATGTTAAAAAATATTCAAAAATTTTTAAACAGGTTTGCCGAGTAGCAAAATCTTATAATCTAGCTAGAAAAATAAAATTGTCAGATAAAAAAATAAAAACTGTTGGAATATTATTAGCAAAGAAACAGGTAAAGTCGAACCTCGCGACAAAGAATATGTTTTGCAAACAGATCAAGGTAAAATTAGTTCGAATGCCGATGTAGCCAAAGAATTCGAAACTTTTTCACAAATATTCCACATAAGACTACTGAAGCCCTAAATTCATCACCTTTGTATGCTAAAGGATAATGTTAGTATTTGTGATCAAAAATTCTCCTTCAGAGTAATTGAACCATAAACTATAGTAAAAACTTTTAAAACTCTTAAAGTGAAAAGAACCGAAGACCTCTGGGGATTATCGGTAAGCTTGATCAGTAATGTAATCGATACGTTAGCGACATATTTAGCTTGTCTTTTTAATATTAGAATTGATAGTGGCGTCTTTCCAGATCTCATGAAGCTTAGTAAAGTGATACCTTTATATAAATCTGGTTCAAAAACTAATCCGGGCAACTACAGACCAGTTTCTGCGCTGTCACTTCCTATTAAAGTGTTTGAAAAGGTTATGCTTAACCAAATGCTACAATATTTTACAGAAAACAAACTACTGCATAACCAACAATTTGGTTTCACTAAAGGTCGATCAACAACCAATGCAGGAGTAGCACTTATTCGCAACATCTATGATGCCTTTGAGGAATCGCAGAATGCAATTGGAGTGTTTTGTGATTTATCTAAGGCATTTGATTGTGTTGAACACCAAACATTACTTGTGAAATTAAAGCATTATGGTGTAGAGGATGGGGCTCTCAGTCTTTTAAATTCGTATTTAGACAACAGAACACAAAAAGTACAAGTAAATGGCACGAACTCATCTGGAACTATAGTGAAAATGGGTGTGCCCCAGGGTTCCATATTTGGGCCTTTTCTTTTCCTTGTTTACGTAAACGATTTGCATTTTATGGTGCAACAACTGTTAAATATTGTGTTGTTTGCGGATGATACATCTATTATTTTTAAAGTGAATAGGAAAGAAAACGAAATTGACGAAGTAAACAACACTCTTTCAAAGATACTGAACTGGTTTACTGTGAACAACTTATTATTAAATGCTAAGAAAACAAAATGTATAAAATTATGTTTGCCTTATGTAAAAAAGGTCAATAATAGTGTAATGTTAGACAGTAATAAATTAGAATTTGTAAATACTACGGTTTTCCTTGGTATAACTTTGGATGTTTCACTTCAATGGGGACCACACATTGAAACTTTAGCGCGAAGGCTTAGTTCGGCTGCTTATGCCGTTCGGAAAATAAGACAGTTATCGGATGTAGGTACTGCGAGACTAGTGTATTTTAGTTACTTCCACAGTATAATGTCTTATGGCATCTAACTGTGTCCGGCTGATATAGAATTTATTTTTATCTTGCAGAAAAGAGCTATCCGCACAAGTCGTTAAAAAATAAATTCAAAGAAATCAATATTTTAACTGTTGCTAGTCAATTTGTATATGAAAATATTATGTACGTTCGTAAAAAATTACATTTATTTCCTAAAAACAGTGACAGGCATAATTTGAACTTAAGAAATGTGAATAAAATAGATATAGCCTTTTTGAGACTGAGTAAAGTTAAAAAGTCATTTGTGGGGCAGTGTATAAGATTCTACAATAAAATTCCAGAAAATGTAACTAGTATGTCAGAGAAAAAATTCAAGACTCATGTCAAAAAATGCTTGTGCTCTAGAGGATATTATATAATAATAGATTATGTAAATGACAAAGATATAATGTTGATTCTATAACAAATACCATTACCTGAGACTGTAATCTGTATCATGACATTATGTAACAGACAATAAGTATTTTTTTGTTTTTTTGACTATTTAAAAGTGTGTGTAAGCACCTATTTAAAATAAATTATTTTGATTGATTGATTGCTTGAACTTAGTCGTTCGCCAGGAACACTCGGAGGGTCAAAACTTATGAAACTGTTAAAAATTTTCACATCTGTCGGCACTCGGCACTCCTGGAATTGTTAGGTTATTTTTTAACATTTAACTACTCATGATACAAGCAAATCTCCTGAAGGAGCCCAATCGGGCGTTCCACATATTCCTTCGATGGGCTTTCCATAACAAGTTGGCTTTATAGTAATTCTAAGTTTACAATTTTTATTTGCTTCTATTGTACCTTTACCACACATTTTGGTATATATTTACACGAATATTAATTCTACATAAAATAAATAAAACTACACGTTTCGACCATTTAAACAAGAAATACAATTTCTGCCTGAAGTATGCTTTCTGCCTATAGACTGCCGTAAGATGGTGTTCGAAACAGGTCTCTGACAAATTATAACGTGTTGTTTTATTTATTTTATGTGGAATTAGTGCAAATAGATACCAAAACCATAAGCACAGAATTACAATAGGCAATATCGTAATACTGTGTCATAAGTTTCAACCTGAGTAGTTCCTAAGTTTCAAACTGAGTAGTTCATAAGTTTTAACCTGAGTAGTTCCTAAGTTTCAAACTGAGTAGTTCCTAAGTTTCAACCTGAGTAGTTCCTAAGTTTCAAACTGAGTAGTTCATAAGTTTAACCTGAGTAGTTTCTAAGTTTCAAACTGAGTAGTTCCCAAGTTTCAACCTGAGTAGTTCATAAGTTTCAACCTGAGTAGTTCATTAGTTTCAACTTGAGTAGTTCCTAAGTTTCAAACTGAGTAGTTCATAAGTTTCAACCTGAGTAGTTCCAAAGTTTCAAACTGAGTAATTCCTAAGTTTCAACCTGAGTAGTTCATAAGTTTCAACCTGAGTAGTTCCTAACTTTGAACCAGAGTAGTTCATAAGTTTCAAACTGAGTAGTTCCTAAGTTTCAAACTGAGTAGTTCATAAGTTTCAACCTGAGTAGTTCCTAAGTTTCAAACTGAGTAGTTCATAAGTTTTAACCTGAGTAGTTCCTAAGTTTCAAACTGAGTAGTTCCTAAGTTTCAACCTGAGTAGTTCCTAAGTTTCAAAATGAGTAGTTCATAAGTTTAACCTGAGTAGTTTCTAAGTTTCAAACTGAGTAGTTCCCAAGTTTTAACCTGAGTAGTTCCTAAATTTCAACCTGAGTAGTTCATAAGTTTCAACCTGAGTAGTTCCTAAGTTTGAACCAGAGTAGTTCATAAGTTTCAACCTGAGTAGTTCCGAAGTTTCAAACTGAGTAGTTCATAAGTTTCGACCTGAGTAGTTCCTAAGTTTCAACTTGAGTAGTTCCTAAGTTTCAAACTGAGTAGTTCCTAAGTTTCAACCTGAGTAGTTCATAAGTTTCAACCTGAGTAGTTCCTAAGTTTCAAACTGAGTAGTTCCTAAGTTTCAACCTGAGTAGTTCATAAGTTTCAACCTGAGTAGTTCCTAAGTTTCAAACTGAGTAGTTCCTAAGTTTCAACCTGAGTAGTTCATAAGTTTCAACCTGAGTAGTTCCAAACTTTGAACCAGAGTAGTTCATAAGTTTCAAACTGAGTAGTTCCTAAGTTTCAAACTGAGTAGTTCCTAAGTTTCAACCTGAGTAGTTCATACGTTTCAACCTGAGTAGTTCCTAAGTTTCAAACTGAGTAGTTCCTAAGTTTCACCCTGAGTAGTTCCTAAGTTTCAACCTGACTAGTTTCTAAGTTTCAAACTGAGTAGTTCCTAAGTTTCACCTGAGTAGTTCATAAGTTTCAACCTAAGTATTTTCCAAGTTTTGACCAACTGTTTCAATCTCAATATCCTGCATTTACGCAAGGCTTTGTGTAGCTGACTGCCTAAGGTGGCTGAGGGATTCCTTAGCTATTGCTTGCGAATTAATTGTCTTTGAAAGATAGTTAAACTTCTAGCTCTATCAATAAATCGTTGAATGGATTGAAAATTTTAATAGTAACACATAGGTACCTCCCTGTTTATTGTAAAAACTACAATTACAATATTCTTTATTGCATCACAACATAAAATAAGAAATCAATAATAAAGAAGAAAGCCTATACAATAGGCGGCCATATTGCTAGGTAGCAATTTCTTCCAGACAACCTTTGGGTAGGGAAACAGAGATAGAATAAGTTAAGGGGTGGTGCAATAATTAAAAACAGCAAAATAAACAGTTACAAATAAACAGATAAATAAAATACTTAAATATAATAACAATAATATATAAAATAATAAATATATACATAAACAAACAAAAACATAAATAAATTAAATATTTTATCTATCTATGGTTATGAAAGGAAAATGAGATAGTAAGGAAGAAGGAAAAAAAGGATTTAAAAGCAGAGAACAATGATATCATTAAGTTAAGTAGTTAGCTTTCACAAGCCTTTTAAAAGATTGTAGCGGTAGATTGTAACGTAAACTAATCTAAATTCAAAAACAAAGGAGAGCGCCAGTTTTGTGATCTCTAAAGTAGGAAGTACCCCCTGCTGTGTAGCTTCGTTATAAAAAAATCAATAGCATTAGTGAGTCCGTACAAACGAATTATACGAATCTCGTTGTGTGCGTCGTTGGCGAGCTTTCGGTGTGGGGAAACAAAAAAAACCGCGAGCGAAATTCTTGTAATAAAAATCAATCGGAGCGGAGAGAGAAGGCGCCGCGCGGGGCGCCGACTGGTCGGGCGCCGCCGGTGGGAGGCCCCCCTTCTGCCTCCACACTCGCGGCATATCTAAACTGGCTATAGTGCATGCCACCTCCTCCCGCATGCCACCGTAGAGACTTATGTCGTTATTTTTACTATTAAGTACTTCCTGAAACCGATAATTCTTGTATTATTTTAATTTTAAGAGCCTTATCTTTGATTTGAAGTTTAAAATGCAGCGTTTGCAGCCCTCATATTATTCACAGGTCGGTGGGTGAGCGAGGGGGGCCCGCAGCACTGCTCGGCCGGTTCCCGGCAAAAAGCCGTTTGTTTTTATTTCTTCGGCGCGGAAAAAATCAGCACGCGCCCGCCCTGCACCTCCTCAACATGCGCCACGCAGCGACGCAGAGTCGGCCGGGTGTGTGCCGGATTCACTTTCATTTGCGACATCTCACCGTCTCCCGAAGGTCACAGTGCACCGCGAGGGACAGTCCCTCATTAAGACCCGGTGAAGTACATGTGTGCTGCAGGCGGGCGTATGCCGCGGCCTCCGCTGACCGACTAGGTGAGTTTGAGTGAGTTTCGCGCCCGCGTCTTCGTCGATTTTATTTCCCTCGTGTCCTCTTTGCACCGTCCTTCGCGGTTCTCGCTCGGGAAGACGTGAAAGTGAATTACGTTTTCGTATCTCGCGGTGTGTCGGAGTCGCGCAGACGTGCTCCTCCTCGGATACAGCGGCGAATAGTAGAGTGATATGGGGGGCAAAGTGAGAGGGTTAAACCGCGCAACTTTACAACATTCACTACTACTCACCTCCGCACTTGACAGGTGATAGCGATTGTCTACGCTATCGCGTCACACATAAAGATGGTTTTATTCTGCAAAGTTTATAAAATGTCTGTGTCGGCAAAGTTTTCAGTTTCCTACGCGGGAATTTCGTCTCGTTGCAAACTTGAGGTACCTACTACCTAGGCACAGTATACATATACGATTATATTAGTACTAACTAGGTAAAACTTTCGCCGTGTCCTTTCATGAAAATCGAGTATTAGCGCAAAATGAACGTAACTAAAAAGCTTAGGGGACACAGTAGGAGTCCTATGTGTGGTAGAAAGAGAAGCGAAAACTGCACTCTTCATTTGTGCACCAAAACGAGAAAAAATTCAATAAAGCCTGCTTCCTTTTGTCTAATTGGCTATGTAAGCTTACTTATAGCTACTACACTAAGATGACGATTGTTTGATTCGTATTGTATTTGGAGGGAGAAATAAAATGCTTAATTGCAACAAAAACATCTGCAAAAACGTGCTAAGTTTCTATTAAGATTACTTGGCCATAAAAAGAACTGAGATGAATTAAGGAGCCAGTTTTAAAATAAAAGAAGACGAGTAATTTGGACGTTACACATTTTGTAAGAGTAGTGTATAGTAGTAGTGATATGTATATGCTTTTATTTTCTTAACCTTAACTATTCAAACAATCTATAAGATCCATTTTTAGTGACATCTACCTAGATTAACTGCTATCATATAATGTTTAATGGGCAAGCATCCCGTTTTCTTTTAGTCACTTAGACTTGGCTCTGCCTTCATCCTACTCCTTTTTTGGTCGAGTAATGTTAATCGAGACTTGGCACGTTTAGCAGCATGTTTTTGTTGGGATTTCACTTAATTGTGTACGAACCTAGAAGCAAGATACAGCAGCTCGAAAATCAACCGAAATTGTTCTAGAAAACGTATTACGACAGTGCTTTCTTTGCGCTGCATTTGTACAGATCAAGACTTGGCACATTTTCACATAGTATTTTTATTGGTATTTCACTTCTTTAAATAAGAACAGTATTATTATCTGGAGGATACTTTATGTTTTTGAAAATCTCCATCTCCAGTAGTTTAGCTGTTTCGTCTTAAACCCGTGTGACATACGATACATTTTTAGTAAAAAATAAATATGTTTTTTTGGCTAGTCTTATAAAGCTGCCTTGGATAACAAAGTAGATATATTATGCAGATTATTATATTATATTATATTATATTATGTAGTAGCTTTAAGTAAGCTTACATAGCCAATTAGACAAAAGGAAGCAGGCTTTATTGAATTTTTTCTCGTTTTGGTGCACAAATGAAGAGTGCAGTTTTCGCTTCTCTTTCTACCACACACAGGACTCCTACTGGTTCCCCTTGTTTGTATGCTATGTTTATTTATATTTTTATGTAATTCGTACACAATTTAAATTGTTTTTCGAATAAACTTGAACTTGAACTTGATGCTCTAGTTCCATAGCTGTTAATTAGGCTAGACCATACAGTTTATTATAAAATTAATAAGGATTTTTTTATTGAACTACGCCGAAAAGACACATAGCACATATAGGGCACATATCTCGTAGAACAGATGGCCGTTGGGGTAGTAGAGTTCTCAAGTGGCGACCGCGCACCGCAAAACGTAGCATAGGCAGGCCCCCAACTAGTAATGATATCTCCTATATCTAATCGTGGCAACGTTACTTATTCAGAATTTAGGCTCCTGATGTTAGTCATGTAAACGTAATGAAAACGTTTATGTACTCGTAACGCGATTTTGACCCATTTTACTCAGCGTTTAAGTCATAGTAATATCGTTTAAGTGCAACGTAAGTTTCTAATTGATCACATATTTATCATCGACGTGACTCCAATAAGACTTATTTGCTCTAAGCTTGCAACTTATGTTTGTAATATAAAAGCGACCTAGTACACAAAAAGACTGAAGAAAATTAACGTGAAAAACATGTCGAACTGAGGTGCGTCTTGCGAATAAAAATAAGCTTTTATAAGTACATTTTAGTAAATTTATTTAGCAGCCATGGTAATTTATAAGTTATACCAAATACAGGTTCGTAAAATCCGGCATAGGTTTGCATAGTATTGCGAAGGGAAGTTAACTGATGAAATATTCTAGGTTTTATCATAAATACTTAATGTGCCCCTTAAAGTCGTGTTTATTTGAATATAATTAAATACTTTTTATTTGTAAATTTATCAAAATGCATTTATACGCCATTTTTTCGACTAATATATCATATAATAGCTTCTTATGCAGTAAGTTTTTGTTTTGTGTTCTTTTTCTCTGATTTGTACACCAATTAATATTTCAGATTTTTCTTGTGTGTTTACCTAAAGTTCCGTTCTTCATTAATTGCACTTCTGTTACTAAAGGACTTAAATAACTATCCAAGTCTGAGGGCATATTTCCAATTACCAACGGCGAAATACGTGATAATTCCGATATATTTTTATCAGGTCAGCCAAAACTGTTCCTTAGAACTCATGTATATCGGAAGTCTGTCAATATTAATGGAAATGTTTTGCGGGACATTTGGAACAATTTCTAAACATTTTTTTAGATGATCTATACGACCATTTGTGCCAGTAGTGCCCAGTATCCACTGCAATAACATTTATCTCTTTATTGTTTGTTAGCAACAACGTTCTAGGGTCCGAAGGTAAAACGCGTGACATTCTTTTATTAAGTACCTATATCACACAAGCCTTTCAGCACTGTATGCGAAATATTAAACTCTAACGCCCATTCTGCAATATAACTCTCTGTCTTTATCGATATTATGACTATACAACACTAAAACGACTAAACTTTCTTGTGCACTGCTATCTATCATCTGAATCTATTACTTTTTTGTTAATTTGTGTAAGGAATCATTTTCCACAAAATCACTCGGTTGATTCTTTAAAGTCGGATTTTCTGATCCTAACTATGACATTTCTGATTTTATCTACGGAACCACTGACGTAAACATTATTTCCCACTTAACCGTTTAAACTGATGTAATGGACATTATTATATGACATTTGAGAGTTGTAAAAGACATTTAAAAGCAACTAATAAAACAAAATAGCACTATAACAGCAACGACGTCGCTTTTATTCGACTTTGTCTGGCATGTCGTAAGAAAGATATATAAATAAAATGCTATTACTCGACAAAATAGTCACATTTTTCATCTATTGGGTCACAAATTGCTGAACAAATACCCAGAAAACATCACAATAATGACACCTATACATGTTCTAGCAAAAACAGTGAAAAAATTGCAAATGGATTACCTTCTATGGAACCTGCAAGTGCCGATGAAATAATCAAAATAATAGACAACTTAAAATCAAATTCTAGTTCAGGTATAGATGGTATTACCACAAAATCTATTAAACATGTTAAGAAAGTTATAGTTTCTGAACTGACTAATTGTGTTAATAAGTGTCTGGAGAGTGGCATCTTCCCCGACAACCTAAAGATTGCTAAAGTATCGCCAATCTACAAAGCTGGACCTAAAATCGATCCTGGCAATTATCGTCCCATTTCGGTCCTTCCCGTTATGTCAAACATCTTTGAGAAGATAATTTACACTCGTCTTGAAAATTATGTGGTATCAATAAACTTTCTTTATGACAAGCAATATGGTTTTAGGCCCAAATCAAATACTGTCTGTCAAAAAGCAAGTAGTACTTGGAGTATTCATCGATCTAAAGAAAGCTTTTGATACGGTGAGCCATGAAATACTGCTTAAAAAGTTAAAATATATTGGCATCACAGGCATGGCTCTTAGTATATTTAAGTCTTATCTATCAAAACGTTACCAAACAGTCAAAATAGGTGAACACCAAAGCCTCCCTCAGCTAATAACATACGGAGTACCCCAGGGCTCGATCTTAGGACCGTTGCTGTTTCTGTTTTACATCAATA
The DNA here is from genome assembly GCA_947284805.1 of Coleophora flavipennella. Classification (NCBI taxonomy): domain Eukaryota; kingdom Metazoa; phylum Arthropoda; class Insecta; order Lepidoptera; family Coleophoridae; genus Coleophora; species Coleophora flavipennella. Next base: position 1,782,580 of record OX369279.1, on the reverse strand, counting down.
ATGTGCACAAAATAGGCTTAAAAGGGGACTTAACTCTATATGCAGATGATACTAGTCTATTTTACTTTGGTAACTCAATAAATACGGTAATAAACGATGCACAAAATGATCTAGTCTTACTTAATATATTTTTTCAATGTAACTTGCTAACTATCAATATTCAAAAAACCAAATACATAATTTTTGCGGCAAAAAACAAAAAAGTTGGTGATTTCAAGCCTCTAAAACTAAATAATCAAATAATTTCACGAGCAGACAATGAGAAGTTTCTTGGTCTTATTCTAGACAATCAGCTATCCTGGAAACCTCACATTGTGAAAATTAAGTCAAAATTAATGTCACTTATGGGTGCTTTACGAGGAATAGTCGGATGCTTACCACGTAAAGTACGATACACAATATATAACTCACTTGCTAAACCACACATTGACTATTTAATTGAAGTCTGGGGTGCGGCGGGAAAAACCAATCTAAGTAAAATACAAATAGCTCAAAATAAATTAATAAAAGTACTTTTCCATTACGACTTTCTGACATCCACTAAAAAATTTACGATGAAATTAAAATAATGAATATAAGGCAAACATATATTTATTATACTTGTATATTAATACGCAAAATTCTTAACAAAGATAAACATACACAAATAAGCTTTACAAAGAAAATACAAATACAGAAAATCTGATTGAAAAATGCTAATGACATTTTACTAAGGCCGCCGCGTACAAATTATGGAAAAAAGTCTATTTTATATGAAGGTGCTCAATTATATAACATGCTCCCAAAAGACGTAAAAGAATCTAAAACTATGCATAGTTTAAAAAAATGCTTGAAAAATTATATTGCACACAAAATTACCTACAACCATCCATACCTGATCTAAGACGTCACTTCCAGTTTGATAGCTGTATATCCGCGTAACATTCTTTGTCGATATTTTATGTTTTCGTTTTATGTTTTATTTTCATATCCAAACATGTGGGTCATGTTTGGATATTTTCTAAAAAAATATATAATTATGTTTACGCTCACTTTTTAAATTAATAGAATATTATAATATGTATAATATGAAATTGTATTCTTATGTAAGTGAATTGTAAAATTCTTAATAAGAATAAATGTTCTCTAAACCAAACCAAACATAAGTGACATATAAAAATGACTTATCAACAATTTCTTAAACGGCACTATTATTGTAATTCTGTGCTATAGTCATAAAAGGACGCTGAGTAAACTTTCACTCAGCATCATTTTGACTGTGATGCAAGTAACTAAAATACTGCTTATGGTGGTTTTATACGATACTAGCTGTTTCCCGCGGCTTCACCCGCGTGGACCACGTTTCTATGACTTTTCGAGGGTGCGCAGTGCGCGAGCCGCAAGCGGCTCGCGAGCGTGATAAAAAGTAGCCTATGTCTTAATCCAGGTCCTAATCTGTCTACCTACCAAATTTCAGCCAAATCCGTTCAGTAGTTTTTGCGGGAAAGCGTAACAGACAGACAGAGTTACTTTCGCATTTATAATATTAGTAGGGATAATCTGTATAATTCGCATTTACATAACTTTTAAAAGGCTGAATAAGCTCAATCTTATATTTATACGACTAGTTTGCTTGTTGGGCCTCCCACGCTGTGGACCGACGACCTGGTGAAGATCGCAGGAAACTGCTGGATGCGGGCAGCGCAGGACCGGCCGTCGTGGAAATCCTTGGGGGAGGCCTTTGTCCAGCAGTGGACGTTTTTCGGCTGATATGATTATGACGCCGAAAATAAGAGTTGCAAAGAAAAAAACGTCTGATTTGACTAATTAAAAAAGGTGTTATATGCGTTCGAGGCGGAATATAGAAACAAAAATGCGCACAGGCATTCTGGACGCGTTGAATCAATCGTTTACTTTTGCCTGTATAGCAAGATCCCTACACAACACAGATATACAGTAGTTTAGTTTTGATAGTACTAGTGATTCACATAAAGTTACTCGTAGTGCAACGTTAATTTAATTAGATTATGAATTTTGTACAGTCTTCAGTCTAAACAAACAGTCCTTTTGAATGCCTTAATTGCGAGGTAAATCTACTTTATCGACAAGTACTCCTAAATATACCTTGGGATTATAACTGGAGATTGGCTTGGCTGAACCTGAAATTAAATATTTGGATTTGTAGAGTTTAGGACTAGTGAATTGTTCGTACACCAGTTTGCAATTCGATTAAGATCCTCGTTCATTTGATCTACGGAAACCCATCGGTTTCGGAATCCATCGATTTGCAACATCTACCGGAATATAAACTTGAAGATCATCCGCATGAAGATGATAATGAAAATTGTGGATGCAACTTATTATGTCGGAGTTATAGATGATGAAAAGTAAGGGACCGAGTATGGGCCCCTGTGGGACACCTCGGGTCCAGGATTTAAGCTTCGGATTCAAGTGCCGAACCATCAGGTTTAAGCAGTTCAGCCTTTTGATAGCCATTAGTTAAATAGCTATCAAACCATTTTACAGTTTGGTAATCATATCCATAAAATGATAGTTGAGAAAGGAGCATTGAAATATTTATTGAGACACACCTCTAGAAAAATCGAGAGAGATATCTTGTTCCCTATATTGTCAACTACGTCTAGAAGTTCAGAGCTAGTACTACGACCTTTTCTGAAACCAGAAAACGAACAGTAACACGGCGAACACGGTTTTTAACTTTTTTAATTATTTGTTTAGTCACAGCCGATGTAGGGCGTCCCGTGCGTGGGAAGTTCTTCCTCGCTTGAACTCAGCACACCAACGCGTAACCGCAGAATATGGAGGAGCATGAACCCCTAATGTTGCTCTCAAGTCTTAATTTACCTACTCAGTAGTAAAATTTTTCAAGCAGAGATATTTTATTACCGCGCGAATTTCAATTTTTTCTCCATTTTTAAGAACACGTTCCGACACGACGCTTACAAATGACTTCTATTTTTTTAAAAACAAAAGAGAATTGAATGCTTTTTTATTTTTATCATATATTTTTTTTAATCCACAATAATTGATAAGCCCTTGGCATCATCTCACCTGATGGAACTGACGATGATGCCGAAGATGGAAGCGGGCTTACCAATCTGGCTATATATACAATATGGCTTCAAGCCGGAAAAAATGCCTGCCATTATTTTATTTCCAAGGAGAATGTATCCTATTATCATTATTTATTAAACACCCCTTATAAGTACCTACCTACATAAATATTCCAATAAAATGATATCTTAATATATGGAGTAATTATGTAATTACTATAATTAAGAGATAAATGAAAGTCATCGCATTTTAGCAGGATATGCCTGGCTACGACCCGTCTTTGGTAAAATGCGAGCCATCCTCAGAAGATGAAGATCTCAGCAACTCACAGTTTCACCACGACTTTCTCAATGGCCAGGTAATTATTAACTAATAATGTTGAATTTGAATTATTTTTATGACTACGTCTTAATGTATTTTGTAGGTATATTATAGAATAACTTTAGGACCTACTGTTTTTAGGGTTTCGTACCCAAAGGGTAAAAACGGGACCCTTTTACTAAGACTTCGCTGTCCGTCTGTCCGTCTGTCACCAGGCTGTATTTCATGAACCGTGATAGCTAGACAGTTGAAACTTTCACAGATGATGTATTTCTGTTGCCGCTGTAACAACAAATACTAAAAATTAGAAAGTGAAAAAATAAGGGAGTCTCGATACAAAAAACGTGAAGAAATTAGCGCCATCTAGTACGATGGTACGGAAGCCTTTGTGTGCGGTTCTGACTCGCACTTGACCGGTTTTTTAAAGTTCTGTACCCAAAGGATTCTGGGTTCTGTTACTAAGCTACGAGTACGCTGTCTGTCTGTCTGTCTGTCCGTATACGATATTTAAAAGGCTGTATCTTTTAAACCGATTGCGGTTATTAGTACCTAATAAAGTAGGCGGATAAAATTTGGCTGAGCTCAGAGACTCTTAGTACTAGGAAGCTGTAATTTGGCATGGGTATACATATTTAATCACGCCGACAAAAAGTATATCCCATGGTGTAGGCCCTGCACTGTACACTGTAGGGTGTCATTGGATAGTTCGTTAAAAAAAAATGAGGGTATGTAAGAAACATTTTTCGATTCAGGGATCCGTTTGAGAAATATTAAGCTTATTAAGGAAATCTGTAAACAAAATGGAAATAGAAGGACGTGTGATAAATTGAAAGGAAAACTGCCACGGCTATAATGCTTTTATTAGTTCGAGAGTAATGGGTTTGTAAAAATTTCATAGATTCTCTATACAAAATGTTCTCTATACCAACTTAAAAAAAATGATTTTTTATAAAACATACATTTATTTTTTGAAACGACTGCCTACGTTCCTGATTGGAAATGTCACGTATTCCTATTAAGGGGATAAACTATATCTTATTGACAACAAAAAGTTGTCTTATGTCTTTCTGTCTTTGAGGGTGAGGGCTGAAAATTAACGGTTTTCGAGTTATGGTCAATTTTATTTTTAAAACTTTGTATGATAAACGAATTTTCCATTCCAATTTGATTACATTCATCATGCTATTGTAAAAAAAAACTGTTACACTACAGTAAGCGTGCGAAATACTTACGGGAAATATTTTCATTTTATTTTATCAGCTGTCCTAAAAGGCACACGAGTTCTCTAGGTTCATTTTTATAAGTTTTGACCCTGTGAGTTATTCTGGTATGTAACCGACAGGTTACATTACAGTGTCGCGAGTTCAATGGTTTTTTCCATCTCAAGAATTCCCAACAAAAAGTTGTCTTATGTCTTTCTGTCTTTGAGGGTGAGGGCTGAAAATTAAGTTTTCACTTCAAAAAAACAATTTAGTAATACCTAACAAAAATAATAATTTAATTAATTTCTGTCCCCAGGAGTTTCCATACAAAAGGAAAACTAGGTTACATTATATAATCAAACATCAATTAGTTAAGGAACATTGAGAAGTTCCGCTTTAATTTAAAACTACATTGAATACAAACTTTGCGAATATTTATATTGTGTAGACACATATCGATGTTTGTAATAAGTTTATGGATGTACTAATATAAAACGGAAATCAAATAAGGGAAGTTTCAAACTTTCGGTACAAAATTAATTTAAGCCTTGGTTTAGTTATGTTTCAATTTACTACGATACAAACTAATTACAAACATCGATATGTGTCTGCTATATATTTGCAAAGTTTGGATGTTTTTATGTGATATATTGTGACACGAAATCATATTTTTTTGCTACCCAGTACTATTTTTGTACCCCTTTTGAAAGATATTAGGATGTTATTTGCGTACCTAATACTTTGCACGCTTACATATTTTATAACAAAATCAAAATAACTTATTTTTACAAACGAAAAATGTAATCAAATGAATTTCTCTTACAAAATTTTACAATTAATTCGGCCCTAACACAAAAACCAATTATTCCTTATTTCGATCCCTAGTTAATATGGATTTTTTTCTCTGCGAAAAACGTGTATACCTAAAAATCAAACACAATACAACTAATAATAAAAACATAATTTCATTTCCGTAGATATTTGTGACACGAGGGTGGTAAACAGTTAAATGGTAAATGATCGTCACGAGTTTGCCAATTAATACCTTTTACGCCCTTGTGTGTGAAGTCGACCAACCCGCACTGGGCCCGCGTGGTCGACTAAGGCCTGATCGCCCTAATTCAGGGTAGGCTCGAGCGCCTCGGTGGGGACGTATTTGAGCTGATATGATGATGATGATGATGACGCCCATGTATCTATGAAGTTTCTAGGGTGCCGAAGTTAACTAGGAACCCTTATGGTTTCGCCATGTCTATCCGTCTGTGCGTCTGTCACCGGCTCAGCTCAGAGACTAGAAAGCTGTTATTTGACATTACTAAAGTGGTACAATAAAATCTTATTTTTTTAGGGTAGCGCCTCTTAATTCATTTATTTGTTTACTAGCTTTTGCTCGCGGCTTCGCCCGCGTGGACATCGATTTCATGACTGTCTTTGAGGGTGAGTGCTGCGAGTGTTGCTCTAGATCCATCAGGAACTATATCGGGCTATTCTGATTAGCAGTCTATATCACTTATCCACCCCTTTAACCACCTCGGTGCAAAAAATCATAACAATACATTGTTTCGTTGCGATGTTAAAGAAATTAACCAAAAAAGAGTATTTTTTTAGTTCCCTTGGGAACTGCATCGGACTATGCTATTTTCACGGGATAAAAAGTAGCTTATTTCCTTCCCCGTGACACAGGCTACCTTGCATGCTAAATTTTATCAAGATTGGTTAAGGTGTTGAAGCTTGAAAAGATAACAAACGAACACATTTTCACATTTTAAATATTAAGTAATAAGAATCCTACTAATATTGTAAACGCGAAAGTTTGTAAGAATGTATGGATGTATGTTTGTTACTCTTTCACGCAAAAACTACTGAACGGATCTGACTGAAATTTGGTAGGTAGAGAGATTAGGACCTGGATTAACACATAGGCCACTTTTTTTCACGCTCACAAGCCGCTTGCAGCTCGTGCACTGCGCACTCTCGAAAAGTCATAGAAACGTTGTCCACGCGGGTGAAGCCGCGGGAAACAGCTAGTGATTCATACAGTGCTATTATAGGCACGCGCCGCCGGCATATGTTCTTGCATTTTATTCATTTAAATTACATGCTGTAAAGGGCCACATTGATCTAAATAAAATGCACAATGTATTTAAGGTACTTAATTGTATAAGGATTAATGCTGTGTTGCTCAAAATCGCTTCGTAAATAAGCCATATTATTTCTCGTAAAAAGTAAAGGATAAAAAATGGTTATTGTGGGTTATCCCTAAGAGATAGGCATATACCGTCGCGGACTTTTTTGTGGACCAGTTCCCCATTGCGTTGGGGAATCTTGGTAAGACCAGCGTTTGCAATTTAGACGCAAAAAATGTGTTTATTAACGACATCACATTAGATATACCTCTAAAATTATCAGTGTTTCTCTGCTATATTATGCATGTATTATACATAAAAACCTTCCCCTTGAATCACTCTAAATAATAAAAAAACTGCATCAAAATTCGTTGCGTAGTTTTAAAGATCTAAGCATACATAGGGGCGGACAGACAGCGGGAACGACTGTTTTATACTATGTGTAGTGATGGTACGGAACCCTTCGTGCGCGTGTCCGACTCGCACTTGGCCGGTTTTTTTGTTCGAATGGGTATTTCTCCAGGTTGGTCCCGTGTGATTTAATTACTTTTGATTTTAATTTATGAATTTCTTATAAAATGAAACAATTAATGACTTGATAATTTATTTCTTATGCATGCATTTTATTGTTTATTAAGTATTCATTTACAAATGTTTCAAAATATGTATATAGGTCGACTTTACTTACCCTAAGTTGCAGTGCCCTAGCCGGGTGTCATATACATATTTTAATATGTAACTAAGTACACTTAAGATCTTCTGTATCCTGTATATGACAGCAATAAATTATTGAGTATTGATTTTAATTGATTTAAAAAAAAAAAATTAAAAACCTGGTAATGACTAATGAGTTATTGCGATTGAAGTCTGTTTTTACGTGTTTCATCGTATCAGCCGAAGGACGTCCACTGCTGGACATAGGCCTCCCCCAAGGATCTCCACGACGACCAATTCTGCGCTCAGGTCATTGGTCCGCCGAGTGGGAGGCCTGTCTACACTACTTTTTCCGGTGCGTCGTCGCCACTCGAGAACTTTACTGCCCCAAAGGCCATCAGTTCTACGAGCAACGTGCCCCTCCCACTGCCACTTTAAGTTTAGCAATTCTGAGAGCTATGTCGGTTACTTTGGTTCTCCTATGGATCTCCTCGTTTCTGATTCGATCACGCAGAGAAAATCCGAGCATAGCACACTCCATTGCCCTTTGGGTGACCTTTTACGTGTTTACCTTTGTCGAATCGAAGCGTGTTCATCTGACAAGTAGGGGACAGCGGAATCACCAGCGTAGCGAGCTGGGACCTTAATATGATGTCGCCGGGCCTAAATTACTTGTTATATGTATTTTATTTTTTTATCGTTTTATTCAAATTAAAGGTTCATCTAGTCGACAAGTTTGTCTTTTAAATTATTATTTTGTATAAGATAGACGTTTTGATGGCCATTGGGGCGGTAAAGTTCTCGAGTGGCGACCGCGCACCGGAAAAAGCCTCCCACTCGGTGGACCGACGACCTGGTGAAGGTCGCGGAAAGCTGCTGGATGCGGGCAACGCAAAACCGGTCGTCGTGGAAATACTTGGGGGAGGCCTATGTCCAGCAGTGGACGTCCTTGGGCTGATATGATGATTTTTTAGTTTGACTATAATTAAGTACCAATTTTTTAATAACTGTATATGCCTTTTCATTAAACTTCTTCTATTCTTTACGTAGTCGGGTACTTGTAAAATGAGTTTTCACGTTATACTCGTGACTGGGCGCTGTCCGTGTGAACTGACCTACACTTGTCAAAGGCGTTCATGGCATTTAATAATTTTATTGTATAACTTCTCGTGTCATATTGTTTTCATGTTCTAATGACCTTATTTTTTTTTATATCACGGATTGGATTTTAACGTTATTAACTAATGATTGTTTATTTCTTGATTTTTTACAAATGAAATATATTTTATGACTATCAGAAAGAGTGTAATTAGCCCCTATTTTGATTATATATCTTGAGTCTTCCAACTTTTCGCACAGGCATGTCCCAGGGAGGGCGCACTGGAGGATCTGGCGGTCCCGGCGCCGGCGGGCCCGGCCGCCACGCCCGTGTGCGTCAAGCAGGAACCGGCTGAAGCAGCCGCCACCTTCGAGACCCTGGAGTCCACGCCGCGGGCTAACTTTGTGAGCTTTCTTTATTACTCTCACAGTAGAAATCAAACAAGAAGCTGTGTCAAGCACGGGCCTGCGGATCCGCATGTGGGACACCTTGAGTCCTTACCAGGCTGAGTAAGTGACTAGTTCAAGAAATCAAGGTGTCAGTGACCTTCATTATCCTCATATCAGCCGAAAGACGTCCACTGCTGGACAAAGGTCTCCCCCAAGGATTCCACGATGACCCTGCTCAAGTGGCAGTGACCTTCAACCAATCTACTCGTATATTGTAGCTTAGCTGCACTTGCTGGTGACCATGGGGCGGTCCAAAGGCGCGTCACCCGAAGTCATCATCATCATCATCGTATCAGCTGAAGGACGTCCACTGCTGGAAATAGGCCTCCCCAAGGATCTGTAATCTTTAATATAAAAATGAATCGCAAAATGTGTTGGTAAGCGCATAACTCGAGAACGGCTGGACCGATTTGGCTAATCCTTTTTTGTCGAGTTCGTTATTGTCAGGAGAAGGTTCTTATGTAGGGTAGGTAGGGTAGGGTAGGGTAGGGTAGTGTAGTGAAGGGTAGTATAGGGTAGGGTAGTGTAGGGTAGGGTAGTGTAGGGTAGGGTAGGGTAGGGTAGTGTAGGGTAGGGTAGGGTAGGGTAGTGTAGGGTAGGGTAGGGTAGTGTAGTGTAGGGTAGTGTAGTGTAGGGTAGTGTAGGCACAGATTACTAAATAGTTACTTGTGTTGGGTAGGGTAGGGTAGTGTAGGGTAGGGTAGGGTAGTGTAGTGTAGGGTAGTATAGTGTAGGGTAGTGTAGGCACAGATTACTAAATAGTTACTTGTGTAGGGTAGTGTATGTAGGGTAGGGTAGGGTAGTGTAGGGTAGTGTAGGGTAGTGTAGGGTAGGGTAGGGTAGTGTAGTGTAGAGTAGTTTAGGGTAGGGTAGTGTAGTGTAGGGTAGAGTAGTGTAGGGTAGGGTAGTGTAGGTTAGGGGAGGGTAGTGTAGGGTAGGGTAGTGTAGTGTAGGGTAGGGTAGGGTAGTGTAATGTAAGGCGGTACGTAGTTCGCCGGGACAGCTAGTTATCTATATATCTATTATATCTAAAAGAAAGTCGTGTTAGTTACATTATTTATAACTCAAGAACGGCTGGACTAATTTTTATGATTTTTGTGTTTTTGCATTTGTTTTCGTCCGGAATAGGATAATAAATATTAAAATACTAGCATTTTCCCGCGGCTTCGCCCGCGTAGACATCGTTTTTATGACTGTTTGAAAGTGTGCCTGGTGCGCGATCCGCAAGCGGCTCGCGAGCGTTGACGTGAATTTTCTCCAAATCCCTCAAAAACTATATCAGGATATGCTTATTAGTAAATCATGTCATTTCCCACCCCCTCAACCATCTCTGTGCAAAAAATCACACAGTCCATTGTTCCGTTGCGATGTTAAAGAAATTAACAAAAAATTGTATATTTTCAGTTCCCTCAGGATCTGCATCGGGCCATGCTATTTTCACGAGATAAACAGTAGCCTATGTCCTTCCTCGTGACACAGGCTACCTGCATGCCAAATTTCATTACGATTGTTCAAGGCGTTGAAGCGTGAAAAGGTAACAAACAAACAAACACATTTTCACATTTATAATATTACGAGTAAGAAGGAGTAAGGATGATATTCATCAATAAGTAATTGGTTTTAGGGTAGGGTAGGGTAGTGTAGTGTAAGGTAGTGTAGGGTAGGATAGGGTGGGTAGGGTAGTGTAGGGTAGTGTAGTGTAGGGTAGGGTAGTGTAGGGTAGGGTAGTGTAGGGTAGGGTAGGGTAGTGTAGGGTAGGGTAGGGTAGTGTAGTGTAGTGTAGTGTAAGGTGGATGTTTGTTTGTTTGTTCCACTTTCGCGGCTTTAGCCGTTTAAATGGAATTTGGATGAAATTTGATAGGTAGATAAATCAAACACTGGATTTCCACATACGCAAACTTGGACGCTCCGTGCACCCTCGATTAGAATCATAAAGATGATAAAAAGCTAGTTACAGTTGGTCTAAATTGTTATGTCATTTTAGACATTGTTACAATATAAGTTACTCGTTTTTAGGGCCCCGCATTGCTGGATCGGCACACGGCGCCGGCGCTTGGTACTGCCGAAGCGCCGCACTTGGATGACTTCATGCCTCTGCTCAGCGTGAAAGATGAACCGCTTTCGGAAGGTGGTGGGTATTATGTACAGCGTCTATGTCTCCTCTTAACAAGAAGCATATAAACATATAAACTACTAGATGTTGTTGATAATATTCTGTTAGCGTCTGATAGGGGTATGGGTAGCATGCTAGCGCTCCTCGACTATACACGCGAGTTCGATTCTATAAATACAGCTTCATTACTTTAAGTTATCTTTGACTACTTTAAGTTTGGCTTTGACTGCTCGAGTTTAAAATGGTTTGACAGTTACCTTCGTGGACGTTCCCAACAGGTTTTAATTCATAACCGCAACGGAAGCAACTTTACGTCACCTTTATTACCTGTAGAAAGAGGAGTCCCTCAAGGATCAATTTTAGGTCCTTTGTTATTTATAATTTATAGCGCTGACATTGTCAAAAGTATACGAAAATGTAATTTTCATATCTATGCTGATGACCTCCAAATTTATGCTAGTATAGATTTAAAAAATGTTCAGCAGGCTACTGAAGATTTAAATGAAGATTTAAGTAGGGTCTATGAGTGATCAGTTAATAACTCCGTAATGCTAAATCTAACAACTACTAAATATATAGTCATAGGAACCAAGCATCAAATTGAAGTAATCTCTCAGTTGCAACCCAATTACCCAATTGTTGATAAATAATGAACCTATAGAAAGAATAACCGAGGCTCGTAACCTGGGGTACTGTTAGACGGAAACTTACGCTTTGAAAAACATGTAGCAGACACAGTACGGAACTGTTTTTACCGGTTGTAAGTCTTATACCGAATCCGACCATTTATTAGTGTTGACTTACATTGCAGACTTTGTGAGAGTATTATTCTGTCAAAATTAAGTTATTTTCCCCACGTGATTGAATCACAAATTACATTTGTAGGAGAGCTAACGTAATCGCCATAGATCACAGACTAAACTTTAGTTACGTTAGTACTAATATATATACTGTGCTTTAGTGGAAGTGGGCGGGGCACATAGCTTGTTGACCAGATTGCCTTGGGCACTATTTAGTAATCTGTGCCTTGGGGTAGTTAAGTTATCGAGTGGCAACGGCGCAACGACGGGAGAAAATCGTGAACAATTTGGCAGAGTGACGACCTTGTGGAAGTTGCGGGAAGCCACTGGATGCGGAGGCCTTGTCCGGCAGCGGACGTTTTTCGGCTATGATGATAACGAATCACATCACTGACCTCAAGGCACGGGTCTCATCCCATGGTAGGATTTCGTAGGATTAATAAACAATGTACACAGCTTCGGGTGGCCTCGTTTTGAATATCTTCCTAAACTCAATAGCACAGAGTTGAGATGGGAGCCTCAGAATCTGATCTCTTCATCACCGTGACGTCCATAACATGATTCGATTGCAGAGCAACACTCCCAAAGTGGCGAGGAGAGCACGGAGCCCTGCACTCGAGGCAGCCCTAAAGGCTGGTCGCAGAAGGACATGGACAACGCGCTGGCAGCCCTCAGAGATCACCACATGAGTCTCACCAAGGTAACAGCTTCGTAGAATAAGATTTCCAGAAATAGTCAAAGACAAAAGAGTGTTTTAAACCGAAAAGGAGGGTAATGTTTTATGGGTGTACTAGCTGTTTCCCGCGGCTTCACCCGGGTGGACTTTTCTAAGACCTATCGAGGGTGCGCAGTGCGCGAGCCGCAAGCGGCTCGCGAGCGTGAAAAAACAGTGGGTAGCCTACTATGTGTTAATCCAGGTCCTAATCTGTTTACCTACCAAATTTCAGCCAGATCCGTTTAGTAGTTTTTGCGTGAAGAAGTAACAAACATACACACTCACAAACTTTTACCTTTATGTAATGTATGTCTGTTTTGTGGCTGAGCCTGCAGCCTAAAGACTTTATGGATTTTGGAGTGCGAGGTGTCGTTGGATTAGTTTTGTGGCTGAACCTGCAGCCTAAAGACTTTATGGATTTTGGAGTGCGAGGTGTCGTTGGATTAGTTTTGTGGCTGAGCCTGCAGCCTAAAGACTTTATGGATTTTGGAGTGCGAGGTGTCGTTGAATTAGTTTTGTGGCTGAGCCTGCAGCCTAAAGACTTTATGGATTTTGGAGTGCGAGGTGTCGTTGGATTAGTTTTGTGGCTGAGCCTGCAGCCTAAAGACTTTATGGATTTTGGAGTGCGAGGTGTCGTTGGATTAGTTTTGTGGCTGAGCCTGTAGCCTAAAGACTTTATGGATTTTGGAGTGCGAGGTGTCGTTGGATTAGTTTTGTGGCTGAGCCTGCAGCCTAAAGACTTTATGGATTTTGGAGTGCGAGGTGTCGTTGGATTAGTTTTGTGGCTGAGCCTGCAGCCTAAAGACTTTATGGATTTTGGAGTGCGAGGTGTCGTTGGATTAGTTTTGTGGCTGAGCCTGCAGCTTAAAGACTTTATGGATTTTGGAGTGCGAGGTGTCGTTGGATTAGTTTTGTGGCTGAGCCTGCAGCCTAAAGACTTTATGGATTTTGGAGTGCGAGGTGTCGTTGGATTAGTTTTGTGGCTGAGCCTGCAGCCTAAAGACTTTATGGATTTTGGAGTGCGAGGTGTCGTTGGATTAGTTTTGTGGCTGAGCCTGCAGCCTAAAGACTTTATGGATTTTGGAGTGCGAGGTGTCGTTGGATTAGTTTTGTGGCTGAGCCTGCAGCCTAAAGACTTTATGGATTTTGGAGTGCGAGGTGTCGTTGGATTAGTTTTGTGGCTGAGCCTGCAGCCTAAAGACTTTACGGATTTTGGAGTGCGAGGTGTCGTTGGATTAGTTTTGTGGCTGAGCCTGCAGCCTAAAGACTTTACGGATTTTGGAGTGCGAGGTGTCGTTGGATTAGTTTTGTGGCTGAGCCTGCAGCCTAAAGACTTTATGGATTTTGGAGTGCGAGGTGTCGTTGGATTAGTTTTGTGGCTGAGCCTGCAGCCTAAAGACTTTATGGATTTTGGAGTGCGAGGTGTCGTTGGATTAGTTTTGTGACTGAGCCTGCAGCCTAAAGACTTTATGGATTTTGGAGTGCGAGGTGTCGTTGGATTAGTTTTGTGGCTGAGCCTGCAGCCTAAAGACTTTATGGATTTTGGAGTGCGAGGTGTCGTTGGATTAGTTTTGTGGCTGAGCCTGCAGCCTAAAGACTTTATGGATTTTGGAGTGCGAGGTGTCGTTGGATTAGTTTTGTGGCTGAGCCTGCAGCCTAAAGACTTTATGGATTTTGGAGTGCGAGGTGTCGTTGGATTAGTTTTGTGGCTGAGCCTGCAGCCTAAAGACTTTACGGATTTTGGAGTGCGAGGTGTCGTTGGATTAGTTTTGTGGCTGAGCCTGCAGCCTAAAGACTTTATGGATTTTGGAGTGCGAGGTGTCGTTGGATTAGTTTTGTGGCTGAGCCTGCAGCCTAAAGACTTTATGGATTTTGGAGTGCGAGGTGTCGTTGGATTAGTTTTGTGACTGAGCCTGCAGCCTAAAGACTTTATGGATTTTGGAGTGCGAGGTGTCGTTGGATTAGTTTTGTGGCTGAGCCTGTAGCCTAAAGACTTTATGGATTTTGGAGTGCGAGGTGTCGTTGGATAAGTTTTAGAAAATGATACAACTGTGTAATTGTATCCATTCTCTGGGTTGTCTCCTGTCTGGAAGAAATTGCTTTGAGCAAAAAGGCCGCCTAAATTGTACAATTTAAAATTTTACCGTCTATTCTGTACTATTCTCTCTCTCTCTTTATTTATTTATTAAATTACAAGAACTCATTTATTTACTTATTTATTTAATTATTAACCCGTCATACTTGCAATGTATTTAGATACCTACTTTTATTTTATTTGGTTTCGCGAAAGACGGACATACATCATATACTTTAAATAATATTATTTCCACAAAGTTTATGTTTTGCATTGTACATTGGTCTACTACATAAGTTGTACTTTGATGCAGTCGGGAGTGGTTTACTCGAGTTCTTAATCACATAGCCATGTTTAAAAGAAAGAAGATGATAATTTCATTAGGCTTTAAGTATGGGTATTTAAAATGTATAATGCACATGTAGGTATAAAGACATACTGTATGCAACTGCCTATTTCCTTAGTTTTAGACATATAGGTAACTCGTATAGGATTCAAGGTGTGTTGAAATAGTCGTTCGAGGTGCGCACGACGCAACCACCGGTACTGACAGAATATCAGCGTTGTGGAGCTGTGGGAACACAATCCACAACATTATGCTGAGTCAGCGCCGTTTCATTGGCAGTACTCATCGTTCGTCCTGTTTGTGTTTAACTTAGTTTTAATTTTGCTTTATTACGTCTTTTATTTTAATCTTGTTCTTTGTGTCAAATGTTTAAACTGTCAATGAATAAATGATTTATCTATCTATCTATCTATCTATTTGCAGGAACACTAGCTGGACAAATAATTAAGAACGAAATATTTTTTTATTTTTTTCATCAGATTGAAAAAGGAATGCGAAGCTTTTCCTTACTATTTTTATTGTAGTTTGACGCCGTTTATTTATTCCTTTCTCGTTTTTTGCAATTATTCGTCAAAAACCACTGGAAAAAATAAATTTAGTGACTCTGCTACTACAGAATTAATAATAAAGTTGCGTGGTCGTAATTGGTCTATAAAAATATTGCGGATTATTTGGGTTGCTCTAAAACGATAGTGTACTAGGCTGTGAATAAAACTACTTCTAATAATACCCGCAAACGAAAAAAAGGAAAACGTCTCTTCGACACGATTGAAGAACAGTTCACTATGCTAAGCAGGACGCATTTAAAGGCTCTAATTGGATAAAAATGAAGTTTTTGGTGGGAATAACCCTCAAGCAGTCTCGGCGCGCATCGTTCGAAGACGTTTGGTGGAGGCACAGTTATTTGGGAGATGAACCAGAAAGGTACCCATGTTGACAACATGTCATAGACAGGCCCGATTTTCGTTTGCAAGGAATTATGTAAACTGGACAGAACAGCAATAGAAGAATGTACTTTTTTCTGACGAAACGAAAATAAATAGAATATGCTCTCATGGCAAGCAGTACGTACGCCGACCTGCAAATATGCAATTCGACCCAAAATACACAAAAAACATGGTAAAGCATGGCGTACTAATATATATACTGTGGCATGGCGGTGGAAACGTCAAAATGTGGGGTTGCTTTGCCGGTTCTGGCATGGGACCTTATACCAGTCTGATACAAGGTAACATGGATCAATATCTATATAAACAGATTACTCGGAAGAATGTATGCTGCCATACGCTGACGATAATCTCCCGTTAATTTGAATATTCCAGCACGATTATGACTCAAACAAAAAAAATAAAAATAATAATATTTAAAAGCAAATAATGCATTCTATTCTATTCTAACACACTGCCATGCCAAGTCTGTGAAAACATTCCTCAATAGGCAAATGGTAACTGTGTTAGACTGGCCACCAAATAGCCTAATCTTAATCCCATAGAAATTTTGTGGTATCAAGTTAAAAAGAAATTGTCGAACAGAGTGTGCGGTAACATGAATGAACTTTACAATGCATTTGTTTTTTAGTTGAAACCTGCCAAAGGTTCATATCATAGCATCAGTTCCGCGCCGCCGTGGCTGTCATGCAGTTATCCACGGTAGCAGACATCCAACTAAATACTAACGTTACAAAAAAATTTGATTTCATCAAGAAAAGCGCTGTTATATTCACTTTAAATTAATAAATAACTTAAATTATAAAGTTATTGTTACTTTTATTATAAAGTTTTAACTCGTTCTTAATTATTTGTCCAGCCTCTCGTCTAATGCTATGTGAACAATACCTAAACAACAGCTAATTAAATTAAATATTATTACCTAGTTTTCTTTTTTGATTATGTTGACCATATATAAGGTCTAACAAAATTAACTGAAACTATTTTAACTGGTGCTTCTACCAATGAAACTGAACAACTTTCCCCATGAAACCCATAGTCAAATCTCAAAAAAAAAATTGAACTTCCCATACTAAGTTGGCTGATAAGCTAATCGAGTTAGTATGGGAGAGCCAAATTTTTTTTTGAGATTTTACTATGGGTTTCATGGGGAAAGTTGTTCAGTATCATGGGTAGAAGCACCAGTTAAAATAGTTTCAGCTAATTTTGTTAGACCTTATATATATACTAACCAGCAGTATAGTCAATATTGTTCAATATGGTTTAAACATCTTTAATATGACCATATACATTTGAAAGCTATGTCTGATTATGAAGCGTTCTTAATTATGTGGCCACCACTGTATTAGGTCTAACAAAATTAGCTGAAACTATTTTAACTGGTGCTTCTACCCATGAAACTGAACAACTATGCCTAACTATGCCCATGAAACCCATAGTCAAATCTCAAAAAAAAATTGTACTTCCCATACTAAGTTGGCTGATCAGCTGATCGAGTTAGTATGGGAGAGTCAAATTTATTTTTGGGATTTGTCTATGGGTTCCATGGGGAAAGTTGTTCAGTTTCATGGGTAGAAGCACCCGTTAAAATAGTTTCAGCTAATTTTGTTACACCTTATATTTAAAGAATACATTTTAACCCGATTGCCCAAAAAAGAAAGGAAATGCTTTTATGGAGTCAGGTTTTAATTAAATTGGTTAAGTAGGTTATTCCATATATCTATACAAAGTTTGTCAATTTTTTTCTGATTTGATCACGGGCTTCATGCCTGATGAATCTATTTTTATAATATCACCAGCTTTTTGTATTATTTCCCAGGCATCCGCCATGTATGGCATCCCATCGACCACTCTCTGGCAGCGCGCGCACCGGCTCGGCATCGACACGCCCAAGAAGGAAGGCAGTACCAAGTCCTGGGGAGAAGCCGACCTCAGGAGGGCACTGCAAGCATTAAGAGCTGGTGCGATATCAGCGAATAAGGCTAGCAAGGCTTATGGTGAGCATCCATTTCAATCTTCAGATAAGAAGAAAGGATTTGTGAATGTGTCGGGCATTGACATGGCAGTGCCAAGCCTGACCACAGGAAGCCACTGCATCGCATGCTTGAATAATTATTAGGAAATAACGTGAGCGAGGCATAAAGGTATGGTATTCCATCTGAATGGATCGGTTGGGCATAGATATGCTCCAGATAGAAGGCCGTGTTAAAGTCCTGAGGCGCCGCTGACCTTTAAAGAGGCTTATACACGCGCTAAAGAGTGATATGAACAACTAAGATGGGTCAAATGACAATATTCAACTCAAATTATTGAAAGACTGTTTAAAGCTATCGCCATGGAAAAAATATATAATATACTTAAGGTAATAAAAAATCGATTTAATTGAATATAATATTAAAAATATTACCACTTTTGATGTAAAAAAATATAGGTACTGTAGACCCTGTTTTTGGCATTAATTACAAAATTTCTCGAAAACAAATATTTAATGTTGAATGAAACCAACACACAAAAATCGGTGACTTTAAGACATTACATTTTAATTGAACACATTTTTTTTAGACTTATTTGACGTGATGAATAGTAATAAAAATATGTACAAATCAAGTATTGGGCGTTCGGTTTCAACGTAACAGCCTCGTTGAAGCTCGCTCTGATTTGAACTTAAATGGAATAGACTAACGTTCGATTCAACCTGCTCGGATTGAGTGCTCTTAGGGCCTTAACAAGGCGTATTGTGATACAGTTGCTTGTATTACAACTTAGAACTACGTGAACATTCTCAATTCCTGACGCCTAAGGGCTCCAGCCCCTAGAGAAACTAACAGTTTCAATACTAAAACAATATTTATTTTAATATTTATATTTTTTTATTTTTTTTATTTTGACTGACTCGTTGGCTCCGTGGTTAGTGCTCTTGACTACTGATCCAAGGGTTGTGGGTTCGATGCCCACCCAGGGCAAACATTTGTGCGATGAGCAGATTTGTTTGCTCTATGTCTGGGTGTTAAATATCTATATTATATGTATGTATTTAAACGTATATAAGTATGTATGTCAGTCTCTGGTTCCCATAACACAGGGAATCTTACTTTGGGGCACGGTCATGGTCACATATTGTGCAATTTGAAAAAAAGAAAAAAAAAACAAACACACGTCTTGCCAGTTCGACTGTCCGGACTTAATGTGTTGTATCGTTAATTTTATTGACTTTTGTTTTGTACGGTACTCTTGAACCCGTACTAATTAACAAATTAAGTAATAGAAATATTAGGAATGCTAAATGACGCCGATCTATTGAAAGAAAACGTAAACATGTGTGTGTAGCGTGGCTAATTGCCACTTTTACTACCTTAGTGCCAGAGTGTATAAATAGGATTAACTCTAATATCTGCCCTCTATCACAACGTGAATATAAGGTATACAGAATGGCTCCAAATTCTCAAGTAAGTATGTGACACTAAAATTCACTAAATGCATAATTGGAAATTGAATCAGTTCAGTACATACAAAACACACACACAACACACAATCACACACATACATAACACACTTGTATACTCATGACCTGGTATTTAAAATTGTATTTATATCTTTTAGCATGGTTTATTTATCTCATATAAATAAATCTATAGCTTAACTTGTCGCAACGCCACGCCTGTGCTTACCAACAGTTTGTAACTAAAATTGCTGTTAACGAACACTGTCACTTATATATTTTTTAGTACCAAACATTTTTTTAAAAGCTTACGGTGATTAATTCGCTTTAGATCTTTAGAATTGATTAGATCGCCGTTGGGTTAGTAAATTTCTTGAGTGGAGGCCGCGTACCGGAAAACGTAGCGTACACAACTCTACCCTACACTACCCTACCCTACCCTACATACACTACACTACACTACCCTACACTACACTACCCTACCCTACCCTACACTACCCTACCCTACCCTACACTACCCTACCCTACCCTACACTACCCTACCCTACACTACCTACCCTACCCTACCCTACATAAGAACCTTCTCCTGACAATAACGAACTCGACAAAAAAGAATTAGCGAAATCGGTCCCGCCGTTCTCGAGTTATGCGCTTACCAACACATTTTGCGATTCATTTTTATATATTAGATAAAAAAGTTATTGTTTTTTATTATTGACCTTATGGTGACACTACTTAAGGTCTTTTATTAGTAACTAGTGACAAGTCTTCATGTTCGAATCACCTGAGCTATGTACCATTCAATGGAACAAAGGCGTTTTCTTAGTGGTCAGATGGGGCAATTTTTTAAACTAGTTAATTTTCTTGAATTTTCCTGAAAGTGAAGAAAACTTATGCGGGGTATTCCCAAATATGATATTAAAAACTAAGAAACTGCTGCGATAACTTTAGCTAGAGCTTTGAAATTAAAAATGTATATTTTTTGTCTCAATAATAGGCAATTTTTTCTGATGAAAAAACCCTACTTCATGGGGTTAAAGCCACCGTGCTCTCAAAATATCTAAACATTAGACACACATTTACCTCCATTTAATTTGTAATAGTCTAATGCTATTTAGATAATAAATATTGTTTTAATAACTAATTAATACTAGGAATCCACACCTCTTAATGAGGGAGGCAAACGTGTTGACCATGTGTTCTGGCTGAAATTGAATAATTCAATTATTAACACCAATTGTTGGTAATGTCTTAGCATACTAGCGCCGCAAATAGAAATAAATAATTTACTCATTCTTGTGGACTTTAAACGAAATCATTGAGTATTTTGCGCATATAGGTGGGCAACAACTATTGTTTTGTTATTTATTAACTGTAAATATCAGCAACAAGTTATTTCTTGCAAAACTGCTAAAAGTGGCCCACTTTTTTCTTACTCATTAATCTTTTCTTCCGTAGGCATTCCCAGCAGCACCCTGTACAAGATCGCGCGGCGCGAAGGAATCCGTCTGTCGGCTCCTTTCAACGCAGCCCCGGTGGCTTGGAGAAGAGCTGATTTGGCACGAGCTTTGGAAGCTATCAGAGCTGGAGATAGCTCAGTACAGAGGGCGGCGGCGCAGTATGGGATACCGACTGGTGAGTGAGACAGCTACATTTTTAACTCCCTGCCGCTCTCTAGATTGCGACCTCACCCCCTCGTCACCCAGGTTGATACAGATTGGTTACAGTTTGGTTGTTGAACGTATAGAATTTCGCCGCCATTTTGTTTGTTTCATCATTCGTTTTTTGAAATGTCATTTCTGGCCCGTTGTATGAAGTGTCCAGGGTGTGCTGGTAGCTTGATAATAATTAGTAAAATTGAACACCCCTGACCAAAGTTTAGCCAAATCGGAGCAACTTCCCTTTGGTGGCCATTTTGATTTCCTTTTGTACCTAAAACTACCCAATATCCATTATTTAGTTCAGACCCCACTTATCTATATACCTATATCTTCGGCGGGCAGTTGACCATCTCCGTGAACGGCTGAATGGATTTCTGTGAAATATATATTATGTCTAAAAATAACCATCTCGGTTAGTCAAGCTTTCAATTTAAAAAAATGTCAGTTATGTGACTGCAATGACATGTACAGAGACACATATTATATCGGGTTTTCCAATAAGAGTTGTTATTTTGATATTCAAAGACAAATGCCATTTTTTAATATAAATGATCGGATGTTTATTTCACTAAAAAGAAGAAGGTAATATGCCGTTAATAGTGGAAAATAATATCAGGCAAATGACCACCACGACCACGCTTACAGGACCATATCCTTTTCATGAAATTTTCCATAACCAAATCGCAAAGTGGCTGCCCTATGTCCTCGATAGCCTCACGAATTCCATCTTTGAGGTCTTGAATCGACGCTGGGCTGTTGGCGTAGACCTTCTCTTTCACGTGGCCCCAAAGGAAGAAGTCGCAAGGTGTTTAATCACAAGATCTCGGTGGCCAATTGTAATCACCTCTTAGAGAGATAACACACGGTCCGGAAACTTTTCCCACAAAAGATCAATGGTTTCGTTGCTTGTGTGGCACGTAGCGCCGTCTTGTTGAAAGTAAACGTTGTCCAGATCAATACCATCCAATTCCGGCCATAAAAAATCATTAATCATCTCTCGATAGCGCAATCCATTCACCGTAACTGTTGCTCAAGCCTCATTTTCGAAAAAGTAAGGTCAAATGACTCCGCCTGTCCATAAACCGCACCAAACAGTCACACGTTGAGGATAGAGGCTTTTCAACAATAACTCTTGGGTTTTCCGAGCCCCAGATGCGACAATTTTGCTTGTTGACGAAGCCACCGAGGTGGAAATGGGCTGAAGCACTCAAGATGATTTTTCGATGGAATTCCGGATCATTTTCATGCATTGCAACGACCCAATCAGCAAAGACAGGACGTTGTTGATGATCGGCCGGCTTCAGTTCTTGTGTTTACTAAACTTTATAAGCCTTAAGACCCAAATCTGCAAAATACGGTGTAATGACGTTTGTGGAATGCCTAATTCCAAAGAACGACGAGGAATGGACAAACCTGGGTTTTCTTCAACACTTTCGGCCACAGCAGCAATATTCTCGGCTGATCTTGAGCGACGTGCACGGGTTTTATTCTTCACATCACTAACTTGTCCCAACAGCTCGAATTTTTCTACCAATTTCTGTATTGCGGTCCGACAAGGTGCTTCACGACGACCCAAAAATGTTCGAGTTTTACGAACCGTCGCTGCTAAATTTTCACCATTTTTATAGTGAATTTTAATAATTTCAATGCGTTGTTGAAGCGTGTATCGTTCCATTTTTATTAATGGCGTAGTTTCTACTTGTCAAATGTCAAAAAATGGCAGTTTCAAAAGTGACATCTACCGAAATAGGGGGCTATTCAACACCTTTTATTGGAAAACCCATTATATGCTTCTAACTTATAACATCCTCATTTTGCGTCGGAGTTAAAAACGCGCTGATTACTCTTATCACTAGGTTTTATATAAGCTTACCAGGTTTCGCTCGCGTGGACATCGTTTTTATGACTGTCTTCGAGAGTGAGTGGTGCGCGAGGCGCAAGTGTGGACATGAGCTTTCTTCAGATCCCTCAGGAACTATATCGGGCTATTCTGATCAGCAGTCTATGTCATTTTCCATCAACTCAAACAATTCTATATAAAAAAATCACTTCAATCCGTTGCTCCGACAACGTGCGCGAGCGTGGAAATAAGTTTTCCCCAGATCCCTCGGGAACTATGTCAGTATATGATAATTAGTAAATTATGTCATTTCTCACCCCTTAAAATCATCTCTGCACAAAAAATCAAAACAATCCAATGTGTCGTTGCGATGTTGAAGAAATTAACCAAAAAAGAGTATTTTTTCAGTTCCCTCAGGAACTGCAACGGACTTTGCTATTTTCACGGAATAAAAAGTAGCCTATGTCCTTCCCCGTGACACAGGCTACCTGCAAGGCGTTTAAGCGTGAAAATATAACAAACAAACAAACACATTTTCACATTTATAATATTATTAAGTATTAAAAATTATTATATATTAAATTATTATATTATTAAGTAAGGATTATAGCTTTAGATAGCTCAGTGCAAAGAACTGCAGCTCAGTATAGGAAAAACTGTTCTAAGGTGAGATGGACACATTACACTATTAACACTGACTTTAAGTAAGGGGGAGTTTTTTTTAAAATTTACAATTAGTAAGCCCTTGGCATCATCTCACCTGATGGTAAGTGACGATGATGCCGAAGATAGAAGCGAGCTTACCAAGATTTCCCAACGAAATGGAGAACTGGCTATCTTATCTTCAAGCCGGAACACATCAATACTCGTAGATGTAGGTGCTTTGAGGACTTGCCGCGATTTTTGGAGGGTGTGGGCTGTATTGTAGGAGATACCTTTGTGGGTGGTGTAGTGAATAGTCCATTTACTTCATACCAGGAGGTCGCGCGTTCAATTCCTGGCGGTAATCGGTTTTGTTGATGTTAGGGCATTTTCTAAACCCGTCTGTCTAGCGACTACATACTATCTTATCTAAGTCTTGCCGCCAAATCAACAATTGGGGAATCTTGATAAGCCCGCTCTGTAACTTCGGCATCATAGTGACGACTTAGGGGAGATGATTCCTAGGGATACATCCAGTTATGATGGATAAAAAAATAGCTCAGTACCAGGGCGACTGCGTCGTACGGAATACATGAATAGAATGAGTGGAATCAAGTTCGAATAACTCTTTATTGTACATCAGAGTAAACAAATACATGTACAAAACAAAATTAATAACTAAGAGACGTACATGTGGAATCATTCATCAGACTAGGTTTATAAGAAAACTCTTGCTATCTTCCAGGAACATTGTACGGCCGCTGCAAGCGCGAAGGCATCGAGCTGTCACGCGCCAACCCCACGCCCTGGTCCGAGGGCGCCATGGGGGAAGCGCTTGAAGCCGTCAGGTAAGGTCATACATTACCTACCAATGCAACGTCACTTACAATATCATAGTGCTTTTGATTATCATTTGAGTACTTTTGACTACATCTCAACTGAAAGTTACGATGTTGTCGAGGATGGTACACGCACTCAAAAATGTCTATTCACTTTCTTTTCTATAATACTTTTAAACAAACTGACTAGCCGCGTACAAGGTACTGTAAACAAGCTGACTAGCCGCGTACAAGGTGCTGTAAACAAGCTGACTAGCGCGTACAAGGTGCTGTAAACAAGCTGACTAGCCGCGTACAAGGTGCTGTAAACAAGCTGACTAGCGAGTACAAGGTGCTGTAAACAAGCTGACTAGCGCGTACAAGGTGCTGTAAACAAGCTGACTAGCGCGTACAAGGTGCTGTAAACAAGCTGACTAGCGCGTACAAGGTGCTGTAAACAAGCTGACTAGCCGCGTACAAGGTGCTGTAAACAAGCTGACTAGCGCGTACAAGGTGCTGTAAACAAGCTGACTAGCGCGTACAAGGTGCTGTAAACAAGCTGACTAGCTGCGTACAAGGTGCTGTAAACAAGCTGACTAGCCGCGTACAAGGTGCTGTAAACAAGCTGACTAGCGCGTACAAGGTGCTGTAAACAAGCTGACTAGCCGCGTACAAGGTGCTGTAAACAAGCTGACTAGCGCGTACAAGGTGCTGTAAACAAGCTGACTAGCCGCGTACAAGGTGCTGTAAACAAGCTGACTAGCCGCGTACAAGGTGCTGTAAACAAGCTGACTAGCCGCGTACAAGGTGCTGTAAACAAGCTGACTAGCCGCGTACAAGGTGCTGTAAACAAGCTGACTAGCCGCGTACAAGGTGCTGTAAACAAGCTGACTAGCCGCGTACAAGGTGCTGTAAACAAGCTGACTAGCCGCGTACAAGGTGCTGTAAACAAGCTGACTAGCCGCGTACAAGGTGCTGTAAACAAGCTGACTAGCCGCGTACAAGGTGCTGTAAACAAGCTGACTAGCCGCGTACAAGGTGCTGTAAACAAGCTGACTAGCCGCGTACAAGGTGCTGTAAACAAGCTGACTAGCCGCGTACAAGGTGCTGTAAACAAGCTGACTAGCCGCGTACAAGGTGCTGTAAACAAGCTGACTAGCCGCGTACAAGGTGCTGTAAACAAGCTGACTAGCCGCGTACAAGGTGCTGTAAACAAGCTGACTAGCGCGTACAAGGTGCTGTAAACAAGCTGACTAGCCGCGTACAAGGTGCTGTAAACAAGCTGACTAGCGCGTACAAGGTACTGTAAACAAGCTGACTAGCGCGTACAAGGTGCTGTAAACAAGCTGACTAGCCGCGTACAAGGTGCTGTAAACAAGCTGACTAGCGCGTACAAGGTGCTGTAAACAAGCTGACTAGCGCGTACAAGGTGCTGTAAACAAGCTGACTAGCGCGTACAAGGTGCTGTAAACAAGCTGACTAGCGCGTACAAGGTGCTGTAAACAAGCTGACTAGCGCGTACAAGGTGCTGTAAACAAGCTGACTAGCCGCGTACAAGGTGCTGTAAACAAGCTGACTAGCCGCGTACAAGGTGCTGTAAACAAGCTGACTAGCGCGTACAAGGTGCTGTAAACAAGCTGACTAGCCGCGTACAAGGTGCTGTAAACAAGCTGACTAGCCGCGTACAAGGTGCTGTAAACAAGCTGACTAGCGAGTACAAGGTGCTGTAAACAAGCTGACTAGCCGCGTACAAGGTGCTGTAAACAAGCTGACTAGCGAGTACAAGGTGCTGTAAACAAGCTGACTAGCGCGTACAAGGTGCTGTAAACAAGCTGACTAGCCGCGTACAAGGTGCTGTAAACAAGCTGACTAGCGCGTACAAGGTGCTGTAAACAAGCTGACTAGCGCGTACAAGGTGCTGTAAACAAGCTGACTAGCGCGTACAAGGTGCTGTAAACAAGCTGACTAGCGCGTACAAGGTGCTGTAAACAAGCTGACTAGCCGCTTACAAGGTGCTGTAAATTAACCAAAAACGTAATTCAATGCGAGCGAGTTTCCCGGCAACCTGTAGCCTGTAGATGAATGTTATGCGGATGCTGTATGCGCTCAGCGCAGGACCGGTCACTGCGGAAATCCTAGGAGGAGGCGTTTGTCCAGCAGTGGAAGTCTTTCGATTTTCAGAATAGATACCGATTTCAAGTCGTGCCTTATAGGCTAAACCACTCTTAATTTAGCCTATCTACGGCGTTTGTCCAGCAGTGGAAGTCTTTCGATTTTCAGAATAGATACCGATTTCAAGTCGTGCCTTATAGGCTAAACCACTCTTAATTTAGCCTATCTACATACATACATACATACATTCCCTTATTATCTGCCTCCTTTAAAATACACTCTGACTGCAGGGTGGGCGCGATGTCGATCAACCAGGCGGCCATCCACTACAACCTGCCCTACTCCTCGCTGTATGGCCGCTTCAAGCGCTGCAAGCACCACGCGCCTCAGGTAAACACTGACCTAAAACCACAGAATTTCTCGTCCCCTAAAACCTCTAAACTGGTAAATTTATTCAAGATACTGAACAACTTCTGTTCTACAATTTTTCTGTCTGAAATCGCCAAAAAATTTTTGGACTTTTCGTACCGATCAATCAGCTGGACGCAAGTTTGTATAAATATTCCAAAAATGGATATTTTTGTTCAGAGCAAAAGAAAGATGTTCAATTTCATGATTAGAATCATTATGTGTTTATCATTTGAATATTAAATTTTTTTTCCATTTTTTTTATTAACTTTTTATGGTCGCTTACTAAGGGCCTGAAAGAAGGCTCGAGGACACTCCAAGGGGATGGCAACTACACCAAGTGGAACCCGAATATTTTGCTTGAGGCGCAATTTCAGTACCTACTCCCAGCCACGTACAGAGCGCTTGAGACAGGCGTTCACCTCATCGGTAGGTGCCCGGGTCACCACCGGTAACGTCTGGCGTAATAATACCGCTAAAGCCCTTTGGCTCGCGAAATGCGCACGCGCATACATATAACGTATACACTCTCTCTTTCAGCTCATATACGTCCCCACCGAGGGGCTCGAGCCTACCCTGAATCAGGGCGATTAGGCCTTAGTCGACCACGCGGGCCCAGTGCGTGTTGGTCAACTTCAAAAAAGAGTAATTTTTAGTTCCCTTAGGAACTGCATCGGACTATGCTATTTTCATGGGACAAAAAGTAGGCTATGTCCGTCCCAGTGGCACATGCTTGTATTGCATGCCAAATTTTATCAAGACTGGTGGTGAAGTGTGAAAAGGTAACAAACAAACCAGCATATTTTCACATTTTTATAATATTAGTAAGGATTAGCTTTAGGAAAACTTTCTTCGTAATTTGTATGCAAATTCTAACAGAGCAACCAAAGCAAGCATTATTTTTATTTAAATTTCGAATGCTCACCTTTTAAAAAAAAATCACAGTTAGTAAGCCCTTGGTATCATCTCACCTTATAGTATTCTATGTGACGATGATGCCAATTTAATTTTATTATAACCAGTCAGGTATAAAAAATACAAGCAAAAGAGATTTGATTACAAATTTATACTTACATAATTTTGAACAAAAAAAACCGACTTCAAACAGGAAACTAAGGTTCCCCTCATTTTCTCCGGGATGCCATCATCAGATCCTGGTTTCCTTACCATGGTACCTCCCTTGGGATATCTCCTTTCAAATAAAAAAGAATCATCTAAATCGGTTCATAAACGACGAAGTTACCCGCGAACACACATAAAAAAAATATCTACGGTCGAATTGAGAAACCTCCTCCTTTTTTTGAAGTCGGTTAAAAATACGAAGAAAATTTTTCTCGACCTACTACTTATACAGGGTGTAAAAAATTTGGTGTAGGTCCCGTTAACTGGGGCTTCTACTCGTCATACTGAACAACTTTCTCCAAGAAACCCGTCGTCAATTCTCAAAAAAAGTTTAGACCCTCCATACTAAAATGCACAAAATCGGTCGATCAGCTGATTACGTTTTCAGCAAAGTCTTAGAACAAAAGTTGTTCAGTATGATGAGTAGAAGCCCCAGTTAACGGGACCTACACCAATTTTGTTACACACTGTATAACTATAGTTACATAAACTGAACAGTTTAACTGTTGATTTGTATACCATTAGGTATGTTGTCAATAAATCTATGAATCTGAAGGATATCGCTTTATTATAACTTTTGCTGCATATATTATTTTTCGGTAAAACCCACTACCATTCCAGGATTTTCCACCTCCTGACCATAAACCCCCTGAAGAGCAGCTAAACACCCAGGAAAAAGACCCTGATCATCACCAGCCGCTCCAGGAGACGCAGTACTACCCCCAGCACCAGCCTGCCGCAGACAGCGCGCAGCACCAGTACTTGCACCAGCATACTGGGTATAACATGGACACCGTGTCGTATAATGTGCAGTTCCAGGTAAGACCAAGACGCTGATGATGATGAACTAAGCCAGTGGCGGATCCAGGATGAATTTTTGGCCTTCCAAAATTTCCAAAATTCTTGGGAGTGGGCTGAAGCAAAACCCACTCTAGCCAAAGAGAAGGGATTATTAAGCTTTTGTGGCCAACCCTGGCCAACCCTAGGGCACATAGGGGACAGAGGTGTCTCATTCCGCGCGCGATCAGAAACGAGCGGAAATAAATTATGTACCTATTTGAATCTCATTTTTATTTAACTTTAGGTGCAAGTTTTAAGGATCATGTTTAAGACAAAGTTTAAATATTAGTAGGTATACAAATACGGACACTGCCGCTCTCTAGATTCCGACCTCACCCCCTCGTCACCCAGATCGGTTACAGTATGGTTGTCGAACGTTATAGGATTTCGCCACCATTTTTTTTGTTCCGTCATTCGTTTTTTGAAATGTCATTTCTGGCCCGTTGTAAGTGTCTAGTGTGTGGTTTAGACGTAATTTTTGTGCCCACCTTACTTAGCGACAATTCAAAAGACGGTTTCAGACAAGTAGCGCCATCTAGTATAGAATAGCTAAACTATAATTAAAAGTGCAGAGCGACGCCGCCTACAAAGTCGAGAACCCCAATCACAGGACCCTAGCGCCATCTGCCTTTTTACCTCTTTTTGTTGTTTTTGAACAAATCGCTTGATTTTCAATTCAAAGACCTTGGACAAAAACTAAAAAAATGCTTCATTGCTCACTTACATGTTTACCATAAATTTGACGTTAGTAACCATGTTGCCACTTTCACAGGACGCATACAACCTGCACGGGGGCGCCCCACTGTACTACGCGAGCTGCCACGCGCCCAGCTGAGGGCATCCCAACAACTGCTATCCACCGCCTTGACTGATTGAATATTTTTTTTATTTTGAATAGTACCCACGATAACACAGTCTTTCTGAAGATTCTTCTGAAGGAGCTAAATAACTAAGTTAGTATGTAAATATCCTTTAGTACACACCAGAAAAATCATTACAATTAAAAATTGAGGCTTTTACTCACTATGCCATAATTGAACTGAGCGACTCTCTCCATGAAACTTATGGTCAATTCTCAAATATTTTTTTGGACGTCTTCTTAATCGATTAGGCACCTTTAACTTCATAGATAGCGGACTGTAAGTATTTTTTTTTAAATTTTTGAAGTATTTCAAAAGTACCATGATCTATAAGTTTTGTATATCAGCAAGATTTAATTGCTACTCAAGTCGGAGTGGGTCAGTCAAGCAAATCAAGAAAATATAGTCAGTTTACATTTCTATCCTGTGACTTGACAATGAAGGTCTCAGGTTGTTTGATAAAGTAAGGAGCAATGCAAGAAGATGGTAATTTAAAGCCATTAAAAAGTAATTTAAAAATAAAAAAAATGTATGTGGAAGAAATGTCCATAGACTGTTAATATTTTAATTATGAAATTAACGTCCATTTCAGTATTATACTGTCTAATAACAATTAAGATCTTAGATATTAGCCTATTTAATTTTTAAAGCAATTTAGTTTATTTTCAACTATTTTATCAATTGCACACTCAATATAAACTGTAACTATTTTTTATGAATTTATATGAATAGTTTGACTTAACCAAACGTCTTCCTTTTTATTTTACTCAAGACTTGTTTAATCGAATGGTTAGTGAACAAGAAACTTACATTATATTATGTCCAGTAATTGTAATATAAGTATTTTTAAGTATTTTAGACAATATACCCGTAGCATTTTAATGCTAGATTTGGGTATAGAACTTGTGCCATCATTGTGAAACGAATATACGTAACCATTGAATTCTTAATAATTGTATGATCTTTATAAGGATATGTCTAGATATTAGTATTTTTCATAAGTAATAATTCGCTGTTAAAGTCTTTATAATGTGATGTTCAAATTAGCAATAACATTTATATTACCTAACTATGTAAATGTCTATAGTAACATGTAATTAAAGAGCACTACACTACTAGTAGTGCCAATATAAAGCGCACGTTTCCAGGAGCACTACATTACTAGTAGTGCCATGATAAAGCGCGTGTTTCCACTAGCACTACACTACTAGTAGTGCCATGATAAAACGCGCGTTTCCACTAGCACTACACTACTAGTAGTGCCATGACAAAAAGCGCGTTCCCACTAGCACTACACTACTAGTAGTTAGTAGTGCCATGATAAAGCGCGCGTTTCCAGTAGCACTTCACTACTAGTCGTGCCATGATATAGCGCGCGTTTCCAGTAGCACTACACTACTAGTAGTGTCATGATAAAGCGCGCGTTTCCTTAGCACTACACTAATAGTAGTGCCATGATAAAGCGCGCTTTTCCAGTAGCACTACACTACTAGTAGTGCCATGATAAAGCGCGCTTTTCCAGTAGCACTACACTACTAGTAGTGCCATGATAAAGCGCGCGTTTCCAGTAGCACTTCACTACTAGTAGTGCCATGATAAAGCGCGCTTTTCCAGTAGCACTACACTACTAGTAGTGCCATGATAAAGCGCGCGTTTCCTTAGCACTTCACTATTAGTAGTGCCATGATATAGCGCGCGTTTCCAGTAGCACTACACTACTAGTAGTGTCATGATAAAGCGCGCGTTTCCTTAGCACTACACTATTAGTAGTGCCATTATAAAGCGCGCGTTTCCAGTAGCACTACACTACTAGTAGTGTGATGATAAAGCGCGCGTTTCCTTAGCACTTCACTATTAGTAGTGCCATGATATAGCGCGCGTTTCCAGTAGCACTACACTACTAGTAGTGTCATGATAAAGCGCGCGTTTCCTTAGCACTACACCATTAGTAGTGCCATTATAAAGCGCGCGTTTCCAATAGCACTACACTACTAGTAGTGTGATGATAAAGCGCGCGTGTCCAGTAGCACTACACTACTAGTAGTGTCATGATAAAGCGCGCGTTTCCAGTAGCACTACACTACTAGTAGTGCCATGATAAAGCGCGCGTTTCCAGTAGCACTACACTACTAGTAGTGCCATGATAAAATTTGTAGTAAAAGTAGTACTTTGCGATAAACTCGATAATAGACTGAAAGTATTTGTTTTTTTTCACACAACTAAAGCTACTACATTCTAGGTATCAAGGTGTTTAATGAGAATGCTTGAATTTGTACATAAAAAATTCGCTTTATTTATTATACTTTCATTATCTACAAGTTAGATATTATAAAATAAATTACAATAATGATTTCTGTGCTGATTGCGGCCTCCGGCGATACTTAAATATTTTTATTTTTTGCTGCTCATATAATATTATAGTTTATTTTAGTATACATCATCATCATATCAGCTCATATACGTCCCCACCGAAGAGCTCGAGCCTACCAAATTAGTATAGGGCGATCGGGCTTAAACATACATTTTAATTTCACGTAAAACAATATTTGAGCGAATTTCTTTAGTTATCTATCGCTACTCTGCCAGAGATGGCGTTGTCATTTTATAGCCTTTTGTGCACAGATGGCGCTTTTTTGGTTCAGTATGCTATTCGAAAAAGCGACATCTATGATAACAATAACAAACAGTAAACTGAACATAGATGGCACTGACAAGAAATATGGCAGAATTTAAAAAATAATGTTTATGTTTTGGTAAACAGTTCAATGGCAGTGATTATAATTTTGGTAGGTAGCTTGTTCAGTAATATTTAGCTTTACAACACTGGGGTGTGTTCACACTGAAATATAAATGTATCATAAATGCTACATTGAGATACAATTTCTTACTTTACAATATTTTCATACATTTTTACAAATTCTACTGTCAAAGCCATTGCCTGATCTGAGGTTTATCTGAGTTCGACTAAATCCTAAAATCGAATGTGAAATAGCATAACTTGTAGGGTTAAAAAAATACTATTTTTTTTAATATTTATGAACATTCACCTGCTTGTGGATATTTTATTAGAATATGTAGGTGTTGTTTTCAGGGTTAGCTCAAAATCAATCAAAAAGTTTTAGTCAAACTGAGTGTAAGGGTAAATCTATTGAAGCTGGCTAGAGTAATCAACTCTATTGAGTGGTGCAGACAACAATAATGAAACTTTTTTTACAACCAATAGAACTTAACGTAGGTACCTTAGGTAGCTATCAAATAATTTATTTACACTATAGTGCGGCCTTCGAGAGAATGCTGATTTGACATTTCATGCCTGGGATAGATAGAACGTAACATTCTAATAATCTTCAAAATTGTAAACAAACTAAACTTAAGTTTCTAAGCTTTTAAACACATGAAAAAAACTTTTTTTACTAAATAATAGTAACAGAACACAAATTTAGTTTTATGTTTACATATAAGGACAGAATGTGTATTTTGTAATTACATGAAACGGTTACGTTCTATGGTCATTTCTTCTTAATAATAGTGATGTTACCACATGTAACCACTGATAACGTATTTGCAACGTAAAGATTTGTTAAAAATATTAGAAATTCATTACCACACAAACAATTATTTCTTGTGGTCCAATCAACCAACCATAAAAGTTCCAGGCATAAAAGTGATAGGTTTAAGTAATGAACTAATAACAATAGTGGATTGTACAACAAGACCATAAAACAAGCTATTTTACCCGAGACATTCACGGCGAGAGTGGATAGTCACGTCGAGGGTAAAATGAGTTTCATGCTCGAGTTTTACACTCTGCTTTTCACTTCGATTGCAAGGAAATAATATTTATTCAACCGCAATACAAAAAAATTGGCAAATTTTGATGAATAATTAGTTTCCCGCTACACAACTTTTCTTATTTTTACACCACCCCTAAAATGGACGGTCCACAAAGTATACTTTAGCCTCGGGTTTGGCAACACTATTTTGGCAATGGCTATTTTATTTCGTTATATGTTACATCTACATGATAGGCACATAGTATTTACTATGGATGTCTATGGGCACATCACTAGTTACGTCAAACTAGCATATGTCAAATCAGCATTCTCTCGACGGCCGCACTATAAGTAGAGAGAAACAGTATCAGCTTCTAAACAGTGTCGAGGCAAAAGACTGCGAAGGCTGCTATTATGAATGAACTCGGTTTAAAAATATCGAAAATTCTTTGCAACTTCAAATGTCAACAGCCTCTGTTGAATGATTACGCACGAGACCCGTAATCTACTCGGTGAGAACCACAACAACATAGTCATCAACAATCAATAAGGTAGCGTCAGAAACTCTGGCCAAACACTGTTATCAATCTGTGCCCAATCTCACCTCGCTTGGAATTTAAAGTTTCGCTGCTGAAATCGAAAAAAGACTTCAATTTTGTATAAATTCTAGTTTAGCAATTTTAGCAAAGTTTTAAAACAAAGTTAGATCAGTTTTGTGAGTATCATTAAATCAAATCACTATGGTCGAATTCACACTTAAAAAAACTACTTTGAAGTTACTTTTGTTGAACTTAATTTGGGCGAGTAAATTAGAAAATAGCGAATCATATCAGCCGAAAGACGTCCACTGCTAGAAAAAGGCATTCTCTAAGGATCTCCACAGTGAACGGTCCTGCGCTGCCCGCATCCAGCGTTTTCCGCGACCTTCACCAAATCGTCAGTCCACTTAGTAGGAGGCCTTTCTACGTTACGTCTTCCGGTGCGCGGTCGCGTCTCGAGAACTTTACTACCGAAACGGCCGTCTGTTCTATTGAACTCTGTGTGAAATTAATACTTAAATAATTTAAGCAGTGGGTTAATAATAAATCAAAGTGCAAGATCCCATGAGCTCAACATTATCGAGTATAATTTGTGGCGCTAACTCTGTCAAAGTAGTTTTTCTAATGTGAACGCAAGTTTAGCTATGAGGTTGCTGGACATCAGGTCTGTATGTGGCCTCTGACGTATGTAGATTGCTGGGAAAGTGCCGGACGCCACATTAACTACTTACAGTCTTAACACTTACTCTAGTTACGTATAAATGTGCGGCGCGCGTTCGTTATACACTAAGACTAGACAACGCGCGGCGCTATCTCCCTTACTCTTGCACTCATAATATGCACTGTCTCACACTTAATAGCACTAGTTTGTCCGTTATATCACAAAGTAAAATGAGAGCTAGGAAACACCAGTTTTCTTTTCTTTTGGAGGACACTTTGATCACTTTACATCATTGAGTAGAATATAAAGAGTCCTTGCGCGTCACTGAGCAGAATGTTCAAATAAAATGTGATGGCACATACACCGACCAGTGCGGAGAGGTTTCGTAGTTTGATTTCTAGAAATACTCATAATATTGCTACTCAGTAATTCCAGCTTATTTTGACTGTATGATTGTTTGAGAGCATATTAACAAAATAGTTTCCCATACAAAATTAAAATTACTACTTCTTGAAAATGGATTGGTCGTTGCTAATGAAGCTTTATACACATAAGCAAGTAACGAAATCCTAGTTTGTGGATAGATTACATTTTCAAAAAAATAGTGTTGTCACTGAATAATAGTAATTTAAGGTTTTCATAGTATAATCTTAAAATTCGATAATCTCTTTTAATATAAAGAATTTTGAAAATGTAATCTATTCGCAAACTAGAATTTCGTAAAGTTTCATTAGAATCGGCCCATCCATTTTCAAGAAGTAGTAATTTTAAGTTTGTATGGGAAACGATTATGTGCATACGCTCTATGATACCATGTACTAATAAGATAAAAATTGCAAAGCTTAAAGCAGCTTTTTTGTCAAAATATAAAAAAAATAATCAATTCCAAACCACATAATCAATATAAGCAGCCATTAAGTATGCATTTAAAAACAAATATGTTTATCGGTGTCGAATATTACTGTTCTGTACCAAAATAAAACAACAATTCCTCTCCGCACCGCGATAAAGTTCACGAGTTTACACAGGTCCGTAATCAGAGAGCGGCTGTCCCGAGCGCGCGGAGGGCGCAGAGGGGGCGGAGGGCGCGAGCGGCGCCAGGGCCGGCGGCAGCGGCGGGGGCGCCGGCACGGGCAGCGGCAGGGCCGGCGGCGGCAGCGGGCCGCCCCCCGCGCGTCACACGGCGCCCTTCACAAGCGCGCGGTGCGCCCCCCCGCGTCCGCCACGCCAAACGCGCCTCCACGAGTCCAGAGTCTTTCCCGACCAGATCCAAACTCCGGAGGTTATCCCCACGGCTAAAGCCATGAAGTACTTCAGCATCAAAGCGGAGTACAGCGGGCGGGAGCCGCAGGTAGGTCCGCACGCCACGCGCCGCATCCACCATTCGTAGCCGCCCGCTTCGTACGCCAGACAGCCAATCACGACGCCGGCCGGCACCGCGTACAGAACGCTGAACACTCCAATGCGAATCATCAGTTTCTCCAGCTTGTCAGCCTTCGACCCGGCTCCGATGCCGCCCTGCCGCTTGATAACAGATCGAATCCGAAACAGCGAGACAAATCCGGCGAGCAAGAACGTCGCTCCGAGCGCGAAGTAGACAATCAGAGGCGCAAGAACGTATTTTTTCAGGTTTTCCGGCGACGAGTTCCCCACGTAACAGATTCCAGCCACCGGATCGCCATCCACGGCTTCGGCGAGCAACACCGCGATTGTTTTAGCAGCTGGGATAAGCCACGCAGCAAGATGGTAGTACTGGGCATGTCCAGCTATGGCCTCGTTGCCCCATTTGAGACCTGCGGCTAGGAACCACGCGAACGATAAAATCACCCACCAGATCGAGGACGCCATTCCGAAGAAGTAGACCAAGATAAAGACCAGCGTACACGCACTCGGGCCATTGAACGTGGTCCTGAGCAAGGCGCCGTCACATGCCACCTCGTCGTGTCCGAGCGCGAGTCTCGTTAGGTAGCCGAGAGCGACCATGAAGTAGCAAGCTGAGAGGTAGACGATCGGGCGCTCGGGGTACTTGAAGCGCTGGGAGTCGATGAGGAAGGTGGTGAGCGTCATGAGGGTGGAGGCGGCGCACAGGCCGCTCCACAGCGCGACCCACACGGCCGCGAACTCCTTCTCCTCGCGCGTGAAGAATGCGCCGCGGCAGGGCGGTGCGCACGCGGGCACGCCCGCTAACACGGTCGCGTTTGAAAGCGCGCGCGTCGCCACCAGCGGCGGACGACACGCGCACGTGCATTCTTCGCCGGCCGCCTCGCCGCCGCTTGCAGCCGCCCCGCTTTCGCAGTTTTTTGGATCCTTGCAGTTTTTGTGGGGGCGGCGTGGCGGGGGTTTCGGCGTTTCGGGCTCCTCCGCCCGATCCGTTTCCTCCATGCACAGGTTGTCTGGGTCTCCCATGCGCGGTAACTTCTCGCAGGCCATCCGCTCGGGCCACTGGAAGCCGTACTTCTGCATGAGGGGCGCGCAGCCTGCTCTCGCCCGCTCGCACACGCTGCGGCACGCCGGCAACGGTTTCGCGTAGTCTTCTATGCAGATCGGGGTGTAGACGGAGCAGAGGAAGAACTTCAAGTCAGTTGAGCATTTGATCTCGACCAAGGGCCAATATTGATGCACCTGGAATGGAGAAAAAGTTATGTTAAAACATTGCTGTCGTAATTACTAATGAAATAAATACACCCTTGTACCTCTGAGTCCTTCAGTCTTCGCTCACTCATTTACTATTCAAGCTATCCAGCTTTGGAATTCTCTTCCCGTTTCTATCCGACGACAAGCTCCTTCTCTTAACTCTTTTAAATATCAAATTAAAGTATACCTTTTATGTTTTTTTTGTTAAAAATTTGAGTGCGTTTGGCTGCACCTCACCTGATGGTAAGTGCCGATGTAACCCGAGCAGACTGAACCAAAAAGGGGAAAATAGGAGAACTAACCTATGTAGTTCCAAAAGTTTTAGGATTGTGTAGGGGTAGGTCCCCTGAACAAAGTCTAATAAATTCCTCTCGATAACACGCGCCGCCGGGGGTGGGGGGGGGGGGGGGGGGGTTAAAGGTCCCTTTTTTCTGTTTTTGACTCGTAACTCGAAAACGGTGCGCATTAGCGACCTTACTTCTAAGAAGCAATTAAAGCTTATTAAATTTCCTACAATTTTGGTCATATTCTTAATTACGAAAAAATGCATGGTTTTTAAGATATAACCTATACAAAGTATGTAATTTAAGAAAAATCTATAATTTGTCACTTTTTTCTCCAAACTTGACTATCTAGGTCCTCGCTCGTTTGTTTTACAGACTTATCATCTAAAAAAAGTTGTTGACCATTAACTTTTCTTTAAAAATATATATATACATA
This sequence comes from Coleophora flavipennella, assembly GCA_947284805.1. Taxonomy (NCBI): domain Eukaryota; kingdom Metazoa; phylum Arthropoda; class Insecta; order Lepidoptera; family Coleophoridae; genus Coleophora; species Coleophora flavipennella. The sequence goes on along the minus strand of OX369279.1, from coordinate 1,744,611 downwards.
TGTGCATTTATATTGAACACATCAAGAGATACAGGGTTAATAATATATTTGCCTTGAAAATAGTGATTTTGCGAGTTATTTGCATGTTATTATGTAGTTTAATGTAGCCGAGGATGTATCACGCAAGCTCAAATAGTGCCTATTCACTCTCGTCTTGAAGATTCCTAAATTATACGAATCGGGGAATACAGACGCCGGAAGGGAATTCCACTCCTTAGCCGTTCGCATGATGAACGAAGCAGCAAAACGCTTCGTGCGAAAAGATGGAACATTGACGACAAAGGGGTGGAACAGCTGATGAAATGGAGAGGGGGGGGGGGGGAATACAATCAACGTGTTAGCACTATTCCTTTTTTTTACTGATCAATATTTATTAGTACATATATTGGTATATATTTTAATAATATGTAAGTATAGTTCATATTATTATTATTTATATCTTGTATAGTATTTTTATTACATGTATTATGATTTAGATTTGAGATAAGCAGATAAAGTAAATTTTACTTTTTTCAATTTTGTTCCATATGTTTGCTCTGCACAACCCTTACTTTTATTTAGGTGTATCCAATCTCTGGGTTGCCTGGAAGAAATTGCTTTAAGGCCGCTAAATTGTGCAATTAAAAGTTTTACTACTCTATATTATGTACTATTCTCTATTTTATTTAATGTACAATAAAGCATATTTGATTGATTGGTTGGTTGATCGAAATAAAACATGAGCGACAGGTTTGTCTTTTTGTGCAATAGGAGAGTTGTAACAATTGTGCATCAGGCGTCCATTTACAGTTTAACGTGGCTCCATCTGATTTTGGTGTGACAGGCTGGTTATGATCCATAGTTCACAAGGTTATCGTGATGTAGTTCCGATTGTGAGCAATTTCAGATACTCATGGTTCGAAAAAATCAAGATAATTACGCTTCTTGTTAATTATACGAAAATTTGCGGATAATTATTACCAGTGTAAGAAATTCATTTGTTATATTGTTTCATGATAAATACATTATAACTTGGGCTATTTTAACAAAAAAATATAATTACCAAGGGAACTAATAATAAAAAATTAAATTAATAGTTTATACATTCTTATTATTACAAGGCATTATTCAAATTTAACTCAATAAACAATATTTAATTTAAAAAATTAATGACACTCAAGTTCAAATAAATTTGCAAAATCCTGTAATCCGAACAATTTTTTTTTGTATGAGGGATGCACGCTTACACGTTTAGTACGTTCAGATAGACGCAAGTTCAGAAATACACGTTCGAATACAGTTCACTTTCACGAACGCAATCTTTTGTTATTATCAGTCGATGATTATCAATTTGTTATTTTCGGGATAGTTATCATGATAATTATCCTTTCGAACCCTGCATATAGGACTGTATTTTTGCGAACCTCTGGTAGTAACTTAATAAATCTGGGCCACGTAACTGGCCTTATCATGGCTTTATTCATGAAAAAAGCATCGGTGGCTCATCGGTAACGACTCGGTCCTCCTAACCAGAGGTACCGGGTTCAAATCCGGACGGCCAATGTAACAATGACTTTTTCGAAATTTACGTACATATACTTACCGATTGCTTTAACGGTGAGGGAAAACATCGTGAAGAAACCTGCACATCTGATTCCAGATGTGTATAAAGGTCGCGTTGCACACGTCCGTAGGTGTAAATCTAAATGTCCTACACGTGACCGCGGGCGATGCTAAGTGCAACACCAGGCAACCGCCGTTTATCCCTTGGATAGCACTATTAATTGTGCCACATAATAAGAAAGAAAGATTTATGTCAGGAGCCAAGTCGTTCCTTTCCCTCTAATATGGCTGAGAGGAGTGATGGCTGACTTTCGCGTTATACTCGTGACCGGGTGCTGTCCGTGTGAACTGGCCTACACTTGTCAAAGGCGTTCATGACATTCAATAATTTTAATGTATAACTTCTCGTGTCATATTGTTTACATGTTCTAATGACATTATTTGTTTTCTTTTTATATCACGGATTGGATTTTGACGTTATTAACTAATGATTGTTTATTTCCTGATGTTTTACAAATGAAATTATGTAATCACTATTTTATGACTATCAGAAAGAGTGTAATTTGCACCTATTATAACAGCTCATATACGTCCCCACCGAGGGGCTCGAGCCTACCCTGAATCAGGGCGATTAGGCCTTAGTCGACCACGCTGGCCCAGTGCGGGTTGGTCGACATCACACACAACCTTCGAGTTTCTTCGCAGACGTGTGCAGGTTTCCTCACGATGTTTTCCTTCACCGTTAAAGCAATCGGTAAGTATATGTACGTAAGTTTTTGAGAAACTCATTGGTACATTGGCCGTCCAGATTTGAACCCGGTACCTCTGGTTAGATGGACCGAGTCGTTACCGGTTGAGCCACTTTTGCACCTATTTTGAATAAATATCTTGCATCTTGAACTTGCCTCAAGTCCTGCCTCCTCCTGCGTGTCATGGTCGAGCGCGTTGGGGAAGGAGGTCAGGTTGTAGCCGATGCCCCTGCACATAGGAATGGTGATATTCTCGCAGCGTGGCTGCAGCGCCGCGACCAACGCCAGCGGCGCCGCCAGCGCCACCCACAACACCCACATCGTGTTCAGCTCGACATCTGTAAAGGAAGATAAAGAGAAACTGAGAATTAGATCAAATGTTTCGGTGGCGTAGTGGCAGTGGCAGTTCCAGGCGGGGTCATTCATAGAGGATATTATTAAATTTGAAAATGACTGCTGAGGAATGGAGGTCCCGTAATAATTGTTTGTTTCTTATATATGTAGTAAGGCCCCACTGGGATCAACCCGCGACTTTCTGGTGCCATTAAGCCACGGTGGCGGTTAAACTTAAATTTAGAATGTTATTATTGCAATAAATTCGAGTTTGTACGCAACGCAAATTAGTCATGCACCCTTGACCCTACAATAACGTAACTCGATAAGAAAAGTTCGCGCAATTTTTGTGAGGGTATTAGTACAAATTGTTTGAAGCCGATGCCGCAGAGGGAAGAATTCCTGGAGCGGTCTTCCGCCGACGCGACGAGGAACTGGATTTACTGGCTCATTGACCAAATGTCGGAACACATCAATGGAGAAACGCGATTAAGGTGAAGTTCACTCGCTTCGACGTCGGCGACGACTTTATGATGCCATGCCAATAATTAGGCAGTGTCGGAACGATATATCGGCACTTTTGACTAAAGCTATTTATTATAGTACTTTCGCTACTTCTTAGGCACATATATGTCGCCGGGATATTGTCAAAACCGCGATATTACAATCTCACTGCACTAAATTCTGTTAGATTATAATATGACGGTAAATTGTCAATCAGCTTACAATTTTACGGCCCTTCCGAATAAAACCAATGATTCCTTATTTTGCGAAGCATTCTGCTACATAGGGGGGGGGGGGGGGGCTACCTTGACTGTTTAATCAATCAAACCTGACCGAATTTGACTCGCTTTGCTCGCTCATTTATTAAAGCGAAACTTTTATTACATCGTCTCAATTTTTTTCGTCTGTGTGATGCATGTCGCGTGACGGTCGCTTTCGTCTGACGGTATGATCGTTTCGTCCTCTGTACCGTAGCGAGAGCAGCCATGATCGTTTCGTCCTCTGTAAAGTTTCACTTTTACCGTGGTTTCTTAAAACCACACACTTACTTTTTTTAAATGTTATTTACTTCGCTTAGTGTTATTGTAATGACACTAGTGAAATTGTAAGCAGTTTGTTATGGTTCACAATCTTTCGATAGTTCACAATCTCGAAGATTATAATCTAACGGTATTCACAATTTTACGGTGACATATACATATAACCGTCTCCGCGGCGGAATGTTGAGTTCCCTCGCTTTACAACAGGTCCCGGATTCTATTCCCGGCGGGTTCCAACTTTGTAGGAACTGGGTTTTGTTGGTGTTGGTAGGAGAGTCCGCCTGGTTAGCTATAGCATCCGGAATGTTTACCGACGCCAGCACGGTTGATTTTTATGCAATATTACTTACTAGCTTAGACATCGTTTTTTTATAACTGTCTTTGAGGGTGAGTGGTCCGCGAGCCGCAAGCCTATCCAGATAGGGCTATTTTGATTAGCAGTCTATGTCATTTCCCACTCCCTCAACCTTCTCTGTGCATAAAATCACAACAATCCATTGTTCTGTTGCGATGTTAAACAAATGAACGAAAAAAATACAATTTTTTCAGTTCTCTTAGTAACTGCATCGGACTATGCTATTTTCACGGGATAAAAAGTAGCCTATTATCTTCCCCGTGACACAGGCTACCTGCATGCCAAATTTCAGCAAGATTGGTCAATGTGTTGAAGCTTGAAAAGGTAACAAACACATTTTCACATTTACAATATTAGTAAGGACGCGCAAAAAAGTAGGTTCGGTTTTGCTTCGCGTAAGGGAGGTTCGAACAAAGTGCTAAACATGATTGAAGACTCCTGTCATGGACTCAGTCTTGCTTAGCATAGCAGGTTCACCCTACACCCTACTTCATGTCCGCTGAGCCTGCTACGTGTGGCGGAGTGCCATGCTGTAATTATGGCTTTTCTTTTATGTACTTTCATCATCATCATATCAGCCGAAAAACGTCCACTGCTGGACAAAGGCCTCCCCCAAGAAATTCAACGAGAACCGGTCCTGCGCTGCCCGCATCCATCGGCTTCCCGCGATCTTTACCAGGTCGTCAGTCCACCGCGTGGGAGGCCTTCCTATGTGCCCCGCCCACTGCCACTTCAGTTTATCGCTTCTGTGAGCTATGTCAGAGCTATGCTATGCTCGGAGTTTCTTTCCGTGATTGAATCAGAAACGAGGAGATCCGCAGGAGAACCAAAGTAATGTTCTTTCAAATGTCTGAAAATAATTAATTTCAAATAAAAGGGCCACTTTAGAATGTGGCTAGACCTATCTCTGGTAGACCAGAGATTGTCATTAGATGATAACAGGACTGAGGGACAACAATTAGATGTGTGGAGAGACCATTTCATGGCACGGTGTTTTTTTAAAGAAGTCTTGCCGCCAAACATCAGTGTTAACAACATCGATGTGTCCAAGAATGAAGATTCCCCATTGCGTTGGAAAATCTTGGTAAGTCCGCCTTTATCATTTTCAGTTCCAGTCATTTTCTTCATCATCACTTTAGTAAAGAATAAAGACTATTTACTAAACAGGTGATTTGACGTCAAAGGCTTATGAATGTTATTAATTACAGTACCATTTTCAGAAACATTTTTTTGGAAGCGGTTTGGGCTCCATATCCCGGTAATGGGGACGGGCTGTTGTTAACTTGTTTTTCTTTTCTAAGTGAGTATTTCTTGTTTAAATTAGTTTCTCGGAAACAGCTCTAACAATTTGGATGATTTTTTTTATTTAGATAATGCTCTTTTTACCCAACTGCACCAGAAACAGGGTTATGTTTTTCGAGTATATGTATGTATGTAAGTGTGTGTATTTATTTATTTCTTTGGCACCCTCTGTAGCCTAAACGGCTTGATGAATTTTGGTTTGCGAGAAATCCTTAGATTGTGAGTGACATATGATAATTTTTTAACCGACTGGCAAAAAAAAAACGTTTTTGTGCAGTCGGGTTTTTGTAATTTTTAACTATTAAATGAAATATGTTTCCACTTTCAAACGAATTACCTTCATGTTACGACGGTGGTTCAATTTTATTCATGTAAAGGTATTCAAATAGACGACTGTTAGACGAAATAAAAATACATACATATCTTCCCTTCACATATTTTGTGACAGAAGCATCGAGTTGCTATGATTTACTCCTTGTAATCTAATCGCGATACGAGCGTCAGATAGACGTGGCTACGACCGGAAATATAAATTTAACATGCTTTTGATGTAACTTATTATTACCAGTTTTTATTTAACTTGAGAATTTAAAATGTACGTGTACTGATAAACTAAACTTACTAAATAATGACGTATTTTTTCTAAGATCATTATGTTCATTGCGTATGTTGAGCTTTTATAAAACTTTCTATGATCAGGTCAGTCCTAAGATACGACTTCCGGTGCGCGGTCGCCACTCGAGAACTTTTCTGCCCAAACGGTCATTTGCTCTACAAGATAGCCCATTACATAGGTGCTTCGTCCACTGCCACTTCATTTTAGTGATTCTGTGAGCTATGTCGGGTACCTTGGTTCTCCTACGGATCTCCTAACACATGGTGATTCGATCGCTTTCGGCTCATTTGAATTCATAAACTTAATGAGTTTATAGGTATAGTATGGTCAAAGTATATATATTAGTACTAACATACAGTATTGACACTCCCTGCCGCTCTCTAGATTACGACCTCACCAACTCACCACCCAGATTGATACAGATTGGTTATAGTTTGGTTCTCAAACGTATGAGAATTGCCGTGATTTTGTATGCTCCGTCATTTGTTCATTGTACATGTCATTTCACGACCGTTTGTATGCAGTGTCCGGGGTGTGATTTGGTACTAGTTCGTGCTACATACCTACCTACTTGATATGTAGTTCTTACCACTTTATGAACATGTCTGACCTGTTGTGATTTGGGAAAGTGTTAAAACACTTAAAATTCTTTATTAATATAAAATTTTATAGCCCTCAAGGCCAGCACTTATCAGGTGTTATCGTTCAACCGATTCGACGCAATCAGTTCAGATCGTCCGATCGTCCATGTAATGTAATGCATGTTTGAGTGTGAAGCAGTTGCTACTGCTTCCGTGCTCACACACTTTTGATAACAATATTACGAGTGACTTGTTGGATATACTCAAGAAGGGTTTTGTGACGAAGTCATTCTTTTTTGTTTATTTTAAATCTATTTTTTATAATTTTTTTGGTAACTATGTTTTCTAATTCTTGTCTTTTGATTTCTGTCATGTCCTTTTTCATCGTTACCGTGCTGGTTCAGATTATGATCATAATTTTTATCACGCTTTTATTAGCTTCACCTGTATGTTTGTATGTAACCGACTCCTTTGGACTCGATTTTGACCCACTTTAAACGGACAGATTTAATTCAAACTTTGTAGACTTATCAAGAATCAGCGACAATATAATAATTTCATAAGTTTGAACTAAAAAATACAAAATAAATAGAGTTTAAAAAAAACTAATTCACAATAATACTAGTATTTTTTGTTAAGGTGAAAAAATATATATTTTCATTAACTGATCCCTCCCCCCCTCCCCGAATTCAAATTTTTACTTGTGCTGGCTCAGACAAAGAGTAAAAAATATTAATATTTCAAGATATACAAATTAAGCTACTATGCTCACTTGGCACGAGGCAAAGTGGCAGGAGCACCTCCAGCGGAAGCACATTCGGCTGGAGTTTAGTGCCCTAATTCAGGGTAGGCTCGAGCCCCTCGGTGGGGACGTAAATGAGCTGACAAGATGAAGATTATTATTATACGATTGGGGGCGCGTTGAGGCTGCAGTTTCAAGTTTATTTGTAGTTTGGACCGGGGCAATTCGAAGGAAGTTTAATAAGCAAATCAAACTATTGATTTACTAAATTAAACTAACCGATTTCTCAAAGCTTCCAATAATTTTAGAGCATTACTTATTACGATAAGCGTGTTTTTATTCAAATAAAGCAATCATTGGGTCGCTATTTACACAAGTACTTTGGAGCATGATTAAGCCATTCATTTTTACGATCAAAAGCTTAACGCTGGTTTTAAGCCAACTAAGTACGCACACATTTCAAGTTTGAATGACGATACCTCTAGAAAGAATACAAAATAACTACTTCATCATCATTATCATATCAGCCGAAGGACGTCCACTGCTGGAAATACGCCTCCCCCAAGGATCTCCACGACGACCGGTTCTGCGCTGCCCGCATCCAGCGGCTTCCTGCGACCTTGACCAGGTCATCGGTCCACCGACGCCGACGTTCTGCCTACGCTACGCTTGCCGGTGCGTGGTCGCCACTCGAGAACTATACTGCCCCAACGGCCATCTGTTCTACGAGCAATGTGCCCCGCCGACTGTCACTTAAGTTTAGCAATTCTGAGAGCTACTAATAAAAAAACAACTTGCTACAACGAAAAACCTATCAGTGTTTAAGTTAGTCAATAGTCGAAAACCGAATTGGACTAAGTAAATAGACATTACAGCGGTTAAATAAATAAAGCCATGAACATTTCCAAACAAGGTAGGCAGCTCGCTGGTAATAATAGTTGTAGTTCCGTAAAAGATAGTTTTATTTATTTCGGGCACGGGGCATGTGCCTACTGGCTGACTGCCTATAGGAGTTAGGCTGGCTGTCCACCAGATATTATGTGCAATAGTTTTAGTTTCATAAAAGATAGTTTTATTTATTTAGGTTAAGGCGGTTGTCCACCAGATATTATGTCTCAATTCCATAAAATATAGTTTTATTTATTTCGGCTAAGGCGACTGTCCACCAGAAATTATGTGCATTAGTTTTAGTTCCATAAAATATAGTTTTATTTATTTCGGTAAAGGCGGCTGTCCACCAGATATTATGTGTAGGTATGTACGTGTATAACTAAGACTTAGCATACCGTACTAACTTTTGTTTTTTTAATTGACGATTTGGATATTATTTTATATTATAAATGAAATGAAATTAGCTAAGCTGGGTGTGAGGAAAAAATAACCAATCATATAAAAAATAACCATTTTCTAAGTCTTAGTTTAGCTTAGCGCAGTTCTTGGTCGACGAGAGTTTAGCTAAGTAAGTTCTTTTTACATGCAACTCGAGCGAGAGATGCGTGCGAGGAATGTTTGCTAATGAATTATGTTTAAGGATATGAGCTAGGGACAATGACTTATATAAATCTGTGGCTAGGGATGTGTATTGTGTAAATGGGATGCGTTCTACCTAGCCAGACTTCCGTCACTCGGTCGAGCAGGCGAGATAAGTACCTACACATTGGCGCGGCTTACAGGCACAGATGAGATACTAGTTACTTCGTAATTACAGGCCGCGCTGCGCTCGTCAGCGCTGGACCACCGTACAGTCGCCGCCGCAATTCGCGCGCCGCCCGTGTACGCAGCTATAACCGCTAAGTCGAGCGCTTTAATACCCACGTTTCCGTGTATAGACTGACATTGGGAACGAGAAGGTAAATAAATGCGTAGGTATTTTCGTTTTATAAGGAAGTGCAATATCTGTTATGAAGTAACTAGTATCTCATCTGTGACCTATAGCTACGAATCAAAATTTTCTAGCTTAGCTAACATCGTATAGCAAATAACTAGTATCTCATCTTCACATCACTCATCTACAACGCACAGCTTTAGTGGACGCGGGTATAACACATAGTTTCGTAGCTTCACTACGCATCCTCATTACTCGCACAGCTTAGCTATATCGCACAACAGCTCTGGTGAAGATCCAGCCTTGGTAGGTATAAGCTATATAGCGCTATGATAGGTTCAAACCACCGAACCGCGTTTGGACGCAGACGAGACGGCATTTCAAGCGGGGACTGGGAATAATGCCTAATTATCTGAGCCTCATTTCACACCATTAATATTAAATTAGTTCATAATTATTCTGTCGTTTTATTATGAGGCAAAGCGCGTTTATTTAAATTAGGTAGTTATTTTGCAGTCGAGAGAGAGTGCCTACGTTTATTTATTATAAACTAGTGGGGGTGCCCGTGGCTTTGCCTGCGCAGATCCCGTTTTTTGCCGTTCCCTTGGGAATTTCCGAAAATCCTTTCCTGGGCATCCGCTATCCCACGTCCTAATTGCTATCTCTATTCCAATTTTCAGCGAAATCCGTTTAGTAGTTTCGGCTGTGCGTTGATATACCAGTCAGTCACCATTTATTTTATACTTATACAGATTTGATTTGAAATTAATAAAGATATTGGTTAAATAATTTTGCAACGTTCTTTGAAATATACCCACTACGTACAAGCCGTAAACTTTCATAAGTAAATTCATTCACATGTGTTACTATTTGTCAACCGACAAAACAAAAATTTTAGATTTAAGCATCACATAGTTCTTAAAAGTTTATATATGAAGGATAAACCATCCTCACTCCCTAATCTGTGCGTCTGTTAGACCGGTATTTGACTTAATGCGCTTTTAACGACGCCGATATCGACACGTGTCGTGCGCGGGCGCAGCGAGCGAGCGAACCGCACAGGCAGTTGCGACGTCCAATCCGGTTGGGGTGCGGGTTGTGTGCTGTGTGGTTAACAAAATGATTTCGTTATTTCAGGTTTTTTCAGGTCAGCCATCCACACATATTCATTTGAGCACTCAATCATCATCATCATCATCATATCAGCCGAAGGACGTCCACTGCTGGACATAGGCCTCCCCCAAGGATCTCCACGACGACCAGTTCTGCGCTGCACGCATCCAGCGGTTTTCCGCGACCTTCACCAGGTCATCGGTCCACCGAGTTGGAGGCCTGCCTACACTACGCTTTTCGGTGCGTGGTCGCCACTAGAGAACTTTACTGCCCCAACGGCCATATGTTCTACGAGCGGTGTGCCCAACCCACTGCCACTTAAGTTTAGAAATTCTGAGAGCAATCAATACTCAATCATTTTTTATTATTTACAATTGGTAAGCCCTTGGTATCATCTCACCTAATGATAAGTGACGATGATGCCAAGGGCTTATCATTTGAGGTTTAAAAAAAAATTACATATTTTTAAGTACAATCAAAGTATACAGGGTGTAACAAAATTGGTGTAGGTCCCGTTAACTGGGGCTTCTACTCATCATACTGAACAACTTTTGTTCTACGACTTAGCTGAAATCGCAAAAAGAAATGTTTACTCTACATACAAATCGATCAGCTGATCGACCAATTTTGTGCATTTTAGTATGGAGGGTCACAATTTTTTTTTTGCGAATTGACTATAGGTTCCTTGGGGAAAGTTGTTCAGTATGATGAGTAGAAGCCCCAGTTAACGGGTCCAACACCAATTATTTTACACAATTATTTTACATACAGTATGGACACTCCCTGCCGCTCTCTGTATTGCGACCTCACCTCCTCGTCACCCACATTGATTACAGTTAGGTTCTCGAACGTACAGGATTTCGCCGCCATTTTGTTTGTTACGTTATTCCTTTTTTGAAATGTCATTTCTGGCCCGTTGTATGAAGTGGCCAGGGTGTGGTACAATGTTGAAACTCCATGACAACATAGAGACAGGTCTTCTGATATTTTTATTACAATATTGGTTAGGTTGTATACGTTTTAGTTTTTACGTTTTTACAGTCTGTGGTTGTGGCTGCCGATGCCGTTGTTTGGCCCGGTAATTACGTTCCCGTGTGTTTACGTTACGTGTTATTTAATTAAAATAGGAAGGGAAAGGTTTCCCATTTAATGGTTTCGACGTTACGAAATGTAGATAAAATAACATTTGGAAATGATATTAAGACTATAATATTAAAAACGCAAAAGTTTGTAAAAATGATTAGATTAGATTAGATTTATTTATTATTTTATTTATTTACACGACACAAATTCATAAAATATACATGTCAAATTATAAAATATGTCAATGGTGAGGTGATCGTCAAAAAGGAAATTTACAAATTAACAAAAACAAAATGTCAAATCACTAAAATTATTTTATTTATTTACACGACACAAATTCATAAAATATACATGTCAAATTATAAAATAAGTCAATGGTGAGGTGATCGTCAAAAAGGAAATTAACAAGTTAACAATAACAAAATGTCAACATGAGTAAATAAATATAAATTAATACATTAAAGTATGTCAGAATTTAATTTTTAATAACTTGTCAATTGAATAATATTGAATAATATAATATTCCTATTCAACAAGAAGTTTTTCAAATGGCGTCTAAATGTTTTGTCATCTGATATTTCCCGCAGTAAGGCGGGTAGCCGTTCATAAAATGTAGGATGTATGTTTGTTACTCTTTCACGCAAAAACTACTGAATAGATCTGGCTGAAATTTGGTAGATTAGGACCTGGATTAACACAAAGGCTACTTTTTTCCACGCTCGCGACCCGCTTGCGGCTCGCGCACTGCGCATCCTCGAAAAGTCATAGAAACGTTGTCCACGCGGGTGAAGCCGCGGGAAACAGCTAGTCTTTCATAAAATCATTGTGGTAGGTACTACCAGCGCGGTTAGCAAATTACACGAATACGTTGGAATTTAGAATATTAATATGTTAGAATCATTATTATCAAACAAGAAAATATTATCTTCAATGTTTAAGAGACAGAAACGCAACAACACATTATCTTTTGAAATCCAACATCTTTTAGTTTACTTTATTCTTCATAGTTAATTTCTGCCAGTCTCAGAGTGATCTGATCACCGCTTGCGTAATATTTCGCACGAGCTGTGCCCGCGACTAAGTCCGCGTGGAGGTTTTGAATTTTTCCCACGGGAACTCTTTAATTTTCCGGGATAAAAAGTATTCTCTGTGTTAACCCGGGCTATAGGAACCACCATACAAAATTTCATCAAATTCGGCCTATTAGTTTTTGCGTGATGCGCGAACATACAGACCGACAGACAAAAAATCCAAAAATTGTTGTTTTGGCCTCTATATCGTTAGTAATGTCCACCACACTTATTATTTTCGAAAAATATTTCAGGAACAGACACGGCCCCGTTACAGTTTTATTATATTATTTATAGATAATGGGCTTAAAATTTTAAGAAATCAAATTGTTAATTACTTGTTAAACTTGTTTATGATACGGCCCCGTTACAGTTTTATTATATTTATTAATAAATGTATAGTAATCTATTACTAAACTATACCCTTTAAAATACGCGATAAAATAAAACGAACAAGTTTCTACGTAGAGTAGAGGGACATTATTTTTAATTTTAAAGCTCTGGCTACATGGTTTTACATCCCGGTTCCAATACCAATATCCTGGTGGGAGCAGTATCGGCTATCGATGGAGTGGAGTAAACAATGGTCTGAGACTCGGAGTCGTAAAGCCGCTTCCCGGTACTCTGGGATAAGACTAGGCAGTAGGCACGGTGTTAGTATTAGGGTTGCTGTGGCGCGCGAGTTGTAGCGGGCGCGGACGGCATTGTTGGCGAATCAGTTCGTTAATTTTTTAAATTCACAATAGGGATGACGAATGCTAGTCATCTGATTTACTTTTTATCATCTGTCAAAAACGACATTTTGTTACAAAAATGTTAGAAATACCTAGGCGTGACGTCATAGTTTTGCTGCGTCATTTATGTACTCATTTTGTGATTTTGGTGAATTAAAAATCGAAGACTTGATGGAAAACAAAACAAGCAAGGTTTTCCGAAGTTTAAGTAGGAGGGCAATTTAGTGATGAAGAGTTCATAATTTATTTCTGATGCTGTCGTCATCCCTATTGGTAAAGCCTTTGGCTTACGAAGTAACTATAGTATCTCACCTGATGGTAAGTGACGATGATGCCGAAGATGTAAGCGGGCTTACCAAGATTCCCTAACGCAATGGAGAACTGGCTATCTTATCTTCAAGCCGGAACACATCAATGTTGTTAACACTGATGTTTGGCGGCAAGACTTAGATAAGATGGTGGTAGCTAGCCAAGCTCGCTTATAAAATTCCCTACCACCAACCTAACCGAGTCTTACAAGTTTACCCCACCGGGAATCGAACACGCGACCTCCTGGTGTGAAGCGAATGGACTAACCATTACGCCACGGAGGCGGTATTGGCGTTGAAAACTATGAACATAATAAAGAATAAGCTGAAAGTAAGTGGGTAAATATATTAACATTTGATGATTTTTGAGGTATGCATGATAAATGTCAACTCCATTACATATTTTTGGTAGTTAAATAGAGTTCCTTGGTGCAACTTGCCAGGTGTAAGTAAGCTATTGAAGACTGACTTCGTAGTGTGTCTTCAGTTCACAGAAAAAGGCCCCTTCTTGTGACTGACTCGGTGGCTCAGTGGTTAGTGCTCTTGACTGCTGATCCGAGAGTTGTGGGTTCGATTCCCAACCAGGGCAAACATTTGTGTGATGAGCAGATTTGTTTGCTCTGCGTCTGGGTGTTAAATATCTATTTAAGTATGTATTTAAACGTATATAAGTATGTATATCAGTCTCTGGTTCTCGTAACACAGGGAATCCTACTTTGGGGCCAGATGACCATGTGTGATTTGTCCCAGAAAAAAAATAAAAAAAATAAAATATGCTGTCACAGAGGGAATGATAGAAGAAAAGAGAGGTTGAGGGAGGCCAAGAATTATTTATTTTGACCAAGTGAACCCCAGGGTACGCAATCGTGTCATACAATTATGTTAGACAGATCAAATAAGAATAATTTAAACCCGCTGTTGCTAAGTTTTCTAAAAAAGATCTGACACATAGCGAAATCTTCTGTTTTTTCCGAGTTGCCCGCTAGCACAGCCCCCACACATGTCATTGTATTTGCGCCGCTGGTTCGCGCCGGTTCAGTGGAAATAGCAATGTACAGTCCGGTCGGCGTACCCGCCTGCACCGATAGGGTTATGGGCCGAACGTGTCGCCAACACCTAGGCTAAACGCAAGCGCAAAAGGGTGACCATTTGATGAGCAACTTATGCACAGGGCAAGCAAAAAAACCAACATGCTACGCCAACGAAACGCCAACACAACACTCAAATCTCTTGTTATCACTTTTATGGTAAGTAGGAAGAAACATTTTATACAGTAATGGAAGTGTAAAAACTGTGTAAAAGTGCTCCCACTTTTCGGAGCATACGTCAGAGAAGGTAGTATGCCTGCGGACCGGCCTTTGGTCGAACCGAATATAGTCCGTAGAAACTCTGAAAGCGTGTTGCTTGCGGTTCTCTGCATATCTTATTGCAATGCTAGAGCCATCTATTGGTGTCGTGGGGAAACTCACGTAGCAGGTCGTCATAATAATTTAGTTTCAGTCTAGAGTGAATAATATAGACATCACGTTTCAGTCTCCAAAAAATACACGTCGCGACCGATGGTCACCCTACCAGCAGGACCATTGTGGACCAGCTGTAAATCTAAGCCTATGATTGAGTTATCCAGAACACATTTACTTTATTTATAGGTTCCTAGCTAGATTTACCCGACCAATTACAGACGTTATGCGCTCCAAGCCGACTCGCAGAATAACGAGTTATATTTGATTTACAGCGGTAAGTTTATGAAATTGTTATTAAAGTTACGACTTATGCTTATTCTTGCTATTTAAATTATGAATAAAGCCTTTAGTGCTAGTAAAGTTTATTTCTCTTTCTTGTGAAATGCAGTCTATACTTTATTTATTTCTGAGTTAGAATTATGGTGCTAAGCTTAGAACTATAAAATAATATGGAATTTTTAGTGCATGCGATGTGAATGAGAGAGGTTGCAAACAAATCTACATTTTTCATATTTTGCGCCACTCAGTATAACTTGCCCAATGGGCCCAAACTTAACTTGGCTCATAACTTATAATATTACAACGGCTTGTAAAGTCCTAAGCTCCAGGCAGACGTGCAAGGCTTGTACTATCGCATGGGATAACTTGGTTTTGTAGTTTGTAGTGCAACGCTTTAAGACCTAGCCTAACATGTGCCTAAGTACAGAGGCCAGCACATCAAGCTATACACTCGTAGTGCGATTCTGATCCATACGCATTCGGCATAAGAATGGTACAAAGTCTAAAGTGTGTAGCTTGATGTGCTGGCCTGTGAACAATAGTCCTTTACATGTTTCTTGTCTACTCGTGTATCGTTTTGTGTTGAGTTGTAGTGTGCCTAATAAATATTTGATTCTGAAACTGAAAATACGAGTACATATCACAAAATGACAAAAGAATGACAGTCAAGGAGGAGGCACGTGCCTTCCTCATGCGGTCATATAGTAATCACCCGTCATCACCATCAAAAGAGAACTCTTGAAGCAAAGTGTCCTCTGTTCGCCATAAACTACGAGAGAATAGTTTTGTACTTTTAAACATGAGATAGCTGTTTCATAATTCATGTTCCACATAAAATTCAAATCGTGAAGAAAACTTAGGACAAAATTCAATAGGTTCGACTATAGCTCAAGCAGCGAGGCAGTAGCAAGTAAAAGTATCAAAATAATGGAAAATGTACGCTGTGTGTGGCGTCTAACGCCAAGCAATCATCATAAATCACAGCGAAACGACGCAAAACAGTATAAAATTAACTTCTGACTAAGATTGCGATGTGTCGAAGCTGTAAAACATCGATAGATATGAAGTACCCAGTACCCACCCTAGCTGTGGAGATATCTAACGAGAAGTCTATGAAAGGTATTCAATATTTAAGAGCTTTTCAGTTAGGTGTACTGCCGTTAGATGGTTTATATTATTTTCTATTGCGCTTTCAATGCTACAGGATGTAGTATAGCTACGTAGTAATCATTGGCATTCTTTGGTTTGGTATTACTTTGTTTTTAACTCTGTATATTAAAAGGGGAACATTTTATTATCTTACTCAGTGTGTCGTCGTCAATAATCATAATTAAAAAACCCGCCAAGTGCGTGTCGGGCCACGAGCAATGTAGGGTTCCGTAGTTGCCAATATGTTTGTTATAGTGATTTACTAACATTTTGATATATTCTAAAACGCGCTAGCAACATTTTTAACCAGGTTAGTATATAACGATTTTTTTTTGGTCGACTTGCTCGTCAACTAGAAAAACCCTATTAGCTTTTCCTTTTAAATTCATTCATGACTACTTTCATGATTTTTTTCAAATTTCCAAATACAGCGGTTTAGTTGTTAGGGGGTGGGGACACTAGACTCCAACAAAATTTTGCACTTTCAAGCCTATTTTTTCGAAAACGGAACCCTAAATTATAAAATGGTCTTAGAAGACTCACAACTATTTCTTAAGCTCTAACCAACAGTACCCCATACGACTGGGTTTGACGAGAAAAAAAACATCCCTACTTTACTTGTAGGGGTGGTAGGTAGCCATAAAAAGTTTTTTTCCAAAAAATTTTTACAGTTCTCTCCGCGTTGTTATTATTAATATCTTTGCCAAATTTTAGCTCTTATATACTAATAGTCTAGGAGCTAGGCCGCGGACAGACAGACATGACGAAACTATGAGAATTCCTTGTTGTACTACGGAACCCTAAAAAAACTACAATTTACGACTAAAGTTTAAATTATTGAGGTAAAAAAATCAATAAAAACATTACTTTGTTAATGCATTCAAAAAATCTAGCCAGATTAAAAAAATAGATCTTTATTTTTATCAACGACTAGTTGTCCCGTACCACCTTACACTACACTAAACTACCCTACCCTACACTACAATACCCTACCCTACACTACACTACCCTACCCTACACTACACTAAACTACACTAACCTACCCTATCCTATACCCTACACTACACTAAACTACACTACACTACTCTACCCTACCCTACGCTAGCCTACATGAGAACCTTCTCCTGACAATAACGAACTCGACAAAAAAAGAATAAGCGAAATCGGTCCAGCCGTTCACGCGTGATGCCGTGGCCAAGGGAAATAGGGATTCATTTTTATATACATACTAGCTGTCCCGTTGAACTACGTACCGCCTTATATTACATTACACTGCCCTACCCTACCCTACATACACTACACTACACTACCCTACCCTACCCTACATACACTACACTACACTACACTACTCTACACTACCCTACACTACACTACCCTACCCTACCCTACACTACCCTACCCTACACTACCCTACCCTACATACACTACACTACACTACCCTACACTACGCTACCCTACACTACCCTACGCTACCCTACCCTACACTACCCTACCCTACCCTACACTACCCTACCCTACACTACACTACTCTACCCTACCCTACCCTACATAAGAACCTTCTCCTGACAATAACGAACTCGACAAAAAAAGAATTAGCGAAATCAGTCCAGCCGTTCTCGAGTTATGCGCTTACCAACACATTTTGCGATTCATTTTTATATTATAGATATAGATGTACCTAAGACAATAATAATAATAATAGTTACAACAAATCGCTTTGTTCTAACCGCTTCGCCTTCGCCCTCAGCCACGGCTGTGGGTGGCTGTGGTCCGTAGCGAGCGAGCGGTGGAATTGGACCGTAGCCTACCTTTGAAACTTCCTTACTAATACGAACTGCTGCACTAACTCTGAAGATAGCTTTAGTTACTGCCATAAACCTAGTCCCGAGTACCAACGGCGCGGTCCCGGGCGCGGCGGTGCAGGTGAATGAATACCTTCTTTATGTAACTCCTGTGGCGGCAACTGCAGTAACCCGCCACTGAACCTTAACACAAGCGACGAGAGAACAAAAGAAATACAACATGTAGCCTATGTCCTTCCCAGTGACACTTTCCATTCAAAAAATCACAAATCAAGGAAATTAGTCTTTTCCAGATCCCGGGAACTATATCGGGCTATTCTGATTAGCAGTTTATGTATTTTTTACCCCAATTTAATATTTTAACTATTTCTATGCAAAAAATCACGTCGATCCGTATTGCCGTTGCGACGCTTATGTGCGTGAGGGTAGAAATGAGTTTACCCCAGATCCCTCGGGAACTATTTAGAGCTATCCTAATTAGTAGTCTATGTCACTTCCCATCTCTTCAAACAGGTCTATGCAAAAAATTACGAAAATTCCTCAGTTTGTGGGTTTCTTCTAAAGAATGGAGAGATTCGAAAACTATCTTAACAGTTAGTATAATGAGACTTGAATAAAGTTCCACCCAGTTCGTATGCTAAGGAACTTGCACCACACGCTCACGCGCGCCGCGCAGGAAGCGCGCGTCCATAAAACGTGGCCATGGCGGCGCGCGTGCGTAGCGGTCGCGGAGTTCGCGTTTACGACGCGTTCAGCGCGTTCTGTTGTCGTCGCGAGCGCGACTCGCGTTGCGGTCACCGCGACGACGACGACGTGACGTGTGGTGTTTTCTCGTAAATACTGAGAGCTTTAGTTTCCCTGTATCATAGCTTCGAGTTTGCTGTAACAAACACATTCATACATACACGAGTTTGTGAAACTTTTATTACATCGTCTCAATTTTTTTCGTCTGTGTGTTGCATGTCGCGTGACGGTCGCTTTCGTCTGACGGTATGATCGTTTCGTCCTCTGTACCGTAGCGAGAGCAGCCATGATTGTTTCGTCCTCTGTAAAGTTTCACTTTTACCGTGGTTTCATAAAACCACACAATTTTTCGAAATGGCTGAAATACGATATTTTTACGTTTTCTACTCCCATAGCTCCGCCTTTTTGAAAAATATCCACTAACTGAATCGACAAAAAATCCATATAATTATCGCATCTGCTCACAAAATTTCACAAGAATCGGTTAAAAAATGTAGAACAGCCGGACATACACAACCATTTTTGCGGAAGCTGAAACGGAAACGCTTCGCTCGCGCCTCGCGCATCTCTGTCAAATAGAAGAGAAGAACTGGTAGGAAACTAAAGTCACCGACGTAACTCATGGAACAAGAAGGTTGAAGTGGCTATGGGCAGGGCAGAGCCCATGGAGAAACCTGAGGGTTTCCAAAGGTTCTGGCGAGCGTACGCGCAGGCCGGACGACTTGGTGTTGGACGTTTCAGGTAGACGGATGATTTTTAGGGTTCCGTCGTCAAACTAGGAATCTTTGTGGTTTCGCCATGTCCGTCTGTCTGTACGTCGATATATCACAGCCGTTTTGCTCAGACTATTACAGCTGTAAAGCGGTAATTTGTGGTATGTTTGTACAAAACTGTAACCACTATAAGGTTATCATATCAGCATATCAAATAAAATCTGTACATTATTTTACAGTAAAGTGAGGGTTTTTTTTTGTTAAGATTTCATTGGGAGTATATAGTTTAATAGGTCTTTCAAACTTATTAAAGGTTTTGTGAGACAATTGTTTCAATAAATGACCAGCTAAACCACTATTTCAGAAAATCTGAAAGAATTGGAAATAGTAGTGTGGTAGTAGTATAATCAGTTTAAAAGAAAAATGATCACGGCCAAGTAGAAACCGAAGAACGTCTTCTTTAGGAAGAATAGGCGACCAACTTAGATGTGCAGTTGAATTTATAAAATGGTTTATAGATTTTCCGTACAAAAAGTAATATGCCAACTGCAAAAATTAGCTTTTCTTAAGACTACGGAACCCTTACGTGGCCCTACACGCACTTGACCACTTTCAATTTCTTTAAGACGCTTACTCAGTAAGTAAATAAATAGATAAGATAAATATTCTCTATATTTTTTTTCTTTAAATAGAAGCACATTCCGACTGCAACACATCTTGACATTTTTTTATTAAAAACTAGCTGTCCCGGCGAACTTTGTTCCACCTTACACTACACTACCCTACCATAACTACACTACACCTACACTACACTACCCTACCCTACCCTAAAACCAACTATTTTTTGACTGATAATACTTTTTATTGATGAATATCATATTTGCGTACTTATTATCCAATTCCGGACGAAAAGAAATGCAAAAACACAAAAATCATAAAAATTGCTCCAGCCGTTCTTGAGTTATAAATGGTGTAACTAACACGACTTTCTTTTAGGGCCGAAACACATAACGCGGCGCCGCAACGCCAAAATCAGGACATTTGCGGCGAACAACCTTTACCTTGCTTTACCTTACAGTCAAGCCCAGCATCTCCTAAGCAGTGACAGGTTTCCTTCCTTTAACTTTATTTTTCTGTACATATGGTGTTAACCCGCTTAATAGCTCTTCAGATGATGATATACTCATTCTAAAGAAGGCGAAAAAATTTTTTTCATCCATCTTTAATGCTTCGTATTTTCGAGAAAAGTAGTCGCCATCGGGATTCATAGTCTTATCAAATGGATGTATCCATAAGTATCTTCTTTGTCGTTTCTTTAAAATAGAGTAATGTCATCTTAATAACAAATAAGCAATAAGTTTATTGCGACACGTACACTAAAAAATCACGAGAAAATAGCTACCCCACAGAACTCTCTGTTTCGCGACGCCGCAACCACAGATTACTAAATAGTTACTTCCGCAACGTAGTATGTGTTTCGGCCCTTATACATATTATACAAATAGATTTGAGTGCGTTTGTCTATTAAAGATATTTCAAAGATTAGTTCCAAAACGCTGGCTACCTGTATACTTGACTGAACTAAATATTATTGAGTCACGTGACGAGCGGAATGAAATTGATGTATGTCAAGAGACAGAGCTGTAAAACCAGGAATGTTGTTCTATTGGATTTCCTTTCCTTTACGACGAGGCGCATTACAATATTACCGTCCGTATTACCATACGCAAATCGCAAACAAGGCAGCTATGATATTCCATATAAATAACCTATAAAAAGCGTGTAAATCGTAAATTTACAACACGCGGGGGCAAAAGTCGCTCTTCTATAAGCGCCGGATGTTTTACTGCCCGGCTATAAAATCTCTGCTTAAATTGATTCAGGCGAGCACTATACACTTTTTGTTGGGAGATTTATATGTGGTTTTCGGGAAATTTATGCATTTTGGGTGGGTCCGTCTCGGGTTGTAGGATCATTGTTATAATAACTTCCAGACAACGCTTCCAGACGACAATTGTCTTGGTCTAATTTCACGGCTCAGTACCTCTGTGAAACTCATTCTCTCTCGGAGAATGAGTTTTACAGAGGCACCTCGGAGTATATGTTTCATTCGTGATATAAAACTGGGTGCCACGAAATGAACAATTGATTTCTCATAATTTCTACAAAATTTAATAACCAGTTGTTTCCAATTCCAAAAAAGAAATGACGGAACAAACAAAATGGCGGCGAAATCCCATACGTTCGATAACCAAACTGTAACCAATCTGAATCAATCTGGGTGACGAGGGGGTGAAGTCGGAATCTAGAGAGCGGCAGGGAGTGTCCATACTGTATGTTAGTACTAATATATTATATTATATACTTTGACTAAGTATAGTTTGTAGGTCAGATTTCACTTTTATTATGTCGAGATCACGCGAACAGTTCGACACGTTCTGTGTACATTGATTCTCAATTTATAAGATTTCGAAAGTAAAATGTGTTCGTGATCAAAACTAGACTGTTATACTCGTATAGACTGCTTCATTGAAACCGATATAAATCATCTACATTTATTTCGAGTTGAAAATTTTAAAATACTGTATAAAAATTCATCAGTCCTAAAAATAATATTACATTAACTAAAACACCTAAAATAAAATGCCTGAAATACCTAAAGCAAAACACCTAAAGTACCTAAAATAAAACACCTATAATGAAACACCGAATAAAAAATGCCTAAAATACCTAAAGTGAAACACCTAAAGCACAGATGAGATACTAGTTACTTCGTAACGTAAAGTACTAAAAATAAAACACCTAAAATAAAATGTCTGAAATACCTAAAGTAAACCCCTAAAGTCCCTTAAATAAAACACGTAAAATAGCCAGTCCCTTGTCATCCCCTGTGCAAAGGTGCCTATAACACTAGCTAGCTGCATTTCCGCGCTGAATGACTATGGCCAGCCTCTGCACCTCGTATAAATAGATCTTACAATCACGCATTATTAATAAATAAATTGGAATTTCATTTGCAATATGAATAGCAACCACATACATACCTACAGTACGTACATACTATAGACACAGATTACTAAATAGTTACATAGCAACCACATACATACCTACAGTACGTACATACTATAGACACAGATTACTAAATAGTTACTTTGCTATAGATAAATGTTGGATTATACGGTGCACTGCACATAAAGAAATGAATTGAATTTAATCTATTATCATCATCATCATATTATTATTCTTATTCTCAGCTGAAAGACGTCCACTGCTGGACAAAGGCCTCCCCCGAGGATTTAAAACACGACCGGTCTTGTAGTACCTGCGCTGCCCGCATCTAGCAGCTTCCTGCGATCTTCACCAGGTCGTCAGTCCACCGAGTGGAATCCATGTCTAAGCTACGTCTTCCGGTGCGCGGTCGCCATTCGGGAACTTTACTAGCCAAACGACTATCTGTTCTATAAAGAGCTATGCGCGCCGCCCACTGCCACTTAAGGCGAGCCATTTGTAAAACAGTTGTCTTTTGCAATGTTTTACGTCGTTATTACTCTTAAGACTTCAATTTAAAAACTTAAATTTAGCAGGTTCTCTGCAGTATTTAAAAAGAAATATCTTCATATAAAAACTATGTGCAAATTTAGAAATTTTTGTTGATAAACAATTCGTTTTAGACCTGTTTTTGGGATTTTTTATGATCGAGTAAAGTACACACTATCGTGTAACATATTAGCACATTCCTCAGACAATATCCTTATGTATGTCCAATATTTTTTGCAAGACCGATATTTAGAATTACCCAAAAAAATTGATGTAGCAAAATGGTTTCTGCTCTTCTCCACCGGTGCCTCGCCTTAAGTTTAGGGATTCTGTGAGCTATGTCGGATCTTCTTATTTCTGATTCAACCGCGTAGAAAAATTTCGGAACCTATTATCTTTTGTACCAAAATTATCTTCTAAAACGATGCACTCAATAGCACTGGACCGCACTCAGGTAAAAATAAAGTTACTTAGCGCGTGCTAAATTGTTGCTCACATTGCATGTGATAGATTATAGAAAGTTTTAACTACTATTTTTAGTAAATTTAACCTACATCAAGAAATTTATGAAAAGAAGTTCTACCTAGTTCAAGGTACTAATCTAATTAGGGTCATATATTTAAATTGTAAGAAATAAAAGAAGAAATATCTGGTAATATAATAAGTCAATGTAATTCTTTTAATAATCAGAGTTTTATATTTTAATTACATATTACAAGTTCCCTCCACGTGGAACTTGTATACCCAATATTTTACAAAAAGGGTAGCAAAGCGAGAAGAAACACTAAGCCCAAGGAAAGAAATATACTTAAAGTCTATTACAATCATCTTTAAATAAACTATCTAAAATTTATCAAACAGGGTTACAGGTTAAGGTACTTATCTGGATTGAATACAGGTGGCAGTGGAACCGACTGACTGGATTATCTCGTGACTAATGCCTCCCACGTAATGTCCCGATTATGGTATTACAGCCCCTTTTATGTATGTCGATCGAGTCCACTCCACATTGTTACAACAAACTGACAACTGTCCAAGTTCTCGAATATGATTGGCTAACCAACATAGACCTAGTAAATTAAACACAATAGTTAACATTTTCTTAATATAAATATCAATGTATATTATGTTTTTGTCTTCTGAGTTTGTTGATTATTTATAAAAATATTTTATTTAATTGTATCTAATCGCTAAGACACAATATTCCAGATAATAAATAAATATAACATTAAACTGTTATATTTTACACAATATTGCCATTACAAATAATATTCATAATCATTTCTAGAATGTTGCTACTTACATCTCTAAAATTCCTAAATTTTATACCAACATTATTATTCATTTTGCAAGAATATTCAACATTAGTGCTTTTCATTCAGATCATAATCTATCACGGCCATCCTGATATGTACTTCGCTCTCGAAGTACATACCAATCAACAATATTTTCAAATGCGAAAAATGTCGGAAAGTACGTATCAACAACATGTTATAGGTATGGGAGGCCTGTTACCTAGACATGATGCCCCATATATCACCCGCTGCCAGTGAAGACGGGCTACCACCAAGCAACAAGCAGACCAGCGGATGGAAAACAAGGTTAAGATTATTTGTAAACTGTAAAACCATGACCATTGTGTCAAAAGCAAATAAATTCTTTCAGTCTTTCTGTTTTTTCTCTTTTTTGTGTGTAAAAACTCATTGCTTTTCAAGAAGACCAGTTACTAGACATGATAGCCCCATCACCCGCTGCCAGTGAAGCCAGGCTACCACCAAGTAACAGGTAGACCAGCGGGCGGATATGGGAAGCTAATTGTCCCTTGCATGTTAATCCCGACACTCGCTGCCAGTGAAGCCAGATTAACATCAGACAATAGCAGACCAGCGAACGGAAGAGGGATTTTTTTTTGTTATTTATTCTTTGATATGTATTCACGTTTTTCTTTACTTTCATAACTATGAATACTATTTCATTAGAAAAAAAATGTAATATTCTTGCAAAATTATCAATATAAAATATTAATTACATATCTTCAATCAAAACGCTAACTTGAATTCCAAAAACTTATAAAAATAAATAAAATATTGCCACCATGACGTATACAATATACAACGTTCTCATTTTCAAACTTATTCTTCTCAACCCATTTCTCTGGGTATAAATAAGCTTTGCTTTTAAGGTCCAAGATTCAAACATTTAGTAGGCACAACACTACAACTCGACGCAAAAAAATATTACACGAGTAAACAAGAAACATGTAGGAACACACAGTAAAAATATAAAATAAAGTATAAAAACAACAACGTATTTTTCATATATACAAATTCTGTGCTGATTGTAATCTGCGTATATGAGAGGTACTCGTAGTTGTGCGTTGCGCTGTATTGCGATGCCAAATAGGACACTTATCTTATGCCACAGTTAGTTTCATTCTAAAATCGGCAGAACTCCGAGAAAATCCACAATTTTCGAGGATACTTATACACAACAGCCTTTTAATTCTTTCTCTATTTTGATTCACATATATATACTATCACTCATTTCTTGTTGTATTCCTACCGTGACAATAGGATAAGTCTAAGGCAAAGCCGTGCAAAACCATACATTACATAATGTAACTTATCATTTGTGACAATTATCATGTAACTGACTCTTCAATAAATAAAAGCTATGATGATAAAAAAATAAAATGACGGTGCTATAAAGTTTTTTAAATAAAAAATAATAATACTTTCAATTGCTTTTATGTATTGAAAAATGGATGGTGAAAAATCTCTAAAAAATATACTAAACTTTTAAAAACAATGGTCACTGAATTATTAAATATTTGTAGCAACACCTTCAGTTATCCATGGCATACATAAGTACAAGTACTAACTATCAACGATTGGTCCCTAGGATATTCCATTGTTTCTTTAACTCAAGCTACTCGTAAATATAACCCCCAGCACATGCAGGATACAACTGAATATATTCCATACCATTTTACCATTCGAGGTCAAGCATTTATCTTTGGGCCATAGGCGCCAATGAGTTCCGATACTTTTCTACAGAAAAAGTCTTAATCCATCATGAACTTACTCTTATTCTATGAAACAATGAAATATCTAGGGTTGAATAAAAGGCACAGTATAATAAAGAGTACTAAAGGGGACAGTCAATAAAATAATAAATGTAAAATTATTATTATTTTTTACGGCCTCCGTGACTGTTACTCTGATCAAATTTTCTTTTATGAATAAATTATCTGCTTTAGACCACCAAGTTTAGCTTTATTCTCGTATCAATTATTTACGGTTAGGTACGTCATATTAAACCACTTCCATTTATTAACAAATCTACCTACATTTTTTTTATGGAAAATACAATTGCTCGGCCAGTCTGACCCAAAACATTGTTTAATTATAAAACTACTAAGCATTGTGAATCTTGGCCAGATTCGTGACATTAGTTCAATCTAAATTATTCATTACATTGCAAGTAAACACGGTTACAAACGTTACGTTGACATATTAACGAAAACAATTAAGTAATTAGGTATGTAGGTAGGCAAACAAAAATAATAAACAAGAATGTAAAAATCCGCTTTCAATTAATAGTACCTACCAGTCACAGATTTGGACAGATAATAATTAAGTCATTGCTACCAGTTCAACAACTATCAGTGATGTCCGTGTCCGACAAGTCATTCATTGAAACAAATTGCATGTTTATTAGTCATACTGAATATCCGTCAAATAACTTTTTAAGTTTCGTACGGTCAAGACGAAATATAAAAAAAAAAAACAAGTATTAAAAAAAATAGACCAAAGAATAAGTGCGAGTCGGACTCGCCCAGCGAGGATTCCGTAATTTTTTTTTATAGGTTTACGATTCAATTACAAATGTATAGTTTTCAGATTTTTCCCTATACTTGTAATATAAAACGGTATTACTTGCTAAATTTCATAGTGTAGGTCAATGGAAAATACCCTATAAATTTTGATTCCCTTGTGAGTATCGAAATCGTTTTTTGCGTCATAAACGGCTGTATTTTTTTTTACGTTAACTTAGAAGTTTAATTTTTTTCACAGCTTCAAGAGACTGTAGACCGAAGTACATGGTTTTTATTTCAACTCGATACCTCCACGCGTTCCCGAGATAGGTCTTGACGGATAGACGTACAACAAAGTAATCCTATAAGGGTTCCGTTTTTCTTTTGTGGTGCGGAACCCTAAAAAGTAGTATATTCGGCTCATATGAAATTATTCTGTAGGTAAAATATAATATTTTTAACATAAACCTGCGACGATAATGCTGTGCTGCTTTCGCAAAACTAAACCTCAAGAGAAAAGGAGATGAGTATACTCTTATCGTTATGCCGATCTCATGCCTCGTACAGCCTTACATGTCAAACTTCTGTCACACTGTCAACCAGGGATGTATACCATGTTTGTACAAATTTTATCGATATCGATAGAAATACTCATTGGAATATTATTAGAATAAAAATTGACATGGCTTTACTTTTTAACC
Source organism: Coleophora flavipennella (assembly GCA_947284805.1). Classification (NCBI taxonomy): domain Eukaryota; kingdom Metazoa; phylum Arthropoda; class Insecta; order Lepidoptera; family Coleophoridae; genus Coleophora; species Coleophora flavipennella. The sequence goes on along the minus strand of OX369279.1, from coordinate 1,717,010 downwards.
AAACTACTAAAAAGGAAGCTATTGTTTTATGTAGATAAGTCTTGTTTCTCTGGGTTAGCAAAAACGGCTTGATAGATTGTGTGAGGTGTCGTAAGATTCATACGATTTTCCAGAGTGTTGAGTGACATAGGTTTTAAGTTTTGAATAAAAGAATGTAGTATATCTTGAAAAACAGGCCCATCCGGAAGAAAACACGAAACTTGACTATGCAAAATAAGACTTTTTTGATGAAGCAAAAAAAAAATCAAGTTTTTTTAAAAAACTATAACAGACTACAAAAAGAAATTCCTTAATTGTTAGCACTAAGAAGCCGTGCTAACGCCAATGATTCTTATACAACAAAGTTTATTTATTGCTATTTTAAGCCACATCGAAGAAATGTGTCACATCACTAGTCTAGTACGAAGGATTACAAATGCTCGTCACTCCTTAGGCTTAACATGCCTTCTTAATTTGGTAGCTTGGACTGCTATCCATAGATATCCAAGCGACAATTTGGGTGGTACGGTGTGAGGTCACTAAAATTTTATTTATGTTTTATTCGATCCAAGATATTCGGTAATGTTTTCTTGAAATGCCGGGTATTATGTAATTTTACTACCAGGTACCTACCCAAGGTAAAGTTTAACTTATCTGCGGTCTAAACAAAAAAAAAGGTTCTGTTCAGGCGGACGACTACGACCGGGACTGAACTCTTCTGTCGGCCATACCTGTTCACAAAGTAACGACTGATCCATATGGTCAGCGCCACCTTTGTTTTTCTTTTCGTGTCACTATCCATATCTTTTTGTTTGTCATAGTCTATGTGATCCATGTCTTTTAGTTTGTCGTAGTCCTTAGTCAGCTATTCTAGTCCTTTTCTAATCAGTATTTTAGATACCAAAATAATAACTGTTGTGGGTAATATCTCGAATTTTATCGTGTTATGGGAGAGAGAAAAAAAAAGCTGGAAGAGTTTTACACCACTGTAGTTTAACTAGAGTACTCGTATTTTACGTATAATAAAAAGTTGAGCTATTTAGGTTATAAAACTATTACTACTTACTAAACTATTTGCACGTCATTTTTGCAAACACATTACCGGCTTTTGCAGCTCGCTGCCGATTAGATAGGCACCCAGATGTTCGATGCTCTGGCGCCACGAGTCACGACGCGACGTGGCAACCGATCAGTGATGACCAGTGTGTGACGCGTCACTTCTTTGGGTCAAGCAGAGGCAGGGCGGCATGATCCCAAGGCGTGACGCAGTGTGGAGTAGGAAACAGCATTTTTGGTAGCCTTTGGATAAGATTCGAGTAGGACACCTGAAATTGCACAATGGTATTAGATCTCTGGGCAAAAAAAATGAGCGAATCGCACTTCTGATGATAGATTATAGAAAGTTTTAACTACTATTTTTAGTAAATTTAACCTACATCAAGAAATTTATGAAAAGAAGTTCTACCTAGTTCAAGGTACTAATCTAATTAGGGTCATATATTTAAATTGTAAGAAATAAAAGAAGAAATATCTGGTAATATAATAAGTCAATGTAATTCTTTTAATAATCAGAGTTTTATATTTTAATTACATATTACAAGTTCCCTCCACGTGGAACTTGTATACCCAATATTTTACAAAAAGGGTAGCAAAGCGAGAAGAAACACTAAGCCCAAGGAAAGAAATATACTTAAAGTCTATTACAATCATCTTTAAATAAACTATCTAAAATTTATCAAACAGGGTTACAGGTTAAGGTACTTATCTGGATTGAATACAGGTGGCAGTGGAACCGACTGACTGGATTATCTCGTGACTAATGCCTCCCACGTAATGTCCCGATTATGGTATTACAGCCCCTTTTATGTATGTCGATCGAGTCCACTCCACATTGTTACAACAAACTGACAACTGTCCAAGTTCTCGAATATGATTGGCTAACCAACATAGACCTAGTAAATTAAACACAATAGTTAACATTTTCTTAATATAAATATCAATGTATATTATGTTTTTGTCTTCTGAGTTTGTTGATTATTTATAAAAATATTTTATTTAATTGTATCTAATCGCTAAGACACAATATTCCAGATAATAAATAAATATAACATTAAACTGTTATATTTTACACAATATTGCCATTACAAATAATATTCATAATCATTTCTAGAATGTTGCTACTTACATCTCTAAAATTCCTAAATTTTATACCAACATTATTATTCATTTTGCAAGAATATTCAACATTAGTGCTTTTCATTCAGATCATAATCTATCACATGCGTGTGGCCTTGAATAAGCTCACTATAGTTTCATTTATAGTGCATCTTTACGCAAATGTAGTGCATTAAGGGTAAGAGAAGGAGCCATTGTTCACTTTATGTGCGCTACTGACTCACCGGCTATTATCGACCGCTAATTGCGTTGGCTCGATGGTTACGCGATTAATATCTTGTACGCTAACGATCTGCACACATGCCCTATTAACAATACACATTAATAGAATAATAGGAACCCTCATCATATCAGCCACAAATCGTCCACTGCTGGACAAAGGCCTCCCCCAAGGATTTCCACGACGACCGGTCCTGCGCTGCCCGCATCCATCGGCTTCCCGCGACCTTCACCAGGTCATCGGTCCACCGCGTGGGAGGCCTGCCTACGCTACGTTTTCCGGTGCGCGGTCGCCACTCGAGAACTTTACTGCCCCATCGGCCATCTGTTCTACGAGCTATGTGCCCTGCCCACTGTCACTTCAGTTTAGCGATTCTGTGAGCTATGTCGGTTACTTTAGTTCTCCTGCGGATCTCCTCGTTTCTGATTCGATCACGCAGAGAAACTCCGAGCATAGCACGCTCCATTGCCCTTTGGGTGACCTTGAGCCTTCTTATGAGGCCCATAGTAAGCGACCATGTCTCAGTTCCGTAAGTCATCACTGGCAACACACACTGGTCAAAGACCTTAGTCTTGAGACACTGCGGTATTTGGGACGTGAAGATATTGCGAAGCTTCCCGAACGCTGCCCAGCCGAGTTGGATTCGTCGATTGATCTCTTTCTTGAAGTTGGACCTACCTAACTGAACTGTTTGTCCCAGGTATACATATTCGTCAACAACTTCCAGTGTAGAGTCTCCAACCTTTAGAGGAGTGGGTGCGACACGGACATTTAACATTATTTTCGTCTTGTCCATGTTCATTTTAAGACCCACTTGTTGAGAGACCTTACTGAGGCCATCGAGCATTGTGCTTAGGTCTTCCATAGTCTCAGCCATGACCACGATATCATCAGCGAATCGGAGGTGGGATATGTACTCGCCGTTGATATTGATGCCGAGTCCACCCCAGTCCAGAAGCTTAAAAACATCTTCCAGGGCGGCGGTGAACAGTTTCGGAGATATAACGTCTCCCTGTCTCACCCCTCGCTGCAACTGGATAGGTTTCGAGTTCTGGTCTTGGAGGCGAACCGACATGGTGGCGTTTTCATACAGACACTTCAACACCTCGATGTATCGATGGTCAATTTGGCACCGCTGGAGAGACTGTAGCACAGCCCAGGTTTCGACTGAATCAAAGGCCTTCTCATAGTCCACAAACGCCAAGCATAGTGGCTGATTGTACTCTTCGGTCTTCTGTATAATCTGCCGCAGCGTATGTATGTGGTCTATGGTACTAAAGCCTTTTCGGAAACCGGCTTGTTCGGGAGGCTGGAAGTCGTCAAACCTGCGTGCGAGACGATTCGTAATGACTCTCGAAAACAGCTTGTAGACATGGCTCAGAAGTGAGATGGGTCTGTAGTTCTTCAGCAGGGTGTTGTCGCCCTTTTTGAAGAAAAGCACGACCACACTTCTGTGCCATGCCTTAGGCGTTTGTCCCTCGAGTATAACGGAATTAAATAACTTCTGAAGAGCTTTTAGTATCGGTGATCCACCTGCTTTCAGAAGTTCAGCCGTAATTCCATCATCACCCGGTGCCTTGTTGTTCTTGAGCTGTTTGAGAGCCATTCTAATCTCGTACAGGCTGACGTCCGGGATATCTTCGGTATAGTGTCGGGTTAGTCTGGCTCTTGGGTCTTCAGCCAGATCACTGACAGGCAAACGTGTGGTCGTGTACAATTGTCCATAGAACTTCTCAACTTCTTCCAGCACCTCAGTCTTAGACGATATGGTCCTGCCGTCCTCAGTCTTCAGCTTGGTCAGTTGGCTTTGTCCAACAGACAGATCTCTCGCGAACACTTTTGAGCCTTTATTGTGCTCAATCGCCTCTTTAATACAATTTGTATTATATTGGCGTAAATCGCGAGTTAGGGACTTAGAGATCTGCCTGTTTAGTTGCCGATACTGAGTAGCGTCTTCAGAGGACTGCAAAACCAGTCTGCGTCTTTGTTCCATGAGGTTGCTGGTGAAGTCGGAGATTTTTTTGGTTCTGTTTGAACGGCGAGTTTTAAAAAACTTAGACCCGACCGTTTGAACAATTTCCACGAACCTGTCATTATATAATAGGAACCCTCATCATTTTGTTATTCTACAATATTTTCATTTATAGCGCAAGTGTCATTTAACTCGATTAAGACGAGGTCAAAGTATACAGGGTGTAACAAAATTGGTGTAGGTCCCGTTAACTGGGGCTTCTACTCATCATACTGAACAACTTTCCCCAAGGAACCCATAGTCAATTCTCAAAAAAAAAAATTGGACTCTCCATACTAAAATGCACAAATTTGGCCAGTCAGCTGAGCGATTTGTATGAAGAGTAAAAAATTTTTTTTGCGATTTCAGCAAACTCGTAAAACAAAAGTTGTTCAGTATGAGGAGAAGAAGCCCCAGGTAAGCGGACCTACACCATTTTTGTTACACCCTGTATATATTAGTACTGCGAGGTATTTATTGGAAGGTTGTGTGTGAAGTTTACCAACCCGCACTGGGCCTAATCGCGATTGCCCTAACTCAGGGTAGGCTCGAACCCCTCGTTGGGGACGTATATATGAGCTGATGTGATGTGATGATTGATGGGACAGTTGTTTCTGTTTTTTCTTTACGTGTAAAGTGTATAGAAAATAACCATACTTTTTCAATGGTTTTTCGTTTCAATCAAAAACTACAATGAAAGTATAACAATAAAACATTACTCACTTTGTATTATTATAACTAATATTGCTGTATATTTTTTAAAATTAATAATTCAAAATATTCGTCATAACCATATCTAGAGTTAAAAGTAACGGTGTAGACCTATCTTTTGGATTTTTTTTCCATCGAGCCAAAACTGCTCAATCGTGTTTCTAATAGCTTTTGACTTTAAGGAACATCATCAACAATAAGGACATTTTTTTTCAATCTTGGGTTTTCTGTCGTTTACCAGTAATTGACGTCAACAATAACGAAAATCTGTAATATTACCGTCTTAAGGTTTATCGATTGGATTAGCATTTAGCAGCGACTCGTTATAAATTTTCGATTGTGACATATTCGGGTCGCAATTTGCGATTGGACTATTCAATAGTCGCTATTGCAATCATTACAAAGTACACACAGTGCTTTAAAAGGTTAGATTTTTGCAACGTTCTTTTATTTGATTGAATAAATTATTAACATACTAGCTTTTGCCCGCGGCTTCGCCCGCAGAACATCGTTTTTATCGTCTTAGAGGGTGCGCGGTGCGCGAGCCGCACATGAATTTTCTCCAGGATAAGCTTTTTAGTAAATCATGCCATTTCCCACCCACTCAACCATCTCAGTGCAAAAAATCACACAATCTATTGTTCCGTTGCGTGCGATGTTAAAGAAATTAACCAAAAAAGAGTATATTTTCAGTTCCCTCAGGAACTGCATCGGGCTATGCTATTTTCACGGGATGAAAAGTAGCCTATGCCCTTTCTCGTGACACAGGCTATCTGCATGCCAAATTTCATTAAGATTGGTCAAGGCGTTGAAGCGTGAAAAGGTAACAAACAAACACCTTCAAATCAGATTCCCTTTGGGAGCTTAGGTTCGTATCCTACCGACTGCGCCATGTTAAATTATATTTTATTAGGAGAGATAAATCAAACACGAGCATGACTGGATTTATATTCATGCACCAACTACCTACCCACATCATATTATATTATTTATTTATACATATACCCACAATTTTCACATTTATAATATTAAGTAAGGATTCGAAAGATTGAGAGTCGAGTTAAAATAATTATGTTGGCGGCGGCGGCGTTTTTGTTCGTAGGAAGCAAGCTGAACGCTCGGTTCGTTTCTAATCCAATTGGACAGGCAAATGAACAACACAACGAGACTCGTCGGCATCCCGCACTCCCGCAGTCCCGCAATCCCGCAGTCCCGCTAGATGCTGTGTGTGCACAGATAGATTGCTTGCTCTTTGTTTTGCACGTCGCGACGGTTACAATATAATGCAGCCACCAGACCAGACCGAATGATGCTCTCAAACCTGATGAAAAAATACTTCCGCCATTGTTTCTCTTCGACATAACGGCCTATTTCAGACCCAATTGTATATTTGATGTAGTAACCTACCTATAATTTTGAACAAAAAAAAACGACTTCAAACAGGAAACTAAGGTTTGCTTCGATTTAACTGGGATGCCATCATCAGATCCTGGTTTCCTTATCATGGTACCACCCTTGGGATATCTCCTTTCCAACAAAAAAAATCATCAAAATCGGTTCATAAACGACAAAGTTATCCGCGACCACACATAAAAAATCATCATTGCAGCTCATATACGTCCCCACCGAGGGGCTCGAGCCTACCCTGAATCAGGGCGACTAGGCCTTAGTCGACCACGCGGGCCCAGTGCGGGTTGGTCGACTTCACACACAACCTTCGAGTTTCTTCGCAGGCGTGTGCAGGTTTCCTCACGATGTTTTCCTTCACCGTTACATAAAAAATACACACATATATATATATATATATACACACATGTATATATAACAAAATTGGTGTAGGTCCCGTTAACTGGGGCTTCTACTCATCATACTGAACAACTTTTGTTCTACGACTTTGCTGAAAACGTAAAAAATTTTTTTTACTTTTCATACAAATAGATCACAGCTGATCGACTGATTTTGTGCATTTTAGTATGGAGGATCCATTTTTTTTTGAGAATTGACTATGGGTTCCTTGGAGAAAGTTGTTCAGTGTGACGAGTAGAAGCCCCAGTTAACGGAACCTACACCAATTTTGTTACAACCTGTATATATGGTCGAATTGAGAAACCTCCTCCTTTTTTTGAAGTCGGTTAAAAATTAGTGACGACAAAGTTTTAATGGAATATTGGCCTACACTGATAAGATAAGCGATGCTTTCGATTTCGCGAGCGAGCGGTAATAGACAGGATGGAAGCACGATTTTCGTTCCCGGACAAATTGGACAAGTTGCCAGCAAAACCAAGTTTGGCGAACTCAATTATAATTTGTTATAGTAATCGGGCGTAGTTTGCCAGTGAGCGGGAAATGTTCGGCGGGAAAACCGCAATAGGGATGACTCTTGATCACTAAATTGCCCTTCTACTTCAACTTCGGAAAGCTTTACTCGTTTTGTTTTCCATCAAGTCTTCGATTTTTAATTCACCAAAATCACAAAATGAGTACATAAATGACGCTGCTAAACTATGACGTCACGCCTAGGTATTTCAAACATTTTTATAACAAAATGTCGTTTTTGACAGATGATAAAAAGTAAATCAGATGACTAGCATTCGTCATCCCTATTACTTACGAGAATACAGTTTAGTCACGCAATTGGATCAACGTTGTCTTGTTTTGACCAATTTTCCGCATGACATATCGAATTTGCGCTGAAGTGTATTGCTAATTTTCGCTTCACACCAGGAGGTCGCGGGTTCGATTCCCGGTGTGCTCAACTTGTAAGGCTCGGTTTGGTTCGTGGTAGGGCATATTCTAAACCCGTCTAGCTAGCTACCACTATCTTATCTACCTTAAGTCTTGCCGCCAAACATCAGTGGTAACAACATTGATGTGTTCTAACTTTTAGATAAGATAGCAAGTTCTCCATTGCGTTGGGGAATCTTGGTAAGCCCGCTTCCATCTTTGGCATCATCGTCACTTACCATCAGGTGAGATGATTCCAAGGGCTTACCAATAAAAAAAATGGTTATAGTTCAGTGCGTCTTGTGTGGTTGAGTCGATCATGCAGGTTAACTGACCTGAAGCACGGTCAATACATAGATGGGTTTGACTGACACTGGCATTTTTCTCGACGTTTTCTGTACTTCGCAAGGCACGTTTAGTTGTTGGTACCGGTAAATATATTCAGATAGCCGTCTTTAAGCCGTGTCAGATGCCTTAGGCGGCTTGGAATAACCCGGACTTGGCCCCCGTGTGTGGAGTATGGCCGAACCTTCCAGATTTTGGGAAGAGACCCGTGCTCCAGTAGTGGGGACTCTGGGGAACGTTTAAGAGGAAACGCGGGCGCCATTTTTTCCATAAAAACGTAGTCCCCTGTTTCCTTCCTGGATAATGACAATGGAGCAAAAATGTTTTTCCATAAAACCTATATCCGACATGGCCATGCCCCTATGTTTTATTTTTTCCCATATTCTTATTATAATAGGAAGTAGGAGCCTTCAAAAACTTAGAAAATTGCCCAATTGAAACGTCATTTTCAGACACCCACCGAAAAAAAAAAAATACGCACATTAACAAGAAAATGAAAATATAGAGGCACAGGTAAAGCGTTTTTTAAATTATTTTTGAAAAAAATATTATTATTGCTCAAGTTTTGTAAGAGGAAAAAGGGGACTACAAAATGCTGTTTTGGTCAATTTTAGTGCCCGTTATCGGTCTGCGCTGCAGTTCTCCCTTTCTTGCTGTATGCGGAGACGTTTAGGGGAGGGAGACAGCAATATTTTGATACCTATTCTTTAGACCGCGTTTCCTCTTAACGGTTGTTACGATACAAATAATTACAGGTAGGGAACAATAACGAGCACAGATTCGTCTTGAAAAGTTACTTGTTCAACATTTTAAAGCGAATGTGTTACAAATAAATGCTGTATTGTGTAAAACGTGGTGAAAAGTTTGAACCACTCGGCAGCTGTTTGTCTCCGCGACTCGACAGTTACGTTTCAGTTGTAATAACTTTTAAATATGAAAGTCAACTTTGTATACAAAGTAGAAAGTACGAACTGAGAGAATACAATTTTACTCGTCTGTGGTGTTGGTGCTTAAGGGGCGTCTATTAAATACGTGAGGCGTTTACGGGGAGGGGGTCAAGCCCGATCTTACCCAATCTCACGTTGGGGCGGACAACGGGAGTCTCGGCAAATATCACGTTTTTTTTTCTTCGGCAGTAAACAGTATAAAAATTAAGTAAAATATGTTCTTAATAGTCATAAATAAAAATAACTAAATAAATTGTTTTTTAATAAATCCACCGAAATCAAGCACAGATATCGTATTTATAGTAAAAAGACGTAACGTATTTTGAAAAATCTCACGTGAGAACAATTAAGTATTTTCTAAGTAGTCAAATAAAAATACAGTGTAAACTCTATATAGCGACACTCAAGGGACCGGACATTTCATGACGTTATTGAGAGTTTTGGTTATACAGAAAGAAATTAGCGTCAAATTTAACCAACTGGAGCCAGAAAATTTAGACGTTACAAAGAGTGAATCGTTATATCGAGTGATATATAGCGAGATAGCGACACTCAAGGGACCGGGCATTTTGTGACGTTATTGACAGGTTGTCGAGCCAAATCTTACGACATCTCACCAAGGATTAATTATCGCCAAAATCGCCTCACGTATTTAATAGACGCCCCCTTATGAGGGAGAAATGCATAACTAACTGAAAAATAAGTAGGCAGTAGGCACACCACTGTTCATTAGCCAATTTCTCTTACTTAATTTCTACACAGTTAACGCACACAATCCTAATAAATAATACTTGCATTTTGGAGCACTATGTACTATAAAATGTAAATGTAATTTTATAAATCAATTACATACATACGTGTTCCTTTTATTCGAACACCATTCGATAATTTCGGCTAGTTTCTTCACTACAAACAAATGGACTCACTGAGTATAAGATTTACGGATATCCGGTCGGAACGACGACGCGCCAACAACACAAACACTTGCTCGAAGACGGGATGGAACATTTGGCTCCAGTCAGTGCTGAATCCTTTGCTCGCCGACCAATTAAAGATGTTACATTGGTCGAAGCTTTTGCAAAAAACTCTGCATGCATTGAATTTATTTTTACTTTCGAGCTACTGAGGAGCAAGCGTCAGCGAGTAACGTAGGAGGGAAGAAGGTATTGTCACAGTATTACAATATAGCGGCTTACAGTAGTGCAACGAATGTACTTACTTACGCAGAGCAACGGAAGGGTACTTGCGGGGCAGCGGGCGGCGGGGTACAGCCTGGCAAACTCTGCGAGTTTGGTAGGCTGGCTACAGGCTAGTACTGCTAGTACCTACGCCGTGGCGGCATCGTGCGACATCAAAGGCGATGCGGTACTGTAAGCCTTATCGTTATACTGTGGTATTGTAATGGCAAGTATAATATTGAAGTTGAGGTTTTGAAGGGAATCGATTGTCTTACACTAATCGAGCCTAAAAAACAAAATGTATGTGGTGTGTGTGTGTGTTTGCATGTCCGTGCGGTGATCTTAACATCTAAACTGCTGGATGGATTTGATATACAATTTGGGTTAAGGAAATATTGTTGTAGTATCTCTAGCCCTTTAAAAAAAATTCACTATCTCGATTTAAGTGTTGTGTGTCACTATAGTAAAAATCACTCAAGATGGCTCTAACGATTTTTATTCAAATTTGTACGTTACTATACATTTATATGATAAGTCTTTTACAGGATAAGTTATTATTTCAGGAAAATACTGATTAAAATACCTTACTCACGGGATTAAGACGAATCTTACGACATCACATACGTTAAAATCCTTCAAGCCGTTCAAGCTGTAGCAGGGAACATACATATATCTTACATTATACATACACTCGAAAAACATAACCCTCCTTCTGAGGCAGTCGGATAAAAAGTTGTAAATAATAGCTATGGCTATGAAACAATAACTGTTTGTGACTTCGCAAAAATTAAGCGAATATGACTGACTCGGTGGCTCAGTGGTTAGTGCTCTTGACTACTGATCCGAGAGTTGTGGGTTCGATCCCCACCCAGGGCAAACATTTGTGTGATGAGCAGATTTGTTTGCTCTGTGTCTGGGTGTTAAATATCTATATATGTATTTAAACGTATATAAGTATGTATATCAGTCTCTGGTTCCCATAACACAGGGAATCCTACTTTGGGGCCAGATGACCATGTGTGATTTGTCCCAGAATATTTATTTATTTATTATTATTTATTTATTAAGTATAATGGGAGGAGAGGATCGAGAGCGGGTCTATGCTGTGCTGTGCTGGCGGGACTCTTGGGACATTTTCAACCGACTTCCAAAAAGGAGGGAGTTCTCAATTCGACTGTATGTTTTTTATGTGTGTTACCTCAGAACTTATTGCTTAGCCTAGTCGCTGTTCGTCTGTCTGTTTGTCCGACTTTTCAACCGATTTCCAAAAAGGAGGAGGTTATGAATCTGGTTGTATTTTTTATGTTTTTACATCCGAACTCCGTCGTTTATAAGGCGATTTGAAAAATTATTTTTTATTCGATAGGAATTGCTGTCGGGCTGCTCCTATATAAATTTTATCAAAATCGGTTAAGTACTTTTTTTATAGCAAAATTGTAATTGGTTGTTGCGATAGACGTCGGTTTTTTTCTCGTCTTCAGGGTGAATAACATAATTGAAAAAAAAAAACAAGTTTAAAAACCGACTTCCATCGTAACAACTTTTGGTTTTTGTTAATTTTCTAATAAAGTACTGCACCGATTTTGATAAAATTTATATGGAACCACACGGGAAGCACTAGCTTTCGAATAATAAAAGAATCATAAAAATCGGTTCACCCAGTCAAAAGTTCTGAGGTAACATACATAAAAAAAAGATACAGTCGAATTGAGAACCTCCTCCTTTTTGGAAGTCGCTTGAAAAGGCTGCGCCTCAAAAGAAACGGTTCACAGTTCAAAACCGTGATAGGTATTTTTTTATAAAGGATTTCTCAAAATAAAAAAAGAAATACACTTTTTTTTTGTTTTTTTTTCTATCGTGAAAGTAAGTAAGTAAGTAAGTAAATATACTTTATTGCAAGCCACAAAAACAATACAGGACAATACTAGACAATTCCTTGATCTTTTTTTTTTTTTATTCGCAATTGGTAAACCCTTGACAACATATTCTCACCTCACCAACACTTTCAAATTGTTTAACATCTGTATTGCGAACTAGTGGCTGCAAGAGCAAAGCTTTAGGAAGCGGATAAAATATTTTGTTTATTCATGATTAAAAGCTATGATAATGATGGTGTCGTAACTGCCACGGAAACTTTGGCCAAAGTATATAATATTAGTACTAACATACAGTATGGACACTTACAGCCGCTGTCTAGATTGCGACTTCACCCCCTCGTCACCTAGATTGGTTACAGTTTGGTTTCGTTGTGGTCACAGTTCTTATCCTAAAGTATAACAACAAACAATAAAAACGGAGCAAAGTGTAAGTCGTACTCGAGTTTAGAAGATGCAGTTGGAAATGTAAAAAGTTTAGATATTCAATACAAAATGTTTTATTTAATTCACATCAGCTCATATACGTCCCCACCGAGGGTCGCGAGCCTACCCTGAATTAGGGCGATCGGGCCTTAGTCGACCACGCGGGCCCAGTGCGGGTTGGTCGACTTCACGTGTGCAGGTTTCCTCACGATGTTTTCCTTCACCGTAAGAGCGTCGGATAAACGTACATATGAAATCGAAATTCGAAATCACACTGGTACGTGGCAGGTTCGAACCACGACCTCCCGGACAGGAGGCGGCGGCCCTAGCCATTACGCCACCGACGCTCCGACGAAAATGTTTTATAGCTACGGCAAAAATAACCTAGTTACTTAAAATGAACATTGAAAAGACTATGGAACTCTAATTTGCGCGTGGTCTGACACGCACTTGGACATTTTTTAATTGTTTGCAACACCGTGCACCGCCATGGAAGCCGGGCCGGGGGCCGGGGGCCGGGGTAGGCGACAAAAGCGACTGTAACTCGCTATAACGGTTCCTGCCACTTAGTTTGAAAGCCGAGACAAGACAATGCCATGTAGGATTCAACTGAATGAGCTTTGAGTATTTAAATATTCAGTGTTCTCGGAAATTTGAGAATTACTCTTTAAAATAAATGAATCCATTCAAGTACATACAACTTCGTTCTACAGAAATCCAGTAAGCAGTTGCATATTTTATTATGATAAATGCATTGAATTACTACTATAGTAATTCAAAGGATAAGTGAGACTTAAATACATTTGCATCATCATCATCACATCAGCTCTTATTATATACGTCACCACCGAGGGGCTCAAGCCTACCCTGAATTAGGGCGATCGGGCCATAGTCGACCACGCGGGCCAGTGCGGGTTGGTCAACTTCACACACAACCTTCGAGTTTCTTCGCAGATGTGTGCAGGTGTCCTCACGATGTTTTCCTTCACCGTAAGAGCGTCGGTTAAACGTACATATGAGATCGAAATTCGAAAACACATTTGAACTTACGCGGCAGGACTCGAACCGCGACTTTCCGGATAGGAGGTAGCGGCCCTTGCCGTTGCGCCACCGACGCATAATAAATAAATAAATAGCATTTAAACCAATCAATCAACGATTTAAATATCGTCTGTTTTAAATAAGTAAAATTAATTTGACATTTACCTATAAATAAATTTATAAACCAGAAGTTAAGCAGTTTCTAAAACCTTCACAAATCTAACATTAAAATTAAAACTTTCAAGATTACCATACACCCCATTCCAAAAGAGACATTTGAATATCGGGACCGGGAGCGACTCGACGCCTAACTCAACAAAATGTCACTCGCTTTTGTTTCAAAGGGACGCTTTTTTCGTATCGATCCCTCGCAGCTCGCAGCTCGCCGGCCGCAGGTAACCGGGAGCCATGATTTATTGCCGGGCTTGTTTGTTCAAATAATCGATCCATGGCGAAATTGTGACGAGACGCCGAAATAAGCCATGTAGCAGGATTACAGAAGAACTATTTCAGGTTGTAGTCGGCGGACGCATCTCGAGCTAATGCACAGTGCGTGCACTGTTCGCTGTTCGCTCAGAAATATTTGGACAATACAAGAGCTCGCTTCAACTTACTGCGAATTTATTTGTAGCATAAATCGAGGAGACGTCGGAGCGGCGCGCGCGCGGGCCTCCAGCACGGATTTGTGTATAATAAAGCAGATAATTAACGATCATGCATGGATAAAATCATATTGCTGTGTTTATAGTTTTAGTTGAAGATTGAATAAATCATAAAACGTTAAAAAACCAAAAAAAATCGACTTCCATCGCAACAACTTAGTACATCTTTGCATTATTATTTCTGGTTTTTGTTAATTTCCTAATAAAGTACTACACCGATTTTGATAAAATTTATATGGGACCACACGGGAAGCACCGACTTCCATCGCAACAACTTATTACATTTTTGCATTATTATTTTTGGTTTTTGTTAATTTCCTAATAAAGTACTACACCCATTTTGATAAAATTTATATGGGACCACACGGGAAGCACTAGCTTTCAAATATAAAAAGATCATAAAAATCGGTACACCCAGTCAAAAGTTCTGTGGTAACACAAATAAAAAAAACATAGGTACAGTCGAATTGAGAACCTCCTCCTTTTTGGAAGTCGGTTGAAAAGTAGTTCTCTCCAAGCCACGGACCAGTCGAGAGATTTATTGGATTATTCGGATTCGATTAACAAACTTTAGCAGAGTGTAGCAGTGACTGAAGGCTGAAGCGCTTATTTCCAATAGTTCTATACAACTAAAAATTGTTAACCTATTTTAATTTAAAAAAAAACTAACGGCGTAAAAACACTACCCCTCTTTTTTGTATGTGTATGTATAGTACGTCACTCACAGGGTCGAGACGGATCTCACGACATCTCGCACTCCAAAATCTATCTAGCCGTTAGGGCTACAGACCCTCCTACTATTGAAATAGGGCTCATATATTATGACGAAAAATCTACAGGCTGTTACAAAGTTGGCGTGGGAATTCTACTCGTCGAACTGGCCTCTCCATACATAATTGTTGATTTGTATCAAGTGAAGAGTTTGTCCATCAATGTTTTTGTGAATCGACTATGGGCACAGATTACTAAATAGTTACTATGCTATGGGTCCCCCAGAAAAAGTAATTCGGTATGAGTAGAAGCCCCAGTTAACGACTCCTACCCACCAAATTTTGTTACATCCTGTATACTGTATAAATCTAATTTATAATATCGGAAACGGCTCTAACGTTTGCTTGAAAATTGGTATACAGGGGTTTTTGGAGGCGTAAAATCGATCTAGATAGGTTTCATCTCTAAGAAAACGCGTTTTTTCTAGATAAAAGTGTGTCAAAAGGCAAAAATTCCGCACAATATGTATCATACTAGCTGTTCTGTTGCCCGCGGCTTCACCCGCGTGGACAACGTTTCTATGACTTTTCGAGGGTGCGCAGTGCGCGAGCCCGCAAACGGCTCGCGAGCGTGGAAAAAGGTAGCCTATGTGTTAATCCAGGTCCTAATCTGTCTTTTTCTTTTGTTAATCACTTTTTGCGTGAAAGAGTAACAAACATACATCCATAAATTCTTACAATCTTTCGCGATTATAATATTAATAGGATTTTCACAAAACTTTCGTAGCCGAGCGGCTACCGATTCGTTTATTTTATTTTACGTTTTTTTTTTAATTTTAATTTTTAATAAAATTCCATTTTTACAAAAAAAAAATGTTCACATGCCTAGAATACTCCGAGCATCCTTCGGTCGCCCCGATTACTATTATTTTATTGGTCTAATAGTCTAATAAGTAAATAGTGTCACAGCTTACAGAATTCAACGTCATTGATGCAGGACGATAATCGACATTAATTCTCGTTTTATCAGAAAGATAAAACATAATCCGGGATAGGATACTAATACTGATTTTACTGATACTGATTTTATTTCGTTAATCGTGTTGCAACTATTTAGTAATCTGTGGGGTTGCTCAACTGTAATAGAACATCGTTCACACGCGCGATACACTCGGTCGCCGGATTGAAGATAATTCTATTCTTTTTTCGTTGTACACTATCATCTTATCAGCCACAAATCGTCCACTGCTGGACAAAGGCCTCCCCCAAGGATTACCACGACGACCGGTCCTGCGCTGCCCGCATCCATCGGCTTCCCGCGATCTTCACCACCGCGTGATAGGCCTGCCTACGCTACGTTTTCCGGTGCGCGGTCGCCACTCGAGAACTTTACTGCCCCATCGGCCATCTGTTCTACGAGCTATGTGCCCTGCCCACTGCCACTTCAGTTTAACGATTCTGTGAGCTATGTCGGTTACTTTAGTTACACGTTGTACACTATAATTTATTTTATTTATTGGGGAAAGAAAACAATTAGGTACAAACTAAAGCAACAAAAACCGGCCAAGGTCGAGTCGGACTTACGCTCCGGGGGTCTCGTTCCACCACAGTCCACACCTCTCCACACAACCTATGACAATGATACATACTTTGAGTATACAACAACGCCTTTTTTGGAAGGAATCGTACTTAGCTGGTGTACTATATTTACAAAATTCAGAGCATGTAGGTATAAAGCGACCGTTCAAGATCGAAACTGCAACTTTTATTGTATTTCCGCGAGTCGGGGGACGGGGGCCGGGGTGGCGGGGGGCGCTTTTGTTTCCAATAATTCATTTTGCCGGAGAGTCCTTTGCGATTTCTTTAGCGCTCCTCTTGCCTTTGTTTCAGTTTTCTTTGTACTCACTAAAGATGCTGGATTTTTTTTATACAAAGGGCTACAGAAAGCTTCACAATAACATATTATTTAGTTTGACAAGTAATTCGACAGTTACGGTAAAAATGCTGTCCTCACTAGAATACTGCGCACATATAATATCATATTCTCTAATATTGACCCATTCATAACTACCTCTAAACAATCATTTAAATCAAAAACCAAAAATGTTTTGCTGGAATTAAGTATCTAGTGCTCCGATCATAAGTCTTCAACTATTGCACACTTATCTTATTTTTAAGCTTATTAACCAACAAATATTATATTCCTACGTTAAAATATACAAATACATCTTTAGTATGAAGGTTTTTAATTATAGTATTTATATATTATATTTTTATAGCGTCGGTGGCTCAACTGGTAACGGCTCGGTCCATCTAACCAGAGGTACTGGGTTCAAATCTGGACGGCCAATGTACCAATGAGTTTTTCAAAAACTTACGTACATACTTACCG
Source organism: Coleophora flavipennella (assembly GCA_947284805.1). Classification (NCBI taxonomy): domain Eukaryota; kingdom Metazoa; phylum Arthropoda; class Insecta; order Lepidoptera; family Coleophoridae; genus Coleophora; species Coleophora flavipennella. The sequence continues at coordinate 1,699,615 of OX369279.1, read as the reverse complement.
ATTGCTTTAACGGTGAAGGAAAACATCGTGAGGAAACCTGCACACGCCTGCGAAGAAACTCGAAGGTTGTGTGTGAAGTTGACCAACCCGCACTGGGCCCGCGTGGTCGACTAAGGCCTAATCGCCCTGATTCAGGGTAGGCTCGAGCCCCTCGGTGGGGACGTATGTGAGCTGTAATGATGATTTATATGTACATATATTTATGTATTTATTTTATTTGGTATTTTTCGCTTATCTATTAGTTTTATTTAATCATATTTTTACTTACTTACTACTTTGAGCTTCGTCACCTCACGTCTGCACGTTTATGTAATACAGTGGATGACTTTTATTAGCCCAATAAGAAATTGTTATGTACCTAAACATGTTTAATGTACAGTGTTGGCTGTTGTTATCCCTAATAAACAAAAATAAAAAAATAAAAAGTTTCACAAAATAGGCCTTTAGTTCATGGTACACAGGCGAGCTCATCAAGCTACACACTTTGTACTTTGTACCGTTCTTATGCCGAATGCGTATGGATCAGAATCGCACTACGAGTGTATAGCTTGATGTGCTGGCCTCTGTACATTTAAAAAATATGCGCCATGACAAAACGTTGGAATATTTTACGTGGACGGTGAATGTTGCTCAAGCTTCCTACAAAATGTGTAAAAGGATTGTAAGCTGCGACTTTTCATACATGTTAATCGATTTGGACCAATTTTCATAGGTTGTCAGTCAGAACAAAAGCTAGGCTTGTAGGTACGTTTCATTTTTAAAAGTACTGATTATAAATGAACAAAAATGGCCGAAATTAGTTTTGTATGAAAACACGTGAACGTCTATAAAATTGAACTTATTAACTTTATCGAAAAAACAAAAAATTATAAACCTAGCTTTTATTCCGACTAACAACCTATGAAAATTGCTCCAAATTAGTTAACATTTATGAGGTGAAAATCGTTATCGCCGTTTGTATGGAAAGTCGCAGTTTCACAATCCTCTTAAGTGTATTATAAAGTATTGTATTTTTACGCCATTTACATTTTTTTTGATATTTCTCGATAAGTCCGATAATTTACATATCACTGTTGTTGACACAGAAAAAAAACAGTTGGCCACTGCAATTTTATTCCTCGAAAAATTGTTTCCATCACATTTTATGTTTATGTCCAGATTTAATAATCTACAAGAATGTTTTGTTTATGAACACACCTTGTAAACCATAACGTTATGTCAACCAAAAATAAAAAGCAAAAGGTTAACAAAAAGTATTTTACGACATTTATAATTTTTTTTATTCTCATTTTTGCCATTTTATTATATAACTTTATTTTGACGATCGTGTCATTTTTAGGGTTCCATACACCAACGGGACCCTATTACTAAGCCTCCGTCGTCTGTCCGTCTGTCCAGGCTGCATTTCATGAACCGTAATAGGTATACAGTTGAAATTTTCACAGATTGTATATTTCTGTGGCAAGTATAAATGGTGTAATACAAAAAAAAATAAAAAAAATAGGGGGTCTCCATACAAAAAACGTGTTTTTTTTAGGTTTTTAGAAGTATTTTTGATTTAACTCTATCGTAAAAACGGCAATACATAGGTGTGATTAAAGTTATAATACTGAATTAAAACAACAAATAATATTGGCCGTTTTTTCGGCCATGTGTGAGCTGTACTGGCGCTAAAAGTGAATGAGGAAAAAACACATAAGTAATATGTCTTTTTGCCTCATTCAGTTCTGGCAGTGACCAAAATATTATTTCTGGAGAGGTGTGGTGGTACGGAACCCTCGGAGTGCTAGTCCGACTCGCACTTGGCCGTTTTTTTAACTAAGTACTGTCATTCAACTCGACATCGATAATATGAAATAAATAAATCTAATCTATGGAATAGACATTTTAAACTGTTACAATAATTTTGTTTACAATGTGTTTTTTATATACGGTTGAGTAATTTTATGGGGACGCGCGACTTTGTAATTCTTCTTCTCTACACCGGAATGTTATATAAGTACTTACATTAAAAAAAACGGTTGCACGACTGGTCGTTGTGGAAATCTTTGGAGGAGGCCTTTATCCTGAAGTGGAGGTCTTTCATCTGATAATCGTATGATTATATCAGTCGAAAGAACACAAACACACTCCGGTATGATGTCTGGAACCCTTCCGTGTCAGGTAACACTTCTGTTTTATCGAAAACATCATTATGTTATTAACAAGTTAAATATTTAATAAACACTCATTGTTAATAGTGTGTGCACGTGTTGTGATCGGTTAACGACCACTTGTCTTAAATGATAGTTGTATTTAACAAGTATCGATGTTCCGTTCGTCCTACGGTTGTGTGGTGTGGTGTGCTCAGGGTTGGAAAAAAACAGTTTCTTTATTCAAAAATAATAAAACATTGTTTATAATCAACAAACAAAAAAAACATGTTTTAAATCAACTTCTAGAAATTGTTTAATTTTTTAAACATGATTTACCTAAGCATTGTTTTAAACACATTTGACGAATTAATTGATGTTCTGTTTATGTTTTATAATTTGTTTTAAACAAATGTTTTAAGTAAATAGCCCATAGCAAATCTGATAAAGGAGTTGTTTCATAAGTGTATAGAGCCTGGGTCTGGTCTGTGTACACTAAACAAATATGTTTTTACGGCTTGTTTTGAAACGTGTTTAAAACAAAAAGTTTTATAAATTGTTTTAAATAGGTTTTTCCAGTGTTTTAAACACTTGTTTAAAACATTGCCAACCCTGGGTATGCTGGTGTGAGTGTGCTGTCTAATCTACACAGTGTAAGAACGCTTGTTGATTCAGTCAGCTACCGCCAGGCAGTGATACCGTACATTATGTTTGGCTTGGATTGAACTAGAGTGGGGGTAGCTCTATCAGTTTGAGTAGATAGGACAAGGAGTATAAGCCAATATTAAGTTTTCTTTGGTGTAAGGTTGTTGTTATGTTCATGTCAATTGGAAGGATATCAATCAAAGCATGAGTTTATTGTACTATCGCAGTAAATCTCGGACACGTGTTTGTACGCGCCTCTATTTATTCAGGGTTTGGAATCAATGAGGGCATCACTGATTTGAGGGGCTTTAGTAATTGGGTATTTTTAATTTTAATGAACTCTGCATCAGTCAATAATGTATTTCTAAGCGTAATCTTTTTTTTTATTCACAATTGGTAAGCCCTTGGCATCATCTCACCTGATGGTAAGTGACGATGATGGCGAAGATAGAAGCGGGGTTACCAAGATTCCTCAACGCAATGGAGAACTGGTAAGATGGTGGTAGCTAGCCAGGTGGGCTTAGAAAATGCCCTAGCATCAACCAAACCGAGTCTTACAAGATGACCACACCGGGAATCGAACCCGCGACCTCCTGGTGTGAAGCGAATGGACTAACCATTACACCACGGAGGCGGTTAAATCAATGAAAAATTGTATTATTACAGACGACTATTAGTAACTACTACAGCGAAGAGCTAAGAGATGTCCTCTACATGAGATCAAAACAGAATATTTGAGTAACAGTTCCCATCTGGCAAGAGATCGTCTATCTGAGAACAAACCGTGTCCATTTCACACTGTCTGGGACATCCCATCACGCGAACAGCACCGGATTGTAACCAGAGTCGCGTGTGCCACTGTGCGTGTGTCTCGAGGCTGCAGTCTCGTGTGTCGCGGAGACGTGGTTGTCAGCCAAGCGACTGCCGTCTGGCCTTTTAAAACCAGTCGTTGACTTATAATAACTTCACAAATTCAACCGCCTCCGTAGCTCAGAGGCATAGTTCACTGGCTTTACACAGGAGGTCGCGGGTTCGATTCCCGGCGGGGTCAATTGTAAGACTCGGTTTGGTTGGTGGTAGGGCGTTTTCTAAGCCCGCCTGGCTAGCTACTACCATCTTATCTAAATCTTGCCGCCAAATATCAATAATGATATCATTGGTATGTTCCGGTATGAAAATAAGATAGACAGTTCCCCATTGCGTTGGGGAATCTTGGTAAGCCCGCTTCCGTCTTCGTCAACATCGTCACTTACCACCAGGTGAGATGTCGTCAAGGGTTTACCAATTGTGAATTAAAAAAGAAAACTTCAATTTTATAGTCCAACCGAACAAAACTGACATGAACATCTAATTCAATAAAATTCCTTAAACATCGACCTGATCTTGTTCAAACTGTGAATGTTATTCAAACATTTAAGGGCCGTAAAGACGATGGGTGGGCCGTGTGCCGTGTGCCGTGTAGGCAATGCTGTATATGTATATTTATAATTTGATAAACGGCGGGCACTACGACGCGACGGTAGCCCAGCGGGCGCGCGCATGACGCGTATCGTTAATATTATTAAGGCCCAGTGGTACCAAAAAATTTTTAGAATTCATTTTTGAAGTAGTTAACAGTAAACTTATATTCTAGGAAAAAATACTGGTATTATTGAGAATAGTTACGAGGGACTATATCGACTTGAAACTCGATTTAATAAAGTTGGCTCGATAGAATAACTTCGCAAAGGTACCTCTTTTCGAGACATTTTATTGTCTATTTTCGGTTTTATTCTTAAAATAAGTAATTTGTTAATATGATTTATATACTGAAATAAAGTTCAAAGGTGACTGAAGGGAAAACATCGAATGGATTTTTATTTAAGATAAATATTATGAAAATAATAACGAAAAACATCGAAAACGTGCAAAAGTTTTGTTATTTTCTTCCCTCTTTACACGTAAAGAAAAAGACAAAGACAGATTTTTAAGTACCATTGCGCCTTAATCGCTCCTCGTTCCTTTGCATGTGAGCTCTGAAACCATATTATTTGAGGTAACGCACTCTGAATAGCAACATCACCGCTGTATTACAGATGACTAATTGTTTATTGCTATAATGTATTACCGCGGCAGAAGAATGAGGTCGCACACAGCAAATGAACGTTGAATTATGGTAATAAAGATAATGATTTTACAGCTATTTCTGTGCGTTGGTTGGTTTAATTAAAGCGACAAAGTTTAAGCTAATGAATTATTGATGATGCGTACGTAATCCTGTGTGATATATGCGAGAACAAATTTTGTAAATAAGCGCAGTGAGCGCGGAAACAAACACAGCACTGTCCGCTAGCGGCGCGCGTGCATCGCCCTCAGTAGGGTTGCCAGGTCCTAAAACTGAAAAGCCGGACAGACCAGCCAGTTTAGCCGGACATTTGACATTTCAACCGCCTCCGTAGCTCAGAGGCAAAGTTCACTGGCTTTACACAGGAGGTCGCGGGTTCGATTCCCGGCGGGGTCGATTGTAAGACTCGGTTTGGTTGGTGGTGGGGCATTTTCTAAGCCCGCCTGACTAGCTACCACCATCTTATATAAATATTGCCGCCAATTATCAATGTTGATATCATTGGTGTGTTCCGGCATGAAGATAAGATAGCCAGTTCCCCATTGCGTTGGGGAATCTTGGTAAGCCCGCTTCCATCTTTGGCAACATCATCACTTACCACCAGGTGAGATGTTGTCAAGTGTTTACCAATTGTGAATAAAAAAAATGGGTAAAAAGCCGAACTTCTTAAAGTATTAAGGCCCGCTTTAGATATTAACTAAATTTAGTGCATTAGTTAGTCATTCAGTAATGTTTCCTTGCTTTTACACGAGGTCCTAATCAGACTACGAAACGCCGCCATAGTCACATATATACGACAGCTCTCGCCCGCGAATCTCCAGGTGACTGGTTAATCATGAAAACTTAAAAGCCGGACAGGCCGGAAACCCTCTAATTTGGCCGGAGATGCATCCAAAAAGCCTAACCTTAATCTTGCATTACCAACGATCAGAACTAACTATGGTAAACAAATGTTCACATACGACGGAGCCCAACTTTATAATAAACTACATACATCCATCAAAAAAGTCGACACGTTTAATCAATTTAAGTGCAAATTAGCTCAATATATCCTTTCAAATTAAGAAATTAATAAGTAATGTGAAAGGCAGTTTATAATAATTGTTATAATAATTATAATTTCAATTTTTACTAACCATTTAAATCGATGTGTTCTGTGCGGTTTGAACGACAAACAATTTAACTAAGCCTTCTGCTCATGTAAGTGACATTGTCTTTTATGATAATAAAGTATCTTTGAACCTAACCCTGTCCGGCTTTATCCGGACGCCTGGCAACGCTATAGCCCTGAGTGTTTGCTCGCCGGCCGACGAACCCCACCTCCGCGTTTATATCCCTTCAAATAACCACTAATTATATTTAATGCGTTTTACCTGTAATTAGAAGGTGTTGGATAACGTGAAACAGTGAAGTTTCGTCAGTGTATCTGTATTTACAGAGAGTTGCACTACGATAGACTGCTTTATTAGACTGGTCAATGAGTGCTCACAAGGGGGATGTGGATGGAAAAGTGGAAAGCAGAAAGTTTAACTAAGGAACTTTGTTTGGACTAGTTAGGAGACAAACATACTAAAAGTCCTGACCCCTCCGAGTGGAGCCCGAGGGGGGAGGGGGGCACAAAGGTCCCGTTTTTTGGTTTTTTGCTTACATCTCGAAAACGGTGCGTTGTACGAAATTTTGTTGTACTACATAATAAAAGCTGATAAAATTCTCTATAACTTTGGCTTTCACACTTTGTATCTATCTCCAATATTTGCCTAGCTATGAGCTTCGAAAAATGGTCGATTTTCAAAAATCTGTTCTACTTTACACTCTTGCGTTTTCTGTCAATTGTCATACATTGATTCATAACTTTTCGCAGCTTACTTAACTTTTTTTATTCATTTTTTATTTCTTTTTACCTTTTTTTATTTATACATATTTCAATTAATATAATTAAGAATCACTTTATCACTCGCCGCCTCTTTGGGCGTGACGGGCCTGGTTGTGGTTCCTCAACGTTTGCCTCTTCTTTCTCCTCGTCTGTTGAATCGTTATCAGATGATGGAACGCAGGCTACTACTTCAGCTACATCATCCCCACCGTCGTCGTGGTATAAGGCTTCCACTGCAACCAGATCAACTATTGACGCTAAACGACCCACTACTTCTTCGCCCCAATCATCTCGTCTTGCATGCCCAGCCTCAATGCATGAGTCTTTGAAGGCTACGTTTCTGACAGAGTATACTGTCTGTCGCTTTTCAACAGGTTTTTTATTTTCATCTTCAAATGCGCATGAACAAAAAAGGCATCGAGTTTTGAAGTCAAATTTCGGTTTTGATGACCTCAAAGTATGAGTTGCGGAGGGCCCAGCGGACGGAACACGTTTCCTCAGATCAGCTTTAATGCTGTCGGGTCTCGTGTATTCTTTTCGACAAGATGTGTGAACCCACAGCGACTTAAATCTTTAAGTTGTGAGCTTTTTTGATCATTTCTGAGGTTACTGGCAGAAATCAGAGAATTTATGCCTTTTTCGCCGACCTTCGAAACATTTTCTCCACCTTCTTCCAGCACTTCATCACAAACAAAACACTTGTCTGTCATCTTGAAAACGTGCGTATGTGCAAAATATTTTGTGACTGCTTCCCTACGTTACCGGGTGCACAGTCACAATACTCTATAGGTCACGAACGTAATAAAAAAATAAGCCCGAAGGCATATTGATAGATATTATTGGGAGTTTATGAAAATCGACCATTTTTCGAAGCTCATAGCTAGGCAAATATTGGAGATAGATACAAAGTGTGAAAGCCAAAGTTATAGAGAATTTTATCAGCTTTTATTATGTGGTACAACAAAATTTCGTACAACGCACCGTTTTCGAGATGTAAGCAAAAAACCAAAAAACGGGACCTTTGTGCCCCCCTCCCCCCTCGGGCTCCACTCGGAGATGTCAGGACTTTTAGTATGTTTATCTCCTAACTGGTCCAAACAAAGTTTCTAAGTCAAACTTTCTGCTTTCGACTTTTCCATCCACAAATTATTCGTTGCCCAAGCTATATGAGATGTTTTCACCATCCCGCGCGCCTCGTCCGCGCTCGCTCACGCCACACGCCACACGCCTCGCGAATACAAACACACAGACAGATGAGCAATGTAATGAATGATTATTGTAAACATACACAGATTTTCTAACGCTTGCGTATGTTCTTACTTATTATGTTATTATACTTACTACTAGCTTTTACCCGCGGCTTCGCCCGCGTGGACATCGTTTTTGTGACTGACTTAGAGGGTGCGCGTTGCGCGAGCCGCAAGCAGCTCATGAGTGGACATGAGTCTTCTCTAGATCCCTCGAGAACTATATCAGGATATGCTTATTAGTAAATCGTGTCATTTCCCACCCCCTCAACCATCTCTGTGCAAAAAATCACACAATCCATTGTTCCGTTGCGATATTAAAGAAAATAACCAAAAACGAGTATATTTTCAGTTCCCTCGGGAATTGCATCGGGCTATGCTATTTTCACGGGATAAAAAGTAGCCTATGTCCTTTCTTGTGACACAGGCTACCTGCATGCCAAATTGCATTAAGATTGGTGAAGGCGTTGAAGCGTGAAAAGGTAACAAACAAATACATTTTCACATTTATAATATTAAGTAAGGATAACAAACATTGCGTTATCAAACTTTTCAGAAAATAATGTTTAAGATTTGAGCACAGATAAGGTTAATAAGAAGCGGTCGCAGTGTTAGACGTGTAGGTGTGTCGATCATGCCGGATAATTGATCTGAAGCACGGTCGTTACCCGGAGAGGTTATTATATTAGTGGCATTAGCTCAACAGTTCCGTGCTTTGCAAAAATGACAGTTAAGCCGTGTCATAAAGGTGGATAGAAAAATCATCTGACATCATGGGGTTTGCCACTTGTGCTACAACCTCAATTCCCGGCGGTGTCCAACTTTCTAAGACTCGGTTTGGTTGGTGAGAGGGCATTATCTACGCCGCCTGGCTAGCTTAGTTACCACCATCCTTTATAAAAGTCTTGCCGCCAAGCATCAATATTAACAGCATTGATGTATCCCGGTTTGAAGATAATATAGCCAGTTCCCTATTGCGTTGGGAGAACTCGGTAAGACCTTTTCAATCTTCGGCATCATCATCCATCACTAACCAGCAGGTGAGATGATGCCAAAGGGCTTATCAATTGTGAATAACAATAAAAAAACCGGCCAAGTGGGAGTCGGACTCGCGTAAAGTAGGGTTACGTAGTATATAAAAAAAAGTATAATTAGAAAAAACAAAATTTTATATTTTTATGGAATTTTGTATGGAAAACCTATGAACTTTTCACAAATCCAACCGCACATCTTAAGTTGGGCGACTATTACTCGTAAACTAAGAAAGTCTACTTAGTCGTGATAGTTTTCTTTGAAATTGATTACTTACTTATATAATATGTCGTATAATATTTAAAAAAAAATCAGATGTCCTGAAATAGCGGTTTAGATGGTGGGGTAGGACTATAACAAAAATTAGCAGTTTAAAGCTTAATATTTCGCAAACCAGTCCCGGCATCGAAAAATGGTTTTAGATAACCCTCAGAGTTTGGAAGGCCTTATTCAACGACACCCCCCACACAATAGGGTAGGTCACAAAACAAAAACACCCCTCCCTTAACATGAAGGGAAGGTGCCCTGAAATATTTTTTTTTCCAAAACTTTATTGCGCCATTTTGTCGGCGTGATTAATATGTAGGTATGTACCAATGCCAAATGACAGCTTTCTAGTACTAATATTTTCTGAGCTAAGCCGCGGACAGACCGACGGACGGACACACAGACATGCCGAAACTATAAAGGTTCCTAGTTTACTACGAAACCCTAAAAAGAGCGACAGAAAAATTATGTTTTTTCATTCAGTACGGATTCTTTAGCGCGAGTACGACTCACACTTAGCCAGTTTTTACCCGACCACGGTGAAGCAAAAAGGAGGGTTATGATTTTGACCGGTATGATTGTTCATCTGTTCCCTTGCTTTTCCTAAACCACTCACTCGATTTTGACAAATGAGGTATCGTTGGAAGCGTCTTGATCGTCCACTGCTAGATATAGGTACCTACGACAGGAGAACTTATAATTCATAAGTAAACACGAGAAGTTAACATTAATATTATAGAATTTGTCATTAATGCCTATGACAAGAGAAGCCAGTCCAATTCACCCAGACATATTATCCTGAAAGATGATAAAAATCATGGCTTTCCCTCTAATCTGGTTGATGGGAGCGATCGCTGACTCTCGCGTTTTACTCGTGACCGGGTGCTGTCCGTGTGAACTGGCCTACTCTTGTCAAAGGCATTAATGATATTCAAAGATTTTTATGTATAACTTTTTGTGTCATATTGTTTTCATGTTCTAATGATATAATCTGGTTTATTTCAAGGATTGAATTTTGTCGTTATTAACTAATGATTGTTTATTTTTTGATTTTTCACAAATGACATTATGTTATTATTATTTTCTGACTATCAGAAAGAGTGTAATTTACTCCTACCTTGAATCTTCAATCATGGCTGACTTTCGCGTTCTACTTGTGTACGGGTGCTGTCCGTGTGAACCGGCCTTCTCTTGTCAAAGGGATTAATGACAAATTCTATAATTCTAATGTTAACTTCTCGTGTCATGTTATTTTCATGTCCAAATGACATTATTTGTTTTAATATCAACAATTTATTGACATTATTAACTGAGACGATTGTTTGTTTTTATTTTTTTCATAATCTTACATTATGTAATGTAATGACTATCTTGTGACCATCAGAATGAGTGTGACATGCACCTATTTTGAATCATCTTTGAAATAATAATGTTGATGTTAGTGTGCTGTATGTCCGTATTGCTGGTGACATGTTTATAGACCTGCCTATTGAACTGCGTCAATAACAATAAATTTAAACACGCCAGCACATGTTTTCTCGCTTTTGGCCGAATAGATCCGCAGATATTCCCAAGGAGTTATTGCCCCGTTCGACAGACACGGGAACAGCGCCAAGCCACGCCGCCGCCAACTTGTGCAAATGGGGCGATATTTTAGCAGTCTGTCTCTATCTCTACGATAAATACCTATAGCTATTAACCGCCGCCGTTGCTTAATGGTTACTCCATTAGCTTCACATAAGGAGGTCGCAGGTTCGATTCCCGGCGGAGTCTAACTTGGTAAGTTTCGGTTTGGAGAAGAGCATTTTATAAGCCCGCTTGGCTGCCTACCACCATCTGGTCCTAATATAGCCGCCAAACATCAATGCTAACAGCATTGATTTGTTCGGCTTGAAGATAAAATAGCCAGTTGGAGAATCTTGGTAAACCCGCATCCATATTCGGCATCATTGTCCCTTACCATCTTATATCAAGGTCTTATAAAAGTTGTAAATTATGAATAAAAATGTTACTATAGAAGATCTAAACAGGTTCTGTGTAAGGTGTACGAAGTGCGGTCCAAAAGTGTCCGGCCTAACAAAGAAAACAAGTAGATATATTTACAATTTTATTTTTATTTTTCGATATAGTCCCCCTCTATTTCAACGCACTTTGCAGATCTCGTGATAAGCATTTATATCCCCTTATAAAAATATTCTGGAGTTTTGTCCTCGAAATGGGTAAAAACTGCTTGGGCCACTTCATCATCCGAAGAAAATCGTCTTCCCCTTAAGTCTGCCTTAAGTCTCGAGAACAAGTAGTAGTCGCTTGGGGCCAGGTCTGGGCTGTAAGGGGGGTGGCGAATTTCCTCGAAGCCACATTTAGCTACAGCAGCTTTGGCAATTGCAGCAGTGTGAACGGGAGCATTATCGTGGAGAAGCCGAACACCTCTACTAAGTTTTCCACGTCGTTTCTGCTTGATCGCCTCTCGCAACTGCTCAATAAGGGTGGCGTAGTAGCTGCCATTTACCGTGGTATTCCTTTCTTTTATGTCAATCATTAGTATTCCGTGACAATCCCAGAATACCGTTGCCATAATCTTTTTGGTGGATTGCGTTACCTTGGCCTTTCTAGGTGGCTTTTCACCAAGACGACGCCACTCCATCGATTCCCTTTTAGACAGGGGATCATAGTACAAAACCATGGTTTCTTCTCCCGTAACAATCGACTCCAAATAACTTTTTCCGTAACGCCTATACGCGTCTAAAACTTCTTGAGAACACGCTTTTCTCTCAGTACGCTGCAAGCTCGAAAGAAGTTTGGGTACCCACCTAGCACTAACTTTATTCATGTGAAGATGATCATGTAGTATCCTAAGTACTGAAGTTTTGGAAAGTCCGGTTCTTGCCGCTATTTCTTTAGTCTTTAGTCTTCGATCACTCAGAACTTCCTCTTCCACTAATTTAATACATTGCTCGGTGAGTACTTCTATAGGCCGGCCGGAGCGAGGTTCGTCGTCAATGGATTCCCGCCCCAATCGAAACTGTTTACTCCATTCTTTTACCGTGGAAAATGATGGAGAAGAATCCCCGTACACGGCATCCAACCTTTTTTTTATATCGGTCGGGCTGACTCCTTCCTTAGTCAGGAATTTGATCACGGAACGATATTCCAATTTGATCAGTTCGAAAGTTTTCCGGATTCGTATCGTTAAAACGCCGTAAAATCAAAACTACAACCAACAGAAACGCCAAAACCAGACTCGAAAAAGCAGACTAAATGACAATCGCGATGACATCTTTTTTATTTTTTTTTAAGCCGCCAAATTTTTCCAGCCAGAAAGTTTTGGACCGAACAGGTATGTAAAGGTTTATTGCTTGTAGTCAAATTAAAAGGAGACATAACAAACCAAATATGATTCAAATGTAAATGTTATGTTCCTGTGTTATTATTGTACAGTTATGTTAATGTTGTTACTTCTTACTTAATGACCGGACAAAGTATTTATGAATGTAAATAGAACCATATGTTTGTACTCGTCGGAATAAAACATTCAAAAATATCATTTTTATGTGATTGCATGTGACTTTTGAGTTTTCATGTTAGATATATCTTTATAAGTAACAAAGTAAAAATTACTTATATGTATGTATGACCACAAATTGCAGTAAAAAATCGATTCCTACCTACTTAACCTAAAAAAATATTAAAATAAATTAAGGGGCGATCTGTTTCCTGAGTTCGTGCCTCGAAGAAAGTACACGCGCCTCGTAAATAGCCCGTGACTCAGGGCGGAGGTTCGCGGCTATTTTCGACTTGCAAATGCGTTGCGGAGTGCATCGCATCGGCAGCCCTGCGAGCTGCGCCGGTAGGTACCTATCGGTGGCCGAGGTGTTGACCAGGTGGTGCGGGGTCGGCGACCTGTGTCGCCGTGCTAAATACGGCTCTGGCTATTTATTGTATTGGAATCCTGTGTAAATGAATATTTGTGTTGTTCAAGAGGTTAATGTATTTTCAGCCTGGACTATATACTATAATTTACATAGACATTATTTATTGTATTTCGATATATTCCTACTTACCTAATCGCACTTTTGCGACGGTAGGTAAATGATTATCCGTCATTTCATTATACACAGGTAGGTACTTAGAGAAGAAAGAGTGGTCGAGAGTCAGTAGATCCTAAGTACCGCCATCGTCGATTGTTCTCTATTTCATTAATATTAAGTCATTAAAAATTGAAATTAAGGGCTGTTTACAACCTCGGCATTGCAATCATTTAGTCGGACTGCAAAATCATCGAACCACTATCAAAAACGATCATTTATCAGCACAAAACAATGCTTATCACCGCCGACGCAAATTATACCTATTGTATACTACACTCAAATCGATAGATAAATAAAATACTTACAAGGCTCCGAACTGGCTGAAGTTTTCTCCAGAAAACAATAAATATACACAAATATTGCTGCTACCTCATCGTCTTAAAACACATTATTGAATCCATGTTATCTATCATTTAAAATATCGATTAGCTAGTCCCTTTGGGAACGAACGGTTCTCCGACGAACGCATATATTTTTAAACCAGACAGATATTTCACGACACGTTCCGTTATTGGGCAGGACACACACACTGTTTCACTGTACGTTTCGGGGTGATTTCCTTTGTGTATAATACAATTCCACAGATCGATCAGCTGAGCGTTTGTTTGAGACAATGGTGCCGGCGGTTTTCGCGTAAGTGGTAATGCCACAACAGTGCATACACTCGCTATAACGCGCGAGCGATGCGAGACTGACTGAGCGAGTGCAAGACGAAAGAAGGCTGAAGGGGGCTCGGAACGGGGCAGATATTCGTGTGGTGGAGGGGAAGGGGCGGTAACTTTGCAAGTGGCGACGCCCCTCCCCGATAGATGGCGCTAGCGGTTAGCCGGTTTTTAGACGCTCGCTCGCTAGATATTTAATTTTATTAAATTCAATAAAAATATGACAAGAATGAATATAAATAATGGCTAATAAATTCAAGTATCATAACGGACTTCAAAAAGGAGGTTCTTAATGTAGTTGTAATATTGTTGGAATTGCACAATCTTTAATCCTTAAATAATATTTTATAGGTATGTGAAAATGTGTTTGTTTGTTACCTTTTCACGCTTCAACGCCTTGACCAATCTTGATCCTGTGACACGGGGAAGGACGTAGGCTACTTTTTATCCAGTGAAAATAGCATAGGTAGTTTATTTCTGTAGAATCGTAACTGAACAATGTTTGTTGTGATAGTTTTGCACAGAGATGGTTGAGGGAGTGGGAAATGACATAGACTGCTAATCAAAATAGCCCGATCTGGGATAGGGATCTGGAGAAACTAGGCATTGATTGATGGACTTACGTATGTGTGCGGACTACATTTACACGTTCGTTCAAGAATCCCCCTTTTGCTCGCCGCTGCCGCTGCAGACGTTGCAGTAATCCTTACTATATTACATTATAATTATATTAATATTATAAATGTGAAAATGTGTTTGTTTGTTACCTTTTCACGCTTCAACACCTTGACCTCTCTTGATGAAATTTGGCATGCAGGTAGCCTGTGTCACGGGGAAGGACATAGGCTACTTTTTATCCCGTGAAAAAAACAAAGTCCGATGCAGTTCCTGAGGGAACTGAAGAAATCGTCTTTTTTTTGGTTCATTTCTTTAACATCGCAACGGAACAATGGATTGTTGTGATTTTTTGCACAGAGATGGTTGAGGGAGTGGGAAATGACAAAGAATACTAATCAGAATAGCCCGATCTGGGATAGGCTTGCGGCTCGCGGACAACTCACCCTCATTGACAGTCATAAAAACGATGACCACGCGGGCGAAGCCGCGGGCAAAAACTACTGTACTATATTTGTGTTTAAAAAAATTGGTGGTGAGTACACAACTACACAGTAATGAGATTATTCATCTAGTAAAACCAAGTACACCGGTACCTACCTACGTATGTTTTTCATTACACTGGTCTACAGTGGTTTTGTTGCCCCAGATATAAGATCGATTTTGGATATATTTATGCTCAAAATTCATGAAACTATCAATGATTTTGTAAGATTTGCTCTCGTTTTCTTGCGCAGAACTCTAAGCATGACTGCGAAAATAAATTTTATTACTAGCAAGCCGATAATTGTTCTAAATATAAGACATGCAATAATCATAAAAACAAGAGCACATTCAACACTTTAATGAATAAATTCGTAATCTGGGCACTTGAAAACATTAAAGTTTGCTAAGATAAGGCAACAAAGAATAATTTTTTTTTGTGGAGCTGTGTTATCTCTGAGATAGAAAAGTAAGTAGTTACCTTAAAATTAGGGTTTAATTTAAAACCTAGGTACCTAGTTATACCGACCTAACTCCAAAGATAAACTTGACAACTTAAAGATAACGAAATATTCGCGAGGCTTCCACTCTCGTATCTTGAAAAATATTTATTTTCGAATTTTGCAGCGAGGATTTCCTCCCCATCAAATTAGGAACGTTCCCGAACGGTTACCGTAAACGTTTACTTTCATCCGGCGTCCGGGATTCAATTTGGGCTGTTCGAGATTCGAATTTTCCTTAGGGCCTAATTAGTAATCACACAGGTAATCGTTTTCGCTCGCTATCGCGGACCCGAGAGAGTTTAAACTGCTTTCTAGCCGGTTGACAAATAAACGTACGTAATTACAGTTGTGCCAAAGTATATATACTAACATACAGTATGGACACTCCCTCCCTCTAGATTGCGACCTCACCCCCTCGTCACCCAGATTGATACAGATCGGTGTCAGTTTGGTTGTCGAACGTGTAGGATTTCGCCGCCGTTTTGTTTGTTCCGTCATTCCTTTTTTGAAATGTCATTTCTGGCCCGTTGTATGAAGTGTCCAAGGTGTGGTTGTGCGGTCGTCCTAATATGATGACCTATGGCTTTACACATTTTTTCTTTAACACTGATTTTTTTTTTTTGGAATAATGCAAGGAAAAGGCAACATATTTTATCTGCGACTCACCCTTTAGAAAGAAAAAACAACCGGCCATGTGCGACTCGGGGGTCACAAAAACTATAACTAAGTACATACAGAACGAGACTTCTCAGTACATACTTTGTAAAAAAATAATTGCAAACTATACCGTGTGACATATCAAATTAAGGGGCTTGCTGTGAGAACGTCAAATACATTTTTGTTTTTTATTTTCAAGGTAAATAATTTTAAAGTTATTTAAGAAAATTATCGAAAATTGACTATTCCCCCTCCCCTTTTTACGAAACTACTGGGCCTAAAATCTTAAAAAAATCAAAGTACGGTTGAAAGCATAGATTACAGGAATTAAAGTTGAAAAACTTTTTTTATTTTCTAATTAACCCTGTATCGGGCCCCCATGTTTAGAATTCATTTATTAATGTTACACGTCCGTCTTTGGGTCATCAACTTACATATGTGTGCCAAATTTTCACTCAATGTGGAAAGTTACTACGACTTTTTTAAAGTAGGCAAAATTCCCGACAGTTTGAGCTGTAATACAGTTTTCTAGGTCTTATGGCTCCCAAGATACAGAGTTTTCAAAATTGTAAAATAGGAAATGGTAAATTTTCAACAAAATATCATGTAAAATCCGGGGAAAATAATGGAAAATGAAGTTGTATCAAATTTAATTACCTTCATTTTCGTGCTACAGGTGTCTCCGTAGGCATGATAGTTTGTTCGTTACGACCATAAACCAAATCCCTAAAATCTAGTGTTAGGGGGAAGTTTCAATAAAACTACCAGAATTCAATAAAACTACCAGAATTCAATAAAACTAACTTAATTCAAGTGTGAAAAAGAGAAATAAACAAAAATATTAATAAAAACCATAATTAAAAAAATCCCTTGGTTGGGCTTAAGTTAACGTACGCATCTTCTTTAAGGGCCCAGGAGTATCAATATCAACTTCGTCGATGGATGTCAATGGGGAGGTTGGTGCCCATCTGATGAGCACGCGAGACCTCAAACACTTCTTCGATAGCACCATCGGGGTTATCTCCATCTTCTTTTACATTCTCGATTGGTGGGACATTCGTGCACTCACTCCCATTACAATATTGGCAGAGTGTAGAGCACTTCATACCAGCCGTCAAGACCCAGTACAACCTTTCTTGCACTTGCAGGATAGACTTTTCAGAAGTAATTGAGGGGCTGGGGGCATGGATGTCGTGATTGGCATCAAACCCGAGCCTGTTTGATGTCACCTCCAATCAGTAGAAGTCTTGTGCACCCCCAACCACTGTTGAACCTGGTGGTAGCTCCTGAATACATAATTTACTAATCACCCTTAAAGACAGTCATAAAAACGATGTCCACGCGGGCTAACCGCGGGAAAAAGCTAGTTTTAATATCAAACTGAAATTTTCGAAAAAGGAATTGCGTGTGTTGTATTTTCTCACCAACAAAAATTTTTGCGAGTTTTCTCATCGAATCGAGAATTCCATTTCGTTTCCGCCATTGGGAAGGAAATCGATTAAAGTTAGAGGAAACCCATGGTGTTTATCTGCAATCGGTAGATCGACTCGTTCCCTTCCACTTGAGTGAGAAATAAAACGGGAAAGCTTGGGCAAAGAGATGAAAACTGTTTGCTTTCGCTAATGAACTGAAACGAGTTATTTTACCTAAGTAAATCCTTAGATTATCTTTTTCCAATGGCATTACCTTTAGTGTACCTACCTAGTTGAGTTTTTTGGCGGGATTTGTGGTGAACGCATTCGTAATTTTAATTAGATGTTTTTGCATTGTTTTCTGCTAGGATTTTGTTCAAGAAGTGTTGCGTTTTGGAGAAAATCGTCTGGTGCACGTGAGTAACGTGGAAAACAAAAAAATAAAATGAAGGAGGACTTGAAAACCCACTTGGTGCAGTTTTATAGACGTCCTACTGCTACCGCGGGTGTTCCACCTCAGAATGGGTCTGCTGCAAATGTTTTCAAGAACTCCAGAGAAGATTTGTAATGCACCGGCACTAGCATTGCAAATCAAAAACAAATGAAGATTAAATAAATAAAGACTGTCTCAGAAGGGCTTTTGTACCCAGAGACGTTAATATATTCTTTAAAAAAACCTACATAATTAGCGAGAAGCTCGACTTGAATAAATTAAGATATTGCTGATATAAATAGTAACATACGTAGGTAAGCCCCACTACTCAGGCGCGGTACTCTTTGTAATGTCGGGAATATGGTCACACCACACATGCGGGCCAAGTCCGAATCGGTGGTGGTTACAGGGCCATGGCGGACCAGGGGTCCAGGGGGCCCGCCAACAAAAAGTCGCAGGGCAAAGTTGGAGTGGCACGGAAACGATCGCCTTTAACCGCCTCCGTGGCGTAATGGTTAGCCCATTCGCTTCACACCAGGAGGTCGCGGGTTCGATTCCCGGTGAGGTCAACTTGTAAGACTCGGTTTGGTTGGTGGTAGGGCATTTTCTAAGCCCGCCTGGCTTGCTACCACCATCTTATCTAAGTCTTGCCGCCAAAACATCAGTGTTGACAACATTGATGTTTTCCGGCTTGAAGATAAGATAGCCAGTTGTCCATTGCGTTGGGGAATCTTGATAAGCCCGCTTCCATCTTCGGCATCACTGTCACTTACCATCAGGTGAGACGATGCCAAGGGCTTACCAACTGTGAATAAAAAAAAAGATCGAGAAAATGACACTAACAGTCAAGGTAATGAACCGTTCTATTCATTCATATCGGCCCAAAGATGTCCACTACTGGACAAAGGCCTTCCCCACGGATTTCCACAACGACCGGTCCTGCGCTACCCGCATCCAGCGGCTTCCCGCGACCTTCACAAGGTCTTCGGACCAACGAGTGGAAGGCCTGCCTAAGCTACGTCTCCCGGTGCACGGTCGCCACTCGAGAACTGTATTGTCCAAAAGGACATCTGTTTTACGAGCTATGAGCCCTGCCACTTAAGTTTAGCAATTCTGAGAACTATGTCGGTACGTCCTCATTTCTGATTCAATCACACAGCTCATTTAAGGTCTGTTAACTTGACTGATCGACACCACCACGAAAATCGCATTGAGCTTTTTTTGGCAATTTGTAGGCAAAACTGAAAGGATTTATAGTATTCCTTGTAACCATGCCACAATAGGCAATTTATGAACACTTAAGTATATTTATAATTGAAAACGCTAAACACGTTAAAAAACCGACTTCCATCGAAACAACTTAGTACATTTTTGCATCATTATTTTTGGTTTTTGTTAATTTTCTAAAAAAGTACTACACCGATTTTGATAAAATTTAAATGGGACCACACGGGAAGCACTAGCTTTCTAATAAAAAAGGAATCATAAAAATCGGTACACCCAGCCCAAAGTTATGAGGTAACAAACATAAAAAAAAATACAGACGAATTGAGAACCTCCTCCTTTTTGGAAGTGGCTTGAAAAACACCCACAGCCCCCCATCACGGGGCAATCGTCTCAGAACCAGGCGCCTTGTCTATGTCCCAACGACCGTACAATGACGTATGATAGTGGACCATAAACAATGGAACCGATACGCGGCGATACCGCGTGATTTATAGTGTGGGGCAGGCCTTAAATCAATTATTATGACGCTCAGATAGCGGGCTATCGCGCTTCCGAGAACCGGTATAGATTTTAAACTCCTTCCTTACTTATCGTGTAGCACAAGTAACCGTGCTATCCAAGGGATACACGGCGGTTGCCTGGTGTTGCACTTAGCATCACCCGCAGTCACCTGTAGGGCCTTTAGATTTTCACCTAGGGACGTGTGCAACGCGACCTTTATACACAACTGGAATCAGATGTGCAGGTTTCATCACGATTCTTCTTTTACCGGTAAAGCAATCGGTAAGTATATGTACGAAAGTTTCGAAAAACCCATTGGTACATTGGCCGTCCGAATCTGAACCCGGGACCTCTGGCTAGGAGGACCGAGTCGTTACCGGTTTAGCCACCGAACGCTTTAAACTAATATTACTTAAAAAAGATCAGTTTTGTTAGAATTTTCAACAAATATTCGAACATACTGCAACTTCGTTCGATTTAGTAGGTTCTACAAGGAAACAGTAAAACAGTCGAAGACTTTAATCTCAAGTCGAATCGACTCTCGACTCGTTATTACGTAGGAGTTAATTAAATAATAAATATTGGAGCTAGTACATGATTGTATAGTAAGCACATCGTTTGAGAAACTCGATTTTAATTACTTAGGTAGATGTCATTAAAGTATTGGGTGTATGTTAATGTAATCTCTAGTTATCCCACACAAACTGTCATAGTAACCAAATTATCATCATCATCATCATCATATCAGTCACAAATCGTCCACTGCTGGACTAGTAACCAAATTAAATTGGTCTTTTACTCTTGTTCGAGTACTTCTTACTGTGTTTGAATTTAAATTGTTCTACAATAAAGATTATCTTTAGTTTAAAAAACCCATTCATTAGCTACATTAATTAACGATTTACTTATTCTTATATCAGTTTTAATTGCGTTTTAATAATTGTCATTGCCTTTTATAACCACTCAAACCAATTCATTAGGCATATTAAGATAACGCGCACAGTATAAATATTAAAATATTGTAAGTTTCCATATAATTAAAGAAATAAAATGATTGAGTATTGGAAAATGTTCATCCATAAAATGTAATTATGGCGCGGTTAACAAAATTATGTATGTAATAATTAATAATACATAATCACACCCATATTATAATCGTGAAATTTCACGCCTAAGCGGCTCAACGGATTTGGATGTAATTTGGTAGGTAAGATAGATCAAGCACTGGATTAACACACTGTCTTTATTCCACGCTGACGAGCTGCTTGCGGCTCGCGCACCGTGCACTTGTTCACCAAAACATTCACTGCCAACAGAACAAGACCTTTCAGTCTATGGTCAGCTAGTTAGCTACAAAAAGTGATCATGGGAAATATTTCAAACTATTAACGCTGTATAAGGAGATAAGGAGATGGAGAACAAAGAGTATACAAAAGACAGTGATTTCAGCAAGCCTATCTATACCTACATATTATAATAAAACTGTAACGGGGCCGTGTCTATACATGAAATATTTTTGAAAAATAATAACTGTGGTGGAAGATATAGAGGCCAAAACAACAACTTCTGGAATTTTTGTCTGTCTGTCTATCTGTCTGTCTGTCTGTATGTTCGCACATCATGCAAAAACTACCACGCCGATTCGTTTGGTGGTTCCTTATAGCCCGGTTTAACATGTAGGATACTTTTTATCTCGAAAAATTCAAGAGTTCCCATGGAAAACTCAAATTCAACGCGGAAGAAGTCGCGGGCACAGCAAGTATTAAATAATTTTCGAAAAACCTAAAACCTTTTAGATACAAGCTTTTATTTGGAAAGAGATTTTATGCTCAAGAAGCCAAATCCTCAAATTAATATAAAAAAACAGGGTTCCAAATTAAAAACACGTGAGCACAGTATTGTATTTCCTTCGATTCTATTGAAAAATAAAAGACGATCCTGGGACCTTAATTTCACCTCCAAAGTTCATCATCAGATCAACTTCAAAATAACAAAAGGATCTATTGTCACCGGCACCGGGGGCGGGGATACGGCGTCATTCCAAATTTCAATCTAATCGGACCCCTGGAAGTCGCTCTAAACTCGATCGCAAGATTTGAACTAATACGTACATACGTACATACAAACAAACATTGGTAGTTAAATAAAAGCTTTTATAAAAGTAGCCCACGCCACGGCGGGCGGAAGCTCCATGCGCGCACAGCATGCGCGTGCGACTCTGTGTGGGATCGGATTTCTCCCTAAAACCACACGGAGTTGAAGCTGATATAAATTTATTGGCTGGCAAAATACACGTAGTAAAATTCTCTAAACGGGCATTGCATTGGTGAGATCATTTTATCCGTCCGTATTACGCAGGATAGTGTTCGACTACATTTAATCACACTAATATTATAAAGGCGGAAGTTTGTGAGTGTTGTATGTTTGTTACTTCTTCACGCAAAAACTACTGAACGGATCTGGCTGGAATTTGGTAGGTAGACAGATTAGGACCTGGATTAACACATAGGCTACTTATTTTCACGCACGCGAGCCGCTTGCAGCTCGCGCACTGCGCACCCTCGAAAAGTCATAGAATCGTTGTCCACGCAGGTGAAGCCGCGGAAAACAGCTAGTCAAAGTATATATATTAGTACTAACATACAGTATGGACACTACCTGCCGCTCTCTTGATTGCGACCTCACCCCCTCGTCTCCCAGATTGGTTACTGTTTGGTTGTCGAACGTATAGGATTTCGCCGTCATTTTGTTTCTGGCCCGTCGTATGAAGTGTCCAGGGTGTGATTTAATGCTGATGCAGCCAGCATGATTGGGACGAGGTCTTAAATTCCGTAAATCAAAGAAACACCCCAACAAACCTCCACTCAAACTTTTTCTGCTGAAAAATAAAAAGGATCCGGTCACTTTAAAAGGTGACGAGTTAGGAAAGTGACAATTTAGAAAAAAGACAAGTTTAAGAAAATGACGAAGTCGAACTGAAAGCACGTGGCCTTTCTAGTGTTATGGTCGTTCGAGCGACATGGACGTTCAGGGATGTGGGCATGCCAGGTATGTGGCCGTGCGAGGAAAGTGGCCCTAAGTGACCGGATCCAAAGGAATGGGAGAATATTCCTAATCATTATCATTCAGTGCACTAAAATGTGCGAAAATGATACTTCTGGAATAAAATATACGCGTACCTACGTACCTTTGTTTGTATTTAATACTGTTTGATGACATTGACGGTCGACGTCGGTGGCGTAACGGCTAGGCCCTCTATCTCCTGTCCGGGAAAGTCGTGGTTCGAATCCTGCCACGCACCATTGTGTTTTCGAATTTAGATTTCATATGTACGTTTATCCGATGCTCTTGTGGTGAAGGAAAAACATTTTAAGGAAACCTGCACACGCCTGCGAAGAAACTCGAAGGTTTTGTGTGAAATCAAGCAAACGTCGACCGACATGCACTGGGCCCGTGTAGTCGACTGAGGCCTGATCGTCCTAATAGGGATGACGAATGCTAGTCATCTGAGTTACTTTTTATCATCTTTCAAAAACGACATTTTGTTTTAAAAATGTTTGAAATACCTAGGCGTGACGTCATAGTTTTGCAGCGTCATTTATGTACTCATTTTGTGATTTTGGTGAAA
The DNA here is from genome assembly GCA_947284805.1 of Coleophora flavipennella. Lineage (NCBI taxonomy): Eukaryota > Metazoa > Arthropoda > Insecta > Lepidoptera > Coleophoridae > Coleophora > Coleophora flavipennella. The sequence goes on along the minus strand of OX369279.1, from coordinate 1,676,106 downwards.
TAAAAATCGAAGACTTGATGGAAAACAAAACGCGTAAGGTTTTCCGAAGTTTAAGTATGAGGGCAATTTGGTGATCAAGAGTTCATAATTTATTTCTGATGCTGTCGTCATCGTTCGAGTAACTAGGATTTATCTCATCTGTGGCAATAAGCTCGAGCTCCTCGGTGGGAACGTATATGAGCTGATATGATGACATTGACGCTTTTTTGTTTAGTGTCTTTTTAATAATAATGAAATTAGTAAACGCGTAACTTTTATCAATTTTATTTATTTCATTTCTAATAGCTATTCTGTAAAACAGTTTTTTTAGTGAGCCAGCATTCATAGTTTTGGAGATAATATTTAAATTTTTGTAACCGAACCTTAACGCATTTACCTATAGGCCCTTGTCCCGCTCTTGAGAGGTTAAATGATGCGAATAATTTATACACTTAAAGACTGACTGACCGTCTTTAATGTATTTGTTTATGTAGGTAGATTTAGTACTGAACAAACAGGAAAGTAAAGAGAAATCCTAGACAAACTCCTAGACAGAGGTACCAGGGCCGCATAGCTGCACAGAGGTGCAGTGCAACGCGCGCTCTGTAGATGTGTACAGTCGACGGCGCAAGGCTGCATACATCTGTGTAGTTGTTGCACTCTGTGTAGTACAGGGCACAATAACAACACTGCAGCACTCTGAGGTAGGGTGTATTAGCGATAGCGAATACCAGTTAAGTAGAGGTTATACCTGTGCTGTCGTGCAGTCGCGTGCAACTGTGCAAATATACGGTCGGTACATTCGCGTGCAATTGTGCACTGTTTTGAGAGAACGTCCGATCGCTTCCACTGGCACGGCGTAATCACAATAATCTATGATTGAACTGTGACAAGAGCAAGGTATATTTAAACTCAGTAGCACGGCAGGTAGGTATTATGTAGGTTCCAAATAAACATGAAGAAGGATGCGTGCTATAATTTAGATTATTTGAATATGAAATAAAGACCTAGAAAGAAATAAATAAGAATTATAAAAGGATTACACACGTTATTAATTTATATTTAATTTATTAATTTTACCGCCTCCGTAGCTCAGAGAAAAAAGTTCAATGGCTTTACACAGGAGGTCGCGGGTTCGATTCCCGGCGGGGTCAATTGTAAGACTCGGTTTGGTTGGTGGTAGGGCATTTTCTAAGCCCGCCTGGCTAGCTACCACCATCTTATCTAAGTCTTGCCGCCAAATATCAATGTTGATATCATTGGTGTGTTCCGGCATGAAGATAAGATAGCCAGTAGTTCCCCATTGCGTTGGGGAATCTTGGTAGGCCCGCTTCCATCTTCGGCAACATCGTCACTTACCACCAGGTGAGATGTTGTCAAGGGTTTACCAATTGTGAATAAAAAATAATAATAAATATCACAAAACTTAATATAACTTACCCGAAGGGGGTCTTAGGAAAGTATTAATTTCGTAAATTTTATTTTATTTAAATGATAGATATACTATAATAGTGGATGCCCGCAGCTTCGCCCGCGCAGATCCCGATTTTTGCGGTTCCCGTGGGAATTTCCCACAATTGGGTATGCTAAATTTTTTATAAGCCATGAAAATAAAAAAACCATTTCGAGATATTTTTATTTAAAGCCATATTTTTTCCTTTTCCACTCGAAAAAGTAAAAGATTGTGTAAAAAAATCGGAAAAGGAAAATAACCTTCATTTGACCCCTATGACGTCACGAGTTTACAATAAAACCTTATTTCACCACTGAACAGAACGTGCACTCTTACTTGTCATATCAATTACGGACCTTGCATTTGAGGACGAGCTTTCGTCGAGCACTGAAAAAGGCACTATTTATTTATCATCCACCAAAAACTACGTTTGAAACAATCAAATATTATTAGAACGTCATTCAAATTAAATACTTAAATGGGTAAGATATTCATTAGAGGTCCAATTTTTATTGTGGTTCTAAAATACATTTAAACTCTGAAGGCCTTGTCCATACATAGATTATGATGTTTGATGACAAGTAAATTTTGACTTTGACGTTTTGTTGTTGGCTTTGTGATAGTTTCGTTTCGGAAAAGGCAAAGGTTACTAAGACCATACAGCCAGGTCTGACGTATTTAGGCTTCCTTAGCTGTTGGATTTGTAATGCTAGTGCCGGTGCAATGAAAAAACAACAAAATAAAACTACGAATGCGTCTACCACAAATCCCGCCAAAAAACCTTTGGGAATGATTGACTTGAGTGACTTGAGTGAAATAGGGCTGTTCGTTTCATAGTAATGTGAACCGATGACGTCATCAAGGTTTCAAAATTTAAAAAAATATTTAAAAATATCTAGAGGCTTAAAAAATGAAATATTCAAATTAGTTTTTCAAAATGGTCTAAACCATCAGAAAAAAAATTAAAAAAAATACATTTTTTTATTTAGCATACCCAATTCTTTCTTAGTGGATGCCTACGTCATAAAATCTACCTGCATGCCAAATTTCAGCCCGATCCGTCCAGTGGTTTGGGCTGTGCGTTGATAGATCACTATGTCAGTCAGTCAGTCAGTCACCTTTGAGTTATATACTCGTATATTTAGATTATAGATGAATGGATCGGAAGAATTTGATTTTTTTAAATAATAATGACAGAATGCGTCAACGCATGCGCAGAAAAGAAGAAAAGATGGTCAAATGAAAGGAGAATGAATATCTGCGCACCGCGCTACAGTACCGGGGGATTGAAAAAAATCAAATTTTCGATTAAACTTTCTACTTTTTATTTAGGCCTAGGAACCCTAAGTCGTATGACATAACACGCGTATGTCCCCTGATTTTGGCTAGTACACCATCATCGCCAAAGGTTCGAAAAAAAAAAACTGGCCAAGTGCGAGTCGGACTCGTGCACCAAGGGTTGCGCACCACGATAACTCTCCACACCAAGCATTAACAATGATACCTATTCATTTCAAACAAACACAATGCGAGGGACAGAAAAATGCTGTTTTTTTTCATACAGTCCGGACTCCTTAGCTTGAGTACGACTCACACTTGGCTGGTTTTTATTATTTATTAAAGCCCCCTTAATAACACATATTGAGTGAAAATTCCAGCAGACTAACTATCATGTTTCAAAATATAGAGCCTATTAAAATGTCGGACGCACAGACAGACGAAAAGCTTAGTACCTACTATTATCACTGTCCGTGTGTCTGTCCCTATGGTCCCGTTATACATGGTACGGAACCCTAGAAACTGGTGTAGATGCCTATCTATGTATACGTGACACAAAGGTCTAAGAAGGTTCATATTCGTCAAGGCCAAATTCGGGCACACATTGCCGCTTTATTGGTTGATGAGATGACAATTTATTTTGATCTGGAATATTACTACTACTACTGCGCTAGGTAGTAGATAGAATAGAATAGAATATCTTTTATTTAGGCACAGTACAAAAATTCCTAAGTACAATAGGGGATCGGACTGCTAGTCATTTGAGCTACTTTTTATGATCTGTCAAAAACGAAATTTTGTTCAAAAAATGTTTGAAATACCCACTAGTGACGTCATAGATTTTAAGCGTCACTGACGAACTTATTTTGTGAATTTAATCAATTAAAAATTGAAGACGTGATGGAAAAACAAAACAAGTAAGGTCTTTTGAAACTTCAAGAGGAGCGCAATTTAGGAAGTCATATTTCAGATTTTATTTTTGATGCAGTCCGATCCCCTATTTACAAAGAACAGAAATATATGTATGTATGTATTAGCTTTACGAAATTGTTTTGGTGTACTATAAGTGTAAATAAATAAATAATAAATAAATAAATGATAAATAAATAAATAAATATTGAAATAAACAATAAAAAAAACAGACCAAGTGCGAGTTGGACTCGCGCAAACTTAGGGTTCCGTAGTCTAATTAAAAAATTTATGTATATTTTAAATTAACAAAGTAATGTTTGCATTTGGTAATAGAACATTTTGTATGGAAAATTTATGATTTTTTTACAAATCCAACTGCACATCTTAAGATGGTCGACTATTACTCCTAAACTAAGAAAGCCTACTCAGCTGTGATAGTTTTCCTTTTTTTATTATAGGTCCTACTATTTCAATATTTTTTTTCAGATGTCCTGTTATAGGGGTTTAGCTGTAGCGCTGGTAAAATTAGCACTTTAAAACTAAATATTTTGCAAACCAGTCCCTGAATAGAAGCATATTTATTTTATAAAAACCCCAATAGTTTAAGACCTTTAATGACACCACACACGACAGGGAACTTCAACAAAAAATTATAATAATTACATGTAGGGGAGGTACACTATTTTTTATTTCAAAATTCAGTTGTACCGCTTTGTCGGCGTGATTAATTTATATACCTATAGCTGTTTCCCGCGGCTTCACCCGCGTGGACCACGTTTCTATGACTTTTCGAGGGTGCGCAGTGCGCGAGCCGCAAGCGGCTCGCGAGCGTGGTAGAAAGTAGCCTATGTCTTAATCCAGGTCCTAATCTGTCTACTTACCAAATTTCAGCCAAATCCGTTGAGTAGTTTCTGCGGGAAAGCGTAACAGACAGACAGACAGAGTTAATTTCGCATTTATAATATTAGTAGGGAAGTAGGGATAGGGATATGCCAAATTAGATATTGCTTTCTAGTACTAATAGTCTCTGAGCTAAGCCGCGGACAGACAGACAGACAAACGGACAGATATGGTGAAACTATAAGGGTGCCTTGTTGTCTACAGAAACCTAAAAATGGCTGTCATCATCATCATCATCATATCAGCCGACGGACGTCCACTGCTGGACATAGGCCTCCTCCAAGGATTTCCATGACGACCGGTTCCGCGCTGCCCGCGACCTTCACCAGGTTATCGTTCCACCGAGTGGGAGGCCTACCTGCGCTACGTTTTCCGGTGCGCAGTCGCCACTCGAGAACTTTAATACCCCAACGGCCATCTGTTCTACTAGCTATGTAAAAATAAAAATGGCTGTACTGTGCGCCAAAACGGACTGGTTCAGCGTTATGCTACAGCCACCTACAGTATACTCTGCAGCCACACCCTGATGGACACTTCATACAACGGGCCAGAAATGTCATTTCAAAAAAGGAATGACGGAACAAACAAAATGGCGGCGAAATCCTGTACGTTCGACAACCAAACTGTAACCAACCTGTATCAATCTGGGTGACGAGGGGGTGAGGTCGGAATGTAGAGAGCGGCAGGGAGTGTCCATACTGTATGAACGCACGCTCTTCACTACACATTGACTACGATCCTGCCCTCCGACGCTTTTTGGCGTCATCCTTCCCGATCCTGTGCTACTTCTTGCCACTTGGCTATTTGGAGGGTGTTCAGGTCCTTCTTCACCTCTAGTCTTTGCAGCGGTATCTAGGTCTTACGAAGTAACTAGTATCTCATCTGTGCTAGTTCGTCCAACCGGGTGTTTCCCGATCCGTCACCCCACATGTTATGGTCACTTGACGGCGTGATCCTCTTCCATCCTCTCTATCTATCATCCTACATCTATGGACCCTTAATATACGTAATCAGATATTTAAGATAAATATCTAGAAATGCTAAGGCTCCGTTCAGACGGATGACAGCCGGTCGTCGACTAATTATGTATGGGCTTATATGGAAGTGTCCGACACGACACTTTAGTTCAGAGCTACCAAGACTAGCTGACCATAGACTATGACAAAAAAAAAGAAATGGGTAGTGGCGTGAAAGAAAGAGACAATGATGGCGCCGACCTAGCTGGGTCGTTCCCGTGTGAACGAGTATGACCGACAGAACTATTTCAGTTCCGGTCATAGTCGTCCGTCTGGACGCAGCCTAAGTTAGTTTTTTTGCTAATTTAAGAGCACTGGAGACCGCACAATCACACCTGATGCCACGTATAATGTGACGCCGGAGTTGGGTGGATGGATCACGCAATCATTAAACTTGATCACTATTCATAAGATTCGGGAACAACACAATTACTTTTTTTTACCCGACTTTTTTTTGATCCAGAAATTGATAAGCCTTTGGCATCATGTTACCTGATGGTAAGTGACGATGATGCCGAAGATGAAAGCGGGCTTACGAAGATTCACCAACGCAATGGAGATCTGGCTATCTTCAAGCCAGAACACATCAATGATGTTATTAACACTGATGTTCTGGCGGCAAGATTTAGGTAAGATGGTGGTAGCTAGCCAGGCAGGCTATGAAAATGCCCTACCACCAACCAAACCGAGTCTTACAAAAAATAAGGGTTCTGTTTTTGAAAGTCTATGTATATATGACCGCCTACTGTACATGCATGTATACATTGACGCGTGTGCGTATGTTATTCATCTCTTCCCTCGTATTTCCTAAACCACATAACAGATCTTGACAAATCTGAGGTGACTTTGGATTTGTACCATCACTCCGCGTGTCATAGGATATATAGGTAGTGAATTACGTAACCTAAAAGATATTTTACATTTTGCTTTTACCATAATAACCACGGTGTAGGGGGACGTATACGTTAAATTTCTTCGCTCTCCTTCTCTCTGTGCCGTTACCAAATTGTATATCTACAATATGCCCCCCTCCCCCCACTTAAAATAAACAAAATATGCATGTAGGTACTCGTAAGTACATTATCTAATCTCGTTATCAATTTAAATATGATTCCAAGTGGATGAACTCATTATTAATAATTAATCTTAGGTTATGTTTTCTGTTATCGAACAAGTTGTTAAAATTTGTTTTTGAGTCTGTAGTTCTCAGAGTTGAGATAAAGGAGTCAGAACAGCATTAAAAGATAACCCTTGACTTAGATAATGCGTTTGCGCGCCACTGATTCTCATATAAAGTACATTTTGAGCTTGAGACGATCGCACGAGGGGGGTGCGTCGCTCCGATGTGCTTTTAAGGTGGCCCTGCTGCCAAAGCTTAGGAGGGAGGCATATTTTTTATATATACCTTATGTATATAATGGGTATGTATGCATATAGGCGCAGGGCTGTGAGTACCCCATAACCAGTACAGCCGGCTGTTACTGCGTATGCGTAAAAGCAATCTCCTCCTCCTCTCCTCCAAAGTCCGAGAGGAAAACTAAATAAATAAAAAAAAAACTGGAGACGATTCAAGTGTCGTGACGTGCAGCACTCGTCACGACAGGTATGGTATAAAAACATCGTTTTGTCTGTAGTATCTTTTAGAATCGGTCGCTTAATTAAATTTGTCCGTCATTGCCATCGACGCTGAGCGACGGGCTAGATGACGTTCTGTTAAAGAAGTATAATAAAGTGCTTCTAAAATCCAGCTACGCAGAAACGGGACTGTAAAATCCAGGCACGCAGAAACGGGACTGTAAAATCCAGGCACGCAGAAACGGGACTGTAAAAGTATCTTAAAATGAAAGCTAGGTAAGTGTTGCTATACCACACCCTGGACATTTCATACAACGAGCCAGAAATTGCATGACGGAACAAACGAAATGGCGGCGAAATCCTATACGTTCGACATCCAAACTGTAACCAATCTGTATCAATCTGTGTGACGAGGGGGTGAGGTAGCAATCTAGAGAGCGGCAGGGAATGTCCATACTGTAATGTTAGTACTAATATATATACTTTGCCTATACTTAGGATTTCACGAATCCCCATTAGGCTTTCGCCTCCGCGTAACTGATGGTATATCTAGTATGACTCATTCATCATTACAGCTCATATACGTCCCCACCGAGGGGCTCGAGCCTACCCTGAATCAGGGTGATTAGGCCTTATTCGACCACGCAGGCCCAGTTCGGGTTGGTCGACTTCACACACAACCTTCGAGTTTCTTCGCAGGCGTGTGCAGGTTTCCTCACGATGTTTTCCTTCACCGTTAAAGCAATCGGTAAGTATGTACGTAAGTTTTTGAAAAACTCATTGGTACATTGGCCGTCCAGATTTGAAGCCGGTACTTCTGGTTAGATGGACCGAGTCGTTAGTTATTATTCTTATTACGCTCTATATTATTACGCTCATTAGTTATTACCAACTCGTCATTTCTTAGGAAGTACCTTTATTTCGTGCTATGCATCTGAAGTTTTCATGTTTGCCGTATTACTTCCAAGAGCAGCGGTGACCGCCGCGCCGCCGCGCCACCGCGCCACCGCGCCGGCTCGCTTCAGGTCCAACAGCTGTCCATTAGCACTAGTCCATAGCATAGTCAAAGTATATATATATTAGTACGCATAGTATAAGTTGACAACTTTTTGGAAACTTCATTTAATATTCATTTTTAAACAGATTTGGTTTATATTTAATTTCATTCATTTGTTTTTAACTTGATTTATTTTGTTTTACCCAATTTATTATAGAATGAATGTGATCTTTTTATATATATTTTTTTTATATTGTTTGTAAATGTGATTTTTGATTTTTTTACCATATGGATTTTTTAGTCTGACAATAATTAAGTTATTATTAATATTATTGCCATCCAGCGTGGCAATGCGGCGAGTACCTATGTTGGTCACTTTTGGACCGGAGACGCGGAGGGACGTGGGTATTGACCACAGTATTGACTGAAACTGTTTTCTAGACCTTCTGTTTGTTTTGTAACGATTATGTATTTTTTCCTCTTTTTTTGCGTCATATGTTACTTATTCTGATTAAATAAATTCGTTAACTAAGTAAATCCCGTATTCATCACAACGACACGTAAAAAACAACGTACAGATACGGTGAAATAGTGGGTGCGGCGAATCAATGACCATCGAATCGGCTATGAGCTATGCCTCCATTTCCTATTGCGCCCGCCGCACGGCAACACTTCTACGAGCAGCAAAGTATTTTTTTTATTCACAATTATGTTGCCGAAGATGGAAGCGGGCTTACCAAGATTCCCCAACGCAATAGCGAGAACTGGCTATCTTATCTTCATGCCGGAACACACCAGTTCCCAAAAAATCGCGCAAAGTCGGAGCTACGCAACACACGCAAACCTTTTTTATTTGAAAGGATATGCTTTCAGATTGGTCCCACCCATACAAATTTAATCAAAAATTAAAGAACAAAAAAATGTGGCAAAATTGTACTTGATGGTGGTTGTGGTTGAAGTCGGTTTCCAGCGTTTCCAACTTTTAAAAGAGTCGTGAAATGAGATAACACCACGGGAGGTTCAAAATCAAAAATCAAAATCAAAAGAATTAATTTTAAATAGGTGTTTACACACATTTTTAAATAGCAAAAAAAACTTATCTATTATAAATAATGTCATGATTCAGATTACAGTCTCAGGTAATGGTATTTGTTATATTAGAATCAACATATTATATATATATTTGTATATGTATAATCTATTATTTTATAATGTCCTCTAGAGCACAAGCATTTTTTGACTTTGAGTCTTGAATTTATTCTCTGACAAACTAGTTACATTTTCTGGAATTTTATTGTTGAATCTTATACTCTGCCCCACAAATGACTTTTTAACCTTACTCAGTCTCGAATAGGCTATATATAGGCACAGTATTACGATATGGCTTACAGTAGCGCAACTTCGATGTTGCACGATGCGCCACCGGCGTAGGTACTAGCCCATACTAGCCTATAGTCAGCCTGGCAAACTCGCGGAATTTGCCAGGCTGTACCCCGCCGCCCGCTGCCCCGCAAGTACCCTTCCGTTGCTCTGCGTAAGTACATTCGTTGCGCTACTGTAAGCCGCTATATTGTAATACTGTGATATAGGTTTGCCGTAGCCCCAGCGCCCGCCCGTGACGTCAATTGCCTCACAGTTGTGTTTGGTATGTGATATAATAGCATCTGTGCGCAATTAAACACAATTAGAGAGTAAACAAATCAAAGCTACCATGGTAGGGTTACCGTGTACGTGCAAGCAATTTTTTCAGCTCGGTTATGAATTTTATGATTATTGGAAGCAGACTTTAGAGAGAGAAAGGGTTGTAAATTAACATCTGGATTCGTTTGCGTCGGTAGCTGTAGGATAATAAAGTTTTAACTAGGCCTAACTAAACCTATCTAAATAAATACCCATTTTAAGACCTACATATAATCAAATTTTCTCTTTGTTTATTGTTATCTGTGTGTACGTATTTCTGTATGTATCATCCTGCATATCAACTTATATACGTCCCCACCAATCCTGAATCAGGGCGATCAGGCCTTAGTCGACCACGCGGGCCCAGTTGGTCGACTTCACATACAACCTTCGAGTTTCTTCGCAGGCGTATGCAGGTTTCCTCACAATGTTTTCCTTCACCGTAAGAGCGTCGGATAAACGTACATATGAAATCTAAATTCGAAATCACATTTCTGTATGTCATTTATTTTAACTTCGTTTCCGCTTTTTTACCTGCTCTGTGGGAAATTAACAAAAATCTGGCATTATACCCTGTCTGAATCAAAAAGAGAACCACTAGCTTTCTATATCAATATCTTAAAGGTACAATAGTGTTTTGGGCTGGTATACTTTTAATAGTCCCTACTCTGGCTGGGCGCTGGTGAGTCAGTGAGTGAGGGATTGAGTGAGTGAGTGAGTCACGACACGACTTATCTACGTACAGTCTCTTGTTACTTATTTATCCCCGAATATATTTAGGCGCACATGAGATACTAGTTTCTTCGTAATTAGGTAATTTAGTTCAGCATTCACGGTAATTCACAAATCTAGTTATTGTTGGATATCTTACTACCAATTAATTTAAGGAAGTATTTACATGATGTTACCCCCATACAAGGGAAAAATTTAAATGATTTTGAATCCACTCTAGAATACAAGAAAAATATCAGAAAAGCGCCCATCGCAAAAATAAATTTAAGCTTTTCATATGCCATTTTTCACGTTTAAGTATGTAAAGGCAATTGTTTTAAAATATATTTTATCTGGTATTTTATTTGTATTTTAGAGTCGATTCTCAATCACCCCTTAGTCTTGCTTTCGTAACCATGTAACTACTACTGTAACACAGACCCCAAATTTTAATAAGTACATAATCTAATCAGGTAAGTATTTGGCAATTTTATAAAGTAAGCAGTTAAGTGAAATACGGGCCCAAGGTTGGAAACCAGCCCGCATGGTGGCGCGGTGGCGCGGTGGCGCGGTGGCGCGGTGGCGCGGTGGCAGTCGGACGGACATAAGTCCCGAGACAATGCGATGCAGGCAGGTGGAAAATAATTGATTTGAAAGTTTATTCCCAGTTTTAAAGCGGAGGTACCGCCAGGATCTGCGGTGGCTGTATATGCGGGCAGGTCAGTGCGTCAGCTATAGGAAACAATAAAAAAATAAATTGTATAGTTATGCATTCATTAAAACCATTTTAGCCATTTTTTAAACAACCTAAGTTTGTATGGAAACAGATACATTACCCAGATTTTTTATGGAATAATAAATTAGTCTGTATAAGTTATATAGGATGTAACAAAATTGTGTAAGTCCCGTTAACTGGGCTTTTATTCTACGACTTTGCTGAAAACGAAAAATTTTTTTTTACTCTTCATACAAATCGATCAGCTGATCGACCGATTTTGTGTATGGAGGGTCCATTTTTTTTTTTGAGAATTGAGTATGGGTTCCTTGGAGAAACTTGTTCAGTATGATGAGTAGAACCCCCAGTTAACTAGATCTCCACCAATTCTGTTACAACCTGTATAGCCGTATGCAGGTACAGTAACTTACATTTAAAAAAATATATATTTTAGAAGCATTGTAAAGAAAAATAAGAAACTACCTAAGTTTGTATGGGATGTAAGCTTTCTAAGATTTTTCCTGGATTATAATAACGTTAAAGTAACGTACAAAGTTTCATCAAGATCGTTGGAGCCATTTTTGAGTGAAAAAATGAATGTTTTTTTACTATGATGGCAGGCAACCCGAAGAAACTAAGTAAATATTTTTTAAAAAAAAAACAGCTTATGATATTAAAATAATATTTTCCTAACCCAAAATGTATCTAAATCAATCAAGATTTCTAGATCATTTTGATTTTATTTTATCTATTAGTGTAAAGAATATTGACTCCCATTAAAATCAGATTTTTTTACCAACACAATGTACCGTTTTCACTCCTTCCTCGTCGCTCGCTGACGATCGCAAGTAGAACACCGGCCAAGTGCGAGTCTGATTGCACAAATAGTCATCAGAACATGACACAGCGTCAGGCTGCAGGCATACTACTACGTTACTATGTTTTCTAAGAAGCTTATCTAAACCAAAGTGCTGACAACGGACCCGGCACCGCTACCCGTCCGTAATGTCATCATCATCGTCACCATCAGGTGAGATGATGCCAAGGGCTTACCAATTGTGAATAATAAAAAAAGGTTGTTAGGTTTTGCAAAACGCTTGCATTACAAAGTGTTATAAAAAAAGGGTTAATTTAAAAGGGTTATAAAAAACTTTGTTTTATTGACTGGTTCCGTTTGAGGGTAACTCCCGTTTGGTAAAATCGTAAAAGGTAATCCGGTAGCTGTTCTCAACTTTACGCCACAATACTTAAATGAAGGGTTTGCGCCCTTTACGGCGGAATAATACCTGCGGTAATAGCGTGATTACCTGAAGCGCACCCTTGCAATGATGATCTGAGAAAAGGATGATGAAAAACATTAAGATAATTAAAAAAACTGTTAATAAAAAAGTAGACCATTTTAAGAAACTTATTTAAATAATATTCTTTTTTAATCACTGGTTATTTTGTATGATTTTCAAATTTTAAAAAGTGATGACGTCACCGACCTAAATACTATGATAAAACTGCCCCAGTAAATACTAATCGTTATATCTCCAAATGTTTTTAAAAGTTTTTAATTAACTTGCAATGTATGTATGTATGTTCGGGTGAAATCTTGCAAGTTAATTTTGACCCACTTCCCGGTTTCCGATTGATCTGAAATTTTGCATGCATATGTATATCGCGTGACAATGCAATATTAAAAGATTGTACCTAAAAGTTTTTAGGTTTTTCGGAAATTATTTTTAAATTACATACCTTATAAAAAACTGGCCAAGTGCGAGTCAGAATATTTTATTACTTCTTGTTATAACGGCAACAGAAATACACACTCTGTAAAAATTCCAACTGTCTGCTTAATACGGTTCATGGAATACAGCCCTGCCGACAGACAAACAGACGGACACACAGGAAAGGCTTAATAATAGGGTCTTATTTGTCACCCTTTAGGTGTGCGGAACCCTAAAACTGAATAATGTCAACTAGTGGTGGTGAATGGAAATTTATAGCAGCTTTATAATATGTAATAGTAATAAGGTTCAGAATCGCTAGGAGTGTTTTGCAATGAAAATACGTGTTTTCCTTGCTACAATAACCGGACTAAAAATATGAATTAATAGTCTATTTAAACCAAGCAGAGCATCGTGTGAATGTACTAGTGCACCGATATTAGGAAGTATGCTTGTATGAGCTTATTCTAAGCGCAACACACTACCCACAAAAACAGAGTTTTTATTTTAAATTAGGCAAACCTTAGAGGCTCTGAGTTAGAGCGTGCATTCTAAAACAAAATTAACTATTTAATGACTAACTAAGACAACTAAGATATGATAAGATAAGATAAGAAAACATTTATTCGACAAAAATACACACAGAAAACATAAAAATAACAAAAAAGGTACAAATAACACAAATAAAAAGTAGAAAAATATGAGTACGATACAGTTGTGAACATTCTATATGTACACTTTGCCGAACTACTCAGACTGACTACTAAGAGTGTCCGGGAGGTCGTGGTTTGAGTCCTGCCACGTACCAATGTGTTTTCGAATTTCGATCTCATATTTACTGTTTATCCGACGCTCTTACGGCGAAGGAAAACATCGTGAGGAAAGCTGCACACATCCGCGAAGAAACTCGAAGGTTGTGTGTGAAGTCGACCAACCTGCACTGGGCCCGCGTTGTCGACTAACGCCCGATCGCCCTAATTCAGGGTAGGCTCGAGCCCCTCGGTGGGGACGTATGTATGAGCTAATGTGACTGACTAACTGATAGTTAATTTATACATTTTCCTTAATTATATGGAGAACAGAACCGAAGATAAAGCAAACAGTGGAAAACTGTAGTTGAAGCCCACATGTTCCGCGAGCCGTTAGAGGATCCAAGGAGAAGAGGAAACCGAACCCCCAAGCTTATTATTACTCAATCATAATTATTCTCCTAGGGTTCATTCTCTCTTTTGTGACATTCATAAGATGTCTCCACACCGAGACATTCACATAATCCTTCTTGACAACATAATAATAGTTATTTAAACTATCGACTGGTTTTAATCCATCAAGCCACCCCAGAAGAGTCTGGTCTGGTCTTAAACAAGAGGCGGATTAACGGGAGGCTTAAGCCGTCACGGTATCCATCTGGATGTAGGCCTAGGGTCTCTGGGATTAGGGCCCTGGAGCCGAGCTTAAACAATGTGGCTTAGTGAGATATGTTTGGCAGCGGGTAGTTGGAAATACGGATTTTGACAATTTGAAAGCGTTTGTTGTCATAGAAATTAGCACGTGATGTAGTTAGTTTAGGCTTATTGTGGTTAGTGTTGAATGAAAACTGTGTAACCACAGATTCCTCTATGAACATTAATTTCTTCTGTCAGTGGGTGTAACCAACAGGGCTATAGCTAGAGTCGAATTTGAGGTCACTTGAGGAATTTGAATCACAGATATTATAATTAAATAGACCCATCTCGCTTCATGTTATGGCGCTTCAAATGCCATCTATACAGAGAACAAAGAATTATTATTATATGAAATGAATGTCACAAACTGTGGTAAGTTCGGCGGAAAAGTTTAGACATCTATAGCTACAACTTTTTTTATCTCAAACTATGAACAAACAATTTAATTATAATAATTTATCTTAGTTTTTGTTTTTTTTAAGGTAGGGCATTGTGATTTCACGGTGGGGCATTGCCCCACAATGCCCCCCCCCCCCCCCTAGCTACGGCCATAGTAACCAATCTTGTAATACATGGTGATTTTCAACTTTCTACTGTATGTTTTTTTGTATGTATGTTTTGTATGATTTTGATGATTCTTTTTTAGTTGATAGGTTATGCCTCCAGGGTGATCTCAAATTGTATCAAAATCGGTTAAGTACTTAAGTTTTTTTAGAAACTTAACAAAACAAGGAAATTGTAGCAATATTATACTTCGTTGTTGCGATTGATGTTGTTTTTATAGTGTTTAGAACACGAAGATTTAATCAAGTTGCACTTTTTCTAGTTTTTACCATTTGTTGTTATAGCGGCAACAGAAATACATCATCTGTGAAAATTTTAAACTGTCTAGCTATCACAGTTCATAAAATACAGCCTGGTGACAGACGGACGGACGTACAGCGGAGGATTAGTAATAGGGTCCCGTTTTTAACCTTTGAACCTTTGAACCCTAAAAATCTTCAAACGTAGGTTGAAATAGATTACCTATGTATAAACTTGTAAAACTATGACGTGACACCGATAGTACATAGTACCACTAACTGAGCCATGACGGGTGTCAACAAAAAATAACAAGTAAAAACTGTGTGATGGTGATATCCACTGATACTGTAACGTTAGACGCGTGAGTGCGGCGCGGGAATCGAACCCGCACCGGCCGCGACCGCATGTGGTGGATAACGATTGAATTCAATTTAGTGAAGGTATAGCTTCCATTTAGTGAAGGGATAGCTTAAATTTAGTGAAGGTATAGCTTCAATTTAGTGAAGGTAAAGCTTCAATTTAGTGAAGGTATAGCTTCAATTTAGTGAAGGTCTAGCTTAAATTTAGTGAAGGTATAGATTCAATTTAGTGAAGGTAAAGCTTCAATTCAGTAAAGGTATAGCTTCAATTCAGTGAAGGTATAGCTTCAATTCAGTTAAGGTATAGCTTCTATTCAGTGAAGGTATAGCTTAAATTCAGTGAAGGTATAGCTTCAATTCAGTGAAGGTATAGCTTCAATTTAAAGAAGAAATGCAATAAAGATCGCTGTTTTATATTAGTACATTGAAAACTAACTACAAACATCGATATGTGTCTACTCAATATATTCGAAAATTTTGGATTCAATCAGGCATGTAGTAGTTTTTATATTAAAGCGGAACTACGTTTGTATGGAAACTCGAGCCCCCTGGCGACCTGTATAGAAACGTTTCTTCTTTTACTGAGCGTGCTGCCACAAACAAACGACTTTGGAACTTACCCTTACGAAATGGACGTCAAAAAACAGGTGACGATGCAGTCTAGTCACTACCTGTGAACCAAATAAAACCAAAATTATTATAATAACAATAAGTTGTATAGCCAAGTTGTGCGAGGGGTGAGACAGGGATACGACACATCTCCGAAACTGTTCATCACCGTCCTGGAAGATGTTTTTAAGCTTTTGGACTGGGATGGACTCGGCATCAATATTAACGGCTAGTACATCACCCACCTTCGATTCGCTGACGATATCGTGGTCATGGCTGATGACTTAGGCACAATGCTCGATGGTCTATGTAGAGCCTCTCAACAAGTAGGTTTTAAAATGAACGTGGACAAGACGAAAATTATATCAAACGTCCGTGTCACACCTACTCCTCTGAAGGTTGGAAGCTCTACACTCGAAGTTGTTGCCGAATATGTGTACCTGGGACAAACAGTCCAGTTAGGTAGGTCCAACTTCAAGAAGGAGATCAATTGTCAAAGCCAACTCGACTGGGCAGCGTTCGGGAAGCTTCGCAATATCTTCACGTGCCAAATACCGCAGTGCCTTAAGATCAAGATCGTCGACCAGTGTGTGTTGCCAGTGATGACAAACGGAACTGAGACATGGTCGCTTACTATGGGCCTCATAAGAAGGCTCAAGGTCACCCAAAAGGCAGTGGAGCGTGCTATGCTTGGAGTTTCTCGGCGTGATCGAATCAGAATCAAACGAGGATATCCGTAGGAGAACCAAAGTAACCGACATAGCTCGGGTGTGCGAACTGCGAACCCCAACGCTGCATCGTGGACTGGCTTGCTTGAAGGGCGCGGGACGGTTTTCTGCAGGCAACAAATGACCTCATTCGGCGAGCTGCTGTTTCCGCGGGTATATCTTTTGCCTCCCGGTTTGTGTTGCTCTGACGGAAAATGGTCGGATGGGCTCACGAAGATCGCTTGGCAAATAGGTCGATGCCTGCTTTGGGACGTCACCTGCGTAGGTACATTCGCGCCCTCTCACCTTAGGGGCACACAGCGTACGCCCGGGGGGTCGGTGGCCGAGACAGCAGCCGCCCAATAAACACACAAAATATGCCTGTCTGGTGCCTAAGTATGAATTTGTTCGAATTGCTATCGAGACATCGTGGCCGTGGTGCTCTGAGGCCAAGTCCTTTTTGCACGATTTAGAGCGTCGCACAGTGCTGCACCGCCATACAAGCGATCGCTCGAAATTCAATATGTTACAAAATCCATTTAAAATCTTAATAAGACCATCTTTAATAGTTTATTTTGATTAAATATGGGATTTCAGAATGTTTTTATTATTTATTAAATATTCTTGAAATAAAAGCTCGTATAATGAATATGGTATATACAATTTATTTTTCATAAGGTACATTTTTTCTGAAACTGACCCGCATTTTAAACTAAATTAAACTAAATTATACTAAATTGTTTTATTTTTTACGTATTCATTATTATTAATTATTTAAATTTATGTTCTAAATTTATGTTCATGGAGCACATTCCACAGTAAAAGTTATTGTTGGGTATAAAAAAGAATAAGATATGTTTTTATACGTTTCCCGTCCACAACGCTGACAAAATAGTTCTTCTATTTCGCGACAGACCTAAAAAGAAAAAAATTCTGCTTATTACATGTTATTGCGCTGTTTTGTACAAACTACAAAGTGTAGTTTACATACATACATACATATCATCACGTCCATATCCCTTACGGGGTAGAACGAGCCTAAGGTCATAAGACTCAAAGGCCACTTTTAGCAAATTGGTGGGCATATTAGTTTAAAAAAGGTACAAAACAAACAAACAAATAACAACCTGATACTCTTCTTCACAAATCAAATCACGGCAATCGTGACATTCCTCGAATTTATCGCAGTGTAAACATTTGTCAATAAAGAATAATCCTTCGTCCACCATATTTACAGCCATTGACGGTAATGACCTTAAAAACAATTCTAGAGATATTTTTTTTGGTAATTTTAGATTTAAAATACCTTTTTTCCAAATTTCCATCTGAAACCAAACCAACCATTTGGTAACCATTAATTACAGAAGAAACTAGCAACAACCCAGTCATGGTCTATACTATTCTGCAGAGATATTTAAACACTTTGACACCCAACCAGTAAATGAATCTTACCTTTTCATAAAATCAAATTCACTTCTCTCTAATAAGAAATTACAAAGTTTAGTTTTCAATATGTTAATGGTCTGCGTTTGGAATCTTCTGCAATGACTTATTCATTTCAGATGGTTTGGCACCACATATGAAACATTTAGACGTACTGTTAGTATTTGACACAACATTACATATACTGCCATCTACCATTGTAAAATGTAAATCGTGGCTAATACTTAAATCTAAATCCGAAGTGCAAACTTTAGATGGTATCAAATTTGCAATCAATTGTTCCAGTCTATCAGATTCAGCTTTTACTAAAGCGGCATTTTCTTTCGTAAACGTAAATTTGATTGGTCTACAAAATGCTGTTGATCCTGGCCGTGGATTATGCCAGATGGTTTTCCCATCTAAAGTGTGCTTCAGCTGCAAAGGCACGAAGGCTACCGAAAGTAGATATTCATCTGTGTTGGACGAATCAGTGAAAGGAGCCAAATATCTCATCTGTGGCATTATTTTAGAAAACCGCGACAACAGTTTACATACCTACCTAGAGATAGAGGTATACCCCTCTCGTATATCTACCAGATACGCTAAACTACCATGCAGGTTTATGATATAGCGTCCCCACTCAGCGACAGCTAGGTCATATAGTGAGGGCCGCTATTCCTGCCAACACGTAAGGTGAAGATAAGGACCAGTTACGGTAGGTCTTGCCGCCAAGACGCTTGTCCCGGTACTCTGCAAGGCGAGAGCCTCGTGGAAGAGAACCACTACCTACTGTCCAGGTAGGTCCCGGAGCTGTAGGCGCGCTCACCTCCCGCGGCTAGATATAGGTATATACCTACAGCGTGCACGGAGTTATGTCTAATGCCATAAGAGGGAACATGCAGGACTTGTGCTACAGTAGTTGCGTAGCCTTGGCCAGTCCAATGTGGGTAGGGTGACCAAAAAAAAAGTAAGCATTAGTATTTTTCAAATTCCTTTCATTGCGTTAAATATGAGGATATGACGAGTCATTCAGTGTATATTTTAGAAAAAAAAAACATTCAGCAGTTTCGTGTTAGGAAAGCCTCAACTTGGTGTGTTTTGAAAATGTTTTTTTATTTTATTTTTTACTAAACAACTGGCTGAAATATAATAATGTAGTATTATTTAAGAATCAGCTCGTGAAGCCCATTCATTCGATACCCTACTCGTTAGGTTTCTAAAGAAAAACATCAAAAAAATAATTTCATAACCGTAATATGTGGCGGACATCCACCCAAGGCTAAAATACATACAATAAATCCGGACGGCCAATGTAAGAATGAGTTTTACATATACTCATCGATTGCTTTAACGGTGAAGGAAAACATCGTGAGGAAACCTGCACACACCTGCGAAGAAACTCTAAGGTTGTGTGTAAAGTCGACCAACCCGCACTGGGCCCGCGAGGTCGACTAAAGCGCGCTCGCCCTGATTCCGGGTAGGCTCGAGCCCCTCGGTGGGGACGTATATTATGAGCTGACATGATTTCTAAGTATCATTGAAAAATGGAGAAAAACAGGATTTTGAATGAGGATCCTTGCATTTAAAAACCCATGTGTAGCCTACTATCGAACTAATATGGTCCTAATCGTGTGCGGGCAACGACGGCGGTGCGGTGGGTGTTTCGTAACACTGCCCCATTGCCTACAGCGAGTAGCAATTGTTTTCTATACGGTGCACCTCGCAGGTCTGGACACAGCTCAATGGAGGTTGGGAGCATGATGGAACTTGTGATCAGGGGCGTACATGTAAGGTCGTTTATTGTTTATATTGGTATTTATTGGTTACGTACGAGTGAGGAATGTCTGTCAACAGAAAATTGCTCCATATTTTGTACACTTATAATATATTAGCAAAGATAATTAGTTTAACCAAATTAATAATCGTCGATAATACACTTGTAGGTATTTTTCATTATTCACAATTGGTAAGCCCTTGGCATCATCTCAACTCATGGTAAGTGACGATGATGCCGAAGATGGAAGCGGGCATACCAAGATTCCCCAACGCAATGGCGAACTGACTATCTTATCTTCAAGCCGGAACACATCAATGTTGTTAAGACTAATGTTTAGCGGTAAGACTTATTGTTAGATATATAATATTTAAATACTAATTTACAGTCCAAAAGCTTCTACTTCTTCTATTCACGATGAACTTTAAACAACAATTTATAAACTATAAGTAGGTTGCCATAACCCAAAAACTTCTAAACTGCCATAAATTTTCTGTAAGTCTGATTCTTAATTTGGTTTTGTTATTTCAAATTCATATCAGAGACACATCCAAAAACTCTTCTTTTGTAAAACTTATTTTTCTGTAGCTAACTCTAAGAGTCCTCTTTAGTAGAGGATGTCGAAACAGAAGCCTCATTTAAAATTCCGTAAAAAGTAAACTCGGGTGTCGTAAAATTAATTCCGTATTCTATATTCAGTTACATACCTACAATTAATTGCAGGTGCCAATATCGTCATTGTCGTATGAGTTACGAGACAATAAAATAAAACCTCAATAAATAATACTTTGGAATAAAATTATTGAATGTTCGAAACGACTATATAGACAACTGTTTCACGCCGAACGTGCGGCGAATATTTCACTTTATTTATTTAGTAAATTAACTGCGGTGTAATTTACAAAAGATACTTATACCATACGATTCAATCGGTGGCGCTGTATTGGATGGATGTCGTTTAAGGCGAGGCATTTGTAAAGCAGTTGTCTCTGTTTCTTCCTTTACGTGTAAAGATTCAAGACAATATAACCACACTTTTGCACTTTTTCAACGTTTTACGTTGTTATTTCTCTTAAGACTTCAATTTAAAAACTAAAGTTTAGCAGGTTCTCTGTAGTATTTAAAAAGAAATATCTCCATACAAAAACTATGTGCAAATTTAGAAATTTTATTAATAAACAATTCGTTTTAGACTTTTTTTTAGACGTTTTAGACCTGTTTTTGGGATCTTTTATGATCGAGTAAAGTACACACTATCGTGTAACACATTAGCACATTCCTCAGACAATATCCTTAAGTATGTCCAATATTTTTTGCAAGACCGATATTTAGTAGTAATTACCCAAAAAATTTGACCTAGCAAAAGGGTTTCTCCGCTTCTCCACCGGTGCCTCGCCTTAAGAAGTTTTCGGCCTAGTATCGAGCATCGACTAAAGCGTATAGTAGGAGAGCGTTGATGGATCTGTGATCTTTCCATTTATTGGATTTTAAAGCAATTGCGTGTGTGCATCTAAGGCCCGTTATCGACTAATGCGGATATTCGTGATTTTTCCATACTTTGTATCGAAGTTTGAGAGGAAATATGCAAGTCCATTCGACTCGACTTGGCGGGCTCGACGCGCTCTTCTTACCGCGGTGATGCTTGCACAAGTGGTATTAAATAGACTTAGAGGGGATCTGATAAAATAAACTATGACATTTACCTTTATAATTATTATTATTATATCAGCTCATATACGTCCCCACCGAGGGGCTCGAGCCTATCCTGAATCACCTTTATAATACTGTCATGTAATTAAAATAGAATTTGTAGTTATAACGCTCGTTAGTAGTAAAATAGAGGAAATAAAAGGATGAAGCGGTGATAAGAAAAAGAAAAGGTAAATTCAAAGAGTGACGATAAAAATCAGAAGGATGATGGAATTTGGAATAAACATGCGTCAAAAAAACACAAATAAAAATAAGGTGATACAAAAACAGACTGAAACAAAAAAAAGACGTGTGGCACTCGGGGACTGCCGCCGCAAAGCTATTGCATAGCGCATTTTTTATCAACTTATGCAATTAGAATTATTTTTTTTATTTTTATTTATGCAGTATTTACTATTTATCAGTACCATATTATAGTCCTTGGGGCGCGGGATGTGTATGTAATAAATTAATACTAAGAAAGTTCATCATCATCATCAATCGCCATCATCAATCGCCATCATCAATCGCTATCATCAATCACCATCGCCATCGCCATCGCCATCGTCATCGTCATCGCCATCGTCATCATCATCATCATCATCATCATGATGGATAGATAGATGGCACTGTAAATTTTTTAGAACTCAATATTTTTTTTTATTTTTTATTTTCGCTACGAAATTTCTTGATTCGGTCCCCTCAAAGCCCGCGATAAAAGCTATACAATAGCTTAAAACTAAGAAGTATGACTTCGTCACAACTCTGCCGAAAACAATCCAGAGTTTTCATATTACAGTAAACCCTTACTGGTGTTACTTACGTCAACCTACAAACAGACACTTCGAGTAATAGTTGTTTTTTTACAAAAGTGTAGTGAACATTGATATAAAAGGAGAGTTTTTATAAGCGGATAAGAACATATTATCTATTATATACACGTTATACTAATCAGCCAAAAGACCTCCACTGCTGGACGTAAGCCTTCACCAGGTCGGGGGGTTGGGGGAGGGAGGGGAAGAGATAGAGATCCACATTATAAAAGTATTTTTTTTTGGTATCTCCATACTAATTGAATTGATCAGCTTATTGACCAATTTGTATGGAGAGTCCAAACTTTTTATGTAAATACGTATAGTGGTAGAATTAAAGTTAAACATGAATATGTTTTTATCTGCCATAAAAAATTCACAAACAAAATAAGAAGGTACGGTACAAACTTTTATTAAGACATTTTCGAACATACATAATATTTAATTAAAACAAGTATTAACTATAACACTTATCATACTAAATACAAATAATTCAACGCTAACAATCAACTTCAAACGCAACAATTTAGCTAAATAAGTATGTTTACAAGTAGTTTTGATTTTTAATAATTTGATAAAATCGCATTCCAGTAAAAAAAATATTGAACTATTTTCCAGCGCAAGTTACATTCACAAAACTTATTTTATAAAAAAACAAAAGTACTTATCCGATTTTAATAAAATTTATATGGAACTCGCCCTTAAGGCATAATCTATCAAAAAAAAAGAATCATCAAAATCAGTGCACAACCGGCGAAGAAATCGCGTAACATGCATACAATAATTATTTAAAAAAACCTAAAAACTTTTAGGTGCAAGCTTTTAATATTGCATTTTCACGCGATATACATAATATGCATGCAAAATTTCCGCTCAATCGGAAACCGGGAAGTGGGTTAAAATTAACTTGCAAGATTTCACCCGAACAAACATACATACATTGCAAGTTAAATAAAAGCTTGTAATAAAAAAAAGCTTGTAAAAACGTACAGTCGAATTGAGAACCTCTTTCATATTTGAAGTCTGTTATAAATATCTGACATCCTTTTACTTACGTTATGATATGACAACTCTAACTTACTTGTAAAGCACTTAGTGACGTTTTAGTAGTCGCATCACAGTCGTATCGATCATTCTAAAGACGCCCCAGTACCAAGGCAGCAGAACACAGCAGGAGATGGTCGGAGGCGTCTGATAGTAATCGATACTTGTCGCGGGCTATTTACGACCTTGCGACACCCATACCGGTATGTTAATCTTTTTATTTATACCCATTATTCGCCTACGCCTCTGTTTTCTGCTGGCTCGGTTATAAGTATAGTATTTTATAGTAACTATTTGTTGCTTTTATAGACGCCAACGTACGATTGAGTGATAAAAGTTGGAAAAGAGGATAGGACAGGCTTTCAAAAGCTTCGTACGACACAAAATAAACTGCATTTTTAAGAAACTTTATGTAAGTACCTCATAGCTATGTATGGTAGTAACATACAAGTTCTTTAGTTTTCATATTATTAAAGAAACTATTAAAATGAGGTCTACTTATTTGACCTGCCTTTTCGGACATTTGCGTACAAAAAGTTCTCATAGTAAGACTCTCAATCTGGGCTACATTCTCTTTGACATAACGATCTACTTACTTTATTGAGTGAGAGTCACTGCTAAATGTGGGCTCCAATCGGCACAACTCCACCTAAGTGGCCCCAATTTTAATATCAATTGCCCCGTCCATTAATTATAAGGTCTTTGGGAATAATTGAAAACGCTAAACACGTTAAAAAACCGACTTCCATCGCAACTAATTAGTACATTTTTGCATTATTATTTTTGGTTTTTGTTAATTTTCTAATAAAGTACATCACCGATTTTGATAAAATTTATATGGGACCACATGGAAAGCACTAGCTTTCAAATAAAAAAAGAATCGTAAAAATCGGTTCACCCAGTCCAAAGTTATGAGGTAACAAACATAAAAAAAAAAAAAAAAAAAACATACAGACGAATTGAGAACCTCCTCCTTTTTGGAAGTCGCTTGATAAAGTCTACTTGTTATTGTATGTGCCCTAAATATGAGCTTAATGATAATCAACGATAATAGCTAAGTCTAGACTAGACTAGACTAGACAGTTTGGTATTGAATGACTCGAATAGGAGGGAAGGAATTTAGATAATCTTCTAACGCAATTATTATAATGTATTCTTATTATTATTATATAGAAATGGGTCTTATTTACCTATCCATAAATGGAATTTTAATTTTACCTATTATGCGCGTTACTAACGCATAATGTACCGTTATTCTACACATATGTGTAAAATTAAAAGTAAAAGGTTAGGATAAAAACTTACATAAAGACATGACATAAAAAAAATTTATTTACGAAGTTATCTTATCTAATACATACAAGTTAACTGTGACCCGTTAAAACCGTCTTCCAAAAAGGAGGAGGCTCACCATTCGGTTGTAATTTTTTATGATTGTTACCTCAGAACTCTGTAATTTATAAACCGATTTGGAAAATATTTTTCATATTCGTCCTATATATATTTTTCCAAAATAAGTTCAGTAACAGAAATGTAAGTTGCGTGGCAAAAATGGAGAACGCTTACAGGAGTACTGTGTGATCCGTAATCCGTATGCCCGTAAAAGTGAAGGCAAACTATACAAGACTGCAGTCTGCAGCTCGCCCGGCGCTACTGTACGGATCAGCATGCTGGACAGTGAAGAGAACTCGTGAGAAAAAGGTAAATGTCAACGAGATGATGTAAATTAAATTAGATATAGCCTTTTCGAGACTGAGTAAAGTTAAAAAGTCATTTGTGGGGCAATGTACAATGAAATTCCAAAAAATGTAACTAGTTTGTCAGAGAATAAATTCAAGACTCATGTCTAAAAAAGCTTGTGCTCTGGAGGATATTATAAAATAATAGATTATGTAAATGACAAAGATATGTATGTTGATCCTTTAACAAATACCATTACCTGAGACTGTAATCTGAATCATGCATGACATTATTTTTAATATACAATAATTTTTTTTTACTATTTAAAAGTGTGTGTAAACACCTAGTTAAAATAAATTATTTTAATTGTGATTTTGATGAAGATGTTGAGATGGGCGTGAGGGTTGTCTCGACACGATAAAGTGCGCAATGAATATATAAGAGACAGCTTTAAAGTCGCACCAATCACCCAGAAACTCACCTAAAATCGCCTCAGATGGTATGGACATGTCAAACAAAGAAGCGAGGACCATGTGGTACATATTGCACTAGATCTGCCTGAACAAAAGAAAGGTAGAGGCCGCCCGCCATTAAACTGGTGGTCTAAAATACAAAGAGACCTCAAGGAAGCCCATTTGCCCGAAAAGACAATCCAGGATAGAGTATCCTGCGTGGCGCAGAAGAGTGAGGCGACCCGACCCCAAATAAATAATCCTGGAGGGAAAGATCGAAGGGAGGAGAGGAAGACGGCGCCCCAGGAAATAATACATGACCCAAGTTAACGAATGGTGCCATAGTCATACATACCAGGAGACAAAGACGACAGCAACAGAGGGCTGGGCCTTCTTAATACTAATGATGATGATGAGGTTCAGTAATTTTTCAGATATTTAACAAAAACATAAAAATTGTACTGATGGGTCGTACACGTACTACGTAACGCAATTTAGGGGGAGGGGGGGTGTTTACGGCTAGGCGTTACGGTTCTGTTACGTGATGGTGGAGGGAGGGGGTTTGCGTTTAGTCATGATTTCTTTCAAGGTGGGCGGGGTCCCAGCCAAGCGTTTCGATACTATTACGTGTGGGCAGGGAGGAACAAATCTTGATAATTTTGCGGTACGTAATTTGTGAACCACCCCTTAGTTGTTTTAATTGAAGCCTTTATTTTTCACGTGTTCAGCGTGCTCACAATGTAATATAGAATAGTAGTGCTGCATAAAATATCTTGAAAATTATTCTCTCTTAAATTTTCTGTTTATTTACTTTTACAAGATTTATATGAGCTTGCCGTGTTAGTTAGTTAGTCTGTCAGTTTGGGACAAATTGTGGAAGCTAAATTATGACCACATCGCGCGTTTCCACTTGAGTTGAAAATTTACATACACGTTAAGTTGACAAGAACAATGCATGCTTAGCTAAGTGACGTCATTCTAAATACAATATGGTGAACTGCCAAAGATGGCAGATCAGTTATTGTTTATGCACCTTATTATCAAATAATAGGGTATACTGAAAAAAATAAAAATAATCTTTTCAAATTAAAGCTTGTACCTAAAAGTACGAGTATTTAGGTTGTATGAAATATATTTTTTTTGCTTCAGGCGCTAAGATCACTCAATCCAATTGACACGTGTTTCAATAATATCGAACGTAAGTCTATTCATTTAAAGTTCAAATTTAGATATAATACTGTAATTTTTATGATTATTTTTATTCTGTTTTTAGAAAAGCGACTTAGAAAGCCATACGAATAAAAAAAAGTTCATATCAATGCGGGCTTCAACGCGGCTGTTACGTTGAAACCGAACGCCCAATTCTCGATTTTAACATGTTTTTATTACTTTTCATCACTTTCAAATAAGTTTAAAAAAATGTGTTCAATTAAAATGAAAGGCCTCAAAGCCACAAATTTTTGTGTGTTGGTTTCATTCAATATTAACTATTTGTTTTCGAGAAATTTTGAAATTAATGCCAAAAACAACTATAATTTTTTACATCAAAAGTGGTAATGTTTTTAAAATTGTATTCAATTAAATCTATTTTTTATTACTTTAAGTATATTATAAATTTTAAGCTATTGCATAGCTTTTATCGCGGGCTTTGAGCGCGGCGACCGAATCAAGAAACTCCGTAACGAAAATAAAATCTAACACCCCACGCTCGGCTGAGTTCTAAAAAACTGACAGTGCCATCTATTAGCGATTTGCGGTACTAAAAGGACTTAGTCAATTTTACTGGTGTAACTTTCTTAGTGTCAATTTATTACATAAACATCCCGCGCCCCAAGGACTATATTATGGTGCTGGTAAATTATAATAATAATAATAATTGCATAAGTTGATAAAAAATGCTATGCAATAGCTTTGCCGCGGCAGTCCCCGAGTGCCACACGTTTTTTTTTCCATGGTGATAATTTTACACAGTCTTTCAATAAATTGAATTGAATATTGTCATTTGACCCATCTTAAGGCCTTCATGACCTCCGACAACCGTTACGTTGGCGCGTTCTCCGCGCGCGCATAAAATAAAGCCGGAATACAAATGACAAATCAAACACTATCTAATGCTATCTATTACAATAAAGATCGACTAATTTGTTTGGAGCTCCAGTGGGTGAACGGACGACCACATTTTTAGGGTTGTCAAAATGTGGGATTCCACACTTCGTATATTAATAACCCTAAAATTATCTATGTTCTCCGTTTGCTCGCTCTTCAGCGACATTCTTCAATTTTGTTGTTATTCAAAGCATGCGGCAGTCTCAGTAAACAATGCAGACATTCCTCAGGAGTTGAGTATATCTACTTATGTATTTTATTTTCTAAATTGCCACGAAATTCTCGTACTTACATCTATAACCATACTTTTTCTGTTCATTAGCAAAATTAAGTAAAAAAAATATTCTGAAAGGAATCAATAAATCACAGGCAATTGACCGGCATTAAAGCTTTTAATATTCAATCTTTGTGTAGAAAAAATGATACAGATAAAATGAGTACCCATACAATAGGCACATGGAAATAAAAATATGAATATTATTTGAAAAATGCATTAACAAATTTAAATTTAAAAATTGAAAACCCCCGACAAAAAAACTTTAAACAGTAGGAAATAATGTGTCTTGGCCACAGAACAAGTAACATTGTTACTTGTTCTGTGGTCTTGGCCCTTTAAGTTTAATATTGTGAATAAAAAAAAAAAAAATAAGTACCTAGTTATATTTTGTTCTAAGAGTCGTCGCGTAGGGGGACCGCTAAGTTGTAAAATTATTAGTAATTAGTTGTAATAAAGTGAAACAGTTGTATGCTCTTTTTGTTTTATTTACTTAGCGATCCCCCCTACGCGACGACTAGATCAAAATATAACTACCCACTTAAATTAAATTCAAAGGGTCAAAATATATTATTTTCTACTTTTTAGAGTTTGTTTGTCGGTGGCTTTTTAAATTTCATTTTAAACTTTATGTATCTCAAACACGATACCTCCGCTGTGAGTTGTTAAGGAGTTGGGTAGCATGCAGATTTATAGGAGATGCTGCAGCGTCAGGACAAGGTTACCATGTTCTACAGTCAGACACACACACACACACACACACACACACACACACAGATTGGCGTCAAACTTAAAACACCCCTCTTTTTGCGTCGGGGGTTAAAAATCGCACCACATAGTGGTTAGTTTCGTGGACAACCCTGCTGTAACATTAAAATGCAAATGGGAGTTGTAAAGATTCACACCTCGGGTTGTTTACTGCTATCGGTTCGATCGGAGCTTTCTTATTTATATTATAATACTCGCCCTATACATTCGTAATGGCTTGGGAAAACTGATAAAGCAAGCAGAATAAAAAAACGTCCTTGGTTCGCGTCGGAGCATACAGGTTATGGAGTCACATTACTTGAAAACTGTTCGTTTCAGAATAGATAAATAATTTTCCTGGGTCAAAAAGTTTAGCAACACCGGGGTCACATTTTAACGACTTTGACAAGCTTTATCTTGGGAACGCACATCTGCCAAAATAACATTTTGTTAGAAAGCACTATTTCATTTAAAAAGACCGATCCAACGACCACACGAGGAGTCTTACAATAAAAACATTTTGTGCCGTTTTTATTTTATAGGAGGCGGCCCTAAAAATTTGTTAGACATAAGAACTCCATTTTGTCGTTTTACGTTTGAAACAAAACACTTTTTTTTAACTTTAGATCTTATAAAACGTGATCTTAGATGAGGAGTTCAGTCAAAACACAACTTTCACTTGAACGGGAGGGAAAACAAATGTATTTCATGGCCTAAATATTTTTCGTTTGCTCATTTTAATAATGTCTTAGTATATTATATTTTCAGAATTTTTAAGACGACGACACAAAAAGTGCCAATATATACTCAATACTTTTTACATGCAGTAAGTACATATAATGAAAAGAGTGTTTGAAAAAACCTTTGTTTTTTCAAACGACTTCAAAAACCGGCCAAGTGCGAGTCGGACTGGCACAAAGTAGGGTTCCGAAGTCTTTCCAAAAACTAAATGTATATTTTAAAAAACAAAATTATATTTGCAGTTGGAACCAGAATATTTTTTATGAAAAATCTATGAACTTTTCACAAATCTACTGCACACCTTAAGTTGGGCGGCTATTATTCCTAAAGTAAGAAAGGCTACTTAACCGTGATAGTTTTCCTTTTAAATTGATTATATATCCTACTGTTTAAAAAAAATTACAGATGTTCTAAAGCAGCGGTTTAGATGGTAGGACGAGGGGGACACACACACTTGATTTTATCAAAAGTAGATTTTTAAAGCGTATAATATTTCGCAAACCCATTACTTAATCGAAAAATGGTTTTAGCAAAACCACAGTAGTTTTAAAAGACCTATTCAACGATACTGCACAGAATAGGGTGCGTCAACGAAAAAAAAGGGTCCTTTTACATTTAAAAACCTTTACCCTAAAAATGATTTATCCAAAATTTTATTGTACTCACATTGCTAGCGTGATTAATATCTATATCCATGCTAAATTAAAGTTTCCTAGTACTAAAAGTCTCTGAGTTAAGTCGCGCAAAGACAGAAAGACAGACATGGCGAAACTATAAGGGTTCCTTGTTGTCTACGTATCCCTCCCTCCATACAGCTCTTTACTACTTCGACAGGCAAACTACATACTAAGAAGGAAAGAGACCAGAGGGCCTAGACGTCTTGGGAGGAACGATGTAGGCACTATTGTGCACTGAAAGAGATCATAAAGGAACTATAACTAAGAGTGTTACGTGGCTTAGTGCAAAGTGAAAAGTAGTGAAGAAGATGTTTGATTGTTGGTCATCTCCAACCGCGTACGCGTGTCCCACGAAGACTCTCGCCTTCTTTGCTCATCGACGGTCTTGCTCACACTCGACCTTTTAACAGCACATATCATAAATCAGCATGAATTCTGTCATTCCTTACCTCGCCCCACCCATAAACAAATCAAGCGTATAATTTTACGATAAACAAGACATAGACGCGTGAAGCCTGATAATGGGAAACGTAGTTGTCATTCTGTCGCCCGCGCATGCTTCGGTTTGCTAGCAAATCGACTTAGGTCGGTTACAAACCACCGAAAATACCCATTTATTTATTTATTTAAAATACAACAAGAGCTTATACAGTACACCTATTGTTGTTACACTTATAATTATCCGCTATTGTTGTTACACTTATAGTTATCTAAAATTAAGGAATATTCTACAATGATAGTATATTTTGTTTATATTATCATCGAAAATGTCGACAAAATAGTACAAAGTAGTGGCTATGAAGCGCTTATTCATTCATTTATTTGACCATAATTGCAAGTATAAAAGTTCCTAATATGTAGTTGGTTCTATGCAATATACCACGTTAAGTAGTGTAGTCATAACTTAAATTAAATTATCACAATATCAATGCACTTGTTAGAAATACACAATAATTTGATATAAAAAAATAAATAAAATATTAATATTTTTTTAATTTAATATAAAAAATAATAATCAATAATTAAAATATGTCAAGGAAAGAAACTAGTGTGTAATTTTTTTGTCGTTTCTTTAAAAGTTTATCGAGATTGTAGGGGCACAAATTTACTGCAGTAGTTCAAAAGAGACTGTATGCAGCTTCAAATTCCGAATTCCAAAATATTTATTTTAAATAGTATAAAATACTTAATGTCTAATACAAATGTCATAATTCATGTTACGGTCATAATGGTATTTGTTAGAGTATCATTACTTACCCATAAATCCTTGTTATTTACATAATCTATTATTTAAGAATATCCTCTAGACTAGAGCACAGGCATTTTTTTACATGAGTCTTGAATTAAATCCTTGGGAAATCAGTTTCCTACGTGTCTATATAATTATGTTTTCTGTGCTAGTTACATTTTCTGGAATTTTATTGTAGACATAAATGACTTACCGTCCTCACTCTCCAAGAGACTATAATATGCATTTTATTTACATTCCTTGAATTGAAATTATGCATATTCTTACGAACGTAAATGATGTTTTCGTTCATGAACTGACTATAGCAACAGTTAAAACATTGATTTAATAAAACTTATTCTAAAATGAACAACGGGATTACATCTGATAGATTGGGCGAATAGATCTAAATTTTGACTGGATACGGAATCTGAAATGCCAGCTTGATTTGAGGCCGCCCTTAACGAATGATTTGTATGGATAAGGCGCGCGCCACGGGAAACGATTAGTTTGTATGATGAAATAATGAATAAGTTTATGCAAACATCTTCGGGGAATTTAGAAATTGATTGTCAATTATTTTTATTGTCTTATTTATTAACGACCATTTAACGACAAATTGAAGTGTCTATGGGCAGGACTGGAAGATCCCAAAACTGATATACGGAATCATCACATCAGCTCATTTATACGTCCCCACCGAGGGGCTCGAGCCTACCCTGAATTAGGGCGAACCAGTGCGGGTTGGTCAACTTCACACACAACCTTCGAGTTTATACGCAGATGTGTGCAGGTTTCCTCACGATGTTTTCCTTCACCGTAAAAGCGACGGAAAAACCTACATAATATGAGATCGAAATTCGAAAACACATTGGTACGTGGCAGGACTCGAACCACGACTTCCCGGATAGGAGGTAGCGGCCCTTGCCGTTGCGCCATCGACGTACGATATACGGAATACCTAAATATTAAGCAATCATCCTTTGCCTGGCCTGTTCCCAATTATCATTTGGGGGTCAGCGCAATGTATTTTTCTCTTTCAATTATTTTATAATTTTTTATATATGCAGTCATTTCTACATTTACTTCTTTCTTACTCGAATCAAATTTCACACAATCTATCTTTTTTTTGGTCTTCCTCTCCTTTTATACCCATCCATATTTATATTCATTTCTTTTGGTCACATGCCTCTGTACAGGGTGTATCAAATCTAGTGTAGGTCCCGTTAACTGGGGCTTCTACTCATCATACTGAACAACTATTGTTCTACGACTTTGCTGAAATCGCAAAAAAAAGCTCTTCCTACAAATCGTTCAGCTGATAGACCAATTTTGTGCATTTTAGTATGGGGGGGGGTCCAATTTTTTTTTTCGAGAATTGACTATTGGTTCCTTGGGGAAAGTTGTTCAGTATGATGAGTCGAACCCCTAGTTAACAGGACCTACACCAATTTTGTTACGCCTTGTATATACCTACCTATACAATAACAGTTATATGCTTTAGTAATTTCAAGTGTACCTATTCATGTGCATCCATTTAAAAAAAAATTACAAGATACAAACATCCTAATCCAACTCATTAATGAAATTAACAATTACATTATGTACACATTGCTAATCACCGTTAATGACTTATTAATCGACGACCCTCTCGGCCTAATTGCGTAACGACTCGTGTTAATGTTGGCTGATTGGTTAGATTAGAAGCAGGTAGCCGGGTTGGACGCACCTCATTGGACAATTTTACATCATCAACCGCCTCCGTGGCGCAATGGTTAGTCCATTCGCTTCACACCAGGAGGTCGCGGGTTCGATTCCTGTTGGGGTCAACTTTGTAAGACTCGGTTTGGTTGGTGGTAGGGCATTTTCATAGCCCGCCTGGCTAGCTACCACCTTCTTATCTAAGTCTTGCCGCCAAAACATCAATACATGTGTTAACAATATTGATGTGTTCCGGCTTGAAGATAAGATAGCCAGTTCTCCATGGCGTTGGGGAATCTTAGTAATCTCGCTTCCATCTTCGGCATCATCGTAACTTACTATCAGGTGAGATGGTGCCAAGGGCTTACCAATTGTAAATAAAAAAATCACAGGACGCGCGAAATTGAATCGTTGGTGATACTGGAAGTCGTGGAAGGGACGAAGAAATATTAAACATTGAAGGTTATTCTGGACTCGTGTGGAATAAAAAAAGGCAAATGTTTCCTTGATTAGCGTGGTACTCGCATTTATATCTTTTCTCTGATTCTGTTTCGGGCGTAGCTATGATTTTTCTCCCATGATTTTAGAGAGTTTATGAGGCCAGATGAATTAATGAGGTTCAGGACTAATGCAAGTGGGCAAAGTTTTCCTTAGTATATATTAGATTGGTACCTGCGTTGATGTCTTTAAAAATATATTTTTAAAATGTTTTTGCGAAATTTATTTATTTATATTTTTTTTTCGTTTTAGCTTTGATACATGCGCGTATATTTTTCTTTACGTTTGTTTCATCAGGTGTAGTGTCTCTGTACGGTTTAGAGTTTAGAGTTTAAAGAATGTCGCTGCAACACTTACAATACACTTAGTTACCGGATCTATAATAGCTCTGTTTGCTATGTAGTTACAAGAGGTAATAGTGTTTGGTGATATGGTCTGATTATTAAAGCGAAGGTATGGATGTTTGTTCTATTTTCACGCCTAAATGGCTGAATGGATTTGGATGAAATTTGGTAGGTAGGTAGATCGAGCACTGGATTAACACTTTATCAAATTTTTATTCGACGCTGGTTAGCCACTTGCGGTTTGTGCACCGTGCGCACTCGCGAGCCACTTGCAGTTTGTGCACCGTGCGCACTCGCGAGCCACTTGCAGTTTGTGCACCGTGCGCACTAGTCTACAGTCATAATAACCTAACCAATTAAATTGAAACATTTAAAAAACCATCATCATATCAGCTCATATACGTCCCCACCGAGGGGCTCGAGCCTACCCTGAATTAGGGCGATCGGGCCTTAGTCGACCACGCGGGCCCAGTGCGGGTTGGTTCGACTTCACACACAATCTGCTAGTTTCTCCGCAGGCGTGTGCAGGTTTCCTCACGATGTTTTCCTTCACCGTTAAAGCAATCGGTAAGTATGTACGTAAGTTTTTGAAAAACTCATTGGTACATTGGCCGTCCAGATTTGAACCCGGTACCTCTGGTTAGAAGAACCGAGTCGTTACCGGTTGAGCCACCGACGCTTTAAAAAACCAACCGATTAAAAATTAAAAATTTATTATTAATCACTCTTGGGATGAGGACACATCTAACTGTACCTCGCACCTCAAAATCCGTTTAGGCCGCAGGCGCAGCCAAGTAAACAGACATACCCAAAAACATTACAAAAAGCTAGTATTTTTTTTATTTTTTTTTATTCACAATTGGTAATTGTTAGTCTTGTAACCTTTTAAATTGAGTATGTTGCAGCAATATGAAATGTGTCGGTAATTATTCCATTTGGGCATTACCACTTTTACAACAGTCTAGTCCTAACCAATTCACCTATAAGCGCAGACCCGTGACGCAAACACCAGTTTTAATTAGCTTATAAATCACAACGGCCGCCATATTGCCGCTACGAAGCTATTTGTAACAACCGCGCCCGGAGCTCGGAGGACTCCGACCGGTCTGCAACCATATTTCATGGGGAATGTGCTGGAAACTGGAAATGGAGATATATCTTCTTTAATAAATATTTCTTCAAGATTTAGATGCTTTTTTTGAATTTTTTTGGAGATATGTCGATAGGTATTTATAATGAGATGAATGACTTGATTATCACTTTGAGTAGTCATCTTCCTGATTTTATTCTTCCTATCAATTTAGGGGTGGCTATGATTTGTGTGTCCCCTCGGCTTGGGTAACATTCGTCCGCTCGCCCATGGGCCATTTGAGGACTTGGTAATTCACTATGAGACAAGTGATCATCATATCAGCCGAAAGACGTCCACTGCTGGAGAAGACTACCCTCAAGGATTTTAATAACGACTGGTCCTGCGCTGCTAGTATCCAGCAGCTTCCTGTTGCCTTCTAGAGGTTGTCGGTCCACAGATTGGGAGGCATGCCTGCGCTACGCCTTGCGGTGCGCGGTTGCCACTCGAGATTTTTACTGGCTCAACGGCCATCTGTTCTACGAGGGTTGTGCCCCGCCCACTGCACCTTTTATTTTAGTGATTCTGTGAACTTTGTCGTTTACCTTGATTCTCCAACGGATCTCTTTATTTCTGATTCGATCACGCAGGGAATCTTCGAGCATAGGTCGCTCCATCGCTCTTAGGAGGCCAAGTAGACCTAGTTTATTTCAAATAGTGGCCTAAATGGTGACTCCTTAATGTGCTAGGAGTCAAATTGTCTCAACATTTTCAAAATAACTTGAGATACCCTGTATTTTGAGTCGTGCGTTAATGGTTGCGCTCTGGTCTCATTATTGTTAGTCTCTGTTCCACTCCACACTTTTGCACACCTGAACCAAAGTAAATATATTATTACTACGAATAACATACCGTATGGACACTCCCTGCGGCTCTCTAGATTGTTACCGCACCCCCTCCTCACCCAGATTGATACAGATTAGTTACAGTTTGGTTATCGAACGTATAGGATTTCGCCGCCATTTTGTTCCGTCATTCCTTTTTTGAAATGTCATTTCTGGCCCGTTGTATGAAGTGTCTAGAGTGTGCCTAAATACTAGTATTCATAGTGCTTGCTAGCTTTTGCCCTCAGCTTTGCCCGCGTGGATATTTTTTTTATTAACTGGATTCCGTTTCCCGTGAGGATTTAGAAAAATCTGCGTTTTCAGCTTACTGGTCCATGGGTTTTGGATGAGCGTTGATGAATCAGCCAGTGAGTGGGTCAGGACTTTTCTTCTGTATATACAAAAGGAAACAGTGAATGACCGACTGATTGATCTCAACGTAAAGCTCAAACCACTGGACGGATAGGGCTGAAATTTTGGTATACAGATAGCAGATGACCTGGTGAAGGTCGCGGGAAGTCGATGGATGCGGGCAGCGCAGGACCGGTCGTCGTGGAAATCCTTGGGGGAGGCCTTTGTCCAGCAGTGGACGATTTGTGGCTGATATGATGATGATGATGATAGCAATTATGACGTAGGTATCTGCTAAGAAGGATTTTGGGAAATTCCCAAGGGAACGGCCAAAAACGGGATTTGTGCGGGCGAAGCCGCGAACAACAGTTAATTTTATATATACGATTTGGTACGTATACCTACGTCTACCTAAGACCCGCCCTTCCGAACATTTAGCCACAAAATTTTTCGATCTAAAACTGTCAGTCTAGCAGTCTATGGTTCTCATGAACAGTTCCGTCACAGATTAGATTCTAGTTACCTTTTAAACCCCCCCCCCCCCCCGGTGCTAGAGGGCAATAAGAGTCTCCACCAATTGAGGAGTATGGAAACAAAGTAACATCAGTTCATATTTGGTGGTTTTTAATCTGTGAATGTCAAGTTTTTCCTTGTGTCTATGGTTATACGTCAGCAAAAAATGTTATGTGCAAATACACTTCAGTCTCGAGTAAATCTATTTTTTAAAACGACTTTAGAAGCAAACACGCCGCAATCCAATACGAAATGTATTCAAGTTGAAACGAAAAAGTTGTATTCTCTATTTTTAGTGACATAGGACTGAGGTCACTTTACTTTTATACCCCTCAATTGTTGGTAATTTATTTTGTTCCCGGGAAATTCCTGTAAATTCCCAATTTTGGGAATTAGAAGAGACCTGCCCCAGCAGCAGTGGAACCGCTAGAGCATGTCAATGGTGGAATAGGGACATTTTTGTTAACTCACACTTGGTCTGCCCTGCCATGACATAAAGGTGGAAGGTGGAAGCTCACTGCAGATCATTGTTTGCCTTGACAAAACTAGAGTGGAACTACTCGAATTAACGGAACTGTGCATATAGGACTTCTAAACTATTTTTATAAAGGCTGAGTTCATCATATAGTCGAATATAACTTAACGTACCACTAATCTTAAACCCAGTTTAAAGCAGATAAGTGATTAATTAAAATCACAGAGTACCAGTAATTTAATAATTATTTTTGATCAGGTGTTTGGATGGGCTGAAACGTAGTTTTTTTTTAATGAATGTTAATGTTTAATATATGTAGCTGGTAAGTTTTGAAAACAAATATTTTTAACCGAAATAAATAAACAAAGAAATAAAAACTGAAACTAAAAGATAGTTTGGATTTGTGCAGCATAATATTTTGTTTATTTAATTTACACAGGATTCAATAAGATACATACTCAAAATTTACAATCATCATCATATCAGACGACGGACGTCCACTGCTGGACATAGGCCTCCCCCAATGACTTCACCAGGTCATCGGTCCACCGAGTCACTCCAGAACTTTACTGCACCAACGGCCATCTGTTCTACGAGCTATGTGCCCCGCTCACTGCCACTTAAGTTTAGCAATTCTGAGAGCTATGTCGGTTACTTTGGTTCACCTAGGGATATCCTCGTTTGTGATTCGATCACGCAGAGAAACTCCGAGCATAGCACGCTCCATTGCCCTCTGGGTGACCTTGAGCCTTCTTATGTATTACATCTTTACGTAAACAAATAAACTGGTTTTCGCTAATTGATTTATAACCACGGCACTCGAGTGGATGGCACGCTCCATTGCCCTTTGGGTGAAAATGCACAATACAGATAACAAATTAAACAAAAAATGAAGAATTAAGGTATCTCTTCGGGGCACGGTGAACACAGCCCCTAAGTTCAAACATCGAAACATAACATGTAAGGAGCGCAGTACATATTTGTTTAATCAGTTGACTGTACGCAGCTCCCGGACACACGAACGGACAAACAGAATAGCCGTGCTCCGGTTACGTTTGCACAACACATACTTGTCGAGTGCGGTATTAGTACAGTTGTATCGTGTAGCTGTGCCGTGTGCCTTATTAACTTGCTTCCAAATTGTCGATTTATTAAAGTGAAACTTTTATCACATCCTCTCAATTTCTTTCGTCTGTGTGTTGCATGTCGCGTGACGGTCGATTTCGTCTGACGGTATGATCGTTTCGTCCTCTGTACCGTAGCGAGAGCAGCCCATGATCGTTTCGTCCCCTGTTAAGTTTCACTTTTACCGTGGTTTCATAAAACCACACACTTACTTTTTTTATTTTACAAGCTTTTGCCCGCGGTTTCGCCCGCGTGGACATCGTTTTCACGACTGTGTTTGAGGGTGAGTGGTGTGCGTTCCGCAAGCGGCTAGCGAGCGTAGAAATGAGTTTTCTCCAGATCCCTATATCCCAGATCGAGCTAATCTCATTAGCAGTCTATGTCATTCATTTCCCACCCCCTCAACCAATTTTATACAAAAAAATCACTTCGATCCGCGACGCGACGCCGATGCGCGAGCGTGGAAATGAGGTTTTCCCAAATCCCTCGGGAACTGTATCAGGATATGCTAATTAGTAAATTATGTCATTTCCCACCCCCTCAACCATCTCTGTGCGAAAAATCACAACAATTCATTGTTCCGTTGCAACGTTAAATAAATTAACCAAAAAAGGGTATTTATTCAGTTCCCTCAGGCGCTGCATCGGACTATGCTATTTTCACAGGATTAAAAGTAGCCTATGTCCTTCCCCGTGACACAGGCTACCTGCATGCTGAATTTCATCAAGGTTGGTCAAGGTGCTGAAGCATGAAAAGGTAACAAACAATCACATAAAAATATTAACACATTTTCACATTTATAATATTATATACAAGCTGTCCCGGCGAACTTCGTACCGCCTTATACTACACAACACTACACTACACTGCACTACACTACGTTTGTAGATAATGCAAAACTTTTTTCGTAATTTATTATTAGATCCCTGTTTTTTTAATATAATTATAGCCTATAGCAACCGCGTATAGTGTAGCTTCCAAACGGTGAAAGAATTTTTCAAATCGGTCCGTTAGTTTCGGAGCCTATTAAATACAAACAAACAAACAGTCAAATCTTTCCTCTTTATAATATTAGTATTAATATTAAAGTATTAAATATTATTATTAAGCACAGGCAAATTCAAACTTATTTTTCGAACTTCACTCCCCGCTAGCGAATTAACTGAAACAGAAGGATAAATACACAGAATTTATTGTGATTTGTTCGAGCAAAGACATTTAGTATTCAACGGCGTTGGAGCCGACGTGACGAGGTGTCGGCCGGCCCGCCCGCCCGCGCCCGACCGATCTCAAGATATTCAAGTATGGGCGATACGCGTCGAATCAATAAAAATGTCTGTTATTTGGACTTTTAGCGAGGTTTGTTGTTTTTGAATCATGTCTTAAATCACTAAGTAGTTCCTTCACGTTTTCGGTAGGTATTATTTTAGATGGTTTTGGGTTAGTATCGATTACAGTTCAATAAGATTTATTGTTATTTACTGCAGTGTACTGGACTGAAGGAACAAAAAGGGATGGGTAACAAAAGCCATGAAAATTTCATGCGACAGGACATGGACAAGTAAAAAAAAAACAAAAAAGAAAGAACAGAAATAAAGAAATTATAAAGCGTCGGTACATTCCATTTTCAATTCAGTAAATACTCGTCATATAAATTCAACCATGTATTCAAATGTGGAACGAGGTCTTTTTAAAATTCAAATGTCGAACAACCCAGAGCTTTTGTTGATGAAAACCTTAATTATCATTTGACAGATATTGTGCAAATGGTAATAAATCCAGTTGTAAAGAATATTTTTTCTACGTTGGCAACACAATATAGCCGTAAAAGTAAAATATTCTCTACTAATTTGGCGAAAACGGATCTTTATGAATGTATTTCACGAGCGATTTTAATACAAATACTGGTTGGATAGATACTGCTAAATTTAGTAGTGGCGTCGATGGTGGCATCGTGTTGGTTGGAGGTCTTTTCCTACGTCTGTTTCTTTTGGACAATAGTTTTTGACAACAAAAGCACAGCTAGAGATGTTGACATAGGAAGTCGACGGCCCCAGTCCGAGGGGACCACCTACCCTCGTATGAAGAGGTTCTTTCGAGATAGGAAATAATGGAGTTTCGTCTCCTGCCTGTGTCGATATAAGATTGGGGAACGTCAAAACCTTTCGCTCATTTTCACACCATAGGACTGAAGAACATTTCATTAACAATTTGACAAGTTAAGATTACCTTCGTTCTAGTGTACCTAATATTATAACATAATGTTTTTTTTTTTAACTCAACTAGGAAACTAACTTAACTTAATAAATTGTTTGAATATATCGGATTCCCATTCTGATCGCCAACAGAATACATCGTGTCGTTTAAGCTCGTGACAGATCCAATCGATTACGACGACAACGCTCCGTTCGTGAGCTCTCGATTCCGTAATTGGAGTTCCTCGACAAATCTTGATAGTTGACACAAGGAGTTTTTAATAAAAGTTTATTCACTCTCTTCGCTCGAGAGGCGCCATGCGTGTTGACTTTTTTTTTGTCGCGCGCGGTTGAGACACGGCTCGTTAGCAGCCACGCCTCGTGTTTCGCGCGGACCTGTCAGTATCAAGCCATCTCCTCATTACAGTGGGGATTGATGAATAACACCATGAGATCAGACAGGGGTATCGAGTTTGCGACGAAAATAGCGTTAATTTGACACAAAGTGGTAAGATCTTTGGCAAATGAGGTTAGAGAACGACAACAGGCGTTTCTTGTAAAAGCATCCTTCGTAAAAGGTACAAGATATTCACGTGATACATTCATTCCATTCACTTTACTTAATAAGTATCACTTAGGACTTGATGCTATCAAGTTTTATCATCGCCGTATATCATCCCCAACACGCCACCCAACAGGTGCGTCATGAAATTTGATATCTCCACGAAAACGCTACAGCCTACCTATCCTTATCCAAGAAATGACAAATGCGGGAATGGCCGGATAAAAATGACAGGGTTGCTTGGTGTGGTGTGCTCGCGACAGAAAAAGAAAAAGTGAAGCTTCGTAGAATCGGTAGCGGGAACGTGAGATATTTGATGTGATAATATTAGTTCTGTTTGGTGCGTTTCCTTGAAGCGTCGAGTTTCTGAGCTCGCTGCTGACATATTAATTACTAATAGACGGCGATATCTCTCACATGTGACTATTCGGCATCTAATATCTTATTTGGCTCACGAAAAGTGGTGACTAGTGAAATGTCTACGCGCTCGGAATCTATTGCTGGATCCTTGTTAAGATTCCAAAAGTGTCGTCCCATTTCGCTGAACATGAATTCTGGATTGAAAATATTTACGTTACGGACAGTAGCTCTTCGAGTTTTGCTACAGTACCTATTTATAAATTGATGATAAAGCTCTCCTACCCTCATTCCCTTCACCCATCTAATCTTTGCTCCCATATGATGTTCCCTATCCTGAGATATGATGTCGCCGCGATACGTACAGTTGCTTCTCAATTGTGAATAAAAAAAAATCTAATATCGAGCAGAGGACTAAAACTAGACAGTTAAGTCAGTATTTTTCTCAGCAGTTAAGGCTTTAAGATCACTCAATCTGAGCAGGTTGATACGTGTTTAAATAATATCAAACGTAAGTCTATTTATTTGAAGTTCAAATCAATGCGGGCTTCAACACGGCTGTTACGTTGAAACCGAACGGCCAATTTTAGATTTTTACATGTTTTTATTACTTTTCATCGCTTTTAAAAAAAAGTGTTCAATTAAAATGGAAAGTCTTTTAATCACCGATTTTTGTGTGTTGGTTTCATTCAACATGACCTATTTATTTTCGAGAAATTTTGCAATTAATGCCAAAAACACACATATACAGTATATATTTTTTCACATCAAAAGTGGTAATAATTAAAAAAAAAACTATGCAATTAAATCGACTTTTATTACTTTAACTTTTACATATATTT
Organism: Coleophora flavipennella; assembly: GCA_947284805.1. NCBI lineage: Eukaryota > Metazoa > Arthropoda > Insecta > Lepidoptera > Coleophoridae > Coleophora > Coleophora flavipennella. The sequence goes on along the minus strand of OX369279.1, from coordinate 1,633,692 downwards.
TTTCCATGGTGATAGCTTTACACAGTCTTTCAATAATTTGAATTGAATATTGTCATTTGACCCATCTTAAGGCCTTAAATAGAATGTGAAGACTCCGTAGCCATGCACTGGTCTAACTCATAACTTTTTCTAATTTTGACTAAAGATTTTATTCATCTACTTCTTGTATACTCGTTTAATGATCTATGGAACATTAATGTCCAAAGTTACGACACCTATCTATACAAATTGCTTCTGACATAAGCAATCTTTAAACTCTCTTCGCGGAAATAGAATTGTTAAAGTGGACAAATGCTTTCACGTCCAGTGGAAGCGATTCATCACGGTTGGCAGGTTGGCAGGTAAATGTTTACTTAAGGACAATTTGAGCTAAGAGCCCATAGCAAATTCCGTGATAAAGATGGATAAAGGCATTCGCAACGCCGTGCCATATCAGCATCCCGGCGTCCCATGAAATTGACTTTGTCACCGCTCATAAATCTTCTCTCCAAAACGGCGCAAAAAACAAAATGGTTGACTGACATGAGGCATCCCGTGAATGCTTTCCGCCGATGCTGATCCGTCGGATGTTTACACAACAGTCGAGGTGTTCACAATACAATAATGAATTTTTTTTGTGCGAATCTCTGAGCTTTAAGAAATGTTTCACGGTTTTGGAATTTGCACATCCTTGGCGATTGGATGCGCGTCCTGTATTTTTCTTTGATTTTAGGGTTCCGTACCAGGCCCATCATCATATTACCAGCCAAAAGACGTGCACTGCTGGACAAAGGCCTCCCCTAAGGATTTCCACAACGACCGACCCTGCGCTGCCCGCATCCAGCGTCTTCCTGCGACTACACATTAAGTCCTCAGTCCCCCAAGCGGGAGGCCTGCTTACGCTGCGTCTTCCGGTGCGCGGTTGCAACTCGAGAACTTTACTACCCCAATGGCCATCTGTTCCGTACCAGGTAACTGGATCCATTACTAAGCTTACGCCATCTGTCTGTTAGTCTGTCACAATTGGGGAAACGACGTTTTAGGGTACTTCGAGCTCGCTGAATACGAATCTGCTGGTTGCTAAAGCGAAATCCATTCGTCATTGCCTCCCTCTGTCCGATGTCTTATTTTTTAATTTTTTTAAGGAAAACTAGTTTAAATTATATGATTAAACATCAATTAGATATGGAAAATTAAAAAGTTTTCGCCTTTAGGTTAGAGATAAGCTAGCTAGGCTGTATCTTTTGAACCGTTAACAGGTAGCTGGCTTTTACAGAATATGTGTTTTTATGGGGAATTTCATCATCATCATATCAGCCGAAGAACGTCCACTGCTGGACATAGGCCTCCCCCAAGGATTTTCACAACGACCGCTTCTGCGCTACCCGCATCCAGCGGCTTCCCGCGACCTTCTCCAGGTCATCGGTCCAGTGGGAGTGGGCGGTCGCCACTCGAGAAATTTACTGCCCCAACGGCCATCTGTTCTACGAGCTATGTGCCTCGCCCAATTTTGAGAGCTATGTCGTTTACTTTGGGAAATTTACTAAAAAAATAATAAACATTATTAAAAATAAAAATTAAATGGGTTCCCCATACAAGAAAAGTTTGGAATTTACTAAAAAACAATAAAAAGATTAAACAGTGAAAAATTAAAAGGTTCCCATACAAGAATAGTTTTTTTAGTTTTTTTCACGACTGCGCTAGAAGAAGGAGTTATTTTATCGAGTGTATGTATCTATGTATGTATGTATGTATGTATGTATAATGTATTTTAGAGTGCGAGCTGTCGTTCGATTCGTCTTGATTCCGCGAGTGACACTGTATACATGTTTACCCGACTTTTCAAAAAGGGGGTTAAAGTTTTTATGCAGTTGGGTTTTTATAAAAAAAAATCGATTAGTTATTTATTTTTCTGGTGAAAAACTTGAAACTGGGTGTGTTTAAAGTACTAATCCTAAAGTAAAACAGCAAATAATAAAAACTGGTCAAGTGTGAGTCGTACTCGCGCTAAGTAGTATTTCTAACTGAATATGAAAAAATTTTTGTCGCTCTCGTTGATGTCTGTTGATTAAAATTAATGGGTATCATTGTTGCACTCGTGTGGAGAGCTGTGGTGCTACGGAACACGCTGCGCGCGAGTTCTACTCGCGCTTGGCCGGAATGGCCGGTTATTTACATCCACTTTGTTTAGATTGAATCTGTCAAAATTATAACTAGAGGCTGTCATTCATCATCATGCATCATTGACTATTGTATTGGTACATCTATATTAATATTATAAAGAGGTAAGATTTGATTGTTTGTTTGCATTGAGTAGGCTCCGAAACTATTGGACCGATTTGAAAAATTCTTTCACCTTTGGGAAGCTACACTATCCGCGATTGCTATAAAAGCTATATTATATTTTTTTTTAAATTAGGGATCTTTACTCAAATTCTAATAATGTAAGCCAAGGTGTACAAAATGACCTAAAAAGTTTTGCATTATCTACAAAAAGTAGTGTAGTGTAGTGTGCGGTGTGCGGTGCAGTGCAGTGTAGTGTAGTTTAGTATAAGGCGGTACGAAGTTCACCGGGACAGCTAGTATAATATAATATTATAACTATCCAATAAGTGATGGTATTTGTGTTCTCTTTGTTATAAGCCCATCATCAGGAAAACTAGGAAACATCTAAATTTCGCAAAACCGGCTATCTGCCGAAGTGTCACTCCCATGACTGACATGACATTGGCAGAATTCTTTTTAAGCGAAAAATAAAAAGAAAGATAGATAGATAGACTTTTGTATTGAGGTGTAAATAATAATATGTAAAAAACCTCAAAAACCTTATGTTTTGTTATGTATGGTTTGTAATATGATTAATTCCTAATGTATTGTTCAAACAAGAGCCAAGACCATTAAAGTATTTTAGATCAGCGATTTGCGTAAAATGATTTACAACCATCCCCTGGCACCGACATATGCCTTTATCGGTAAAATATGATGTTTTCAGCTGAGCAATGAATGAATTAATATGGGGACCCTAGGACATCGCCTTCCTTTACTGCCCTGGAGTGTTGCCAATAAAATAAGTTTTAAGGCAAACTTTTGCGAGTGGTGGGGCCATAACTCTTGCCCCCGGATCGGCTGAGAGGCAATAAATGTCTCCGAGGTCCCACTACCCGCCACTATCAATCCGGTTTGCATGCTATCGAATGTCTCCATCTAACGGACGCCATTTTGAGTCGCCTCGAGAGAGCGCGCCAAAAAGACAGTGTTGCACTTGCAGTATGACAAAAAAGAAAAGGCGAAGGGACGGCTGTCTGGACAAAAAATGTGTGCCGTGTGCCGTATGGTGTATGGTGTATGGTGAGCGCTTGCGGTTGGTTTGTGTGAGTCGGCTGTGGCTGGCTTCACTGATGCATGTTTATTTATAGACAGCCCGGTTCGGCAGTTTAAACTTAAAGATCGCGGGTAATTAGTACGTGACTATTTAAAAAAACCTAAAACGGGACATTTTGAAAACTACATCGAAACCGACAATTTGTTCTAATAAAATACAGATTATATATGTTGACAACCAACGTTTATTGAAGAGTAGGTAACCGACATAGTTCACAGAATCGCTTAACTTAAGTGGCAGTGTGCGGCACATACCTCGTTCAACAGATTAACGTTTTGGGGCAGAAAAGTTCTCGACTGGCGACCGCGCACCGGATGACGTAGTAGCTTAGGCATATGGTATATGCACTCAATTGTAGACCAGGCACGGAGCGAGTGTGGTTTCGACTCCTGTCCTTTGAGAATTTTCCAATTTTAACTGAAAACGGGACATTTCTGCGTTCCGAAGCTTTCCTCGGGGAAACCGGGACTGAAATAAAGGGACAGTCCCGTTCAAAACGGGACGTATGGTCACATTAGTAATTACCCACTGCGTTGCCTAGTAAAGCATGATTTGTGCATATAGATGGAAGGTACGAACAATGTGCTCCTTTGCTACCACGTTTGAGCAAAATTTTATGGCTTGCTGCGCAAAGATAGTGTTTTGTTTGTAGCAACAGTGTACGGAATGGAGTGATAAATCATAATTATCACCTCAACGCAGTCTTTGTCTGAAACAAGTGAGGAGAAACTCGGAGAGAATTCTTTTCAATGTATACTCGTAATAATAGGTGACAGTTACAATGACCTCAAGGTGTTTGTGTTTAAATATTTTACATATTTTGCGTATAGTTGTTGGTACCGAGAAAGGTAAAGAAATAAGAGAGAAAAAAAAACAGAACAGCAGGTATCACACAATTGCGAGTTGATTTCAAACAATTTCATTCATAATCAATCATCCCACAAAGAATTCGTCAGCTGTAGCGCAGTGTGATTGGTTCTCTGTGTACAAAAAGATGTGAAGCATATATTTCTGTCAGTGTTAAATATGTCTTTAAATTTCCTTTTACAGATAACATTCAAGAGCGGAAACCATTCATCTAATGACTTCCACTTCCACTGAAAGCCAAAACTGAAACCCAGCAGTTTTACAACGATTTGTAATTTCTTGTATACTCTCAAACAAAAATTCTGTCAAATAGTGTTAACCATAAGAATTGAAATAAGAATCTCTGAAGATGGTGCAAGAAGCACTTGAAACCACTTCTCTGCTAGATGTCAAAGCTCTTGAAAACCTGACGTTGGACGCTTAAAATAAACACTAAAATAAGACGCGCCGTTTTTAAAATATGGTAAGTTAAAAATACATACGTCACATAACATGTTTTCAATGATTTATTTAACGCAATGTTTATGTAGTGCCCGCGCCAGCAGGACATGAATGGTGTCTGTTCGTTTTAGTTTACATTACTTACAAAATAACTTATGCTGCTCATTGAAAGAAATTTCTTAACGATTTGTAGAGATGAAACTGTTGTTATCTCGCAAAAGTATGTTTGTCGAGTCCTCCCTTGACAAAGTTGTATTTGCTGTCAATTTCACTGTTTTCTTGAAGACGATGGTTAGATAAGTTTTTATACGACGGCAAATAAATGTGTTGAGGTGAGTGTATGTAGGTGGGTACAATGGGATAGCGTGGGCTCGTGGCTGCGCGCACGCAGCCTTGTCCTGTAGGGCTGCTGTTAGATAAAATCTCCCATAATAACTTTTGAATGGTATAAAATACGTGTTTCTTTAATTGTATAAAAACTTGAGACTGTGGGTATCGATGTCATGGAAAACTAAGATTTGATAGAAATTCTTTAGTTCTGTGTAGATGTCACACACACAAAAAAAAGTGTTTTGAATAGCTAGAGTCTCTAAAATCATATTATTTATTATCATCCCGAATCAAGGAAATCTGACACTGCCCTGTGAGCTTAGATATAAGGTGGCAACATAGCTGCGCAGCTACTTGAAGTCATATCATTCCATAATGATTTGTGACAACCCTATGTTAACCCTGCACATGTTCACCGTGGATGCGCGGGCGCGCATTATGCATGCAGATTCTAATAGAGATTGATTCTTAGTGGTCGTGGGCCCGAATGCCTTAGGTAGGACGCCCCCAACCGTTCATGTGTTTATGGCCTCGCTTATGAATAAGTTTGTTTTACCGGCAATATTCCAAGTTTATGGGAGGAATATTTATTAGCTGTTTGACGGGATGGGATATTGGTTACGAAGATTAATATAGACAATAGATGAAGAGCTTGGATCTGCTTGTAATAATTTACATATGATTGTTAGGACTGAACCAGTTTAAGAAATGGGATTTACAGGAAATAGCTTTCCTAAGTCTTGACAGGTCTAAAGAAGGTTTAACTTAAATATGTAAATATATTTATCGTTTGTAAAATTAAGACTGTCTGAGTTTTACTACATACGATATTATGTTTACATTACACAATCAGGGGGCACGGCAGTGCCCCCCCACCAAGTTGAGCAGACAAGCACGGTTGTACATGATTTTCTCGAAGAAACTCAACGCATTTCAAGTTCTTGATATCTTTGTTAGGGACTGAAGAAACTGCCTGAATTTTATATTGCATTGTTTACGTAATGTAGACGGTGCATATTCCAAATTACAAGTTTCTTGCGGTTTTTAAAGTATCGTTTATTGAATTTTTGATATTTTGTCACTCACTCACTGACTCACTGATCATCAAAAACTAAAAAGACAGGGCACTTCCAGTGGGTGACTTAGAAAGTTGAAATTTGGCATGGGAATAGATAATTGAGAGTTTATAAAGGAAAAAGTCTGAAAACAGCAAATGTCCACCCCTAGAGGTGTGAAATAGGGGTTGACAGTTTTATTTAAATGTCCGTTATTTTCAAAGTAAGAGACATAAAGTTGCACGAGTATATTTATAGGCTTTTAATAAGGGTAATACAAAAATTAAAAACAAAATAAAGAAACAGTTAAGGAAAATTCCTAACAAAAAGAAATGAGATTCCACCAAAAACATTTTTATGTAAAAATACGCCACGTCTCGTGAGTCTCTCCTTTAAATATATGTGATCTAAGGTGTACTTTAGGTCTAGCAGTACTTTTTTTAAAATCAGTATTCAGCAAAATGCACCGTAGTTATCTTTTCAACAAACTGAGTAAATAATAATACACAAACCTTTGCTTAATATATTTTATGCATCTTTGTTGCCTAGAACTTTATTTCATCTCATATAAACACAATACCTGTCGAAGAAGGCTCAAGAGTCCTTAAAAAACATGAAGAGTTGAAAAGAATTTACATACAAACAAATACATCTTGTGATTGCCAAGTCAGAAAAATATCTTTGTAAATGAGATGAAATAAAGTTCTAGGCAACGAAAAGGCTCAAAATATATTGATCATTAGTTCAAGTATCTATTATTATTTACTTAGTAAGTTTAAAAGACAACTACGGTGTATTTTGCTGAATATTGATTTAAAAAAGTACTTACTGCCAGACTTGGCTTCACTTTAGATCTCATATATTTTTAGGGGAGACCCACGAGACTTGGTGAATTTTTACATTAAAATGTTCTTGATGGGATATTATCATTCTTACTTGTTTATTATGTAAGTAAGGAATACAATAAATCTTTCATTCATTCATTACGTAAAGTTAAAGAAGAAAATAGTTATAGTTAACTACTTTTGTTAGGGGCAGGCTGGTTTGCGCAACTAAGCGACCTATGTGCTCAATTTTCGTAAGTTGGTCGGTGTCACAGCCAATCCAACTCCTCTAGGAAGTCCAGTAGGGATCTCGGGTCGCCCATAACTTCCTGGAGCGACCTCAGGTCAATAAGTAGATAGCGTAGTATTCTGATTGCGCTATGCATTAAAATATCGCTCCTGAAACGTTTTCTAGCAAAATTATTTGTGTCCACGGCACTGCCAAAGAACTAGGGAAATATAACTGAAGTAGCATTGCTTGAATAGAGAAATTCAATTTTAATATATTTATTCAAAATAGGTGCAAATTACACTCTTTCTGATATTCATAAAATAATAACAACAATGTCATTTGTGAAGAATCAAGAAATAAACAATAATTAGTTAATAACGTCAAAATTCAATCCTTGATATACTTAAACCAGATTATGTCATAAGAACATGTAAACAATAGGACACGAAAAGTTATACATAAAAATCATTGAATGCCTTTAACAAGAGTAGGCCAGTTCACACGGACAGCACCCGGTCAGGAGTATAACGCGAGAGTCAGCCATCGCTCCCATCAACCATATTAGAGGGAAAGGAACGACCCGGCTCCCTTTCCCTTTTCGGAATGATGATCGGATCGTACGGCGATAGGTATGAACACTCCATGTGCTTACGTACATGATTGTATTAACCGGAAACAAGATAGTTTCTATAATCTACAGGAAGGAACTAATGTTTGTTTCAAATTTTTCGGTCTATAAGTTCCACGACAAAAGAAAGCAATGATCTGGCTTGGCCGCAGAGTAGTGCCGTGGGTGGCGCAGCCTCAATCATGCGTTTTGTGTCCAAACATCTCGAGTCGCTCGCACGCCCCTTCAGAGTTGAATGCCATTGTCAACTACGCAGTGGTACTCATGTCTCATAAGAGGAACTCACTCGTTTCTCACTTTGGTACCAGCGAAACTTTCTAGTGTGGTGTAGGTAGGTATTGAGATTGATACTAGAAATTAGTAAGAGATTGCAGAAAATAAAACAGTGCATGTAGTATATACTTCTTTTTAACCGACTTCAAAAAAGGACGAGGTTCTATGTTTATGTATGTTCACCGATTACTCTGTCAATTGTAGACCGATTTTTAAAATTCTTATTTTGTTCGAAAGAGTATACTCCCGAGATGGTCCCATTGTCATCAAGTCAGGATTGTCGCTGTGTGCTACTACCGACCTAAAAAAACCAAGGTAGGGATTTCGTAATTTTTTGTGTATTTATATATAAAAATAATTTTTAATACTTTTATTATTTATTTATTTTACAATTTATCGTACAGAAATAGGGACAAATAAACATTAAACTAGATAAGAACATACAAAAGGTACAGCTTATTTCTAAACTCTTATTTTCATTCGTTAGACTTGTACTCATGTACTGTTACTTTACAAATTGCTTTCACAATAATAAATCATTTGTAAAAAATTTTAACCGACGATAAATCGGGGGAGGTTCTCAAGTCAACCTTTATACAGGGTGTAACAAAATTGGTGTAGGTCCCATTAACTGGGAGTTTTACTCATCATACTGAACTCCTTTTTTTCTATGACTTTGCTGAAAACGCAAAAAAAAATCAACTCAAAATTAATTAGGTATTTGTATTAGTGTAGGCGCTCAGGTAGACTAGAAGGTTATTTTTCGCTTTTCAGTTTTTTTCTTTTTTAGGTTGTTTAATTTTTTGTTAATTAATACCAGTGTTTCTATTGTTTTTCAATCGAATAGAAAGGGAGAAAAAGAATCAATGAAAATAAACAACGTGAGTAAAGTCTTCATCTCTAAGACCTTTTTCAAATACATAGTACCACATCAACCATTTGTAACATTTAAAATTTTTATTATTTCCACATCTCGCCCGCATCGCCGAGGAAAAGTGAAATAAAATAAAAATAAAAACGTTCGTCTCCTAACCGCGTGTTTGTTTTTGCTGTCTCAAAATGCATTCGTCACGGTCCACAGACAATAACAAAGAAAAAAGTTTTAGGGAGAAAATAAAACACCCCTTTCAAATGACGTGTTGTTGTTTAAACTTTAGAGGATTTTGAGATAATCGAGCGTGCGTCGAAAAGAGGATTATATCCGGCTTAAGTAATAATAATACATTTGGTTTAGAATTAGTATCAGGATCAGGATATATGTATAGGAATATTGTCTGTTTACTGTTTGTAACAATCGGTCGTTGCACAGTGGTTTGGTCAATCACACATGTTAACTGATCTGAAGCACAAGTAATTACCTTTTTTTTTTAATTCACAACTGGGAAGCCCTCGGCATCATCTCATCTGATAGTAAGTTTCGATGATGCCGAAGATTGAAGCGGGCTTACCAAGATTCCCCACCGCAATGAAGAACTGGCTATCTTATCTTCAAGCCGGAAGCCGTGTGAGGAGTATGGCCGAACCTTCCCGAGTTTAGCAAGAGGCCCCAGCAATTTATACCTACTCGTTAAGACTTTAAACAAGGAAGCTGGGGCTTCTATACATCACATTGAACCACTTTAATATAATATCTTTAAGGGTGTTCCATACAAAATAAAGATTACATTTTCTTAAAAATGTATGAGCCGATTTTAATGAATCCTAAGCAAGGTTACCGAGACATATTGATCTTTAGTTAGAATTGCAAACAAGTTTCCGTTAAGCGTAACACCGTAGTCAGTTCACAAAAAAAAACGAGACCTACAGTACTCGCATATGATGTGTATCATGTGACAAAATACTTATGAAATTAATTAATTATCGGGTCGTACATTCACGGGCCGACCTGCTATGACGGGCTATGACAACCTTAGTTTTCGAGAATTAAAAAACGTTCGCATTTCCTGTTACACATTTCCGTCCCATTTCACGAAATCACTCCCACAAATTGCAGGAAAGCGAGAGCAAAGATGTTACACATCAAAAACGGTTACTTAATACTAATTGTTCTGTTGATTGAACAGTTTTGTATGGGGAGTCAAAATTTTAAGAATTAACCAATGGTTGTAAGGGCTTGTTGTGAGAATGTCAAATATATATTTTTTATAACTTTAAGATAAATCGTTTTGAAGTTATTTAGGAAAATAGGCGACAATTGACCTTCCCCCATTGTCTCCAAGACTACTGGGCCTAAAATTTTGAAAACAATACAGAAAATAGTTCTTTAACCATAAAAAGACTCAAGGTCACCCAAAAGGCAATGGAGCGAGCTATGCTCGGAATTTCCCTACGCGACCGAATCAGAAATGAGAAGATCCGCAGGAGGACCAAAGAAACGGACATAGCTCACAGAATCGCTAAACAGAAGTGGCAGTGGACAGGGCACATAGCTCGTAGAACAGATGGCCGTTGGGGCAGTAAGTAGCGACCGTGTACCGGAAAACGTAGCGTAGGCAGGCCTGGTGAAGATCGCGGGAAGCCGATGGATGCGGGCAGCGCAGGACCGGTTGTCGTGGAAATCCTTGGGGCAGGCTTTTGTCCAGCAGTGGACGTGTTTCGGATGATATGATGAACCTAAAGTAAACCTATAAGAAGAAGCCTATGGTATTTAAAGTAGATATTTTAAACCGCCTCCGTAGCTCAGAGGCAAAGATCACTGGCTTTACACAGGAGGTCGCGGGTTCGATTCCCGGCGGGGTAAATTGTAAGACTCGGTTTGGTTGGTGGTAGGGCATTTTCTAAGCCCGCCTGGCTAGCTACCACCATCTTATCTAAGTCTTGCCGCCAAATATCAATGTTGATATCATTGGTGTGTTCCGGCATGAAGATAAGATAGCCAGTTCCTCATTGCGTCGGGGAATATTGGTAAGCCCGCTTCCATCTTCGGCAACATCGTCACTTACTACCAGGTGAGATGTTGTCAAGGGTTTACCAATTGTGAATAAAAAAAAAAAAAAAAGATAACATAGTAAACGGAACCCTCTCCACGAGAGTTTGACTCGCACTTGTCTGGGTTTTTTTTTGCGAATTGGCTAAGGGTCTCCTGGGAAAAGTTTTTATGTGTGATGATGAATGACAGCCACAGTAAGCTCCTACACCAGGTTTTTACACTAATATACAAGATGATAGTAGGTTTCTAATGGACAGGGATAAGGAAATTCAAAGTTGTACCAAAGATTTATGACAAGACCGGTTAGGTCAGGGCTATCCCTTAGCTACGCTATAATATTTCGCTGTTAGCTGACTTTCATAGCATTCCTGTTGCAATAAATCGTGCGACAACCGCAAAGCCATATTTTTCGGCTCGTTACAATTTTAATGGACTCATTAAATAGCGGCTCACCTCTAATACTTGGGGCGTAGCTGAGAGAATGACAAACGCTGGTCACTATGGGTTCTCGAAACAATTTCGTTTTCAAACCTACCTACTACCTACCTATTTAAATACAGGATCACTCATGTCCGTCCGTCTGTCGAAAGTTAAGGTAATTTAAATTAAATAATAACTTAAGGCGAGTTATTGATTGGAACAGTTGTCTCTATCTTTTTATTTAGGTGTAAAGAGTAAAGAAAATAACCACACTTTTTCGCTTTTTCAATGGTTTTTCGTTTCAATCAAAAACTACAATGAAAGTATAAAAAATAATAACACTACTCACTTTGTATTATTGTAACAAGTATTGTTGTATATTTCTTAAAATTTATACTTCAAAATATTAGTCATAACTAAAGTTTAAAGTAACGGTGAAGACCTATCTTTGGTATTTTTATCTATCGAGCCAAAACTACCCAATAGTGTTTGTAATAGCTTTCGACTTTAAGGAAAATCATCAAAAATAAGGGTATTTTTTTTCAACCTTGGGTTTTTTATCGTTAAGGAGTAATTGACGTCAAAAATATCTAAAATCTGTTATATTACCGTCTTAAGTCTACGGTCCGTTATTGGAGCTGTAAAAAAGCTTCTAAGCTTCTCAGTCAACGCAATCAATAAATAGTTATTGAAACACGTAGCAACCTGCTCGGATTGAGTGATCTTAGCGCCTTAATACCGATGGTATGGGCTCGAGCTATTAGTTTTGGCAGAATTAATTTGTATGCAAATTAAAATACTTTGTCCGTGGAGCGCCACCTGCTTCTAGGAATTTCAAACTTTGACGTAGATGCAACTACCTTGCACTTGCCCAGGAGGTCTTAAAACCAGGTTTATAATTACTAAAGTATGTCTAACTTACATTCTCAAATATTTCGTGCACCTATTAATTAGTATTGGAACTTTATTCACAGAAAAATCAATCATGTTTTAAGTTAGGTGAAATGATGTCAAGGCTTTAACTCAAACTCAAATAACTCTTTATTGTACATAAAAAAATACATATGCAAAATTTAAATTAAAAACTAAGAGACGTACAATTTAGGCGGTCTTATCGCTAAGTGCGATTTCTACCAGGCTTTAAGTATACATTCTGAATGTATACTATATAATCTTAGAATACAGAAAAAAACAGAACACGGCGATAAAAGTGAAGCAAATTGTGCTTGTATGAAACTACTCTAAATCGGTGTAGTTTTGACGTTTTGTTCCTTCTCAATCCTGCGTGCAGGTGATTTATTTTTGTGAGTAAACAAGCAGTGGTTCTTCATAACTTACCTAATTCAAAAAGTATTAAAATCCGACCTAATATAGCAACATTACAGCCAAGGGAAGGAGGGTATTCGTGGAGTTTTTGGCTTCAGCGCGCGTCATACTGTTCTGACTTAACGCGCATTCTGGTTTTTTCTGTATTCTGAGTATATAATGTAGCCTGTAGTTAAATACATTCAGAATGTATACTCAAAGTGTCAAGGAGTTACCAATTGTAGATAAAAATAATTATCTAAATGTAATAATTATTTGTGTTTCTACTGCAAAGCTTTAGAACAAATTTCTCACATTATTCATGTAACTTTGTCCAACAATTAACGCTTGTGATGAACTCTACTAACGGAACAGTAATTTAGTAGTTAAGTATAATACAATAATTCATTAAAACTAACTAAATTCCTTCCTCGTTTCATGGTTTCGAGTAAAAAAGTTTGGGGCCACATTTTTTCTGAACGCAACGTAGCAAGCAGCTGTCCCTCCACGGGGCGTCGTTTTTTCGAACATAAATATCAATTCTCAGTGAACAAAACGCATTTATATTTATTTAGCGTTTCGTTTCGACTTTGAAGTTGGCAGGGATGGTGACTGAGAATGAGAAGGCACTAAAATGATTTTATAGCTAAGTAAAAGGTGGTTGGGTCACCCATCTACCTTAGGGTCACCCTAATGAGGGTTTATTGCTAAAATTATTTGTTAAGGGTCCGAAATTAACGATTTTGATGTTACATAAGTAGCTTAACTAAAGCACGTTTTATTACCTATACAAACTTCGAGCATACTCTGGACACTTCATACAACGGGCCAGAAATGACATTTCATAAAAGGAATGACAGAACTAACAAAATGGCGACGAAATCCTGTACGTTCGACATCTTCTTATCAGCTCATATACGTCCCCACCGAATGGCTCGAGCCTACCCTAAATTAGGGCGAACGGGCTTTAGTCGACCACGCGGGCCCAGTGAGGGGTTGGTCGACTTCACACACAACCTTCGACTTTCTTCGCAGGCGTGTGCAGGTTTCCTCGCGATGTTTTCCTTCACCGTAAGAGCGACGGATAAACGTACATATGAAATCTAAATTCGAAATCACATTGTTACGTGGCAGTTTCGAACCACGGCCTCCCGGACAGGAGGTAGTGGCCGTTACCGTTACGCCACCGACGCTCGACAACCAAATTGTAACTAATCTGTATCAATGTGGGTGACGAAGGGGTGAGGTCACAATCTAGAGAGCGGCAGGGAGTGTCCATACTGTATGTTAGTACTAATATTATATACTTTGCTTCGGATTTGCAAAACAGTGATGTTTGAATAGGAATGCGTGTTATCAACAGGGATGAGAAACGTATAAATGCGTTGACTTAACATAACACTGTTTGCTTAGCTGTAAACGGATTCAAAGCTCTACAAATTATTTGGAAACACGCTCCAGGAAATTCTCGATTTAACGCCCACCGCACACGTGCGACGCGATTATGTTTTGTTTTGGCGCCAATTTCCATCTTGTTGTGCCAAAATGCCGCGGAAACACGAAATTGCCGCCGAGACCGATGGTTCAGAGAATTTCTCGATTAATGACTTAATAGTTAAAGTTAACCCATTAAACAAGTTAATGGCTCAGGGCCAAGTTAGAAGGACGCACTTGGTTTGTGCAATTGTCAAGATTAATTGATTCAAATTTAAAATTTTCTTTCCTAAACGGTCTAAGCTGTGATGTTAAATAAACCTACTTACACTATGTAAAATTCTAATTAAATACTTTACTTCACGTAATTGTAAAATATTGGTTAAATCATTCGTATCATCATCTATTTGCAACTCTTTTCAACCGACTTCCAAAAAGGAAAATTTTCTCAATTCGGTTTTTAAAAAGAAAAAAATGTTTGTTACCTCAGAACTAAGTCCTTTGCAAACCCTTATAGAAAAAAAAATCCGGTAGTGTGAGTCAGAACTGCGCACAAAGGGTTCCGTGTCATCATACTAGATATACTCATACTAGATTCTTCACGTTTAAAAAAACACGTTTTTTGTAGTTAGAATTTAATTTTTTAATTTTTAGTACTTGTTGTTATAGCGGCAACAGAAATACATCATCTGTGAAAATTTCAACTGTCTAGCTGTCACGGATCATGAAATAGAGTCTGGTAACAGACAGACGGACGGACAGCGGAGTCTTAGTAATAGGGTCTCGTTTTTACCCTTTGGGTACGGAACCCTAACAACCGGCCAAGGGTGAGTCGGACTAGCACTCCGAGGGTTCCGTAACACCATACATCTCCACACAACTACATAATATGCTTACTAATATTATAAATGTGAAAATGTGTTTGTTTGTTTGTTACCTTTTCATGCTTCAACGCCTTGACCAATCTTAATGAAATTTGGCATGTAAACTGTGTCACTGGGAAGGACATAGGCTACTTTTTACTTCCTGAGGGAACTGAAAATATACTCTTTTTTGGTTAATTTATTTACATTGCAACGGAATAATGGATTATGTGATTTTGTGCACAGAGATAGTTGGGGGGGGGGGGGGGGGGGTGGGAAAAGACATGATTAACAGATTAGCATATCCTGACATAGTTCCTGATGGATCTGGAGAAAACACATGCCCATACTCGCGAGCCACTTGCGGCTCGCGCACCCTCTAAGACAGTCATAAAAATGATGTCCACGCGGGTGAAACCGCGGACAAAAGCTAGTAATGTAATATTTAGTATTCTTTGGTATAATGACAATGATATATATGATATTCACATTACAAGCAAAAAACATCAACGCGAGCGACCAAAATATGCTTTTCTTGTCATTTAGTTCGGACTCGATAGCGCAAGTATGACTCACACTTTATTATTTGTTGTTTTACTTGAGTAGTAGTATACTATAATCACACCAAGTTTCACGCTTATACGTATTACCGTTTTTTACGATACAGCTAAATCAAATATACTTAAGACCTATAAAGAACACTTGTTTTGTTTGGAGACCCCCTTATTTTTAAATTTTTTAGTATTTGCTGTTATAGCGGCAACAGAAATACACATTATGTGAAAATATCAACTGTCTACCTATTACGGTTCATGAAATACAGCCCGCGGACAGACGGACGGACAGACGGGCAGACAGCGGAGGCTTAGTAATAGGGTCCCGTTGGTCACTCGTTGGGTGTACGGAACCCTAAAAACTGACTGCAACCGCAATAGTAAAATTTTTTCATTCCATACATAAACGTGTTTTTTTAAAGATCTTCAGAAGGATTTTTTATTTAGCTCTATCGTAAAAACGGTAATACATATAGGCGTGAAACTTGGTGTGATTATAGTACTGATATTGAAATAATACAACAAATAATAAAAATTGGCCAAGTGTGAGTCGTACACTGCAAAGGAGTCCGAACTGAATCACAAAAAAAAAGTATATTTATGTCGCTCTCGTTGATGTCTTTCGTTTAAAATGTGAATAGGTATCATTGTCATAGTTGTATGGAGAAGTATAGTAGTACGGAACCCGACTCGCACTTGACCGATTTCTTTTAAAAGATCTTTTTAATCGACTTCTGTCTGACCTGCGTTTCTGAGAACTTTAGCGCTCGCTCTTTTGCTCTTATTTGCTTTGTTAAGTGCGTCAATAGCCGTATATTAATACGAGTATTTCTTTGTTTTGGTGATTTAACTGGTCATTGCAAAATGACATTTCTACATTAACCGACGACATCTATGCAGCTCAGCTCATATACGTCTCACCGAGGGGCTCGAGCCTACCCTGAATTAGGGCGATCAGGCCTTAGTCGACCACGCGGGCCCAGTGCAGGTTGGTCGACTTCACACACAACCTTCGAGTACATCATAGTACGACATCTATATCTAACTAATATTATAAAGAGAAAATATTTGATTGTTTTTTTGTTTTGAATAGGCTCCGAAACTACTAGACCGATTTGAAAAATTCTTTCACCGTTGGGAAGCTACACTATCCGCGGTTGCTATAGGCTATATCATATTAAAAAAAATAGGGATCCTTTCTAAAACTCAAATAGTAAATGACCTAAAATTCCTGCAACATCTACAAAAAGTAGTGTAGTGTAGTGGTGGTGTAGTGGTAGTGGTAGTAGTTGAGTAGTGGTAGTGTAGTGGTATTGTAGTGGTAGTGTAGTGGTATTGTAGTGGTATTGTAGTGGTAGTGTAGTGGTAGTGTAGTGTAGTGGTAGTGGTCGCCGTACCTGCTCGGGTAGCTATATGAACGTCTCGGGTAAAATGGATTGTTTTATGTTCTCGTAGTACAATCTACTATAATTGTTGTCTGTTCAAAGTAAAAATCAGTTCCCCATAGCGTTGGGGAATCTTGGTAAGCCCGCTTCCATCTTCGGCAACATCGTCACTTACCATCAGGTGAGATGTTGTCAAGGGTTTACCAATTGTGAATGAAAAAAAATATGGCGGTGGCAACTTACATTTTAGATGCATTTTGGCCCTCGGGAAGAAACGCAAGTTCCTTCGCAATTATTGCTCCGTTTGACTCAAGTCGTGTTAATTTTAGTAGCAAGAGGCTTCCAGGGACTCTTTAATTAATGCGATCCTCACCTAATTGAGCCACCACTCGGCTTTCCTACAAATTTTCAATTAGTTATTTATCACTTAGTAAGTTTGTACTATTAGGTTAATGGGAAGCTCTTACATGCAGCTCACGAAATAGTAGCTCTTTACCTATGTAATTGCCGATTCAGTATGGGGGGGGAGGGGGGGGGGGTTTACACTTGACTCTAAAAAAAATTTCGCAATCCCTGAATCGAAAAATGATTTTAGCAAACTCTCAGTAGAGACAGACAGACAGACGGACATTTTTTATTTGTTGTTATACTCGTACAATGGAAATACACATTCTGTGAAAATTAAAACTGTCTACCTATTACGGTTCATGAAATTCAGCCCGCTGACAGACAGACGGACGGACATCGAAGATTTAGTAATAGGGTCAACCCTTCGGTTGTAAGGAACCCTAAAAAAGTAATTAAAATCAGTATTGAATGGCTACATGATGTTTTAACCCTGACGTGATGTTTTGATTCCGTCCAGCATCTTAACAATCAACAAATCTCAATAAAAACATCACTTTTCAAATCTCAATTTTCCACACACAAGACAACAGTGGAACTACCAACCCGACATTCAAGCTGCATTCCTGTTGTTCAAAATGTCAAAGAGGCATGTGTATTATAAAGTGAACCAATGAAGCCAACAGCGCCGTGAGATCGTATCCAGTGATGTATTGTGACAGTTTTGTGACTAATGTCGTCGTGATCACCAAAAATACAATGGTACCACTGCAAGGGCGACACTACGGTGAGCGTAGCGCCGCACTACAATACATTGCTGCTCAGGACTGCGCTAGCTTAGCGACACAAAAGTAGTTTCTATGGTACTTGTCCTTCTTCTGTGTCCTCGCCTATTACACTTTTGACTCCATCTACCCGACCTTGCGCCGCTTCTTGCTCAGATCTTTCTTGACCTTTCTTTCCAGAAGGCAAAATGAAATTCATGTTTTTTTTTTTTTTAATTCACAATTGGTAAACCCTTGACAACATCTCACCTGGTAGTAAGTAACGATGTTGCCGAAGATGGAAGCGGGCTTACCCAAGATTCCCCAACGCAATGGGGAACTAGCTATCTTATCTTCATGCCGGAACACACCAATGATATCAACATTGATATTTGGCGGCAAGACTTAGATAAGATGGTGGTAGCTAGCCAGGCGGGCTTAGAAAATGCCCTACCACCAACCAAACCGAGTCTTACAATTGACCCCGCCGGGAATCGAACCCGCGACCTCCTGTGTATAGCCAGTGAACTTTGCCTCTGGGCTACGGAGGCGGTTAATACTCACTATATTAATAAAAAAAATAATACTGATGTATCCTTTTGTTGCTCTAAGTAGATAATATTATATGCCTTTTAAACTCAATTTTATAAAAGGTAACAATATAATTGATTTATTGTTGTGTTTATTTTATCCTGTTGGCTTTTAAGAGAAAAAAGCAATGAATACCGATGTAGTAAAGATTGCCATTCAAGCGATGCTCATTTGACATTCGAATTTTGGGTCTCACCGGCAATGCTCACGCGCATCGATCTCTACCTGGGATGTTATCGACGTCAATCGCTCGGAAGTTATTTTTGTTTTTGTTGTTGTAAGTCATCATAAATTATGAGTCGTTTGGTTTTGTAGCTTTTTAAATTAATATTCACCTGTTATGTTTTGTTATGACTTCTCATTCGGATTTAAGTTACGACGATTATTTTTACGTGTTTTGGTACTGACACCGTCTTGCAAGATTGTTCTTGTTAAATTTCTTTGTTTAGCTTTACCTATTTGAAAGTTTGGGTGGTTTATAAATAAAAGAATTGAACTTTTTTTTTCAAAGATTTTGAGGTCATAACTGTTTTGACTCTCGTGTCTGGTAGTTTTGTTTAATAGAAGAGATCCAATCAAAACTTTAACTAACTTCGCCCTAAATCACCAAATCCACAAACATTGAGTAGAGCCCTGAACTAATTTCATCTTAATTAAGTCACGAATCTAATTTAGTGATTGAGTGAGTTTTAACACCCCCGCCGCCGCTATGCCGCCGCCGACGACCGGTGATTGTGTGTGACCTCGCAGTGATTGAGTTAGTAACTCCCTCTGTCCGTGTTATTGTTATTAATTACATATTTATTGGTGAATGTGCCTACGCCTCGATAGGATAGGGTTACGGAGCTCTAGTACTCATGGTGTGGATGTAGCGTTTAAAGCTGAGGTTTAAAGTATATATATATATAGGTACTAGCTTTTTCCCGCGGCTTCGCCAGCGTGGACATCGTTTTTATGACTGTCTTTAAGGGTGATCAGTAAATTATGTCGTTTCCCACCTACTTAACCATATCTGCGCAAAAAATCGCAACCATCGAGTATTTTTTTAGTTCCCTCAGGAACTGCATCCGATTATGCTATCTCCCGGGATAAAAAGTAGCCTATGTCCTTCCCCGTGACACAGGCTACCTGTATGCCAAATTTCATAAAGATTGGTCAAGGCGTTGAAGCGTGAAAAGGTAACAAACAAACACATTTATAATATTATAGTAAGGATTAGTACTGGCGTTTAAAGTTTAAATGCTTTTAGCAGTTTTACATAAATATAAGTACTTGGAAAATGGTAAATGATGTGGAAAAGGGAATACACATTTAAAAAAAATCTAATCCCGTATATATGTATATAATCACGTTAAATTTTCGACCGATAGAAGATTTTTATGCCTGCTCTCAAAAGCTTACATAAACATGAAGAATTTTTAAATTTTACCGTCCGTATAAATGAAGACTTTTTGTGTATACCTGCATTCTGAGAGTGATTTTTAAATCACCGGTTATTTAAATTTTTTGCTGAAAAATATTACTACGGATTAGATAAATGAGGTAGCATTACTCTCTACTGAAGAGGCAGCTGTACCCGCTCTCGCTAATCCCGTCACTATGGTGTCGCCTCCAAACCAGAATGGATATAAATAACATTTGGACATTGCCGCGAGTGTCACCGAGCGATAAACACGAGTAATGCAACGGCCTCAGATTGCCGCTCCGCTCAGGGTGACTCCTGCTTGCCTAAGCCAGTAACCCATGACGTGACCTAGCCCGGCACTGGATCAAAACTCAAATATAATTTGTCTTAATATAGGGTACTGACGTCATTAATTTTGAAAATAGAAAACGTGACACGGAATCTCTCGAGTGATGCGTGGAAATAGAGAGCTCCTTGAGGAATAATTGTTTTTTTTTACTTTCTGTGGCTTTTCATACTCATTCGTAGAATATTAATCTCACTTAATGAAAAGTGACGATCTAGTCGGGATGGTACACGCAAACTCAATTAATGCCTATTCACTCTCTCCTTGATGAATTTATCATCCTCGTAACATAGTCAAGGATTTCACTTTTCGAAAATAGGAGCCACTACATCTCACTAAACAGGATAATTATACTCTCCAAGTCTCCAATACACGTAAGCTCTTAAGCATATAGATGTTAGGAGGTGCATCCACGGTGAATATAAACCAGGTTCACCTGCGGAACCTGTGCAAGCTGGCAGATTTATTGCCCCCCCCCCCCGCCCCGTGCGCTGTGCCACATTGTGAGTTTGGTTGGCTCCCAGTACGTTTACGAGTAGACTGGAAGTTGTATTGGGACTGGTTTGTGTTTCGAACTGAATTAGAATCGATCCCTTTCATGTAACTTGCTTATCTACGGGAAACTGGCATATAGACAACTTTATAATTTTTAACCGCCTCCGTAGCGTAATGGTTAGTCCATTCGCTTCACACCAGGAGGTCGTGGGTTCGATTTCAACAGGGTCAACTTGAAAGACTCGGTTTGGCTGGTGGTAGGGCATTTTCTAAGCCCGCCTGGCTAGCTACCACCATCTTATCTAAGTCTTGCCGCCAAACATCAGTGTTAATAACATTGATGTGTTCCGGCTTGAAGATAAGATAGCTAGTTCTTCTTCACTTACCATCAGGCTTACCAATTGTGAATAAAATAAAAATAATAATTTGGAAAATTTTTGCATATATTTTGTTTGTAATTGAATTATAATCTTAATGCAATGAAAATTGAAAAGAAGCATTCTGGGCTCTCAAAAGCTTTTTAGATAAGATTGATTAGTACTTGTGTGTCCAGTGGTCGGCGCTACTGCCTGCTGGGTCGAGGGTCGTGGGTACGATCCCTACTCAGAGCTAACATTCGTCTAATGAACAGATTTTGTCTGCTCTGTGTCTGGGTCTTTAATATCTCTATAATTATGTAGGTATTTAAACGTATTTAAGTATGTATGAAGTCGCTGGATACGGGCAGCGCAGAAACGGTCGTCGTGTAAATCCTTGAGGGAGACCTATATGCCTATGTCCAGCAGTGGACGTCCTTCGGCTGATATGATGAAGTATATATATCAGTCTGGTTTTTTTAGTTTAAAATTTGTGTGCGTTTGGCTGTATCTCACCTGAAGGTAAGTGCCGATGTAGCCGAGGATGTAACACGCAAGCTTAAATGGTGCATATTCACTGTCGACTTGAAGATTCCTTAATTATACGAATCGGGGAATACAGACGTCGGCAGGGCATTCCACTCCTTGGCCGTTCGCATAATGAACGAAGAAGCAAAACGCTTCGTGCGTAAAGGTGGAACATTGACGACAAAGGGATGGAACCGCCCTCCGCGCCTGGTCGTCCGATGATGAGATGGAGAGAGGGGAATGAGGTCGTGAAGCTCTAGGGCACATTCTCCGAAATGAATCCTGTAGAACACCGATAGACAGGTTCCCATAGTATCCCGGTGTAAGGCCAGATGACCTTGTGTAATGTGTCCCTGAATGTTATTATTGTAACTTAATATTTGATAAATAACTTAATACTTGATAAGTGTTCGATCATTGGTGGGAAATTTTTAAACCTCATAAAGCTATTCAAGAATCAAATAGCAAGCCGAAGCGATATCTCTCACATCTCATACTCCTAACTCCTAACTCCAATAAGAAATAAACGTCTTGAACTTCCGGGCCATCTTTCTAACCGCAGGAGCTCGTATTGTCCGAATCTAGAGCATCTAGCTCTGGTCCTAGTCCTGCTGTATCTAGTATTCTTGGATGGCAGCCAGCCCTTTTGTGCCTCAGCTCCGCCATCTCGTAACAATGGCCACCCGCCGAGAGAATGGCGCAAAGCGGCAATGTTTCCTGTTTAGAAGTCGAAGATGTTCCAGATTAGGTCTTACGAGAATGCAATCGATTGCTTATTAGTGCAGTTGCAAAATGTTATTTTCTCAAACATGCTTGGAAATTTTAACATTATTTTGACAACCTTCTTCGAGATAAATCGAAATTGCTGTGCTTGCCAAATACATGCGAGCAGCGGCCGGCCAAAGTTGTATGAAAATCTATATCTGTCGTGTTTAGCGGCCAAATAAATTACTATGTAAACTCATATCTGTCGTGTAGTTTAAAAATGGAACTATATTTTACTCCAAAACATGGCAACCAAGGAGGTAACTTATCAAAGGTTTTATTTAAATTTCGAACTAACTTGCAAATAGAACGCTGTTTATTGAAAAAAAAAGAACACTGCGGCGAGTGTTAAATTATTGTTATTCGTTCGTCATTGATTTTGAACAGTAATTATTGAAGTTCTAATTTCCGCGCATTATTTGAGAAAAGTACTATACAAGCCTTGGCAACATACGTATATGTGTGCGGCCCACATTTACACGTTGTTCCATCAATGCCTCTTTTGCTGGCCGCTGCGGTAATGTAGTATTATTGTGTATAGCTTTGATTTGTACTTAGATTGTTTTCTTAAGTTGAAATCGTTTTTGTTTCCAAAAAATAATAACTTGAATTGATTTATTTTCATTTGAATCTGATTTATGGTAGTTAGATCTCGATAACTTTTCGCGAGGTTATATATTTGTAAAGAATATTATTAAATTCAATTAAAAAGCATTTTTTCGAGCTTAATATAAGTTTATAAAGATAACTTTCAATTTATATAATACGTCATTAAAAATCTAATTTCAAACATAACTTAATTAATTATATTAATCTAATAACAAAAATATTAATGAAGATCGAACCCCGAGTCGAACCAGCTGCAAAGGAGCCCATGACACACATCGCGTTGCCGCGCTGGATGGCAATAGACAGCCTTCTTTGCAGCAGGTAGGACCCAGAGCGGGCGTCACAAAAGCTTTTTAGAATAAATTGAGATTTAAAATTTAGAGATCCAAATTTTTTTTTAAAAATAGGTGCAAATCCACACTCTTTCTGATAGTCATAAAATAGTAATTACATATATAAAATGTCATTTGTGTAGAATATAGTTAATAACGTTAAATACAAAAAAGACGAAGAAAAGTTGAACTTTTATTTTTCGTCAAATAAGTACATTTCCATAATACAGTAGAGGTACTCCGGACCCGCTGAAATCTATAATATATAAAAATGAATCGCAAAATGTATTGGTAAGCGCTTAACTCGAGAACGGCTGGACCGATTTGGCTAATTCTTTTTTTGTCGAGTTCGTTATTGTCAGGAGAAGGTTCTTATGTAGGGTAGGGTAGGGTAGGGTAGGGTAGTGTAGTGTAGTGTAGGGTAGGGTAGTGTAGGGTAGTGTGCCCTGTCGCCTGCACGCGGGAGGACTTGATACAGGCCACTGACAAGGCAATTTGCGTGGATCGGTTTTGGGATGGGACAAACTGAGTTTGCCGTCGACTCGAAAAGAAAAAGAAGAGTGTTGCCATTTTGTCTCCGGAACCCTAACACATCGAGTGCACCACACGACGACACGAGGTCTCCAAACACGGGCGACTAAGCCCTCCGTCACGACAATAAGTCTGCCTGGATAATGAAATTACGCGACCGCTAAATCCGCCAAGGAGCTTACGGAATGAATCGAGGCCTCTCGTTATCTTTATTAAAATCGAGATATTGGATCTTGCTGACGTGTAGGTAGAAAATACCGAGCACTAGAAAATGAAAATACTGATTTACACTTTACTAGACGAAGGAAAGCCTGGTTTACGGTCCACAAAGCAGCAATTTTACGTTAGCGAAAGTATGATGCGATGTAACCCTGGATGAATGTTCCCAAGGTTATGAATAAGTGTTAGGCATGTAGGGGTCGGATAAACGTACATCTGAGATCGAAATTCGAAACACATTGGTACGTGATGGCAGGACTCGAACCACGACCTCCCGGATAGGAGGTAGCGACCCTTGCCGTTGTGCCACCGACGCAACGACGACGCTCTTACGGTGAAGGAAAACATCGTGAGGAAACCTGCACGCACGCCTGCGAAGAAACTCGCAGGTTGTGTGTGAAGTCGACCAACCCGCACTGGGCCCGCCTGGTCGACTATGGCCCGATCGCCCTAATTCAGGGTAGGCTCGAGCCCCTCGGTGGGGCCGTATATGAGCTGATGCGAGATGTAGGGTACACACACACTAAATATTATTATTTGCGATTGCGCTGCTTAGGCAGCTTGCTAATGCCTCAAGCACGACCAGGGCTGCCAGATGTACGATTGAAATTGTATTCGTACGACTCTACGTTCCTCCTGATGTATAGGAGATTACTTCGGGAGTCCTATAGTCGACTATATAGCAGCGGTTCGTACTACTTATTTAAATTTTGGTTGGTTTGTATGGGATTACGATTTTTTTAATGAAATGGTTTCCTATGTTTTGTATAGGCGTACGAGTACGACCTTTTTTGCTATGTTTTGTATGGGTGTATGATTTTTTCCCCTTTTGTATGATCTCCCTCCTCCAAAAATAAAATGGCAGCCTTGTGCACGAGTCGCCAGTTGTTCCTCGCCCGCCTCTGTCTATAGACTCAACGCTAAATAAATAACCTTTCCTTATGTAAAACAATTTATTTATTACTTCTAAATACAAAAAAAAACTCCCAAAAAAACCTTTGAAATTCCTTGATTTTTGCGAACAACTTACGCTTGCTTGACAATAATCAATAACCTGAAAACCACACTGCATAAAACATTGACACTCAACGGATCAAGACGACATCGTGGACTCCAAAAAGTCCACCTACGTACATTACCTTTTCATATTTTTACTGTATTTTGTTTTGTATTATTCACTAATAAGAGTTTACGAACAAACAAACCCTTTTAGTGTACAGGCTGAGCCAATAAACAGAGATACGTACCTACATACATACATACACACACACGCACGGCACAACTGAAAAGTATTATACAAATAATTTTGCCTTTGGTAGGTAGGTACATACGGTAGGTGGCTTGCCCCCAATTACATACGGTAGGTGGCTTGCCCCCAATTACAAGCTTTTATTTAACTTATAATGTTCGTATGTAAGTATGTAAGTTTTCCGCTTCAAAACTGGCAAGTTAAATTTGACCCACTTCCCGGTTTCCCATTGAGCTGAAACTTTGCATTCACGTTTAGTTTTGGTGAAAAAAGATGGTTAGCTGAGTGACGTCATTCTAAATCTAATATGGTGGACTCCCGAAGATGGCGGACTAGTTATTTTATATACACCCCCACGATATGGGTATTATATAAAAGGGTTTGCTGAGAAAAATAGGAGGTAATTAAAATTATTTTTAAATAAAAGCTTTTACCTAAAGGTTTTTACGTTTTTTGAAGTGAGCTTAATCTAAGAATTTTTTTTTATATTGTAGGAACGGATGTGTTCCTACGTGAGGAGAACAAAGGGAGATATCTCCGCCAGGTGAGGTGGTGTGCCTGGGGTCCGGCCGTGGACCAACCGTGTATGGTCGGTGCTTGTATATATGCTTATGAGCAAGGAAATGTTGATAGTGCGTTGTAGATGCTTTGTTAATAGCCTTCTTGCGATGATGGTGCAATCTATCGAGGTGAAGGTGTAACTCTCCATATAGTATGACCGATGGTTCAGTCTTGAGCTGAGGTATGTAGTTGTTAGTGGCGGGTACTGAAGATGTCGCCACAATACTTCCAAAAATTTTTTTTTTTATTATAACCGTTAGAGCTATTTTGAGAATAATTATACTTAATACTCAATAATTTATTGCTGTCGTATACAGGGTACAGAAGATCTAGTTACATAAAGTATGGATATGTATGACAGACGGGAGGCCCCGATGGATCCGATAGTTGCAGTAGATGAAGATCTTGAGGTGGCCAGACAGCTAATGGGGTGTTGTCGAGAAAACAACTGCTTCCTTGTTATCGACTTGCGGGGGAGTTTATTATATTACCAAAACAATCAGAGTTTGTATGGGAGGCACCTACTTACTTAAGCCAGATTTTCTGTAACAACGAACTACTCTCAATAGTTGTCTATATAAATGTATAGTAATCTACACACAAAAATGAACTACCCATTATATAGTAGGCCTTATTAAGTCCTAGTTATTTACGAATTTTTATTAAAATGCTTGATTAATCTAAGAAAATAGATCCTCATCAAAACCTCACCTTTTTTTGTATCACAAACCTTTTCACTCCTACCAGTATGTCACTTGTTAACGCTCTCGCTCCTCATTCCCTCGAGAGTCATCATCTTATCAGCTCAAACATATATGTTTCCACCGAGGGGCTCGAGCCTACCCTGGATTAAGGCGATCGGGCCTTAGTCGAACACGGCACGCGGGCCAGTGCGGATTGGTCAACTTCACACACAACCTTCGAGTTTCTTCGCAGGCGTGTGAAGGTTTCCTCATGATGTTTTCTTTCACCGTAAGAGCGTCGGATTAACGTTTATCGGAAATTCGAAAACACATTGGTACGTGGCAGGGCTCGAACTACGACCTCCCGGATAGGAGGCCCTAATAGCCGTTACACCACCAAATATCAAAAATAATAACATTAGGAATTGATTAAAAATTAAAAACCAGACTGCATCAAAACCAAGCCCCTATTTTTTTGGCTAGTCGGGTAAAAATGTATCCTATGTCACTCACGGGGTTAAGGCGAATTTAAAGACACCGTCGACACCTCGCATTTCAAAATCCATCAAGCCATCTAGGCTAAAGGGCGTGCCAAAGAAATAAACATGCATACATACATACATACATACACATTCTAAAAACATAACCCTCTTTCTGGCGCAGTCGGGAAAAAAATAGACGCTCGAAAGTAAAAATCATAAAATATGGAAGTTACCAACTTTATTTCCAAGCATTTGAGTCACTTGACGCAGTCACCAATGTCGTTAGCTGCTATCAGATGAGATCACAAGAATGTCACATTTAGATTCCACAATATGTCAAAGCACCAATTATATGGTAATTCGAGTGAGGTAATCGGATTACATACTTAAGATCCTTTAGATATGATGTTATGTAATGCAACTCGTGTTGCGTGTTCAAATTCAATTGCTTTCATAATCAGTTCTTCTACATCTATAGCTTTGAGAATTGGTGTTTTAGATAGGATCAGTTTGTCCAATAACTAAATGAACGATGCTTCGTCGAGATTCTTTCTAATATCAACTGTTTGGTTTGGTTACACCGATCTCCGTTAAAGACCTAGTGAAGGTCGCGGTAAGCCGGTCTTTGTGGAAATTCTGGGGCAGGACTTTGTCCGGCAGTGAACTTCTTTCGGCTGATATGGTGACCATGACGCCAATCTTGACTTTTCTCTCCGTGTGTAAAAAGTATGACTGTATATGTCGCAGCCATCTAACTTAACCTGGCGCCAATGACGTGTAAAAAATAACGCCGACAAAATGACCCGAATGTTTTTTTTTCTTAATTATCTGGTTATCTGCTGAATTATAACAAATTTAATACAAAGTAAGAACTATTGCATGACCACGAAGTCATTGTAGTGCCAACATGTTTAAGTTAATTTAGATATCAAACTATAATTTGGTTTTAATGCAAAAACCTCAAAAGGGCAACTAAAATTATTTCTCTTTTGGAACTAAAAATGTATGGAGCTGTAGCCGTTTTATTCAAGAAAAGAGATTTTACCATTCTTCACTGGCGCTTGCTCACTACACTATGGTACAAACCATATGAATTAAGGCCTTTTCTCCAACTACTGAGAAAATCAATAACGCTTATATGTTTTTTCAAAATTTCCCCGATTGAAAATCGCTCGGGTCAATATGACCCAGCGTCATTGTCGCCGGGTTAATTAGTCATTCAATTAACTGCCTAGCCTTTTAACTAAATGGCGCCGTTCAACTAACTGCATGTTCTCCATTCAATATGTTTGGTTGGTTTTGAGGTTTGCACGACGATTGCCGGAGCTGATATTTTTCCGTTCAATCTGTATTTTTTCATTTTTTTTTATTAAAAATTTGAGTGCGTTTGGCTGCACCTCACCTGATGGTAAGTGCCGATGCAGGAGGATAAGGATTGAGTAAAGGTAGAGGGAGATGAAGGAAATTTCTATACTCTTCTCTCCTTTTCTTCACTTATTCCTCTTCTTCAATAGAGTGAAAACCAAGGAAAGGCAGGAAAACCAAGACAAAGCTACAAACTAAACACAAGCTAAGGAGGTCGACGGGATGTCCCAAGAAGTGAAGGTGTTAGCAGAAGACAGGGGAACATGGAAATTGCCAAACCGACTAAAGAAAATTTGCTCTTGAACAAATGGAAGAAATAAATTAGAGAGTGGCGCTTTAATTTAAACGTTTATTGAAGATATAGATATCTAATCAATTGATCACAAAAAAGTCTTCACAAGCAAAAATGTCTACCTCATAATTTAAACTATTCATCAAACCCAAGTTCTTCCAATTTATTTAGCTTACGTTAAGGGCTAGGAGCTATTTCTCAGCTGGGTTCTAATCAGCGATCTGCTGGACAGTAAAACTGTAGAGCCCGAGTGGGTCAGACGCAGAGTGGGCTTGTTATCGTAACGTCTTGCGGAGTTGCGACCCGATGCCTGCCCACCGATAACGCTAAGGACTGGCAAAGATTAACAGTGGAGAAAGTGGCTTATCAAGCGACTTCCAAAGAGGAGGAGGTTCAAAATTCGACTCTATGTTTTATTTTTTTTTGATTATTTTTTATGTGTGTTACCTCAGAACTTTTGACTGGGTGAACCGGTTTTTATGATTCTATTTTTATTTGAAAGATAGTGTTTTTCGTGTGTTCTCATATAAATTATTTCAAAATCGGTGCAGAACTATATTAGAAAAATAACAAAAACCAAAAATAATAATGCAAAAATGTACTAAGTTGTTGCGATAGAAGTCGGTTTTTTAACGTGTTTAGCGTTTACAATTATTTTTTATTTTGTGCTGAATGATATTTGCCTCTGTGAGTCCGTATATAATAGTATCAGCAGGCGAGGAAAAGTTCCAAATAGAATATTACACCTACTGACTCAGACCTAAAAAAATACTATTTTAATAACTCAAAAAAGTTACAAAAGGTCAATGTCATCATCAAACAGATCAATCCTACTAATATTATAAAGATGTAATGTATGGATGTTTGTTACTCTTTCACGCAAAAACTACTGAACATATCTGGCTGAAATTGGGTAGGTAGACACATTAGGACCTGAATTAACATGTAGGCTACTATCTTTCACGCTCGCGCACTACGCACACTCGAAGACAGTCATATAAACTATTTTCACGCGAGAAATGCCGCTGGCAAATGCTAGTATGTATAAACATATCAAAGTCCTTCAAAGATACTGTTTTTGGAAAAGGAGTTTTATGCATTTATTGGTGCACTCGGCAAGGGACTTGTAATTTAAAACTCAACTATTTCAAATTGTTTTAATACCTAAGTCACATAAATCATTAATTTACATCCAAAGCCGATGGCAGTTGGAACAGTAAAGTTCTTGAATGGCGACCGCTTACCGGAAGACGTAGCGTAGGAAGGCCTCTCATTCGGTGGACCGGCGACCTGGTGAAGTTCGCGGGAAGTCACTTAATTCGGGCAGCGCAGGACCGGTCGTCGTAGAAATACTTGGGGGAGGTCTTTGTCTAGCAGTGGACGTCTTTCGGCCTATATGACGATGATGAGTTGATGACTCAGGGATCTAGACGAGTCTAGCGTCACATTGCACTCCCAAATCTATCAAGCCGTTTACTGTTCAAGTTGAAAATCATACATCACCCTAAAAATTACCCTGCTTATTAACAGCTCCAATACCGCAGTTAACCGTCTTTTGTTTAACTATTGTGTCTGGGCTCGATATCGCGACTACGGGAAGCAGTCGAATAAAAACCAACAGGATCACTACATTTTGCATTAGCCTCCGCTAAGGTGTTTTTAATAGTAGTTTAATTGAAACTGTTGCGTAATGAGGGGTATTAAAACACGAGAATGAGTTAATAGCGTCATACGAGTGTTTTAATAAGTATCTAGTTATGTGCAGTTTCATACACTATTTTATCTAAACTCATATATTGGGATTGAACCTACTAAATAATTGATCAAAGTTAAAAGAGTAAAAATAGAATCCCACGAAATTTAGTACAACAAAACGTAGTTATGATTTGCGCCAAAACCCAGCATATCACCGCGCATGGCACGAAATGGCGCGAACCGCATGTGCGTTCCATTAAAAAAAAAATATATGGAACTTCGTTGGTGATATTAACTTTATGGATTAACTTGTATCGTAATGGGAAAAAAAATACTTTATATCATTACTTTGTCATAGAAATAATGATATAAAGTGTTTTTTTTTAAATTTCGGTAATGGGTTTATAAAGTATGCCAATATAAATTCGTTTTGAAGTTTATAATTCGGACTTGACGATATGAGAGTAGACAAACTACTATTATAGCATTACCTCAATTTGAATAAGTCTCTTCTGATCTCTCTCTGGTCTATGCCACCCAGTAGTCGCGTCATGTCGCTGCCTATCTCTCGGCCTATCTGCACGAGTGTTCGCCAGCGCGACTGTAGCTTCGAGCCCATCTCAACGAATGTGGTGAACATACATATACGAGTATATGTTGATTTGAACAGAATTATTATACTATTTAGGTAATTAAATTAAATTAATTATGATGTATAGTATACTAATCAGCATTTCGGGAGCGTCGGTGGCGTTAACGGCTAAGGCTGCCGCTTCCTATCCCGAGGGCCTGGTTCGAATCCTGCCACGTACCAATGTGATTTCGAATTTACGTTTATCCGACGCTCTTACGGTGAAGGAAAACATCGTAAGGAAACCTGCACACGCCTGCGGAGAAACTCGCAGGTTGTGTGTGAAGTCGACCACCGCACTAGGCCTGCGTGGTCGACTAAGGCCCAAACGCCCTAATTCAGGGTAGGCTCGAGCCCTGGGGACGTATATGAGCTGATATGGTGATGAATCAGCATTAACTCACCGTATAAGAACTATGCACACGCCTGCGAAGAAACTAGAAGGATATGTGTGTGAAATCGACCAACCCGCACTGGTCCCGCGTGGTCGACTAAGCCCCGATCGCACTAATTTAGGGTAGGCTCGAGCCCCTCGGTGGGGATGTATATGAGCTGATATGAAGTATTTACCACCATCACATGTAACCTGGACGTGTACACATGTTTGTGTACCTAGGCTCACAAATCAACGAGATGGTGATGTGATCAAGAGGTGAAGGGTCGTACATGTGTCACGAAGCAGTGATGAAGAGACCTGAGAGGATATGGAGAATCATTTCAATATTGTAATAGGTACGCATTTGAAATGTGCTGGCGGAGAATACTTCGAATATCATGGACAGAGCGCCACACAAAGTCTATCTTTGACGAGCTCAACATCATGACGAATCTCTTTACCATCTGCATGCAAAGTAACCTAAAATTCTTGGGGCACACAGTCAGTTATGGATTTGAAAGCTTGGAAAAGCTTATCGTCACTGTCCTCATGGAGGGAAAGAGAAGTAGAGGACGCATGCGTATGCGATGGGCTGACGCGGCTAAGGAAATCACCAAGATGACACTGCAGGCCAGCATTCATAGTGTTTAGTTTAGAACGGCCTGGAAAGCTGTGGTGTTACTGGTGGTCGTGCAACCCATGATGGTCACGTCCCTCATACATGAGGACATGAAGAAGAAGAGACTAAAAAAAAGTATATCTGTACTTACAGAAGGATCTTCTATAAGGGGGATGCTGATGCCGAGGTTGTAGATTTGGGTCCTGCAACAAATAAATAAAATGTATATATTATCTTAACAAGTCGGATTACAGTAGTTAGAGTATGAAAAGGGAATCCCTTTTATTAAACGATAAAATTAAGGATGTAGCCGTACATTAATACATTATTTTTCTATTACTAAACGCAACAAAATAAAAAAAGTGTGAATAATTTGAGGAATTCATTAAAAATTAAAAACCCGACTACGTAAACATTTAAGCCCTCTTTTTTACTATTCGGGTAAAAATGTATCCTATGTCACTTTCGGGATCAAGAGGAATCTAACGATACCGCACACGTTAAAATCCTTCAAGCCGTTCAGGCTGTAGCAGGGAACATAGAGATCTACATACATATGCACTCAAAAAACATAACCCTTCTTCTGAGGCAGTCAGGTAAAAAAGGGATCTACTTAATCTTTAAAAGAACATTTATAAACACAACTTCACAAATAAAAAACCAAAAACGTAAATCAAACAACATTAAACAAATTAAACAAGACGAAGCACTTATCTCCGGAATAGCATATAATTATCGCTTAACTACCGGCCGAAGTGTCGGGAATCAATGAAGCGATCGTTAAGGCCGTAATCGAGGGTGTAGGAACGCCCTTACGGCCTCCAGCGAGCGAGCGAGATTACGAGAGTGAAGAGGTCTGCCTGATGGTGGACTAGTAATTGAAATTATTGGAATATTCAGCATGTAAAATTTGTTTTAAAAGGCTAGGGGTGAAAATAGATGAATTTATCCAAACCCTTCACCAATCTGGACGGATGGTGTGTGGAGTATCTACCACCTAACCTTTTCGAGATATGGGAAGATACTTTTGCGTGCCCCAGCTGTGGGGAAATTATGTCTTTTCATTTATTTTTACTTTTAAGGAAGGCACGAAGTGGAATGTTTGAAATGCTATATATAGGATGACTTTTAATTAGT
This sequence comes from Coleophora flavipennella, assembly GCA_947284805.1. Taxonomy (NCBI): domain Eukaryota; kingdom Metazoa; phylum Arthropoda; class Insecta; order Lepidoptera; family Coleophoridae; genus Coleophora; species Coleophora flavipennella. The sequence goes on along the minus strand of OX369279.1, from coordinate 1,600,415 downwards.
TCTTGATAGCAAAGGATATTAATGTACTCGTGATTACAAACAGCTTTCCTAAAAAAACTGTAAGTATGTCAAATATGAAAAAAAATTTTTGGTGCTTTATACATTTTTTTTTGCATTTTTTCTTATGTATCGAGTACTTAACAAAAAAAAAATTTTCGCACTTGACATATAGTTTCTTTGGGAAAGTTGTATGTAATCACGAGTACATTCATATCTTTTGTTATCAAGAACTAATTAAAAGTCACCCTATATATGATTGATATTTTTTTTTCTTAATGAGTCTTGAGTCCAAGTGAAAAGATGAAAACTCAAGGTATACATTATAAACATCGTGGCTTGACAGCAAGGCTAAGGAAATGGCGAAAAACAGGACTTGAATAGCGGTTCCTAAGAATCCCCAAACAAAAGGCAAGATCAAGATGCTTGTTTCATTTAGTTTGGGATTCTAACCACGAGTGCGACTCACACATGGCCAGATTTTGTATACGTAGTTGTTATTATATTACAAGTACTTAAGGATTAACCACGCTTGCAACCATTTTTAAGTAAAAACTAAAACAAAAAACGCGTTTTTGATCAAGTGTTGTATGAAGATTGGCTATCCCTATTGTTTTTACTGTTTTTTTATTATTTGTTGGTAAATTGCTGATAATCCTACTATTATTTAAAATGTGGAAGTTTGGATGGATTGATTGATGGATGGATGTGTGTTATTCAATTACGCCAGAATCGCTGGACGTTTCTAAATGTTTGGTAGGTAGACAGATTAGGACCTGGATTAATAAACTATCTACTTTTAACCCGATTTCTTAAGTTCCCTTGGGATAGCTGTTAACTCTCTCTTTTTACCCACTTTTATATGCTTTGGGGTTAGAGGTTGTTTGTTAGTGTGTGTGTGTGTGTGTGTGTGTGTGTGTGTGTGTGCGTGTGCGTGTGTGTGTATGGTATGTGTGTGGTGTGTATATGTTTATGTATCTCTGTTTTCAATTTCCTCGGAAACTATAGTTTACTGGACCGTTTTTTGGATTTAAAAAGTATCATTTCAGAAGCAGGTGCTTAGACGTGTTTTATAGTGTTAGATCATCAAGCCTTTGACACGGTTTCTGTCCCAATTCTTCTGCAAAAACTCGAATCCATAGGATTGAGAGGCGTACAGCTAAACCTGTTTCATGAATATTTGATCACTCGCTCTTAGTGTGTTAACATTGATAACAAGTGCAGCTCTTTTCTTCCGGTAGAATATGGAGTTCCCCAAGGCAGCATTTTGGGTCCCACTTTGTTCCTTATATACATTAATGACCTTTGCAAACTGCAACTTAATCAAGGGAAAGTAATATCATATGCTGACGATACGGCATTACTTTTTGAAGCTGAAAATTGGGATGTTGTTTTTAGTAAAGCTCAGAGTGGTTTTGAAAGGGTTCTACAATGGCTTAGACAAAACTTGTTAAGTCTCAATACTGATAAAACAAAGTATATTACATTCTCAATTAGAAACCCAGGACAACCTCCCCCAAATCTAACTATAAAAGCACATACAAACTGTGTACTGGAATATGCAAATTGTGCTTGCTTGACTCTAGAAAGAACTACATCTATTAAATATTTGGGTATATTAGTTGACAAAAACTTAAACTTTAATAAACACATTCAACTTGTCTCCTCAAGAGTTAGAAAACTCATTTTTATATTTAAAAATTTATGGCACGTTGCTGGTCGAGAACTTGTTTTAAAAGTATACCGTAGCTTATGTGAGTCTCTAATTGCTTATTGCATAGTTTGTTGTGGTGGAGCTGCAAAAACTTCTATTATTAATTTAGAAATAGCCCAAAGGGCAATTTTAAAAGTCTGTTCTTTCAACCCGTTACGATATCACACCGTACAATTATATAAAGATTGTAAAGTCCTGACGGTAAGACAGCTGTTCATATTAAATATAGTTAAAAGACAGCACAAATTAATAGTATATGATGCTAATAAATTTGAAAACAGCCGTAAAAAAAAAGTTGTAAGCGTTGAAAATCGTTATAAAACGGCTTTTATAAATAAATTCTTTTCACTCTTAGGTCCTTTCCTATACAATAGAGTAAACAAACATACTAATATATACTCTATGAATTTGTATGAGTGTACTCAAACTTTATCTTTATGGCTACAGAAGAAAACATACACAGAAACTGAACAGCTACTTGTGATCCTAGTGTAAATGTGTTTATTTTATTGCTCAATACTATTTGTTTTTACATACACACACACACATACATACACACACTCACGAACACGCACACGCAAACACACGCACACACACACACACACACACACACATAAAACACTCTTATTGCACATACAGTCAAACTTGAACTATTGATTTTATGTATTTATTAGTTTCACTTTAAATATTGTTTTAATTTGTTTTAAATTGTCGTTTAAATTTTTGTGCTACAGTGACTTGTTACTTGGTACTTTTTGTGTCAATGATTTGGTGGGATGAGAATTATTACCTATCCTATAACACAGGGTTTTCCCTTTTTTAGGAGGTAAAATCTTCACCCATTGTTTTATTTTGTCAGCTATGTACTTGAATAAATTATTATTATTATTATCTCCGATTTTCAAACTCGGCTTTTTAAAAGGCCGGTCCTTTGAAAGGCGTACGTGGGGATACAGATCCAACACGCAGAGGCCCCTTTGAGATATTATAATGTGTTGTGATGTGTACACCTAGCGGGTGCCGTCTCTGCCTGTACCATAGAGATTCACCCAAAGACAGCACCCGCCAGGTGCAAGGACTATTACACAAAAGATGGGAACTATGCCGGGTTATGGGTGGGTAATTGCTGGACTGGTTGCTGGGATATTGATGAGACTACGGGACGCCTGCCAATATCAATTGTCTCATCTTGAAATCATGGCAGGCGGTGACTTGCCGCTCACTAAATGGGCCCCCTATAAGCGCTACCTAATGGCAGCAGGGTGGCAACATTGGTGTGAGCGTCTAAGGTTGTCGAGAGGTGAGTCTGCGGAGTCCAGATCCCTACACGGTCAGCAGGCCCCCGGCGTTATGACATTTTACACTTCCAACCTGGAGCATAGGTTCCGCTCTTGCTATCTCCACTCTCGGCCGGCCAATTAAGTCAAGCACAAGAGGCGAGGGCCAAAAAACACGGGCCCTCTGGAGTCGGGGTGCGAGGTGTCGCCACTCACCTACAGCTTGCCACAAGCTGCCCCTGCGCTTTTATTATTATTTCAAGATATAAACTTAAGCTACTCTGCTCACTTGGCACGAGGCAAAGTGGCAGGAGCACCTCCAGCGGAAGCACAGTCGGCTGGAGTTCAGTGCGACGGGGAGAGAAAGCGTCGGACTATCCGGGCATTGTCGAGGAGGACAATTATTATTATTATTATTATCTTCAGGGAGCGCTGCAGCAGCCAGGATGGTTGGCGTTTGAGGGCTTCTCAGAAACTATCCAGTGGATTCCGATTCAGTTTTTTGAAATATATAAGTGTAAAAAAAAGCGGAACTAGAGATAATCTAGCTGCAGTGTCACTCTGGCGTGTTGTTTCTGCGACACCCCACCCTGGGCGGTGGTAGGGCAGTGCGACTTGCGCAGTTGGAGGTCGATCACGCAGGTTAACTGGCCTGAAGCACGGTCATTAACTGGATGGTTTTAACTGCTATATTTCACTTGTGGGTACCTATCACTGATAACATTTTTATTCTATGCCAATCCATTAATTCCATTCCATTCTATTCTATTCTATTATAGGTGTCATTTTGCAGCAGGTTTCTAGACATATTTTACAGCTGTAGACCATCAGGGGGAGCTATCCTCGAAGGCAGTCATAAAAACTATGTTCACGCGAGCTAAGCCGCGGGCAAAAGCTAGTAGTACATATTCTGTAAACATTTTAGCCGTTTGCCTATTTCGGTTCAAAAGATACAGCCTTTTTATACTCTCAGTAATAGGGTCACGTTATGCGGTACGAAACCTTTAAAAGCACAAACCAAACACAAACTTCATCAGCTGCGTCTGCGCAGAGCTGTCAAAAACTCAAAAACATAGACAAAAAACAACAATCTCGATTCTCGACTAGACGCTAATCCGATGATATTGAATGTCGGACAAAAAGTTGACATTCTATTGTTGGACTAACAAGAATTGTTAAGTCGTTGCCGCGTCAAAATAGTAAGACACTCAGATTTGATTTGGCATCTTGGATTTTGTTACCTACCTGCCTGCCTCGCGAGGGTGTGAAGTGGAGATGATTTCGAAACGATAGTATTTTGTTTTGTATCTACAATTGGTAAGCCCTTGGTTATCTCATCCGATAGTAAGTGACGATGATGCCGAAGATAGAAGCGGGCTTACCAAGATTCCCCTAGGAAATGTGGAAATAGGCTTAGATGAAAGACGATGATTTAACTTTATCTTATTTATTCTATGTAGGTAATGGGTATGATAAAAAAATCCCGAGATGTAAGAGTTGGCAAATACATCATAATATTAGCTTCTTATCTCATCATCTCAACCGAAAAACGTCCACTGCTGGACAAAGGACTCCCCAAGGATTTCCACGACGACTTGCATCCAGCGGCTTCAAGCGGTCTTCACCAGCTCGTCGGTCCACCGCGTGGGAGGCCTGCCTACGCTACGTTTTCCTGTGCGCGGTCGCTCACGTTAAATATGTACATCGCAACTGATTATTTTTATCACAAGTTTTAATTAAAATTCGCAGAACTGTAGAATTAATAAATGATCCGGATGTACAAAAAAGATTAAAATAATGTTAGGCGCAAATAAATTTTAAAATTCAGCAGAAGGTTAGGCGATAAAGGCAAAAAAATGGACGCAGTATTTGAATAGGATATCCGCCCGATAAGGAAAGGCAGGATTTAATGTTGTGACATTTTGCAGCTTACGGGTTTTTGTGAATAGTTAGAAAAGTTACCTAAATAAAATCGAACTTGTGGCTAACCTCGTATAGTTTGGTCACACCCTGGAGACTTTATACAACGGGCCAGAAATTACATTTCAAAAAAGAAATGACGGAACAAACAAAATGGCGGCGAAATCTTATACGTTCGACAACCAAACTGTAACCAAACTGTAACCAACCTGTATCAATGTAGGTGACGAAAGGGTGAGGTCGCAATCTAGAGAGCGGCAGGGAGTGTCCATACTGTATGTTACTACTAATATATATACTTTGGTTTGGTGTTCCGCAGTAATATTCAGTATTCTTTGGATCCGCAGTAAATACTTTATACCTTTAAAACCTAAGTAGTTTCCACTATTTATTTAATCGTATGGCGATTTGTCGAACAGGTAATTCTCAAATGTCAATGTTCAGGCCACACAGCCATGTATATGCATCAGGACTGAGGTCGAAGAGGTCTTTAGCGGGGCCGTGGTATCGCCGCAGTGGGCACCGCTCGACGATATGTTCCATCGTTTGGTCTTCCACGCCGCAGTCGCAGCAGGCAGACTCCCTCCATCCCCACTTGTGCCGAAAGTGATTGCACTTTCTGTGGCCAGTTCTAAATCTATTTAGTCGACACCACTGTTTTGGCGGTAGATGGAAGCCTTTTGGTTTTACCGTCGGCTCTTACACTAACTAGTATGGTGATTACAAGTTTCTCGGTTAAATAGTTTTGAAAGTTTACACACCTGTTAACGACTTTGAAGGCCTATAATATTGCAAATACACCTGTTAAAAGAATGTTCTACAAAACGCTCCTTCATTTAAGAAGACCTATTTAACCATTTTTATAAAATCCAGTTTTGACAAAACACTTGGCATTATCTCACATGATGGTAAGTGACGAAGATGCCGAAGATGGAAGTGGGCTTTCCAATATTCCCCAACTCAATGGCGAACTGGATATCTTATCTTCACGCCGAAACACATCAATGCTGTTAACATTGATGTTTGGCGGCAAGACTTAGATGAGACGGTGGAAGCTAGCCAGACAGGCTTAGAAAATGCACTACCACCAACCAAATAAAGTCTTATAAAGGCAGACCTCTCAAGAATTAAACCCGCGACCTCCTGGTGTGAAGCTATGGACTAACGAAAGTGGTTAGATTCCATGGTGGAAATTTTTATATCCCCCCTTTAACTGAATGGCAGGTCCCCTAAAAAGTAAAATTAGTTTATTTTTATAATTATTCAAAACTGTGTTCCTTTTTCCGAATTTTATTTTGTAAACGTAATAAAATTGTGGCTGCCGATGTCGAACGGACGGACAGACAGACAGACTCCTCGTAGCGACTACATACCCCTTAAGAATTACACCGTGGGTTCTCTATAGAGTTAAACTATAGCGCACGACGGAAGGAAAAATACAACAGTTTCACTAAAATGATCGAGAATGATTGATTCTATAGAAATTTTCATGAATAACCGGTTCTTAATGGGGACTGGGAGATCCTGTCTGAATTTTTCGAATAAAATATTTGATTTGTAAAGCAACATGCTAATGCAAATGGGAATAGGCTCCTTTGTCCCTAAAATTAGCAACTCGATTCATGATATTTCAAACATTGAACGAAATGTCTTGGAAATAAAGTTCTTGTCAGCTCGTACTGCAACGTGGCTGTTACGTCAATCGCTGTGGGCGAATCGTGCGAAAATTGTGGTTCTTAAATTTCTTAATCCTACTTATAATATATAATATTATAAACGCGAAAGTATGTAAGAATGTATGGATGTATGTTTGTTACTGTTTCACGCAAAAACTACTGAACGGATCTGGCTAAAATTTAGTAGGTAGACAGATTAGGACCTGGATTAACACATAGGCTAACTTTTTCCCACGCTCCCTCGAAAAGTCATAGAAATTCAATGAAAAGTCAAGCCGCGGGAAACAGCTAGTTCATTATAAATAAAGTAAGAAGAATTTCCAAAAAGTAAGAAAACATAATCATTGTATATTTATTTGTTAAATAAGAAGTTAATTAAATTAGGTATCATAATGTTTCGATTAAAATTGCTGTGGTGGTGTGGTGGGGCTGTGTCGGGGCACACGGCAGTTGGTTTTAACGTGAATACGTCTCGTAACGGGTAATATGTAGTTTCTATATAAAATATTATTATTATTAATATTATTATCTGCGTAATTTCAACCGTCCCAGCTGCAGATGTACTGGCACCGTCGTTGATCCGCTCGGCCGCATTCATTACTTTACGTTGCCGGCACTGCTTGACTCGATCATATGGTGTTTTATTGGTACCATTCGATTGCTGTTGAGATGACCCTTCCAACCGTATACGATCTCTGTATTTCGATTTGGCTTTTCGACGCGTATAGGCCGACATTATATATTTTTTGATATTATTTTTTTATTTAAACACCTTATTATAATCACAGTTACAATTTTACACTAATGTTTTATATATAATCGATGGATTTTGACGAGAGCTGACGATTGAAACTTGAATGAACGTCGTAGCTTCACCGAGTCGAAAGTTATACTAAATGGAAATCTCGATACGCAGCAAAATTACCTTCAAAATGGCGGGGCTGCCCCCTCCCCCGCGCGCGATGTGTTACAGTCCTTACTTAGCGTAATAAATTCTTTGATTCTTTAGCTATCAAGTGGTGTAAACGAAATTTGGATGGAGATGATAGATATGTAGCTACAACACTAAACTGTATCCCCCGATTTTGTTATCATTCGTTTTTTTGGATTGCATCCCTATGGAGGTAATTTTAAAGACGTATTCACGTCAAAAATATTTTGAACTTCCCATACTAAGTTGGCTGATCAGATAATCGAGTTAGCGTGCGAGAGCCAAATTTTTATTTGCTATTTGACTATGGGTTCTATGGGGAAAGTTGTTCAGTTTCATGGGTAGAAGCACGAGTTAAAATAGTTTCAGCTAATTTTGTTACACCTTATATACTCGTATTGGTAACATATAGTATTTACACTCCATGCCGCTCTCTAGATTGCGACCTCAGATTGATACAGATTGGTTACAGTTTGGTTGTCGAACGTATAGGATTTCGCCGCCATTTTTTGTTCTGTCATTCCTTTTTTGAAATGTCATTTCTGGTCCGTTGTATGAAGTGTCCAGGGTGTGCTATGGTATGGTAGAGTCGACTAACGGCTTTGTCGCAAACATCATCGGCGTTGCACCACTGCATCTACACATTGTGCTGTCTGTTTGTCCTTCCTTAACCTACTCATGACACTTTTAATACAGCTTTGTGAGAATATTTATTACGCATTTAATTGCTATTGTTTATTAAAACAATACCAGCTTCCTACACATTTGTGTTGTTACAGTTTTGCATGCAACGCATGAGATCATCCATCAAGGTGGCGTTGGTGATCGATTGTTCATTATTCGTAACATAAAACTGACAAGTTCTCCTGGATGGCTTGTTTGTATGTATCTCTTTGATGATTACCGACGACGACATGGGAAATCGATATGTGGTAAATATTTTGTGTCAGCTATTGGAGTGATTTAAGCAGATTCTAAATTTTAGATTAGTTTCTCAATTCATCATCATATCAGATCATATACGTCCACAAGCCTACCCTGAATTAGGGCGATCGGGCCTTAGTCAAACAACCGGGCCCAGTGCGGGTTGGTCGACTTCACACAAAACCTGCGAGTTTCTTCGCAGGTATGTGCAGCTTTCCTCATGATGTTTTCTTCATAGTAAGAGCGTCGGATAAACGTACATATAAAACCTAAATTCGAAATCACATTGGTACGTGGCAGGATTCGAACCACGACCTCCCGGACAGGAGGCGGCAGCCCTAGCCGTTACGCCACCGACGCTCCTCAATTTCTCAATTACAATTATAATTAATTATTTTATTTATAAGATTAAAAAAATATGTTAAAGAAGACATTTCAATTTCAGGTTTTCTCTCCCTTAGTTTAGAAGAAAAGGCTTTCTAAGGCATTACAGAGATAATTAAGCCGTGTAATCAATTCAGCACAATTTCATGATATTTTTAAATTTGAATTATGATAAAACTCTGCAGAGTTGATTAAATGACTCATCTCTTTAATGTCTTAAGTACTTAACATGTAATCAATAATATCATTATAGTATCATCATTATAGTCTTAAGTCTTAGAAGCCTTTTTCTTCTAAAGTAAGACAGCGAAAACCTTCAATTGAAATGCCTTCAATTTGCCTTTTTAATGTTAAAAATAAAATAAGGCAATTTTACAGACTACAGAACAAAATAGATTACTTAGACGAATATTAAAGTAGTACCTAAACCTACTTCCACGACATTCAAAGAAAAAAAAAGAATATCTGCAATAGTGATTTATATGAAAATGCTCCATTCACAAGGTGCTGAACACCGCACATTGGAATTTATTACGAGATCATCACAGGCGTCTGAATAGTACGATACAGGAAGAGGTGCGTGACGGAAATATATTGCGTTTTGCTCTCCGGCTAGATGTGAACAAAAAAATGTTACTTTTAGCTACAGGAAACACAGGAATATTCACAGGAAACTCTTAAAAAGTGGTACTTTTTGCTACGGGAAATGCACAGAAAACTCTCAAAAAGTGTTACTTTTAGCTACGGGAAATACATGGAAAACTCTCAAAAACAGGTACATTTTGCTCTGGGAAATACACATACAGGAAACATTAAGGACAGAGGTGTAGAGTTTAACTCACAGAGGAAGTAAACCTAATTAGGCCTCTACTAACTGATGAGCTAAGTAGTATGTCTTCAATATTTCCTGGTTTTTACTCCAAAGAACTTTAGCAAAATGTCCATCTCTCATCTGTATAATAAAGCTCTGAAGCTCGTATTCAGTTAGTTCGCAAAAGGTTAGCAGTAAGTGCATGGCATGGTTCACTAACAGTAATATTACCTCATTAAATTTCAACAACTTTCATCTTCCACTTCCAGCTAATTACATCGTGGGGCTAATCGCGGCTATCAGGTGCAGAGCCGGTGAGATGGTGCGAAAGATAAGCCGAGCCAATCACGCGCAATTGTGATTCAACTCGCACGCGCATCGAGTTGCGCGCTACTTGGAAACTTGCGCGTGGCCTGCTAGGGCTGTCTGGTAGTTATTTCTCCCTAAAACTATATACATGGTTATCATATCAGCCGAAGGACGTCCACTGCTGGACATAGGCCTCCCCCAAGGATCTCCACGACGACCGGTCCTGCGCTGCCCGCATCCAGCGGCTTCCCGCGACCTTCACCAGGTCATCGGTCCACCGAGTGGGAGGCCTGCATACACTACGCTTTCCGGTGCGTGGTCGCCACTCGAGAACTTTACTGCCCCAACGGCCATCTGTTCTACGAGCATTGGTTAAGGCAAAGTATATTATATTAGTACTAAAATACAGTATGGACACTCCCTGCCGCTCTTTAGATTGTGGCCTCACCCCCTCATCACCCATATTGATACAGATTAGTGACAGTTTGGTTCTTAAACTTATGGGATTTCACCGTGATTTTGTTTGCTCCGTCATTTGTTTTTAGAAATGTCATTTCACGACCATTTGTATGCAGTGTCCGGGGTGTAGTTCAGGTCAGATATGTCGGTCGGTAATGATACCGGTCTCTCCCAGCATACTTTGTGTAAGCATGGATACGGGCAAGTTAAAAGAATCACATATAGTATCGTTTGCTTCGGTGGCTCAACCGGTAACGACTCGAATTCCCTAAACAGAGGTCCCGGGTTCAAATCCGGACGGCCAATGTACCAATGAGTTTTTCGATACTTATGTACTAATACTCACCGATTGTTTTAACGGTGAAGGAAAACATCGTGAGGAAACCTGCACACGCCTGCGAAGAAACTCGAAGGGTGTGTGTGAAGTCGACCAACCCGCACTGGGCCCGCGTGGTCGACTAAGGCCCGATCATCCTAATTCAGGGTAGGCACGAGCCCCTCGGTGGGGACGTATATGATGATGTATTGGATTTTTTAGGTTTCCGTACACCCAAAATGTGACTAACCGTGGCCCCAGATTAATTTCCAAGGCTTTATTTAAGTTGTTTTAAAATACAATACATTACTTAACATTTTAGATATCGTATCTTGTATCAGCCTATGTAGGTAGATCGTCACGGCCGCGATCATCATCGTCATACGTATTTGGATCCACCGAAGTCTATAATTATAAATTGTTTCTGGATTGAGTGTTTGAATGTTCATATTTTATAAGGTAAAGATAAAGTAAAAGGTATACAATAGACATGTTTTTTCATCTATATCAGCTCATATACGTCCCCACCGAGGGGCTCGAGCCTACCCTAAATTAGGGTGATCGGGCCTTAGTCGACCACGCGGGCCCAGTGCGGGTTGGTCAACTTCACACACAACCTGCGAGTTTCTTCGCAGGCGTGTGCAGGTTTCCTCACGATGTTTTCCTTTACCGTAAGAGCGTCGAATAAACGTACATATGAAATCTAAATTCGAAATCACATTAATGTTACGAAGCAGGTTCGAACCACGACCTCCCGGACAGGAGGCGGCGGCCCTAGTCATTACACCACCGACGCTCATGGACGATGTTTTTTATTGGTTCAGAATTCCGAAATGTTTATTTTAAATATGTATGTGTTTACACAGACTAATTTTAATGTCTGTTAGCAATGGCTGTAACAATTTTGATAAAAGTTGAAAAGGAGTAATAATAATAAATTAAATTAATTAATGCTATGCTCGGAGTTTCTCTGCGTGATCGAATCAGAAACGAGGAGATCCGTAGGAGAACCAAAGTAACCGACATAGCTCACAGAATTGCTAAACTTAAGTGGCAGTGGGCGGGGCACATTGCTCGTAGACCAGATGGCCGTTGGGGCAGTAAAGTTCTCGACTGGCGACCACGCACCGGAAAACGTAGTGGCGACCAGAAAACCTGGTATGAGCTGATGTGATGCGTTTTGCTGCTGTATAATTTATTTTGAAATACATTTTGCGAGGTTGCAATAACTTTGCTATTTATTTGAATTTAAAATTGTGATCGCAGCGAGCGTCAGGATGCAAGTAATTTATGTTTCATGAATAAAACATTGTCACTTTACTCTACACGGTGATCTTGGTGTGTGACTCTGTGGCGGGTAATTTATAAGTATACATCATGTTTCTCAGAATAACGATCTCCACCATTTGCGGCAAAAACTAATAACTAGAATAATTTGCAGAAAAAACTTGTTTTTTTGCGCTAAAGAGGTGGATTGGTGGGTAATCAAGCTGACTTGTTGGGAGTCTATTGATTTATTTGTTTTCGCTTCATTATTTACTAGCTTTTGCCCGCGGCTTCGCCCGCGTGAACATGAACCGCCAGCGGCTTGCGAGCGTTGACATAAGTTTTCTCCAGATCCCTGGGGAATATGATAATTAGTAAATTATGCCTATTCCCACCCCCTCAACAGTCTCTGTGCAAATAATCACAATAATCCATTGTTCCCTTGCGATGTTCAAGCAATTAAGCGAAAAAAGAGTATTTTTTCAGTTCCTCAGGAACTGCATCTGACTATGCTATTATCAGGGGATAAAAAGTAGCCTATGTCCTTCCCGGCGACACAGGTTACCTACATGCCCAAATTTCATAAAGATTGGTCAAGGTGTTAAAGCGTGAAAAGGTAACAAACAAACACATTTTCACATTTATAATAATAAGTAAGGATGATGTACGATCTAAAATGATGCCATAGTCTGTTGTATCATTGTTTTTGAACGGTTATTGCGTATTGTTATCAACGGCACAGTATGTGATTTCTTCACTAGTTTAAATACCCTGGTTTTAACCCAATTATTCCATAGATGGACTTTGTTGAGCATAAAGTAATTTTGAATCAATCAGTGGGAGTCACGTAACCATACCACACACGGGCGCACCAAAAGGAGCTAGAACATTTTTGTATCGAGCATGGCATAGTGAAAATATATGAATACACATAATTTTTCAAAATCTTTTGCATACGATTATTCTTACTAATATTATAAATGTGAAAATGTCTGTTAGTTTGTTACCTTTTCACGCTTCAACGCCTTGACTAATCCTGATTAAATTTGGCATGCAAGTACCCTGCGTTACTGGGAAGGACGTAGGCTACTTTTATCCCGTGAAAATAGCATAGTCCGATGCAGTTCCCGAGGGAACTGAAAAAATACTCTTTTTTTTTTAACATTGCAACGGAACAATGGATTGTTACGATTTTTTGCACAGAGATGGTTGAAAAGGAGGGAAATGACATAATTTACTTATTAGAATATCCTGACGTAGTTCTCGAAGGATCTGGGGAAAACTCATTTCCACTTTCGCGCACGTCGGCGTGGATTGAATTGATTTGTGTATGGAATTGGTTGTGGGGGTGGTAAGTGACACAGACTGCTAATCAGAACAACCCGATAGGTATAGTTCCTAAGGGAACTGGAGAAAACTCATGTCCATGCTCGCGAGCCCCTTGCGGCTCGCACACCACTCACCCTCAAAGACAGTCATAAAACGATGTCCATACGGGCGAAACTTCGGGCAAAAGCTAGCACCTCTATACATTTGATGGGGATTCAAATAGAAACCGAAAATATATTGGGAAATTTTGACCTAGAGAGTCACGATACTTGATATATGGAGTTCTTCATGCCCTATCGTCATCAGGGCGATACAGACAGGCCGAGGCTACAGAGGCTGGTCGTTTTATAGGTGTTGGACCAACCCCCTATTGTAATTGTGCATCCAAATAAGCTTCTTCCTTCCTCCGCTGTCCATAAATTTTTTTGCATTCTTTGGTATTAGCCACATTTCAAATGCCGCGATTTTAGCCCTGCTCTTGTAAATGGTGGAGTGGAACTCATTGCCTGCGTCAGTGTTAGCCGATTCCTATAATTTGGAGATCTTCACGGCAATAGTGAATAGGCATTATTTGAGTTTGCGTGTACCATCCTCGACTACAGCATCATTACCAGCAGGTAAGTTGCAGTCGAATGCACTCAAATTTTTAATAAAAAAAAGTCTCTTGCGAAATTTACTTTACTATCGCTAGTACTTCTCAGTATCCCATTTCTCCGACAATGTGTTTGTTGCCTAGTTCTAGTATTTCCACATTTACTTGGCGTTAAAGTTTGTTAAACACTAGTTTCACTCATTATCTCTCAAAATATTATAGTCCGTGACGCTCCAGGTCAAAATGGTATTGTATCTTTTCGGTTTGTATTTGCATCCCCTATCTAAATATATATTTACGTTACTCGTATATCAAAGTATATACAGGGTGACTTTTAATTAGTTCTTGATAGCAAAGGATATGAATGTACTCGTTACAAACTGATTCGTGATTACAAACAACTTTCCCAAAAAAACTATAAATGTCAAATATGAAAAGAAATTTTTGGTCCTTTATACATTTTTGCTGATTTGATAACTTATTTATTATGTAGCGAGACCAATTTTTTTTTCTGATTTGACATATAGTTTCTTTGGGAAAGCTGTTTGTAATGACGAGTACATTCATATCCTTTGCTATCAAGAACTAATTAAAAGTCGCCCTATATATTAGTACTAACGTAAAGTAAGGAAACTCCCTGACGCTCTCTAGAGGTAGATTCCGACCTCACCCCATCGTCATGGTTCTCGAACGTATAGGATTTGGCCGTGATTTATTTGTTTGCTCCGTCATATGTTTTTAGAAATGTAATTTCACGATCGTTGTATGCAGTTTCCGGGGTGTGGTTATATCGTGTGCGAAAGATTAAAAAAAACTACAAGTATGTATATTTATTGATACTATACCTCAAACCATCGTCATCATCATCATATCAGATCATATACGTCCCCACCGAGGGGCTTAAGCCTACTCTGAATTAGGGCGATGGGGCCTTAGTCGAGCACGCGGGCCAAGTGCGGATTGTTCGACTTCACACACAACCTGCGAGTTTCTTCGCAGGCGCGTGCAGGTTTTCTCACGATGTTCTCCTTCACCGTAAGAGCGTCGGATAAACGTACATATGATATCTAAATTCGAAATCACATTGGTACGTGGCAGGTTCGAACCACAACCTCCCGGACAGGAGGCGGCGGCCCTAGCCGTTACGCCACCGATGCTCTTTACCAAACCTTCGTATTTATTTGTAAATCTTTTATGCAGTTACCTACTTACCTTTTCCTTGGCTAAAACCAGTAAGTAGACAAGTCTACAAATTAAATACCTACTTTACAACATTTAACGTCACGCTGACATTGTAACCGTCTTCAAGACAATTCAACAGATTTTATTATACCATTTATGAGCGAGCTACAACTCATTAGCACACTTGCGATTGTCGTCGAGTTGATGCGCGCGCGCATCCCACGCTAAATCTGTCACCGCGCAGCTCGCGTGGTGCACCAGACCAAAGTATCTTTCAGTAATGCGATTAGTCAACTGTTTTTCTAAAAAAGGGTGTGCGTGGAAAACGCATTGTGGGAATAATTTGTTATGTTACTATGTTAATCCCATACAAATCTATGACAAATTTGTAAACAAGTGCCTATCTACAAATATTCATTTTATTTTGAAAGTCCTTTGCCTTTTATTGTTCTACTCTCTGTAGGTGACTTAATTTTGTTCCGTAAGCCAAAAGTTTTATTTTTTACAGATGCAAAAAGATGGGTGTCATAAGTTTCACGTGTGTGTTTTTGTAACTGTGTATTTGTGTATCAGTGTGTCGGTCTGTGGCATCGTAGTTCTCAAACGAATAGACCAATTTTTATGCGGTTTTTTTTGTTTGAAAGCTGACGTGATCGAGGTGGTTCTTAGCTATAATTGATGAAGATCTGTTCAATGATCATCAGCTCTTATCTAGATGATGAAGAGATGTGGGCAACTAATACAGGTCTGATCGATTCAAAATTTGGTGCCCTGTTACTGTAATAATATTGAAAAACAATGGTAACCTTGACTTGATGCTGCAGCACCTCCTACAATCTGTAGTATACCCAACTCCTCACCAACTTACAACAGAGGCATCGTATTTTGGGCTCATTGGAATAGTCTCAATGAATAGGTGCTAGATAGAACATGGAAACCTTGACCTGATGCTGCAGCATCTTCTGGAATCTGCAGGATACCCAACTCCTCGCCAACTTACAGCAGAGGTATCGTGTTTGGGCTCATTGGAATAGTCTCAATGAATAGGTTTTAGATAGAACATGGTAACCTTGACCTGATGTTGCAGCATCTTTGCAGGATACCCAGCTCCTTACCAACTGACAGCCAATGCATCGTGTTTGGGATAAGTAAAGTTAAAAAAAAAGAAATAAAACTTAAAAAAAATAATTAAAAAACCCCCGACAAAAAACGCTAAAAAGTAGAAAATAACATGTCTTGGCACTTTAAGTTTAATATAAGTAGTTAATATTTTGAGCTTAGACTTGTCGCGTAGATAAGTTAATAAAATAAAAACTGTTTTACTTTACTACAACTAATTACTAACAATTTCACAACTTAGCGGTCCCCCTACGCGACGACTCTTAGATCAAAATGTAACTACTTATATTAAACTTAAAGTGCCAATACATATTATTTTCTACTTTTTAGCGGTTTTTATGTCGGGGGTTTTTAAAATTTTTATTTAAGTTTTTCGATGCTCCATTTTTTATTGATTTTTCTTTCTTTCAAACCTTTATAAAGTACGCACACCATCATAGAATTTGGCTACTGAATATCGATAGATGATAAAGGTCAGTGTGGGCTCGTAATAATAGCCCAATTTTATAGCCCAAAGAGGGGTTAGTATAGGTGCTATAAAATCTAATGCTTAGCGAACCTGTCTATAAAGCGAGACCCTACAATAAAGTCCATTATTTGGATGGAATGTAGATAGGTATAGTTGGCTCCTTCAGTGAAGTGATAATTGTGAATGTGAACAGCCTTTTCTTGAGGTAAGGCGTCATCTTCCACATCAAAACTATCAGGTTTTATCCAGAAGATATCAGGAAGCCTAGGCCACAAGAGTAGGACAAAGGACATAAAATTGACTGAGCTCCTCTTTTAAAAGACACAAATTTGAGCTCAAACATCCCATTTTTACAAGAGCGTAAACGCGAGTAGATACGATAGACGAACAGATGAGTAGTAATTTGAAATAAAATGTGGATATCAAGGTTTGCAAGAAGACGGTATATTATCTGTAAGTACATTCTATCTTCTTATCAGCTCATATACGTCCCCACCAAAGGGGCTCGAGCCTATCCTGAATTAGGGCGATCGAGCCATAGTCGACCACGCGGGCCCAGTGCGGGTTGGTCAACTTCACACACAACCTTCGAGTTTCTTCGAAGGCGTGTGAAGGTTTCCTCGCGATGTTTTCCTTCACCGTAAGAGCAACGGATAAATGTACATATGAAATCGAAATTC
This sequence comes from Coleophora flavipennella, assembly GCA_947284805.1. Classification (NCBI taxonomy): domain Eukaryota; kingdom Metazoa; phylum Arthropoda; class Insecta; order Lepidoptera; family Coleophoridae; genus Coleophora; species Coleophora flavipennella. Next base: position 1,583,060 of record OX369279.1, on the reverse strand, counting down.
GAAAACACATTGGTACGTGGCAGGATTCGAACTACGACCTCCCGGACAGAAGGTATTCACTTCACCGATATTCTATACAATTTAGTAATTAATTTAAAGTAGGTAAGATACTCCTTACTTATATTATAAACGCGAATGTTTGTAATGTATGGATGTATGGATGATCGTTAAGTCTTGCTTGCGGCTCGCACACTGCGCACCCTTGAAGATAGTTAAAGAAACTATGTTCATGCGTGTGATCACGTGCGAAGCCGCTGGCAAAAGCTAGTGGGTCATATATTATAGCATCAGCAGTGATTGTACATGTTAGGCGGTTCAGGATGATTTTATCAACAGCTGTGCAATCAAGTGTCGCTCTCTCTTACCGTTAGGTGCCATTAGCTAATGTAATATTGGCACTGGTAGGCATTTTGGAACGGATCAGGTGGCTGGGGGGCCCGGAGTAGTGTTGGCAAACATGGAACATGTACCTACAGTTGGAATCCCTTGGATTCTGGAAGAAATGTACATACGAGTATGTAGTAGCGGTAAAAACACCTTTTCAACTGATTAAAAAAAATCAAATTTCAAATTTTCAATTTCTCAACTCGACTGTATGCTTTTTTGTTATGTTTATTACGAGATTTCATCGCCGATTGTATACGGATTTTAATGGTTCTTTTTTTTTTATAGGTTACTAGCTTTTGCCCGCAGCTTGGCCCGCGTGCACATCGTTTTTTTGACTGTGTTAGAGGGTGATTGGTGTGCGAGCCGCAAGCGGATTGTGACCTCAGGAACTGTATCGGGCTATTCCACGGCTATTCTGATTAGCAGTCTTTGTCACTTCCCACTTCCTCAAACAATTCTATACAAAAAACTACTTCAATCTGTTGCTCCGTTGCGACGACGACGTGCGCAAGCTCGAATATGAGTTTTCTCTAGATCCCTCGGGTGCTATGTCAGGATATGTTTATTAGTAAATTATGTTATTTCTCACCTCCTCAACTATCTCTGTGCAAAAAATCACAACAATCCATTGTACCATTGCGACAAGCCGCGGGAGGTGAGCGTGCGGGACCTACTTGGACAGTGGGTAGTGGTTCTCTTCCACGAGGCACTCGCCTTGCAGAGTACCGGTTGGTACCGGAACAAGCGTCTTGGCGGCAAGACCTACCTCAACTGGTCCTTGTCTTCACCTTATAGTGTTGGCAGGAATAGCGGCCCTCACTGTTATGCCCAAGGGTAGGTAATTGGGGACGCTATATCATAAACGTGGAGTTTTAGCGTATCTGGTAGATATGCGAGAAGGAATGTACCATCGCGACGTTTAAAAAATTAACAAAAAAAAATTTTTTCTTCAGTTCTCTCAGGAACTGCATCGGACTATGCCATTTTCACAGGATAAAAATCCTTCCCAGTACCACATGCTACCTGCATGCCAAATTACATCAAGATTGGTAAAAGGTAACAAACAAACAAATAAACACATTTTCAAATTTATATTATTAGTAAGAATGGTCCCAGAGTGTTCTCATTCACATAATATTAATAAAATAATTTTGACAAAATCGGTTTAGCACTTTCTTAGAAACAAAAACAAAAAAAATGCAAAATTGTGCTATTTTTGTTTGTTGCTATTGAAGTCGGTTTTTAACTTGTTCAGCTCAGCGTTATCTTCAATTCAAAGCGTTATGAAACCCCTAAATTACCAGCTTGATCCGCGACAACGATAAGTCAAAAGAAATATTATTATAAAATAAATATAATATTATAATTTATGTCAGTTAACGACAATTTATTGTAAAGAAGTAATAACTACAAAAGTTCGAGTGTTACTTACACTTGCACTATAACACTTTAAACTTTCACGATTATTCAAAATGAAAAATTGAAAACGGGGCTTGACGTGATTTTATATAATTGATGTTGTTTTGTTCAATTATATAAAATCACGTCAAGCCCCGTTTTCAATTTGTCATTACTTACACTAACACACTAAGAATGATATTGCCGTAATCAATATTAATTAAAATTGTTGCTATTCGAACTATTAGGACACTAAGAGCGTGACGTCAAAAGGGACGATCAAAATCAATATAAGGTAGTCTTACTAATTTATTTATTTTATTTAACAGTTTATTGTGCTCAAAAAGGATTACATAACAGGCAGATAATTAAATTATACAATAGGTATTACTTATTTCTAATTAGAAATTTCTTCCAGTAAACACGAGAAAGAGTAAGTTTTAGTTGAAATGGCAGACACGTACACAAATAAAGAATCTATTTAAAGGATACAATAGTGTAAAATTCATATACTTTGTATAAATAATTTTATTCAATATTTATATAGGTTATAATATATATAAGGCAGCAACGTCCTTTCCGTGCATTGCAACACACCTGCAACAACACTGCGATCGCCAACCCGCCTGCCAAGCGTGGCGATTACGGCAAAACCCCCCTATGAATACCACACCCAGGTCGTGGAAATCCTTTGGGGAGGCCTTTGTCCAGCAGTGGACGTTTTTCGGCTGATATGATGAAATATATATAATATAGAATATATATAATAAATATATATAATAACCGGTAACGACTCGGTCCTCATAAACAGAGGTGCCGGATTCAAATCCAGACGCCCAATGTAACAATGAGTTTTTCGAAACTTACGTACATATACTTAACGGTGAAGGAAAAAATCGTGTGGAAACCTGCACACACCTGCGAAGAAACTCGAAGGTTGTGTGAAGTCGACCAACCCGCACTGGGCCCGCGTGGTCGACGGGGACGTATATGAGCTGATATGATGATATAATCTATCTTCTATAATATAATAAAACTGTAACGGGGCCGTGTCTGTACATGGAATATTTTTGGAAAATAATAACTGTGGTGGACATTACTAACGATACAGAGGCCAAAACAATAACTTTTGGAATTTTTGTCTGTCTGTCTGTCTGTCTGTCTGTCTGTATGTTCGCGCATCACGCAAAAACTACTGGGCCGATTTTGATGAAATTTTGTATGGTGGTTCCTTATAGCCCGGGTTAACATATAGGATACTTTTTATCCCAGAAAATTCAAGAGTTCCCGTGGGAAAATCAAAAGTATTCATTTATAGAATGGCTCACCACGCAAATGTGGCTTGACCTATTACAATCAAATTTTAAACGTTGATACCCTTATCGCGAACTAAAACTGGGACATTGCGAATCCCAAAAAAAATAAGGGTTCCTACAGGAATGCAAAAAATTGTATCTTTAGATTGGCTCAACGTAACAATATGAAACCTTTACATTGGGATGGGGTGTTTTGACCATAATTGTATAGTCGGGTATTCTTTATCCCGGAAAACTAAAGAGGTCCCGTGGGAAATTATCTATCGATACTTACAATAATAGCAATAGAGTACTTTTTTCTATTTATTAGCTACACATACCAAACATTATAATCATAGTAGCAGAATGCCAATAGATGGCGCTGTAGGGATAATAAAACGCGCTTAAGTTGTATTAAAACATTAAAATATTGTTTCATACTTTTGAGTGGATTTCTTTTATGTATTTTTCAGCATACGCTACTTTAAACTCTGGAACTATGGTACGTAGCGATGTGTTTCATAGACGAACAGAGAGGTATTTTTTTACAGATTCCAATCGTGTAAAAAAATGAAAACACATAAATCGAGTTTAGCATCTTTTAACAGGAGGCACAGATATGGGAACTCTTCTGATGGCGACTATTTGCGTGTGGAAGTTGCTCTCCGCCTGCAATATCAATATCTGTGAACCTCATCAATGTACTTGCGGGTCCACGGTGGAGGCAATTGTCCATCACTCACTGAGTTGCAGTCGTGTTTGTGAAGATTCCCACGTCACCAATTCCTTAATGACCTCACTCGGAGGGCACTGGTCTCGGCCAGATGGAATATTCCATCTTTGATGCAGCCGCCGGCCGGGCTTTAGTCGATCTGATGGCAAAAGGCCGGAGGTTTTAAACAGGTGCTATGGCAGAGAGGAACGTGTCTGCTTTGGGAAGCCACTTTTTCTGTCTCACTCCTCACCCGTACGGTACTGCTGCTCAATTTGCGGCGAGAAAGAAGCATAATAAGTACTCGGTCTTGGAGGCAAATTACTGCTTTGTGCCGCTGGTCTGTGAGACAACCGGCTGCTGAACCCTCAGAGGCCTTTGCCTTCACAAAGGAGATTGGCCTTCGCCTTCGAGAGAGGAGATGTGACGTGAGGTCCTACCTGCTGCTAAGGTTGTCTATTGCCATCCAGCGCGGCAACGAGAAGTGCGTCTTGGGCTCCTTTGGAGCTGATACGACTCGAGAATTTGACCCATATTAATATTGTTAGGAAATTTTATTACTAGATTGATACCTATAATGATTTGAATTAGTTTTTTGATAATATAGGTAATGTGTTATTTCATCATATCAGTTTATATAGGTCTCCACCAAGGGGCTCGACCTGCCCTGAGTTAGGGCGATCTGGCCTTAGACGATCACGTGGGCCCATTTCGGGTTGATTGAATTCACACATAAGCTTCGAATTTCTTCGCAGGCGTGTGCAGGTTTCCTCACGATGTTTTTCTCACCGTAAGAGCGTCGGATAAACGTACATACCAGTATGAAATCGATATTCGTATAGATATTGGTAAGTGGCAGATTCGAACCACGGCCTTCCGGACAGGAGGTAGTGGCCCTAACCATTATGCCACCGACGCTCTATATTTTATTTAAGATTTAGAAATCCTTACTTATATTTAGTATTATAAATGTGAAAATGTGTTTGTTTGTTTGTTACCTATTCACACTTCAACATGATGAAATTTGGCATGCAGGTAGTCTGTATCACTGGGAATGAAATAGTCAACCTTTCATCTGTGGAAATTATCATAGCCCGATGCAGTTCCTGAGGAAACTAAAACAATACTCTTTGTTCGCAAAATGTAAAATCGTAACGAAAAAATGGATTGGTGTGATTTTTAGCACAGAAATGAGGTGGAAAATATAATTTACTAATAAGTATATCCTGACATAGTTCCCGAGGGATCTGGGGACAACTGTTTTCTACGCTCGCGCACGTCAGTGGCGTCGCAACGGAGCAACGGATTAAAGTGATTTTTTTGTATAGAATTTGTTGAGGGGGGGGGGGGAGTGACAAAGACTGCTAATCAGAATAGCCCGATACAGTTCCTGAGGTACCTGGAGAAAACTCATGTCCACGTTTGCGAGCTGATTGCGGCTCGCGCACCACTCACCCTTCATAAAGAGTCATAAAAGCTATGTCCACGTGGGCGAAGCCGCGGGCAAAAGCTAGTAAGTAATATAATACTTACACGGCCAACTAATCGTCATCAATTATAAATAAATTGATTACGAGTTATGACATTGTTCATGACAGTACTAAACATCAGCTATTAACACCCAATTCGTTACGTTCATATCGGAGTAACCGGACACTGCCTCAATTGAAGCACTTTACTCATCCCCCCCCGGCACTCGACAAACATCTCTTAACGCCGCGCTGTTGGCTGTGGTCGGGGTCCTCGGATTACATGGGGGTTGGGGGTGAGGGAAATGGTCCTGTTGATGTGTGACGTCTTTATTTATATAGACTCGGTCTTCCATACCAGACTAGAGGTCCCGTTTTTTGAAACTTACGTACATTTACTTACCGACTGCTTTGAAGGTGAAGGAAAACATTGTAAGGAAACCTGCACACATGATTTCAGGTGTGTGTATGAAGGTCGCGTTGGAAGCGTTCGGTGGGTGTTAAGGCCTTAAGGTAGGTCAAACGACAATATTTATTTCAAATTATTGAAAGACTGTGTAAAGCTATAACAATGAAAAAGAATACTTAAAGTAATAAAAATGACTTAATTGAATACATTTTGTAAAAATATGACCAATTTTGAAGACCCTGTTTTTGGCATTAATTGTAAAATGTCTCGAAAACAAACAGTTAATGTTGAATGAAACCAACACACAAAAATTAAGACCTTTCATTTTAATTGAAAACATTTTTATAAAAAATATTTGAATGTAAAGAAAAGTAATAAAACATGTAAAAATCGAGAATTGGGCGTTCGGTTTCAACGTAACAGACGCGTTGAAGCCCGCATTGATTTGAACTTAAAAAGAATAGACTTACGTTTGATATTATTTTAGCACGTATCAACCTGCTCGGATTGAGGCATCTTAAAGCCTTAATCTGAAATGCCTTAAACGTGACCGCGGGTGATGCTAAGTGCAACACCGGGCAACCGCCGTTTATGCCTTCAATAGCACGATATATTGTGCTGCTACACGTTAAGAGGGAGAGGTTAGTATAGAGATAGACGGTGTAGTTTATTAAATGTAATTTTTGAAGGTGAGGTATGATTGGAACAGTTGTCTCTGTCTTTTTCTTTACGTGTACAGAGTAAAGAAAATAACCACACTTTTTAACTTTTTTAATGGTTTTTCGTTTCAATCAAAAACTAAAGTGAAAGTTTAAAAAAATACTCGCTTTGTCATATCATAACAAATATTGTTGTATATTTTTTAAAATGTATTACTTCAAAATATTAGTCGTAAGTAGAGTTGAAAGTAACGGTGTAAGTAGACCTATCGAGCCAAAACTGCTCAATCGTGTTTCCAATAGCTTTTGACTTCCAATAGGGTTTACCAATTGTAAATAAAAAAAAAACATCACTATAAGGGTATTCTTTTTCAACGATGATGTCAAAAATAACGTAAATCTGTCATATTACCGCCTTAAAAGTTTCGCCGCTGCTTTGTCGAAATGTATGTAAGTGTATGATTTCGAACGATAAGGGAGTCGCGTACTGGTCAGTATTTCAAGAATTCTTGTAATTATGTATTTTATCTACATTTAACTTAATGAAGCTAATTATCTTTTTAGATGTTTTTCTTCCATGATAGTCATTAGAGTTACTCTTTGTGATCATCAAGAATTTTTTTTTTAATGTTTGAAATAGCAAAGCAACGCCTTATATATAGTTTTTCAGCTCTATTGATGTACTAATTTTATGTTAACGTATCCAGCGGCTTCCCAGACCTACACCAGTTCATCGGTCCACCGTGTGGGAGGCCTGGTCTTCCGGTACGCGGTAGCCACTCGAGAACTTATGAATGCTGGATGCGGGCAGCGCAGGACCGGTCCTCGTGGAAATCTTTTGTCCAGCAGTGGACATCTTTCGGCTGATATGATGATGTAAACGTATTAGATATTAACGTTTTTTAAAATTTCAGAAGGACAATCCTACTAATTTTACAAACGCGAAAGTTTGTAAGAATGTATGGATGTATGTTTATTACTGTTTCACGCAAAAACTACTGAACGGATCTGGCTGAAATTTGGTAGATAAACAGATTAGGACCTGGATTAACACATAGGCAACTTTTTTCCACTGCGCAAACTAGAAAAGTCATAGAAACGTTATCCACGCGGGTGAAACCGCGGGAAACAGCTAGTAGTTCATCATTTATTTTGTGTGCAAGCAACTTGCCTGTTGTTTGGAATATCTATCCAAACCGAGAGCTTTATTTTTATCATTGTCTTGTTGTAACTTTCAAGTGGCAGTAAAAGCTTTGTAAGCCAAGTAAAGAATACGCCTGGCTAATTATTATTTGCTGGCGACTTCTCTTGTAACAGCTGTTTGTGGAAACTGTTCATTTGATGTACAGTTAGAAAGCGCACGTCTACATGCGTTCTGTTAAGGCTTATACCGCCGCCAACGACCAACTTTGTAACCACTTTTTAATTCAATTAAGGTTTTTTTTTATAAAAAAAATGTTTTGTAATTTACAGGATATGAGGAGTGATTTTGATTTCCTAGAATTCTATTTTATTACTCAGAACTAAAGAAAAAAATATCCAAATGCACCCTTTTTTGTTCTAGTTAACCATAGAACTGCTGCAATTTTAATCAAAACATTATGAACTTCTTAAGAAAGCAACATAAAATGATTTTGTTTTCTTACTTCTTGGAAATTCCTTATTTTCGCACTAAAACCACAATTTTCGCACTATTCCTCCGCAGCGATTGATGTAACAGCCACGTTGTAGTACGAGGTGACAAGAACTTTATTTTTTTTTCTAGCTACTTAATTCGTTCGATGTTTGAAACATTGTTAATCGAGTTGCTAGTGTTAGGGACGGAGCGGCCTTAAGGATTTACACGCTGATTTAAATACAAAGGCTGGTATAAGTGTGCAAGCAATACCCAAAAGATTATTGAAAACCTTTAAGGCCTTGAAACAGGTCAAATGACAATATTCAATTTAATAAAGACTGTGTAAGACTATCACTATGGAAAAAATATGTTATGTACTTAAAGTACTAAAAAAATCGATTTAATTGAATAATACAATTTTAAAAATATTACCACTTATGATGTAAAAAAGTATACTGTTTTTGGCATAATTTGCAAAATTTCTCGAAAACAAATAGTTAATGGTGAATGAAACCGACACACTGAAATCGGTGACTTTAAGACCTTTCTTTTTAATTGAATACATTTTTTAATACTTATTTAAAAGTATAGAAAAGTAAAAAAAATATATGTAAAAATCGAGAATTGGGCGTTCGGTTTCAACGTAACAGCCGCGCTAAAGCCCGCATTGATTTGAACTTAAAATGATTCTGTATTAAGTTTAGTATTTATTTAAGTCTTGTATTTTTGGCGTGAAATCAGTGTAGGGCACGAAGTACCTACTAGTATCTCATCTGTGGTAGGGCCTCGATTCACCGCACGGTCAAAATAAGGCCCTGGCGGATTATCAAGGTGTCCGAATTATGGTCAGCCACACCCTTATTTCACCAGAAACTTAATTTCCTTAAAAAAATAATCTAATAATAATGAAAGACTGTTTTAACCAAGCACTAACCCCACTAACGCAACCCAGGCTTTGTGTTGAGTATGACTTAAGGCCTTAATATGCCTCAATCCGAGCAGAATGGTAAGTCTTAAAATCATATCGATCGTATGTTCAAATTAATGTTCTCTTTTGCTAGTTGGGCTGTAGGTAGGCTATATAACTCTCTGTTCCCATAATACAGGTGATCCCAGTTTGTGGCCAGGTGAGTATGTAGTTGTGAGATGTGTAATTTGTTTCTGATTAGTATAATAAATGAAAAGGTATCGATACTGTTCTCGTGTGGAGAGGTATGTTCGAATGGAACCCTTGGTTCGCGAGGTGATCACGCACTTGGTCGGTTTTTGATAGATTATGCCTTCAGGGTGGTTCATAATAATTGTTTTAAATTCTATTTCGTATTTTTTGACGTGAATACGTCTTTAAAATTATTGACGTGAATGCGTCTTTAAAATTACCTCCATAGGGATGCAATCCAAAAAAACGAATGATAACAAAATCGGGGGATACAGTTTAGTATTGTAGCTACATATCTATCATCTCCATCCAAATTTCGTTTACACCACTTGATAGCTAAAGAATCAAAGAATTTATTACGCTAAGTAAGGACTGTAACATATCGCGCGCGGGGGAGGGGGCAGCCCCGCCATTTTGAAGGTCATTTTGCTGCGTATCGAGATTTCCATTTAGTATAACTTTCGACTCGGTGAAGCTACGACGTTCATTCAAGTTTCAATCGTCAGCTCTCGTCAAAATCTATCGATTATATTATATTATCTATGATTATGACATACATAAATAATAATATTTTATATAGAAACTACATATTACCCGTTACGAGACGTATTCACGTTAAAACCAACGGCCGTGTGCCCCGACACAGCCTCACCCGTTTTTTTTTAAGGAGCGTCGGTGGTGGAACGGCCTGTCCGGGAGGTCGTGGTTCGAATCCTGCCACGTACTGATGTGATTTCGAATTTAGATTTCATTTGTACGTTTATCCGACGCTCTTACGGTGAAGGAAAACATCGTGAGGAAACTTGCACACGCCTGCGGAGAAACTCGCAGGTTGTGTGTGATGTCGACCAACCCGCACTGGACCCGCGTGGTCGACTAAGGCCCGATCCCAATAAGGCTAATTCAGGGAAGGCGCGAGCCCTCGGTGGGGATGTACATGAGTGATGTTTTTTTAAAGCAAATTAAGAAAAAAAAATCGTAATTGTTGCGATGAAAGTCGGTTGGTTTAGACATGTCAGTTTTATTGAACAGTCAACTAAAATACTTAAGTAGATAAAGCCCACATAAAAATACTCAATCACCCTCACTGTCCTCCCATAGTCAGTTTCGTGCAAACTGCCAGTAAACTACGTGGGTAGTTAATTCCTAGCTGTATAAAATCACCTCGTCTTACTCCTGAATCCCGATCTTGGAGTGCAAATTTGTCAAGCCTAAGCAGAATGCTGGTTTTATCGCCGCCGTTCGCATGTTAAGAAGTTTTATCTTACCACGGGCTGTGAATTCACTTCATCTCTATTTTTAAACATGAAAATTAAAAAAAACTGGCCAAGTGCGAATTGAACTCGCGTGGAGAGGGTTCCGTACAATGCCAAAGTCAAATACAAAATATCACATTTGAAATCCTCACAGTAAGATGCGAGTTATTTATTTTTATTATTAAACATTTGAGTGTGTTTGTCTACACCTCACTTGATGGTAAGTGCCGATGCAGCCGATGATGTTGTCTTGAAGATTCCAAAATTTTACGGATCGGGGAATACAGACGCCGGAAGGGAATTCCACCCCTTGGTCGTTCGCATGATGAACGAAGAAACAAAACGCTTCGTGTGTAAAGGTTGAACATTGACGACAAAGGGGTGGAACCGTCCTCCGCACCTGGTCGTCCGATGATGAAATGGAGAAGGGAATGAGGTCGTGAAGATTTAGGACACACTCTCCGAAATGAATCTTGTAGAACACCGATAGGCAGGCGACTTTGTGGAGATGCTCGAGGCTTTGGAGCCTGTTTGATACAAGTTCCTCGTCGCCAATGAGTCTCCTAGCGCGTTGGTCCATAGAATCCAAGGCATATAGCTGGTAACGAGCCGATCCGTCCCACAAGTGAGAGCAGTACTCCATACAGTTAACTACTACTAGCGCAATCTAGTAGTGTTTTAGTGAACTCCTTTTTTAAATAAAAAAATTAATGTGTTTGGCTGCACCTCACCTGATGGTAAGTGCCGAAGCAGCAGAGGATGTAACACGCAAGCTCAAAAAGTGTCTATTCTTGTTAAGATGATTCTTGAAGATTCCTAAATTATACGAATCGGGGAATACAGACGCCGGCAGGGAATTCCACTCGTTGCCCGTTCGCGTAATGAACGAAGAAGCCAAGCGCTTCGTGCGTGAAGATGGAACATCAACGACAAAGGGGTGGAATCGCCCTCGGCACCTGGTCGTTCAATGATGAAATAAAGAGCGGGAATGAGGTCGTGAAGCTCCAGGACACACTCTCCGAAATGAATTCTGTAGAACACCGATAGACTATTTTCTATTATGACTAGAACTATTTTCCGTAAGTGAACGTTTTATATCGAGTTTACCACTTTTTTTTTAAATTGATAGAATTCTTATAGGTTTTCCTGTAATCTACAAGGCATAAACTGTTTTTTGTATTTTTTTCAAAATTTTAGGCTCAGTAGTTTCGGAGAACAGGGGCACCATCCTACCAAATGACATGGCCTGATGAAGTATGGGCGACTGCCCCAGCAATGTATAATTACTGTACCTACTAAGATGGGACGCTGAAAAGCTAAATATCTGTAGTCCGCATGAAAAAACTTTTACGACCTTTTCGTTATTTCATAATTCTGAAAAATAAATAGTAGAATTCCTACTTTAACACGTGCTCAAACAAAAGAAACAAAAAACTTTTAATTTGTTAATTATTTCCTGAAAATTCTATGAGATTATTAAGTACATAGTAATTAATCAATGAATATTTGAATACTTTGTGTTAGTGAGAAGTTTCTACACATGATAAATCATAATTTTCATTCATGCTTGGGGCAGTCGCCAAGCCAACTCCCTTCACTTGATTTGGTCCAGTAGATTCGGAGCAAATTGGCTTGGACAGACGGACGGACAGACAGACAGACGCACGGGTGATCCTATAAGGTTCCGTTTTTTTTTGTACGGAACCTAAAAATTAAAAACCCCTGACATTTCTCATTCTTGCTCCATCACCAGACCTTTATCACCAACTATTCGTTATTGAACCTGTTTTATAAACTATTATTCGTTGAGACCATTCCAATGAGCCCAAATACGATAAGTATTTCTGCTGTAAGTTGGTAAGAAATTGATTATTCTACAGACCTCAGGTGATGCTGCAGCATCAGGTCAAGATTACCATGTTCTTGCAATATTACTAAGGTAACAGGTACCAAATTTCGAATCGATCAGATCTGTGGAAGTTGCTTGCATCCCTTCAATCAACTAGAAAAGGGCTGATGATTGTCAAACGGCTTACCAAATATTCCTGAATAATAGATAAGAACTATGCAGATCATGGCAGCTTTCAAAAAACCGCATCAAAATTGGTCAATTCGTTTGGGAGTTACGATGCCACAGACAGACATACAAATACACACGTTAAATATATTATACACAAGATAAATTTATTATATCACCCTTCTTTTTGCGTCGGGGGTTAAAAATTAAAGGTTTTTAGCTGTAAGTACTTATAATTTAAGCAAGATAGTTTAAATAGTTTCCACCGTACAGTTACCTACTTATTTTACAGAAGGAATTAAAAAATGTGACTTATTTATTATTATGTATTAGAAGTGTGTCTACGACGTTGTCCCATTCTGTTGCATGCTACCATGATACTGTATGATATACCAGCCGTTTGGTTGCAGTGATCAACTGGATGTTACCAATCATCTGCCGCTTGCCTTACGGAACGTATCCATCATCATTATCATATCAGCCGAAGGACGTCAACTGCTGGACGTAGGCCTCCCCCAAAGATTTCCACGACGACCGGTTCTGCGTTACCCGCATCCAGCGGGTTCCCGCGACCTTCACCAGGTCATCGGTCAACGTTTTAATTAAAAACGATCTTGTCAGAAGTGAGTCGAAAAAGCGTCGGTGGCTCAACCGGTAACGACTCGGTCCATCTAACCAGAGGTACCGGGTTCAAATCTGGACGGCCAGTGTACCAATGAGTTTTTCAAAAACTTACGTACATACTTACCGATTGCTTTAACGGTGAAGGAAAACATCGTGAGGAAACCTGCACACGCCTGTGATGAAACTCGAAGGTTGTGTGTGAAGTCGACCAATCCGCACTGGGCCCGCATGGTCGACTAAGGCCTAATCGCCCTGATTCAGGGTAGGCTCGAGCCCCTCGGTGGGGACGTATATGAGCTGTAATGATGAGTCGAGAAACACGTGAGAAACGGTGGTTGGTCATGGCATCAGGTAGCAACGGCTCGTTGATATATCAGTCATGCGCGTCGCGTCCCGTCGATGCTCTCACGATCGATCGATGGGATGCTAAACGCGTGCGCACACGACTTCAGTGACAAATTAGCGCAGAGACTTGCAAGTAAAATGACCTTTATTACAAGAATTATGGGGCACAAAGATTTTTGAGCGGATATCAAAGCAAGAAATTCAATTCAATTCAATATATTTATTCAAAATAAATACAAATTACACTCTTTCTGATACTCATAAAATAATGATAACAATTTCATTTGTGAAGAATGAAGAAATAAACAATAATTAGCTATTAACGTCAAAATTAAATCCTTGAAATAAACCAGATTATGCCATTAGAACATGAAAACAATATGACACGAAAAGTTATACATAAAAATAATTGAATGCATTTAACAAGAGTAGGCCAGTTCACACGGACAGCACCCGGTCACGAGTATAACGCGAGAGTCAGCCATCACTCCCATCAACCATATTAGAGGGCAAGGAATGACCCGGCTCCCGAAGCGCCACCATCCGCACTAACATTTAAGCGAGCATGCACTTCTCATGTCAATGCTAATAATAAAAAAAAATATTGATGACACGTTAAATTGGTAAAAAAAAAAAAAAGTGTGGCACTCGGGGATTGCCGCGGTAAAGCTATTACGTAGCATTTTTTATCAACTTAATAAGCAATTATAATTATTTATTTATTTTTTATTTATGCAGTATTTACCAGTACCATATAGTCCTTGGGGCGCGGGATGTTTATGTAATAAATTAACACTAAGAAAGTTACACCAGTAAAGTTGACTAAGTCCTTTTAGTACCGCAAATCGCTAATAGATGGCACTGTAAGTTTTTAGAACTCGGCCGAGCGTGGGGTGTTAGGTTTTATTTTCGTTACGGAGTTTCTTGATTCGGTCGCCGCACTCAAAGCCCGCGATAAAAGCTATGCAATAGCTTAATAAATGTTATGACATTGAATGACTCGGTGGCCAACTGGGCGGCACTACTGTCTACTGGGCCGAGACTCGTGGGTTCGATCCCCACTCAGGGAAAACATTCGTATGATGAACTTGTTGTGATCTGTGTTAATCATCTATACAGAATGTAACAAAATTGGTGTACGTCCCTTTAACTGGGACCTCTACTCATCGCGCTGAACAGATTTTGTTCTATGGCTTTGATGAAATCGCAAAAAAAAACTTTTCATACAAATCGATCAGGTGATTGACAGATTTGATTTTATGCATTTTTGTATGAAGGGTCCAATTTCTACAAAAAAAATTGTATGCGTTCTATGGGGAAAGTTGTTCAGTATGATGAGTAGAACCCCCGGTTAACGGGACCTACACCAATATTGTTACACCCTGTATGTATACATATATAAGGTCTAACAAAATTAGCTGAAACTATTTTAAGGGCAAGTTCAGTAAACGAAACTGAACAACTTTTTCTTCAGCGACCATACTGAAATCTTAGAAAAAAAATCTACAATAAAAAAAAAAAGAAATCTTTATAAATCCGGCACTGGCCATCGTACCGTAGCAGTCCACGCGCTGACGCGCCTCCGCCGTAGTACAAGCCGTGTCTTCCGTCGCGTCGGACACATATTGGGTAGGTATCTAAACCCTATTTGTTTGGAAATAGCCAGACATGTATAAACAAAACATGAACTTCAAAATAAACTAGTTTCAATTGGTTTTCAAGTCTTAAATGAACTAAAACACAGTATTTATGTCAATAAAATCCTTGATGTCCAAATGTAAGTGATTAAGCTAAAATGATAAAATGATTTGTTTACATGTTTGGCCATTTCCAAACAAATAGATTTTTCTTTAATGTGACTTGTCCGCAAACAGGCTAAGGCGAACTACCTACCTACCTACTTGCTTCTTATGTCTCCGGTGATTTTCTTGGTTGACCGGCATCTACAGGTCGTGGCATACTCGTAAAAGTACCGTAATCCCGGAATCGCTGCAAAGCACCTATAGTATTGTGTGTAGATGGCATGTAGATGGGGTCTACGGCTATGAAAATCTTGAAACATGTTCCTGGTGTCTATTAGGTTGTGGTTACAAACTTCATATCACACCGCCATGTCCAAATATTGCTGTACATGGCATTTTCACAATGAAACACTTAACTTAGGCACTTAGGTCACAATCTGTAGGTTAGGCTTTGAGAACGTAACTCAATGAGTGCGCGAGAGTAACTGAGATATTTTTTTCGCGCACGCATCGCACTTGTTTGTTTGTAGGCGAAATGTACCTACGAGCGAGCAGCAAAATAGTTCAATGGCCTCCCTCAACGCTTCAAAGAAGCCGCTCAATTTCTTATTTTTCGAAAAGTGTAAATACCTGTTGGTTTGTATTTTACTACCTTATTATAAGGTCTAACAAAATTAGCTGAAACTATTTTAAGGGCAAGTTCAGTAAACGAAACTGAACAACTTTTTCTTCAGCGACCATACCGAATTCTAAAAAAAAATTGCCACATTCCATTATTGCCCACTATAATATTCTCGTGTTGTAGTACAGGTCGAGTATTGTAAAAAGAACGCTGGGCGCGGTGGTGGGGAGAGGGTTGTTGCATCCTTAAAGCGTTGTACATTAGAGTTAAAATTGATTGCGCGCGTCCAACGGTCAGCGTTCTTTTTACGTTACGCGCGGTATACTGTCCTGTATTTTCGCTGGATTCGTGCCTTGCCGCAACGAAACTGCGCTGTGCCTGGCCGTTGACCTTTGGTAGTTCTCTCAATCAATTCTTATTTAAAAACTAATATTACCTATTTAAAACCTTATAGTTCCCCTTTTAGATGTATTTAGTAAAATACAACCTCACAAGTATTTACAATTTTCGAAAAATAAGAAATTGAGCGGCTTCTTTGAAGATGTTTGAAGCGTTGAGGCCATTGAACTATTTTGCTGCTCGCTCGTAGGTACATTTCGCCTACAAACAAGTGCGATGCGTGCGCGAAAAAAATATCTCAGTCAGACCTCAGTTACTCTCGCGCACTCATTGAGTTACGTTCTCAAAGCCTAACCTACAGATTGTGACCTAAGTGCCTAAGTTAAGTGTTTCATTGTGAAAATGCCATGTACAACAATATTTGGAAATGGCGGTGTGCTATGAAGTTTGTAACCACAACCTAATAGACACCAGGAACATGTTTCAAGATTTTCATAGCCGTAGACCCCATCTACATGCCATCTACACACAATACTATAGGTGCTTTGCAGCGATTCCGGGATTACGGTACTTTTACGAGTATGCCACGACCTGTAGATGCCGGTCAACCAAGAAAATCACCGGAGACATAAGAAGCAAGTAGGTAGGTAGTTCGCCTTAGCCTGTTTGCGGACAAGTCACATTAAAGAAAAATCTATTTGTTTGGAAATGACCAAACATGTAAACAAATCATTTTATAATTTTAGCTTAATCACTTACATTTGGACATCAAGGATTTTATTGACATAAATACTGTGTTTTAGTTCATTTAAGACTTGAAAACCAATTGAAACTACTTTATTTTGAAGTTCATGTTTTGTTTACATGTCTGGCTATTTGCAAACAAATAGGGTTTAGATACCTACCTAATATGTGTCCGACGCGACGGAAGACGCGGCTTGTACTATCATCTGTGGCGGAGCCCGGCGGAGGCGCTTCAGGCGCGTGGACTGGTAGCTACGGTACGATGGCCAGTGCCGGATTTATTAAGATTTCTTTTTTTTTATTGTAGATTTTTTTTCTTAGATTTCAGTATGGTCGCTGAAGAAAAAGTTGTTCAGTTTCGTTTACTGAACTTGCCCTTAAAATAGTTTCAGCTAATTTTGTTAGACCTTATATGTATATAAAAATGTACATCAGTCTCTACTATGGGACAGTATCTACAGGGAATCCTAGTTTGTTGCTATATGACCCCGTGTGTCATTTGTAGCCATTTTGTAGCCGAATATTATTAATTGCTGGTTAAGATAACTTCTAAAATATTACTAATATTAATCGACTGACTCGTTGGCTCAGTGGTCCTGCTCTTGACTGCTGATCCGAGAGTTGTGGGTTCGATCCCCACCCAGTAGGGCAAGCATTTGTGTGATGAACAGATTTGTTTGCTCTGTGTCTGGGTGTTAAACATCTATATATGTATGTATTTAATCCTTGGGGGAGGCATTTGTCCAGCAGTGGACGATTTGTGGCTGATATGATGATGATGATGTATTTAAACGTATATAAGTATTTATATCAGTCTCTGGTTCCCATAACACAGGGAATCCTACTTTGGGGCCAGATGACCATGTGTGATTTGTCCCAGATTATTTATTTTTATTTTATTTATTTTTTTAATAATTACTATGTAATATAATATTACTAATGACTAATTGCTGATTTGAGAAACTTTTCTAGTATTAATATCACAGCCAAATAGTTGTCCGTCATCCAATTAACAGGCGAGCTCGTCATAAAAAACCGGCCAAGTGCGAGTCTAACTCGCGCCAAGTAGGGTTCCGTAGTCTTCTCAAAAACAATTTTGTATATTTAAAAAAAACAAAATTATATTTACAGTTGGTAATAGAATATTTTGTACAGAAAATCTATGAACTTTTTACAAATCCAACTGCACAGTCAAATTTGGTCGACTATTACTCCTAAGCTAAGAAAGCCTATTTAGCCATAACAGTTTTCCTTTTAAATTGATTATATGTCCTACTATTTACAAATATTTTTCAGATATCCTTGAATAGCGGTTTAGTTTTGGGGGGACACTTGCCTCTAACAAATATCAGCACTCCAAATCTTAATATTTCACAAACCAATCACTGAATCGAAAAATGATTACGGCAAACCCTCAATCGTTTTGAAATACCTATTCAACGATACCCCACGCGATAGGGTACGTCAACGAAAAAAAAATCAAACCCTCTTGACAAGTAGGGGGGTATCCTAAAAAAATGTTTTCAACATTTTATGGTACCACTTTTGACGTGAATACGTCTTTAAAATTACCTCCATAGGGATGCAATCCAAAAAAACGAATGATAACAAAATCGGGGGATACAGTTTAGTGTTGTAGCTACATATCTATCATCTCCATCCAAATTTCGTTTACACCACTTGATAGCTAAAGAATCAAAGAATTTATTACGCTAAGTAAGGACTGTAACACATCGCGCGCGGGGGAGGGGGCAGCCCCGCCATTTTGAAGGTCATTTTGCTGCGTATCGAGATTTCCATTTAGTATAACTTTCGACTCGGTGAAGCTACGACGTTCATTCAAGTTTCAATCGTCAGCGCTCGTCAAAATCTATCGATTATATATAAAACATTAGTGTAAAATTGTAACTGTGATTATAATAAGGTGTTTAAATAAAAAAATAATATCAAAAAATATATAATGTCGGCCTATACGCGTCGAAAAGCCAAATCGAAATACAGAGATCGTATACGGTTGGAAAGGGCATCTCAACAGCAATCGAATGGTACCAATAAAACACCATATGATCGAGTCAAGCAGTGCCGGCAACGTAAAGTAATGAATGCGGCCGAGCGGATCAACGACGGTGCCAGTACATCTGCAGCTGGGACGGTTGAAATTACGCAGATAATAATATTAATAATATTTTATATAGAAACTACATATTACCCGTTACGAAACGTATTCACGTTAAAACCAACGGCCGTGTGCCCCGACACAGCCCCACCCGTTTTTTCGGCGTGATTAATATGTATACCCATGCCAAATTACAGAATTCTAGTACTAACAGACGAACAGACAGACAGACAAACATGACGAAACTTTAAGGGTTCCTTGTTGACCTCGGAAATCTAGAAAACTCAGAAAATAAATCGTGTTGACAGAAAAAACCCTACGAAGCATGAGGAAAAAAGAAATGATTGCGGCGCTGTAATCTCTCTGTGACTGCCTGCAAATCTCTCTGGCCGTCTCTGCGACGATTCCACCTGGTTTTTGGGGTTTTTTTTACACAGCAGTAGATAGCCCGTAGCTAGATAATGAAACATGGCTTAAAAATGTATGAAGAATTACACAAAAATATATCTTTTCTTTTTTTTGTGTATTATTTTATTTATCAAAGCTTTAATGCTTTTGAATGCTATACAGGCCAGCAAAAAGTCACCCATTTTGAACTATCTGTAGTACTAATCTAGATAGATAAACTAGAAAAATACCTATATATTTTTTTACTTAGGTGGCGAATCTGCTATAAAAAATCTCCACTTTCAAAAATAACTCCAAAATTTTCAGCTACATATTTTTGAAACGTGGCTATCTTCATAGCGATAATATGATTCAACACAATTTGTTTCCGCCAACATTTCTGATATGGTCCCGCACATCCATCTCTTCCACAAGCAGAGTTAGTAACAAGTTATTCATTATTAATTAACTAGTTTATGACATCCTGGGTGCGCAAGAGCACGGCGCTTTGTTCGCGCATTGTTTACATGCATCTTTAACGACGATTAGTTCGCTGGTTTATCTTTTACTGACACACAGTTGTAGAGGATGAAAAATAAGATACTTATGAGAATTTAAAAAGTACATGTTGCATCTACTAGGACATTGCATCACGATGAAAGGTTTTCTAGTGTCAGTTATATTAAACGAAAGTCGAAACCATCATCAATCCAGTCGAATTTTTCATTTTTGAAGGTAGTGATGATGATGTTAGAAAAAGGCTCAAGGTCACCCAAAGGGCAATGGAGCGTGCTATGCTCGCAGTTTCTCTGCGTGATCGAATCAGAATCAAACGAGGAGATCCGTAGGAGAACCAAAGTAACCGATATTAGTTCTCTGAATTGCTAAACTTGAGTGGCAGTGAGCGGGGCACATACCTCGTAGAACAGATGGCCGTTGGGATAGTAAAGTTCTCGAGTGGCGACCGCGGACCGGAAAACGTAGCGTAGGCAGGCATCCTACTCGGTGGACCGATGACCTGGTGAACCGGTCGTCGTGAAAATTCTTGGGGGAGGCCCGTGTCCAGCAGTGGACGTCCTTCGGCTGATATGATGATGATGATGTGCTTCTGTCGAGGTGACCGCTATCCTTTACTTTTGAAATTTCTATTCTATTTTGGCTTCTGTCTTGCTTGTGCATATTAAATTTGTATATGATAATTTATATGCTCAGCTGTCCCGGATGTAGATAGCGGATATGCAACCACCGTGATGGAAATGTCTGCCTTGGTCGCCTTCTCTTCACTACCTTCAATTTACGAGCCTACGTGCCAAGTACATATCCTTAGAAGAATCCACTAATTTGCCGTACAGCCTGACAGTGTTACTCATCAACACTGCCCCTGCCATTTACGACGTCATCGTCAACCGCATCCTGAACGCCGCACTGTCCATGGCCAACCAATGTGTCGGCCAGCCTCGTAAACTGTCAGTTCCGCGTCCAGCGGAGTTTGTGGTCGCGCCCGTGGTCGCACACGCAGTTGTGGTCAACACTTTTATTATTACGCAGCTTGCTCGTCAGACAAGCTTCGGGAGACATTATTGCGTCACAATCAGCCTGGATTTTGAATGGAGGTACTCGAAAGTACACCGTATTTACTTAAAGCTTGGAAAAGTAGATATGTATGTAGGAATAACATTAAATAAATAAAACTTTTAATTTTTAACCAGAGACATAGAGTTCATCATTTACCAAGGGTTGCATGCAAGGCTTCGTTTCTCTATCATTATTATTTTTAAGTACCAAATAACTTAAAGAAACTAACGATAGTTGGAACAAATGTTGGAACTGTAGCACACCCCGGGCACTGGTCGTGATATGACATTTCTAAAAAAAAAACAATTTCTAAAAACGGAGCAAACAAAATCACGGCGAAATCCCATACGTTCGAGAACCAAACTGTAACCAATCTGTATCAATATGGGTGAAGAAGAGGTGAATTTAGAGAGCGGCAGGGAGTGTCCGTACTGTATGTTAATACTAATATATATACTTTGACTGTAGGCTATTCGAATTACTGTAGGCATAAAGGTATGTCCACATACATGGCTTTGTATGTGGCCATATATTTGTGCCTACGTTGAATCATTATCATCATCATATCCGCCGAAAAACGTTCACTGCTGGACAATGGCCTCCCCCAAGGATTTCCACGACGACCGGTCCCGCGCTGCTCGCATCCAGTGGCTCCCGCGATCTTCACCAGGTCGTCAGTCCACCGCGTTGGAGGCCTGTTTACGCTATGTTTTCGGGTGCGCGGTCGCCACTCGAGAACTTTACTGCCCCAATGGCATATTCGGCAACAACTTCCAGTGTAGAGTCTCCAACCATTAGAGCAGTGGGTGCGACACGGACATTTAACATTATTTTCGTCTTGTCCATGTTCATGTATATTGAATACTTTCTAGTATCGAATATCCTTCCATGCAGAAACTGCAGAATCCATAGACGACGACGACGCGTGCGCAGGCCAGCCGCCCACGCCGGCGCCCGCGCAGCCCGTGTCTGTCACCTCGATTACATTACACGCCAAATTAGTAATCAGCTCATTCATAGATTAAGCAGAAAATTGAAGTATTGCAGAAGGGATAAATTTGAGGTTCGTTAATCATCTGGGGGTGGGGGGGGTCTTTTTTATATTTTGGGAATTTCAAGACATACTATACACACGGGGGGGGGGCCAAGTCCGCATTGGTGAAGGTTGCATGTTAGGCTAATAGTGAACTCAATTCGTGTGTTGGGCCGCTGCGCTGGCATGGCTTACCAAGTGATAGCGACGGGCACCAATGCAAAGCTCGGAAACAATCAAGATAAAATGTCCCTCACAATCAAATCCATTCAGTTTAAGACCGTGTCTATGGTTAGTTAACCTGCGTGATCGACGCGACCATGCAAATAGCACTTATCAACGATCGCTTCAAATTGAAATTTAGGTGATTGCGTGTATTTCAAGCTACTACAAAATCGCATTTAATTTTCCACTGAGGGCTGAAATTCTAAGAGTGATGTCACAATCATTTTTGATGATGAAAATTTGTGTTTTTTTTAACTTTGATTAGTACCTTGTACCACAAAGTGGTCTGGTCTCCGATCAAATTTGCATGTCGGCATCAACCAATTTCAACAATTGAACAATACAGAATGAGAAATAGTTTTTGGGTCTTCATAAAGACATTAGCGCAAGTCACACCCTGGACACTTCATACAACGGGCCAAAAATGACATTTCAAAAAAGAAATGACGGAACAAAAAAAATGGCGGCGAAATCCTATACGTTCGACAACCAAACTGTAACCAATCTGAATCAATCTGGGAGACGAGGCGGTGAGGTCGGAATCTAGATAGCGGCAGGGAGTGTCCATACTGTATGTTAGTACAGTAATAATATACTTTGGGAAAGTGGTAGATTCTAAAAAGGTATTGCTGTCGCCGCTATTTGGAGTTAGTGAAAAGCTGAAGTTAGTTGAGGCCCTTAACTCCTCGAGGCTTTGAAGGTTATACAATTATTTGTTTAAGCATCCAAGAAGAAGAAGTGATGGAAATGTCATATCTCAATGCGTTTAAATAACTACTCTGTGACCCTCTCTTTGCAGCTCAGATGTCCTCGCCCACAACAGGACATACCGCTAACAGCCCACCGGTGTGGTCGATCGAGCCTCGGTCTCAAGTCGTAGGCGCCTGTCGCATTGTGTCTGAATAAAGCCTTGCTCGAGCCATAATCAGCTGATAAAGTATGGAAGTAGGGTATTTGTGGTGTTCCGTGTTCTTTGTTGGAATGACTTTCTAACTGGTTATGCTCTGGTTCCCGTATCAGACCAGAGGAGAATAAGGTGGTGTGAGTTATCAGGGTCTGACAAGAGTTCAGTTATAGGCGACGCATAGGAAACTTTCGTCGCAGGGATCTCGAATTTTCTCAGCAATTACAAAACATATGAAAGTGATATTTTGTAACCTGATACTTCATATCCATGCTTTCATTTTGTCGGTTGCAGAAACACGATTCGTTAACTTTTATAACAGAAAAAAATATATCAAAGAAAACTATTTTAAAAAACAGAGATTTGCATTTTAAAGGCAAACCAGACCGATTAAGTACCTCTAAATTTTCTTAGTCGATTAGCCTAAATACACACTTCAATATGCCAGTTGCATTTTTAAAAAAATATTGTAGTTTTAAATATTGTAGCCACGGAGGCGGTAGAAGCAAAGAGTTGCAGAAAGGATCCTAATTCTTTTAGCTACCACCATCTTATCTAAGTCTCACCGCCAAACATCAGTGTTAACAACATTGATGTGTTCCGGCTTGAAGATAAGATAGTCAGTTCTCCATTGCGTTGGGGCATCTTGGTAAGCCCGCTTCCATCTTCGGCATCATCGTCACTTACCATCAGGTGAGATGATGCCAAGGGCTTACCAACTGTGAATAATAAAGAATAATAAAAAAATAAAGGAGACATTACTTTATTCTTTCAGTAGGTGGTTTACAGTTCTTATCACAAAGCGCTTCGATGGGAATTCAACTTTATGGTCCTAAAGGTTCGATACTCCTGTCACCGCGTGCGTGTTCACGTATAAGAGAGATTAGTCTTACTGCAACTTGGAGTTCAACTAAGCTTGAGTCGATAACCTTTATAGGCTCTCTGATCATAATACTGCTCAGGTATTAAAATTTGTTGTTAATTCAAAGAAGATTGCACCTAAGTCGGTATTCATTTATAAACGTAGCTACTCAAATGAGAATGTGGTTAAATTTCGAAACTGTCTGAGTGGTCTTTCATTCTCTGAGGTTTTTGCTGAATCTCAACTTAATAAAGCGTTTGATGAATTTTATGAACTCTTTAGATTCTTTTATGACCTTTGTTTCCCGGTCATAAAAATAAAAACTAAAGGTAAGCCGTTCTTAAACTGGATTACAAAGGGCTTACGGAAATGTTGCAATACTACGCTAATACCCATTTTCTCAAAAATTTTTGAGAAAGTAATGCACACACAACTAATGAGTTTCTTTTTAAAACATGACATTATTAAAAACTATCAATTTGGGTTCCAGAAAGAGAAATCAACCACTCTGGCAACATTTAACTTAATTAAGGATGTCCTAAAGAGTACAAACTCCAAACTGCTTACGACTGTGCTTTTTTTCGACATGTCAAAAGCTTTCGATTTTGTGTCACATGACCAATTATTACGAAAGCTTGAAAATTATGGGATTCGAGGACCAGCACTTGGTAAGTACGTATCTTATGAATAGAATACAGTGCGTACAAATAACTAAGCTTGACAATAAACACGTGAAACGTTACAGTTCTGAATTTAAGACCAACGCTAATGGGGTCCCGCAAGGTAGTGTGCTTGGCCCACTATTATTCCTCATTTATATAAATGACTTACCAGACGTAACAAAACATAGGACTATTTTATTCGCAGATGACATATCAGTAATTGTGACATCCAATAATAATTTGACATCTAATAATGAGTTGACATTGAGTAATCACGTGTCTGACATTAATAATACAATAATATCAATAATCGAATGGCTTGACAATAATAATCTTCAAATTAATTTTAATAAATCGACATTCATTAATTATAATAATAAATAAAATCTTAGTATTAATTATAAAGGACAAACTCTACAGAGGGCAACATGTGTTAAATTTCTTGGCATAACAATCGATGACAAACTAAACTGGAAAGACCAAGTTGAAAAAATATGTGCCAAAATTAATAGTTTTTCTTTCGCTCTCTATAAACTGACAAGAGTTGCATCTAGAAGTACGGCTGTCACAGCTTATTATGCTTGCGTTGAATCCATCCTTCGTTATGGAATAGTAATCTGGGGCAACAGCACAAACGTTATGAGTGTTTTCTTAGCCCAAAAAAAAATGTATTCGTTCAATATACGGAGTAGCACAGGACGTATCATGTAGACCGCTATTTAAGACCCTAAAAATCTTGCCGCTGCCTTGTCTTTACGTATTTGAAATGGCTAAATTTGTTAAAAAATATCAGAAAACATTCTACAAGCAAGCGAGTGAAGTAACTGCAAGAGTGAAAAGAAAACCCAACAGGCTAGTTATGAGCGAAATTCCCAAGACTACTAATTATCAAAAGAATTGCTATTGGATGGGTCACGTCATATATAACAAAATACCGCAGTCGTTTAAAGATCTGCCTTTCAATAGATTTAAGAAAACCCTACATGAATGGCTTCTTCATAATATGTTTTATTCTCTTGATGAGTTTTTGGGTCACAAATTATGATGTATGTCAAGGATTAAATTTGAAGTTTATTTTTTTTGGTTTTGTTTCTATCTATTTAATACTGTAATAACATTTGCATGCTGTTGTTTTATATGGCTAAACAAGTGAATCCTACTTTAATAACGAACATCATTTTACTTACTGTACCTTGATTAAAAGCAAATAAATACTTACTTACTTACTTAAGTAAAATTATTACATGATTTAACTTACAAGGAAGGGTACCCAACTGTCCGACTCCGATTTGATTTATTTTGATATATGTTATAGAGTAGTCTAAAATAAAGGACACTTATTTTTTTCTAGCTGCCCAAACTCAACCTGTTAAGAGAAAATGGCCTTCAAAGTACTGAAAATTGACCAAACCTTCTAATTTTTGAGAAGAGATTGGTTCAAAAAAATGATAATTAATTACTGGTTTCGTTATAATTATGTATGTTGGAGAACATGAATAAATAATGGGAACGTGTTTTGTCATTTCACCACAAGCTCATTTTTATATATTTTTTTTAATATACAAACTCATTTTTATATTTTTTTAATTTCAAACTCATTTTTATATACAAAGTCATTTTTTATATATATTTTTTTTAATATAAAAATGAGCTAGTGGTGAAATGACAAAACACGTCCCCATTATTTATTCATGTTCTCCAACATATAACGAAACCAGTAATTAATTATCAATTTTTTTGAACAAATCTCTTCTCAGAAATTATAAGGTTTGGTCAATTTTCAGTACTTTGAAGGCCATTTTCTCCTAACAGGTTGAGTTTGGGCAGCTAGAAAAAAATACGTGTGTCCGTTATTTTAGACTACTCTATAACATATATCAAAATAAATCAAATCGGAGTCGGACAGTTGGGTAGCCTTCCTTGTTAGATGTAAGGACAGAAAGTATACCTCTAGGGACGCGAAATACTTGTATAACTCCTCCTGTTATTTGTGATGTAAGCATAAATTATTAGATCGGAACGAGAAAACAACATTACGAGAACACCCGTTATATTCTCAATGCTGAATTTCTGAGTCGATCGCTCCAATTAAGCCTTCGTAACTCTGGACGAGTTTAAGCCATTTAGCAAATCCGCGATCCTCTAATACATGTTAAATACGTAGAATACATTACGGAACCCTCGTCCCTCCGCCCGGGCCGGGGCTCGCCCGGGGCGCGCTAATCGCATCATCAAAGTTAACGGTTAAACCAACACATACTGGAACCTACGTGAGCCCATATTCGTAGCTATACATATAATAAATATGTTTACATATAATAAGTAGAGTGCAGACATATAATAAAACTGTAATGGGGCCGTGTCTGTACATAAAATATTTTCGGAAAAAAAAACTGTGGTGGACATTACTAACGACTATAGAGGCCAAAACAAGAACTTTTGGAATTTTTGTCTGTCTGTCTGTATGTTCGCGCATCACGCAAAAACTACTAGGCCGATTTTGATGAAATTTTGTATAGGGGTTCCTTATAATCCGGGTTAACATAAACTATACCTTTGATCCTGGAAAATTCAAGAGTTCCTGTGGGAAAATTAAAAACCTCCACGCGGAAGAAGTCGCGGGCACAGCTTACTAGCTAACTACTGTTAATAATCCTAAAACGTCCCCACTGCCGGGGTACGCGTTTTTTTCTTTCACCCACAATTGGTAAGCCCTTGACATCATCTCTTTCTCACCTGATGGTAAGTGACGATGATGCCGAAGATGGAAGCGGGTTAACCAAGATTCCCAATGGCATCTGGCTATTTTATTTTTAAGTTGGAACACATCAATGCTGTTAACATTGATGCTGTTAACAATGAACCCGCAAACTCCAGGTTTGAAGCAAATGGACTAACCATTACGCCACGGAGGCGCCTATTTAAGGAAATAGTCGAAAACTGACCATTCCCCTCTAATCTCCAAAACTACTGGGCTTCAAATTTTGAAAAAATCACAGTATATGAGGTTGAATGCATAAACTGCAGAAAAATCTATATGTAAGTCTATATATAAATGTAGTCCTTCCGTTAGCACAGGAAAAAATATTTTTTTAATGCCCAGAACAAGTAGACCCCTATTTACCTAGAGCTAAGTTTCACCTGAGATGTCTTGTTCTGTTGGTAGGTAGTTAATGTTTTTGTGCGGAACCCTGTTTTTATGACCCCTAGTCGCACTTGGCCGGTGTTTTTTTAAATGAAATGGATTGATATTGTCCAACTTCGTGAAAGAGATCAATCGTCGAATCTAACTCGGCTGGGTAGCGTTTGGGAAGCTTTGCAATATCTTCACGTCCCAAACACAGCAGTGTTTTTATATAAGGTGCTCCAGAGATATGCTATATATAAGGGGAGGTAGATAGGTTACATGCGTCCATAAAGTGAAGCAATTAAAATGGTGCCAATTGGCATGTTTTTTCTTAGATGCATTGACATACGGAACCGAGACATGGTCGCTTACTGTGGGCCTCATAAGAAGACTCAAGGTCACCCAAAGGGCAATGGAGCGTGCTATGCTCGGAGTTTCTCTGCGTGATCGAATGTAACCGACATAGCTCTCAGAATTTCTTCACTTAAGTGGCAGTGGGTATAGCTCGTAGTGCAGATGGCCGTTGGGATAGTAAAGTTGTAGAGTTGTGACCGCGCACCGGAAAACATAGCGTAGGCAGACCTCCTACGTGGTGGACCGATGAAGTAGTGAAGGTTGCAGGAAGCCGCTGAATGCGGGCAGCGCAAAACCGGTCGTCGTGTAAGTCCTTGGGGGGGAGGCCTTTTTCCATTAGTCGACGTCCTTCGGCTGATATGTTGATGATGATAAATGATGCACAGATTTGACACCAAGCATTGAAAATCACCAAACTTTCATTCTTCTCAAGTTATACTCAAATGCGATTTCCATAGCTTTCTTTCTCAATATCTCCGGTTCTTATCGATATACACGGTTTGTTTTCATTTGAGAACACTCGCTGGAACAAGCTCTTTTATTTTAGCTATTGCTTGAGTTGGAGGGACGCTAGTGTGAACATTCAACGCGCACATTCTCGCACACCGCGCTCCTTCGATATCCATGGGGGCGAAGCCGCGGGCAACAGCTAGTAATAAATATATAGGTAAACACCATATACATAAATATACTTTAACATTATTATTTTTATTATCATTGTAGTCAGTTCGAAAAGTTAATAGGCACCTACTTAATATTACCTACACATAGATAGGTAGGTTGCTCAATCAGGATTTTTTTTAGAATTCCGAAAGAAAAAAAAATTTTTTTTGAGTAAAAACTTCTTTAGGCGCGTTGGGCATTTTGAGATGGGAAAAACCATTGAACTCGCGACACTGTAATGTAACGTAACCGACAGCAGCGTACCAGGAACACTCGGAGGGTCAAAACTTATAAAACTGTTTTCACATCCTGTCGGCAGTCCCGGAGTGGTTATTTATTCTTATTCTGAGCAATTAATTTTAAAATATCTGTAATAATTAATTCATCGTTGCTTCAGCATGCAAAATGGCGTCTCATAATTTGTGAACAACTCCCTTCAGAATTGGGCCAAACTTATTATGTAAGTTTATGTGAGGCGCGAGGCGCGAGGCGCGAGGCGCGAGGCGCGAGGCGGGAGGTCTACGCGTAGCTCGCATTTCGTACTTTGCAATGCTTCATACGTATACGCACGGCAAATAATTAAACAATTTATCCATATTATTAAAAGTTAAACCACCGAAAGCGTATCTTCTTTGTGATGGGTTCAAGACGATTACACAGTTACATACACAACGACATTGCAAAACAAATAAGTATCATGAAAAAAATATGGAACCTTTATCTTATCATTAACACTTTTTTTTGCGCATAGAAGGTCTGGAGTAAACGCTGATTTCTATAATTGGAAACGCAAAATACGTAAAAAAACCGACTTCTCCATCGAAACAACTTAGTACAATTTTTAATTTTCTTATAAATTACTACACCGATTTTGATGATATTTATATGCGACCAACTAGGGAGGGATAGAGTATCGGAAAAAAAGAATCATGAAAATCTGTTCACAATCTGCGAAGATATCACGTAACACACACATAAAAAACATACAGTCGAATTGTAAACCTCTTCTTTTTGGAAGTCCGCTGAAAAATAATTTAATAGGCCCTTCTTGTATTACGAGATAACGTAACGGTCCATCCTAAGTCTTTCCGTCATCGATCGTCAATCAATCAATCAATCAAATATGCTTTATTGTACAATTACAAAAATATACAGATAGTAGTACAGAATCAGATCGTCTTCATCGTCATCGATAACAACATCAATATTAACCGCATTGATATATCCTGCATTACAGATATGATAAAATAGCCAGTTCTCGATTGCGTTGACAACATAATAAGCCCCCTTTCATCCATCAGTTGAGACGATGCCAAAGTCATACAATCGAGGATAAAAAGAAAAACTCCGAAAATTTTTCAGGACGACCAATCAATCAGCCAGTCAGTGGGATCAAGTAGCTATGAGTTCAAGGGAACCCACACCACACCATCTTTCATTTCAACCAGACTCGTATTTCTTTTTTTTTAAATAAGGGGCGTCACACCCTGGTCTTGTATTCCGAGCCCCTTATTTCACATCTTGCGACACCTCGCATTACGCCTTGCGCCACAATAGCAATAGCTCCGTCACCCGACACCGGCTTTTAGCGTGACACGTCGATGCCGAGTCGGCCGCCGGAAATTGACGGGAACACGACAAATGTCGCAAATTGCTCCATTCATTCGATCACACACAATTAAATACACAAATTTTGTAAGTGCAAGTCGATGATGCTGGGTTGTGCAGGGTTGGCACGGTTCCCCATTGACTGGGGAAACTAAAGCACGGAAGGTATTAAAGCTGACGTCATTTAATGTAAAAACCAATGAAAATGTAGAAGAAGCTCTTAATGCATTACTAAACTACAGCATACATATTACTAAACTGTAGAAATTTGGATTTAGAACCTACGTTAAGTGGTAAACTGACCTAAGTCTTAATTTTGAGCATGTCTAGTGAAACTTAGGCACAAGTTTATCTAGTGCTTGATGTCGCACTTCAGTTATATTTCCCTACTCTTTGGTAAGGTTTAATTTTATCCATTTTATTTCGTTGTTGTAGGAAAAACTAGGTCCATCGAACACATCCGAAAAAAACCCTTTTTTTTCAACATTTCGATTGTAGTCCCATTTGACCGAAATTGTTCATAACTAACTATTCATTGTAGTTTTATTAATATCTTAAAGCAGGAGTGATTCAAAAATATACACTTCATGAGCTACACAGAATACTGTTTTTAAAAATATAAATTTTGCTCACAAAGGTAGTCCTAACCACCACGTCATGGTGCGCACTATTTTTAACGGTAATGCAGTGTAGTTTCGATCGAAATTTGTAGTGACGCGAGTTAAGCTGCTAATTTGAGATTGGTTAAATCCTTAAAAGTCATCTCTAATGAAGAGAATTTTAAACGACTAAAGATGTAGACTCAGGCACAACAGTTCAAATCGTAATTAAAAGCTGCAGCCCTGCCCACAATGGGGCACGACACAATAGCTGATCCGATCACAATATTGTGATTAAAACGATGAATGGAGAACCCTTACCATCTTGGGTTAAGGCCGCATATTCTGACTGAACGAACTAAGAAGGATTTGCCAAAAAATTGTCGCACTAAGCAAATATACGATACGCATGCTTAAACGCTACTGTTACAGATTTTTTCATTGTTGTCTGCTGAGGGTTTCCAAGGGAGCTTCCGATACTATTCTCGTCAGTTCTTTTTTTTTATTTTATTTTTTATTCACAATTGGTAAACCCTTGACAACATCTTACCTGGTGGTAAGTGACGATGTTGCCGAAGATGGAAGCGGGCTTACCAAGATTCCCCAACGCAATGGGGAGCTGGCTGTCTTATCTTCATGCCGGAACACACCAATGATATCAACATTGATATTTGGCGGCAAGACTTAGATAAGATGGTGGTAGCTAGCCAGGCGAGCATAGAAAATGCCCTACCACCAACCAACCGAGTCTTACAATTGACCCCGCCGGGAATCGAACCCGCGACTTGTGGTTGTTTTCTTCTAAAAGTATGGTTAAAACCTGTTTCATACTTTAATGTTTAGATGTTTTTCAAATCTGTTTTGTACTTTAATGTTTAGATATTTTTCAAACCTGTTTCGTACTATAGTGTTCGAATGTTGTTAAAAAATTGATTATTGATCGACTGACATTATATCCTTCTTCTTTTTCATTTTACTTTTACATTATTCTTCGGAATAAAGCTTCCGCTTTTAAAATATTTTAACACCAGTCTTCTCTTAAGTTTAATTAATTTTCTCTTCTAGTCTCCATCAAAGTTTTATCATCATCATAATTATCATTATCATCATCCACTGCTGGACAAAGGCTTCCCGCAAGGATTTCCACGACGATCAGGCCTGCGCTGCACGCATCCAGCGGCTTCCCGCAATCTTCATCATCTCGTCGGTCCACCGCGTGGGAGACCTTGCTACGCTTCGTTTTCCGGTGCGGGGTCGCCACTCGGGAACTTTACTGCCTCAATGGCCATCTGTTTTACGAGCTATGTGCCCTGACCACCGCCACTTCAGTTTAGCGATTATGTGAGCTATGAATTTTTTAGTTCCGAATATTTATGTATCTGTGCAATGGAAACGCGCACCAAGGATTTACGCGCGCAGACAACAGCTGTACTTTTTGTGGCACTTTGTGGCGCATTCATGACATATAATTTAAAAGGCTCGCGTTGTCACTTACTCCATAACCGTCCGTCTGTATGTCACGTGAAAGGATTTATATTTCGAATAATGCGGGTTAAGTGGAAGGTGTGGTTGCTTTTGTTAAGGTTTTTTTAAAATATAAATATAAAGAATCTGTTTAAATTGGTCTTTAGAAGAATATTTGATATAGCTCTATGATGAAAACGGTAATACATACAAGCGTGAAACTTGTTGTGATTATAGTACTTATAATCAAGTAACACAATAGTAATGAAAATCGGCCAAGTGTGAGTCGTACTCGCGCTAAGAAGTCTGAACTGAATGACAAAAAGCATATTTTTGTCTCTCGCGTTGATGTCTTTGTCCTTATAGTAAGTAGTTGTGTGGAGAGGTATGGTGATACGGAATCCTCGGAGTGCTTGTCCGACTCACACTTGGCCGGTTTTTAAATTATATCTGTGCCCAAAAGGAGTGTTTTTATTTGGTCACAAGATTGTGATATGTCAGTTACTATAATAGTTAAAAAACTTAATTTAAAAGATTACAGTAGGTCATTAAAATTTTAATTTATAACTAATTTAATTAACTTATATCATGTATAATAATAAAATCTCATAAAAACAATCTAAAAATCAATTAGGTTTTTTTGAGAAAAAAAACCATTGATTTTACTATGTTGGCAACCCTAAAAAGTTAAGAAAAATAAAATTAAATCGGCTGGAGATATTAAAGTAACATTTACTTACCTACCTAACCCAAATTGTATCTACATACATCCGGCCAGCAGTTTAAGCGCTACGTACGGCACTAGGTGGACTCACATACACACATTCATTTTTTTAGACTACATTAATGTGTAAGATAATAATTCCTCACCAAATACTGCACTTCAATTTTTTTGTCATCACATGTTTAGCTTCTCACTCATTTGTCACTCGAAAGTAAAAAGATTAGACCGTGATATAAATAAATAAATATTCGTCTAGCAACACTGAATGACAAATTTATTTCATATGCTCTTAACTTATTTTAAGTGTACTTTAAGTTTAAGTGTCACACGCGGGCGAGGAGTACTCTTTATCATACTGTGGTCGAGGTGCAAATTTAGCAGACTAATTTCATGAACGACGAACGAATCAAAAGAGAACAGTTAGCGAGGTAGAATCTCACAAAATGTTCAGCATCCTCTCCAAATGTGGCACTAATTTAGAGCTATTTTAGGTGGCATTAGTAATTTGCATTAACCAGGCGTGATATTTACGGGACACAAAACATGTGGCACAGCGAGAGAATCACTCGTCCTTATTCTTGAGGAAGAAAAATATTGTTGAGAGCCAAAAATAAAGAAGGACCTTTTTAATTACAATATAACAAGAAGTATAAGTATGAGATAGATAGCATTAAACATGCAATATATTTAATAACAATATAAAAATAAGTGTAAAATAGCTAGCATTAAACATAATATATTTAATAACAATATAAGAATAAGTATAAGTATAAGATAGGTAGCATTAAATATGCAATATATTTAATAACAATATAAAAATAAGTATAAAATAGCTAGCATTAAACATAATATATTTAATAACAATATAAGAATGAGTATAAGTATAAGATAGGTAACATTAATCATGCAATATAAGACATAGTATAAGTATAAGATAGGTAGTATTAAACATGCAATATATTTAATTACAATATAAGAATAAGTATAAGTATAAGATAGGTAGGATTAAACATACAATATATCTAAATAGACTCTTACTAAAAATTCCTAGTTTTGTACGATATGAAGGGCATTTGTGTGTATAAAAGACTAGTGGGTGCTCGCGGCTTAGCCCGCGCAGTTCCCGTTTTTTAGTGTTCCCGTGGGAATTTCCCGAAATCCTTTCTTAGCGGATGCCTACGTCATAACATCTACCTGCATGCCGAATTTCAGCCCGATCCGTCCAGTGGTTTGGCCTGTGCGTTGATAGATCACTATGTCAGTCAGTCACCTTTGAGTTTTATATATATATATATATATATATATATATATAGATATTTAGTTTTGTTTTTAACGATAAGTAGGTAATTTATTAAAATACTAGCTGTACCGGCGAACTACGTACCGCCTTACATTACACTACCCTACCCTACACTACTCTACACTACCCTACACTACCCTACACTACACTACCCTACACTAAACTACCCTACCCTACCCTGCACTACCCTACCCTACCCTACACTACCCTACCCTACCCTGTGTAGGAAATGAGGTGCTCCTACATGACGAGAACAATAGGAAGATATCTCCGCCAGGCGAGGTGGTGTGCCTGGGGTCCGGCCGTGGACCAACCGTGAATGGTTGGTGCTTGTATATATGCTTAGCGCTGAAGAAATTCTAATAGCGCGTTCTAGATGCCATCTAACGAGATGAAGATGTAACTTTTCCATATAGTATGATCGATGGTTCAGTCTTGAGTTGAGGTTATGTAGTTGTATGTGGCGGGTACTGCAGATGTCGCCACACCTGCACTACCCTACCCTACCCTACACTACCCTACCCTACCCTACACTACTCTACCCTACCCTACACTACTCTACCCTACCCTACCCTGCACTACCCTACCCTACCCTACACTACCCTACCCTACCCTACACTACTCTACCCTACCCTACACTACTCTACCCTACCCTACACTACCCTACCCTACCCTACCCTACATAAGAACCTTCTCCTGACAATAACGAACTCGAAAAAAAAAGAATTAGCCAAATCGGTCCAGCCGTTCTCGAGTTATGCGCTTACCAACACATTTTGCGATTCATTTTTATATATTAAGATTTGCTTGTTTTTTTAAACATAATAAAAATTTACTAAGATATCAATTGAAAACACGTTAAAACAACAGACTTCAATCGCAACAACTATAAATAAGTACAATTCAGCGAGGTGCGGTAATATTATTCGTTGGTACCTATACAATTTTGCTTTTTGTTTTCGTTATATTTCTAAAAAGTTACTGAACCGATTTTGATATGATTTATATGATCACACTCTGAAGGCATAACTTATCAAATACAGAAATCATTAAAATTAGTTCACAATTGGCGAAGAAGTAAAAACTCATTATTGGTACATTGGTCTTCTGGATCCGAACCCGGGACTTCCGGTTAGGAGGACCGACTCGTTGCCGTCGAGCCACTGATGCACTTTCAATTTCACGATGAAGCTACAACGCTTAGCAACAAGTGTTGCTTGCTCCATACATTT
The DNA here is from genome assembly GCA_947284805.1 of Coleophora flavipennella. NCBI lineage: Eukaryota > Metazoa > Arthropoda > Insecta > Lepidoptera > Coleophoridae > Coleophora > Coleophora flavipennella. The sequence continues at coordinate 1,547,430 of OX369279.1, read as the reverse complement.
TAATAAATGCATGATCACGAATAAATACCCAGTGCCGTGGTGACAGTCCCCACATTTCCTTGTCTTCAAATCCCGGATAATATGTTACATTAATATATAAATACGGGTTGGGAAGGAAAGAGTTGTCACCGAGAGCCGTTTACGACCGGCTTAATGCCAGGGTTTTGTTTTATGTTTTATTTCAATTTGTACAAATCCCTGACACTAGATGGAGCAGCTAGTGTCAGGGATTTGTATGCTGTACGGGCGATTAAAAAACCGGCCAAGTGCGAGTCGGACTTGCGCACGAAGGGTTCCGTACTATAAAATCACGTTCGTTGTATGGGAGCCATCAAATAATAATTTTGTTTTAATTTAATTATTTATTTTTAAAGTGAATAATACAACTCAATATTTTGTGAATATTTCAAGCACCTACCAGTTGCCGTTATCAATATCGAGCTAAAATGGGCAAAAACAATAACGTTTGTTGTATGGGAGCCCCCCTTAAATATTAGTTTTATTTTAATTCAATTATTTATTTTTTAAGTAAATATATAGCTAAATATTCAGTAAATATTTTAAACGTATACCTGCTGCCGTTATCAATATCGAGCAAAAAAATCACGTTTGTTGTATGGGAGCCCCCTTAAATATTTATTTTAATCTGTTTTTTAGTATTTGTTATTATAGCGGCAACAGAAATACATCATCTGTGAAAACTTCAACTGTCTAGCTATTAGGTTCATGAAATACAGCCTGGTGACAGACAGACGGACAGACAGACAGACAGCGAAGTCTTAGTAATAGGGTCCCGTTTTTAGCCTTTGGGTACGGAACCCTAAAACAGATGTGGGTTGTTCTGAAAGTTTCTATAAGTTATGTACTTATAAGGATGTTTTAAAGTAATCGTGTAGATAATGTAAAATAGTCGCGCTGAGTAGCATTGCTCTGTGGTGCTTTTCATCAAGCTAACGTTTGGGTTGTTAAGGCTTTAAGACTGCTCAATCTGCGTAGGTCGATCCGTGATAAAATAATATCGAATGGAAGTCTATTCATTTTAATGCGGTAATATTAAAGATTTTCGGTATTTTTGACGTTTTATTACTCCTAAACGATAGAAAACCCAAGGTTTTAAAAAAACCCTTATTGTTGATGGTGTTGCTTAAAGTCAAAAGCTATTAAAAACACGATTGAGCAGTTTGGCGCAAAAGAAAAAAATCCCTATAGATAGGTCTACACCGTTACTTTCAACTCTAGTTATGACTAATATTTTGAAGCATAAATTTTAAAAATATATATAATAATATTTGATATGATAACACAAAGTGTGTAATGTTATTTTTTTATACTTTCATTGCTTTTTGATTGAAACGAACCATTTAAAAAGTGAAAAAGTGTGGTTATTTTCTTTACTCTTTACACGTAAAGAAAAAGACAGAGACAACTGCTCCAATTCTATACCTCGCCTTAAGTTGAAATCAATGTGAGCTTCAACGCGGTTGTTTCGTTGAAACCAACTGCCCAATTCTCGGTTTTTTTTACATGTTTTTGTACTTTTTTTTACTTTAAAATAAGTTTAAAAACTGTGTTCAAATAAAATGATATGTGTTAAATTCGCCGATTTTTGTGTGTTTGTTTCATTCAACATAAACAATTTGTTTTCGAGAAATTTGGCAGTTAATGCAAATACTACAGGATATTTTTTTACATCAATAGTGGTAATATACAAATAAATAATTTTGTATTTGTATTTGTATTTAATACTTTTAAAATTTTATTTAATTAAATGGTTCTTTTATTACTTTAAGTATATTTAATATTTTTCCCATAGTGATAGCTTTGCGCATTCTTTCAATAATTAGAATTGAATATTGTGATTAGACCCATCTTGGGCCCGAATTAGATGAGTACGCCTTTGCTATCTTATTCTTCTCTGTGAATTGTATTATGTATGTTCATATTTTATACATAATTTAGTAGCTACGTATAAAGACTTTACAAACTGGCTCATATTCCATAGGATTTATTTGATGACAAAACTTGTCTGAAATCTGACCATTTTTTTAAATAAATAATTTCCATTCAAAATAGATGATCCCTAACCTAGTCAAATCATATGCTAATTTTATGTCTATCAAACACCCACTAGCTTCTTAGCTTCTAGCTTCTTGGTACCCAAAATACGTGAACTGGTTGAGATAGATCAGTTGAGATAGATCAGTTGGTTGATGGTGACTGTACTTACAATCCGTGGATGACAGAACTTTGGGATTTTCCCTACTCTCAAAACAATATGTTTTTCTGTCAGATAACGACTGTAACACACACATTATATTAGTCATGTGAATTCCCGAACTAAAAATATGTAAACATAAAACTTTTTAGATAAGAGTGGTCAGCATAGGTACATCGCATTTATTAAGGAAAACCACACTTCAATAACAAGAGATAAATAGCTTACGTGGACATTTGATAGTTGTTTGAAAAACGGTTTTAAAAATATGCAATTTAAAAGTAAAAAGGACCCTAGGTCAGTCGGGCCAATGGAGAAAGAAAAGATAAGAGAGAGAGAGAGGACCTACTTGGAATCTGAAGATTGTCTGAAAATTTCATCGAAATCGGTCCAGCCGTTTTGGAGTCTATAAGGAACATTTTTTTTTCCTTCACATAGCACAGAGATAGACTGGATTCAAGTGCTAATAACTACAGCCTCCCTGATATAATAAAAGGATTTGAATGTAAATCACATGTTAAACGCTCATAAGAATTAGAAATGATTTGAACGATTAAAAATTATTCAAAATGATTACAAATCAAATCATTTTTAATCCTTTTTAATGATTTTGTTTAATCAGGGCTGTGATTAAAATAACTAAAAAAGAGATTATAAGGTTTTCTTATTTGTTTACTTAGCTTAAGTAATAAAAATATGTATCGTTTATTTAAGTAAATAAACTTTAAACAAAAAAAAATGTTATGAGGACAGGTTATAGCGGTGAATACTTATAACCTGTTTTGTCCGTTAAATTTGGAACCATATTAAAATAAATAAACTCATGTGAGTCCAACTATGTAACTTAATTAATTAATTCATTAACTTTAATTATCTTAACGTTAGTTAAAAAACACTATAATATTAAGAAATTATAAAGTCACATGAACAATGCGTTTATAAATTTGGATCCGAATAAATTCTGAGTTCTGATATCTACTTTGGAATGAAAATTTCAACCGAAAGTAGCTTGACCACCGACCATTCTATAGATGTCTTCAAGATTATGCTCTCCCTTATTGCATTTATGGCAGCCTGCGAGCTCCAAGTGGTAGGAACATTTAAAATACTTATCCTTACTAATATTATAAATGTGAAAATGTGTTTGTTTGTTTGTTACCTTTTCTCGCTTCAACGCCTTGACCAATCTTAATGAAATTTGGCATGCAGGTAGCCTGTGTCACAAGGAAGGACATAGGCTACTTTTTATCCCGATGCAATTCCCGAGGGAACTGAAAATATACTCTTTTTTGGTTAATTAACATCGCAAAAAAAAGATTTAGCCCATTTCTGTACCGCTGCTAGATCAGCATTGATGGAGTTGCTGGCAACTGAGGCCTCGGAAACAGGGAAGTGGGCATAGATCTGCAGATCTTCGGCATAAAGATGAAACTGGCAAGTGAGCACTTTAGTTATCTGGTTGATAAACATCGAAAAAAGAAGAGGCGATAGCACTCCACCCTGAGGTACACCAGCTAATAGCTCGCACCAATCCGACAGCGATTGATCTGTTTTTACACATTGACGCTGTCCTCGGAGGTAGGAGTCAAACCAGAGAATAATTGAGTCAGGGATATGGGATGATCTGAGGATACCTAGGAGAATATCAAAGTCTACCGAGTTAAATGCATTACTGAAATCAAGTAGAGTTACCAGCGTAAGTTTTTTTTATTATCCATTGCGTAACGGATGTCATCAGTGACGTTCAGCAATGCACTAACCGTATTATGATGGGGACGAAAACCGGACTGAAAAGTGCTGAGAAGTTCATTCCTACAAAGGTATTTGTAGAGCTGGTGGAGCACATAACCTTCTAGCACCTTGGATAGGATGGGAAGAATAGAGATAGGACGATACTGGGAAAACGAACTGGGATTGGGTTTTTTTTGGAAGAGGGATAACATGAGCCAGCTTCCACGCACTTGGAAATGTATTCGAGGATAAAGAGATGTTCATGATGACAAATATTGCCAATCCTCTTTTATGCGACAAAATTTTGATTAGTAGGGTCCCTTTTTATATTGCACTTTGGCCCTGTCGCGTTTAGCCATTATACGCTTAAGATGTGGAGTGAGCCAAGGTGCAGGAAAATGCTTCACACGGACAGGTCGCAGAGGGGCGTGAATATCATATAGTTCACGAAGCATGGTAAAGTCTACTTTATCGTCAACGGAAACGGCTGCATACAAGGACGACCAGTCTAGATTTGCTGCGTCTTCCTTTAGTCGGTCCACGTCCATATCTCGGAAATTCCGACGAAGGACGAACTTACCTTTGCGTTTGGGAGGCTGCAGAAAGATGGATTACTTATTAGTAGGCTTAAAGTTTTGAATGTTTGTGGAACACGCTGTTGGAATGTATAGACTTACCTTCTATTTATATTTAATCTCTTAAGTAGCACTGTACATTACCGTTTGTGTTCTCTTAATATAAAATAAAATTAAAATGAAACAAATTACGTTATTTTAATGGAACATCTAGCCTATTTAGTGTTCCGTACCAGGCCATATTACTGAGCCCTGTAAGTCTGGTGTAAGTCTATCTGATTGAGGGGGTTAGAAGTGACATAGACTGCTAATCAGAATAGCCCGATAAAGCTCCTGAGGGATCTGGAGTTGTCTACCTCGCGCACCACTCACCTTCAAAAATTGTGATAAAAACGATGTCCACGCGTGCTAAGACGCGGGCAAAAGCACATGTATTAAGGTCTTTGTTGAAGTTGGTGTCAAATTCACAGATAGTTTAGACTTGTCCCCATTGTGGTAAGCCACTTTCAGGTCAAACTGAGGTCAAGCCACAGCTGAACCTAAATGACTTCATCGTCGAGAACTATACCACAATGTTTCAGTAGAACTGCACGTAGCTGCATGTGATTGTGGGTTTTATTTATTTGTATTGGAGCCGTGTGGCCACGAATAGAACGTACCTCTATTGGACATCTACTTCAGGTAGAAGAGCTAAAGATACGATAGACACGCCTTATGAAGTTATGAAGAACCTGGAGATAATTTTCGAAAAACCTAAATATTTTTAGTTACAAGCTTTTATTTCAAAAGAGCTTGCATGCTCAAAAAGCCAAATGTCTAAATGAATATAAAAAAATACACGGTTCCACATTCAAAAAGGCGAGAACAGTAAAGTCTAGTTGTTTGAATTGAAAAATAAATTGGGACCTGGATTGTATCTCCAAAATTCATCATCAGATCAACTTGAAAAAATATCAAAAGGATCTATTGTCACCGGGAACACGGCGGGAATAAGCTAAAACGCTTTTATTAAAAAAAAGGTTTTATGCTCAAAAAGTCAAATGCACAAACAGCGGGCCCAGTTGACCACCAAGTGAAATGAATATGAACAACTACTGTACTTTGATTCCCCTCGTTCATCACCAGATCAACTCCAAAATACCAAAAGGATCTATTGTCACAGGGCTTACATACGGCTTCATACCAATCGGATTTCTGGAAGTCGCTCTAAACTCGTTTGCAAGATTTGACCAACCTAAACATACAAACATTGCAAGTTTAATAAAATCTTAAAAAGTCTGAAAAGATTTTATCGACAATAGTTAAATGTTTGTACATTTTGATTTCAAGACATTTTACATTTATGCAGCAGTTTTATAAAAATAATGCCCAAACAATGGTAAGTACCTTTAACATTATCAGGACATTTAAAGAATATACCATGTACGAGCCAACGTACATTTGTATTTTAATTTCGTTATTAACTTATTAGAAATAGACATACCAATGCGACGCTATTTTTAGTAGGTCGCGATTGCGCATAGCACATTGTACAGTTTAGGCACACCCTGGACACTTCATACAACGGACTAGAAATGACATTTCAAAAAAGGAATAACGGAACAAACTAAATGGCGGCGAAATCCTATACGTTTGACAACCAAACAGTAATCAATCTGGGTGACGAGGGAGTGAGGTCGGAATCTAGAGATCGGCAGGGAGTATCCAAACTGTATGTTAATACTAATATATATACTATGCTTTAGGTTAAGAAATAAATAAATTAAATAGTCTAATTTTAGCACTCAACTGGGTCAGTATTTTTATTTATCACTCTCCGGAGTCGCCGTACCCTCAATATCATAATCATCATCTACATGTAGGGAGCACCCCCTACATACCATTTAGATTTATCGTATCAAAATGACAATATTAAAGAACGAATTTGAATTCATTGGTTTCTGTGAACGCCACGCCGTTTAACAAGATGTTAAGGTGGGGTACTGCTTGTGAACCAACGTTAAAAGTACATAGCGTCCCCCTCCCTACTGCTGGGGCACGGCTCTCTTCCCGAAGGTTAGGCCATACTGCATCCACGGGGGCCTGGTCTGGAATGGTGAAAGGTGTATGGCTAGTGGCGAACCTCATCATATCAGCTCATATACGTCCCCACCGAGGGGCTCGAGCCTGCTCTGAATAAGGGCGATCAGGTCTTTGTCGCCCTCGCTGCCCCAGTGCGGGTTGGTCGACTTCACATACACCTTCGAGTTTCGGAGAGCGTCGGATAAACGTACATTATCATCAGCCGAAGGACTTCCTCTGCTGGACATAGGCCTCCCCCAATGATACGTACATATGAAATAGAAATTCGAAAACACATTAGTACGTGGCACGATTCGAACCACGACCTCCCCGGCAGGAGGTAGCGGCCTTTGCCATTGCGCCACGTAAAATATTACTAATATAATTACTACTATTATTGTTTTGGTGTACTATAAGTGTAAATAAATAAATAAATAAATAAATACTAACGCTATCTAGTGGTGTTTTAGTGAACTATTTTCCGTAAGTGAACGTATTATATTGAGTTTACTACTTTATTTTCATTTAATAGAATTCTTAAAGATTTTCCTGTAATCTACAAGCAATGAACTATATTTCGTATTTTTTTCAAAATTTTAGGCTCAGTAGTTCGGAGATCATGGGGGGGGGGGGGGGGGAATGGTAAATTTTCGTCTTCTTTCATATATAAAATCACAATTATTTATGTTACACTAATAACAAAAATATATTTGAGATCCTCATAACGAGACCTTTCATTTGATATAATATGACATAGTAAAGTTTGCAAAACTTTTTTTTTAATTTTTTCCCCGAAAATGACCCTTAATTAAAAAAAATATTTATTTACTTTGCACATCTGTGTTTGGGTCATAGGATTACACCATCCTACCAATTTAAACCTGATTTGGTCCAGTAGATTCGGAGCAAATTGGCTGTGACAGAGAGACAGACGCACGAGTGATCCTAAAAGGGTTGCGTTTTTTGTTGTTGTACGGAATCTTAAAAACCTCGAAACAATTGAAATTAGCGCCATAACCAAAACCTACCACCTTAAAAGCCAAAGTCCGTCCAGGTCATGGCCGTGCTTGTGGTCGCGCAGCCGTGCTGAGCTGCAACCGCTTCACATGTCAACCGAAACCAATAGTTTGCTATGTTCACGTATAGTTCCAATTTCAGATATAGACCCATGTCGGAAAATATTCGAGAGACAGCTCTACAAGTTTTCTAGCTCTTCTAACCCGTACGTCTGTTTAGAAGCCAGCGTTTTGATTGAGTCCACAGTTTACATTCAACATGCTCGCTTGTTATTTCCACACCTACAACTCCATTAGAACCTGTCGATAAGGTCTTAACTCTGCTCTTTCATCCCATACAACTAGCAACCTTAGCCTTCAAACTTTAGAAACTAATTTGGGCTTGGTGTTCATAGATTGTTTAATCAAACAACTAGCTAAATCTGACAGGTTTATTGACTGAATGCTGGGGGAAATAGGAATGTGATGGTTACGCGGGGATTGGACGTAGTCTTCACTGCTATGACATGATTGAACACGGAAGCAATCTGGAACTCGCCACGGGATGGAACGACGATAAATGTTGCCATTTAAAATTTCGTTTGGCTGCTTTTTATTATTACCCGGATACGGAAAAGTGAAAAAGATGGTTTATGAACATAATGGCTAAGTTTATGTAAGTTTGTTATCCTTTGAACTGACTTCAAACAAAAGAATTGTCGTTGCATTTGTCTGGATCAAAGAATAAAACCATTTTCAAAGATAATAGGCTTAATTAAATTCAACATTCTGGATACTAGATAAGTTTTTGCTTAGCATTTTCTTATATATTGGGTTAGAAATTGGGTTAGCTCTCAGAATTGCTAAACAACTTAAGTGGCAGTGGGCGGGGCTCATAGCTCGTAGAACAGTTGGGGCAGTAAAATTCTTGAGTGGCGACCGTGGACCGGAAAACGTAGCGTAGGTAGGCCTCCCACTCGATGGACTGATGACCTGGTGAAGGTCGCGGGAAGCGCAGAACCAGTCGTCATAGAAATCCAGCAGTGGACGTCCATCAGCTGATATGATGGGTTAGAAAAACTTAAAACAGCATTTTCTGCGAAAATCCTAGCGCGTGACAAATTCAAGCTGAGTTTAAAAAGTTTGAGAAGTTAGTTCGTTTATCCAAAAATACAAATTGTTGGTTAAAAGTAGGCGGATCTACAAACCGCTACGGCTGCGTGTTTGAATATCTAATTTGTTTATACATGGCAAAAATAATGAATTACTTACGTCAAAGATTTTCAAACTCACTAATTGACTACTAACACAACCAATTATAAATATAATGGATCACTTTCCTCGATCCATTCCAATTGCTGTGATCCTCACTTACTCCTAAACAGATGAACACAATGACCTAAACGAGCCGCCGTGAAGCCGCCGACGACATTAGGCTGATATCGGGCTCGTTAGTTTGAACAATAGGGGCTCCGCCGAGTGACTGATCGCTTCCTATCCTCGGCTATCTGATGCTATCCAATATATTGTGAGACTTAAGAGCTTACAGGGATGAAGGTTAAGAGTAATTAATTGTACAGCCACGCTGCGCATACTTACTCGCGAAGCCTTCACCGTCTGACGTAGCACAGGGAGTACACAACACAAGCTTACCTACTAGCAACAAAAAAGGTGTCAGATTTGATGGACATTTTACAAATGATTTGGGTTTGTGTCCCCCATACCTTATTAAGATTTTTTCTAGAATAACGGAGTTCCCAGTGCAATAGACCTTATTAAGTCCTTGTTTTTCTCAAAGTTTCATAAAATTTTGTATGGCAGGTACCATATTCCGATTTTTAGCTGAATAAAAACCACTGTGTATAGTAGGCTATGTAAAATTATACTAACGTACAGAGTATCATCCAAATCATTAGAGCCATTTTAGCGAAAAGTAAAAAAAATACTATGGAGGCAAATCTAGCAGTTTGGGAACTAGAGCATCTGACGGATACACAGACATACACAGACACAGACACACACACACAGATACAACCACTTTTATTTTTTTGTTTTAGACTCTAGTGTAAGACAATCGATCCACATCAAAATCTTAATTTCGATTTTTTTTGTCTAGTATTGGTATTGCCTTTTTCACTCCTTTGTCAGTCTATAATTTCTGATCTTGAAACAGCTTGAAGCTACAAAGTCGTAGAAAAATGTGAATATATTAACAAACCACAGCGTCTCAATTACTGTATCTAATGATTTCTGCAATTGCTGGGTTAAGTGAATTGCTAGGTCAAAAGATTTCTGCAATTACTGGGTTAAGTGGTTTCTGAAATTGGTCCAATGGTTTCTGATGTTTTTGTTGGGTCAAATGGTTTTCTGCAATTGCTGGGTCAAATGGTATCAGCAATTGCTAGGTCAAAAGATTTCTATGCAATTGCTGGGTCAAGTGGTTTCTGAATTTGTTGGGTCCAATGGTTTCTGAAATTGGTCCAATGGTTTCTGCTTTCGTTGGGTCAAATGGTTTCTGAATGGGCTGGGTCAGATGGATTCTGATAATCAAAAGTATGACCTACTTAAAAAAAAAGTTAAAACTAAAATAAAGTGGGCGAGTCTTTGAGTATCTGAAAGTGCCCTATAAAATTAATTAATTATGTGCGTGATCGAATCAAAAACAGGAGATCCGCAGGAGAACCAAAGTAACCGACTAAGCTCACAGAATCGCTAAACTGAAGTGGCAGTGGGCAGGGCACATAGCTCGTAGAATAGATGGCCGATGGGGCAGTATACCGCGACCGCGCACCGGAAAACGTAGCGTAGGCAGACCTCCTACGCGGTGGAACGACGTCTTGGTGAAGATCGCGGGAAGCCGATGGATGCGGGCGGCGCAGGACCGGCCGTCGTGGGAATCCTTGGGGGAGGCCTTTGTCCAGCAGTGGACGTTTTAAGGCTGATATGATGATAAAAGTTTTCATTATAATCTTAAAATTGGCTAAACTTTTTGCAAAACAAAGAATTTCGAAACAGTAATTAATCATTACACTTCGTTTTATTTTGTGTAGATAGCTGAACACATCTTGTGTGATTCCTGAATTTGACTAATTATTGTTCGGCTAGTACCGAATTATAACTTAATTATTTGGCAATTACGATGGAATGAAAATATTTTGGTCGTGTTATTTTCATACCATTGTTATTGCCTTGCCTTCATCACAGTGGAAAGTAAACAGTTTGCCTTGCCTTCATCACAGTGGGAAGTAAACAGTTTGCCTTGCCTTCATCACAGTGGGAAGTAAATAGCTTGTCTTGCCTTCATCACAGTGGAAAGTAAACAGCTTGCCTTCATCACAGTGTGAAGTAAACAGCTTGCCTTCATCACAGTGGGAAGTAAACAGCTGATCATATGATTGAGAAGTGAGACAAATGGATGGCCGTCATCCATCAAACAACTCGATGACTTGGACAAAAGTAAATGAGACGAAATTGCATAAATTAGGATGTATTTAGAGAAAGAGTTTCACGGAACTGGCGCGATTGGTGCGACAACGGCTAAATGATGGATCGTTCTGCGCCTGCGCCGGTTCAGAGGACACATTCCACTTGGAACTAAAATACATTTCCTTCGTTTTGATACCACATTGATTGATCAGAAGTTCTTTTGGAAGGACTTAGATTTCAGTGTGAGAAGATTATTAGAATAACAATAATATACTGGGACAAATGACACACGGTCATCTGGTACAAAACTAGGATGACCTTGTTCTAGGGGAATCAGAGAGCGATCCTCCCCCTCCCTTTCAAAGCGGTCTCGTGGTATAAGTTTACTAAGTTCTAAACAGGTTTTAAAGTATTGGACTAGTTCCAAACAAATGATAACGTCTTATAATTCGATGGAGCCGGCTGCACGCACGAAAAAATGCGTCGTTACCTCGCTCTGAGGCGTTCCGTCGTTACCTCGCTCTGAGGCGTTCCGTGAGGCGTTCCGTTTTCGATATTATGAAACCATTCCATCAGTATTTTCTTATGACGTTGTCACGTTCAACTATCGTCAGTAAACCGACTTTACAGACAACCGTTTTTTTTTACTGTTTGACAGAAGGACAATATTTTGTAGGCCGGTGTAGAACAAGCCAATGAGAGATGGCAGCTCAAATTAGATATGATTGATCTGGCGGTGATGCTATTGTGCTATTGTCTCTGATACGGACATGCCTTCAATTTTCAGCCAGTACATTTATACCCTTCATTTCTGACCAAATTCTGTCTGTCTTATATGTTTAACCGCTTAAGAAACCGAAATAATAAGTACCTCTAAGTTAATTCAGGACCTAATCTCTCTACTTAGCAAATTTCAGCCAGATTCATTCAGTGGTTCTGGCGCATTGTTTATTTACAATATAAGATTAGTAGGATTACGTTTTCTGTGCTTTGACGAAATAATATATGATCTACTGTTTTAGTAATCATCATATCAGCTTATATACGTCCCCACTGAGGGGCTCGAGCCTACCCTGAATTAGGGCAGTCGGGATTTAGTCGACCACGCGGGCCCAGTGCGTTTTGGTCGACTTCACACACAACCTGCGAGTTTCTCCGCAGGCGTGTGCAGGTTTCCTCACGTAAGAGCGTCGGATAAACGTACATATGAAATCTAAATTCGAAAATCACATTGGTATGTGGCAGAATACGAACCACGACCTCCCGGACAGGAGGCGGCGCCGGCCCTAGCCGTTACGCCACCGACGCTCTGACTGACTGACTGACTGACATAGTGATCTATCAACGCACAGCCCAAACCACTGGACGGATCGGGCTGAAATTTGGCATTCAGGTAGATGTTATGACGTAGGCATCCGCTAATAAAGGATTTTGGGGAATTTCCACGGGAACCGCAAAAATCGGGATATGCGCAGCGAAGCTGCGGGCATCCACTAGTTAAAAATAAATTATTGACTGTATAAAGTCATAACTGCTAATGCTGTTAACTGTGTGGTTAGGTTTGCCGTTTTGAGTTGCGCGGGCGCAGGCGATGCAACAAGGATGCAACGAATGCATAGGGGGCGTATATTTAGACCAGAATGCAGGACGTCAAGGTGTTGTCACAGTATTACGATATGGCTTACAGTAGCGCAACGCCTTTAATGTCGCACGATGCTGCCACGGCGTAGGGACTAGCAGTACTAGCGGAGTTTGCTAGACTGTGCCCCGCCGCCTGCTGCCCGGCAAGTAACCTTCCGTTGCTCTGCGTAAGTACATTCGTTGCACTACTGTAAGCCTCTATATTGCAGTACTGTGGTGTTGTGTTGCATGCACCAAAGACCCAATATTTTACTTCCTAAGGACAGGAACATCGCTGTTGAAAATGCGACCAGGCTGTGCCTGTGCCCCGCCACCCGCTGCCCGGCAAGTAACCTTCCGTTGCTCTGCGTAAGTACATTCTTTACACTACTGTAAGCCGCTATATTGCAGTACTGTGGTGTTGCATGCACCAAAGACCCAATATTTTACTTCCTAAGGAGAGGAACATCGCTGTTAAAAATGCGACCACCTTAATGGTGCTCTGTCAGTTAGTAGCGACTTGGTGGTCAATGGTCAATGGTCTTCACTGTCAATCTAGTATAGGCACCTTTATTCGAGGGGGATTTTGTTGACGTTGTTCAGGGAACTTACCAATCTTGAAAACTTTTGGAACTAGGTATACATAATGTAGGTTTATGCCGCAGATTTTCCTATTCTACTTGGATTAATGACATCTATATATTTTTCACGGTATTCATGACATAGAAATATAACCCTGCATTATTTCGTAATGACATTTTATAGTTAGCATTCTGTTAAAGTCTGTATCCACAACCATTTCGAACAAATATTTCTGTGTAAGTAAAATGCTACGTAAATATGAAAAACAAATGTTTCTGTGCTAGTAAAAAGCTACGTAAATATGAAAAACAATTATTTCTGTGCAAGTAAAAAGCTACGTAAATATAAAAAACAAATGATCCTTTGTAAGTAAAAAGATACGTAAATATGAAAAACAATTATTTCTGTGCAAGTAAAAAGCTACGTAAATATGAAAAACAAATGATCCTTTGTAAGTAAAAAGCTACGTAAATATGAAAAACAAATGTTTCTGTGCTAGTAAAAAGATACGTAAATATGAAAAACAATTATTTCTGTGCAAGTAAAAAGCTACGTAAATATGAAAAACAATTATTTCTGTGCAAGTAAAAAGCTACGTAAATATGAAAAACAATTATTTCTGTGCAAGTAAAAAGCTACGTAAATATGAAAAACAACTATTTCTGTGCAAGTAAAAAGCTACGTAAATATGAAAAACAATTATTTTTGTGCAAGTAAAAAGCTACGTAAATATGAAAAACAAATATTTCTGTGCAAGTAAAAAGCTACGTAAATATGAAAAACAATTATTTCTGTTCAAGTAAAAAAACTACGTAAATATGAAAAACAATTATTTCTGTGCAAGTAAAAAGCTACGTAAATATGAAAAACAAATGTTTCTGTGCTAGTAAAAAGCTACGTAAATATGAAAAACAATTATTACTGTGCAAGTAAAAAAACTACGTAAATATGAAAAACAATTATTTCTGTGCAAGTAAAAAGCTACGTAAATATGAAAAACAAATATTTCTGTGCAAGTAAAAAGCTACGTAAATATGAAAAACAATTATTTCTGTGCAAGTAAAAAGCTACGTAAATATGAAAAACAATTATTTCTGTGCAAGTAAAAAGCTACGTAAATATGAAAAACAATTATTTCTGTGCAAGTAAAAAGCTACGTAAATATGAAAAACAAATATTTCTGTGAAAGTAAAAAGGTAAATATGAAACAAATATTTCTGTGCAAGTAAAAAGCTACGTAAATATGAAAAACAAATATTTTTGTGCAAGTAAAAAGCTACGTAAATATGAAAAACAAATATTTCTGTGAAAGTAAAATGGTAAATATGAAAACAAATATTTCTGTGCAAGTAAAAAGCTACGTAAATATAAAAATAAATATAAATAAACGCAGCTGGTGTAATGGGCACCTTTGCGCCGGGTTCGGTAAGGGGCGGGTGTTATTTATTGACTGATAGTTAGTTAGGTATTTATAGATTATTAAGATATATTTTTTTTGACTTATGACCTAGAATTAGTGTGACATAATATTTTATTTTACAGTATTTAGTGAATTATAAATTATTTAGCATTATTAATTCTGAACACATACCTAGAATATAAATGAAATACATATTAAAAAGCTACCTAAACATGAAAAACAAATATTTCTGTGCAAGTAAAAAACTACGTATAAATATGAAAAAAAAACAAATATTTCTATGTAAGTAAAATATGAATTCAGCGTACAAATTGATGAAACACGACGGCTGTCAGTAATCGATCCGGCGCCGAGGATTCAATTTGCCGGCGCGGTGACGGTGACGCGACTCTGATGAAGGTCTAACGTGATATAGGGTTTCTCGAATGTCGGCAGGATCACTCGGTGGGGTCTTCCGAATGTTGTGGTCCGCGTGCACGTCTTTTCACAGTCGTCAGTTTGATTTTTCACGTGGAAACAGATTTGATGAAATGTTTTAGTACAGATTTGGTTTAAAAAACTTCCGAATGGAAAAAAGGGGAAGACGGCAGTAGTTTCAAAGTTGTATTCTAATCGGAATTATTATTATTATTATAATTTTTTATGTGTTTTTTTTGTAACTTCTTCAAAGGGATTCTAAACTTACGGAGAAAATTAGACTTTTCATACAAAAAAGCGTAAAGCTAGACGCCTGTAAATGTTAAAAAACCGATAGAAATGTTTTTTTTTTTAATTAATAATTGGTAAGCCTTTGGCATCATCTCACCTGATGGTAAGTGACGATGATGCCGAAGATAGAAGCTGGCTTACCAAGATTCCCCAACGTAATCGAGAAACACTGATGTTTGGCGGCAAGACTTAGATAAGACGGTGGTAGCTAGCCAGCCGGGCTAAGAAAATGCCCTACCATCGAACCGAGTCTTACAAGTTAACCCCACCGGGAATCGAACCCGCGACCTCCTGGTGTGAAGCGAAAGGACTAACCGTTACGCTAAGGAGGCGGTTTAATTTTCATGTGGTCTTTGCGTCTAACATACCACTAAATACCTACTAGCAAACTAATCAGTTTTAAACAGCAAAGTCCTAGAGGCCACTTTAGTTAAACACAAGACGATGCGTGCGTAGTATCGTCCATAACGATAGTACGAGTGTTACGTACGACACGACACGGCCAGCGGACAGCTACGCGAACTTTATCGATGTTTATGCGGTGGGATCGCAGTATCCGCTACCACGAGACGGAAGGAATAACAATGTGTATCGTCTGTGGGTGTCGGTCATCGTTGTGAAAGTCAAAGGCTTGAAATTAAAAAAAATTAAAAAAATCAAAAAAAAAACTACTTAGAATAGGGATGACGACACCATCAAAAAATAAATTATGTACTCTTGATCACTAAATTGCCCTCCTACTTAAACTTAAGAAAACCTTATTCGTTTTGTTCTCCATCAAGTCTTCGATTTTTAACTCACCAAAATCAGAAAATGAGTATATATATGACGCTGCTAAACTATGACGTCACGCCTAGGTATTTCTAACATTTTTAGAACAAAATGTCGTTTTTAACACATGATAAAAAGTACCTAACTCAGATGACTAGCATTCGTCATCCCTATAAATTAAGCGTCCCAAGGAGGCTCTAGTTTCCATACAAACGTAGTTTCGCTTTAATACAAAAACTGCATGCCGGATTGTATCCAAACTTTGCGAATATATTGAGTAGAATCGATGTTTGTAATAGTTTTCGATATAAAACCGAAAAAAATAAGAGAAATTTTAAACTTACGGTACAAAACTAATTCACAGTATATATATTAGTACTAACGTAACTAATTTAAGCCTTCGTTTAGTTATGTTTCAATTGACTACGATGAAAACTAGTTACAGACATCGATATTATGTCTCTATTCAATACATTCGCAAAGTTTGGACACAGATTACTAAATATTTACTTCGTGTTTGGATTCAATCCGGCATGTAGGTAGTTTTTGTAAAGTGGAACTGCGTTTGTATGGAAACTCGAGCCTCCTGGGGACCCTTAGGGAACCTACACTTGAGTTACATCAGATCTAAATATGACTACGAGATAGACTAGAATTATTTTTTTTGCCTCACACAAGAATTTTCCAAAGGTCTCTTACAGATTGTTTAGTAAATTGAACAGCCACGCTGTGCATACTTTGTCCCGTAGCCCACAACCTGGCATAGACAAATTGACAATAACATTACGCTTTTTATAGCATCATCATTATCATCATATCAGCCGAAAAACGTCCACTGCTGGGCAAAGGCCTCCCCCAAGGTCGTCGGTCCACCGAATGGGAGGTTTGCCTACGCTACGTCTTCCGGTGCAACGTCGCCACTCGAGAACTTTGTTGCCCCAACGGCTCTCTGTTCTATGATCTATGTGTCCTGCCCATTGCATTGTTTTATAGCGTAGGTAAACAATAATACGCAGCGAACTGGTTCATAACTTATGTTTTTTGTGGAGGCTGGCTCTGGAAAAGCTTCATTAGGTTCATTACTATTCCAACCGAAATGAAATGATCTTTATTCGCCGACTTCGAAAAAGAGAAGGTTCTCAATTCGACTGTATGTTTTTTTTTTATATATAGGTTTGTTACGCGATTTCTTCGCTGATTATGAACGATTTTAATGATTTTTTAATTGATAGGCTACGCCTCCAGGTTGGTCCCATATGAATTTCATCAAAATCGGTAGAAAATGAATATAAACAAAAAAAAGTGTAGCAATTGCTACTTGGTTATTGCGATTGAAGTAGGTCTTTATCGTTTTTCCCTAATTGACCATCAGAATGAGTGTAACGGTGCACCTATACTATTAAGACACGTTTTTAAATTGAAATTTTCCAGAATAGCAACCGTACGTAATATACAAGTTGTTTAATATGGAAAACTCGGTCACTACAGAAAAAAAAACTCTTTAAAGATCATCATATCAGCCGAAGAACGTCCACTGCTGGACATAGGCCTCTATAAATATACCTTCCATGTAAAAATAAATAATAGTTTTACGCAAAACCGGTTGTTACATTTACAATTTTATTTTTCCAGGAATGTAACCGTAAGTAGGTTTACTCGCTATGGTATCTATATGGTATACTTGGTTACTACAGAAAATCCCTAAAAATGGTAGGTACCTTCCATACAACAAAAATACATTTTACTCAAAATGTCTTTTTTTTATTCACAATTGGTAATCTGTATCAATCTGGGTGACAAGGGGGTGAGGTCGCAATCTAGAGAGCGGCAGGGAGTGTCCATACTGTACGTTACTACTAATATCTATACTTTGCCTTGGCATCATGTCACCTGTTGGTAAGTGAGGATGATGCCGAAGATAGAAACGCGCTTACCAAGATTCCCCAACGTAATAGAGAACTGGCTATCTTATCTTCAAGCCGGAACACATCAATGTTGTTAACACTGATATTTGACGGTTGTTTATAATTTTGTACAAACTGACCTCAAAGTCCACCAAATTTTTTTTTTTTCATACTGAACTGTCACGGAACATAAGTTGGTGTTAATCTGGTTTATTTCAAGGATTGAATTTTGACGTTATTAATTACTAATGATTGTTTATTTCTTGATTCTTCACAAATGACATTATGTTATTATTATTTTATGACTACCAGAAATAGTGTAATTTGCACCTTTTTTGAATAAATAGTTTGAATCTTGAAAAAGAATTATAATAAAAGAAGGGAAGGAAAGAATAAAAAATAAGGAAATACATCAACGTATAAGAATATTGTCATCGCTGTTAGTATTATCCAAAAAAATTGGTAAGTGGGAAATTATTTCCCACTGAGTTTGACAAAAACAAAAATAAAAAACACATTAGTATAGGGACATTATTATAACAGCAGGACGCGAGTCAGGGCGGTAACAGGAGCGTTGACGGGCCACTTTGCCACAAACGCACACCTGCAAAAAATCGGCCTGACGCACGACCCGACCTGCAGGGCCTGTGGTGAAGATATAGAATCAATGGAACACTTACTGTGTCACTGCGATGTGCTGGCTAGCAAGCGTATGTACCTCCTAGGTGATGGCTACCAAAAACCGGAGGACTACAAGCACCTTCCAATCAGCGGAATTGCTGCATTAATGCAGCACATCTTCGAGTAGGTTGGGGTGCAAAGGTTATAGGGGTAGACACAAAAGATCCCATTGTGTCGAAGTGTCGAACTGCAGCCCCCACTTACAAAGATAAGATAAGATACGGAAATAAATGAAGGCATGATAAGAGGAACCTACATACGTAATATGCTGACTTCATTGATTTATGACTTACTAAAACTTTTTCTATCGCAACAAATTACACATTTATTATTTTGTATGTCATACCTACTATAATAAAACGAGCAAAAGAATACCCACTGCAAAACATCAACAATATGTCGGCTAATACTTTGTTATTCCAAGCGTGGGTCAGAATAAACATGGGAATAATAAAATAACTAACCGGTAGCCAAAGACCTTACATCTGTGGACGAGACCACAGATGAGATACTAGTTACTTCGCACGAGACTTCCAAACTTTGAAGTAACACCGGTTTTTGCAGCACAATTATTAGCGCCCACAAATTTTGGAAAAAATTTGATCTCTCTTATAGGTTGCAGGAAAACCTAAACAAAAATCCTAATCCTACGGAATGGTACGGAACTCTCTCAAAGCGCACTTGGCCGGTGTTTTATGTTTTTAATGTGACCTCGTCCTCGGATTGAATTTAATGTCTTTGTAAGAAACTATAACTGTATAAATCACAGTGAGAGGCGCCCGAGCAGCTGAATCGACTGAAAGTTCCGCAGAGGAACTTTACAAGTTCAGGACAGTTTTTGTATCAGCTCCAATTATTTGCCGCTCGCTTCGACACAAGTTTGTGGACGCGAAAGTATTATAAAGGAAACGGCGAATCATTTATTATTTACGCGCAGAACGGTTTTTTTTATAAAAAGGAAAAAAAAACTGTATTTTGGCCGAGGCGAATGCCGCCTGAAAACATGTATTCCTATTGAAATTACTTCGGGAAACTTTGACTCTGCCAGTATTAATAAAATGGTGAAAAAAAATTATGAATTTGAACTTTTTTTTGTCTCTTTACGGGTCAAGTACAGTAAGTAAGTAAATATTCTTTATTGCACGCTAGAAAAAAACATTACGGAGACTCAATTTAAATATATTCGTGCAAAGGCGACCTTATCGCTTTAAGTATGCTTTAAGTAGAGCTTTAATCATCATCATCATCATCATATCAGCCTGAAATCGTCCACTGCTGGACAAAAGCTTCCCCCAAGGATTTCCACGACGACCGGTCCTGCGCTGCCCGCATCCATCGGCTTCCCGCGATCTTCACCAGGTCTTCGGTCCACCACGTGTGAGGCCTGCCTACGCTACGTTTTTCGGTGCGCGGTCGCCACTCGAAAACTTGACTGCCCATCGGCCATCTGTTCAACGAGCTATGTGCCCTACCCACTGCCACTTCAGTTTAGCGATTCTGTGAGCTATGTCGGTTACTTTAATTCTCCTGCGGATCTCCTCGTTTCTGATTCGATCACGCAGAGAAACTCCGAGCATAGCACGCTCCATTGCCCTTTGGTTGACCTTGAGCCTTCTTATGAGGCCCATATTAAGCGATCATGTCTCAGTTCCGTAAGTCATCACTGGCAATACACGCTGGTCAAAGACCTTAGTCTTGAGACACTGCGGTATTTGGGGCGTGAAGATATTGCGAAGCTTCCCGAACGCTGCCCAGCCGAGTTGAATTCATCGATTGATCTCTTTCTTGAAGTTGGACCTGCCTAGCTGGACTGTTTGTCCCAGGTATACATACGAGTATTCGTCAACAACTTCCAGTGTAGAGTCTCCAACCTTTAGAGGGGTGGGTGCGACACAGACATTTAACATTATTTTCGTCTTGTCCATGTTCATTTTAAGACCCACTTGTTGAGAGACTTTACTGAGGCCATCAAGCATTGTGCTTAGGTCTTCCATAGTCTCACCCATGATCACGATATCGTCAGCGAATCGGAGGTGGGAAGTCCACCCCAGTCCAGAAGCTTAAAAACATCTTCCAGGGCGGCGGTGAACAGTTTCGGAGATATAACGTGTTCCTGTCTCACCCCTCGCTGCAACTGGATAGGTTTCGAGTTCTGGTCCTGGAGGCGAACCGACATGGTGGCGTTTTCATACAGACACTTCAACAACTCGATGTATCGATGGTCAATTTGGCACCGCTGGAGAGACTGTAGCGCAGCCCTGGTTTCGACTGAATCAAAGGCCTTCTCATAGTCCACAAATGCCAAGCATAGTGGCTGATTGTACTCTTCGGTCTTCTGTATAATCTGCCGCAGCGTATGTATGTGGACTATGGTACTAAAGCCTTTCCGGAAACCGGCTTGTTCGGGAGGCTGGAAGTCGTAAAACCTGCGTGCGAGACGATTCGTAATGACTCTCGAAAAGCTCATTCGATTGATGTGTTCCCGCTTAAAGATAAGATAGCCAGTTCTCCATTGCGTTGGGGAATCTTGGCAAGCCCGCTTCTATCTTCGGAATTATCGTCATTTATCATTAGGTAAGATGATGCCAAGGGCTTACCAATTGTGAATAAAAAAATAATAGGGTCCCGTTGGTCACCCGTTGAGTGTACGGAGCCCTAAAATGATACTTGTTCATTTCAATCAAAAGACATCAACGAGAGCGACGAGGATATGTTTTTTTTCCGCCCGGGTTCCTTGTAGCGCGAATACGACGCATACTTAGCCGGCATTTATAATTTGTTGTTTTACTTTAGGGTCTTTGCTATGTATAATCGCAATTAAACGGTAATATACATATTCAGTTTCCCGCTTATATATATTACCGTTTAACAAAAGAACAAAAACAATGGTTTAAAAATACGTTTGTTTTATGGGAACCCCCTTC
Source organism: Coleophora flavipennella (assembly GCA_947284805.1). Classification (NCBI taxonomy): domain Eukaryota; kingdom Metazoa; phylum Arthropoda; class Insecta; order Lepidoptera; family Coleophoridae; genus Coleophora; species Coleophora flavipennella. The sequence continues at coordinate 1,525,817 of OX369279.1, read as the reverse complement.
ATTTTTTCAGGTTTTAAATTTTTGAACGAGCCTAATGGGAAAATCCGGCGTTTGCCTGTATGTACAAATGTTTGTTCGACGATAACTCAACTATTGTTGATTGGAACATCGTCGTCGTGAAGTTTGGTGGCGAATAATTGTCACAAAAAAATAATTCGAACATGAGCCAAGTCGGTCAAGGGGTTGCCGAGATAGAGTAGCTTGTAAATTTTGAAAACATGGTCTCTCTGATCACCACTTGATGGCGCTGGACTGGTCCTACATCGCGCAAGCGTTAGTGAGCGTACCTCCATTTTTTAAAACAGTAGGTAGGTACATCGCGAGTTCACAGTTCGGGGCGAACCACCAGTAATTATTTATAAGTAAATCCACACATGTTGAGTGAAAATTCAAACGAACAGACGGACGGACAGATAGCTTAGTAGTCTATTAGAAAGGCTTAGTAACAGGGCTCTTTAATCTTGTACAGAACTATAAATATAAGCCTCTCTTTAAAACTCTCCGATTGTAAGAAAACTGTAGTATCTTGGTTGCAGTCCCTTAGTTACGATGATACTGAATCTTTACTTGAAGTTGTCAAATAAACGAACAAACACACACATACCCTCACGACACTGCACTGCATCACACCACACGTACACACACACACACACATGCACACACACACATGCACACACTCACACACACACACATGCACACATACAACATACTCGTACTTAGTTACACAAACACTTAAAATAAACACAAAACATAGATACACAAGCTTTTCTTTTTCTACATTTTTGTTTCCCTAATATCTTGTTTACATGTGTTCACATTGTTTATTATAAGACTTTTGTTATGGAAGTGCGAGTCCTCCTGACACAGGTTTACAAAAAAAACCTAAAAGGAGGTCTCAACCTCTATTTTGAGATGTTAGAAAAGTGACCTAATAAACAATTTTTAATTTTAATTAATAAAAAAAAGCCTATATAATAGAGTATACTTGATCTATATAGGGTGTAACAAAAATGGTCTAGGTCTCGTTAACTGGGGCTTCTGCTTATCATACTGAACAACTTTTGTTCTACGACTTTGATGAAATCGCAAAAGTTTTTTTTTATTCTTCATACAAATCGATCAGCTGATTTATACATTTTAGTATGGAGGGCCAATTTTTTTTTTTGAGAACTGACAATGGGTTTTGTGGGGAAAGTTTTTCAGTATGATGAATACAACCCTCAGTTAACGGGTCCTACACCAATTTTGTTACACAATCCTGTAAAACAAACAAACATACATACGTGTGATTACATACATAAAAATCTGAGCAAATAATACACCTCGTACATACAAAGTATTACAAGATATATTTAGTTGAAGAGCTGATGTGCTGAACGTGGTCGCACAATAAGGTTGTCTGGAAGAGATTGCTTTTAGCAATAAGACCGCCTACTGTACACTATATTATAATATCTGTATGTATTAGCTTAACGAAATTGTTTTTGGTGTACTATAAGTGCAAATAAATAAATAACATAAATAAGCCGGTCGCCGAGGTTGAAAGTTGCCTTGATTGATTGATTGATTTATTCCTTTCCTCTCGATTTGTAGTTTCCTAACAAATAAAACAATACATTTCCAGACAAATTCCCCCGGCCGCGGAACATTTATTTTGTCTGTAGTTAACGGACAGCCTAGGTATCAGATTTCCACTAATTGCATTGACTGTGCTCCTGCCAGGACCGCCAGCTCCGGTCGCCCCGCCGCCTGGGAGGCATTTAGGCATTAGCGGAGAGGGAGAGGCTAAAAAAGAAATTGTTCATAGATTTTCACTAATTTAATGCTCTACATAACAAATATTAAAGATCATATGTAATTGAGTAGTAAGAATGTTTTGGGAAACTGTAGCTAAATAGATAATTTGATATTCAAATAATTTTACTTCAAGGCTATTGCTTCGACTCCGCTGTAAATACTTGTTATTGGTTCTAATTTGTATTTCATAGTTGTTGACTATATCAAGAATAAATTATGAAATAACGAGCTGTTTCCCGCGACTTCACCCGCGTGGACAACGTTTCTTTGACTTTTCGAGGGTGCGCAGTTCGCGAGCTGCAAGCGGCTCGCAAGCGTAGAAAAAGTAGCCTATGTATTAATCCAAGTCCTTATCCGTCTACCTACCAAATTTCAACCAAATCCGTTCAGTAGTTTTTGCGTGAAAAAGTAACAAACATTCTTCCATACATTCTTACAAACTTTCACGTTTATAATAAAGGGTGTCTCAGCGCTAAGTTAAAACTTTAAACACGAATTTCTCGGCAATCCGTGGGGTTAGCGGGAGGGGAGCGGTAGCGTTCGGTAGGTGATGAGTGCGGATTTTTTAGTCGCCATGTCGCAGTGATCTGGCGCGCACCGCGCGTACGCAGTAGAGGCGTACTTTTGCAACGAGTTTTCGTTGAGTGAAGCACCGTGAGGAAACCTGCACACGCCTGCGAAGAAACTCGAAGGTTGTGTGTGAAGTCGACCAACCCGCACTGGGCCCGCGTGGTCGACTAAGGCCTAATCGCCCTGATTCAGGGTAGGCTCGAGCCCCTCGGTGGGGACGTATATGAGCTGTAATGATGAAGCACGGCGCAAGTTTTGTAATCGCTATGAAATCCGCCGTTTAAGTGATGCCCCGAGTATTCAGTTAATTAAGTCGTGGGTAAAAAAGTTCAGAGCGACAGGATGTTTACTGAATCATTCAATTGGCCCTCGAAATAGACCTGTGCGATCGATTGAAAACATCGATCGCGTCGCCGCTGCGGTCGCGGAGCATCTACGACGATCACTTAGAAAACATGAAGCCTCCTTAAATCTCCATCGTTCAAGTATTCGACGAATCATCCCTTTAAAATCCAAATAGTTCAAAAAATCAAACCAGAAGACTACAACAAGCGAAAAATTTACTGTCAGAATATGTTAGAGATTTTCACAGAGGAAAATGGGGTGGACAATGTTTATTTCAGCGATGAGTCACATTTTCACGTTGAAGGGTACGTCAATCGCCAAAATTGCCGTTACTGGTCATCCAGCAATCAAAAAAAAAAACATCAGAAAGCATTGCACAGCCCCAAAGTTACTGTATGGTTCGTAATATCGGCGAAAAAAACCATCGGGCCATTTTTCTTCGAGAATGAACGAGGTGCAACGGTCACAGTGACGAGTGAGCGGTATATCGACATGATTAATAAATTTTTTTTGTACCGCAGCCGCAAGAAGAGGATGTTGACGAGTCCGATGTATGGTTTCAGTAAGATGGGGCCACAGCCCACACAGCTAGGGCCTCCATGGACACACTAAACGCGTTGTTTTCGGGAAAAATCATAAGCCGCTTTGGAGACGTATTGTGGCCACTCAGATCTCCCGACTTAACCCCAGCTGACTTCTTTTATGGGGTTATCTCAAAGCAAGAGTTTTTCATAACCCTCTTATGAATTTGGAGCAGCTGAAGATGAAAATAACGACAAAAGTGAGGGCCATATCAGTTGACGTTCTGCGGCGTGTTTCTGCAAATTCGTTAGTCCGCTTTGAAGAGTGCATTCGCCGTGATATAAGACATCTTGACGGTGTAATATTCCGTACATAAAATTTGCACTAATATACTATAATTTACTGCAATAAAAATATTATAAATACATTTTTTTGTTTTAAATATATTATTCAAAGTTTAAAATCGGCGCTGGGACACCCTTTATTATAGGAGGATACAAAATAATATTCAATATATAATACCCTCCTTCCGTGATTAATTATAATATTTAGAAAGAATACTCATTGGATTTTCCATGACATTTTCTATTTGTTATCAAAATCACATACCTAGTAATACAGTACAGTCTCACTAAACTCGCACTATGAAAGACTAGGGGGTGCCGCATTATCGAAATGTTTGAATTACTCTAGCAAATAAATCAGATAACTGTAGATAAAACTCTAAATCAGTAGGTTCCTGCGGTATGGGGGCGGTGAATAGTAGAAAACTACCGGATTATTACTTACAATTGTTATTAATATCTCATGTACATTTAAGTTACAATAGTTCCAGTCATATTACAAGGGATGCAAATAATGTTAAACTCATGATTCTTAGAATCGCCCCAGTATTAGTCCCTGAGTGCGGCCCTGCCCCCAGCATCAGTAGCTGGTAACGCGACCCGTATCGTTACTTACCAATTAACTAGACGGCGGTAACGATTACACGACGCTACGGGAGCTCTATACAGGGTGTCAAGAAATACAGAGATCAAGAAATAAATCCACTAATGGATGCCCTCAGCTTCGCCTGCACAGATCCCGATTTTTGCGGTTCCCGTGGGAATTTCCCAAAATCCTTTCTTAGCGGATGCCTACGTCATAACATCTACCTGCATGCCAAATTTCAGCCCGATCCGTCCAGAGGTTTGGGCTGTGCTTTGATTGATCACTATGTCAGTCAGTCAGTCACCTTTGAGTTATATATATTTAGATATATAGAAAATATTTTTAAAGAAGGGGGGGGGGGGGGGGGAGGGGGACGGAGGGTTTACTCATGAAAATGAAAAACTTTTGCTGTAAAAATTTGTTTTTTCGCAAAAAAACTGGACTTCTCATACAAATCAACTATTTTCAGGAAAGCTGTAGAACGATAGACATGGGCCCCATGTGGGGAGTATGGCCAAAGTATTATATGTTAGTACTAACATACAGTATGGACACTCTCTGCCGCTCTCTAGATACCGACCTCACCCCCTCGTCACCCAGATTGTTATAGATTGGTTACAGTTTAGCTGTCGAACGTATAGGATTTCGCCGCCATTTTGTTTGTTAAGTCGTTCCTTTTTTGAAATGTCATTTCTGGCCCGTTGTATGAAATGTCCAGGGTGTGGAACGGCTTAGCTTTTCCGAGTGTGGTAAGGGACCGGAGCAAAGATCAGATAACAGTTACTACGCAAAACCGAGGGTCGTCCTGTCAAAAGGCAAGTGTCTTTCTCTTTCCTATGCAATGTAACAGAGATGGAGATTTCACTGCTTGTGTTTCTGTTAGATTGTAAATTGTTCTAGTATAGTATGGGAAAGAAAGAGATTTGCTAACTGCCCGGACAAACCTCCGGCGGCACAGACAAGACAACAGTTACTACGCAAACCGGAGGGTCATCTTGTTAAAAGGCAAGTCTCTCTCTTTTTCCTATGAAATATAACAAAGATGAAGAGTTCACTGTTTTCAATGTGTTTCTGTTAGATAGCACTTTTTTTATTTGCTTAATTCCCGGACAAACCTGCGGCACAGATTAAATAATAGTTACTCACCCGATCCCCCTCCGGGGTGGTCGTTATTATAGTTTTTAACAATGAAACTAAAGCTGTTTAGTTTCATGAGTAGAATCCCTATTTTACATGCCCCCCCTAACCCCCCATTTCCCACCTCCCCCTATCCTCCTGAGAACTATTTTACTTACTCTCGTAACACCCTGTATATTAAGAGTCACCCTGACTTCATTTTATTTCGAAATAGTTTATCCCGAACACGAAGGTAGCTGTGTTTAGGGAAAATAATCATTAATTGAATTCATCGAATTAATTTTGGAGATAGTGTGCAAGAGCTACACGACCTCATTCTCCCCGCTCCATGGTACCTTCGGTCAAGGAGACGCAGGGAGAGGTTGCGGACAGCGATGGAGTGGAACTCCTTGCCGCCCCGACTCTTACGAATTCGGAATCTTCTAGGCGGGCGACAGTAAACAGGGATAATTTGAGTTTGCATGGTGCAATCCTCGACTAATGGTGTTATGTTTTCCTTCACCGTGAGTATTTGATACTTGATAATAAAAAGTTTTGACGAGTGTGTGTTGCCAGTGATGACTTACGGAACTGAGACATGGTCGCTTACTATGGGCCTCATAAGAAGGCTCAAGGTCACCCAAAGGGCAATGGAGCGTGCTATGCTCGGAGTTTCTCTGCGTGATCGAATCAGAAACGAGGAGATCCGTAGGAGAACAAAAGTAACCGACATAGCTCTTAGAGTTGCTAAACTTAAGTGGCAGTGGGCGGGGCACATTGCTCGTAGAAACGATTGCCGTTGGGGCAGTAAAGTTCTCGAGTGGAGAACGCGAACCAGAAACCGTAGCGTAGGCAGGCCTTCTACTCGGTGGACCGATGACCTGGTGAAGTTCGCGGGAAGCCGCTGGATGAGTGAGTGTAGAACCGGTCGTCGTGGAGGCCTATGTCCAGCAGTGGACGTCGTCGTTCGGCTGATATGATGATGATGATCCTCGACTAAATCGTTACGGTCCATCAGGTGAGATGTAGTCAAGCGCACTTAAACTTAAATTAATAAAAAAGAAATAAATATTCTACTTATGTACTTATTTTTACAATGATGTGCTTTAAAAACTGTGAAAGTAAAAATTAAACAACAAAATTGATGTTACATACCTTATATGGATTTGTCCGTTAGTTTAGAGATGTATTTATGAAGGGAAGCAATCTGAAACTATAAAAAAGTTATTAATTCCGAGCTTATAGTCTGCTCCACCTACCCCCCGATGCCATGTCATGTATTTTGTCTATAAGCTGTCTTCCTATATTTTAAATGATTTAATGAATACTAAATTAGTAATTAAATAAAGATTAAATAATGATTAAATTGTCGGTGGCGTAACAGCTAGGGCCGCCGCCTTCTGTCCGGGAGGTTCGAATCCTACCGATGCGATTTCGAATTTCGATCTCTTATGTACGTATATCCGACGCTCTTACGGTGAAGGAAACATCGTGAGGAAACCTGCACACATCTGCGAAGAAACTCGAAGTGCCCGCGTTCTCGTCTAAGGCCCTATTAACTAATTCAGGGTAGGCTCGAGCCCCTCGGTGGGGACGCATATGAGCTGATATGATGAAGGATTAAATTAATCATCATCATTACAGCTCATATACGTCCCCACCGAGGGGCTCGAGCCTACCCTGAATCAGGGCGATTAGGCCTTAGTCGACCACGCGGGCCCAGTGCGGGTTGGTCGACTTCACACACAACCTTCGAATAATTAAATTAATAAATTTTCACAATTTAAATGAAGCCGCTGAATTTGCATTGGTTGAGGCAATACAAAATCAACGACTTCATTTAGACAGATTTAGATTCTTTTGCTTTTTTACATTTCTCGTGGTAGCGTGCATTCGAGCATTCGAGTACTGAAATAAATAGCCTTCCGGATATTTATTTCAGTACTGAAATAAGTAAGCTATGTTTAAAGTTTCAGCATAGCTCACTTCGATCGAATCAGAAATGTGGAGATCCGTAGAAGAACCAAGGTAAGTAACAGATATAGCTTACAAAATCGCTAACGGGGCACATAGTTCCTAGAACAGATGGCTATTGGAGCAGTAAAGTTCTCAAATGGCCACCACACACCGGAGGACGTATCCTAGGCAGGCCTGGTGAAGGTCGCGGGAAGCCACTAGATGCGGGCAGGTAATAAGGTAAATAAGGTAATAAAATAAATGGGGATTGAAAGATAAACAATTAATTTTTTTCCAAATTGTTCTAAGATTTTCAAGAAGTCTGTTTTTTAGTTTCTAATATGTTTAAATTTATATTGTTTTGTCTTATTTTCCAAATAAAGCCTTCTCAATATGACATAAACATTTTTGTAATTTATGACACTTTCCGTTTAAAACCCTTAGATTAAAAATGTTCTACATATGTAGAGCGCTAGAGCATTTGCGTACCAAATAGGGGAGCGTGTAACGGAGTGTTAAAGTATCTCCACATCTTTATTCTACATGCATATGTTAACCACATCAAATTTCAGCTTTATAGCTGTAATGGCCTTTGTGCAAAACTACTGTGACGTACCGACAGACATACTGACTTCCTAGTTTGACTAACGAATCCTAAAAATTCTATCTTACCTAAACTGAATCCAAGGCATGTTATAAAATCGCTCGAAAATAAAAACTGTGGAATGTCTTTTAATAGTTGAAAGGGGGCCGGCTGTGACAACGGAAGCTCATAAAATCTCTCATTGATTCCCCCCCCCCCCCCCCCCATGAGCCTCCGACACGGCACGGCACGGGACACGTATCGCATTGGGACGAGCCCCTTGGCTGTCTATAAACCTACTGCAACGTCGCGACGTTGTGAGGTATGACGCATAGCTGGTTTTCCATAGTAAAACCTAAAGGTATCGGAAGAGATTTTGTTTATTTAATTTAAATAATATTCATAATAGTACTAGCTTTTGCCCGCAGTTTCGCCCAAGTGGACGTCGTTTTTGTGAATGACTTAGAGGCTGCGCGGTAAGCGAGCCGCAAGTGGCTCGCGAGCGTGGACATAAATTTTCTCTACATCCCTCGGGAACTATGTTAGGATACGCTTATTAGTAAATCGTATCATTTCCCACCCCCTCAACCATCTCGGTGCAAAAAATCACATATCCATTGTTACGTTGCGATGTTAATTAACCAAATAAGAGTATATTTTCAGTTCCCTCGGGAGTTGAATCGGGCTATGCTATTTTGTGACACAGGCTACCTGCATGCCAAATTTCATTAAGATTGGTAAAGGCGTTGAAGCGTGAAATGGTAACAAACAAACTAACAAATATTTTCACATCTATATATATAAAAGAAAGTCGTGTTTGTTACAACACTTATAACTCGAGAACGGCTGGACCGATTGCCATGGTTTTTGATTTGTTGGATTTGTTTCCGTCCCGAATAGCAGAATACATCTTAAAAACAATGAAAACGGGTTTTCCTTTCGAACGCACGAACCGATTTCGCTAATTCTTTTTTTGTCGAGTTCGTTATTGTCAGGAGAAGGTTCTTATGTAGGGTAGGGTAGTGTAGGGTAGGGTAGGGTAGGGTAGGGTATAGTAGTGTAGTGTAGTGTAGGGTAGGGTAGGGTAGTGTAGGGTAGGGTAGGGTAGTGTAGGGTAGGGTAGGGTAGTGTAGTGTAGGGTAGTGTAGTGTAGTGTAGGGTAGTGTAGGGTAGTGTAGTGTAGTGTATGTAGGGTAGGGTAGGGTGGGTAGGGTAGTGTAGGGTAGGGTAGGGTAGTGTAGAGTAGTGTAGGGTAGTGTAGGGTAGGCTAGTGTAGTGTAGTGTATGTAGGGTAGGGTAGGGTAGGGTAGTGTAGTGTAGTGTAGGGTAGGGTAGGGTAGGGCAGTGTAATGTAATGTAAGGCGGTACGAAGTTCGCCTGGACAGCTAGTTTATAATATTAGTAAGGATGAGAAAACCCGAAAAAAAGTAAATATATATGTATAAACAAAATCCCAACTACGTATGTAAGTATGTAGTTTATTGGGATATTAAAGTTTACATACAGAAACATAAGATGGAAACAAGCTATATCTGTCTCCAATCCCACACCCCGTACGCAAGTTCACTTTCTTAACCTAGATTCGTGCCCATTGATCAGTGGTCCCTAAACTTATTCTGCAGACGCCTTCTCGCCATTTGAAGCAGTAAAGACTATCTGCTGCACAATCTCATGCAGTCGAGTCTGTACTTGCTTTTGCCAGCGGCTTCGCTCGCGTGAACATAGTTTTTACGACTGTCTTCGAGGGTGCGCAGTGCGCGAGCCGCAAACGGCTCGCGAGCGTGGGAAAATGTAGCCTATATGTTAATCCAGGTTCTAATCTGTCTACCTACCAAATTTCATCCAGATACGTTCAGTAGTTTTTGCGTGAAAGAGTAACAAACATCTATACATACAAACTTTCACATTTCTAATATTAGTAGGATGACTTCTTCCCGAATTTAATTAGCAAGAATTGTAAAACGATAAATTTGATATCGAATAAAAGTAAGGGACAGTACAATAAAAATGAGTATCTAACTGAAAAGAATCAGTAACTGATACAATTCAACGCACGTAAAAAGAGCTCCGAGCGACCTACCTGCACAGTGAATGAATTGCGGGCCAAATTGGTGGTAAGGGGTGAGGCGCGACGGGGGAAACACGCGTCTCTCTTGTTTGCTGTCGCGTGATTGGTTCGCCAGTTGTCATTTGTTTCCCGCCTGCGCAAACACATTCCCACCACTTGACCACTGGAGCTCTTTTTACGTGCGTTGAATTGTACAGAAAATTTAAATGAGAACGGTTGTAGCAAACTTTATATTGTTATATATAATAAAATGGGGGAAATGGTCTATTATCGCCTATTTTCTTAAATAACTTCAAAACTATTCATCCTAGAAAATCTATTTTAGATTATGATAACAAGCCCGCATTTCATTTAAAAAGCTACACAATATAGTTTGCAAAACTTTTTTTAAATTTTCTGATTTAGGTTCCGCCAAAACATATGTATACCAAATTGCAACCCAATCGGTCAAATAGTTTTGGAGAAAATTGGCTGTGTCAGACGGACAGACAAACACTCCAGTGATCTTATAACGGTTTTTTTCCTTTTAAGGTACGGAACCCTAGCAATTGATAATTGATCTCAGACAGGATGTAACAAAATTGGTGATGGACTCGTTAATCGTTCATTGTACTGAACACCTTTTACCGAGGGACTCATAGTCAATTCATTAAAAAAAAAACTGTTTTTACGATCAGCTGATCAACCAATTTTGTGCATTTTTGTATGGAGCGTAAAATTTGTTTTTGAGGATTGACTGCGGGTTCCTTGGGGCAAGTTGTTCAGCATGACGAGGAGAAGCCCAGTCAACGGGTCTTACGTCAATTTTGTTACACCATGAATTGATACTTAAATCACAGAAACTTTTAACTTTAACCGCCTCCGTGGCGTAAAGGTTAGTCCATTCGCTTCACACCAGGAGGTTGCGGGTTCGATTTCTGGTGGGGTCAACTTGTAAGACTCGGTTTGGTTGGTGTTAGGGCATTTTCTAAGCTCGCCCGGCTAGCTACCACCGTCTTGCCGCCAAACATCAGTGTTAACAGCATTGCTGTGTTACGGCTTACAGATAAGATAGCCTGTTCTCCGTTGCGTTGGGGAATCCTAGTAAGCCCGCTTCCATCTTCGGCATCATCGTCACTTACCATTAGGTGAGATGATGCCAAGGGCTTACCAATTGTGAATAAAAAAAATGGACCTACACTGTCTAAACCTTCGCCAAATTTAATTTCTCTGTGAGCAAACGAACAATACGTAAATTAGTTTAAGTACCAATTTGTCACTTTCCACCCCCCCCCCCCACCCCCTCCTCCCCCTTCACCCACTGGTGAACGGCGCGTCCATTTGTTTGACCCCTATAATTACCGACACTGATTACAAAGATTCTCTCCCATCGGCCGATAGAACGGACACCATATTGATGTATGTGCGAAGGGCTGTACCTGTGTGTGTGTGGCACAAGAATGTATTTTGTTTCTTACTCTGAATAAATAAATTTGTATTGCTTGCAAATTCAATCGTAGCCCGATGTGGAGACGAGCGAAGAAAAACTCAACCAATAGATTCAATCAACAAACTAAGTATGGTGGGCTTAGATCATTTATATCATATCTAGTACTCAAGCTTTTGCAGTGACGATACAAGTGCCAACTACGAAAAAAGGACATAATTACTGAGGAATCTTTTTTTATATTTTTTAGGCTATTGCATAGCTTTTATCGCGGGCTTTGAGCGCGACGACCGAACCAAGAAATTCCGTAACGAAAAAACCTAACACCCCACACTCCGCCTACCATGTAGCTCGGCCGAGCGTGACGTAACGTTACCGCGTTCTTAAAAAACTAACAGTGCCATCTATTAGCAATTTGCGGTACTAAAAGGACTTAGTCAATTTTACTGATGTAACTTTCTTAGTGTTAAAAGTTGATAATGCTATGCAATAGCTTTACCGCGGCAGTCCCCGAGTGCCACACGTCTTTTTTTTTATTTATAATTGGTAAACCCAATCGGAGCGCTCGGGATGTGTAGGTACTTTGGCAATTCTCCCTCTTTGTCTAACATAGCTATTCGAATATTTCTATTATTGCCTCCCTCCTGTCAAACGATTGTCTGTGTCATTTTATGAAACTAGAGATCTAGTTCTTTTTATGTGATCTAAGGTGGTGGGGCAGAAATTGTAAAATGGAATCGTCTCTATTGGTAGAATTTTCTCCACTCTGCTTGTCGCCCCCCCAGTGGAAAGGAAACTTTGCGGAGAAGTAGACTTTAGTGGAGAAGGATGGTGTATGTAAGTGAATGCCTTTTTCAGCAGCGGCAGAGTGACGTCACTTGACAGGAGAACCGTTACGAGTATTTGGGGATCTTCAAGGCAAGAGTGAATAGGCATTATTTGAATTTGCGTGTACCATCCTCGACTGCATCATCACTTACCATCAGGTGAGTTGCAGTCAAACGCACTCAAATTTTTATAAAAATTAAAAATAAATATGACATGCATGGCATCCCAAAAAAAGAAAAATAATAAGTCAACAACTGTTTTTCCGTCTTTCTTCCATATTTACCTTTGGTTTTTTTAACCGTGTTTTTGTCAATTGGCATAAGGATAGTGCTAACTTACTTTTTTTAACCATCATGGCTAAGCCCTTGGCATCATCTCACCTGATGATAAGTGACGATGATGCCGAAGATAGAAGCGGGCTTACCGAGATTCCCCAAACCAATGGGGAACTGGCTATCTTATCTTCAAGCCAGAACACATCAATGCTGTTAACATTAATGCTTGGCGGCAAGACTTAAATAAGATGCTGGTATAGCTTAGAAAATGCCCTTCCACCAACCAAATCGATTGATAAAAAACTAGATTCCGCCGGGAATCGAACCCGCAACCTCCCAATGTGAAGCTAGTAGACTTATTTATTTATTTACACTTATAGAACACCAAAAACAATTCCGTAATACTAATACGTAGAGATACTATAATATAGTGTACGGTAGGCGGTCTTATTGCTAAAAGCAATCTCTTCTTAACCGAGCACCAAGGCGGATAAAATAGATATTTTGATCATAACTATTTTCCACTGAACATCTTGCGTTTCAAACCAACCGCAGTCACACATAAAGCCAATGCTCGCCTTGCGTCATTCCGCCTGACTCCCGACCCGCGCGGGCCCGGCCCGGGCGTGCAAATGGTTTTATTATCCGGGTCGAACAAGCGGCTCCGTGCGGATACCCGGCCGCCGCTGCTCATGGGTCACCTGTGACCCTGTGAGGGCGAAATCGAATGTTCACTGTTAAATGGACTATGAAAAGGTTGTTATAGATTAATTGATGTGCCAAAGTATCTGTGTAATTGATAATTACTTTTGTAGCAAAATAAATCGGCAGGTAACTTTGCAATTAGATTAAAATTAGGTAATTGATTGATAATTTTAGGTGTGATTTTAGGTGTTTTATTTTAGGTGTAATTCGATTAAAATGAAATTAATTTATCTAATATTCGTGTTAGCGGTCGTACTGGTAGCTCAGTGCAACTTGCGTGGTTGGATGTGATCACGCAGGTAAACTGACCTGAAGCACTTATATTACCTGGATGGGTTTCTCTGTTAGTGGTATTCTCAACCGCTTCGCTACTTCACAAGGCATCATTATATCAGCCGAAGGACGTCCTCTCTGTCGTGGAAATCCTTAGGGTAGGCCTCCCCCGAGGATTTCCACAACGACCGGTTCTGCACTGCCCGCATCCAGTGGCTTTCCGCGACCTTCACCAGGTATTCGGTCTTCCGAGTGGGAGGCCTGCCTACACTACGTTTTCCGGTGCGTGATCGCCACTCGAGAACTTTCTTGCCCCAACGGCCATCTGTTCTACGAGCAATGTGACCCGCCTACTGCCACTTAAGTTTAGCAATTCTGAGAGCTATGTCGGTTACTTTGGTTTTCCTACGGATCTCCTCGTTTCTGACTCGATCAAGCACAGAGGCATAAACAAGGCTATCACAAGATAGCAGTCGTTAAGCAATGTACGATGCCTTCGCCACTAGCCCCACAACCTCCATCAACCCGGACTGGTGCCCGAGTGTGGAGTATGGCCTAACCACAGTGTTACAATATAGCGGTTTACAGTAGTTCAACGAAAGTACTTACGTAGAGCAGCGGAAGAGTACTTGCGGGGCAGCTGGTGGCGGGGCACAACCTGGCAAACTGCTCGAGTTTGCCAGGCTGGCTACAGGCTAGTACTGCTAGTTACCTAATTCGCCGTGGCGGCATCGTGCGACATCAAAGGCGTTGCGCTACTGTACCTAAGTCATTCGTAATACTGTGGGCTAGCCTTCCCGAGCTTGGATAGAGACCGGTGCCCCACAGTGGGGAAAGGTTCATTATGGGTTTTTAACGATACATTATTCCGCCATGAAACGTTACATTCTAATTAAAAACCGGCCAAGTGCGAGCCAGAACCGCACACATAGGGTTCCGTACCGTCATACTAGATGGCGCTTGTTTCTTTAGTTCTGTACTATCATACTAGATGGCGCTTGTTTCTTTAGTTCTGTACTATCATACTAGATGACGCTTGTTTCTTCGTGTTTCAAAAAAACTCGTTTTTTCTATGGAGACTTTCACTTTTTCAAATTTTTTGTATTTGTTGTTATAGTGCCAACGGAAATATACATCATCTGTAAAAATTTCGTCAGTTAATTCGTCTAGCTATCACGGTCATGAAATACAGCCTGGTGACAGACGGACGGACAGACAAACAGACAGACAGACGGACAGCGAAGTCTTAAAGTGCTAGTCCGACTCCCGCGAGGTAGGGTTTCGTAGTCTTTCCAAAAAATAAATGTATATAAAAAAAAACAAAAGAATATTTGCAGCGGGTAAACAGAACTTTTCTCTTTTTTTCTTATCTCTGAAGTTTTTATAAATCCAACTGCACCACAGATTACTAAATAGTTACTTCGAAAACTTGGTAGACTATTACTTCTAAATTAAGCGTACTTAGCAGGGAGTTTTCCTTTTAAACTAATTCAATTGAATGAATTTCAGATGTCATGAAATAACTGTTGTTAGGGAACAGAGCGACACTCGCTCTTACAAAAATTAGCACTTTAAGGTTTTAAGATGACTCAATCCGAGCAGTTTGAGACGTTTTAAAATAATATCGAACGTAAGTCTATTCATTTTAAGTTCAAATCAATGCGGGCTTCAAAGCGGCTGTTACGTTGAAACCGAACGCTAGATTCTCGATTTTATTAATGTTTTTATTACTTTTCTTTACTTTCAAAAGAGTTTAAAAAAAAACCAATTAAAATGAAAGATGTTTAAGTTACCGATTTTGGTGTGTTGGTTTCATTCAACATTAACCATTTGTTTTCGAGAAAGTTTGCAGTTAATGCCAAAAACAGGGTCTACAGTATATTTGCTTACACCAAAAGTGGAATTTTTTTTGAAATTACATTCTATTTAATCGATTTTTTATTACTTTAAGTATATAAATACATTTTTTCCATAGTGATAGCTTTACACAGTCTTTTAATAATATGAATTGAATATTGTCATTTGACCCATCTTAAGGCCTTAAAGCTTAATCTTTCGCACAAGAGGGCACGTCAACAAAAAAAAACGAGACCTACAGTACTCGCATATGATGTGTAACATGTGACAAAATACTTATGAAATTAATTAATTATCGGGTCGTACATTCACGGGCCGACCCTTCGAATAGTAGTATGTCATCTTTGCCTTTGCCATCACACTAGGCGGCATGGCTATGACAACCTTAGTTTTCGAGAATTAAAAAACATTCGCATTTCCTGTTACACATTTCCGTCCCATTTCACGAAATCACTCCCACAAATTGCAGGAAAGCGAGAACAAAGATGTTACACATCAAAAATTCACCCCCTCTTTACATGTAGGGGATGTACCCTAAATTTTTTTTTCAAGATTTTACATGGCGAAACTATAAGGGTTCCTCATTGAACCCTTAAAAGCCATGTAACTTTCTCACAAAATAAAACAGAAAAGCTATGCAACAATTTCGTTTCTAACAGGAAAAATCACCATATCCCCCGTGTCATTATGAGTCGCACAAAAAATGAGCACACACCAACTCCCACCAACCGCGTCGGCAACAACGACAACTTACAAAGAAAAACAACAACACGCCGAGCACTCGAGGCTCTCCTGCTAAAATATGCACAAACACTTCGCCTCGCCTCGGTCTCGAGGGCCATGAAAATTTAACCGGCTCCACCGTTTACAGGTGGCCGGTAAATTCCGGTTACAGCTGGATATAGCCGGGTCTAAGCCCCGCCACGCGCCCGCCTCGATATTGTTATGTGGTTCTCATTCAATAACACTTCTTAGCGATTGTATGTACTTAAGTAATATCGATAGATTTGAATTTAAAAGTAGAATGTAAGGAATTAGACAAGGGATGAAATCTCGATCTCCCATAACAGGTCATCGAGCCACACCTAGAGCACACCCTGGACACTTCATACAACGGGTCAGAAATGACATTTCAAAAAACTAATGATGGAACAAATAAAATCGCAGCGAAATCCTATACGTTCGACAACCAAACTGTAACCAATCTGTATCAGTTTGGGTGACGAGGAGGTGAGGTAGCAATCTAAAAGAGCGGCAGGGAGTGTCCATACTGTATGTTAGTACTAATATATATACTTTGCCTAGGGTCACCATCTGACTGGATAAATCCGGTCCAGACCGGATTTTAAGATTATAGACCGGACTCCGCCCGGATTTCATTCGAGACCGGATTTTTCGTCATGCCAATAAATAACATGCGCCGCCTGCGCGAATGTGAAGAATTTTACAGTGAATTTTAAAGTTTTTTGGAAAGCTGTTGCTAGTGGACAGAAATATAAGTACAAATAGTACAATTAGGACAAATGGTATTATAATAAAGGTTAATAAAACTTATACTGAGTTTTATTTTCGGCCGAAGACCGAGGTTTTTTTACAGTAATCAATATTTTTTTAACACTTGCAACAGGCTTTTCGATTTAAAGTCCTGGTAACCCTAGCCACACCTAAACACACAGGAAAAAACTATATATGGAGTTTTTTTGGCGGGATTTGTGGTGTATTTGCATTGTTTTCTGCTAGAATTTACTTCAAAAAGTGGTGCGTTTTGGAGAAAATCGTCTGGAGCACGTGAGCATGTGAAGAGCAAGAAAATAAAATAAAAAGGGCATGAAAAACCCAATTTGCACTGGGTGCAGTTTTATAGACGCCCTACTGCAACCGGGTGTTCTACCTGTAAATTAGGCTGATGCAAATGCTGTCAAGAACTTCAGAGAGATTTGTAATGCACTGGCTCTAGCATTAAATCCAAAAACAAATGAAGAAAGTGAAAATGATTTACGAATTCGGCCGAAGGACTCGTTCCCATGGCCAAGAAAAATTCACAACAAACTAAACACAGAGGAAACAGAAGCAGCAAGGTTCGTTAAACGACCAGTAACAGAGTTAAGTTACAAGTACGAGTACATGAAGTAAGTGCAGTGTGCAAAAGGTCGGAAGTGCGGGTTTTTGTACGGAAATGGTTATGTCCGTCGTTTACCAGGGAGCCGGTTAACGGTTGAATAAAGTCAACAATGCCTTACAAACATTTGTGGACAATGTAGATTTGGGATATTTTCTTAATGTTTTTGTCAAATTCAGGAAATTAAGGCTAACAAGTCTCCTTTAATCTCTCTACGTGTTTATTTTACACGTCTTAGTCATTATAACAGACTTATCAAGAATCAGTGACAATATAATAATTTCATAAGTTTGAACTAAAAAATAAAAAAATAAAATAGATTTAAAAAAAACTAAAAAACACGCTTTTAAAGTACATCGAACTAAAAAGTAAAAAATAATTCTTAATTTAAGTTGAAAATAATAATTAACAAATTACTAGTATTATTGTGAAAAAGTGTTGGTTGCTCGATAGATGAAAAATATGGCACAGAGCGCCCCACGCTTTTTCACAATAATACTAGTTATTTGTTAATTATTATTTTCACCTTATATTAAGAATTATTTTTTACTTTTTACTTCGATGTAATTTAAAAGCGTGTTTTTTAGTTTTTTTAAACTATATTTATTCTCAAAGACTTAAAGCTATAAAGCTGAAATTTGGTTTATACAAATATGTAAACGCTTTGAATAAAATCTGAATATCTCCCCTATAGCGTCGGTGGCTCAACCGGTAACGACTCGGTCCATCTAACCAGAGGTACCGGGTTCAAATCTGGACGGCCAATGTACCAATGAGTTTTTCAAAAACTTACGTACATACTTACCGATTGCTTTAACGGTGAAGGAAAACATCGTGAGGAAACCTGCACACGCCTGCGAAGAAACTCGAAGGTTGTGTGTGAAGTCGACCAACCCGCACTGGGCCCGCGTGGTCGACTAAGGCCTAATCGCCCTGATTCAGGGTAGGCTCGAGCCCCTCGGTGGGGACGTATATGAGCTGTAATGATGATCTCCCCTACGTATAAAGTGGGGTAACTTTTTTTGTAAACTTAAGTTAACCTATCGTGTAGGGTATCGTTCTTTCAAAACTACTAACGATCATTTTTGCAATAAATATCAATTTAGCGTAGGAAGGCCTCCCACCACCACTCCCAAGCCGATGGAAGCAGGCAGCGCAGGACTGGTCGTCGTGGATATCCTTGGGGGAGGCCTTTGTCCAGCGGTGGACGTTTTTCGACTGATATGATGATGATAATCTATTTTTATTATTATTATATTTTTTAAGAAAAATCAACAGCCTATAATTAAAATAATTTTAGGCTAATTAAGTACAGATTTTTATGATCTACAGGTACATCACCCGTAGGTACTCTTCATCTACAGGTGCTTACCAAGTTAACTTTACGAGTAAAAGCAACAAGTTGTGAGTTTACCGAACTATTCGCATTGCATCTCGCGCAGAAACTTAAGCGTCCCCATGAGGCTCGAGTTTCCATACAAACGTAGTTTCGCTTCAATACAAAAACTACATGCCGGATTGTATCCAAACTTTGCAAATATATTGAGTAGACATATATCGATGATTGTAATTAGTTTTCGATGTACTAATATAATACAGAAAAAAATAAGAGAAATTTCAAACTTTCAGTACAAAAATAATTTAAGCCTTCGTTTCAATGTTTCGTATGTTTCAATTTACTACGATGAAAACTAATTACAAACATCGATATGTTTTTGTAAGGCGGAACTACGTTTGTTTGGAAACTCGAGCCTCATGGGGAATTAAGACAGCGCATGGGAAACTTGGTCGCAGTGATCTCGATTTTAGTCAGCAATTACAAAATATATGAAAGTGATTTGTAGTAACCTGATTCTTCTTTTCATTTTGTCAGTTGCAGAAACACGATTCACTCACTTTTATAACAGAAAACACATAACAAAGAAACCTGTTTTAAAACAAAGATTTGCATTATACAGGCGAACCAGGCCTGGCAGCGCAGAACTGGTCATCGTGGAGATCCTTGGGGGAGACCTATGTCCAGCAGTGGACGTCCTTCGGCTGATATGATGATGATGAAGATTTAGTAGCGTTTACAATCCACAGCGTCCCACTGCTGGGGCACAGGTCCCTTCCCAAACTCGAGAAGGTAGATCACTACCCCCCCACACCACACGGGGAGCTAGTACGGACTGGTGGAGATTGAAGGGCTAGTCGCGAATTTAAAAGGAGGTTGAATACTTATCATGGCTCTGTCGTCTCTTTCTCTTGTCGTGTGGCACAATTAACTGTGCTACCCAAGGGATACATGGCGGTTGCCTGGTGTTGCACTTAGCATCACCCACGGTCACGTGTAGGGCATTTTTGATTTATACCTATGGACGTGTGCAACGCGACCTTCATACACATCTGGAATCAGATGTACAGGTTTCCTCACAATGTTTTCTTACACCGTTAAAGCAATCGGTAAGTATATGTACGTAAGTTACAAACAACTCTTTGGTACATTGGCTGTCCGGATTTGAACCCGTGACCTGTTAGGAGAATCGAGTCGTTACCAGTTAAGCCACCGACGCTCAGAGTAAGTATACCTACATACTTACTCTGAGCACCGACGCTTCTACATAACTTATCATGGGCGAATCCCACGGCTTAAGACTGCCGTTTAGTCATAACAACCGGCATCAAGGCTTATCGTGCCTTCGAAGCAAGCAAGCGTTCGAGATAGAGTCAAACCCATCTAGGCAATGATCGTGTTATGTTCAGTTAACCTGCGTGATCAACGTGACCTTGTGACGCCAGTGCCGTTGAGCTGCAACCACTTCTTAAGATTGATGGATTTGTGTTTTTTTTATCTACAATTGGTAAGCCCTTGGATGGTAAGTGACGATGAATAAAAAAATAAAACTTTTGCTGGCTGTGTTGCGTGTCTAGGGTCTGGACCTCGAGTACAAAGTGAGGAAATGGACTTTTAGTTCACGTGTAGGAGTCGCGAAACCTTTACAAATATGTGATACGTAAATACAATTCGAGGAGATCCGCAGGAGAACTAAAGTAACCGACATAGCTTACAGAATCGCTAAACTGAAGTGGCAGTGGGCAGGGCACATAGATCGTAGAACAGATGGCCGATGGGGCAGTAAAGTTCTCGAGTGGCGACCGCGCACCGGAAAACGTAGCGTAGGCAGGCCTCCCACGCGGTGGACCGATGACCTGGTGAAGGTCGCGGGAAGCCGATGGATGCGGGCAGCGCAGGACCGGTCGTCGTGGAAATCCTTGGGGGAGGCCTTTGTCCAGCAGTGGACGATTTGTGGCTGATATGATGAAATACAATTACTTTACCTGTCCTATAGGAAAGAGCCAAATCTCTTGTTTCGGAAAAACATATTTTTTCTTCTGGCAAATGATCTTATTGACTCGTAGTTATCACAACGAGATTATTATAGCACGTGCTATGTTTTCCACAATTAGAACTTACGGAGAGTGGAAACTTTTTAACTTTGTCATGCGTAGTGGATTCTTGGGCTAGGTGTCTCAGTCAGCGAAACCTTTACGAGAATGGTCTTCACCTTCAGAGATACATTAGAGCATTTTATAAGTACCTACTTAAATAATTGGAACCTTTTATATTGCTATTTATATTCGACCTTGCTTTTGGGACTTCAGCGTTTCAGATATACATGTCAAAGGCATACTGTATAATACGATCAGGCAAATTATATAATGGCGAGGGCGTGATGCCTCGCTTCGTGAGGCTTTTTGACAGTTAAATCAATCAAACCTGACCGAACCTAACATCGCACGCTTCGTGAGCTCATTTACATTCTGCCGTACGGCATTTTGACAATTTGTCTGGCTCGGCATTTTACAATCTGCGTACAGAATTTTACATTTTGCCTGACCGTTTACATACGAACAAATTATACAATTTACTGACCGTATGTAAAATGACTAATCTTATAATTTGCCTGCCACATACATAATGCTTAACAAATTCTGTTTATTTTTGTTTTTCATATACATGAATTATTTAGCTTTTATTCTCCTAATTCAACCTTATCGCACGGCAAGTGAAACCATGGACATTGTAGACATGGAAACAGCTAGTTATACAGGGTGTTCGGACGCGAGTGCGGCGACTCGGCGAGCCCCAAATCCGAGTGTTCGGTAGCGGCCGCACGTACGTGACCGCGGACGATCTTGATTTATTCCACCCTGTATTACATTAGGACATAGAGTGTGTTAGGCAGAGAGGTGACACTACATTCAGCTTCTGGTTGCACACCACTGACCAAACTGTTTGCAGATTCGGTCTAACTGTACCTCCCGCAGGACTAAACGGTGTCCCGCTAGAAAGAGTACACGAAATTAAATATCTTGGGCATCTATTGACGGCTGACCTATGCGGACATGGAAGGGCAACGGAGGATTGGCAAGAGCCAACACGATAGTTCGCAGAATTGCCCGTTGTTCCACTGAAGTGAAAATCAAGCTCTTCAAAGCTTATTGTACATCCTTCCACACGCGTAGCAACGCAACCCAAAGATAGTACGAAGCCCTTCGTATCCAATACAATAACGCTTTCAGGGTGGTGATGGGGCTGTCTCGTCACTGTAGCATCACAGGCGTATTGGCGGGGTCCGGGGGAGCGTGTCTGTGTTGCACGATCCTAAGTATGATTGCGGATAAAATAAACTGACCATTAATTCTCTTCGGTTGCTCATTACATGTATAACACATAGGTTGAATAGAACTTCTAACTTAGAAGTTACTAACAATATAATTATGGGTATTTAATTTTGTTACTTGATAATAAAAAGTTTTGACCAGTGTGTGTGTTGCCAGTGATGACTTACGCAACTGAGACATGGTCGCTTACTATGGGCCTCATAAGAAGGCTCAAGGTCACCCAAAGGGCAATGGAGCGTGCTATGCTCGGAGTTTCTCTAAGTGATCGAATCAGAAACGAGGAGATCCGCAGGAGAACCAAAGTAACCGACATAGCTCACAGAATCGCTAAACTGAAGTGGCAGTGGGTAGGGCACATAGCTCGTAGAACAGATGGCCGTTGGGGAAGTAAAGTTCTCTAGTGGCAACCGCGCACTGGAAAACGTAGAGTAGGCAGGCCTCCCACGCGGTGGACCGACGACCTGGTGAAGATCGCGGGAAGACGATGGATGCGGGCAGCGCAGGACCGGTCGTCGTGGAAATCCATGGGGGAGGCCTTTGTCTAGCAGTGGACGTTTTTCAGCTGATATGATGATGGTGAATAAAAAAAATATAAAAAAATAGAGTTTAAAAAAACTAAAAACACGCTTTTAAAGTACATCAGACTAAAAAGTAAATAATAATTCTTAATATAAGTTGAAAATAATAATTAACAAATTACTAGTATTATTGTGAAAAAGCGTGGGGCGCTCTGTGCCATATTTTTAGTCTATCGAGCAACCCACACTTTTTCACAATAATACTAGTAATTTGTTAATTATTATTTTCAACTTATATTGAGAATTATTTTTTACTTTGTAGTTTGATGTACCTTAAAAGCGTGTTTAAAGTTTTTTTAAACTCAATTTTTTTTTATATTGTCGCTGATTCTTGATAAGTCTACAAAGTTTGAATTAAATGTGTCCGTTTAAAGTGGGTCAAAATCGAGTCCAAAGGAGTCGGTTACATACAAACATACAGGTGAAGCTAATAAAAGCGTGATAATAAAGTGTTTTCAATTTAATTTTTCATTGCCTAACGTCGCCTCTACAACCCACCTCATCTGTACCAACCCTCACACCTGTATTAATGAACCACTGCGACCCGTGGCTGGATGCGGCCCTCAGCCCTCAGCCCTCGCGCCTCCCGTTTTCTCCTTACTTCCAGTTCCAACATAAATAACATTGCCCCGCCATTAATCAGAGGGAAATCCCGCTCGAATACATATTGAGAGGGTACATGTACGACTAGGAAGGTGTAATTGAAGAAAGAGAGAAAGTTAGGAGAAAAACGCTTCATCCTTTTTGTCAGCGGAACTTAGTGATCATGTTACGTGGTTGACTTATCTTTCTGTGTAATGATTGAATGATTACTTGAACAGAGTCACATCCTGGACACTTCATACAACGGGCCAGAAATTGCATTTCAAAAAACTGGGTGACGAGGGGGTGAGGTCGCAATCTAGAGAGGGGCAGGGAGTGGCCTTACTGTATGTTAGTACTAATATATTATATACTTTGACAGAGTATAACAACAGTGTAGGAGCTGTTAACAGGGGCTTCTACTTTACTCATCAAAGTGCACACTTCCCCAAGTGCGCTCACCCACAGCACAGTATATATATTAGTACTAACGTACCCACAGTGCCCACAGTCAGTTTACGAAAACATTTTTAGACTCTTCATAGAGATCGATCATCTGATTGACTAATTTTGTATGAGTAATGACTATAAATTGGTTCCCTGGGAAAGATATTCCGTTCAATGAGTAGAAGGCCCAGTTATTGGTTACTAGTTACGACAATTTCGTTACCCTGTGTGTGGACAAGGTACGCATACAGATACAGTTAAATAGAATAACAGCTGCTAAAATGACAATTAAATTGGTTTCACAAATAGACATTTTTGCAGTAGCTCTAACTTTGTACCTCTCAACAGCACCTCTCTCTCTCAACAGCACCTCTCTCTCAAGCTATTGCTAAGCTAGTGCTAACCGAGAGCGTTGATAAGCGAGCTTAGCGTGTTTTTAGGGTTCCGTACCCAAAGGGTAAAAACAGGACCCTGTTACTGAGACTTCGCTGTCCGTCTGTCTGTACACGTCTGTCACCAGGCTGTATTTCACGAACCGTGATAGCTAGACAGTTTAAATTTTCACAGATGATATATTTCTGTGCCGCTATAACAATAAATACAAAAAATTAGAAAAAATGAAAAAATAAGGGGTGTCTCCATACAAAAAACGTGATTTTTTTGCTCGTTTTTGCTCGAAATTGATCGGCAATAGGTAGACGCTTGAAATATTCACATACTTAATATTGAATTGTATAAAAAATATTATTTTTGTGTATTTATATCGAAATCTATTTGTAGAAATTTTGTTTTATTAGCTCCTAGTTATTTTTTTTTATATAAAATAAAATATCTTACCAGCCCTTTGTTGGGAAATCCTGTTATACCGCCTCTGTGGCATAATGGTTAGTCCATTCGATTTACACAGGGAGGTCGCGGGTTCGTATCCCGGCGGGGTCAAATTTGTAAGACTCGATTGGTTGGTATTTGGGCATTTTTATAGCACGCCTGGCTAGCTACGATCATCCTAAGTCTTGCCGCCAAACATCATTGTTAACAGCATTGATGTGTTCCGGCATGAAGATAAGATAGCCAGATCCCCATTGCGTTGGGGAATTTTGGTACGCCCGCTTCCACCTTCGGCGTCATCTTCACTTACGATGGTAACCACCTGATGAGGTGAGATCGTTGTTGAAGAGGTAAAAGCCCTTGTCAAAACTTCAAGGTACTTCCTTGTTAAGAGACTTGTTAATGCAGGTACCTAACAAGTCTTCTATATAACTTTATCATTCGCATTAGAAGCATACACTTACGTAGGTGTGTATTTAATCAGCTAGCTAACCTTAGCTAGGTAGTTGTGAGAGTGCTGCGTGATTCGCTCAACGAACGGAAACGCATTCCACCTTGTGTGGTGTGTGGTCGCGTATTTACCTACATCTCGTTATCATCAGTTTTCTGAGAAATACTCGTAAGACTGGAACGCGTTTTGTTGCATTCATTGCATTGCTGTGTTTGTAATTCTCATGATGATGACATAAGTTCTTAGCACGTTCGGATTTGCAAAAGTACTTAGAGAAATATTTTTATTTATAAGCCTGCTTCCATCTTCGGCAACATCGTCACTTACCTACCATCAGGTGAGATGTTGTCAAGGGTTTACTACCAATTGTAAATGAAAAAAAATAAAATAAAAAAAAACACAATTTGGTAAGCCCTTGGCATCATCTCATCTCACCTGATGGTAATAAGTGACGATGATGCCGAAGAATATATATTATAATCACTTAGCGATTGAACTAAGAAAGCTAGAATCTAAAGAATATAAAACCTTTAAAACAAAATTGTTATTAGGAGCAGTGACAAAAAATATTATAGCGTTATTGAATACCTACCTCTCTGACAAAAATAAACTTGTTGACATTTGAATATTTAAAGTTTGCGTGACATTATAATTATAATCTATGTTATATATTTGCATGTCTTGCACAGGCGAAACATGATTGCACTTCAAAATTATACAGGATCTTAACAAAGGTATGCACTTCTTTTAACTGGAGCTTGTACTCATGAACTGAACAACTTACTCCAAGAAACCCATGGTCAATTCGCAATTATTATTTTTTAAATAAAATTATTAACCTGCTCAGAATACAACTCCCAGCTGAGGCCACTCAAGTTCAATGACCGCGCGGTCACTCACTATACGATAACGCGCCGTACTATTCTGGCGTAAACCGCACAATTAAAAAAAAAATGCGAATTCACCATGGGATTCTTGAGGAAAGTTGTTCTGTTTCATGAGTACAAGCTCCAGTTTAAAAAGTGCATATTATCTTTGTTAAGACCATGTATGTAACATCCTACGCATGTATGTTTAATGCAAATAAATTATCAATTCATTTTATCATTTCATTTCAAAAATTAAGTAATCATTGAGCTAAATGTAAAGAATAAGCCTTTTGTTAGAAACATTATTAATTATGACTTCAAACTAAATTATTAGGTACTTACCTCTAAAACAGTTAATAAAATCTCTAACGCTATTGAAAAGGATTAATGCGCTGTTTAAAATCGATATAAAACGTGTAGATCTAAAGTCTGACTAATTCGTTAGCTACCTACCACCTTTAGAGCAACGGTCACGGTGTACATAGCTCGTTATCACCTCCCCATCTCTCACCAACACCCTGTATTTTTCACCTGGCAGGGGCGCATTTAGGTGAGCTGACAAATGGAACAGATTGCGGGGAAGCCTTTAGAGCTGATCCGATTGGCTCTCATTAATAATACTGATGACCTAATTCGTCTTTGTAACATTTTTCACACCAGCTGCTAAACGGCCAGGTAAATACCTATCTACCTACCAAACATTTTTCTACTTAAAGTTCTGAAAAAATGTTTTTGGAAAAGTGTTTTTTTTTATTAGAATTCGAAAAAGCTGAATATGTGGAAAATAGTTTATGAAATATCACAAGCTTGGTTTGAAAACGTTTATTACGTCGTCTTGAGGGCTTCGCGATCCGGAATGTGTCCCTTAGCTAGGCCATACCCTGGACACTTCATACAACAACGGGCCAGAAATGACACTTCAAAAAAGCAATGACGGAACAAACAAAATGGCGGCGAAATCCCATACGTTCGATAACCAAACTGTAAGCAATCTGTATCAATCTGGGTGACGAGGGGGTGAGGTCGGAATCTAGAGAGAGGCAGGGAGTGTCTATACTATACTGCATGTTAGTACTAATACGTATACTTTGGCTAGGCTATGATTTTCAGTGTCACGGTTAGTGTTGATTAGTGAATGTCCGACTGCGACAGATGGTGAAAGCTTGGCGAGAAAGTATGCACAGCGTGAATGTACAATTTATTACACCCCTGTCTGAAACCAAAGGATATACAGGGTGCCCCGCGATAAAGTGCACATCCGAAAAGGGGTGAAACTACATCAAATAATATCGAAAAAAAATCCTAAGTATTTGTCATAATATTTTTTCTTATTTCAACGAAATCAACCTATTTCTTTGAAAGAAATCGATATTTTGCACATTAGAGTCCTTGTAAAAAAAAAAAATCTTAAATCTACAATAAAAACTGATTTATTTTTTGTCGATAATATTTGATCTAGTTTCACTCCCTTTCGGATGTACACTTTATCGCGGGACATCCTTTATATTAGTACCAACATACACTATGGACACTCCCTGCCGCTGTCTAGATTGCGACCCCTCGTCACCCAGATTGGTTACAGTTTGGCTGTCGAACGTATAGGATTTTGCCGCCATTAATTAAGATTTTCATAAAACAAATACTTATCCTACAGTTTACATTTCAGACGGGGCAAAATACAAAAAGAAGTAGCAAGATTAGGTAACCCTTACCAACCAAATCCAATCTCTAATGTTAAGAGGATGTTTAAGTAAATTAAACTTGATGAAAAATGTTATTTTGGTTTGTATGGGGGGGACCTTAATCGTTTTTTTCTGGAATAATTAAAACCTACCCAGTGCACTAGATCTTATTAAGTCCTAGTTATTCACAAAGTTTCATTAAAACCATTGAATTAAACCATTTATTTTTGAGAAAAAGCAACAAACAACCTGGATATGTGTGGGAGATCCCTTATTCCTATTTTTGTTAGAGTAACGAACTACCGCGAGCATGTAAATTATAGTAACATACCAAATATCAACAAAATCGTTCGATCAATTTTTGAGTAAAAAAAATAAAAAGAGAGAAAATTAAAAAAAAAACAGGCTAGAGATATAAAAAAATACTGCCCTAAACTATATTTTACCGAAATCCGTCCATTAGTTTGGAAGCTAGAACACCGGACGGACGCAAACACACACACACACCTATCCTATCAGCTCATGTACGTCCCCACCGAGGAGCTCGAGCATAGCCTGAATTAAGGGCGGTCGGGCCTAAGTCGCAGATGAGATACTAGTTTCTTCGTACCTTAGTCGACCACGCGGGCCCAGTGCGGGTTGGTCGACTTCACATACAACTTTCGAGTTTCTTCGCAGGCGTGTGCAGGTTTCCTCACGATTATTTTCCTTCACCGTAAAAGCGTCGGATATACGTAGATATTGAATCTAAATTCGAAAACACATTGGTACGTGGCACGATTCGAACCACAACCTCCCGGACAGGAAGAAGTTAACTAGTATCTCATCTGTGGTAGTGGCCCTAGCTATGACGCTACATATGCTCTATACACACACACATACACACACACACACATTAGTGTAAGACAATCGATCCCATCAAAATCTTAACTTCCATTACTTTGCCAGCTTCTTCACTCTTTTGTCGCTCGGAACTAAAAGGGTCAATACAGATACAAGGTGTGGGAGGTTATAAAAAGGTAGGGGCGGAATTGGGTTTTACGATTGGTGATTAACTGTGGAACAGATGGCCGATGGGGCAGTAAAGTTCTCGAGGTGCGACCGCGCACCGGAAAACGTATCGTAGGTAGGCCCTCCACGCGGTGGACCGACGACCTGGTGAAGATCGCGGGAAGCCGATGGATGCGGGCAGCGTAGGACCGGTCGTCGTAGAAATCCTTGGGGGAGGCCTTTGTCCAGCGTGGATGATTTTCGGCTGATATTATGATGATTAATTTATGAGCAAAAAAGCAATATGAAAGATCATAAAAAGATTTAAAAGACACCATGAAGTATGATAAATTGAATAATAAAACATTCCAAAGTAGGTAAGCATGGGAGGTGGGCACTAAACTAGCCGGAAAGGGCTTGCCGGAAGTGCACCTCATTTCCGGCATCTTTAGCTAAAGCAGTAAAGCTCACTATAATAAACTGCTTTCGTTTTCGTAAATTGTTGACGATCTCATTTTCGCATCGCAATTTTATGATGTAAGTATCTTGCGTGGAAAGGGTTCCTTACTATTCAGTTTTTTAGGGTTCCGAAGTCAACGAGGAACCCTTATAGTGTCGCCATGTCTGTGTGTCTGTTTGTCTGTCCGTCTGTCCGCAGCTTAGCTCAGAGACTATTAGTACTAGAAAGCTGTTATTTGGAATAAGTATACATATTTATCACGCCCACAAAGTGGTACAATAAAATCTTGAATAAGAGATGTGAATTTTCGTTGAGGTACCCTGTCGTGTGGGGTATCGCTGAATAGATTATTATTATTATTCATTTATTAAGTAAAGATAAGATCAGATAAGTATAATTATAATTATCATTTAAGTTAAGATCTACTGTTCACTGACGGAAACCCTGTGCGATTAGTAGATCGCATACATACTTTTTGAAATCTTAAATGAAACAACATAGTTCAGTACACATTATATATTATTCCTTATTTTATTATGAGGGAAAATATAAAACTGAAAATTATTCTTACTTTTATTAGTAACTACTTATTTATATTAGTGTGAGCTTTGCGTTTGAGCATCTTTCGCTAGACTAGCAATTTCAAATGACGCGTACAGCAGTTAGTGATTAGTTACGCTGCGCAGTCTGTTACGTATTTATATTTTTTGCCTTGCCACGATTACTGCTGCCACCTTAGCGCTTTCGGAGCTAGATCTAACTTTTTTTTGGTGTACTGAACTCCCATTTTTACTTAACAACTCCTAGCGCCCAATATGGCGCGTTTTATTATGTTCTCGTTCCGTGCTTTTGTCACAGTTATTTTATTTTCTTTCTGTGGCAACACTAGACATTTTTTAATTATTTGGGTTTAAGTGACAACGAAAAACGAATGAGTTCTTCATTCATAAGAACGAGGGCCGTCGGGAATGCAAGCTAGCATTGCTTCTATGGCGGTAATAGACGATGACTGTGCTTTCTCTGAAGACTACGATGAATGATAATCATTGATCATTCACTAATTAACTGTGTAAGAATCAAAGTTGCATAGATCAATATTTAAAAAAAAAACATCCGTTTATTTTATTTTGAAAGTTCATTTTAAGACTTGAAAATTTGGCGCGTCATCTAGCGCTTTTTTATATTTTGGTCATCTAGCAGAATTTAGCGCTTTTTTATAGCTGATATAGCACTCAACGATCAAACAGAGGTGGCAGCCCTGGCCACGATCGACTGGACTAATAGTCGTGATCGACCAGTCGATCGCGATCGATCGGTTGGCCACCCATGATGTATAGTGTACTGTAGCCGATTATTGCTAAAAGCAATCTTCAGCTCAAGCTCCAGAAACTTTTAAAATCAAAGTATACGTTCGTGATTCGGTCATCAAATTCTGTATATACCATATACCAAATTTCAACTTTTAATCTAATAAAAAATATACTTTTCTATTCTTAGTAGGTAAGTTGAAGGAAATGATCCCACTTATGATGTAGGTACTAGGTACTAGCTAGTAGTTTTAAGAAAGGAATTACTTCGACTGCGGCGTCGGCAGAAAAATAAAGGTCCAAGGGGATTCAAGGTTGTTCAGCTTGATCTAACCAAACCAAAATTCCAGCTCCTGAATTTGAGTATGGCTTGGTTCCTTTACTTACGTTCACATGATAGGCAAAGACAACGCGCAAGCGCGTGCCACGCGTGCAGCGGCTGGCGAGGCGCCCGGATCTAATTGTTGCACTAGGCTCGCCTTGCAACACAACCTTCGTTACTTCGTTACATTTGACACGAGAACCAGTAAAAGCAGCCCCTATGTATCAGATCAAGTGTCACTTGATTCGTGATGGTTGCCCGATAGCGCCGGCATGGCTACCGGGGTTTACAAGGGATACTTTTTCGGCAGTGGAACATGGTCACTTTTACAATGTAGAGGCTAAGGATATATTTTTAACTCAAACACGATATGTAATATTCTCTTTACATTTACATTCTTAAAAAGTAGACAGGAAGTACGTGATTACAGGTTTTTTTTATAAAAAAATTGAGTACGTTTGACTATATCTCACCTGATGGTAATTGACGATGTAGTCGATCTTATCACACTAATATTTTAAAGGCGAAAGTTTGTGTGTGTTTGTATGTTTGTTACTTCTTCACGCAAAAACTACTGAACTGATCTGGCTGAAATTTGGTAGGTAGACAGATTAGGACCTGGATTAACACACATAGGCTACTTAGCGCACCCTCGAAAAGTCATAGAAACGTTGTCTACGCGGGTGAAGCCGCGGGAAACAGCTGGTAAAAAAAAAACTACTTCCTGGCTATGTAGTTTCTTTACTTAAGACTATTTTTTTTGTTAAATACAACAATCTTATACAGTTATAACACGCTTAAATGCACAGAACACAAATCTCATATGGCCAAGAGTTAACACCATAGTCGGACAAATAAAAGTTCCTGGGTATGAGGTTCTGTGGCTGCTTTTTTTTAATTTTGAACGGACCGGCGGCAGTACGGCGACCGAACGGCGGCACTGTGATTAAACACGAATTATTAAAAAAATAAAAATCCGACCTCATAAAAACTTAACCCCTCTTTTTGTCTAGTCGAGTAAAAATGTATCCAATGTCACTCACGGGATCAAGACGAATCTAACGACACCTATCACGCCAAAATTATATACCTAACCCCTTTTTTTTGGCTAATCGGGTAAAAATGTATCCAATGTTACTCATATCAAGACGAATGTAACGACACGTCATAGTACTCCAAAATTCATCAAGCCGTTTAGGCTACAGAGCAAGCCAAAGAAATATGTATGAATAAACATACATACATAGGTACATACAATATACTTGAAAAACATAACCCTACTTCTGGCGCAGACGGGTAAAAAAGTGAATAGGTGGAATAACAAAAGTGTTAGTCACGGTTTATGAACGGTGTGGTTCCTACTCGACGAGAGCAAAGGGAGATATCTCCGCCAGGCGAGGTGGTACCTGTGCCTGGGGTCCGGCCGTGGACCAATCGTTAATGATTGTTATCTGTATATATACTCAGCGCTGAAAAAATTCTAATAGCGCGTTCTAGATGTTGTATTTCTTTTGTTCTCCCGTCCCTTGTGTTAAGGTTCAGTGGCGGGTTACTGCAGTTGCCGCCACAACGGTTTTAATTATCGACTGTATTTTACTTTAAATTACAATATCAATTATTGTTTCAATTTTTTTGCTTTTTTTGAGTAAAGCACTATACATGCCTTGGCTGGAACTGCCATTGCTAGATTCGTATTATTAATTACTAGCCCTACTAATTATTTTGCCCGCGACTTCGCCCGCGTGGACATAGTATTTTGACTGTCGACGAGGGCGAGAAGTGCGCAAGCCGCAAACGGCTCGCGAGCGTGGCCATGAGTTTTCTCCAGATCTATTACCGGCTATTCTGATTAGCAATCTATGTGAATTCCCACTTCCCCAAACAGTTCTATAAAAAATCACCTTAATCCGTTGCTCCGTGGCGACGCCGACGTGCGCGAGCGTGAAAATAAGTTTTCCCCAGATCCCTCGGGAACTATGTCAGGATATGCTAATTAATGTCATTTCCCACCCCGTCAACCATAACTGTGCAAAAAATCACAACAATCCAATGTTCCATTGCGTCGTTTAATAAATTAAACAAAACAAGACTATTTTTTTCAGTTCCCTCAGGAACTGCAAGGGACTATGCTATTTTACTTTATTCTGGCTACGTGCATGCCAAATCTCAAAAAGATTGTTCAAGGTGTTGAAGCCTGAAAAGCCAACAAAAAACAAATAGACCCTTTTTCACTTTTGTAATAGGTTTTATTCATTTTATTTAGTAATGATTATTAAACTCTCCTCATCCAGTAATCGCTTACATTCCCGGCCTCTGTAGTAATGAAATGTACTATGTATTTCAAAACTGTGCTGTGTAAATTGCAGTTCTTATATAATGCGTTCACAGTCCAGCAACTGTTTTTTGCCTTCTGTTATACACTAAACGAAATATGATATTACCTCGAATATTGTAACAAATAAACTTGGAATGTAAAATACTTGAATCAATATACCAACCAATTTTACACTGTTCATAAACAAATTTAAACATGCAGCAAAGTTTCGCTTCTTTGAACTTTATTGAGTAAATTTTAAAGTTGATAGTTATGAAATTCTGTACAAATAAAGGCTTTATGTGCTTTGGTCGTTGTGTATCGGCCAGTATATTGTCTTGAAGTTTACGATCCGATATAAAGTTTCGTAAAACAAGTAAAAAGATGACAATATTGTATAGGGGCAGTCAAACGATGCGTGTGACTCGTTTGAGGTTCAAGTTACGAGAGAATAAAGATTTATTCTCAACATATTTGGGTCGTAAATATTACCTGGACCAGTGTTGCCACACCACTCGGTCTAAATACGGTCTTAGTAGGTTCCAGTTACGGTGTCCGCCATACAAAATGACCAAAACTTTAAAAAGTACCGTGTTTCGAAAGCGCTGATGCCAAAGTTACGGTGTTTCGATAAAATTGCTCAAAATTCATTACAGTAGACGACACTGAACAACACGAAAATACGGTAGATCTACCATAATTACGGTGTAGTTGGCAACACTGCTAGACGTACACTCTGAAGTCCTTTTAGCATTCCAAGGTTGACCGGAAGACATCCGATAGGGATAAGTCCGCTTTTACCTCATTTTTATTTATGAACTTATCAATTCTTAAATGTATACGAGTACAATATAAATTATAAAAAAAAAGTTTGCATGTAAATCCTATTTTAGGGTTCCGTACCTCAAAAGGAAAAAGAGGGACCCCTATAGGATCACTTTGTTGTCCGTCAGTCTGTCTGTGAAGACCCTATATCTCGGAAGGGCGGGGCGGGGCACCGACTACCGAGTTGAAATTAAAACCATATACTCTGGTCTACAGTCCTTTAAAGCTGTGAAAAAAATCAAACTAACAAGTTACTAAATCCAAATAAAGCCCAAGAAGAACAGGTCGTCATGGAAATCCTTGGGGAGGCCTATGTCCAGCAGTGGACGTCCTTCGGCTGATATGATGATGATTAAAGCCCAAGGAATCATATTTAAGCGTCTCTAGTGCGTAGTACATTATTACTCAAAGGAACCGACTCGAAAATATAACTACGAATTGGAGGTGGTCACCTCAGGGTAGGTTTAAGCCCCTTGGTGGGGCTGTATACGAGCTGATATGATGATGATTGTCTGTAGAAGTATGAAACAATTGAAATGTTTCCGTCGCTGATTTGAAGCACTTTGAGAGATGAAGCGCTGTGTACCTACGTACCTACGCAAGCATTAAGGTTGATCACTTTGCGTCGCTTTCGCCACAAAATAGAGAATTCGCACCTTCGCACAACACAAGAAAATATAAAAGAGCCTTTTCTGTAAAAAAAACACACCTGCATCAGTGTTTATTGGAAACCGAAAAGAAAGCTTCGTCGCCGGCGCCGGATAGAAAATGCTTAGAAATAGTGTTTTGTGAAAAGACGTTTTCCACATCGCAATGGCAGGTTTTTAAAACTTTTAAGCTATTGTATAGCTTTTATCGAGGGCTTCGAGGGGACCAAATCAAGAAATTTCGTAACGAAAATAAAACCTGACACCCCAAAAAAATATATTGAATTCTAAAAAACTTACAGTGCCATCTATCTATCCATCATGATGATGATGATGACGATGACGATGGCGATGACGATGGCGATGGCGATGACGATGGCGATGGCGATGACGATGGCGATGGCGATGGCGATTCGTCAGTTGCAGTGAGTCGGGTTATGATTGGTCAGTTTACAGAACTTGCCAGTTCTAGGTGGGCGGGGGGGGAGCCGACTGTATAATGAAACTGGCGAGTTCTGTAAACTGACCAGTCATACATAACCCTACCTACTCGTATTAATTTCGACAAAACTTATTTTATCTAGTTAGAAGTTGTTTTACCTGATATTTAATTTTGATTTCACATATTGAAAATAATATTTTTAACAGTTATTTCCGACGTTACGCTACAAATAAATTGTGCATATTCAGATTTTTCCTGAAATAATGAACTACTAATAAATAATGGTCGACTAAGGCCCGATCGCCCTAATTCAGGGTAGGCTTGAGTCCCTCGGTGGGGACGTATATGAGCTGACATGATGATGATGAATGAACTACCCAGGCCTTATTAATTATAATTCCTGGTTATTAACAAAGTATCATTAAATCGTTAGAGCCATTAAAAAAATTACAAACAACCTGTGTCTGTATGAGAGGTTCCTTATTTCTATTATTCCTGGAATAACGAACTACAGAGTAAATTAGGCCATATAAAGTTATCGTTCCTTACAGTTTCATCAAAATCGTTAACACGATTGTATTAAAAAAACATAGTATTTTTTAACTATAATTGTAGAGAAGAAATTTAAAGATATAAAAATGAAATTGCTGTAACCCACATTTTACTCTAATCCGTCCAGAAGCTTAGGCGCTAGAGCACCGGACGGACACACAGACACACATACATACATTATTCTTTGGACTCTATTAGTGTAAGGCAATCGAATAAAAGTGGATTTTTAAGAACCAACGTGTGTGTAAATCCGTCCTAAATATAAAACGAGTGACACATGCAATGTTTTAGGCGAGACGTAATCTTATTTTTAATACAGTTGCTCGAAAAGTGGTCCTTTATATGCCAGTCAAGTGTGCGCAAAATTGATTTTACCGCACATATGCTTTTACTTTACCACTTTTTTAATTTCTAGCAAACAAAAAATATAAAATATAATAAATATAATAAGATACAAAATCTTCTTTAAAACTTTTGATAGGACAATTTCAATATAAAGGTATTACAAAGGTAATATAGTGAGGTAATATTATATAAAGTAGGTAAAGCAAAGCATGTCAATCCTTAGTCCTTACTGGAAAATATCATAATTTGAAGGGCATAATTTGAGGGTGGAAAATATCATAATTTACTAATTAGATAACATATTATACAGACAGACAAAATTATGTTTGCGCGGTTCTGGGGTTTTTAAATCGAAACCAAACTGTGGTGATGGGTCAGGATCTATAGGAAAAATGTTAAGGACTCACCAAGGTCGAAGCTAGCAGCACATTTCCAAGATGGTGGCAGTTCTTCGTTATATCAAACGTTCGGCACACACAATGAGTTCTAGAGCGCTCTAATTACACTGCTAGAACTAGGAGATGCAGTTGCTTTGTTTGGTATGTTAATTAGACCAGCACAGCACTTTAATTTTTGCATATAGTTGAGAAAAAGGCACACAGCGATGTGGCGCGTGCGCAGGGCCGGAGCTAATCGGTTACTGGTTACTGACATAGTTCCTGAGGGATATGGCGAAAACTCATTTCCATGTTCGCGCACGTCGGCGTATAGCAACGGAGAAACGGATTGAAGTGATTTTGACGTGACAACGTCTAATAAATCGATGGACGCCGCCTGCACGCACGAAAAAGACTCATTGTCCCGTTACGCTCATTGTCCCGTTACGTTATGACGTTGTCTTGTCACGTTAAACTATCGTCCGTAAACCGACTTTACAGACAACCAATTTTTTTGTATAGAATTAGTTAAGGGGGTGGGAAGTGACATAGACTGCTAATCAGAATAGCCCGATATAGCTCCTGAGAGATCTGTTTAAACTTCTTGTCTAAGCTCGCGAGCCGCTTGCGGGTCGCGCACCACTCACCCTTGAAGACAGTCATAAAAACGATGTTATTTTATGTTATTTTATGCTATGTCATTGTTGGTAACATTAAATAATAAATTTTAAAAATAAAGCAGCTTAAATTAACTGTGAGCTCGTATCACCGTTAATTTTGGCAGCATAATGTTTTCCTAGCTCCCGTTCTCAATATTGACCTCCCAAATTGAAACGTTTCCAGCAGGCGGCGCCTCGCCGACCCGGCCGGCCGGGGCCTCTCCAGCACTTCGGCACTCAACGATGAATTGCGACGTAATGGGTGCACAATAAGGGGGCCTTGGAGAAAATTGGGGCTCAAGCCTAGACGCAGGTTATGGGAGTGACGGAAGGCGAAGCCGTGGAGAGGCTTTGTGGACTTTATGGCCAGATAGCATAAAAATATGTTATTAGCTTTTAGGTACAAGCTTTTATTATTGCATTGTTACGCGATATATATATGTGCATGCAAAATTTCAGCTCAATCGGAAACCGGGAAGTGGGTCAATCTTAACTTGCAAAATTTCACCCGAACAAACATATACATACATTGCAAGTTGAATAAAAGCTTGTATAAAGAAATCGATTAAAATAACATAATTGATTTTAAAGTCATTAAAAGGCGAGAAAAAAAATGAAGCTGAATAGGACAGTTACCCTGGCTATCATAATCTTAAAACTATTGAAATAGAAACATAAAGAAATTTTTATCGTTGTTAATAGGAGTGTATCCCTAACGCTTCATAGAAGCGAAGTTTTGTGTCTTATTTCAATGTTTTTTACCCGACTACCTCAGAAGGAGGGTTATGTTTTTGAATGTATGTATGTATGTTTATTTCTTTGGCACACCCTGCAGCTTAAACAGCTTGATATATTTTGGAGTAAGATGTCGTTAGATTTGTCTTAACCCCGTGAGTGACATAGGATAATATTTTACCCTACTGGCCAAAAAAATAAGGTTAAGTTTTTAAGCAGTCGGGTTTTTATTTTTTCATTAATTCATTAAGTTATTTTTTTGCCTTTACGATTTTGTTATATGCAGTACGGTATAATCAAACAAAGCTATTAAAATTATGTCAGCTCGTTTCAGAAACAAATATTTGTGTTTTGTCAGATTTCCATAAAAATATGCGACTTCGAAGTGGCTTAAGTCTCCAGGAGGCTCGAGTTTTCATACAAACGTAGTTCCACTTTAATACAAAAACTACAAGCCGGATTGAATCCAAACTTTGCAAATATATTGAGTAGAGACATATCGATGTGTGTAATTAGTTTTCATCGTAGTAAATTGAAACATCACTAAAAAAAGGCCTAAATTATTTTTATATGAAAGTTTTCTTATTTTTTACCGACTTAAAAAAGGAGGAGGTACAAAGTTCGACTGTATATATTTTTTTAATGTATGTTCACCGATTTTTCCGTCAATAGTGGACCGTTTTTAAAAATTCTTTTTTCAATCCAAAGAGTATACTCCCGAGGGGGTCCCATTGTCACCAAGTCAGGATCTGATGATGGGATCCCAGGGAAATCGAGGGCAACCCTTCACAAATAATGAAAAATTTTAATTTTAAAGGCACTAATTACGTGATTCATATGTTTTCTAAAGCTATTAAAATACTTGCGTCTGTTAGTCATATTCTTATGTTAATAAGCTGATGTAGGAAGGTACAACTCCTTAACGGTTAGGAGTTGCAGGAAAATTCTTTTAAATTTTATACATAGATATATACGTAGGTATGCATAGACCGATAGTTGTATACCTTTAGGTAAGTAATTCAGATGAGCTGATGATGGACGATTTAACTCCTTAACTTTCATGCTGCTGAGATGATGATGGAAGCCACAGGACTCTGTATCTGTTAATGAAACACATCTATTATGATTTGATAATTCCAATTGGTGAGTATAGGTGATTGGATTTAACGTTGCTAGATAGATAGCATTACCACTAAAAATAAAGACAATAAAAAAAAGTTTTAAATACTTAAAACCGACTTCAAAATGAAATTCACTCAAAAGTATGAAATAATATTATTATACTTAAATACACAACATTTACCAACAATAACGAAATCAAAGGTGGGTACGAATTAAATTAGGGGCTTAAATTTTTTTTGAGGTCGGTACCAGCACACAGTTACTAACGTATTAAATGGTTTAGATTCGATAGTTTGCTGACACCGACCTCAAAAAAATATTTAAGCCTCTAATTTAATTCTTACCCGCCTTTGATTTCGTTATTGTTGGTTAATGTTGTGTATTTATGTATATTAATATTATTTCATACTTTTGAGTGAATTTCATTTTTAAGTCGGTTTTAAGTTTTTTAAACTTTTTTTTTCCGTTTCATATTAATACATCGAAAACTAATTAAAAACATCGATATGTGTCTACTCAATATATTCGCAAAGTTTGGATTCAATCTGGCATGTCGTTTTTGAATTAAAGCGGAACTACGTTTGTATGGAAACCGAGCCCCTTGGGGGACTTAAGCTACTTTGAAGTTTGGATTCAATCCGGCCGGCATGTGGTTTTTGTACTACGTTTGTATGGAAACTCGAGCTTCCTGGGGACCCTTAGTATTTATAAATTTGATTGATTATCATTTAATTAAGTACCTAATTTATTTTGTATGGAGCGCGCTAGGAATACACGCTTCTCAAGAGAGGAAAAAACAAAATGAACATTTTTGAAATAATTTATCTTAATTAATTATGCTTAGTTTAGCGAGAAGACGCTGAGTGCGGGCAGCGCAAAACCGATCGTTGTGGACACAGATAAGAAAAAAAAATTGCCGGTCGTGGAAGTCCTTAGGGACGCCTATGTTCAGCAGTGGACGTCCATCGGCTCATATGATGATGCTTAGTTTTTAAATTCTTAAAAAAATTGTCTATTTGACTGAGGGTTATCGTAAGGCGAAAACACGCGGTGAACCGACGACCTGGTGAAGATCGCGGAAAGCCGCTGGATGCGGGCAGCGCAGGACTGGTCGTCGTGGAAATCCTTAGTACATAATTGACATTAGTATAATGTTAGAAGTAACTATAGAAGATATTATGAGCCATCGTGTGTTTTCATTTGTCCAGCAGTGGACGTTTTTCACGTATGATGATGATGAAAACACGATTACTCATATTTTCTTCTATCATCATCATCATCATCATATCAGCTCATATAAGTCCCCACCGAGGGGTTCGAGCCTACCCTTTCTTCTATAGTTACTTTTAATATTACACTAATGTCAATTGTTTACTCATATGACTACTTTTATAAACATAAAGCCTGAAAAATAAATAACTGTGAAGGTACCTTAATCATCATCATATCAGCCGAAGGACGTCCACTGCTGGACTTAGGCCTCCCCCAAGGATAAGTGTTAAGTGAAGGTACCTAACCGAAGGAAACTGTTAAACAAGTTTTTGTTTAAAGTTTTCTATTTGAGATGTATTCGATGAAACAATTTTTGCGGCTCCCGGTGACTATAAGCAGAAAAATAACGCTTTGCTTTGTACGCCCTCTTAACAATCAAAATTAGGCCCATTTTTATTACTCTATAGCGGCATACAGACAAGGGAGTTAAGGATCTTTAGAACGTACACAAAATATTGCGTCTCTAACACTTCAGTTTAATCAGAGTCTTATTTCTTTAAACAGGGAGATATCTTCTTGAAGGTATAAACCTTAAGTGATCAATCTTCAAGATTGTCCGTGAGGAGCCCTTTCTTTACCCTTTATAATGAAGTTTCCATGATTTCCAACCAAAATACATATTATTATGTATTAGCGGCAGGCTGTGTGTACGCCGTACGCGCCCGTGAGCCCGTGAGCCCGTGAGCCCGTTGAGCCCGTGAGCCCGTTAGCCCGCAAGCCCGTGAGCACGCGCCGGTCGTAAAGAAGGTCCTCGTGCTCTGCTTGTGCCAAGGGCTCTGCAAAGCTTTTACTAATTTATTGCCGACAGGTCTTTAGCTGTATTTTTGCGAATCACTGTTTCAGGTCGCAGTAAATTTTCTGTTGTTACTCCTTTGAAGACGAAAGATAAATGAGAAGAAATGTTGATGAAAGAGTGTCGGAACGATCATCAAAGAAGCTCCACTTACAGGTGTATCATTTTTTTTGTTTTTTTTTTATTCACAATTGGTAAACCCTTGACAACATCTCACCTGTTGGTAAGTAACAATGTTGCCAAAGATGGAAGCGGGCTTACCAGGATTCCCCAACGCAATGGGGAAGAAGAAGAAGATTTCTCCCTGTCTAAAGAAATTGGTGTCGAACTAATTTTGTTCCACGACTTTGCTTAAAAAAAATGCAAAAAATGAAATTTAAGTTCATCAGCTGATCGATTTATACGAGAAGTAACTATATTTGTGATTTCTGCAGTCGGAGAACGAAAGTTAATCTGTATGATGAGTAAAATCTCCAGTTGACAGGCCTTACAATCATTTTGCTAAATCCTTTACCTATATCTATAGGGTGTAACAAAATTGGTGTAGGACCCTTTAACGAGGGGCATCTACTCATCATACTGAAAAACGTTCCCCGAGGAACCCATAATCACGTCTAAACGTTCCCTGAGGAACCCATAATCACGTCTAAACGTTCCCCGATGAACCCATAATCACGCCTAAACGTTCCCCGAGGAACCCATAATCACGACTAAAAAATAAAATTTCGACGCTCCATACACATTTTTTAATCGGTCTATCAGTTTCGTCGATTTGAATGAAGATTTCAAATTTTGTGATTTTAGCGAAGTTGTAATACAAAAATGGTTTAGTTTGATGGGTAGATTGAACCCCCAGTTAGCGGGTCCTACGCCAACTTTGTTACACCCTGTATCTACATATATGCGATTCAGATTAAGAATCAGTCCTTCAACAAACACTGAAGTTAAGAGCTGATGGACCACCACTGGGTACCTTATTAATGATCAAGTTGTTGGTGCAATGTTGTTGCTGTACCTATTATAAACTTGTTAAAATCTTATTCAAACACAAAACATTACAAATTATTCCTCGCAGTTTGTGGAGCGGTCGTAGGTAGCTCTACAACTTGCGTGGTTGGGTCAATCACGCAGGTTAACTGGCCTGAAGCAGGGCCATTAACTCGATGGGTTTGACTGTTTTGCTGCTGGCCAAGGCCTCCCCTAAGGATTTCCACGACGACCGGTCCAGTGCCGCCCGCATCCAGCGGCTTTTCGATACAAATATACTTATATATTGTATATATCATTATTATATTATTTAGCGTCCCTTAAGATTAAGAAATGGCTAAAAAGGAGAACGGCTGCGTAATAACAATAAGCATGTAAACAAAAGCCACCTAATGCAGCAGTTAAAACCGTGAAAATGAAAAACAAACAGAAATTTTTACTTAAACTTACGAGTATCTTGCTGATTCACATTCAAAAAAAACAAAAGTAAAAGGAACAGGCCAATGACTAACGATTTTTTTAAATTCACAATTGGTAAGCCCTGCCGAATACCGAGCACTCCAAATTTAAACAAACGTCGCCAACTTGAGAAACCATTGACATTTTTTAGGGTTCCGTGTCAGATTGATCTGAGTTCGCGCACCTGCCTCCAAATTATTATTATTATTATTCCTTTACCAAGATTTCGCATTATGACAGCAGAGAACAAAGATAACTGGAAATGTGATAAATGCTACGAGAAATCATACAAAAATAAACATGAACTGCAACCACATAATTCATCGCACTCAAATGAACATCTTCATACGCCTTCCAATAACATTACGATCCGTCGGCCGAAACACATCATTAACGTCCATACGGAAAATACCTTTGCATCCCTGTCAGATAACGAATTAGATGAAACTGACGAAACTGATCTCACGGAACTACTCAACAGAAGCTGTCCTGAGATACAGACGAATCACAACGAAACACTTGAGGATATGCAGCACGACCTGGCTATTCTACAAGAAAAACTAGATATCGCGGAAAATGAGATTGAGAATTTGCTGTCTGAAAATACAATATTAAAACACGAGATTGCACAATATAATCTAAAAATTGACAAATTAACACGCATCTGCAAGTCAACCCCAAAGATACCTACCACAGCGCGTTCCATGAAAAAGAAAAATATAAATAAATCACCTTTCCTTAGGCGATTAAATTTTTCTTTTAATGTTCCCCCACATACACCACAAAAAAGCAATAACAATGAATCCGTTTTGAATAACACACCTAATAGAAACGCACCAGTGCCAACGCACTCTCACAGTGTGACGCCGCAACCACCTCAGGTTTCACAGGAAACTCCAGATGTGATCCAGACGAAAGACACCACAGCTAATTTACAACATCGTGACTCAACACCATCTTCTGTCATTGATAGGAAGCTGCCAAATGAACGTAATATTCACCTAATAGGGGATGAACAACTAATAGGCCTGTCAGCGGCGCTAAGGAAATCAAGAACAGGAAAATGGAACGACCACTACATTCCACTTGGTTTTATTATGAACGATGCTTCAAGTTCAGAAATATTGAAATATTGTCAAAATAACAGTAAAAACTTCTCTAAAGATGACATTATAATATTAAGTTTAGAAAGTCATGACAAATATCCAGAATTACTACACTATAACCTGTGTCTGTTGCTCGATATATTAAAGGAAGCTTCTATTTATATTTTACCAGTAAACAACAATCCTTACCTCAATGAGCATAAGCTTAATTATCATCTAAAACTGTGGAGTAAATTGGGAAAAACCTGCACATTCATTGACGTGAAATATTATTCTGACAAATATGATTACCTGCGAAACATCTGTTTTAAAATAAATATATTAATTGACACTGCTGATTACGAATTGCAATTTTTGACATTCAAGAATGCTATGGAGTATAAGAAAATTAAATTTATTAACAATAACTTGTCTCTACCAGAAGAAAAAATAACTACCAGCAATCGGGACAAATTACCCAAAAAAGGTACAATACCGTATTACTTTTTACTAACAAGTAACCCCTCAGCCATGCATACCCAACCTGATGTAGGCTCTACTATTACCCCGAAAGTAAACCTAAAGTCACGGGTTCAGATCCCGTTACCGCTGCCGTCGACTTCATCAGCTCCGCAGCAGTCTTCACCCATACATACACAACCTGGCGTAGGCTCTCTTACTCCGAATATAAATCCAGAGTCACTGGTTCAGATTCAGTCGTCAGTGTCATCGGCTCCACTGACACCGGTGCACACTGACAATGAAAATGAATCAACATTTTTTCGTCCTTAACTCTAATTTGCAATTTACTATATTTCACCAAAACATACAAGGATTTTTATCAAAGAAGGAGCTAGTAGAAATTACTCTTTCAGATCTTGATTCGTGTATGTGCCCTGATGTAATTTGTTTCACAGAAACGTTTATTAAATCTGGTGAAGAGCAAAATATAAATATATTAAACTATGACTTGGCTTCAAGTTATTCACGGAATAAGAAAAGGGGTGGCACTTGCATAATGGTAAAGAAAGGTATCTCGTTCCAGAAAATTGACCATTTCAATGACTTAGCTATCTGTTTTCATTTTGAATGTTGTGCCATAGTCATACCTAATCACAACCTCTTGATATTTTGCTTGTACAGAACTCCATCTAACAAAAAACGTCATTTAGACTGTTTCTTTGAAAAATTTGAATTACTTTTACATAAATGTATAAAGAGATATCCTAAGAGGAAAATAGTGATAGCCGGCGATATGAATATAAATATCTTGGAAAATAATAATAGTACTTTGCATTTTACAGACATAGTTAATACTTGGAATTTACGATTACACATTAGTGTGCCAACGCGAGGCAAATCATGTCTTGATCAAATTATTAGTAACATAAAAAACACAAAAGCCATGACACTTCCTCTTTGGTTGTCAGACCACGACACCGCTCAAATTCTACAATTTTCTGTACGCGGTAAAAATAATATTACGAAATCGATTTACCACTTTAAAATAAATTATTCACAGGAGAATATAATGAAGCTCCAAAAATGTCTGGATAGCCTTTCCTTTTCCGAAATATATTCTGAAACTGACACAAACATTGCTTTTAATAATTTTTATGAACTGTTTAAATTATTTTATAATCTCTCCTTTCCCATCATAAAAGTTAAAACAAACACAAAACCATTTTTGAATTGGATATCAAAAGGCCTTAAAAAGAGTTGCAATACTAAGAGGAACCTACGCTTCAA
This sequence comes from Coleophora flavipennella, assembly GCA_947284805.1. Classification (NCBI taxonomy): domain Eukaryota; kingdom Metazoa; phylum Arthropoda; class Insecta; order Lepidoptera; family Coleophoridae; genus Coleophora; species Coleophora flavipennella. The sequence continues at coordinate 1,480,900 of OX369279.1, read as the reverse complement.
TTACTACACGAATAAAAACGATTATAATAGACGTAAATATCTTAATTACAATAGACTATTTAAGAAATGCGTTAGTCATGCTAAAAAGTACAAAAACAATAAATATATTACTAAAAGCAAAAATATCGTAAGGGCAACGTGGGATGTTATTCAAAGTGAAACCGGAGTATTAAATACGAATAAATATATAGATACAATTAATGATAATGGTACAATGTTAGATGAACCTAAAGCTATAGCTGAATCATTTAATAATTTCTTCATAAACCTAACTAATACTACTGAAAATGTATGTGGTAGAAATAGAAATAGTGTTTTGAAAAGCAAAATACAAAACACTATATATTTGACTCCTGTCGACGAAGCAGATATAAATAACGTTATTTTTAGCCTAAATAACACAAATGCTGAGGGTTATGACAACATTAGCACGAAGGTAGTAAAAGCATGTAGTCACCAAATCAGTAAAGTTTTAGCCTTTTTAGTGAACCTCTCCATGGAATCAGGTACTTTCCCTGACAAACTTAAGTTATCTGTTGTTAAACCACTTCACAAAAAAGGTGAAAAGACATTAAGGGAAAATTATCGCCCAATAACCTTGATACCAGTTTTCTCAAAAATTTTTGAAAAAGTTATGCTAGGAAAACTTATGGCATTTTTTACTAAATATGACGTTATTGATAAAAATCAGTTTGGTTTTCAAAAACAAAAATCCACGTCATTGGCAACGTTTTCTTTAATAAAGACGATTTTACAAAGTACCAACAAAAAATCACATACAACTGTGTTATTCTTTGACATGTCAAAGGCGTTTGACTTTGTTTCACAGGAAATATTACTTTGTAAACTGCATCACAACGGAATAAGGGGGCCAGCCCTTGATTGGCTTCAAACATATTTGCAGAATAGGCTACAATGCGTTGAGGTGCAAAAAATTAACAAAAAACATACATGCTTGACTTTTCGTTCTGAATTTCGACAAAATCTATTTGGGGTTCCACAGGGTAGTATCCTTGGGCCTCTGTTATTTTTAGTTTATGTTAATGACTTGTCAAAAATGACGAAGCATGATAGTGTTTTATTTGCGGATGATATTTCAATTGTAGTGACAACGAATAAAACTATGACATGGGAACAACACGAAATTGACATAAATAATGTATTAAGCACAACAATAAAATGGCTTAATAATAATAATTTAAAAGTAAATATAAATAAAACAAAGTACATAAATTTTAATAATTATAACAAAGTTTTTTCTATAAATTACAAAAATGAACTTCTCTCGAGGGAAATAACTACAAAATTTCTTGGCATAGTAATTGATGAAAAACTAAATTGGAAGGGTCACATAGAGAAGATTTGTAGTAAAATTAATATATTTATTTTCCCCTTGTATAAGTTGACGCAAATTGCAAGTAGACATACAGCTATGACAGCATACTACGCTTATATTGAATCTGTATTAAGGTATGGTATCATAATCTGGGGTAATAGTACTGATATCTCTAAGGCATTTATTGCACAGAAAAAGTGCATCCGAGCAATTTGTAACGTTGCTCCTGATATATCATGCAAACCCCTGTTTAAGTCGCTGAAGGTACTACCGCTCCCATGTCTGTATGTTTTTGAATGTGCAAAATTTGTGAAACAATATCAGTCCAGTTTTTACACACAGGCAAAGGACACACTGCCAAGAAGTAGACGATTTCCGGAATTCTTAGTCCATGATGAAATTCCTAAAACTACTAGATATACCAAAAATTGTTACTGGATGTGCAGGTTAATCTATAACAGACTTCCAGCAAATGTGAGCGAGTTACCCTTGACTCAATTTAAAACTAGCTTGCATAGATGGCTGTCTCAGCGTAATTTTTATTCAATTCAAGAATTTCTAGAACATAAATTGTAAATCTAGTTTTATAAATAAATATGATACCTACTCGTATATGTGAATAATAATAGTATTAAATGTTATCTAAAATGTGTTATATAATGTTTGCATGCTATATTTTATGGCTGAATTGGCGCTCTAATTTTATGCAGTACCTCCATGTAATGTTACCCAATTCAAGGCGAATAAAGATCATTTCATTTCATTTCATTTCATTTATTTCGGATAACGTTGATCCATAAGTGTTAGTTACAATGGTCTTACAATCTATGTTAGTAAAGAATATGACGTGTTATAAACAAAACTTATTGAGCATGCCCAGAGGCCACTCGCACGCAATGCCATAGCACAGGACAGTCCCAGCTGTCCGCCACCGCCTGCAGGATGCTGTTGCCGCTGGCCCGCACTCTGCGTATCAGCGACGCTGCTCGCTTGCGCATTATGGCTGGGAAACCATCTACACGTGCTTCCGCAAACATTCTGGAAGCACTGCAGAAGCGGGGCAGCCCCAACAGCACCCTGAAAGCGTTATTGTACTGGACTCGCAGGGCGTTTAGCGATTTCTGAGAGTATTTACTCCAGAGGCTGCTCGAGTAAAACGATTGACAGTAGGCTCGGAAGAGCGTGATCTTGACATCGTGTGTACATCGAGCAAACCTCCGGGCAATCATGTTGCTTCTCACCGCCAACGCCCTACGCTCCCTCTCTATATCCTCGTTATCCTTGAGGTCCTCGGTCATCACATGGCCCAGGTATTTAAACTTTGTAACCCTTTCTATCAAAGTCCCGTTGAGGGTTAGACATGGAATCACACTGGGGCATTTATTACCTGCGTTAAAAAGCATAAATTTGCTCTTTTTTGCGTTATATATTAGATCATGTGACTCCGCGTAGGCCTCGCAAATAGCCAGGAGTTTCCTGAGTGCGCCCACCGTCGGTCCCAGCAGCACCATGTCATCAGCATAACTAATGTTGTTTGCTGATATCATATATGCTAAGTATTGATAATGACTCCTTATAAGCGTAGTGTAGGCAGGCCTCCCACTCGGTGGACCGATGACCTGGTGAAGGTCGCGGGAAGCCGCTGGATGCGGGCAGCGTAGATCCGGTCGTCGTGGAGGTCCTTGGGGGAGGCCTATGTCCAGCAGTGGACGTCCTTCGGCTGATATGATGATTGATAATGATTTCGTTCGCAGTAAGTAAGGAAGGAAGGCCAATGTACCAATGAGTTTTTCAAAAACTTACGTACATATACTTACCGATTGCTTTAACGGTGAAGGAAAACATCGTGAGGAAACCTGCACACGCCTGCGAAGAAACTCAAAGGTTGTGTGTGAAGTCGACCAACCCGCACTGGGCCAGCGTGGTCGACTAAGGCCTAATCGCTCTGATTCAGGGTAGTCTCGAGCCCCTCGGTGGGGACGTATATGAGCTGTTATAATAAGTAAGGAAGTAAGTTAGGGATAAGATATTTTAAGTATTATCTTCTTCTTCTTGTCGCACTCCTTAGTTCGTAAAGGTCGTGCGTGTCTAACTAGGTCGTTTCTTGTTGCTGTTGGTAGGCAACGGTGGTAGTTTCAATCAGTTTGCGCCAAGAGTCTCTGTCTTCAGCCCGTTGGAGAGCGGTGGTAATGGGCAGGTGAAGTACGGCTTTGATCTGATCTGACCAGCGGAGTGGTGCTCTACCTCGAGACCTTCTCCACTCTACTCTGCCCAACATAATAAGCTTTTCCAGATTATCTGGGCTCCCTCTAGCAATATGACCGAAATAGCTGAGTATTCTCTGGTAACATATTGTTGACAGTCGTAAGGTTACCTTCAGCTGACCAAGAATTGACTTATTAGTTCTTTTTGCCGTCCATGGAATGCGGAGCATGAGGCGCCAACACCACATTTCAAAGGCGTCTACTTTTTCCTCTCGGATGCACGGAGTACCAATGATATAAGCAGTCTAAGAATATATAAGTATCTATTGGTCTTAAAACCAACAGTACTAGGAGGACCCGTGCTATTCCGAGGCATTATTTTTTATTATGGACATCGAGTGGGCGAACTGCGATCAATGGTGCGCGGTAGGCGACCCGCAAGCAACTCGCCATCGATGTTGTGCGGTGCGCGCGAATGTTCACACCTAGCTAGCCTTCAACTCAACCAAATAAAGTGAGCAATGGCTCAAATTAAAAAAAAATCGGTGCAGCCAGTGTGTTCTTATTTATTTATTAATATAATTTATACCAAAACGAACCTCGTACTTCAATTAGAACCGGGGATATTGATAAAGAAAACTATGAAAATCGCGTTGGGATATAACTTGGGCACTATTTGAACTTGCGAGTTACTTACATCCTCGGCTGCATCGGCACTTATCCTCAGGTAAACGCATTCAAATTTTTAATAAACAGAAAAAAACTTAAGGGCGAAAAATTGGTGATTTTCAATGCTTGATGACAAATCTGTGCCTCAATATCTTTCATTTAAAAATAAATAATTACGCAAATCAATTGGATGGAACGGCCAGACGCTGCACTCGCGTTAGATTTCAGATTTTTTTAAAAATATATAGATGACAGTTTTTAGGGCACATGTCCAAAAGTACGATCGCTTTTAAGTTTTTGTGGTTCTGAGCGTTGGTAACTAGGTAAAATAAAATAGTAACAACTTGTGACGAAGTCACACTTTTTAGTTTATTATCAATCTGTTTTATAACATCTTCTTTTAATTCATTTCTGCCAATATGTTTGTAAATTTTTAAATATTTTAATTTTGTTTTTTCCATCCTTATTAATGTTCCTTTTTTTGACGCATTATTAATCAAGATTCCATTCTGACTTAATTAGCCTTTATTGTTTTTGTGCATTTTTTTATTTTTTCCTTTTATTTCTTTCAAAGAAATTGTTCAGTTTTGGTTATAAAAATATATTTTTACGGACCCAGCCCCTCCCTATTAAACTTCTACAATTAACTAGTATCTCATCTGTGCTTCTACCCGTGCAAGCATCGCCACGGGTCAGGAAACTTGAGTCGAGGCAGCAAACTTACTGATGCAAAATGCCTATTTTTTTTAATTTACAATATTTCAAATAGGTAACTACGTAATCGTTATACGTACCTACTAATTGCGTTAAAAAAATCTAAAACAATGTACGGAACCGTCTAACCGGCCGTGTAACACACTCACAGCCATTTTTTTGCGTCGTTGATAAAACATAGATTTACAATCCTGGGAGCGCAAAGTGCAGGCCGCTGTCAAGTGGTTAGGCCTGCATGCCTCATGGCCCCACGGTTTGGCGACGAAGATAAGCTTCTGGGAATAGCGGATGTCTGGGTCAGGTCAGGTAGACTCTAAAAGCTGTGTTGGTGGTCGTAGACGCTTCGATATGGCATAGAGATAGGAGGAAAAAACTGCAGTTGTTTTTTTGCATACCTCGACTATATTTTTATAGTATTTACATTTAATTTTTTTAATAGGTAATTTAGGAGTCTCGTAAAGCTCTCATACAAACGGCGTTAACGATTTTCACCTTTTAAATGTTAAACGATTTGGACCAATTTTTGACAGGTTGTCAGTCTGAACAAAAGCTAGGCTTATACGTTTCATTTTTTAAATTATACTGATTATAAATAAACAAAAAATGAGCGAAATTAGTTTTGTATAAAAACACATTAAATTAAACTTATTAACTTTAAACTTATTAGTCTAACATCCGACCCAAACAGGATTTGCAGCTGGAACCGAAATCGAAACTTCGGCCTCGGTCTCAGTTTCGCCGAAACCGATTATTTAGACTAAATATATTAAAATTTTGTGTATTTTGCATACCATTTATAGTGAATACGCGTTAAATAAAGTAAAAACAACAATAAAAGTATGTAAAATTGATCATTATTAATTATCACATGAACACAATGACATGATAGTTTAATATGTAATTTCTGTAAGTAAACTCTCCAAAATCAACATTACGATAATTTGCGATAAAAACTAAAACTAGTCTTCTAAATAAGGGCGGCGAGTTAAGCTTACTAGCGCTACCAGTTAAACTAAACATAACATCTTCTTGTAAGATACCATTGTTCCTAGTTAGCCAGCGCTTAATATTTAGGCACGGTTTTATCCGAATGAAGCGCGACTATTCACGAACTCTTGAGTTTCGGCGTGGTCCAAGGTTCGGCAAATTTTTGGTCGAAATCATATTTTTTGGTTGAAAGTAGCCGACACCTTAACCGAACCCCTGGTCGGTCACTAATTATGTCACACAGTTTTGTACGGAGCGTCAACAAACAGCTGTTTGTTGCTCGTTCTTTACCGTAACGAAGCCCTGTATACCTAACTGTGCCTAGGTATAGGTACCTAGCTACGTAACTTAGCTAGGTACCAAGTAAGTGTTTAGTTTGTTGTTGATTTGTGTACGCCTTAGTAATCTGTGGCCCGACTACGACAGACGGTGAAGGCTTCGCGAGAAAGTACGCACAGCGTGGCTGTACATACAACTATTTATATGCTTACAAGAATCATCACATCAGCTCATATAAACGTCCCCACCGAGGGGCTCGAGCCTGCCCTGAATTAGGGCGATTGGGCCTTAGTCGGCCACGCGGGCCCAGTGCGGGTTGGTCGACTTCACACACAACCTTCGAATTTCTTCGCAGGTGTGTGCAGGTTTCCTCACGATGTTTTTCCTTCACCGTTAAAGCAATCGGTGAATATATGTACGTAAGTTTCGAAAAACTCATTGGTACATTGGCCGTCCAGATTTGAACCCGGCACCTCTGGTTAAGGGGACCGAGTCGTTACCGGTTGAGCCACCGACGCTTTTTCTTTCTTACAAGAATACTCGTATAAAATTAAAAATCTCAGAACCAAGTAAGCAAGCTTTCAAAATCACATGTAAACTGCTTCAATATACCTACCTATCTACGAGTAAACAGAGGTTAATATTTTCCTTTGAGTATCAAGATGAAGTCAATACGCTATCTCTCTAGAGACAAGTGCACTTGTAAATTAAATCTCATATCGAATTGAGCTCAGACAGAACAGTTCGTTCGAACGCTCGTCTATTTACTTAACTTTTTTCTTCTTTTAGCATATCTGAGAGGCAAAGGCTACGGGTTCGAGACCTCCTCCGTAAAAAGTTGTTTCATTCCATTCCGATAAAAAACGGCGACGCTGATAAAATAATAGTGATGTCGATAGAGATGGCAATTTGTATCGAAAGCACATTCAAAATGATTTTGTTTGTTTGTGGGCGTGCTGTGATTTTATGCGGGTCGGGTACTAATCGCAATTATTCACAATTGGTAAACCGTTGGCATCATCTCACCTGGTGGTAAGTGACGATGTTGCCGAAGATGGAAGCGGGCTTACCAAGATTCCCCAACGCAATGGGGAACTGGCTATCTTATCTTCATGCCGGAACACACCAATGATATCAACATTGATATTTGGCGACAAGACTTAGATAAGATGGTGGTAGCTAGCCAGGCGGGCTTAGAAAATGCCCTTCCACCAACCAAACCGAGTCTTATCAATTGACCCCGCCGGGAATTGAACCCGCGACCTCCTGTGTAAAGCCCAGTGAACTTTTCCGCTGGCTACGGAGGCGGTTAGACGACACGCTAGTATGGGCTACTACCTACGTCGGTGGCGCATCGTGCGACATCAGAGGCGTTAAGCTACTGTAAACAATATCGTAATACTGTGCCTGGGTTAAGGGTCCCCAGGAGGCACGAGTTTCCATACAAACGAAGTTCCGCTTTAAGGCGAGGCACCGGCGGAGAAGCGGAGAAACCCTTTTGCTAGATCAAATTTTTTGGGTAATTACTACTAAATATCGGTCTTGCAAAAAATATTGGACATACTTAAGGATATTGTCTGAGGAATGTATTAATATGTTACACGATAGTGTGTACTTTACTCGATCATAAATAAACCCAAAAACAGGTCTAAAACGTCAAAAAAAAGTCTAACACGAATTGTTTATTATTAAAATTTCTAATTTTGCACATAGTTTTTATATGAGATATTTCTTTTTAAGTACTACAGAGAATCTGCTAAATTTTAGTTTTTAAATTGATGTCTTAAGAGAAATAACAACGTAAAACATTGAAAAAGTGCAAAAGTGTGGTTATTTTCTTGACTCTTTACACGTAAAGGAAAAAAACAGAGACAACTGTTTTACAAATGCCTCGCCTTGATATAAAAACTACATGCCGGATTGTATCCAAACTTTGCGAATATAATGAGTAGACACATATCGATGTTTGTAATTAGTTTTTGATGTACCTACTAATAAAAAACGGAAAAAATATGAGCAGTTTCAGACTTTCAGTACAAAATTATTTTAAGCCTTTGCTTAGTTATGTATCAATTAACTACGATGAAAACTAATTACAAACATTGATATATGTTTACTCAATATATTCGAAAAGTTTGAATTCAATCCGGCATGTAGTTTTTATATTAAAGCGAAACTACGTTTGTATGGAAACTCGAGCCTCCTGGGGACCCTTAACAGATTTCATTAACGTTTCTGCTGCTGGGTCTCTTCCCATAACTTGGGCAGGTTAGGCCATACTCCATTCCACACACATAGGACCAAGTCCAGATTGGTAGATGTTTTAGGGCTAGTGGGAATCCCATTGACAAGTTTTCCAGCCGCCTGTATGACCTCTGACATGTCATATCATCCTTACTAATATTATAGTTGTGAAAATGTGTTTGTTTGTTACCTTTTCACGCTTCAACATCTTGATCTATCTCGATGAGATTTGTCCTTCCCAGTGACACAGGCTTCCCAGTGACACAGGTAGCCAGTGTCACTGGGAAGGACAAAGGCTTCTTTTTATCATATTCCGATGCAGTTCCTGACGGAAATTAAAAAATACTAATATTTTTGGTTAACTTCCACATCGCAATGGAACAATTAGTTGTTGTGATTTTTTGCATAGATATGGTCAAAGTTATACCCTGACATAGTTGTCGAGGGATCTGGAGAAAACTCATTTCCACGCTCGCGCACCACTCACCCTCAAAGAAAGTCATAAAAAAGGTGTCCACGCGAGTGAAGCCGCGGGCAAAAGCTAACATATAACATCAATCGGCACTAACAGAAAAACTCATCCAGGGTATGATATTTTTAGTTTTCTTTGAAGTCAGTTAGCTGCGGGATCGGCGTGACAACGCATGTCGTTCTAGGCCAAGACCGTCAACTACATATCGACTCTTTCATCGACATATCTCATCCCTAAACACTATCGGTACCATATCCGCCGGCTACCTGCGCCTGCGCCGACGCATTGCATCTGTCGCCAAGTGCAAGTCGGCGTACTGTCGCCACTGGCACTCAAAGTTTAAAAACATTTTAATAGACTTATGACTATCTTAGCGAAATCCAGTATTCTGTCGACTGCGTCTTGGGTATACCGCGCGTAACGTAAGAATAACGCTGACCGTTGGACGCGCGCAATCAATTTTAACTCTAATGTACAAACGCTTTAAGGATGCAACAACCCTCCCCCACCACCGCGCCCAGCGTTATTTTTACAATACGCGAGCTTGTACTTACGAGTACTCCTGTTCATCTACGTAGACCAAGAATAAGGGGCACTTCCATTTGTATGCCGCTGCGCTGACCATACATTAGTTAAGGCGAGATTGATTGGAACAGTCTTTTCTTTACGTGTAAAGAGTAAAAGAAAATAACCACACTTCTTCACTTTTTCAATGGTTTTTCGTTTCAATCAAAAACTAAAATGAAAGTATAAAAAATACTAACATTAATCACTTTGTATAATCATAATAAATATTGTTGTTTATTTTTCAAATTTATAGTTTAAAATATTATTCATAACTAGAGTTGAAAGTAACGGTGTAGACCTATCTTTGGGATTTTTTTTCTTATCGAGCCATAACTGCTCAATCGTGTTTCTAATAGCTTTTGACTTTAAGGAACACCATCAACAATCAGGATATTTTTTTCAACCTTGGGTTTTCTATCGTTTAGGAGTAATTGACGTCATATATAACGAAAATCTGTAATATTACCGCCTTAAATTGTTTTTCTAATAGTATTTTCCTGTATGATTGTCTCCCCGCTACTAATTTCCCTCGTCCTATAATCTTAAAATCTTTGTTAGTTCTTTGTCTCTTGGCTTTATAAGACACAAAAAGCTATAAAAAATATTTCACGAAGTAAGCTTACCTACCCAGTATAGGTTAACTGGTTAAATATTTAATGTAAATATATTTATAAAATAAGTTTATAACCAGGTGTGTTTAGCACTTTATTTTATTGTTTTGTCCTCAACGGGTACTCATCGCATAAAATTACACTGATTACCCCCCCCCCCCCCCCCCTCCTAACTTGTTGTCTACTTTTCAAGCGACTTCCAAAAAGGAGGAGGTTCTCAATTCGACTGTATGTTTTTTTTTATGTATGTTACCTACCCCAGAACTTTTGACTGGGTGAACCGATTTTGATGATTCTTTTTTTATTCGAAAGCTAGTGCTTTCCGTGTGGTCCCATATAAATTTTATCAAAATCGGTGTGGAACTTTATTAGAAAGTTATCAACAACCATAAATAATATTGCAAAATTGTTCGACGTTGTTGTGATGGAAGTCGGTTTTTTAACGTGTTTAGCGTTTTTAATTATTGTAACTTGTGTTGCTGTGATCACATGAAAAATATTTAAAAAGATGAATTGAATTGACTAATTTGGCTGTAGTTTAGTATCTGTTAGGACGAGGATTTTAGTATCTGGTGTGACGAACATTTTAGTATCTGTTGTGACGAGGATTTTAGTATCTGTTGGGACGAGGATTTTAGTATCTGTTGTGACGAGGATTTTAGGGAAACATTTCTTTTCCTTGACTGTTTCACTCTATCGCAGAGTGTTTGTGGTCATCAACTCATCAGTCGAACAATACGTCGCCATATCTTCTTACCGCACAACACTTGCTTAGAATTTTAACAAATCAATTTATCATTACAGCTCATATACGTCCCCACCGAGGGGCTCGAGCCTACCCTGAATCAGGACGATTAGGCCTTAGTCGACCACGCGGGCCCAGTGCGAGTTGGTCGACTTCACACACAACCTTCGAGTTTCTTCGCAGGCGTGTGCAGGTTTCCTCACGATGTTTTTCCTTCACCGTTAAAGCAATCGGTAATGTACGTAAGTTTTTGAAAAACTCATTGGTACATTGGCCGTCCAGATTTGAACCCGGTACCTCTGGTTAGATGGACCGAGTCGTTACCGGTTGAGCCACCGACGCTCATTTACAAATCAATTATGTGAATGTAAAGTTCTCAAATGGTGACCGCGCCCTGGAAGACGTAGAGTAGGCAGTCCTCCCAGACGGTAGACCGACGACCTGGTGAAGGTCGCGGACGCCGCTGGATGCGAGAACCGCAGAACCGGTCGTCTTGGAAATCCTTGGGAAGGCCTTTGTGCAGCAGTGGACGTCTTTCGGCTGATCTGATGATGATGATGATTTATTTGACTATACGTCAATAAGATTTGTAAAAATAAAAGTTAAAAAAACTAAAACCCGACTAGAGAAAAGTATGAAAACAAGAGTTTTCCGCCTGAAATCATAGCCTTTATTTTCCCCTTCATCTGGGTAATAGCCGCGGTCGCAAGCCCTATCGTAATCAATTTTTTTATCTTATGTAGGACCTATCACCTCGACCACATATACAAAAAACATGTATGGTCGAAGAAGAATCATTATGGCTAGCAACCGCGGCTATTACCCAGATGAAGGGGAAAATAAAGGCTATGACTTCAGGCGGGAAACTCTTATTTTCATAATTTTCTCTAGTCGGGTTTTAGTTTTTTTAACTTTTATTTATTTCCATTTTTTTATGCTTAGAGTACAGCGCCACCCGCACCTTGCTACCCGCGGCGCGGGCGCGTGTCGTGTCGCATGACGGAGCACACGTACATTGAGCCGTCTCATAATATCGTTTGTGAGGCTATTTTCCAAGATATTAAAATATTTGCATATGTAATACATGTATATTTAGAATGAGCATCTCCAGACCTTTCTTTTGATACTAAACACGATATGAATATATTTTTGGGTTGTATAATTCACCTATAAAGCCGCCATGGTCATTTTTTTAAATGCTATATATTCTATGACACGCGGGGTGATGGCACGAATCCAAAGCCATCACAGTTGTTAAGATCGGTTAAGTTGTTAAAGAAATATGAGCGAACAGATGAACATACATACATTCATATATAGACTGTCAAAAATATAAGCCTCCTTTTTTCGCAGACGGGTAATAGAGATAAAGGTAGGCATAAGTATACAGTAGCTGCCTGTTTGTTGCACCTACCAGAGTACATACTACTGATAATTAAGATCTTCTCTAGTGACCTGACCAAATTTAGATGGATCTATTAATTTAATTGTAAATCTTGTGAGTGGTTATCCCACATGGAAGTACACTTGGGGTCTTAAATATTGACAATAACGCAACCAAACAATGTTGCAAAATCAGCTTGTGTCCATAATGAGTTAGAAGTTAGAACGGACGTCAAAGTGGCAAATAAGCCAGCGAACGATGCGTGCGCGGGCGCCGACCACCCAGCTTGCAAGCGTATAAGAGTTGATTGTATTGACCACAGTGCTAATTAGTCTGAAACAAAATGGAGTAGATACAATGTACAGGAATGTTTAAGGATCGGCAACAAAACTTCGCAATACAATGAGGGTTAACAGCTTTCCCGAAGAAACCCCTGATCAATAGCAAAAAAACTTATTTGATCAGCTGATTGGCCAACTTTGTATGGAACTTCATTTCTTTCAGTCGGTTTCATCAATAAAAGCCGCCATACAGTTTTAGATGAGGTTTCAAAGAAACCCTGTATTTCTAAGCGAAAATAAGTGTCGTGCAACCAAGGTAGAGTGAATTCATCGCACGACACTTAAGTAAAAAAGTACTTTTATTAAGATATTCTGTAGCAATTGGCCTCACTTAAACTTACTTGGACCTTACTGTAACACTGGACTAGAGTCACTGCTTGTTAAGTACGTTTACATTAACTTATTTACTTTTCGTGAGGAAACCTGCACACGCCTGCGTAGAAACTCGAAGGTTGTGTGTGAAGTCGACCAACCCGCACTGGGCCCACGTGGTCGACTAAGGCCTAATCGCCCTGATTCAGGGTAGGCTCGAGCCCCTCGGGGGGACGTATATGAGCTGTAATGATAACTTAAAAAAGCAAATAAAAAAAATATCTAAAAACCCGGCTGCGTAAAAGTGGACTTCAAAATGGACCATGGATGAAAAAAATGGACCAACTGTAAAATAATTTTAATATCAATCTATAGATCGTAATAAACACGTTGTTTAATGTATAGCTGAGTTTAGATTTACGAAAAACTCTTATTTTAATTGAATTGATTAATATGACGTAATTCAATTATGTTCGACTCCGTGGCAATTAAAAAAAAAACTTTCCACTCCACAGGGATGTAAAAGCAAATTTCCACCCGGCTATCTACTCACGAAAATTAAACTTTCCGAACAGGATAGATGAAAGATAAATTTGTAAGAATATTTAATACTATGGTGTTTACCCGTTTTATCTGTTAATGTATCCTACTTATGCATTACAATGGTGGGATTATTTGTAGTAAGTAACGAAAATACATAATTAAAATTAAAGTACACCTAATGTAAGATTTTGTAAGTTAGGATATATACACTATCGCAATAAGCTCAGCCTGTAAAACTAGTAGATGTATGCTAGTTAAATAAGTTTAGTTTATAGTTATGATAGTGGTGATCAAAGATAGTATTCTCTACCGCTCCAGGTTGCGATAGGATGAAATTGAAATAATTTTCTTCCATGACCAATTAACGCTGTGACCAAGATGCACTACGCACAGATAGTTGCCACTCAAGATGCCGGACGACGCGACGGTGAAGCTAATTTTGTTTAGATTTAGTACGCTCGCGCAGTACCTATATGGCGGGAACCAGTGGGCGAGTGTACATGTTCGTCACCGCCTATAAAGTTGTTTTGATACATCTACAATGAACTGATGCACTATACCTAATACCTACATATGAAGAGGACCAAAAGAAAAATAATTTTTTTTTTCATTTTAAGAAATGAACACACATTTGCAAATCCTTATTTCTATAGTTCGACTACCTTTTCCTGCGGTTTTACTCGTATGGATATCGTTTTAAGGGTATCGCTATAAGGGTTTGTGGCGCAGGCGCATGAAACGCAATGGGCGCATGTTCGGCACCTAGTTAGTTCGTAAATTTGTACGTCATGTCGAGAACAATTTGGTTTTTTGATTAAAGATTAAGTTTTTTAATCAATCATGATTTAATTATTCAGTATTATTATTTAATTTGTCTGTAAGTTTTCCTAAAACAAATAAATAAAATAAATAAATAATAAATAAATGTTATTTTAGTTTTAATTTGATCGATAAAATAGTTCTTTTGAAATTACTACAAGGAGAGTAAAGAAGCGGGATAAGAAGTGTCCACTTAAATAATCTAAGGTTGTATCTCGGACTCGGAGAGAACCCGGATTCTGTAAACCCATAGGGTGACCAACGGGACTCTGTTACTAAGCCTCCGCTGTCTGTATGTATGTTTGTGGGCTGTATTTATGAACTGTAATAGTTAGTTTAAATTTTAACAACACATATTAAAAAAAATTAAAGGTGGTTCCCATACAAGAAGTATGTTTTTAAAGGTTTTGTTTTTCTCTATCGTATATAACTGGCCAAGTGCGAGTCGGACTCGCGCTCCAACGGTTCCGCACCGCCGCACCACCGCACCTCTCCACACACCTATCACAATGATACCCATTCACAGTACAAACAGAAGACACGCGAGCGACAGAAAAATGTTTTTTTTTTATTCATTTCGGACTCCTTAACGCGATTACGACTCAAACTTGGCCGGGTTTTATTATTTGTTGTTTTACTTCCAGATAAGTGATAATATGTTCTTAAAACTATTGTATGTATTATTAAATTTTTCACAATACAGCTATATCAAATACCTACAAAAACACGTTTTTGTACACGGGTACACCCCTCAGTCTTTCACTTTTTCGAATTGTTATTATATTTGTGGTTATAGCGACAATAAAAATGCGCGCTCTGTGAAAACTTCAACTATCTACTCCTACCTATTACGGTTAATAAAATCATAAAATATAGCCCGCTGACAGACAGACGGATGGAGAGCGGAGGCTTAATAGTAAGGTCCACTTGGTCACCGTTAGGGTGCACGGAACCCTAAAAACGGGTATACATACTAGAGTGAAACTTGGTGCGGTTATAGCAAAGATCTTAAAGTCATCATAATCATTGTTAAGAGGGCCTAGCCTTCTCCACTTCAGCCTGTCACGAGCTGTCGTCTTTGTCTCCTGGTACGTATGACTACGGCACCATTCATCTTAAAGTATAACAACAAATAATATTTTTTTTTCCAAAACTGATAAGCCCTTGGCATCATCTCACTTGATGGTAAGTGACGATGATGCCGAATATGGAAGCGGGCTTACTAAAATTCCCCAACGCAATGGAGATCTAGCTATCTTATCTTCAAGCCGGAACACATCAATGCTTTTAACACTGATGTTTTGGCGGCAAGACTTAGATAAGATGGTGGTAGCTAGCCAGGCGGGCTTAGAAAATACCTTACCACCAGCCAAACCGAATCTTACAAAGTTGTCCCCGCCGGGAATCAAACCCGCAACCTCCTGGTGTGAAGCGAATGGACTAACCCTTACGCCACGAAGTCGGTTAATACCATCCCATTGTGCAACGTACTCGCGCTAAGAAGTCTGAACTGAATAAAAAAAACCATCACATTTCTGTGGCTCGCGTTGATGACTTTTGTTTGATAAGTGAATAGACATCATTGTCGTAGTTGCTTGGAGTGGTGCGGTGTTACGGAACCCTCGGAGCGCAAGTCGGACTCGCACTTGGCCGGTTTCTTATTAGATCACTCAGGAGCTACGCATTTTTTCGGTATAAAATATCAATAGGGTTTACCAATTGTGAATAAAAAAAAAGCCCCTTACTTAGCTTTATGACACAGGGAACTTGGGTTAGGTAGTAGATTTAGCGTAAACGATTAACAAACAGATATACACAGTTTTATATTAGTAAGGATGATTATAGGAGGGTTTACGAATGCGTTTTCTATTGCAATGGACATCACAGCCATTGGACATATTGAATAAAAACTCACTTTAGTCTTATCTGTTTTATTGACTGACTCGGTGGCTCAGTGGTTAGTGCTCTTGATTACTGATCCAAGGGTTGTGGGTTCGATCCCCACCCAGGGCAAACATTTGTGTGATGAGCAGATTTGTTTGCTCTGTGTCTGGGTGTTAAATATCTATTTATGTATGTATTTAAACGTATATAAGTATTTATATTAGTCTCTGGTTTCCTTATCACAGGAAATCCTACTTTGGGGCCAGATGAACATTCGTGATTTGTCCCAGAATATTTATTTATTTATCTGTACATTGATCTAACGGAAACATAACACAATCATCGGCTTCCATTTATCGCTCTAGTGAGACATGTGTTCAGTGCGTTCAGTGCAGTGGCATGTGCAGTGCAATAGGACCGGCGGCGCACGCGCAGCCTGGTGACAGCGTGATGGCGGCGACGACGGATTTACTGTCACTTGCGATAACATATATGTACCTAGCCAAATGGAAAAAGATTTTGTTGGAAACAACGAAAAAGGGGTATAGTTTTAGTTTCATTTATGTCAAGTCACAAATTCTTAGTTCTACATGTCAGATCTTAATATGTAAATTAAGTAAAAAAAAGTTAAACGGTTTGTTGTAAAGAAACAATATAATGATGCAGATGTACGAAAATCTGAATAAAAACCGACCAAGTGTGAGCCAGAACCGCACACATAGGGTTCTGTAGATGGCGCTAGTTGCTTCAGTTCCGTACTATCATACTAGATGGCGCTAGTTTCTACACGTTTTAAAACAAAACACGTTTTTTGTATGGAGACTTTCAGTTTTTCTAATTTTTAGTATTTGTTGTTAAAGCGGCTACAGCAATACATTATCTGTGAAAATTTCAACTGTACAGCTATCACGGTTCATGAAATACACCCTGGTGACAGACGGACGGACAGCGAAGTCCCGTCCTGAGGGTCCCGTTTTTACCCTTTGGGTACGGGACCACATCACACCACTCTCCTCATCAATCTAGGACATTGATCAAACTTAAATAAAATTGTCCAGTTGTTAAATTTATATTATCTTACAGTTAACCGATCAGTTAAAACAAGTACTTGTACAAAAAATATACCATTTTCATTTGAGTTCCCATACCAATAGAAATCCTAGTTATAAGGCCAGATAAATATCGCGATATAACAATGTCCAAATGATGTTCTTCACTTATCGAATTCGCCACAAATAATACTCGTGTGATGTAAAAGCAATAGATAAACCCACAACGGCTTGGCTCAGTTGTTCAGATATTTTTGGACAAAATTTGAATAGGGCTGTTATGAAACTGAACAACATTGATGATGGCGATCGATGATGGCGATTGATGATGGCGATTGATGATGATGATGATGATGATGATGATGAACTTTCTTAGTGTTAATTTATCAGTTTATTACATAAACATCTCGCGCCCCAAGGACTATATGGTACTGGTAAATACTGCATAAATAAAAAATAAATAAATAGTTATAATTGCATAAGTTGATAAAAAATGCTATGCGATAGCTTTACCGCGGCAGTCCCCGAGTGCCACACGTCTTTTTTTCCCTTTTGACGTACGGAACCTTAAAAAAATAGGTTATTAAAATAAATAATAAAAAAAGTTCAAAAACATTTTCCCACCACTACGATAGGAAGCCGAACCTCTGTCAAAATAAGCAGAAGCAGAGCGTGCAAACTGTAAACCAACCTGCAATCACATTTTAGCAAAACCTTTCTATAGGATTTGTTTTGGAACGTAGTTTATTAACGCACATTACAATTGCGATACTTAGCGGATAAGTAGACTGTAAAAACTGTTCAATACCGACATTCTTGCTTTCGCCTGTTGTTTATGACGCTGTGATCGGATGCCTTAGGATTTCTCCACAATAAAACCCTTTAACTAATTTTTTTAACGCTGTCATCGGGTGTTTTAGGATTCCTTAGGATTCCTAAGGCATCCGATGACAGCGTCATAAACAAAAGACGAAAGCAAGAGTGTTGGTATCAGTTTTTTTAACTTAGCTCTCATTCGCCAACTATTTGAAACTACGTTCCAAAAATCAAATCCCAAGTATAAACAGTTTTTGGAGATGGCCACAGATCATCGTCACTTACCATCAGTCGAGATAAGTCAAACGCACTCAAATTTTTAATAAAAAAAATAATTTCGTAGGCAATTTCATGGGTTCAAAAAACGTGTTTTATCATTTTTCATTCCCTTAACAGCGGTAATTGATTCGATCGTAGTCCTGCTGAACTGTGCACCCTCTAATCCTGCAATCCAACGGATATCGCGTTGGCTAACGTGCGCCTGTCCATTACCGCTCGTGTTCATGCATGTTTGATGGCATCCGATGGCATCCAACATTGATGCGTGATGCGATGTCCAATCGAAGGGGTGCTGCCAAAGCGCGGAGGAATGCTGTTACGTGCATTCTCTTTTTATAGGCTTTTAGTTTTGGTGTTGTAATTATTCGTATTAAACTCGAAGGTTGTGTGTGAAGTCGACCAACCCGCACTGGGCCCGCGTGGTCGACTATGGACTGGTCGCTCTAATTCAGGGTAGGCTCGAGCCCCTCGGTGGGGACGTATATGAGCTGATGTGACTGTGTGACTGAATTATTCGAAGTGGAACTAACAGTGATAATCGTGTACCTATTCAGTAGACAAGACGTTGTATTATATGGGTCTCTTGCCAAACTCGGTAAGGTCATGTTAGTCGTGGGTACTTAACAAGTCCGGGTTGGTGGAAGTTGTTAGTTTTTCAAAAACGCATCAGCCACGGCTTCGCAACTGCCATCTAAGTAACAGAAACCTGCATCAACGGCTTTTAGGAACATTGCGTTCCTACTCGAAGAGAGCAAAGGGAGATATCTCCGCCAGGCGAGGTGGTATGCCTGGGGTCCGGCCGTGGACCAACCGTTGATGATTGGTATCTGAAGAAATTCTATTAGCGCGTTCTAGATGTAGTGTTTCTTTTGTTCTCTCGTCGCTTGTGTTAAGGTTCAGTGGCGGGCGGGTTACTGCAGTTGCCGCCACAGGCTTGACTGCCTTTCGAAGCACGGGAATGGTCGATAAAAATGTCACTATCAGTCGAACCTATCCATGTGATAGGCGTGCTTCAGGTCGGTTGACCTGCGTGATCGACTCCAACACGCAACTCGCAATGGACTACTTCTCGTACTTCTCGTCAATACATACACGGGTCACCGTTTAAAGCTCTTCAAAGTGTAAAATCGAATAAAACTCTCAACGACACATCCACCGGGAGTCGTGAGTCGGGAGTCGTGAGTCGTCACTGTGCCGTTGGAACTTGAAGCACAAAAGCGGCCAAGAGCGTATCGGACAACTGATAGTGCAGCATTCTTCACTTTATAATATTTAATTTAGAATTTAGAGTATTTACTAACACTCACTTGCATATTAATATATTCTTAACCTGCGCAAGCTGAGAGTACTTAACCTTAGAAAACCTGCATAACGATACCACACACAAGGGGAATGCAATAAAAAAACATCTCTTCTTTACGTATTGTATTGAGAGGTGCCTACCCGTGAAAATTTAAAATTCAATGACCTATATTCAAACTATTCTTGTGCCAAATTTAAGGCAATTCGGTTCGAAAATGTAAATGTTCTATATATTTTTGCAGTTTAGGACGGACAGATAGACAGACAGAACGATTTTATAGGGGTACGGAACCCTAGAAAAGGCGGCGAGTGGCGTTCCGCGGACTAACGCAATTGTGGCACGACGCTAGGGCGGGC
The DNA here is from genome assembly GCA_947284805.1 of Coleophora flavipennella. Classification (NCBI taxonomy): domain Eukaryota; kingdom Metazoa; phylum Arthropoda; class Insecta; order Lepidoptera; family Coleophoridae; genus Coleophora; species Coleophora flavipennella. The sequence continues at coordinate 1,460,986 of OX369279.1, read as the reverse complement.
GGCTCGCTGGCGTAGGGATGGGACATGGTTAACTTTGCGTCGACGCAACGATGTCATGTTACGGCTGGAGTCAGCTATGGTACGACTCATATTTGATGATATCAGCTCACATACGTCCCCACTGAGGGGCTCGAGCCTACCCTGAATTAGGGCGATCGGGCCTTAGTCGACCACGCGGGCCCAGTGCGGGTTGGTCGACTTCACACACAACCTGCGAGTGTCTTCGCAGGCGTGTGCAGGTTTCCTCACGATGTTTTCCTTCACCGTAAGAGCGTCGGATAAACGTACATATGAAATCTAAATTCGAAATCACATTGGTACGTGGCAGGATTCGAACCACGACCTCCCGGATAGGAGGCGGCGGCCATAGCCGTTACGCCACCGGCTCATATTTAAAAGTATAAAATTTGACCAACACTACTACTACTACTACGTTTCCCCCAAACGTTAATGTAGTTTATCGCTCGTCATACAAACTGTCGCTAACTGCGACGCGACACTAGTTTCATAATACTCCGACCAAATGTAAAAAATGTAACTTTGAAAGTTTGAATTTTTTAGATTTTTTTTTTATATTATTAATTAATATACATTTCAACAATTTTCTATATTATAATGGTAAACACTTTTTTATCACAACCAAAACTTGTTATTTAGATACAAGCGTGAATAAGAAAAAATATTATTATGACATCTATATCGCTAAACTCAGTCTGAGTTGAGTTGTTAAGATTATAAATAAAAAGGTTTGGTTTGTGACCGTTCGAAAAACAACATTTATATTTATTTAATTTTAACTTTCATAACTCAGCTCGGTCTATATCCTGTATTAAGTTTTGCTTGTAACGTTAACGTGTATCCAAACAACAAAGTTTGGTTGATGGCCGCGGCGCCAAGAAAAAAAAGGCACCACCTTCCATACAAAATCTGGCATAACCTATTATATATTTTTCAAATTTAATCGTCAATTCTATTATGTCAGTTCATTATAAATTACTTTATTGTGTATATTATCAATTTTAAACGTCTGACCCAAAAAAATAATCTTAAGCAATTTTACCATTTGTGAATAAAAAAAAAGCACACCCATTTTGCGGCAAGCGTACTTCGGCTAGCACTAGGTGATTGGTTTCGAATGGCAATGTCGCCATTCAATCAACGGGCTGGCCTTTCAATCAAATGGTAGATTTAACCAGATGGCTGCGATATAAACAATCTACATTTTTAATAATTTTTTTTGGGTATTTTTTTTATAAAGCAATTTAAAAAGACTTATAACGTTATAAATCACTACACAACATACTTATTAATACTAATAAATCACAAACACACATGTTTTCATACAAATTTCCAAAAAAAACATGAAAAAACAATAATATTAATTTGTTAAAAAACTCACCCCTAAGTAGAAGCGTCGCATGTCTACGCCTTCATCATCATCATATCAGCCACAAATCGTCCACTGCTGGACAAAGGCCTCGTCCACTGCTGGATAAATTTCCACGACGACCGGTCCTGCGCTGCCCGCATCCATCGGCTTCCCGCGACCTTCACCAGGTCATCGGTCCACCGATGTCTGCGCCTTACGAGACTTAAATTTTGTTCCTCACTCTGGCACATCTCATATCTCACTTTCATACAAAAAAAAGTTATATTGAGAACAAACTCTTTTTTAAATCTATTAAAAATAATCAACATAAAATAGTTTGCCACATCTGGCAAGGTCATAAGAGAAGGTCATCCTTATATTTGACTGAGCGAGCGCGAGTGAGAGAGTCTCAATTTGGGCAAAAATGCTTTCGTATGTCCGGATGTTCTCCTCTACAGGTCGCATATCTCAACTGATTCTCGTGAAATTTTCTCAGCAGGTTCGATAAATAAATGATGTTTTTATTCGATTCAATTTTAGGATTTTTTTCAAAATGGCGGATAGGAAAAAAAATCATGTGCTTTATTAAAATTATCATCATCACCATCATATTAGCCGAAGGACGTCCACTGCTGAACATAGGCCTTCCCCAAGGATTTCCACGACGACCTGTTCTCGCTACCCGCATCCAGCAGGAGGATGGGCAGCAGCTTCCTTTCCATGACTTGCAGTCGACCTGCAACAACACTGCGATCGCCAACCCGCCTGCCAAGCGTGGCGATTACGGCAACACCCCCCCAATGATCTGCACAACTATTAAAATTTAATGCCATTAAATTCTGTTACATTAACTACCCGGAAGGGCTTAACAACGCCACAACAATCACCAAACATTACAAAGCAATTATAAGTCAATTTCCCGATCTCAATTTCACTCCGACTGTGATCGTTCCATTAAGATGTTATCAAACCAATTTCCTAGAAACAAGTTATCGATGAAAAACATCGATAAGGGCGGCGGGCAGCTCTAGCCCCCGGTGTTGTCGTTAGGGGTGATCCATCAAAATGTCCGGCGGGTTTAGGGTGGTTTAACGCATGCGCGTAACGCACTTTCAATGTTTTAAGGGTTTCACGAGTACGCGAGGTTACATTATACGATGGGGCACAGATGTTTTCTTCATATTAAGTTCGGATCCGAAAGCGTTGTATTAATATTAAGGAGCTATGCCTTTTATGTATGACATAAGCTGCGATGTTGAGCTTCAATTTTTCAAACAGATAAAATTGACAAATCAACTTATGATGTTTACTATCATCATCATCAGACGTCAACTGCTGGACAATAAAGGCATCCACCAAAGATTTCCACGACAACCGGTTCTGCGCTGCCCGCATGCAGCGGCTTCCCTCGACCTTCACCACGTCATCGGTCCACCGACAGGTGGGCCTGCCTACGCTACGTTTTCCGGTGCGCGGTCGCTATTCGAGAACTTTACTACCCCAACAGCCATATGTTCTACGAGCTATTTGCCCCACCCACTGCCACTTAAGTTTAGCAATATTAAAATGAAAATTAGATGTTTACTATAACCATAAATTATTTTAAAACCTCCCACTCAGTAGACCGACGAGGGTGAAGGGATGAGATACTAGTTACTTCGTTACATATGTCCTTCCTCGTGACACAACCTATTAGCATGCCAAATTTCATCAAGATTGGTCGTCAAGCTGATGAAGCGTGAAAAGGTAACAAATAAACAAACACATTTTCACATTGATAATACATATGTGTACCGAATTTAAACTCAATCGGTCTAGTAGTTTCTGAGCGAATTAGCTGTGACAGACGGACGGACAGACAGACGAGTGATCCTATAATGAACCTATAAATTTTTACCTTTTGAGGTATGGAACCTTAAAAATTGGCTGTCCTTCTGTTCGACGTCCACTGCAGGACTATAAAGGCCTCCTCCACCAAAGATTTCCACGACGACCGGTTCTGCGCTGCCCGCATCCAGCGGCTTCCCTCAACCTTTACCACGTCATTTAACCGCCAGCAGCGAAAGCCGCGGGAGGTGAGCGCGCCTACAGCTCCGGGACCTACCTGGACAGTAGGTAGTGGTTCTCTTCCACGAGGCACTCGCCTTGCAGAGTACCGGGACAAGCGTCTTGGCGGCAAGACCTACCGTAACTGGTCCTTGTCTTCACCGTATGGCGTTGGCAGGAATAGCGGCCCTCACTATATGACCTTGCTGTCGGTGAGTGGGGACGCTATATCATAAACCTGGTAGTTTAGCGTATCTGGTAGATATACGAGAGGGGGGAATGTCCTTCTGTTCGAGTCACTTGAAATAACCTAGAACTGTTTTAAAATTTCTCACATCTATACATATATTTGAATGTTTCAAGTTATACTACGAACTAACTGATATCTCATCTGTGATAAAAGGTCATTGTTTGAACTTTACTGAAACGCAAATAAGCATGAGTTTGCCACAACAGCTTCATATCCTATTAATACAATTTTTTAAATATATATACTTAAATACTTCTCTGTCTGTTTATCTGTCTGTTGGACAAAGCCAACTGACCAAGCTGAAGACTGAGCATGGCAGGATCATATCGTCTAAGACTGAGTTGCTGGAAGAAGTTGAGAAGTTCTACGGACAATTGTACACGACCACACGTCTGCCTGTCAGCGATCTGGCTAAAGACCCAAGAGCTAGACTTACCCGACACTATACCGAAGATATCCCGGACGTCAGCCTGTACGAGATTAGAATGGCTCTCAAACAGCTCAAGAACAACAAGGCACCGAGTGATGATGGAATTACAGCTGAACTTCTGAAAGCAGGTGGATCACCAGTACTAAACGCAACGGATTAAAGTGATTTTTGGTATAGATTTGGTTGCAGGGGTAGGAAGTGACATAGACTGCTAAATCTGGAGAAAACTGACTTCCACGCTCACCCTCAAAGATAGTCATAAAAACGACGTCCACGCGTGCGAAGCCACAGACAAAAGCTAGTTATTTATAACAAAAATAATAAGTTTAAGAATATTTCTGATTTGTCATTGTAATTCTCCACTGTCGAGTAGAAAAATATCGCTGTAAATATCTGTAATGTATACTACAGATAACAGTGAACACAAATTAACATAAATTGTTTATTTAGTTTATCAAATATTCTACTGAATGTGTTGTCCAAATAGGCCCCAAAATAAGACAATGGCAACTAAGCAATTGTTTTGTTACATCCTTTATGAATTTCTCTACATGTTATTTATTCATTTTTTTCGGTCACGTCACGCATGAAAAACAAATTAAAAACGTGTGCGAAGCCGCAGGGCTCCACTAGTTATTGTAACTTATACATGATAATTATCTTGACGGTCCTAATATTATTGTTCTTAGGCTGGTTTTTTTTAATGTAGCAGGTGTACAGTCCTCACACTGAGTAGTTCATCATTCAGACAAAAATATGAAAATTTCAGGAAATTGCAACAAATTCTGATGATTTAGTCACGATAATTAAATATATATATATTGTCAAGCCATTTTGTAATAAGTAGATATAAGTTGTTTATGTCATTTTTCTTATTTCTAGTAAGTTTTTTTTTGAATAATGAACTACTCAGTGTCGGTCGTAGGTCTTATTAAGAGGACTGTGAACCTGCGACTTTTCATACAAACGGCGTTAGCGATTTTTACCTCTCACCTTTCACCTTTTTTTAAATTTTAACCGATTCAAATGCGCGCTAAAGGTATAAAAACTCTGTAATCTTCCCAATATACGCTAAAACGACTCAATGGAAAGTTTTAAACACCCCTCCAACTGGCATCAAACGAGCAAAGAAGAAGAAACATAAGCAGTCAGCACCGATAGCAGTCGAACCGAATGTTCAGGAACAGTGCCGCCTTATTTGCAGAAAAAAAAAGCCTCCCAGCCTCCCAATCTAAAGTCCTCTATTTAAGCACTGAAAATATTGAAACATGAAATATCGAACATGGCACAGCCATTTTCAGTTTCCAATAACAGTGCAGCGGCAAGGCATGGCTTTAATATCGGACGACAAAAAGACTAGACTATCATTAGTCTAGTGCCTTATTAAGTAGTGAAGGAAAATGGTGAAGTAGCAATATTCAGGGGCGGGGTGAATGCTCTGCGCACCGGGGTATTGATTTTCGATTTTGAGCATCAAAAATTCATAGATTAGTTAATTCATATTTATTTCATGTCACAAATTCATAACTATACATGTCAGATCATAAGATTAAATGTCAATAGTGATGTGATCGTCAAAGAAAGCAATACAGAGATTAAATGAACTAATTAAATTAAGAAAATGTCAAAACAAAGTAGAAACCACATTGACACAGTAATAAAAAAAAAATGTAAACATGAAAACATGTGAAGAATAAAATAAATTTTAGTAACTTAGATTACTGATTTTTAAAATGTTACAAATAACACTATTTTTTTTTTAAATTCAGGAACAGAATAAAATTCACTTTTTTTTAATAAAAAATTTGAGTGCGTTTGACTTTCCAAAAAGAAGTCTTCAAAAAAATCTTCTTGCGCCTAAAAGTCTCGTCATTGGTTATTTCCCGTAGAGTGGACGGTAGTTGCTCGTATATACTAGGCCTTGTGACACGCGGATATTTCGTGGCCAGTGTAGTGTGTCGGGGCACACATTTTAATCGCCCAGTGTTTCTTAGTACGCGATTTCCGTCTCGAACTTGAAATTGAGTCATATTTTTTCGTACATTGGGAAAAAATTGGGCAATATTCCATGTTTCCTGAAATGCGAGCGACACGGGGTACATGATTTAGTGCCCCATAATATTCTGACACCTCGTTTTTGAGCGATGAATACGCAGTTGGCGTCAGTGGAGTTGGGCCAAAGTATGGTACCATATGACATCAGGGAATGACAATACGCGAAGTATGTCTGCCGCAATACCTCTAAAGAAACTAGTGGGCGCAGTTTTCGGAGCGCATACACAGCACTGCTAAGTTTGATAAACGAGCTCTGGATATGACACTTCCAGTTAAGATTCTGGACTATAACGGACTTAGGCATTACCTTTTGATTCCACTAGTCTACATGTTTTCCAAGCGATGCCGTCACAACATAATACGTATTGCCCACTACACGTAGAAGATCCACTTTGCTCAAGTTGACCTTAGTTGAGATACGTTTTAAAGGGCTACGTGACATTCGATGCCAATAAGAACGTCCTCCTCTGGAGACCTGCCCTTCTGAACTCTTTGTCTAAAACTCATCTATAAGCTATGGTTCTCAGTTATGGCCTTTTATAAATGACAGTAACTGATATGATAGCTGACCACTACGGGCTCCACTTTTAACGGTGATGAACCGTTCTTGCGTAGACAGTAACGTAGTAGGTTTTCATTCGCTACCGCGGCTATGAATGCCAGAAGACGGCGTTGAGCTAGTAACTAATTAGTAATCTGTGGTTGAGCGACAGTTGCAAAACAAAGTAATAAGAATGACATTTGATCCGCAGAAAAGTTGCATTATTGTACCATAGTAAAAAGAAAGAATAGTAGGTTATCTTCTTACAATGGTACCGCGCAGTTTGTATATGTGTGCGCTTCAGTAGGCACGCGCGCACACTACAATAATAAAAACGACTTCTTTAGTAAAAGGAAAGAAGATGAATATAAAGATAACTTACTATGTTTCTTTTTACTAAGATTGTACGAACATTTTCATACATATGTATTGCCGCTTTCGCTTAGCTCAAGCTCGTAGCCAGGCGGTGAGCGGCGCCATGGTTTTTAGGGTTCCGCACCAGATAACATAGTGCTCAGTTCACGAATGCACCCGGAAAGCTGCAGTCCGCGAAGAATGGCGCAGCATTACCAAGGTGGTGGTTCACAATGACGACCACGACCACTCTGACAAGAGTGTACCGACTAAGAAGAAGTGCAGGTAACAGGACCCTAGTACTATAAGCCTATGCCGTCTGTCTATCTGTCTGTTCAACTATTAAAAGACTGTATCTTTTGAACCGTATATGTAGCCTGCTGATTTTTTTACACAATATATTTATTATATTACTAGCCTTTTCCCGCGGCTTCGCCCGCGTGGACATCTTTAAATGACTGTCTTTAAGGGTGATTAGTAAATAATGTCGTCTCTGCATGTTTTTATTATTTCAAATTGGGGACAACGGTGCTGGTTGTACAATTAATTTCTTTTAGTTTAGTTTAATATTTATAACATAAGCTTTATTGTATAATCGTTTGTTGTTCTAAATAAAAAAAATAAAAATAAAATGTCCTTTCTCACCTACTCAACCATCTCTGTGCAAAAATCAGAACAATCGAGTATTTTTTTAGTTCCCTCAGGAACTCCTTCAGATTATACTATTTTCCCGGGATAAAAAGTAGCCTTTGTCCTTTCCCGTGACACAGGCTACCTGCATGCCAAATTTCATAAAGATTGGTCAAGGCGTTGAAGCACATAGAACAGATTGCCGTGACTATCGCGCACCGGAAAACGTAGCGTAGGCAGGTCTTACACTTGGTGGACCGATGACCTGGAATCGCAGGAAACCGCTGGATTCGGGCAGCGCAGGACTGATCATTTTGGAAATCTTTGGGAGTGGCCTTTGCCCAAAAGGGGACGAATTTGACGCCGAACAATGGTTTCCCATTCTAAACAGCACAAATGTGTACAACCTACCTATCAGTTTATATTTATGTCTAAAATATAATAATGCAATATTGTACTAAGTTGCTGTGATGGAATTCTCAGTAATGGCCGTAAAGATTTTAATAAAACTCTGTACGTAACTATCGCTTTGTATGTCGTAGTTACTTCTACCAGGAAAAATCTGAATGAAGTAGGTTGATTGTTATATTTTCTTAAAAATGGCTCTTACAATTTTAATAAAACCCTACTAATATTATTAACGCGTAAGTATGTAAGAATGTATGCATGTATGTTTGTTACTCTTTCACGCAAAAACTACTGAACGGATCTGGCTGAAATTTGGTAGGTAGACAGATTAGGACCTGGATTATGGAGCTTGCGGCTCGCGCACTGCGCACACTCGTAAAGTCGTAGAAACGTTGTCCACGCGGGTGAAGCCGCGGGAAACAGCAAGTAGGGAATATAAGACTTATCTTAAATTTTTCTGGAAAACATAAACGAAAATCCTAAGACTTAACGTTCTTAAGCGTCGGTGGCTCAACCGGTAACGACTCGGTCCTTCTAACCAGAGGTACCGGGTTCAAATCTGGACGGCCAATGTACCAATGAGTTTTTCGAAAACTTACGTACATATCATTACCGATTGCATTAACGGTGAAGGATAACATCGTGAGGAAACCTGCACAGGCCTGCGAGGAAACTCGAAGGTTGTGTGTGAAGTCGACCAACCCGCACTGGGCCCGCGTGGCCGACTAAGGCCTAATCGACCTGATTCAGGGTAGGCTCGAGCCCCTCGGTGGGGACGTATATGAGCTGATATAATAACGTTCTTACGGGAAACGGAATCGTGCGGAGCGGCGGAGCCCTCCACTCCACGCAAGTCGTCGCATTTCGCTGGTTTTTTTATTAAAAAAATCGCCGTAACCACCCGATCACGTGTCCACTGCTGCGGCATGTCCCTTCTCAAACTCGGATAGGTTACGCCGCACTCTGTGCACACGGCGCGGCGGCCGAGTCCGGGTTGTTGGAGGTTGTGGACCCCACTGTAACAAGTTTTCACGCCGACTGTTATCTAGTGATAGCAACCGACACCAACGGCTAAACGTGCCTCAAGCACGGAAACTGTCTAGAGATAAATTGCCGTGCAAACCGATCCAGGTAATGATCGTGCTTCTGGTCAGTTAGCTACGTGATCGACCCGACTACGCAAGTTACACTGAGCTTCGAACGCTTCGATTTCGAAAAATGTTAACAAAATAAATTGTTGACTTTTTTTTAATTCTCAATTGGTAAGCTCTTGGCATCATCTCACCTCATGGTAAGTGACGATGATGCCGAAGATGGAAGCGGGCTTACCAAGATTCTTCAACGCAATGGGAATCTGACTATCCTATGTTCAAGCCGGAACACATCAATGTTGTTAACACTGATGTTTGGCGGCAAGACTTAGATGAGATGGTGGTAGCTAGCCAGGCGAGCTAAGACAATGCCCTACCACCAACCAAACCGAGTCTTACATGTTAACCCCACCGGGAATCGAACCTGCGACCTCCTGGTGTGAAGCGAATGGACTAACCATTACGCCACGGAGGCGTTTAAACTTTTAAAATTTTTAAAGTGAAACTTTTATTACATCGTCTCACATTTTTTCGTCTGTGTGCTGCATGTCGCGTGACGGTCGCTTTCGTCTGACGGTACGATCGTTTCGTCCTCTGTACCGTAGCGAGAGCAGCCATGTTCGTTTCGTCCTCTGTAAAGTTTCACTTTTACCGTGTTGTCATAGCCCGGTGCGGTGTGCGGTGCCACGGCGCCACAAGTTAATGTTTCTCGCGCTTAGGTGATGCGCGCTACGGCACATTGTGCTACGACGCGCCGTAGCCCGGTGCGGTGTGCGGTGCCACGGCGCCACAAGTTAATGTTTCTCGCGCTTAGGTGATGCGCGCTACGGCACATTGTGCTACGACGCGCCGTAGCCCGGTGCGGTGTGCGGTGCCACGGCGCCACAAGTTAATGTTTCTCGCGCTTAGGTGATGCGCGCTACGGCACATTGTGCTACGACGCGCCGTAGCCCGGTGCGGTGTGCGGTGCCACGGCGCCACAAGTTAATGTTTCTCGCGCTTAGGTGATGCGCGCTACGGCACATTGTGCTACGACGCGCCGTAGCCCGGTGCGGTGTGCGGTGCCACGGCGCCACAAGTTAATGTTTCTCGCGCTTAGGTGATGCGCGCTACGGCACATTGTGCTACGACGCGCCGTAGCCCGGTGCGGTGTGCGGTGCCACGGCGCCACAAGTTAATGTTTCTCGCGCTTAGGTGATGCGCGCTACGGCACATTGTGCTACGACGCGCCGTAGCCCGGTGCGGTGTGCGGTGCCACGGCGCCACAAGTTAATGTTTCTCGCGCTTAGGTGATGCGCGCTACGGCACATTGTGCTACGACGCGCCGTAGCCCGGTGCGGTGTGCGGTGCCACGGCGCCACAAGTTAATGTTTCTCGCGCTTAGGTGATGCGCGCTACGGCACATTGTGCTACGACGCGTCGTAGCCCGGTGCGGTGTGCGGTGCCACGGCGCCACAAGTTAATGTTTCTCGCGCTTAGGTGATGCGCGCTACGGCACATTGTGCTACGACGCGCCGTAGCCCGGTGCGGTGTGCGGTGCCACGGCGCCACAAGTTAATGTTTCTCGCGCTTAGGTGATGCGCGCTACGGCACATTGTGCTACGACGCGCCGTAGCCCGGTGCGGTGTGCGGTGCCACGGCGCCACAAGTTAATGTTTCTCGCGCTTAGGTGATGCGCGCTACGGCACATTGTGCTACGACGCGCCGTAGCCCGGTGCGGTGTGCGGTGCCACGGCGCCACAAGTTAATGTTTCTCGCGCTTAGGTGATGCGCGCTACGGCACATTGTGCTACGACGCGCCGTAGCCCGGTGCGGTGTGCGGTGCCACGGCGCCACAAGTTAATGTTTCTCGCGCTTAGGTGATGCGCGCTACGGCACATTGTGCTACGACGCGCCGTAGCCCGGTGCGGTGTGCGGTGCCACGGCGCCACAAGTTAATGTTTCTCGCGCTTAGGTGATGCGCGCTACGGCACATTGTGCTACGACGCGCCGTAGCCCGGTGCGGTGTGCGGTGCCACGGCGCCACAAGTTAATGTTTCTCGCGCTTAGGTGATGCGCGCTACGGCACATTGTGCTACGACGCGCCGTAGCCCGGTGCGGTGTGCGGTGCCACGGCGCCACAAGTTAATGTTTCTCGCGCTTAGGTGATGCGCGCTACGGCACATTGTGCTACGACGCGCCGTAGCCCGGTGCGGTGTGCGGTGCCACGGCGCCACAAGTTAATGTTTCTCGCGCTTAGGTGATGCGCGCTACGGCACATTGTGCTACGACGCGCCGTAGCCCGGTGCGGTGTGCGGTGCCACGGCGCCACAAGTTAATGTTTCTCGCGCTTAGGTGATGCGCGCTACGGCACATTGTGCTACGACGCGCCGTAGCCCGGTGCGGTGTGCGGTGCCACGGCGCCACAAGTTAATGTTTCTCGCGCTTAGGTGATGCGCGCTACGGCACATTGTGCTACGACGCGCCGTAGCCCGGTGCGGTGTGCGGTGCCACGGCGCCACAAGTTAATGTTTCTCGCGCTTAGGTGATGCGCGCTACGGCACATTGTGCTACGACGCGCCGTAGCCCGGTGCGGTGTGCGGTGCCACGGCGCCACAAGTTAATGTTTCTCGCGCTTAGGTGATGCGCGCTACGGCACATTGTGCTACGACGCGCCGTAGCCCGGTGCGGTGTGCGGTGCCACGGCGCCACAAGTTAATACAAAACTTAAAATAAACATTTAAAAAACTTCCGACAGTAAAACCTTTTAGTTTAATATAAGTAGTTATATTTTGATGTAAGAGTGGTCGCGTAGGGGGACCGCAATAACACCTACCTACTCCTACTCATACATAATATTATTATGTTTGTATATTATAAGTTGTGACACTGCAATCTATATATAATATATAAAAATGAATCCTTATTTCCCTTGGTCACGGCATCACGCGAGAACGGCTGGATCGATTTCGCTTATTCTTTTTTTGTCGAGTTCGTTATTGTCAGGAGAAGGTTCTTATGTAGGGTGGCGTAGGATACGGTAGGGTAGGGTGGTTTAGTGTAGTGTAGGGTAGGGTAGGATAGTGTAGTGTAGGGTAGTGTAGTGGAGGGTAGGGTAGAGTGGGGTAGTGTAGTGTAGTGCAGGGTAGGGGTAGGGTAGGGTAGAGTAGGGAAGGGTAGGGTAGTGTAGTGTAGTGAAGTATAGTGTAGGGTAGGGTAGGGTAGTGTAGTGTAAGGTGGTACAAAGTTCGTCGGGAATACTAGTAATTAAATAAAATGAAAGGAAACGAAACGAAACGAATCGTAACGAAATGAAATGAATAAACCAATAAAGTTAACAAGACTAACATGTGGGGCAAATATGCGATTTGTGAAAACAATTTGACTGACCCGTTGGGCCAGTGGCAGCGCTCCAGTCTGCTGGGCCGAGGGTCGTGGGTTCGGTCCCCGTCCAGGGCAAACATTCGTGTGACGAATTGCTATTTTTCAAGCGACTTCCAAAAAGGAGGAGGTTCTCAATTTGACTGTATGTTTCTTTTATGTGTGTTACCTCAGAACTTTTGATTGGGTGAACCGATTTTTAGGATTCTTTTTTTATTTGAAATCTAGTGCTTTCCGTGTGTACTCATATAAATTTTGTCAAAATCGGTGTAGTATTTTATTAGGAAATTAACAAAAACCAAAAATAATAATGCAAAAATGTACTAAGTTGTTGCGATGGAAGTCGGGTTTTTAACGTGTTTAGCGTTTACAATTATTGCTCTGTGCCCGTGTGTTCAGTATAATGTAAGTATGTATATTAGTCTCGGTTCCCATAGTGCAGGGAATCCTGACTCTGAATAAATTATTATTAACTAGCTTTTGCCAGCGGGTTTTCTCGCATTAACATAGTTTCTATAACTGTCTCCGAGGGTGTGCAGTGCGCAAGTCGCAAGCGGCTCGCGAGCGTGGAAAAAAATTGCCTATATGTTAATGTGTCTACCTATCAAATTTCAACCAGATACGTTCAGTAGTTCATGCGTGAAAAAGTAAAAAACATCCATACATACAAACTTTCACATTTATAATATTAGTAGGATATTATTAGGCCTTCCTAAAATATCTACTTTTACTATATAACACGATATATGTACTTTTTATTTCGCAGTGACACAGTATCGTCGTTCAGGAACTCAAATGTTATAGCTTAGAAATAAGAAATGTCTTTACGATAAAAATTCGTACTATGAATTAAATAAATTATTTCATACACGATATAAACACAACAAAAAACAATATGGTATTACAGTAATGAAATCGTAGGTACTACAGCAGTACAATTTTAGGGGTCTTATCGCACAAAGCGATTTCTTCAATACAACCCTGTTTTATGTACACAAAAGTCTTCGAATTTAAGTCACAGAATATAAGTTACAACCGTCATAAAACACTATTCCAAAAACACACGTTGTCAGACTTTGCAGCGCGGACGCGAAAATTTAAAACCAAACAAATACCATCTCCCCCCAATAACCCTATCTGAGGAAATCCCACGAGATCTTCCCGACGCCTCCGGGATTCCGGAATCGATCGTGGCTGGCGGACAGGAAGAGAGTGCATGTATCTGAGGGGCTGTATCTGTGCAATGTCTGGATAGGAAACCTATAAGCTTAGGTGGAAGTAACCGATTTTCATTTCACTCACTGAATTTTACAGTGGGAACGTTATGGACGATATAAATATAAATATGTCAATAAAATAAATAATAATAATAAAACGGAGTTAACAATAGAGTAATCAGTGGTTAACATTTGTCAATTTTATCTACCTACTATTCGTTTGTTTTATACAGTGAAAACATCGTGGAGTCCGTACCACACCCCGGCCCACTGCATACTACGGTCGTGAAATGACATTTCTAAAAACAATCCTACCAGCTCATATACGTCCACACCGAGGGGCTCGAGCCTACCCTGAATTAGTGCGATCGGGCCTTACTCGACTACGCGGGCCCAGTACGGGTTGGTCGACTTCACACACAACCTTCGAGTTTCTTCGCGGGTGTGCGCAGGTTCCCTCACGATGTTTTCTTTCACCGTAAGAGCGTCGGATAAACGCACATATAAAATCTAAATTCTAAAACACATTGGTACGTGGCAGGGTTCAAACCACGAACTCCCGGACAGGAGGTAGCGGCCCTTGCCATAACGCCACCGACGCTCTAAAAACAAATGACGGAACAAATAAAATCACGGAGAAATTCTATACGTTCGAGAACCAAGCTAACCAATCTGTATCAATCTGGGTGACGGAGAGGGTGAGGTAGGAATCTAGAGGGCGGCAGGGAGTGTCCGTATTGTATGTGAGTACTAATATATATACTTTGTCCGTACTCTAAACGCATCAACAGAGCGAAAACCAAAGTCATGGCCGTCGAAAGAGATGATACACGGGCATGCAGGTCTATTTTGTAAATTACGTTTACCAGATTACAAAAAAAATAATGGGAGTAATAAATTAAAACTAAAAAGCAAAGAAGATTTAATAAGATCAACAACAACATATTTAGGCAGAATTAAACTAAGCATAACTGGAAAAATACCGGAATTAATGGATTTTTAAATATATTTAATGACGACTTTAAAAACAGCTTTAGAGAAGTAAATAAAAAAGTAAGAAAACAGCAGATAGAAAAATAGCTTGGCAATCAAAAGGTATCAAAATAGCAAGTAGGATGATTTTTTTTTAAATTTCAGCCCGTAAGTCTGCATGTGACCAAACGCTCTTAATCTACAAAAATATGTATATACGGTTATTTAGACGAGTAGTGCGTTGCGCTCGAAAGCTTGCAGTGCAGACTGCAATTAAAAGATCAATAAATTGTGCTAAAGCAATATGGGGAGATACACCTGGTTCAGCATCTTAACTCGAACAAAATTATAAGCAACAGACAATTTGGATACCAAAAAAATATCGGAGTTACTGAGGCTATCACCACATTAATTGATGATGTAATACTAAATCTAAATAACAAGAGGAAAGTAGTAGGTATGTTCTTGGATCTTAGTTCAGCTTTTGACTTGGTTGACCATACAATTTTATTGAATAAGCTCTATCACTACGGAGTTCGTGGTAATGTACTGAAATTTCTCAAGTCTTATTTGGAAAATAGATATCAGTTTGTAGAAATCAAATACACAGAGAATGGAATGGAGAAAACTTGCAAGTCTAAATTTATTAAGATTAAAAGAGGGGTGCCACAAGGCTCAATATTGGGACCGGTATTGTTCATTTTGTTTACTAATGACTTGATACATACAGATGTATAGCAAACAATATCAGTCTGGTAGTCTTTGCTGATGACACCAATGCAGTAGTTTCAGCAGATAACTCAATGGAACTCGAACAAATAACTCAACAGTCTCTTTTAGTTTTTCATAAATGGTTCACTATTAATAATCTCTTGCTTAACATTGGCAAAACAAATGTTATGTTATTTAAAACACCAACAAAAAATAATGAAACCATTCGAGCTTGTTTGAATGTAGTTGAGATGGAGCTTGTGAAGTCAGTTAAGTTTCTCGGTGTACACACTGACTCCTCTCTAAACTGGAAAGACGAACTCAGTAAAATAGAGGCCAAAGTCAGCTCGGCATGTTACGCCCTCAGAAGTTTAAGAGATGTGATTACCTTAGAACAACTTCGTTCCATTTATTTTGCACTGGTAGAATCTCATCTCAGGTACAGTATTTTGCTGTAGGGAAATAGTTATGATTATAATATAAGGAAAGCCTTCGTTATACAAAAAAGAGCAATTAGGACTATCGTTCGTATTCCACAGTGGGAGTCCTGTAAAGACCATTTTCGTAGGCTGAAAATTCTAACCGTACCTA
The DNA here is from genome assembly GCA_947284805.1 of Coleophora flavipennella. Classification (NCBI taxonomy): domain Eukaryota; kingdom Metazoa; phylum Arthropoda; class Insecta; order Lepidoptera; family Coleophoridae; genus Coleophora; species Coleophora flavipennella. The sequence goes on along the minus strand of OX369279.1, from coordinate 1,444,961 downwards.
GTCTGTATATCCTTGTGCTGCTCACATATTTAGGAAAATGGCAGGAAAAATATGAAACACCAGAGGATAGGCGAACTCGTTTGGCGACGCGTCGATGTGACATTCCTCACTCAATAATTCCAAGACTGAGAATAGTAACACACTGTACCCGACATCAGGCGGTAAAGATGTTCAATTGTCTCCCATCCAACTTGAAGGCGATTAGTAATGTACATGTATTCCAAAGACTTTTAAAGCGCTTTTTGTTGGAAAAATGTTATTATAGTATTGATGAGTTTTGTGAGAGTAAGTGACTGTATTGTTATTTTATACTTTTGTGATTGTTTTATGATTTATTGAAATGTGATATTGCGTTATGTGTGATAATTTTTAATATTGTTTTCCAACACAAAGTATTTTGTTATTGGAATAAAATTGAATTGAATTGAATACACTCACACATCCTAATGCGCTGCAAGGTCTTGAATGTGTCAAGGACTTCAACTACCTTGGCTCGCTTATCTATAACGACGGCAACTGCGACAAAGAAGTAATCCGCCGCATTCAGATGTCAAAAAGTGCTATGAGCAAACTTGATAAGGTGTGGAAGGATAGGAACACCAAAGGAAAACCAAAGTCCGACTGGTCAAAGCCCTGGTATTCTCCATCTTCCTGTATGGTTCAGAGACCTGGCCAATTAAAGCAAACATGCAAAGCAGGATAGATGCATTTGAGATGTGGTGTTGGCGTTTTCCTTGGACAGCCATGAGGACAAATCTCTCCATCCTAGAGGAGCTCAAGGTTGAGACCCTCCTTTCAACAGTGTGTCAACAACGCTCGCTCTCATTCTTTGGACACTGGGCACGCCGTCCCAACAGCCTAGAGTACCAAATAATGAAGGGAAAGGAAGAGGGCAAAAGAGCTCGGGGAAGGTCCAAGTGGTGCACCCAAGTCACCAGCACCACTGCTCTGCAGCTACACGAAGCAGTGCACGCAGCGAGTGACAGAGCCCGGTGGAGAGCAATCTGCGCCCCCTCGAGACATGACGGTCACGATCCCCAGCATTGGGGGAACGACTGATTAGGTTGGATTGGTACTTTAAACTACCAACTAGAGTCCAGATTAACCTGTATTTTTCTTTCTTTCTTATCGTGTGGCACAATTAACCGTGCTATCCAAGGGATAGACGGCGATTGCCTGGTGTTGCACTTAGCATCACCCGTGGTCACGTGTAGGGCATTTAGATTTATACCTACTCGACCCTCATACACATTTGTAAACAGATGTGCAGGTTTCCTCACGACGTTTTCCTTCACCGTTAAAGCAATCGGCAAGTATATGTACGTATATGCCGTCCGGATTTGATCCCGGGACCTCTGGTTAGGAGGACCGAGTCGTTACCGGTCTGCACTGCGCTCCTTCGAAAAGTCATAGAAACGTTGTCCACGCGAGTGAAGCCGCGGGAAACAGCTAATTAATTAATATAGATGTTATTACAGAGGAAAATTCTCAAAAGGTAATAATTAGAAGAGGTGTTTGATACAAAGTCTAAAAATATACATTCTAACACTTTGGTTGCGATAAGCAAAAAGAAGATGAATTCGAACTACAGAGAAGCTATTTTTGTTAAATCCCTCAGAATTCTGTTAAGATTCTTCAACTAACTCAGCATAAATCTTGATATTCATCTTTCAGTGAGGTATTCACTTCCCACGTAAATGGATTCTCCCAGATCGTCGACATATGTACAAAGCCAGTGTTATTAATGATGTCCTGCTCTAAGTGAAATCGGATGGAGCGGCCTCACAAAGGACCCACCGGCACCGGCACCGGCACCGGCATCGCCATGACTCGAGATAAAACTGTTTTCTTTCTGCGAATGAGTGAGCAAGGTAAGGAGATGAGATACTGAGATATTTAATTTTATTATAGTTCCCGACTTCCCAAGGGATCTGGAGTAAACTCCTATCTACGCTCACGAGCCGCTTGCGGCTTGTGTACCACTAACCCTCAAAGACAGTCATGAAAACGATGTCCACGCTAGCCTAGCAGTGAACAAAAGCTAGTATTTTTTTACAAGTTTCATGTTTCTAAATCTATATTATATGTTGCCAATGCCTTGTACCAACATACGTTATATGTCTTTTATTGAAAAAAGTTCAATTATGAGTTAAAAATTTCATCCTCTGGAAATTCATCAACATATCAGCTGAAGGACGTCCAATGTTGGACATAGGCCTCCGCCAAGGATTTCCACGACGACCGGTTCTGCGCTGCCCGCATCCAGCAGCTTCCCGAAACCTCCACCAGGTCATCGGTGCACCGAGTGAGAGGCCTGCCCACGCTACGTTTTTCGGTGCGCGGTTGCCACTCGAGAACTTTACTGCCCCAACGGCCATCTGTTCTACGAGCTATGTGCCCCGCCCACTGCCACTTAAGTTTAGCAATTCTGAGAGATATGTCGGTTACTTTGGGTCTCCCACGGATCTCCTCGTTTCCGATTCGATCACGCAGAGAAGTTAAGAACCTAAATAATTACTTTCAAATACTTTCGCTTTGTTAGTACAAGTACGTTTTTCTAGCGCACACAAACACAAAGCTGTATTTCACTAAAAAATGCAGTCTACTAATCTCTTGTAAGGAAAAATAAAGACCGTAGATAAATCTTCCCAGTTCTCACTTTCCACAACATAAGCCATGCATCATGTTGGTTTTCAGCCGAAATTTCGGCTGAATAGAGAATTATTGTGGTGCTAAGGTCAGCTGCGGTCGGCTGCGTCGTTTGTCAACGCTTGAACGCATCGCACGCGCGCGGCATGGGACCGGAGTACTCGGGGATGCCTGGTCATGTAAGGGAACATCCCCACAAATTGAGGGGATTTCCGAGTGTACTTAAACAATCTTCACTTATATTTTAAATGTGAAAGTGTGTTTGTTTATTTATTCTTCCTTTACGTTGCAACGGGTCAACGTTGTTTTTTGCAGAAAGATAGTTGGCCAGGCTGTAAAATATATATGCTTCTTGTTATTCTGTAAAAATAGCATAGACCGCCACAGTTCCTGGGAAACTGACAAAAACTCTTACTTCTTCGTTGACTTCTTTCTTGCCATTAGTCACGTAAACGAAACAACCGCTTTCCGTGACTTTAGAGGGAGTAGAAAGTGACATGGACTGCTAATTAGAGGGAGCAGGAAGTGACATGGACTGCTAATTAGAGGGAGCAGGAAGTGACATGGACTGCTAATTAGCATAGCCCGACTACATTAATAACAAAAAGAGGCATTTTTTGGAATACTTATTGATGTAGTTAACAATCCTCATAAATTAAGGGGATTTCCTAGAATAGATGGAAAATAAGTAATGTAAAATGTGGGGGTGCTTTGAGATACTTGATGATGTAGGTGACCATTCCCAGAAAGTTGGAAGATTTCTTAAAAATATTTTCATCATCATCATCATATCAGCCGAAGGACGTCCACTGCTGGACATAGGCCTCCCCCAAGGATTTCCACGACGACCGGTTCTGCGCTGCCCGCATCCAGCGGCTTCCAGCGACCTTCAACAGGTCATCTAGGTCTGCCTACACTACGTTTTCCGGTGCGTGGTCGTCACTCGCGAACTTCACTGGCCCAACGGCCATCTAACGCTAACTTGCCCTTTGGGTGACCTTGAGCCTTCTTATGAGGTCCATAGTAAGCGACCGACCATGTCTTAAAAATATATTACCTATTTCAAATTTTAAAACAATTAAGTCTAGTAAGGTAATTTATTTTAAGAGTATACTATTTTCATTCAAACCGTCTAGGAGTCGAAGTGGTCGCCATGACCGAAATTGGTCGGATAGATCATCATCATCATCATCATTTTCAGTCATTTGATACCCAGAGATTAGAAACTATGGATTTCAAGATTCAAAGATTTCTGAATTATGTTGTACCTAGCTACGCCCGCGTTGTTTTCGATTTTCCCGTGGGAATAAGACTGGGAGTAGGGGTAAAAAGTAGCCTATCATCCGTACATACAAACTTTCACATTTATAATATTAGTATGATAAGATCTAAATATTTGGCAGCCTACAAAATGACGTGGAAACATAAAAAAAATTGAGAACCGTCACGGGACGCCTGGCAGATGTGAAACACACACTACTACGTACGTAAACAAACATTTCGTCCCAAGATTAAAAACTCTTTTAAATTAGATTCTCGTTCGTTTGGTTTCGTTCCTTTTGGCGTGTCAGAGGAAAATTTTAAAGGGTGGCATCTGACATGTGAAGATTGATTTTTGAAAAAGAACAGCTGAAATGGTGACCGCACATTTCTTTTAGACTGGGAAATACCAGGCCACTCAGAAAGTTATGCGAAAAAAGTTTTTATCTATAAGGCACTGGCCACTTGTAATTATTTTGGGTTGGCATTTGAAATTCGCATCCCGAATTTAGGGTTGATGAGGGGTGTTTTTTGGAGGGGTTGGTTGGCCCTTTCAAACGACACCCCTCTCCCCCATTTTTTTATGTGTATTTAAAGTTACGTGTAACGGAGCGTCATTTTATGTTATTTTCCACCTCAAATTGGATTGCTAGTGGGTGAGGTGGGAGGGGGGACTGAAGTGGACCCCCCCCCCCCTAGGAAGGGGGGTGCGCGGAGGCTCACCCATTTTGAGAAAAAAAATATTGAAGTTTTGTGGTTATGTAGGAGCAAAGATGACCTATAATTATACTGTCTTTGGTTAGGAAAGAAGAAATATATGAAAGGGATAGAATTCGATCCCAAAGATTTATAATAAGGGGTCCGCTCCCCTACAAATGATTCTGTCGTTCCCGAATACCATTTAAAATTCAAGATTTCAACCTGAGATCTATTAAAATCTGACCAAAGAGTACCTAATAAGACAAATTTAAAAATTCATTCTCTCCGCGGGGGGGGGGGGGGAGTGGCACGAAGGGATACCCCTCCCCCTCCCTATCCCCCTGCCCCCTCAAAACCCCCTTTATAAAGATGCGAATTTCAAATGCAACCCCATTATTTTGAAAAGTTTGGTTATTTAAAAGTAAAAATACCATTGTTCGAATTTCGAATTTCCCTCCACGTTCCTTTAAGAGCCCAATTAAATTATTGTGTCTCATTTAAAAATGGATCTGCATCGAGAACATTTTCGTGCGATGATTTTCTACGATTTTAAATGTGGCCTAAAACCTGATGAGTCATTTGATCGACTTCAAATGGCTTTTATGGACGAAGGACCTTCAAAAGCAACTATCTACCGTTGGCATAGCGAGTTCAAGCGCAGTCGCTTTACTTTGGGGGATGAACAAAGGAGTGGTCGTCCTACGACGGCTGTCACGGACGGAAGTGTGCTGGCAGTAAAAACATTAATTCAAGAAAACAGGCGAATTACATATGAGGAGATTCAGCATTGGATCGGGAAGCGTTCACAAGATTCTACACGAGCACCTTCGCGTGAGGAGGATAGTTTCGCGCTGGGTGCCGCACAACCTCACCGAAGCTCAGAAGCAGGCCCGCGTGGAGTGGTTCCGTGATATGAATAAAAAATTTGAAGCAGGCTCGTCTCGGCGCGTTTACGACATTGTGACAGGTGACGAATCCTGGATTTATCAATACGATCCAGAAACAAAGCGTCAGTCGACAGTTTCAAAACGAACCCAACGCCTACGAAAGTGAAGCGATCGAGAAGCGCAGGGAAAATTTTGATCGCTAGTTTCTTCGCTTTGACGGGATATCTGGTTTCAATTCCATTACGAGACTAAAGCAACATCAACGCCCAATGGTGTACCACAAAATGTCTGCCAGAAGTTTTGTCTGCAATGAGCAACAAGCGACCGAACACCGGGCTCCGCGGGGTTCTGCTTCACCACGACAACGCGCCCGCGCACTCAGCGCTCAAAACGAGGGACTTCCTGGACACCACACCGGTCAGTATTGGGTCACCCTCCTTACAGTCCTGGTCTGGCACCGTGTGACTTTTTTTTATTAACTAAAATAAAAATTCTGCTGAAAATGATACAGTTTTCATCGCCGGAAGACGCGGTAGCAGAGTTCGAGAAGGCCGTGGAAGAGGTGTATGCGGCGGACTGGAAAAAATGTTTCGAAAATTGGTTCAGACGCATGAAACTATGTATAGAGGCTGGTGGAGAGTTCTTCGAAAAGATTTAATTAAAATATTTTATCCATAGAAGTCAGTTTTTTAGTTTCTCAAAACTTTCTGAGTGTCCCACGTATTAGTAAAATTTATTTCTAGTTCATTTTGAAATATATGTTTTTTGCAGTTTTTTTTAACAAATATCGGAACTCTGCCGAAATTTCAAGGTTCGTATTTCCTACTTTCGTTTTCATTTTTCCTTTACGATTTGCACTATGCTAAATTGGTATTCTTATGCATTTTTAGGGTGTACCTTTACCTTTTCCTTTTTACTGGCCATATAACACCGAGGAAATCTGTGAAAGACGTATTGGCACCACAAGCCCAGCAGGCTGGACAAGTTAATGTACTAATTTTCGCTGAAGCAGCATGTTTGCTTTGCCATCGCCCTAAGCAACTTCCATCGAGCCAGCAGTTAAGGGAAGTACATACTCAATTTTACTTCAGTTTTCCCGGCCAAGAACCCATGTTTTTTTATGATTTTTAACCAGTGTTTAATTTAACTTTTTTTATGCGTGTCTTTTTACATACAATTTAAGATATATATTACAAAATTATCAGAAAAACGATCTATACGTATGGATCGTCCACTCTACAATTCTTAAATCTTCAAATATTCAATGTAATCTCATGTTCATACTTTTCGTTCTATATTTAGTAATAGGTGCTAAACTTCCTAAATTTGACCCTATTTAATTAATTTTGTTTTTAAGAAATTTTCATATCATCCTGCGGTCACCAACCTTTTTTTCATATATCCAATTATTAATTTTACATATTTTAAATTATAATTTTATTTTTTCCTCCAATGTTCTTTTCCATTATTCCACCGTTGAATATATATTTCCCTAAATTCTACGTATGATGTAACGGAATTTTAAAGGGTATTTTTCCCGATTTCAACCATTTCAGTTACAATATATGTATACTGACGCGTCGCCACGCCAGTAATCGGTTTTACTTGCGGCTATAGATTTTTCGCATCAAAAACCTTAATTTCATAGTAAATAGAACACTGTCAACTCACAAAGTCATATAGTCCTCAATAACGACGTGATGACATATTTTGGGAATCCCAATCTTTTCTGTAGCAACCCTATCACACTTTCCACTTTCACTTTTCCCGCTTCACAACCTCGTCTCGTCCTTTTTTTTCGCGGCGGCTTGAATAATTTAAGGAGCGCGTCTCGCGGGTCAGCTTAAAAAATGGACCCACGTCGCGCGCTGCCGCCCGATAAAAGGACGCGAAAGGAGCGAGGAGGTTCAGCGAAATGTGCGCTAAAAGGATAATAGGCTCACTGGGGCGAAAGCCTTTTTACAAACTCCTACCTGGAATTACTTTGGTAGATAGTCGGTAGGAAATTGTGTAGAAAAATTTCAGAGTTTCATGTACTTTTGAAATGACAACGTCTAATAAATCGATGGACGCCGGCTGCACGCACGAAAAAGGATGACTCATTGTCCCGTTACGTTATAACGTTGTCACGTTGCACTATCGTCCGTAAACCGACTTTACAGACAACCAATTTTTTTCTTTAGGGATTTACTTGATTTAATCTGACTAGTTATAAATACTTTGGTTACAGAATACCTCTACCAACGCACACCCGCTGCATTGTATACCAAGTTCAAGGAATTACCCGACTGCAACCTAAACCGTGGCGTAAAGGTTATCCCATTCTCTTCTTACCAGGAGATCGCGGGTCCGATTCCCGGCTGGGTTTAACTTTGTAAGACTCGGTTTGGTTGGTGTTAGGGCATTTTCTTAGCACGCCTGGCTAGCTACCATCATCTTATCTAAGTGTTGCTGCTCTGTCATGAAGATAAGATAGCTAGTTCTTCATTGCGTTGGGTAATCTTGGTAAGCCCGCTTCCATCTGAGACATCATCGTCACTTAAAAGATAGTCAGTTCCCCATCGCGTTGGGGAGTCGTTGTAAGCCCGCTTCCATCTAAGGCATCATCATCACTTAGGATCAGGTGAGATGACGCCAACGCATCATCAATTGTGGACAAAAAAAACAGCTTAATAGTTTTCGGAGTGCAGGTGTCGTAATATTCGTCTTAGGTACGGACATTTATAGCTTCCAGATAATTTGTAATTTCAAAAGCAAGAACTATGATAGCTTCGAAGCTCTCAAACGAAGTTGAATCCGTTTCGTTCCCGAGGCGGGCGAAGACCTCGCCCTCGGCTGCATCTCAGAACCGCTTTGAAGACCACTAATCTCAAATGAAGTACATTATTGTGGCAGCTTTGCTGATGGAGAAACTAAATCGAATGCTTGCAGTTATCCTACTCTGAAATCTTACGCGTTTATACTTTTGAAATGAAAGCTTGTTTTTGTAACTTTCTATGGCATTTATAACAATGGTATAAATAAGATTACCTTAGATTAGACTAGCTGTGCCCGAGACTTCGTCTGCGTGGGGGTTTTCAATTTTCCCACGGGAACCAGGAGTTCCGTTTTCCGAGATAAAGAGTATCCTATATGTCAACCCGGGCTATAACGAACCACCTTACGAAATATTATAAAAATCTGTCTGGTAGTTTTTGCGTAATGCGCGAACATACAGACAGACAGACAAAATTTCCAAATATTAGTATTATTACATAATATTAGTAGTAATGTCCACCACAGTTATTATTTTCCAAAAATATTTCATGCACAGACACGACCCCGTTAGAGTTTAATTATATGTATATAGATTGTTTCGCGTAGGTATTGGCGTAGCAAGGAAACAGTCCAGCTTTATGTAGGGGTGGATACTTCAGTAGAACGTGTTCGTTCGTAGTCAACATTATTCCATCCTTTTCCATGCACAGAAATTGAAGTACACCTATTCCTATGTTTTATTGCCTTCGCAGACGTTGCGTTACGTACGATAAGGCACCTCCATGAGTCAAAAGTTCAAAACAGAGCTGTTACCAAAGACCTTGCATATCTTTAAGAAGGACCTTCCGGATTTAAATCTTTTTAGTATATAACTTAGTAAAATCGTAGCCAATCACGAGCTCCTCGTTGCACTAAGTACTGAGTTTGCAGTGAAATCAACATCATCATGAATGGCCATAAACGTTTACTGAAAGCTGCTTAGATGTACTCAGTGAAGAAGCTGGGTCATTCCTTTCCCTCTAATATGGTTGGGGGGAGTGATGGCTGATTCTCGCGTTTAATCGTGACCGGGTGCTGTCCGTGTGAACTCTTGTATACTTCTCGTGACATATTGTTTTCATGTTCTAATGACATAATTTGACGTTATTAACTAATGATCGTCTTTTTCTTGATGTTTTTTTTTTACAAATGACATGTATATAGGTATTTACTATTTTATAAGTATTAGAAAGAGTGTAATTTTCACCTATTTTGAATTTATATTGAAATCTTCTCTTATAGCGGCAATAATTATGTATGACCTGTAAAAATGTTGAAAGTCTAGAGTACATTCATGTGTAGTGTCCATCGTGCATAACAACACCACAGGACATGACAGTGAAGGACATCAATACAGGAGCGATATTTTTGTACATTTATGGCTGGAAAATGGCAGCTGCCTAGTCTCATCGCCCCCTGCTCTGCTTGAACAGCAAATTTTGCGGTGAGGGTCATGTAAAATATGCATCGAATTGAACCTGCTCTTGTGTCGCAACGCGAAGCAGCAAAAGCAAAAACCAGCCAAGTGGAGTCGGAACCGCACACAAAGGGTTCCTTACCATCATACTAGATGGCGCTAGTTTCTTCATGTTTAAAAAACATTAAAAATAAATAGGGTTTAAAAAACCTAAAAAACACGCTTTTAAAGCACTTCGAACTAAAAAGTTAAAAATAATTTTTAAAATAACCTTAAAACAATAATGAATAAAAAATACTAGTAAATCTGTCCGTTTAAAGTGGGTCAAAATCGAGTCCAAAGGAGTCGGTTACATACAAACAAACATACAGGTGAAGCTAATAAAAGCGTGTTAAAAAAAACACGTTTTTTGTATGGAGACCCACCTTTTTCACTTTTTCTAATTTTTTGTATTTTTTGTTATAGCGGCATCAGAAATACAACAGAATTTCAACTTTCTATTTATCACGGTTTATGAAATACAGCCTGGTGACAGACGGACAGACAGATAGACAGACAGACGGACGGACAGTGAAGTCTCAGTAATAGGGTCTCTTTTTTACCCTTTGGGTACGGAACCCTTAAAAGATGTTGGGAGACAGTTGCGTAATTTTATTCTTTTGTGCCGTTACTTCTTTTTCAAGAATGTGGGTGAATGGACTATCAGCGGATCCACTCACGGGATCCAAACGGACGGAGTTTGATATTGGTCGATGTGGGTTCCAAAACTGTACCTCTCGGTCTTGTCCATAGCTACGAGTTATAAGGTCACCGAGTATCCCTATCTCGCATCTCTGAGACCTCTCGCAAAGCTCGTAAATAAACGAGGAAGCGGTAAAAAACGTGTAGTCAGCGCCATGAATATCAATTACCGCACGCAGTGACTTCGGCGCGAGTTATTACTCTTCATTTGTTTAAGCGTTTGTGGTTTTAAGAAGTGAGGAGGCTTTTTTTCATTTTAATGTCACTTTGTATTCTTCTACCTTTCTTGTTATTATTGGTTCTTTTAATTTAATTTTTCTCCCTTAGTTATCCTTATCATTATTAACATCCCTAACTACTTGAATACGAAGCTTTTTGCTCCTGTTTTTGTTTCCTGAGGATAGAAGTGTTTACTTGCACGGTTAATAATTAACTAAACAACGATGCTGTGCATTTAAAATGTATGGGTAGACAGTGTTTCTTCTATCAACGCTACTAATCATGTTTAATAGTAATAAAATGATGACCAATCTAAGAATTGACGTGGAAGCGACAAAACATGACAAATCTAGTACCTAGTTCTTTAATATTTTTATCTTAGCATTGACATGAGTAGCGCACGCTCGCTTAAATGTTCGTGCGGATGGTGGCGCACCGGGGAGCCGGATCGTTCCTTTCCCTCTAATATGGTTGATGGGAGCGATGGCTGACTCTCGCGTTATACTCGTGACCGATTACTTTCCGTGTGAACTGGCCTACTCTTGTCAAAGGCATCCTTACTAATATTATAAATGTGAAAATGTGTTTGTTTGTTACCTTTTCACTCTTCAACACCTTGACCAATCTTGATCAAATTTGACATGCAGGTAGCCTGTGCCACGGTGAAGGACATAGGCTACTTTTTTTCCCGTAAAAATAGCAAAGTCCGATGCAATTCCTGAGAGAACTGAAAAAAAACTCTTTTTTTGGTTAATTTCTTTAACATCGCAACGGAACAATGGATTGTTGTATTTTTTTGCACAGAGATGTTTGAGGGGATAGGAAATGACTCGCGTTATACTCGTGACCGGGTACTTTCCGTGTGAACTGGCCTACTCTTGTCAAAGGCATTAATAACATTCAATGATTTTAATGTATAACTTCTCGTATCATATTGTTTTCATGTTCTAATGACATAATTTGTTTTTTACCAAGGATTGGATTTTAACGTTATTAACTAATGATTGTTTATTTCTTGGTATTTCAATAATAACATTATGTAATTACTATTATATGACTATCAGAAAGAGGGTGCTTTGCACCTATTTTGAATAAATATCTTGATTCTTGGATGTTCCTTCTCTCGTAGCGTTAAATGTCACGCAAAGGAGGAAAGTTCTTCTTTTGCAATTGGTTGCGAAGGCGGCCGAAGGGCCATACTACGTTAGTACTAATATATATACTGTGGCCATACTGTATGTTGCATACACAATATTGTCCTTGCCTATTACCTACAACACTTCAATATTAAGGATTATTAGTTATTTGTTTGTTTCTTTGTAAACTCTTTATTGTACGAAATATACACTTAAAATAATATATAAAAAAAGCTTAAGTACAAAGGCGGACTTATCCCTTAGAGGGATCTCTTCTAGTCAACCTTTGCAATAATAAATAGAGGACTTAACTAGGACAAAGAAACACATAATTACGTACAAACCAGTAAAATAACATGAATACAGCTAAACTTACGTAACCTAATTTTAATAAATACAAACTCAGTGTGATAAATCTAACATATAAATACGCACTTGTTTGTAGGCGAAATGTACCTACGAGCGAGCAGCAAAATAGTTCAATGGCCTCAACGCTTCAAACATCTTCAAAGGAGCCGCTCAATTTCTTATTTTTCGAAAATTGTAAATACCTGTGAGGTTGTATTTTACTAAATACATCTAAAAGGGGAACTATAAGGTTTTAAATAGGTAATATTCGTTTTTAAATAAGAATTGATTGAGAGAACTACCAAAGGTCAACGGCCAGGCACAGCGCAGTTTCGTTGCGGCAAGGCACGAATCCAGCGAAAAGAAAGGAATACTTACAACACGAGAATATTATAGTGGGCAATAATGGAATGTGGCAATTTTTTTTTAGAATTCGGTATGGTCGCTGAAGAAAAAGTTGTTCAGTTTCGTTTACTGAACTTGCCCTTAAAATAGTTTCAGCTAATTTTGTTAGACCTTATATACATAATATAAAAATAAATATATATAAAAGCTCAAAGATCTCAAACATTGTCCTTTAGACAGGCCTTGAAGGCGGTAAGGGAATGTATGTGGAATTAATGTAAATATGTAGCAAAATTATGCTCAACTAGTAGCATTTTTTATTGAAAAACCTAAAAACTAAGGTACAAGCTTTAATTTGGTCTATCCACAGAAACTGCGATCCTTTGTCTCAAGCAGACTGTCCGGTACTACACTGAGAGAAAAACCCCTGTATATGTATGTTTCTTGGATTTGTCGAAGGCATTCGACCTTGTATCTTATGATGTGCTATGGGACAAGCTATTTAAGGATACCAGTACCACAGATTACTAATTAGTTGCCAGTACTCCAAAAGAGCTGATTTGCCTGATCAAGTATTGGTACGGTCATCAGACTAATATGGTTAGGTGGGCAGGGTCATTCTCAAGGGAATATGGGTTGGAATGTGGGGTTAGGCAGGGTGGCTTAAGCTCTCCCAGACTTTTCAACCTATATATGAACAACTTGATCGTTGAGCTCAGCAAGGCCGGTATTGGATGCTCTATTGACGGAAAATGTGTCAACAATATCAGTTATGCTGATGATATGGTTTTGCTGAGCCCATCGATCAGTGCTCTGAGGAAACTGGTCAAGACATGTGAGAGTTATGCGGTGGCCCACGGTCTCAAATACAATGCCAAGAAGAGCAAATTACTTGTTTTTAAAACAGGCACTAAGAAGCCGAAGACAGTACCACCTGTCTATCTATGTGGCTCGCCTCTTGCAATAGTTGAGCATTTTAAGTATTTGGGACATTGGGTCACTGAAGATCAAAATGATGACATGGACATGGAGAGGGAACGCAGGGCGTTGGCGGTTAGATGTAACATGCTTGCCCGCAGATTTGCACGTAGCACGCGCGAAGTCAAGGTTACACTTTTTAAAGCGTACTGCCAGTCATTTTATACATGCAGTCTGTGGGTCAGGTACACGCAGAAAGGCTTCAACGCTCTGCGGATCCAATACAACAACGGGTTCAGGTTGCTGCTGGGGCTGCCACTTTACTGCAGTGCATCGGCGATGTTCGCGGAGGCTCGCACTCACTCCTTTCAGAGTATAATTAGAAAGAGAGTGGCATCGTTGATGAGTCGCATGAGTGGCAGCGCCAACAGTTTTCTGAAAATCATGGGAGACAAGTTGGACAGTTCCTTTCTTAAACACTGGGACTCTACCCATACGGGTTCTAGAGTAGTTATTTTTAATTTAAATAGATAAGTTTATTTAATTTAATTTTGTGTTGTAAATCCGTAATTTTAATTCATTATCAATTTGGAAATCCTTGGGGGAGGCCTTTGTTCAGCAGTGGACGATTTGTGGCTGATATGATGATGATCAATTTGTATACTAATATTAATTTTAAGATTTTTGTAATATACTAACCTAAATATGGACTACCTATGTCTGAAATAAATGATTAATTAAAAATTTAATTTAAAAATAACATTAATTATTTCGTATTCTTCTCACCAGACCTTTTTATTTAATAATATCATGGGTGTGCATAAAAAAATGGATCCGCTATGTTTGGAAGTCCGCCATATTGGATTTAGAATTACGTCACTTAGCTAACCAACCATGCATTGTTCTCCAAACATAACGTGTTTTTAATTTACAGTTGGTAAGCCCTTGGCATCATCTCATCTGATGGTAAGTGACGATGATGCCGAATATGTAAGCGGGCTTACCAAGATTCCCCAACGCAATGGAGAATAACTGGAAACTGGGAAGTGTTTCTCATTTAGCTTCCAAGAATTGTCCCAAACTAAGAGACTAAGTAACTAACAAGGCAAGCTAATATGAAGCTTGTAAAAATTAAACGAGGGAATAACTAACAAAGAACCTGGGTTAGTATCGAAGGTACCATATTACAGATTTTCCCGCAGTAATGAAACATAGGCACCCTTATTTAATTCTAGCTAAAACCATCAAAGCTGTTTTTTAAAATATTAATGACCCTGAGTTTGTATGGGAGGTATGCACCCTAGTATTTTCTGGCATAACGAATAATTTGATGCGGTAGGTCTTAAAAATTTATATATAGTATAGTACTAAGTTTCATCAAAATCATTCAAGCAGTTTTTGAGAATCCAACCTGCATTTATTTAATAAATCTTACCTAAAGCTTAAGCTTACCTAATACCTTAATTGGATTTTCCCAAAATAACGTATCACCTCGTATTGGTCCGTATAAAGTTAAAAAAGGAAAAAAAATAAACATAGAACCAGGATTTGTATGGAAAGTAAATTGTATGATAATCTTTTGTCTTTTTTTATTCACAATTGGTAAACCCTTGACAACATCTCACCTGGTGGTAAGTGACGATATTGCCGAAGATGGAAGCGGGCTTATCAAGATTCTCCACCGCAATGGGGGGATCTGGCTATCTTATCTTCATGCCGGAACACACCAATGATATCAACATTGATATTTGGCGGCAAGACTTAGATAAGATGGTGGTAGCTAGCCAGGCGGGCTTAGAAAATGCCCTACCACCAACCAAACCGAGTCTTACAATTGACCCCGCCGGGAATCGAACCCGCGACCTCCTGTGTAAAGCCAGTTAACTTTGCCTCTGAGCTACGGAGGCGGTTAAAAATCATATTGGAATTATTATTTGTACTACACAATGAAGTGCATGTTACTTTCCAGAATGTGTTAACAAATGGAACTGTAATTTGTAATATTATTTCGGTAAGCGTGACCTTATTTATATTTGCACAGTCAACAAAATAGTTTTGCCCCAAATAATATCTTTCGAAACTGCTGAACGCCTTTGCCGAATTTCGAACAAAAGGCGGATTAAACTGGTTATCACCGGCTGCTAATAATAATGGTGTCCCCTGTAATCCGGTGATGGATGACGTCACCCCTCCTCTCCCCGCCCCGCCCTCTCCTCCCTCGCAGGATCCTGGACATGACACCCCTTTTAATTGCCTGTGAATGCATTGGCAATAGGGTTTGGGATAAAATGAGAGAAAAAAAATACCGAAACTTAAATAACACATCTTAGCTAGTGCAAATAAAAATAGTTACCGCTAAACTCTACTACACCCTGGACACTTCATACAACGGGTCAGAAATGACATTTCCAAAAAAAGAAATGACGGAACAAACAAAATGGCGGCGAAATCCTATACGTTCGACAACCAAACTGTAACCACTCTGTATCAATCTGGGTGATGAGGGGTCCATACTGTATGTTACTACTAATATATATATACATTGACTCCACCTTGTCAGTCCTACTAGGGGCGTTTTTATATGCTTTGGAGAAGCCTTTGGAATAGCTAGGTATCCTTTAGAAAAACCTCTTCACATAAGCGAAGCTGTCATTCATTAACCTCTTAGCATTAGCTGTCACACTGTTAATAGGCCACACCCCCTTGTCTTTCGCACCCGGGAGCCGGAAATTCGACAGACAGAATTCTGGACGCGTTTAATGGATTTTCTAAATTAAATATTGTGTTTCCATTTAAAATATTATTCTATTTAGGATGTTTTACTTATTTCTTTATAATTTTTTTTACTTTTATATTATGATAATTGATATTATTGGCGCTAATTTGACCCGCCGTAATTTTTCCGGCTCCCGGTAGGTCGACAGATAGGGAATTTTGTTTTTTTTCCAAGTCGCGGAAATTGACAGTCAGTGGTTAATATTATATTTTTGTACTACCAATGTTCTGCGTGGGGTTCTAGGTACAATATCACCTGATTTATATTTCCACAACAAATCCGAACCAAGTCCAATCCGTAAGGATAAGCTTGACAAAACTAATACATCATTTTCACATCTGTAGCCCTGTGCACTATTTGCATTAATTTAATTTGTATTGTACGAAGTTGTGATAAAGTACATTTTGGCGTATGATGCGCATTTGATTGACTATTCAGCGAGCTGTCAACGGCAGGAAATTTTCATTTATATTATAATAGGCTTCATGCGAAATCCTTGCGTTTATTCAATGTTTATTTTTTTCTTTTGGGCGGGTGCTTCGGAAAAAGAGAAGTAAATATTTTTTTTATTTCCAAAAATATTTTAACGTTTCCATTGTCTTAAAAAAATCATGAAGTTAGTACATAAGTTTATGCCACAACAATGCCAAAGATGATATTTTTTATATTTAGATATCCGTAACGCCACCAACAAGAATTGATACTCCACATTACGCTTGTAATGTAGTTCAATGCTCCACATCCATTATGTGCCATCACGCCGACAATCCATCGATCATAGCCGGTGATTGACGAACGAGCCCGAGCATATGCAAGCATTGACATGACACCCCAATCACGAGTAGGTAAGGTATACCGAGGTGTGACGAGTTTTACATCAAAATAGTGTCATCAAGCTTTATGTGGTGTGAATTTCATGTTATCTTCTTGGCCTCAGCTGATGATAAGTAATGAATTATGATGATTTAGAAGCCAAAGGTGGATGGGCAATTGGGAGCTGGCTTTCTTAAATCTTATGTCAAAATATAACTTCAATGCTGTGAACCATACAGTAAACATTGTTGTATGGCGGCAAGACTTTGATAAAATGATATTAGCTAGCCACAAAGCCTAGAAAATGTTCTGAAATTGTAGGAATCCGCTAAAAACAGTTTTTTTGCTGTATACTGTAGATAATGGTGTTTTGTGTTTTTTTATCGTTAAATAGCTAGGCTTTGATTAAAGTAGCAAGGAATGCTTACCTTGACGATTTTGAGAATATTTGGCTGTATTAAGTAGATGAGTTATTGGACTATCATTACCTGAAACAAATCAATTAACCGTTCAAAAGTCAACATTTAATTTAATTATTATGAAATTCATCGGCATGTCTGAATGACATGATTTTCTTAAGTTGTGTTGTCTTTATTTCTTGATGTCGAGCAATAAAATGTTTAATTATATCCATTTATTTATTGCCATATCGGTAGCCGTAATCAATCAATATGACACGTCGCCGCATATCGTCGTGGTACATCTATTGGAACTGCGCATTTTGCCTCGTCTATGGCAAAAAGCCATCAATCATTCCTGTTCCACACACCGGCTCAACTTTGCCAATTATTCCATCTTTATTAATGACGAAACACGGTATATTTTGCAGTGGCACTTTATAAAAGGCAAAATGTTTCATCACACAAAGGATCAGAACTCGCAGATGTGTGAAATTGAAATACAATAATGTCTGATATCTCGTGATAAAATGAAATCCGTGTGTGACAAATCCTAATCATTTTATTAAATATCTGTTGAAATATTATTTTTCAAAGCGTGTAAGTTTGTTTCGTAACTTATAAAGAAGTGTAACCTCATTTTTAGGGTTCCGTAGTCAACAAGAAACCCTCACAGTTTCGCCATGTCTGTCTCTCCGCGGCTTAGCTCGAAGACTGCTGTAAGCTGTCAAAAGTACTAAAAAGCTGTAAAAGTGACATGGGTACACATTTTAATTACGCCGACAAAGTGGTATAATATAATATTTTTAAGCTATTGTATAGCTTTTATCGCGGGCTTTGAGGGGACCGAATCAAGAAATTTCGTAACGAAAATAAAACCTGACACCCCAAAAAAAAAAAAATTAAGTTCTAAATAACTTACAGTGCCATCTATCTATCCATCATGATGATGATGATAGCGATGGCGATGGCGATTGATGATGGCGATTGATGATGGCGGATGATGATTGCGGATGATGATGATGATGAACTTTCTTAGTGTTAATTTATTACATGAACATCCCGCGCCCCAAGGACTATATGGTACTGGTAAATACTGCATAAATAAATAATTTTAATTGCATAAGTTAATAAAAAATGCTATGCAATAGCTTTTTAATACCGCGGCAGTCCCCGAGTGCCACACGTCTTTTTTTTTAGGGTACCTGCCCTACATATAAAGAGGGAGTGATTTTTTGTTGACGTAACCTATCGTGTGGGCATCGTTTAATAGGTCTCTCAAAACTGCTGCTAAACATATTTAAAAATATTAATCTTTAAAGTGCTAATTTTTGTTAGAGTCAAGTGTCCCCCCCCCCCCCCCCCGCCTGCCAGCTAAACTGCAATTTCAGGACATCTGAAAAAAATGTAAACAGTAGGACATATAATCAATTAATATAAGTAGTTAAAATTAACGTAATTGGCAAAGTAGGCTTTCTGCAGTTGGATTTGTAAAAAGTTTATAGATTTTCCATACGAAATGTTCTATTACCAACTGCAAATATAATTTTGTTGCTTTAAAATATACATTAATTTTTTGAAAAGACTATGGAACCCGATATTTCGCGAGTTCAACTCGCACTTGGCCAGTTTCTTTAATGTATCTTTTCATGATTTTCAATCTACATCTGCATCGGATTTGACGTGTAGACTCACAAACAAAACAGATTTCGATTAATTGATATACATAGCTTCTTTTGAAGGCATGCTAGCTGTAGAAGATTACTATACTATAGGGTGGTTGACTGGTATAAGAATAAACTATAAAATATTATGGTCTCTAAAAGAAACGCTTAGGTTGTGTTGTAAATAGCTGGAATCTGCCAGGAGCAGTGATGGCAATGGTGCCGGCCTGTCATGCGAATTAGGCGCAGTAGTCGCCTGGTTCCGGGAAACAGCAACTATACCAGTATCTCATTTTCTTAAAACAGTGGTCTGATGATTGACCAAATGATGATTAGTTTACAAGTGGAATGCTGAAACTCACTTAATGATGTTAAAATTTCTCGTTTCTTGATGCATTGGCGTCGGCGACGGTTACACGATAGATACTTATGATTAGTATGTATAGTATTTTACGCTGGTTATGCTTTACATAAATACGCGATACAATATTTAAAAATATGAGTGATTCTTGTAAACCTTAGGGGTTATATTTGCTGTTTTCAGACTTTTCCCTTTATAGACTCTCAATACCTGCCTCCATGCCAAATTTAAAGTTTATTTTAAGTCACCTGAAAGTGGTCTATCTTTTTGATAATCAGTGAGTCAGTGAGTTGATATGTGACGAACAAAACTTCGATGAACGACATTTTAAAAAACTTTTAATTTGCAATATACGCTGTCTGAATTACGTTAACAATGCAATATAAAATTCAGGAAGTTTCTTCAGTCCCTCACAAAGATACAAAGAGCTCAAAAAGGCGTTAAGTAACTTCGAGAAAAGAGTGTAAGGCTGTGCTTGTATGTTCAACTTGGCGAGGGTCACTGCCGTGCCCCCGATAGAGGTAAAGTTTGTACGTCTTTGTATGTGTTTCTATGTGATTGTATGTTTGTTGAAGCAGTCGTAGCTGCGGATCTAAACGCTCCTTCTACTCAGCACGATGACGTGTTGAATAGCAGGGTGTTTAAGACTGCTTTTGTGAAATTCACCTACGGAAACAATACTCGACTTATACATAGAACGCTAGAATGATTTCCGAGCACTAATTATCTTTAGAGCCTTGTGCAATCGTCCTTCAGCTCCATATATAAATAGTTAAATGTTAAAAATAGCTTAGTGTGACTTGTGTGGTTGCATCGATCACGCAGATTAACTGACCTAAACCACGGTCATGACCTGGATGAGTTTGACTATTAGTGGCATTTTTCTCGACCGTTTTCGTGCTTCGCAAGGCATGTTAAGCTGAAGGTACGACGACAATGGGACAGTCAAACAGCAGACGCGTCCGCTGGTGGTACATTCACGCGGAGAACAAAAAGGGATGAATTCCTTAAGCGAGCCAGAACCCGACGGGATCTAGACAGCAATCAGATTGTTCAAGACGGTCGATCGATCAAGGTCTACGTAAATGAACGTCTCAGCAGCTATATCAGACGTTTGTTTCGCGAAGCCAGATCATACGCCAGCGAACTAATTTTTTTTAAAATTCCTAATTGGTAAGTCTTTGGCATCATCTCACCTGATGGTAAGTGACGATGATGCCGCAGATGGAAGCGGGCTTGTCAAGATTCTCCAACGCAATAGAGAACTGGCTATCTTATCTTCAAGTTGGAACACATCAATGTTGTTAGCACTTATGTTTGGCGGCAAGACTTAGATAAGATGGTGGTAGCTAGCCGGGCGGGCTTAGACAATGCCCTATCACTAACCAAACCGAGTCTTACAAGTTGACCCCCACGGGATTCAAACCCGCGACCTCCTGGTGCGAAGCGAATGGACTAACCATCACGCCACGGAGGCGGTTGCTTGTTTGTTCTTGCTCGGGGTTGTGCTAGCTCCTCATCATTATCATCAATGTTTTTTTTTTATGGAGACCCCCTTTATTTTTTTTTTGATTTTTCAATTTTTTTGTATTTGTTGTTATAGCGGCAACATAAATACATCATCTGTGAAAATTTCAACTGTCTAGCTATCACGGTTCATGAAATACATCCTGGTGACAGACGGACAGACAGTAAAACATACAGACAAACAGACGGACGGACAGCGAAGTCTTAGTAATAGGGTCCCGTTTTTACCCTTTGAGTACGGAACCCTAAAAAAACACGAATATTTATAAAAGACTTTTAGAATCAGAATAAAAATGATTGCACAGGCTCGTCGATATCCACGCGGACAAAGACACGGGCAACTGTTTATATGTCTTGATTGTTTATCAGCACATCATTGGAAGGGAATACTATCTCCTGGTAGGTAACACACTGTAATTGAATTGCGCGGGACTTGGCGGGACCGTCCACAATGCCGCGTGATTGGCCGCCCACGGAATCGCAATCGCGGAACTTTCCACAATCTTTCTCTTACTTGTGGGTTTGTACGTGACGTCCACCCCAGTGTGTGGCGAGTGGCAAGTGGCGGCCATGCACATCCACCTCTGGAACGACCCTTCCTAACATTTTGTTACAAAATGTTGTTATAAGTACCTACAGCAGGGTGACTGTTAAGGTGGCCACTACTGGGCCACACCCTGGACACTTCATACAACGGGCCAGAAATGACATTTCAAAAAACGAATGACGGAGCAAACAAAATGGCGGCGAAATCCTATCCGTTCGACAACCAAACAGTAACCAATCTGTATCAATCTGGGTGACGAGGGGGTGAGCTCGCAATCTAGAGAGCGGCAGGGAATGTTCATACTGTATGTTAATACTAATATATATACTTTAACTGGGCAGGAGAAGAAGGGTGACTTATTTGCTGGAAAGCGGTAAACAGTTGACAGTTCTCATAAATCTGAACAACTTAAAAACTACAAAAGAAAACATTAAAAACTACGTAGTGAGTGACCGTTTGAACCAATAGTTCCAATGAGGTCATGTTGGTTAACCTGTCTTGTGGATACATTCTCTGTGCTTAACGGACAGCTATGAGGTCATGTTGGTCAACCTGTCTGTTGTGGATACATTCTCTATGCTTAACAGACAGCTATGAGGTCATGTTGGTTAACCTATCTGTTGTGAATGAATTCTCTGTGCTTAACAGACAGTTATGAGGTCATGTTGGTTAACCTATCTGTTGTGAATGAATTCTCTGTGCTTAACAGACAGTTATGAGGACATGTTGGTTAACCTGTCTGTTGTGGATACATTCACTGTGCTTAACAGACAGCTATGAGGTCATGTTGGTTAACCTGTTTGTTGTGGATACATTCTCTGTGCTTAACAGACAGCTATGAGGTCATGTTGGTTAACCTGTCTGTTGTGGATGCATTCTCTGTGCTTAGCAGACAGCTATGAGGTCATTTTGGTTAACCTGTCTGTTGTAGATGCATTCTCTGTGCTTAACAGACAAGTTAACCAACATGACATCATATAAACTATTTATTGAAAAGGTCGAAAATAAAAGAAAGAATTACCGAAATAGGACTACTTTGTAAAAACTTTGCGTGGTCATACATTAAAAAATGTATATTGGTTGACTAGAGAACCTCTTTATTTTTCAAGTCGGTGTTAAAGTCACCATATAGGGTAGAACTCCCTATTCCTGTCAGTTATCCCTTTAATGTCACTCTATGATAAAATAATGACTATTTGGAGGAACGAAACAAATTGCATAAATTATTTTCAACAACACAAATTAATCTTTTGTCTTACGGTTTTAGAGGGGGGTGACGTAAAAGGGGCGACTGACAGGAATAGAGAGTCTTACCCTACATTGTACGTTTATCCGACGCTCTTACGGTGAAGAAAAACATCGTGAGGAAACCTGCACACGCTGGCGAAGAAACTTGCAGGTTGTGTGTGAAGTCGCCCAACCCGCACCGGGCCTGCGTGGTGAACTAAGGCCCGATCGCCCTAATTCAGGGTAGGCTCGAACCCCTCAGTGGGGACGTGTATGAGCTGATATGATGACCCTATATTGTGATAATAGTGAATCTTTGTGATGGCAGTAATTGTGCGTGATTGGATTGGAGATGCAGGCATAGCCTGTAACTACCGTACGGACGCGTGGACGGTCAGTGCTTCACACTGACAACTACGAGCTCCTTGTAGGCTCACCAAAGTGCCCCACTTTCAACGCTGACGGGCTCGTCCTTACGAAGTACTCTACATACGTCTTTGGTGGGGGCAGTGGGAATAATTCGATATTAAATGCTGTCTCTGTAAATATTCTGGTGTGTTGCGTACGCGGGACACGTTTGGTGAGTTCCTATCCGAAATGTATGGGGGTGGGCGGTCATCGAAACTCATGCGTACGCTAAAAGTATTACCACAATTACTGAGCCTATAGGTACTCGTAGATCAAGTTTTTCACTGTGAAAAGTTTGGGACCTTATAACTAGATAATTTATAAAAAACTAGCTGTTTCACACGGCTTCACCCCCGTGGACAACGTTTCTATGACTTTTCAAGGGTGCGCCGTGGAATGTAGCCTATGTGTTAATCCAGGTCCTAATCTGTCTACTTACAAAATTTTAGCCAGATCCGTTCAATAGTTTTTGCGTGAAAGAGTAACAAACATACATCTATATATTCTTACAAACTTTCGCGTTTATTAATAGCTTTTTCCCGCGTCTTTGCCCGCGTGGACAGCACTTTTATGATTGTCTTTAAAGGTGATTAGTAAATTATGTCATTTCCCACCTACTCATCCATCTCTGTGCAAAAAATCGCAACAATCGAGTATTATTTAGTTCCCTCAGGAACTGCATCAGATTATGCTATTTTTCCGGGATAAAAAGTAGCCTATGTCCTTCCCCGTGATACAGGCTACCTGCATGCCAAAATTCATAAAGATTGGTCAAGGCGTTGAAGCGTGAAAAGGTAACAAACGAACAAACACATTTTCACATTTTTAATATTAGTAAGGATGTTACCGACAAAAAAAAGCTTATGTCATCAAAAAAAAAAAAGAAAAATGGTAAATAAACCTTAGTCTTTTGGGCCTGCACTTGGCTCAAAAGTGCCCATCACACTGCGTTTCTGTGCTGTATGGACAGTGAAATCTGCAACCAGGCACGAGCCTGTTCGGGGTCCAAGCCGCGGTCCCTCATCTACTTATCACTACCCATGTACATATTATGTGAAGGCTGTTTAAGTGTTTAGTGACTTTATGAAGCTTTTGATTGTAAAGTTGTCATTTATTTTTAAATTTGGTATAAAACATTGCTTTCAGATAATTTGACAAGACTGAGAAAAGAGACATAATATCATAATATTGGTATAGTCATTGTCGCGTAAAGATTGTCTCCACAGCCACCGCCTAAACACAATAGCACACCCTGGACATTTCATACAACGGGCCAGAAATGACATTTCAAAAAAAGAATGACGGAACAAAGAAAATGGCGGCGAAATCCTATACGTTCTACAACCAAACTGGAACCAATCTGCATCAATCTGGGTGACGAGGGGGTGAGGTCGGTATCTAGAGAGCGGCAGGGAGTGTCCATACTGTATGTGAGTACTAATATACATACTTTGACAATAGAGTAGTTGACTGCAAAAATAAATTATGAAATATTATTCCCTAAATTGCCCTCCCATTGGAATATAGAAAATACTAATCATTTTGTTTTCCACTAATCTTTTATTTTTAATTAAACAAAATAAAAAAAATAGTACATCAATGACGCTGAGAAACTATGACGTCACGCGTTCCTATTTTAGGGTTCCGAAGTCAACAAGTATAGTTTCGCCGTGTCTGTCTGTCCGCGGCGTAGCTCAGAAACTATTAGTACTAGAAAGCTGTCACTTGGCATGGGTATACATATTAATCATGACGACAAAGTGACACTATAAAATACTAAAAAATGAGGGCACCTCCCTTATCTTCATGTAAAGAGGGGGTGTTTGTTTTCGTTGACGAACCCTACGTCGTGCGGGATATTGTTAAATAGGTCTTAATAATAATCTTTAAACAGCTGAACGGCTGAGGGTTCGTTAAAACCATTTTTGGATCCGTTTGCGAAATATTAAGATTTAAAATGCTTATTTTTGTTAGAGTCAAGTGTTCCCCCCCCCTCCCCTCTACAAGCTTATTTCAGGACATGTGAAAAATGTATATGTAAATAGTAGGACACATAATCAATGTCAAACGAAAACTATTACGGCTAAGTAGGCTTTCTTAGTTTAGGAGTAATGGTCGATCAACTTAAGATGTGCAGTTGGGTGTGTAAAAAGTGCATAGATTTTCTATACAAATTTTTCTATTACCAATTACATTTTTTTTTTAAATAAACATTTATTTTTTGAAAAGACTACGAAACCCCTTTATAATCACTTCCTCGGCACACCCCGGACACTGCATACAGCGGTCGTGAAATTAAATTTATATGATGGAGCAAACAAAATCACGGAGAAATCAAACATTCGAGAACCAAACAGTAAACAATCTGTATCAACCTGGGAGACGAGGGGGTGAGGTCGGAATCTGGAGAGCGGCAGGGAGAGTCTATACTGTATGATAGTACTAATATATATACTTTGCTCTCGGCCCAACCAAAGTATATATATGAGTACTAACATACAGTATGGACACTCCCTGCCGCTCTCTAGATTGCGACCTCACCCCCTCGTCATCCTGATTGATACAGATTGGTTATAGTTTTGTTCTCGAACGTTTAGAATTTCGCCATGATTTTGTTTGCTCCGTCATTTGTTTTTAGAAATGTCATTTCACGACCGTTGTATGCAGTGTCCGGGGTGTGGCCTAACTGGCTGCACCCGCAGAAACGCTTGACAACATCTCACCTGGTGGTAAGTGATGATGTTGCCGGCTGCAGGGGACCGCCACGTCTTCCCGTTGAACCCTACTTGCACTTAACGGTTAAGGCTCCTCCGTCCCTAAAATTAGCAACTCGATTCACGAAGTT
The DNA here is from genome assembly GCA_947284805.1 of Coleophora flavipennella. Lineage (NCBI taxonomy): Eukaryota > Metazoa > Arthropoda > Insecta > Lepidoptera > Coleophoridae > Coleophora > Coleophora flavipennella. The sequence goes on along the minus strand of OX369279.1, from coordinate 1,418,980 downwards.
TCGAACATCAAACGAAAGAGCTCGGAAATAAAGTTCTTGTCAGCTCGTACTGCAACGTGGCTGTTACGTCAGTCGCTGCGGACGAGTCGTGCGAAAACTGTGGTTTTAATTATTCATTGTAAATAAAATAAGAAAACTAAATCATTTTATATTGTTTTATTAAGAAATTCATAAATTATCATAATGTTTCGATAAAAATTACAGCATTTCTTTGTTTACTGCTAAAAATGGTGCATCAGGATATTTTTAGGGTTCCGTACAAAAAAACGGAACCCTTATAGGATCACTCGTGCGTCTGTCTGTCTCTCCATCCGTCTGTCACAGCCAATTTGCTCCGAATCTACTGGAGCAAATCAGGTGAAATTTGGTAGGATGATGTAACAAACACAGATGTGCAAAGTAAATAAACATTTTTTTTTTAAATGAGGGTCATTTTCGGGGAACAAATTAGGAAATAAAAACTAAGTTTTTCAAACCTTACTGTGTAATAATTATATTAAATGAAAGAGCTCGTTATGATGATCTCAAATATTATTTTGTTATTAATGTTAAATAGATAGTTTTGATTTTATTCATGAAAGAAGACGAAAATTGACCATTCCCCCCCCTGATCTCCAAAACTACTGAGCCTAAAATTTTGAAAAAAATAAAAAATATAGTTCATTGCTTCTTGATTACAGGAAAATCTATAAGAATTCTATCAATTGAAAATAAAGTGGTAAACTCAATATAATACGTTCACTTACGGAAAATAGTTCACTAAAACACCAAGTCACTAGATAGCGCTTGTAGTAGTTAACTCGCGTCTTACTGTGAGGATTTCAAATGTGATATTTTGTATTTGACTTAAGCATTGTACGGGACCCTCTCCACGCGAGTTCAACACGCACTTGGCCGGTTTTTTTTTTCTTTAGTTCTGTGTATTAAAATAGAATTCGAGGAAATCAAAATCACTCCTCATATCCTGTAATATACAAAACAATTTTATTTTTCGATAAAAAATCCTTAATTGAAGTTAAAAGTGGTTACAGAGTAGGTCGTTGGCGGCGGTATGAGTTTTTAGTTTACCTTTTCCCGAAAGGGTTGCACAGCAAATCTATAACGAGGCACATAATATGAAGATAAGACTCACCAAACTGATAAACTCCCAAACAATGTCCTTAACCAACGAAACTGCTATGTTATTTAACTAACTCCTTCCCTAATTTCCTGTCGGTGAATACATCCTTCCTTACACTATAGGGTAAAAGCCGGATAGTTGCCTCACTTTTTGAAATCACTCTATATCTCTCAGTACAAAAAGCAAAATACTTTATTTGTAAAACTGGCCGGTACTTTGGTTTTTTATCTACTAATTTATGAAAAGTAAAAAATATTATCTTCAAATTTTTAGAGTATTCGCAATTTTTCGCGATTCGAGACCTCTATATTTTGGGACATCTATCCCACATAGTGGATAGTTGCCTAATCCATATTAATAACGTTTAAGTAAGATGCCCCGGCGAGAAACAGGACATCTACCCCGCAAAAACTTTGATCGCATTTTACCTTCCTATGCAATCGTACAGAGACATGAGACACGGTCAACTTAGTGGTAATTGGAGAATCTTTCGATAGATTAGTAAAATAGCATGCGATTCATACGCGAAACTAGAATAATAACAATCGGGGAAAGTATACCCCTGGGGCAACTAACTATCCCGGTTTTACCCTACCTACAACATGACATTAGAACCACAGAGTGATGTACACCCATTACCGGCCACCTACTCGAGTATTACTTAGCGCCTCCGCGCGCGCGGACGCTGCCGCTGGTGGAATAATTAACGAATGTTACCTTCGGTAATGGTATTAAAGTGCGCGTGCGCGTTACACATTCATGCCTCTAGCAAGTGTACGTCATGTTGGTAACTTTCTTCGAGTGAGCCAGCTTAACTTACGTATATTCTTGTTGTTATCATCATCATCATCAAAATTCATAGTTTATTATCTGACGCTCTCACGGATAAGATAAATAAGGTTGGATTCCAATAGTCGCATTTTTGTTTGAAAACCAGCGTCGCCGCCTGTCTCCCACCCATCAACTCCACTACACAAGCAATAATAATACATACACAAATTGTGCGCACTAATAAACAAAACACACTTAGAACACCGGGCTGCAATTGTGTCTCACACCATTTCGAGAGTCTGCACGTTACACACAACCACACGCAAATAAAAACTATGAACGCGTGCTTCGGTTAAGTATGATTGTCTAATCATACTTGTGGCGCGCCTGCCCAGCGCACATTTCCAATCCAACCTTATTTATCTGATCCGTGGACGCTCTAGATTTAAAGAAAATTTAAAAAAATGTCGGATTAGAAGCTACAGTTTTTTTTAATATTCAAAATTTGACTGCGTTTCACTATATCTCACCTGATGGTAAGTGACGATGTAGTCGAGGCAGGTACATCATTACAGCTCATATACGTCCCCACCGAGGGGCTCGAGCCTACCCTGAATCAGGGCGATTAGGCCTTAGTCGACCACGCGGGCCCAGTGCGAGTTGGTCGACTTCACACACAACCTTCGAGTTTCTTCGCAGGCGTGTGCAGGTTTCCTCTCGATGTTTTCCTTCAACGTTAAAGCAATCGGTAAGTATGTACGTAAGTTTTTTGAAAACTCGTACATTGGCCATCCAGATTTGAACCCGGTACCTCTGGTTAGATGGACCGAGTAGTTACCAGTTGAGCCACCGACGCTTCACGCTTCAGGCAGGTACACGCAAACTCAAATAATGCCTTTTCACTCTCGCCTTGAAGATCCCCAAAGTGTAGGGGTCGGGAAACACAGACGCAGGCAAGGAGTTCCACCCCATCGCTGTCCTCGTAATGAGTGAGGAAGCGTAACGCTTCGTGCTTCTTTGTAATATTTCTGATAGACTCGTTATCCTTATCCTAATCCTTACTAATATTATAAATATGAAAATGCGTTAGTTTGTTTCTTACCTTTTCACGCTTCAACACCTCAACCAATTTTGACTAAATTTGGCATGGAGGTAGCCTGTGTCATAAGGATAAGGACATCTATTAGTTTGTTTACTTTTTATTCCTCGAAAATAGCATAGTCCGATATAAGTTAGTCATCATCATATCAGCCACAAATCGTCCACTGCTGGACAAAGGCCTCCCCCAAGGATCTCCACGACGACCGGTCCTGCGCTGCCTGCATCCATTGGCTTCCCGCGATCTTCACCAGGTCATCGGTCCACCGCGTGGGAGGCCTGCCTACGCTACGTTTTCCGGTGCGTGGTCGCCACTCGAGAACTTTACTGCCCCATCGGCCATCTGTTCTACGAGCTATGTGCCCTGCTCACTGCCACTTTAGTTTAGCGATTCTGTGAGCTATGTCAGTTACTTTAGTTCTCCTGCGGATCTCCTCGTTTCTGATTCGATCACGCAGAGAAACTCCGAGCATAGCACGCTCCATTGCCCTTTGGGTGACCTTGAGCCTTCTTATGAGGCCCATAGTAAGCGACCATGTCTCAGTTCCGTAAGTCATCACTGGCAACACACACTGGTCAAAGACCTTAGTCTTGAGACACTGCGGTATTTGGGACGTGAAGATATTGCGGAGCTTCCCGAACGCTACCCAGCCGAGTTGGATTCGTCGATTGATCTCTTTCTTGAAGTTGGACCTGCATAGATGGACTGTTTGTCCCAGGTATACATATTCGTCAACAACTTCCAGTGTAAGGTCTCCAACATTACTTTCGTCCTGTCCATGTTAATTTTAAGGCCCACTTGTTGAGAGACTTTACTGAGGCCATCGAGCATTGTTCTTAGGTATTCCATAGTTTCAGCCATGACCACTATATCGTAAGCGAATCGGAGGTGGGATATGTACTCGCCGTTGATATTGATGCCGAGTCCACCCCAGTCCAGAAGCTTAAAAACATCTTCCAGGGCGGCGGTGAACAGTTTCGGAGATATAACGTCTCCCTGTCTCACCCCTAGCTGCAACTGGATAGGTTTAGAGTTCTGATCCTGGAGGCGAACCGACATGGTGGTGTTTTCATACAGACACTTCAACACCTCGATGTATCGATGGTCAATTTGGCACCGCTGGAGAGATTGTAGCACAGCCCAGGTTTCGACTGAATCAAAGGCCTTCTCATAGTCCACAAACACAAATGCTTGGCGTTTGTGGACAAGTTAGTACTAAAGAATAATAGCTTACTAGTCTGGTATATCAGACTTAATGAATATTTTCCAAATAATTTGTATTTGTAGGAAAGGTACCTTACTCAGATTTTTCCTGGAATAATGAAGTACCCAGTGCAGTAGGCCTTATTTTTTACTGATTATTCACAAAGTTCCATTAAAATGAGATGAGAAATGAGATTGAGAAAAAGTCATAAGCAATCTGGATTTGCATAGGAGGTACCTTAACTTGATTTTTATTCGAAAAACGGACACACGCGTACTGTAGGCCACATACCTACATTATAGTAACATACGAGTTTCATCAAAATCGTTATTCTTTTTGAGTAATAAAATAATAAGTGTTTTTTTACTATGGTGGCAACCCTTTACCCGAACTTCATCCAAATTCGTCCGGTAGTTTGGGAACTAGAGCACTGGACGGACGTACAGACACACACACATTTTTTTTAGACTATTAGTATAAAAAAATGAGGGGTATGAAAGCCAAAATGCCATTCTCCAAAAGTTTGAAAAAATCAGATGCCGAAAATGGATTTGGATTGATTTGAAATACCTTTGAATAGAGTAATTTTTACTTCTCACTTCACTTTTTAAATCGAATTTTCTATGGGATGGTGTCAACTTTGCACCTCAACTAAGTTATAGATTCAAAAAGATTCCAAGACGCTCCTACAGATGGCATTATAGGTATTTTTTGTGGAAAAATGGACAGTGGCGTTTTTGTTTTTATACCCCTCAATTGATCACCATTAAAATCTCAACTTCGACTTTTTTCGTCACAATAAATTATTCACCCCTTCGTTGCTCGAAAGTAACAAAACTCCTTTTTGGTTGATTTTTTGATTGACATCGCAACGGAGCAACGGATTGTTATGAATTTTTGCGCAGATATGTTTGAGGTTGTGAGAAATGACATAGACTACTAATAAGCATAGCCCAAGACAGTTCCCGAGCAACGGAGCAACGGATTGACATTAGTCCGTGCATAGACATAGTTGAGTGGGTGGGAAGAGACATAGACTGCTTATTAAAAATAGCTCGAAATAGTTCCCGATTGATCTGGAGTAAACTCCTGTCTACGCACCATCAAAGCCAGCCACAATAAAAACGATGCCCAGACGAGCGAAGCCGCGGGCAAAAGCTAGCGTAAGATAATACTATTGTAGATAATATCCAATGATGATCATAACGATTGTATAGCGAACGAAGCTTTTTTTATTATTCACAATTGGTAAGCCCTTTGCATCACCTCACCTGATGGTAAGTGATGATGATGCTGAAGATGAAAGCGGGCTTACCAAGATTCACCATCGCAATGGGGAGCTGGCTATCTTATCTTCTAGCCGGAACACATCAATGCTGTTAACATTGATGTTTGGCGGCAAGACTTAGACAAGATGGTGCTAGCTAGCCAGACGGGCTTAGAAAATGCCCTTCCACCAACAAAACCGAGTCTTACATGGTTAGATGCCGCCGGGAATCGAACCGGCGACCTCCTGATGTGAAGCTAATGGACTTACACATTACGCCACGGAGGCGGTTAATTATTAGTCATGCTAAAGTAAACACCTACATAATATAATATAACGAATGGCCGTAGGAAGGCCGACCGACGACGACCTGGTGAAGATCGCGGGAGGCCGCTGGATGCGGGCAGCGCAGGACCTGTCATCGTGGAATTCCTTGGGGGAGGCCTTTGTCCAGCAGTGGACGTTTTTCGGCTGATCTCATGAAGTATCAGAGAGAACTGTACTATAAAAGCAAATATTTGAAGTTCGCCCGGCTATAGCTTGCCGCTTGGAACTGTAAGTACGCCGAAGGAAGCCATGTACTCGTGCGGTGAGAGCTCTCACGTGGAGGGCTGTGAGCTGTGTGGGCCCGCGCTCGTGCCGTCCCGGCCCGTCCCGGCCCGTCCCGAGGTCCCCGAGTACGGCATTTGGCTATTAGTCAATCATTTGAGTTACTTTTTAACTGACTACGAAAAAAAGATGGTTATGTTTTTGTATCTATGTCAGTCTACGTATTTAAATATGGGTGTTCATATGTTCCCTCGTATTTCCTAAACCACTTAACCAATATTGACAAATTGGTGTCTTTGGATTCGTGCCATCACTCCACGCGGTATAGGATATATAGCGTTTAAATATTTTAGACATTCATATCATGTTTTGTATTAAAAGAAAGATATTGACAAGAACATTCTAAACGGCGGCGTAAGACTCTGAGCACAAAAATATGAAAATAAAAATAAAGTTTAAAAAACTAAAACCCGACTACGGAAAAGTATGAAAACAAGAGTTTACCGCCTGAAATGATAGCCTTTATTTTTCCCTTCATCTAGGGTAATATCCGTAATCCCAAATCCTATCGTCTTCAATTTTTTTATCATAAGTACCCATCATTATGGCTTGCGACCACGGCTTTGACGGAGGCGTGCCTACGCTACGTCTTCCGGTGCGCGGTCGCCATTCGAGAACTTTGATGCCCCAACGGCTATCTGTTCTACGAGCTATGTGCCCTGCCCACTGCCACTTCAGCTTAGCGATTCTGTGAGCTATGTCAGTTACTTTGGTTCTCCTGCGGATCTTCTCGTTTCTGATTCGATCACGTAGGGAAACTCCGAGCGTAGCTCGCTTATCCTTACTTTCTTACTAATATTATAAATGAAATGAAAGTTTATTTGCATAAAACATGGTTTTAAAGTTGTTACATTATCTAGGTAGTCCTCATATTTCACCAGATTGGCGTGCAAATGTTAGTCTTATTATAATTATCTAAATATATATAACTCAACTGACTGACTGACTGACATAGTGATCTATCAACGCACAGCCCAAACCACTGGACGGATCGGCCTGAAATTTGGCATGCAGGTAGATGTTATGACGTAGGCATCCGCTAAGAAAGAATTTCGGGAAATTCCCACGAGAACACCAAAAAACGGGAACTGCGCGGGCGAAGCCGCGAGCACCCACTAGTTACTTATAACATTCACAGCTAATACTTATACTACAAAATAAAGTCACAGATACAATTGCATTTGTCATAGTCAATATTAATTGTCAAAATGTCTATACAGGAATTCATTTACCGAATATTTTTTTTTTCTTTAAGAAATGTCACAAGTTTGCGTTTAAATGATATACTTACTATTGATTTCATGTCAGTAGGTAGAGAATTATACATTTTAAGACATATTACTATACACTGTCTATTGTAATGAGTCAGTATAAATGTGAAAATGTGTTTGTTTGTTTGTTACCTATTCACGCTTGTACACCTCAACCAATCTCGATAAAATTTTGCATGCAGGTAGCCTGTATCACGGGGAAGGACATAGGCTACTTTTTATCCCGGGAAAATAGCATAATCTGATGCAGTTCCTGAGAGAACTAAAAAATACTCTTTTTTTTGGTTAATTTATTTTACATCGCAACGGAAAAATGGATTGTTGTGATTTTATTGCACAGAGATGGTTGAGTAGGTGGGAAACGATATAATTTATAATCACCCTTGAAGACAGTCATAAAAACGACATCCACGTAGGCGAAGCCGCGGGAAAAAGGTAGTAATTAATAACGTCAATCGTTTGAAATGAAGATCTTTTATACTGTTGAAAATATCCAAGGACTTTCCTTCTGAAACGATACCATTATAAATTATTTCTCTTGGTTGTTTCTCTCTATAGTCCGCTTCGTGCACCGACTTATCCACCATTGGAAAGCCCTTGACATCATCTCACCTGATGGTAAGTGACGATGATGCCGAAGATGGAAGCTGGATTATCAATATTCTCCGACTCAATGGGGGACTGGCTATCTTATCTACAAGCCGGACCACATCAATGCTGTTAACATTGAGGCTTGGCGGCAACACTTAGATAAGATTGTGGTAGCTAGCCAGGCGGGCTTAGAAAATGCCCTTCTATCGACCAAACCAAGTCATACAAAGTGAGACTCCGCCGGGAATCGAACCCGCGACCTCCTGGGTCGTACCATTACTGCATGCTTCCTGGCTATCTGCAAAGCACTGTCTGTAACACTAAACTAACTCACCTCCCTCGCACCTTCCAAATCGCTGCGATTTCCGACACCAGCTCTTCCTTCCACGTAAATATTTACCTACAACACACCTTCCTGCTGGTCCAACTTGACACCAATATCGCCGGTAACGACGTGTGATTAAGGGCTGTTATCGCTTGTCAAAGCCAAACTCATAAGTCCATCAACGCGTGCGTTATTTTTGAGTTGTTAATTGTAAACAAACCTTTAAAAACTAGTAGCGATTGTTTAGTAGTGTTTTATTTTTAATTTTACGTTAACAGTAGACAAATAGGTGTTCTACACCTACGTTAAGACTTTTATTTCTAAAAGATTGTTCAGTTTTATTAGCTGGTTAAGTACCTACTACCTATAACAGTATGTTATAGAATAAGCTGAACTTAATTTTAATGTTTTTTTATTCACTACTCTTACAACATAATGTAATTATTTATTAGATTTATTATTATATTATTCTTATTATAAGCGAAGATTAAAATATTGTAAAGATGTACAGTAAATAGATGAGATTTTACGTGAAACTACTAATTAATCTTCGAAGTTGACGTCACTGAACATCACTGGAACCACACGTTTTACTCGAAAGAGTCACTAATGTAAGTCTCGAGTAAAGTCATATTGTTCTTTCAAAGATCTCAGAAACGTCCCAATTGTAAGTACAATTGTATCATACTATAACGTACTCGTAAGTGTTCGTTCGTATCGTGAGATAATCGTGTTATCGTATCGCGAGGCAGCGCGCAGGGCGGGCGGGCGCCGCGGGCTTTGGGCGGCGAGTGAGAGCTGACGGCCCGAGCGTGCGCTTAAAGCCGCCCAGAGGTGCTCGGTTATAGTTGTAATAGGTTTATTCGTGTTTGCAGGCTTTGTCTAATTCTTTGGTCTATAAAACAATATTATACAGCAACAATATTATATAGAATATTAGAAGAATTCTTTGGTCTATAAAACAATATTATATAGAATCCCGCCACGTACCAATGTGATTTCGAATTTAGGTTTCATTTGTACGTTTATCCGACGCTCTTACAGCGAAAGAAAACATCGTGAGGAAAGGCGTGCACGCCTTCAACGAAACTCGAAGGTTGTGTGTGAAGTCGACCAACCCGCACTGGGCCCGCGTGGTCGACTAAGGCCCCGATCGCCCTAATTCAGGGTAGGCTCGAGCCCCTCGGCGGGGACGTATATGATGATATGAGCTAATATGATGATAATGATAAAACAATATAACGCTGATTACAATTTTAGTACTGTAATATCAATTACTGTAAATAAAAGTTTAAAACGGGGGGATTGTTAAATTTCAGTAACTATTTTAAACTGAACGTATAAAATATATTTTTTGCACTGTTACGAGATTTGTTAGTTTTTATTTGAAAACTCTTTCGCCTTGTGTGCTTTTTGTATGGGAATAATAATAAATAATTTCTGATTTATGTCATGGTGGAAGGTCGCCAATTACTAAGAAGATTAGAGAGTCCAGGATAAGGTGGTACGGACATGTAATGCGTAGACCCGATGACCATATCGTGAAAAAGTGCCTTTCCATGGATACAAGAAAGAGAGGGGGAGGTAAACCGCAAACTACCTTTAAGAAAGCCGACCCCGTGTAAAGGGAAGAAGCGAGGGCAAAGAAGAAAGAAGGTCGCGGAGAGTACCTTCATACTGTTACACTTGCGTGCAAATAAACAACATTCATCAGTACAAAGGGGTTGGAACATTTTAGTATGGAACGTGGCATAGTGACGTTATAATTATGTACAATATTTTTTCCAAATCTTGCGGCGCCGAACCTAGATTAATTCGATTGGAGATTCAAAAACAAACCGAAAATATTCCAGGACATTTTGGCTTAAAGCGTCACGGTGCTGAGATATTTGGAGTAAAGGTTGACACGTTAAAAAACCGACTTTCATCGCAACAACTTAGTTAAATTTTCAGTACAACTTAGTATATTTCTGTATTATTATTTTTGGTTTTTGTTAATTTTTTAATAAAGTTCTACAATGATTTTGATAAAATTTATATGGGACCACACGGGAAAGCACTAGCATTTAAAAAAGGATCATCAAAATCGGTTCACCCGGTCGAAATTTCTGAGGCAACAAACATAAAAAAAATACAGTCGAATTGAGAACCTCCTCCTTTTTGGAAGTCGGTTACAAAACTAATTTCTCTCTCTATCTACCTAACTATTCATATCTCAGTAATGAGACACTTTAGGTCAAAATTTCAAAACACATTTTCGGTTTGTATTTGCATATCCTATCGAAAAATGTAGGTTCAATCGAGGGCCGACAGATTTCGAAAATACAATGCACATATATTTTTACTATGCCACAAAAGTTCGTACCCTTTTTAACTGCTGTACCAGTCCACACCTCATATCGTAAAGCAATCGTCTGACACCCATACACAGTGCGTCTGCCTCATTCAATAGCTCATAAAAGTTTTATTTTCCCATCAACTAGGTGCGACCGGCGACGAATTAAATGTTAGACGCACATTTCACGGAGTAATAGGATTCAAAATGCAGTTTGACATAGGAGGAGGGGGCGGAAATTGATTGTGATAGTTTTTATAAGTTCGTTACGTTTTTATGATTCAAAGTAAAGGTGTTTTTTTTTTTTTTTTTGTAGAAGGAGCTTAAGGTTTGAGGGGGGGACGCCACCGGGGTCACAGTAACCATTGTACTGTAACGATCCATATGTATAAATAAATATCTATAGGTAATACAGTAAGTCTTGATAGACTAAAAGGAATCTGTCTATTGGGAAAAACATAACTAGTTTTGTTCGGTCGGGTGAGGATTAACCTCGAGTCGAGTGAATAGACAGTTATTGAAACAAATTAGCTCAGGGGTTATTTCCGAGAAGCCAGGCTGCCGCCTGTCGGTCGTCATTCGAACCACGCGGTGCGCACGTTATAACAGATTGTCTAAGGTAGTATTTGGCGCGAAAGCTGAGGCCGGAGCGATATTGGCGCCAGTCTGGCTGGGTGCTGGCGGCGACCGACGCTTGCGCAGGCGCCTCGATGTCGGGCGGCTTGGATCACGCCATGTCTATAGGTGTGCGTGCGACTGCCCGCGCGCCGCCGAGGCTGCATCTGTGTGAAAGCTTATAAAACCACGGACGCACGGACGCTGGGGGATTCAGTTGAACAGACCACCACAGGAGAAGCACGCATTCAAAGGACAACTGCGAGGACGCCACGCTGCCCGACGACCCCACACATGGGCCGTGTCCATGACCTGTCAGCTAAGTAAGTCAGATGACACAGAAATAGGAAATCTTCGTTCTACGAGGCACGTGAGTGTTTATTTCTTTGAGTTTATGTGTTTTCATTATGTTCTCCAGGTTTCATAGCTTATTTAAATGTGTGTTAATTTCCAGTCTATATTTAATAGGTTTTAATGCATTTATTTCAGGGTTGTATGTTTTAATGCTAACATTTATTTCAGGGTTTTATGTTTTATGTTTAGGATAGGTAGTATGTAGGCCACAGTTGGACAAGGGATATGATAACCGTAGCCACGTTTGTAGGATGTGGGAAGAGACTGTCCACTGCTGGGGTATCTGTCCAACAGAGACTGATGATATTATTGCTGTAGCAACGTTTGTAGGATGTGGGAAGAGACTGTCCACTGCTGGGACATTTGTCCAACAGAGACTGATGATATAACTGCTGTAGCCACATGCGCAGGAAGTGGGAAGTGCTGAGTCCACTGCTGGGGAGAGATGATATCTATTCTGCAGCGGCTGATATGATGAAATCACTGAGGCCACGTGTGCGGTCAAAGCTTTAGGGTTCCGTGAACACGAGGTCCACTCAGTTCACTAATCTCATTCGAGATAGTACGACGCTATGCTATCGAAAGGAAGGCTTATTTTATCGAACTGCCTTCACTGCAAGTGCTACGCGGCATTATAAGTTTTAGGGTTCCGTGAACACGTGGTCCACTCAGTTCACTAATCTCATTCGAGATAGTACGACGCTATGCTATCGAAAGGAAGGCTTATTTTATCGAACTGCCTTCACTGCAAGTGCCACGCGGCATTATAAGTTTTAGGGTTCCGTGAACACGTGGTCCACTCAGTTCACTAATCTCATTCGAGATAGTACGACGCTATGCTATCGAAAGGAAGGCTTATTTTATCGAACTGCCTTCACTGCAAGTGCCGCGCGGCATTATAAGTTTTAGGGTTCCGTGAACACGTGGTCCACTCAGTTCACTAATCTCATTCGAGATTACGGCGCTATGCTGTCGCAGGGGAAGGCCTATGTCATACTTGAGATGGCTGTTTACCAAGCTCCATGCAATATGGGCTAGATATGTAGTTCAGTGGTTCATAGATATGAACAACTCCTAATTTTACCAAATTTTAGCTAAATCTGTCCACACTTTTATGGGATAAATGTAATGGACTAACAAACAAACTATAGGCGTTCGAGCTTCGCCTATTCTGATACTAATGTAATTATAGATAGGTAGGTCCTATCTGTAGCTTATCACAAGCATGCCTCGGCAGAATTTCACCCAAATCGGACCGAGCGTTTAGGAAAGTATTGGGCAAACAAACAAATGATTTGGGCGTTCGCGCCTTACTAATAGTGATTAAGTAAGACCGATTATGATGTAGGTAGACGACCCATCCTGATGGTAACCGTAGCCAGGGTCAGTTAATATGCGCTAGATTTAGAAACTAAATCTATTCTACGGTTTTCGGATATTATGGGCAGTGTTCACGGTGTCCGGGTCCTGTCGGCTCCTATTGCGTCCTGAACTAGCGCCTCGACCAAACACTTGGCTTACACGCCTTCTCGCTTTGACCTAATTGTGATGCCGCGACTATGATTCGCGTGGGTCTCACAGTGGGTTGCGACTGTGTTGGTTCGTTGTTCTTCACGTTCAGCCAAACTATTAAACTGACATTACTTTCGCCCTTTATCAAGGGTTTGCTACGTCTAAAGACAGAGCTTTAACACTATGTATTATTTTGGAGCCGGCGGCACGATGGATATCGTGTCCATTTCGCTTTAGTTATATAGACCGCAGGTCTTTATATCATTATATGCAACTGTATGGCACAGTTCCAGGTCTAAGAACCATATTAGTAGATTAACTACTTATTTCACATTCCGCAGTGCTCTTCTCACAGGATGAGCGACATACAAGTCGGAATATATACTTTATTTTAGTACCTAGTGCTAATATGTATTCGCGATCAATCGCTGTTCGAAGGTATTAATCCTACCTGACGAATAGGGATGGACAAGCTATGGCTGTAAAGACCCAGCTATAGTTCACACTATACACGTATAATAAGGCGCCTCACAAGCGTTTTATATACACTAGCTTTGGGATTCGGGTGGAACATGGCATAGTACACTTTACATTGTCGTGTAGCTTAATTAAAATACACTTGAAGAGGGTGGACTCTGATCATGTACCTTAGTGGCCTGCCAGAGACAGTAGCTAGCGGGGCTCACGTAGTTATAATTATCTGTGTAGAGCTAAAATCGCTCGTTCAATTACTTTGAGTTAGATGTACATTGTTTTAATCACCAAAATAATGCAGTACTGACGTCAGTCAAGTATTACGTTATTCCGAGCACTGGGGGCTAGCTACCCTTCCCAATTTGGGGGGGCCCAAAATAGGGACCAATCACAGTAGGGAAACTAGGGTTCCGCGCGAAATACTTCAAAATTACAGGTTAGACTACATCGTTCGTCCAAACACAACGTGATAGATTAATCTCTTAAAAATAACTTGTCATTCACCTTCAAAAAGACTCTGAGTTACTGCGATCACAAATTAGGGTTCTCTAGACGATCTGGCCAAACGTTTAATCGTATTTTAAAATGCAATAAAAATCAAGTATTGTTTACATACTTCTTATAGGTAGATAGTGGTAGGTTGTATGTTGTATGTACGTATGCGTATTATAGGTAGGTTTAGTTAGTTATATTTATATATTTATATTTTTATATATTTATATATTTTAAATAGGCGGGTGGGGTGTTACAATTTGATAAGCCGTGACCAGGATAAGAAGAGGGTCCAAAATATTACATTTGGATAGCCAAAATCAGGATTCGGAGGCGGGAACGGTTACAGTGCTACCAAAGAACTTGGATGTCTGACATCTGATTTTCGCGTTCGTAGACTGAATCTTGTAGGTAGTCGTTTTGTATAATAAAACTTTGTGTTCAGTTATTTGTGATAAACATAGATAAATAACTTTAGTTGGCTTCGGTTTATGCCACAATTTGATGTTCGTGAAATGGAATGAAGTGCGAATGACAATTATAACTGAATGATTAATCTATCAAACAAAGAGAATTATTATTTTTATCCTATGTAGTTTTATAGTTTATAGGTTAATTTAAACCCCAGCTATTGTCTTATATCCGGGGGGTTGAATACAGGAGTCGACGAGTGAGTGAGCGCTCCCGTTGAATTCTTTTATATGACAGCGTATTTGAAGTAGGCATTGATAATATAATTTCTTCTCAATACTCCGTTGGTAAAATTCCGGATTTAATTAATTAAATAAGTTATTTGTTCGAAAGAAATATTTGGTAGGTACATTTTCTAGTTGGTGTATAAGATGGGTAGTTAACGATTTAATTCAGAGAAAAAGGTCTCTCATAATAATTGATAAATAAGGTAGTTGAATGTTACGAATAGCGTGTATTTATGTAGGCAGACGGGGCTGTGAAGTTGCACTTATTTAATAGGTTGTGTAGAAAAATAAATTTTAGGCGGTTATAAGTAAGTAAGTAATGCGAGACATCGCAAGCTGGTTCTGAGTAGGCCGTTTTACATTGCCTTGTTACTAAATGTAATTGTGTGAGCTGTGAACATATAGGTTCAGTTTAAATTTAGTTTGCGATTATTTAGTACAAGTTTAGTAGGTTAACTAATTTAAGTAAATTTTAGGTAGGTTATATACTATTTTGAGTCAAAATACAAAATATAGTAATATTTAAGTTATTTACATTTCGTAAAGGAAGCAGTTGTTACATTGAATGCCTACTGTCGTTGGAATCGCAAAAGGTCTGTGAAGGACATGCGATTTGCTTTTGATATTGTCGTAGGAACTTCAAGCTAGTGCGCTATGGCACAATAATATATCCGTAGCCTTGCAATTTACAGTCGCAAGTTCGATCCTGTTAGAGGTAATTTGTTTTAAAGATAAATTTTTAATTTTATTTCTGTTAAGATTGTATATTAGGAGTATTAGCCTCGTAACTTGGTGTCGCCAGTTCGAGTCCCGAGGGAGGCAAATCTAGAAAAAAAATATTATTTTAGCTCTTAATATATTTAGGTTGTAAATTAGAAATAGTTAGTAGCTTCACATGCTAGGGTCGCAGGTTCGATTCCTGTTGCGGTTGAAAAAAATATTTTTTAGTTTTAATTTATTTACGTTATATATTAGGAGTACCTAGTAGCTTCGCATACTAGGGTCGCAGGTTCGGTTCCCGTTGCGGTTGAAAAAAAAAATTTTTTTAGTTTTAATTTATTTACGTTGTATATTAGGAACACCTAGTAGCTTCACATACTAGGGTTGCAGGTTCGGTTCCCGTTGCGGTTAAGAAAAATAAATTTTTGTTTTGTTTGGTTTGTTTCGTAGTAGGTCAAGGTTTCCAAACGTATATTATGTGCATCTGGGGACATTGGATGCGAGATAGGGTACATAATAAAGATTTAGTTTTAAATATTTACCAGGGACCTTGAGGTATAATAAGGTATGGTCGCCGTATACGAGCTTTATGTTCGGATGTTGGGAATTTCAGAGTAAACAGGAATAGGTACTGCTCTGAATTTTATTGTAGGAACTTTAAGACAGATACAGCTGTTAGGTGATAACTTTCAGTAAGTGAATTGGGTCTTTACGAACGGATTAGTTTATATGGTGGGTCATTCTAAGAAATAATTCGTTTTGAATAAAAAAAAAAATACCTTCAAGGTAAATAGGCAAATTTTCATAAGGTGCGTGAGTACGTTTTGGCTGCGATCGAGTGGTATACTTGGGTAGAATGTAACTGGTAGCTATCGGTTCATGCGAAGACTGTCCTGTCTTTGACGTTCCAACTTACAATTTATTAAGGTGGGTAGGAAGGATAAATAGATTTAAGGAGTTTTATAGTGTTACATATCTATTATACCGGGAGTGCCCAGTGATATGGTAGACAATATTTAATATTTCGGAAGTTTTATTCTAGATCCTATTAGGGTAACTTTGGTTTTATAAGTCTATTATACGGGGGGTTGTAAGTATATAGGCGTCTGAACTTAGTATTCTACATGGCAGTATCGCGGAAGCGAACCGCAGTCGCTTGTAGGATAGTTAAGATACGAGGAAATTATTTTAAATTAGTATCTCGGAATTTAAATATTTAAAATCAATAATAAAATTAGTGAGGTCCACGGTAGTCACTCAATCTGACTAATTAAGGGATAGTCTTAATAAAAGATAGATATAAGTATATGAGTGTGGAAATAATAATATAAGATAATACACATATGAAATAATAAATATTTAATTTAGTATTTGTAATTTATCCTTGTTCAGTATTAGTTTTCGTATACTTTATTTTGCTAAGCCTTTATTAGTTGCTTGAGTGCTCGCATATAGTTTCACTTTGTCTCTTCCGATCGACAAAGGATGCCGAAAGAGGTCGCTTGGAGCGATAAGGCCGCCTTTGCATATAGTTGCGTGTTTTGCTAGATCATATGTGTTTCCTTTTGTATATTTGGCATACAATAGAGGATCTTATCCTATTTCAAGAATAGAAAATTAAACCTGGGTTTTATTTTAAAATCTTTAGGATCGGGGGGTTGACGAGTCTTCTACTAGGAATCAAAATAAAATCGGCTTGATGGAATGCTAGACTTATATTTTATAGGGCCACTGTATATACGCGGTAGTTAGGTAACCTTATGGTGCTAAAATGAATGAGTACGTCAGTATGCGCGGAGAACAATTTGTAGGCGTATTTTAAAATAGGTAGCATTTTGTTTTGTTGTCATTTAAAAGATGTTATAGGTAGGGTACACATAACAAAAATAACTATGGGATCAAATAATATAAACTTATTCGAAAATAGGATGTTTCGAAAAACCAGTTAAATATAATTTTAAATGAAGTAGGTACTTATTTGATTTAGCTCATTTGAATATAACATAATTCTTTTATTCATGTATCTAAACTGCGGTATTCTACTGGAATAGGGTTGCTTACATATATCTATGTAACTTATTTTAAGTTTAATATCGTTTCACTGTAAGTGTAGGTGACTGGTAGGAAATCTAAATTTTACCTATAAATAATGCCTTCACTAGACTAAGTCGCGTCTAAGGTGTAGGTAAATTGAAATGACAATCATGGTACTTGTAGATGACAATAAATACATAAGTAGGCTAACTTTTAAATTTTAGTTAAAAACATTTTATAGAAAAGTTTTAGGTGTCTAATATATGCACTCTTTTACGCATTATTAAGTAGTGTTTTTAAAAGTGAACAATAGTAGTGTACTTGATTCCTTTTAACGTATCTCGTGGGACTAGTCGGTTAAAAGGCTCGCTAGCGGAAGCAGGTTCCGGGGGTGCGCGAGACGCAAGCTGATCGCGGGTGTGGAGAGAAGGGTGCCGATATGTTAATTCGGATCCTAAGCTATTTGCCTACTAAAGTCATTCAGCTAGGTACGTTAGGTAGCTTTGTGTGAAGGAGTAACAAACATACATACATCCGTACATGTAAGGTTTCGCGTGTGTAATATTGGTAATGATTTAAGTAGGTTAGGTGGGTAGAAAAGAAAACTTAAGGTTGTCTCTGGTTTAATTACCTACCTACATTTACCTTATGTAAATGTTGGATATGGATGCATTTTGGGAAAAAAAAAAAAAATTGTTTTGATAAAGATATCTAGGAAATAGCGCCTAGGATAAGTATATAAGGTACTTAAATAGGTAAATTATTCTAAAGGTGTAGGTACCTTAAACTTGCATATCAATTTAAATTAGAAAAACCTTTTAACGGTAAAAATAAATAATTTCCAACCATTTCACATTTCAGGGTGTAAAATAGGTAGGTAGATGAGATAAAGTTCTAAAATAGGTACATAAATTTTAAGTAATTTAAAACATCATTCCAAACTAATAAATAAGGTCTTACCATTAATTCAATCTTAAGGATCATTCAGTATGAAACTTTTATTACTAGTAGGTAGCTAGTTATTCGTATTATTCGGACAAGTAGGTAATTATTTGGATTACTCGGGCTGAGTACAAAAAAAAGCAAAGGTTATTATTCGGTACGTAGGTAAGTTAGAGAATCTATAGGTTGGTCGGTCCGAATTCTATACTCAAAGGTTTATTTTTAAGGAAGTCCTCACGAATTTATAGAAGAAACTCAAATAGTATAGACGTACGTAGTTCAAAAGATTTGGAGTGAAGTTGAGACAAACACATAGTCACATTAATAGATACATAGGGAGTACCTACACACTTCAGTTTTGATTTTATTTGTTTATCGCAATAGTTTTGTAAATCAATCTTACAACAGCGGAAATTTTAGCTGGAACATTCTACTTACTTTTAATTAAATACTGTACCAATAATTAGTTATTTGTATAATATTATAAAAGGCAGGTAAAATAGGTAGGGCGTGCTAGTACCTACTATTTCCTTCAAATGTCTTGATTGTGGCGCTGTTACAAATATGACACAGGCAGCTACTAAAGGTTGTGATCTTTTGCCACAGAGAAGGTGTGAATGAGTTAGTTTGTCATTCTTTCAATAGATGGCGTCACGGGTCATATATTTTGTTCAAAGTGTTTTACGGTTTCATTGAAAACAATGTTTCATAGAATTTCTAACTTACTAGGCGATAATAGAATTTATTCAATAGGATGGAGATATTTTAGTTCATTCGATCGAATATTGATGCAACAACATTTTTCTCGTAGTTCGGCCTGTTTTCACATGGTGTCGCTGTCCATCTGAGTATGTCACAGATATAAAAGTCTGTCGACTTGCCGCTTATAAGTAATGGCGCTAGCGTAGTTCAGGGGTCGCGTGCGTTCAGGAATTATTTACAGTCGAGGACTTAACGCACGAAGAAAAAAAAAGGGGTTAGGTTTTATAAGTTTAAGTTAAAAGGAGACGCCATCGGAATAACAATTGTGATATTTTTGAATTAAATGTTTTAATATCGGTTGAGTTTTATTACCTAGTTTAAAATGAAAATGAAAAAAAAAAAAACCCCACTTGTCTTTTTATTTTGATAACCCGGTAAAATGTGTAAAGGTATGTTTGAATAACAGGTACAGCGAAGCTATGTTATTTCAACATTAGCATATCTACGCTTTGGTGAATGGCTAATTTTAGTAATAAATTAGAAGGTACAGTAGGATTATAATAAAAATATTATAATCTTGCTAAATGTAGTAAAATTACGCATGAGTAGGAAAGGTAGGGAGTCGGTATTAGTTTTATAAGGTTGCGGTTAGTTTTAAGTTTGCAATGATGCATGCTGCTTCAATTATTATATATAGGTTGTGCCGGGTTGTGGTGAAAGTAGGTCATCTTTGGTGCATTGAATATTAGCGCTCATTTATTTTCAACTTTCAGATCTGATTTTAGAACGAAGTCACGGTCTGTCATTGGAAGTAAATATTATTTTCTTTTGCAAGATGAGGGTTTTGGTTATAAACTAAAGTGAGAATTGTGTTTAAATACTTGAAAATAGGTCTACATATTCTCTTGTGTTGACTACAATAAATATCCTGGCTGAAGATAAGGATTTGTTGACCTTTCCAGGATTGGAATACCACAAAAGGCTGTTTGAGAGTGATGTGAAAAGTGGTTTTGAGTGAGTTGCTTTGATATTTTGGGGGTAAATTAAGGGAAAGTGTGGTCTTGAAGGAGAGTCAACAAATACTGGATATCTGAGTCAGCTGTTGGCACACGCTGTCCTACTTCATGAATACAAAAATAGTGCGAACCAACAATTTGTTCTTTTGGGTCTTACATTACGTTGGTTTGGGCTAATTACTCTACCAGAAGCTAAGAACTGGACTTATACACTATACATACTCCAAGGTAAGATTCTATTGTCACTTGGGGGAAGCTCTATTCGGAGAACTTGACTGATTGTCGCGGGAACCGCTTCAGTTATATCACAGACAGTTTGGAGAGGTAAACTAGATTGACAATTTACTAATGCGCGTATGCCAGTAGAGGTTCCTGGTGCGTGGGGAATTGGAAGCTAGTGGTCCACTCAATGTATACGCCTATGCGCGAACGTAGCAGTGGCTTCGACTCACACCCGAAATGCCCGTTCGAACTCCTCTGTGATGGCAGGAGCTGGTCCTGTGCTAATCTGGTTTTGTTTATGGTTGAGTGTATCAATCAAGGGACAATAAATGACATGCCTGGTTTAAATACACACCACACTTAGGGGAGAATGTGCCAACAGGAAATTTTAATAGTTATTAGCTATTTTGAAAATTTCAAAAAGACAATTCTCTGAATTCTATTTTTAAAAATTTTCAGGGGGTTGGATTGTAACGATCCATATGTATAAATAAATATCTATAGGTAATACAGTAAGTCTTGATAGACTAAAAGGAATCTGTCTATTGGGAAAAACATAACTAGTTTTGTTCGGTCGGGTGAGGATTAACCTCGAGTCGAGTGAATAGACAGTTATTGAAACAAATTAGCTCAGGGGTTATTTCCGAGAAGCCAGGCTGCCGCCTGTCGGTCGTCATTCGAACCACGCGGTGCGCACGTTATAACAGATTGTCTAAGGTAGTATTTGGCGCGAAAGCTGAGGCCGGAGCGATATTGGCGCCAGTCTGGCTGGGTGCTGGCGGCGACCGACGCTTGCGCAGGCGCCTCGATGTCGGGCGGCTTGGATCACGCCATGTCTATAGGTGTGCGTGCGACTGCCCGCGCGCCGCCGAGGCTGCATCTGTGTGAAAGCTTATAAAACCACGGACGCACGGACG
Source organism: Coleophora flavipennella (assembly GCA_947284805.1). Classification (NCBI taxonomy): domain Eukaryota; kingdom Metazoa; phylum Arthropoda; class Insecta; order Lepidoptera; family Coleophoridae; genus Coleophora; species Coleophora flavipennella. Next base: position 1,397,690 of record OX369279.1, on the reverse strand, counting down.
CTGGGGGATTCAGTTGAACAGACCACCACAGGAGAAGCACGCATTCAAAGGACAACTGCGAGGACGCCACGCTGCCCGACGACCCCACACATGGGCCGTGTCCATGACCTGTCAGCTAAGTAAGTCAGATGACACAGAAATAGGAAATCTTCGTTCTACGAGGCACGTGAGTGTTTATTTCTTTGAGTTTATGTGTTTTCATTATGTTCTCCAGGTTTCATAGCTTATTTAAATGTGTGTTAATTTCCAGTCTATATTTAATAGGTTTTAATGCATTTATTTCAGGGTTGTATGTTTTAATGCTAACATTTATTTCAGGGTTTTATGTTTTATGTTTAGGATAGGTAGTATGTAGGCCACAGTTGGACAAGGGATATGATAACCGTAGCCACGTTTGTAGGATGTGGGAAGAGACTGTCCACTGCTGGGGTATCTGTCCAACAGAGACTGATGATATTATTGCTGTAGCAACGTTTGTAGGATGTGGGAAGAGACTGTCCACTGCTGGGACATTTGTCCAACAGAGACTGATGATATAACTGCTGTAGCCACATGCGCAGGAAGTGGGAAGTGCTGAGTCCACTGCTGGGGAGAGATGATATCTATTCTGCAGCGGCTGATATGATGAAATCACTGAGGCCACGTGTGCGGTCAAAGCTTTAGGGTTCCGTGAACACGAGGTCCACTCAGTTCACTAATCTCATTCGAGATAGTACGACGCTATGCTATCGAAAGGAAGGCTTATTTTATCGAACTGCCTTCACTGCAAGTGCTACGCGGCATTATAAGTTTTAGGGTTCCGTGAACACGTGGTCCACTCAGTTCACTAATCTCATTCGAGATAGTACGACGCTATGCTATCGAAAGGAAGGCTTATTTTATCGAACTGCCTTCACTGCAAGTGCCACGCGGCATTATAAGTTTTAGGGTTCCGTGAACACGTGGTCCACTCAGTTCACTAATCTCATTCGAGATAGTACGACGCTATGCTATCGAAAGGAAGGCTTATTTTATCGAACTGCCTTCACTGCAAGTGCCGCGCGGCATTATAAGTTTTAGGGTTCCGTGAACACGTGGTCCACTCAGTTCACTAATCTCATTCGAGATTACGGCGCTATGCTGTCGCAGGGGAAGGCCTATGTCATACTTGAGATGGCTGTTTACCAAGCTCCATGCAATATGGGCTAGATATGTAGTTCAGTGGTTCATAGATATGAACAACTCCTAATTTTACCAAATTTTAGCTAAATCTGTCCACACTTTTATGGGATAAATGTAATGGACTAACAAACAAACTATAGGCGTTCGAGCTTCGCCTATTCTGATACTAATGTAATTATAGATAGGTAGGTCCTATCTGTAGCTTATCACAAGCATGCCTCGGCAGAATTTCACCCAAATCGGACCGAGCGTTTAGGAAAGTATTGGGCAAACAAACAAATGATTTGGGCGTTCGCGCCTTACTAATAGTGATTAAGTAAGACCGATTATGATGTAGGTAGACGACCCATCCTGATGGTAACCGTAGCCAGGGTCAGTTAATATGCGCTAGATTTAGAAACTAAATCTATTCTACGGTTTTCGGATATTATGGGCAGTGTTCACGGTGTCCGGGTCCTGTCGGCTCCTATTGCGTCCTGAACTAGCGCCTCGACCAAACACTTGGCTTACACGCCTTCTCGCTTTGACCTAATTGTGATGCCGCGACTATGATTCGCGTGGGTCTCACAGTGGGTTGCGACTGTGTTGGTTCGTTGTTCTTCACGTTCAGCCAAACTATTAAACTGACATTACTTTCGCCCTTTATCAAGGGTTTGCTACGTCTAAAGACAGAGCTTTAACACTATGTATTATTTTGGAGCCGGCGGCACGATGGATATCGTGTCCATTTCGCTTTAGTTATATAGACCGCAGGTCTTTATATCATTATATGCAACTGTATGGCACAGTTCCAGGTCTAAGAACCATATTAGTAGATTAACTACTTATTTCACATTCCGCAGTGCTCTTCTCACAGGATGAGCGACATACAAGTCGGAATATATACTTTATTTTAGTACCTAGTGCTAATATGTATTCGCGATCAATCGCTGTTCGAAGGTATTAATCCTACCTGACGAATAGGGATGGACAAGCTATGGCTGTAAAGACCCAGCTATAGTTCACACTATACACGTATAATAAGGCGCCTCACAAGCGTTTTATATACACTAGCTTTGGGATTCGGGTGGAACATGGCATAGTACACTTTACATTGTCGTGTAGCTTAATTAAAATACACTTGAAGAGGGTGGACTCTGATCATGTACCTTAGTGGCCTGCCAGAGACAGTAGCTAGCGGGGCTCACGTAGTTATAATTATCTGTGTAGAGCTAAAATCGCTCGTTCAATTACTTTGAGTTAGATGTACATTGTTTTAATCACCAAAATAATGCAGTACTGACGTCAGTCAAGTATTACGTTATTCCGAGCACTGGGGGCTAGCTACCCTTCCCAATTTGGGGGGGCCCAAAATAGGGACCAATCACAGTAGGGAAACTAGGGTTCCGCGCGAAATACTTCAAAATTACAGGTTAGACTACATCGTTCGTCCAAACACAACGTGATAGATTAATCTCTTAAAAATAACTTGTCATTCACCTTCAAAAAGACTCTGAGTTACTGCGATCACAAATTAGGGTTCTCTAGACGATCTGGCCAAACGTTTAATCGTATTTTAAAATGCAATAAAAATCAAGTATTGTTTACATACTTCTTATAGGTAGATAGTGGTAGGTTGTATGTTGTATGTACGTATGCGTATTATAGGTAGGTTTAGTTAGTTATATTTATATATTTATATTTTTATATATTTATATATTTTAAATAGGCGGGTGGGGTGTTACAGTACCACTATGGGAATAGGGAGTAATGAGTCCACCTAGTGACTTGAACACCCGCCTGTACCCCGCAGGCGTCCCACCCAACAATAATAATAATAATAATAAAGGTGTTTTTTTATGAATTTCGATGACCTTGTCCATCTCAAACAAAAACTAGTTCTTAAACTATTACTTTTCAAACCCCCAATTTATTCAATTGCGAATTCAGAACCACACCCAGCTTTTAGATATATGTACGAGTACGAGTATTTGAAAACTAACCTGAATAACAAAATGCAGTGAAAATATGTATGTCTACTCATACAATTTTTATATTGTTGTTTTATTTTCAGAAATGGGATTTGTTATAATCCTTACTAATCCTTTCTTAATATTATAAATGTGAAAATGTGTTTGTTTTTTACCTTTTCACGCTTCAACGCCTTGACCAATCTTAATAAAATTTGGCATGCAGGTAGCCTGTGTCACGGGAAAGGACATATAGGCTACTTTTTATTTCGTGACAATTGCATAGCCCGATGCAATTCCCGAGGCAACTAAAACAATACTCTTTTTTGGTTAATTTCTTTAACATCGCAACGGAACAATGGATTGTGTGATTTTTTGCACAGAGATGGTTGAGGGGGTGGGAAATGATACGATTTACTAATAAACATATCCTGACATAGTTCCCGAGGGATCTGGAGAAAATGCATATCCACGCTCGCGAGTCGCTTAAGGCTCGCGCACCGCGCACCCTCTGAGTCAGTCACAAATACGATGTCCACGCGGGCGAAGCCGCGGGCAAAAGATAGTATAATATATGTTTCAATAAAGTGCCGGCTTCAGCCTCTTGTTCCCGATCGCCGGACAAAGTTTAGTTCCGGGCCGGTGCGTTTTTTCCCGGACAGGCAACCTTGCGATATTGTTCAGCGCTGCGCAGGGAATAGCCGTGTCCGTGTTGAGTCTCCAAGCCGAGGCAAGCCAAGCGAGGAGATTTGGTAACACGTACCTAGGACTAATTTTCACTGTCTATGGAAGCGTCAATTTCCAATTAAACAGCAACAAACAATAGTTTTTTTATCTCTCCTGTTCGGAAAGTTTAATTTTCATGAGTAGATAGCCGGGTGGAACATTGCTTTTCCATCCCTAGGGCAGAAAGTATTTTCATCCCTAGGGTGGAAAGTATTGTCATCCCTAGGGTGGAAAGTATTGTCATCCCTAAGGTGGAAAGTATTGTCATCCCTAGGGTGGAAAGTAATTTTTTTTTATTGCCAGCCACGGAGTCGAACTAAGAGGTTTTCATATATCTAAACTCAGCTATACATTAAACGACGGGTTTAGTACGATCTACAGATTGATATTAAATCATTTTATAGTTGGTCTATTTTTTTCACAATTACGAAGATTAAAATTTAAAATCATTCCACTATTCTGCTGCGCGCCATAATGCCATGATAACATGACACTTTTTTTTTCAATTTTCGGCATGGCCACCTAGATGCACGTCGTGACCAACTCGATTAGTTTCAATCTAGACGGCCGTGGCAAGCGGCCATTGCGAAAAGGTTGGAGGTTGGATATAGGTAAAACTAATTTATTGATATCTAATTAATATTTTATATCATATAAACAATTAAATTACAATAAATACATTTCCTCACAGTCGAAATGAAAAGTAGAGTGTTTAACTCGGGTGAAATGACCCATTCCACCCTCGATCTATTGGCGCTCTCACTTCGTTCGAGCGCCAGAAATATCTCGAGTGAAATGGGTCACTTTCTTCCCTTGATTAACAATCTACTATTACCTTCATACAAAAAAAAAACGGTCAAGTGCGAGTCAAAACCTAAAAACATCCGTGACAGGCATAATTTGAATTTAAGAAATGTAAATAAAATAGATATAGCCTTTTCGAGACTGAGTAAGGTTAAAAAGTCATTTGTGGGGCAGTGTATAAGATTCTACAATAAAATTCCAGAAAATGTAACTAGTTTGTCAGAGAATAAATTCAAGACTCATGTCAAAAAAGTTTTGTGCTCTAGAGGATATTATAAAATAATAGATTACGTAAATGACAAAGATATATTATGTTGACTCTATAACAAATACCATTACCTGAGACTGTAATCTGAATCATGACATTATTTGTAATATACAATATTTTTTTATCTACACTCATGTCGTAAATCCTTCATTTACTTATCAGAAACGCTAAGCAAATGATATACCTTTCGATGGAGCCGTGACTAAGGATCCAAACAAATTTCATTTCGTTATCGCAAAGTTGTAACAAAATGAAGTTTTTTTTAAAAAAAATTACGCAGATGCTTGCTATTTGAGCACACTAGCGTGTTTCGGAACGCAACCTTGACGGCGCGCATGCGCGGTGCGATATTACTGCAAATTTATTTTCGCGCCATTAACGTTTGTATTTTTCCTTATGCAGTTTGTATATAAACAATGATTACTTTATTTTGTCTTTAATTTAAATTTGTTGTATGAGTGTAGATAAACTATTGTATGCAACTGTACATAATTAGTATTTAACACTCGTGTATACTTTTATGAAACTCGCTGCGCTCGTTTCATAAACCACACTCGTGTTAAATACCCCTCATTATGCAACAGTTGCATAAATAGCTAGTTTTGTTTTGACTATTTAAAAATGTGTGTACACACCTATTTGAAATAAATTGTTTTGAATTTGAGTTTGAGTCAGACTTGCGCAAAGTAGGGATCCGTAGTCTTTTCAAAAAATAATTAATATATATTAAAAAAAATACATTTGCAGTGGGAAATTATAACGTTTTGTATTTAAAATCCATGAAGTTTTAACAAATCTAACTGCACATCTTGAGTTGGTCGACTATTACTTCTAAACTAAGAAAGCCTACTTAGCCGTGCTCGTTTTTCTTTTAAATTGACCCTACAAATTTTAAAATGATTCCTACTATTTAAAACAAAGTCAGATGTGCCGAAATAGCGGTTTAGCTGGTAGAGGGGGGATAAAGGGGGGGATGGCACTTGACTCTAACAAAATTTAGCACTAGAGCTGAATATTTCGCAAACCGATTCCTGAAATTTTTTTTCAAGATTTTATGGTACCACTTTTTCGGCGTGATTACCATGTATCATCATCGTATCAGCTAAAGAACGTCCACTGCTGGACAAAGGTCTCCCCTAAGGATTTCCACGACGACCGGTCCTGCGCTGCTCGCATCCAGCGCTTTCCGTGAGCGGTCGCCACTCGAGAACTTTACTTCTTCAAAGGCCATCTGTTCTACGAGCTATGTGCCCTGCCCACTGCCACTTCAACTTAGCGATTCTGTGAGCTATATCGGTTACTTTGGTCCTCCTGCGGATCTCCTCATTTCTGATTCGATCGCGTAGGGAAATACCAAGCAGACCTGTCTAACATGTATACCCATGCCGAATTACAGCTTCCTAGTACTAGTAGTCTCTGAGCTAAGCCGCGGAAGGACGGACAGACAGACAGACATGACAAAACTCTAAGTGTCCCTTGTTGTCTTCGCAATCCTAAAAATAAAAAACCCAAAAGTGCTGTATAAAACTATAGCGGCATCAAATAGCACAGAAACACAGAATGGCGTCACCCTGTGTCAGAGACCAACATCCGATTCGAGTCTCAGGGAAGTGGTTTGCTCTCAGTTGCATCAGATTGTGCAGTAAAAAATAAAAATTCAAAGATAATTTTATGTATTATTTATTTATATCCGTGACACTTTGTGGCCGTATTAATTACACCGCTACGCAACAGCAATGGCAACTGAGCAGGCTGTCAGGGCCAGCCGGTCGGATGCTGGCGCCGCCCGGAAATTGGGAGTTTAGCTCGTGCTCACAGAACTGAAGAGAACTATATTAATCGCAACAAATGTTACAATACGTAGTTTGTTTACCAGTTATGTTGTTCATAATGAATATTAATCATTTACCTTCACTGTTCCCAATCATTATTTGGTTTGAGGTCGTTGCAACATATTTTTCATAATGGGAATTCATCATTTACCTGCACTGATTCCAATCATTATTTGGTTTGGGGTCGACGCAACATGATTCTCATAATGGAAATTCATCATTACCTGCACTGTTCCCAATCATTATTTGGTTTGGGGTCGGCGCAACATGTTTTTCATAATGGGAATGATCGTGTTAAATACGGAGCTATTTTGGACTCTCTGCAAAAAACTTCATAATGACTTCTACTCCTTCCCATTCGCTAAAAAGTTTGCCAATCTGCCGACGAAATCAGTATGAGATTTTCAATTATTATTTTTGCGAATAAGTCAGACGTTCCCTAAGTAAAGCTGTTGTAAAAACTCGTGGTGGTTTAAGGTCAGGTCTTCTGCCGTTAGTTTTTCGTTAATTCCACGATTTGTAAATGGCACTGGCGCAGTCTACGAAGTTCTCGGCTGGAAGACAGGACGGGTCTAATAACTTTTTTTTGTATTGCTTTCAGATGGATATTATAGGCGGTATAATTGTTACTTTCCATCTGCTATAGTTCGGCCGCACGAAGCTCTCGACTCTGTAGAAGGGCTCATGTTTTTACAAGCTTATATTTAACTTCAATGTAATGTATGTTTGTATTGCTTTCAGATGGATATTATAGGCGGTATAATTGTTATTTTCCATCTGCTATAGTTCGGCCGTACGAAGCTCTCGACTCTGTAGAAGGGCTCATGTTTTTACAAGCTTATATTTAACTTCAATGTAATGTATGTTTGTATTGCTTTCAGATGGATATTATAGGCGGTATAATTGTTATTTTCCATCTGCTATAGTTCGGCCGCACGAAGCTCTCGACTCTGTAGAAGGGCTCATGTTTTTACAAGCTTATATTTAACTTCAATGTAATGTATGTTTGTATTGCTTTCAGATGGATATTATAGGCGGTATAATTGTTATTTTCCATCTGCTATAGTTCGGCCGTACGAAGCTCTCGACTCTGTAGAAGGGCTCATGTTTTTACAAGCTTATATTTAACTTCAATGTAATGTATGTTTGTATTGCTTTCAGATGGATATTATAGGCGGTATAATTGTTATTTTCCATCTGCTATAGTTCGGCCGCACGAAGCTCTCGACTCTGTAGAAGGGCTCATGTTTTTACAAGCTTATATTTAACTTCAATGTAATGTATGTTTGTATTGCTTTCAGATGGATATTATAGGCGGTATAATTGTTACTTTCCATCTGCTATAGTTCGGCCGTACGAAGCTCTCGACTCTGTAGAAGGGCTCATGTTTTTACAAGCTTATATTTAACTTCAATGTAATGTATGTTTGTATTGCTTTCAGATGGATATTATAGGCGGTATAATTGTTATTTTCCATCTGCTATAGTTGGGCCGCACGAAGCTCTCGACTCTGTAGAAGGGCTCATGTTTTTACAAGCTTATATTTAACTTCAATGTAATGTATGTTTGTATTGCTTTCAGATGGATATTATAGGCGGTATAATTGTTACTTTCCATCTGCTATAGTTCGGCCGTACGAAGCTCTCGACTCTGTAGAAGGGCTCATGTTTTTACAAGCTTATATTTAACTTCAATGTAATGTATGTTTGTATTGCTTTCAGATGGATATTATAGGCGGTATAATTGTTATTTTCCATCTGCTATAGTTCGGCCGCACGAAGCTCTCGACTCTGTAGAAGGGCTCATGTTTTTACAAGCTTATATTTAACTTCAATGTAATGTATGTTTGTATTGCTTTCAGATGGATATTATAGGCGGTATAATTGTTACTTTCCATCTGCTATAGTTCGGCCGTACGAAGCTCTCGACTCTGTAGAAGGGCTCATGTTTTTACAAGCTTATATTTAACTTCAATGTAATGTATGTTTGTATTGCTTTCAGATGGATATTATAGGCGGTATAATTGTTATTTTCCATCTGCTATAGTTGGGCCGCACGAAGCTCTCGACTCTGTAGAAGGGCTCATGTTTTTACAAGCTTATATTTAACTTCAATGTAATGTATGTTTGTATTGCTTTCAGATGGATATTATAGGCGGTATAATTGTTACTTTCCATCTGCTATAGTTGGGCCGTACAAAGCTCTCGACTCTGTAGAAGGGCTCATGTTTTTACAAGCTTATATTTAACTTCAATGTAATGTATGTTTGTATTGCTTTCAGATGGATATTATAGGCGGTATAATTGTTATTTTCCATCTGCTATAGTTGGGCCGTACGAAGCTCTCGACTCTGTAGAAGGGCTCATGTTTTTACAAGCTTATATTTAACTTCAATGTAATGTATGTTTGTATTGCTTTCAGATGGATATTATAGGCGGTATAATTGTTATTTTCCATCTGCTATAGTTCGGCCGCACGAAGCTCTCGACTCTGTAGAAGGGCTCATGTTTTTACAAGCTTATATTTAACTTCAATGTAATTATGTATGTTTGTTCGGGTGGAATCTTGCAAGTTGAATTTGACCCACTTTCCGGTTTCCGATTGAGCTGATATTTTGCATGCATATGTATATCACGTGACAATGCAATATTAAAAGTTAGTACCTAAAAGATTTTAAGTTTTTCGAAAATTTTGTAATTACAATACAATTTCTCTGAAATGTTCGCCGAACTAAACGTAAGACATTCATAGAATTAACGTCAATACACTAATTGCAAGCCACATTTTTCCTACCAATTTGCCTTCTAACTCACAGAACTTGTTTATAATCAATCTTTTTTTAAGAAATGCTGAGCGCAAAGGAAAATCGCTTTAACATAATATTAGCTTAAAGAAATAAATATATTTTTAAATTTTTATCTATAAGCTCATTGTTGTTGTTAAGGTCGAGTGGCGACCGCGCACCGAAAAATGTGGCGTAGGCAGCCCTCCCACTCGGTGGACCGATGGCCTGGTGAAGGTCGCGGGAAGCCGCTGGATGCGGGTAGCGCAGAACCGGTCGTCATGGAAATCCTTGGGGGAGGCCTATGTCTCGCAGTGGACGTCCTTCGGCTGATATGATGAGGCTCATAGTTGTATATTGATGGTACACAGATAGATAAGTGTGACAATACTGCGTAAATTATCAGTTATCACTATTTTCAGATATTTAAAATCCATTCATCGTTAATGACGCAGTAACTAGACAGTTGTTTTAATAAAAATATCTCCACGTATCCCGTCTAACTCGTCGTTGTCAGAAGGCCCAAAGAACTTTAATTAACCCCACAATCGCATTGTCAGTCCGCCTCCGTGATATTGGCAAGTGGCAACCAGGACCAGACGCAGAACCAATAAACTAATCGAGTTCGTTGCATCCAGCTCCGAATTCTGATCTAAGGTGCAACCGATCTTTTTGGCCTGAATAAAATGTGCATCTGATAGATCTTTCTTTTGTATAAAACAAATTATATTATATATTGTTTGTCATGTTATAGCGATAAGACGTGGGTCGTAAGGCTGGTCACTGTGTGTTAGAAAAACATTGTAATACTTATGTTAATACTAGTGGGTGCCCGCGGATTCGCCCACGCAGATCCCGTGGGAATTTCCCAAAATCCTTTATTAGCGTATGTCCACGTCCTAATTGCTATCTGTATTCCAAATTTCAGTGAAATCCGTTCATTGGTTAAAGGGACCACTGAGTCGATGAGGCACGTACTCGAAAATACAATGCATGTTTCGTGGAGAATCGATTCTAATATTATGTTTCTCATCCTATTTTCTAGTAAATACTAATCTCATCTGGATCTTGGTATCGGACGAAACTTTGCTCGGTATCCGTTGCACCTTGAGCCCAACTAATCCTCTAGCTCGCAGCGGCTGACATATTTTTAATTAAACGCCACTTACGCCGAGCGACTTGCCCCGCCTCACCCTAGCCGGGTTAAGCTGGCTGTCCACAGAACCGTAGGGAATTCCCTTATTTTTATTATTATGTTATACTTATATATGCGTTTACGAGTATGTCTGTTTGTGCACTTATTGTCTGTCATTTTAGGGAGGGAGCAGCGTGCAGACTATACAGAAAGGGTGTTTGTTTTTTTGGGAGACAGTGTGAACACTGAAGGAGGAGCTACACTAGCTAAAGACTACAATACAAAAGTGCGAGGTGTTCAAAATATTAACACGTTAATCTTTGTAATTTTGTACGGTATATGAAATAATCAATCAATCAAATATGCTTTATTGTACAAGAACAATAAATCTAGTCTTAGTTAATATATTTTTTCAATGTTACTTGCTAACTATCAATATTCAAAAAACCATATACATAATTTTTGAGGCAAAAAACAAAAAAAAATTGGTGATTTCGAGCCTCTAAAACTAAATAATCAAATAATTTCACGAGCAGACAATGAGAAGTTTCTTGGTCTTATTCTAGACAATCAGCTATCCTGGAAACCTCACGTTGAGAAAATTAAGTCAAAATTAATGTCACTTATGGGTGCTTTACGCGGAATAGTCGGATGCTCACCACGTAAAGTACGATACACAATATATAACTCACTTGCTAAACCACACATTGACTATTTAATCGAAGTCTGGAGTGTGGAAAAACCGAACTAAGTAAAATACAAATAGCTTAAAATAAATTAATAAAAGTACATTTCCATTACGACTTTCTAACACCCACTAAAAAAAATTACGATGAAACTAAAATAATGAATATAAGGCAAACATATATTTATTATACTTGTATATTAATACGCAAAATTCTTAACAAAGATGTACATACACAAATAAGCTTTACAAAGGAAATACAAATACAGAAAATCAGATTGAGAAATGCTCATGACATTTTACTAAGGCCGCCGCGTACAAATTATGGCAAAAAGTCAATTTTATATGAAGGTGCTGATTTACATAACATGCTCCCAAAAGACGTAAAAGAATCTAAAACTATGCATAGTTTCAAAAAATGCTTGAAAAATTATATTGCACACAAAATTGCCTACAACCATCCATACCTGATCTAGGACGTCACTTCCAGTTTGATAGCTGTATATCCGCGTAACATTCTTTGTCGATATTTTATGTTTTCGTTTTATGTTTTTAAGCTATTGCATAGATTTTATCGCAGGCTTTGAGCGCGGGGACCGAATCCAGAAATTCCGTAACGAAGAAAAACCTGACGCTCGGTTGCCATGGCAACAATATCGGTTGTCAAAACCAACATATAAGTAGATTTGATCATTTTCGGAGAATAATAAAACTCTTTTCATAAACTGTATATACCTCCATATGACAAAAAAGATTTGATTATTTTTTATTTATCAAATGCAAAAAGATTTTATTTAAGACACAGCTGTTTGTATTTATAGAGATAGGTACAAAAAGATTTTATTCCATATTTGGCTGTATAGTTCCAACTACCATTGCTTAAAAAAAAAGTACAAAAAGATTTTATTCCATATTTGGCTGTATAGTTCCAACTACCATTGCTTTAAAAAAAACAAAGATGTAAAAAAGCGCGGTTAAGCGAAAATAAAAAATAAATATGAATGAACAAAGTGCATTTATTATTAATGAAGAAAGTAATAAAAGCGCGGTTAAGCGAAAATAAATAATAAATATGAATGAACAAAGTGCATTTATTATTAATGAAGAAAGTCACGAAAAAATAGTGAAAGAAAATGAGTGAGTACTCTATATACATACATTTTATTATTATCACAAATGCAGTATTAATTTTGAATTGAAAATATAATACTGCTGTAAAGGTGACCTAAATTTTTGATATTAAAATGAGCGATATTAAAAGTAGCCCTCTTTTATACACACAAACACACACACGCGTATAGTTTAAATTCTCAATTTAGATTCTCAATATATATATATATAAATTCATTCTTCATTATGTATATAACATAAACCATAGATAATGCACATGAATGCCGCGCAGAGAAAGTATATATGATATTATATCTATATAAATGTACATCGCGCGAAATTCGATAATCACTTCTAAATATTGTTATTTATTTAATAAAAGATAAAAATGTTTTCTTATCGGTCACCACGCTCAAAAAGTGTAACTTGAATTAATATCAAAGAAAAAGAAATACTGCATGAATAAAATAAATAAATAATTATAATTGCATAAGTTGATACAAAATGCTATGCAATAGCTTTACCGCGGCAGTCCCCGAGTGCCACACGTCTTTTTTTATTTTCATGTACCCACATGTTTGGATATTTTCTAAAAAAAATTATATGTTTTACGCTCACTTTTAAAATTAATAGAATATTATAATATTTATAATATGAAATTGTATTCATAAGTAAGTGAATTGTAAAACTCTTTTTTTTTTAATTTACATTTGGTAAGCCCTTGGCATCATCTCACCTGATGTTAAGTGACGATGATGCCGAAGATGGAAGCGGGCTTACCAAGATTCCCTAACGCAATGGAGAACTGGCTATCTTATCTTCAATCCGGAACACATCCGGACTTAGATAAGATGGTGGTCGCTAGCCAGGCGGGCTTAGAAAATGCCCTACCACCAACCAAACCGAGTCTTACAAGTTGACCCCACCGGGAATCGAACCCGCGACCTCCTGGTGTGTGTGGTGTAATAAGAATAAATGTTATCTAAACCAAAAACCATAACAAAAATATATACAGATAATAAGTAGTACAGAATATACAGTAAAATTTTAAATTGTTCAATGTTATGTATAATTTATTTGCAACATGACGTGAAACTCCTTCCACCAGCTAGGTCCTAGATTATAGGCGTTGTGCATACGTCGCAGTCATCTGGTTTAATCTGTCATTCAATTGAAAGGCTAGCCCGTTGATTGAATGGCGACATTTAATTGAATGAATAAAAGACAACTGGTCAAGACGTTAAATGTAACGTTCAACGACTTTGCTGAACGTCATTTAGCCAAGTCGTTGAATGGGATATTCCGAATATACTCCGAATAAAAAACCGATGATTCCTTCTTCTGCGAAGCATTTTGCTACCCATGCTTGACTATAAAAAATCTAACCTGACTGAACCTTATATCGCTCATTTATAGTTTTTTTTAGGAAAAACTAATTTTTACCAACTCCCTTTTCGTTGTATGGGATTTTACGGCCGCCATGTTCAATTGAGATGAGATGACGCCAAAGGCTTACCAAATGTGAATAAAAAAAATTCAAAGGGCTACCTTACAATCAGCTAACTAGTTGAACGTTGAGTGACGCTTGTTCGATCAAATTTCGGCCCAGTCATTCAATTGAATGTCGCTATTCAATCAACGGGCTAGCCTTTCAATCATATGGCCGATTTAACCAGATGGCTGCGATACATATATGTCTTGCGCAGCCTTCAACATTACCAGACCTGATGAATTTACACGCAATCTGGGTTTGCATGGGAGATACCTTAAACTAATTTCTCTTGAAATATCGAGTTGCGCAGTGTGGTAGACCTTATTTACAAAATTTCATCAAAACCGTTACTGCCATTTTTGAGAGAAAAAACAACCTGGGTTTGATGGAAAGTACCTTTATTATGTTTTTTCCTGGAATGAAGAATTATCCTGTATAGAAGTCCCTATAAAGATGGAATAACTTACAAAAATATAAGATAAAATCGTTTATGCCATTTTTAAGAACATAAAACGAGCAAGCCTTACAGTAATCGCATATCGGCCTCTGACGTCGCATTAGGCTACATGGCCATGTTTCCGTAGCCTTCGTGACTGAAAAAAAACGCATCACTTTAAAAGAAATCACTCCCACAGATTGCAGGAAAGTGAAAGTAAAGATGTTACACATCAGAAACACAAAACAGACAGGTTTTGTGTCAGAAACATGCAACATGGGTTTGTATGTGAGGTAACTTCCTCTGTGTTAAGTCTGAAACTGCGAACTATCCTGTGTAGTAGAAACTATAAAGATATTCTCGTAGTTAAGTGCAAACTACAAAATCGTTAGAGCTATATTTGGCGATATAAAAAAACAGGTAGGTACATAGGTAACTGCTTTTTACAATGGTGGCAACCCTTTAAAAATTAAACTCGTAATTCGGACGGATGCATACACACACACACATACACACGCACACACATATATTCACACATAAGTACCCGAGTACTTATAAAAGTATATAATATATACTTTTATATCCATAATATTATTATGGAATTACGAATAGCTAGCTTAGCATCTGCGGCTTAGCCGTCTCATTTGTTTAATATTGCTATTTAAAAACTGTAAGGCGTTAGACAAAATTTTAAATTTAAAAAGCATCAAAAGAATCTAAAAATTTTAAGAAAAAATTTAAGGCGCAAACGAATTTAAAATATAAGTGTATAAAAAAAGCTGCATCGGCCGGGAATCGAACCCGGGCCGCCCGCGTGGCAGGCGAGCATTCTACCACTGAACCACCGATGCTTATACACAAAATGTTGAAATTGATAAACACATTTACTTAAACGTACAATGTGTGTGACGGAACGTAGGTAATGTATTGATAAACACTATGTTGCACTAATATACACATGTGCTTGCGCAATCGCCTGCAGAATAAAAATATATGGTGGGGATGATCATTACGTATAACTGTACTAATACATAATCATAATATAGATACTTTGGTATGACCAAAGTATACTAAATATTACTACGGTATCACTGTGTATAAAGTGTTAATTTACTAGTTACTATATTTTAAGTAGGATGTGATTTCCACTCGTGATTCAGAATAATTTAAGTTAATTTCTCCGAGGAACCTATAGTTGGTCCACCATCTAAGATGTACTAACACGATAATAAAGACAGAGAAGATTATAATATTTTGCGCACACAAACTTCAACATTATATAGATACTAGCTGATTCCCGCGGCTTCACCCGCGTGGACCACATTTCTATGACTTTTCGAGGGTGCGCAGTGCGCGAGCCGCAAGCGGCTCGCGAGCGTGGTAAAAAGTAGCCTATGTCTTAACCCAGGTCCTAATCTGTCTACCTACCAAATTTCAGCCAAATCCGTTCAGTAGTTTTTGCAGGAAAGCGTAACAGACAGACAGAGTTACTTTCACATTTATAATATTAGTAGGGAAGGGAAGGGATGTAGGTAGGACCAAAGAATAAAGATTATTTTTAGGGTTCCGTACCCAAAGGGTAAAAACCGGACCCCATGACTAAGACTTCACTGTCCGGCCGTCTGCCTTTCTGTGTGTCTGTCACCAGGCTGTATTCATGAGGCGTAATAGATAGACAGAAGAATTTTTCCCAGATGATGTATTTATGTAGCCGCTATAACAACAAATACTTACAAAAAATTAGAAAAAGTAAAAAAATAAGGGGGGTCTCCATACAAAAAACGTGTTTTTATTAAACTTAAAGAAACTAGCGCCATCTAGTATGACGGTACGGAACCCTTTGTGTGCGATTCTGACTTGCCCTAGCCTCTCGTCTGGCGAATACCGCCAGGCGGCAAAATAAAAAAAACCCATGTCTGTCGCTGGTCGCCAGGCGGCACGATTTACGGCGGTTCAAATAAGCGCCTAAACTAAATCAAAGGTTGCTTATTAACCAATAGAAAGCTATAATGGGAGTGAAGTTGGCTACCTCTGTGGCCAATCATTAGCCACACTTACAGTACAAAAATATTCAGAGAAACTTCACTCAAAATTCATGTCTCGTACTTCAAATCGCGAGTGAAGTTGCGCACAATTTACGTTGTTGTTTCTGTGTTTGCGGAACATATTTGCGGTGAAAACGATGCCAGGGTACGTAATCATTTATTTTAATCACTTATAATAATAACTTATACTTCTAATTTTCTTTAAAAAAAATCCTTCAAACTATGGCCTTTTTGTGACGGTTTTTTTGGCATTTTTTTTTGGTTACATATATGGTCTAAATTATAAGTAAAGGATTACTGTTCTTTTATTTTTATGTTATAAGCACTATAATTTAGATCAATATTTTATATGGAAATACACAATATTCCATTTAGATTCACAGAAAGTCCAATAAAAGTAAACAATAGCGCACCCAGAACCCCTGTTTGTCACTGTCCATCTGGCGGTTGCGACAGACAGGAAGGGTGGGAGTTATTATAGCTTGACAGTTGACAGGCTAGGCTAGTTTTTATTTACTACTTACTGCGTAAGTAGGACGTAGTATGCATGTAGGTAGGTAAGTAGTACTTATTTATCATATCAGCCGAAGGAGGTCCAATGATTCCTCCCCCAATGATTTCCACGACGACCGGTTCTGCGCTGCCCGCATCCAGCGGCTTCCCGCGACCTTCACTAGATCATCGGTCCACCGAGTGGGAGGCCTGCCTACACTACTTAAGTGGCAGTGGCAGTGGGCGGGGCACATTGCTCGTAGAACATAAATGGCCGTTGGGGCATTACAGTTCTCGAGTGGCTACCACGCGCCGGAAGACGTAGACTTATTATTGCGTATTATTGTTAGTTATTGTCGAATTCAGTTGATAGGCAGGAGTAAGTAGGGTGTCATGCTTAATTTATTACTAATAAAATTTTCGTACGATAAAGACATGGAGTAAATGATTTAATAATCTGGCAATCGAGCGTAACCGTGTCAGGAGGTTGTGGGTTCGATTCCCGGCGGAATCTTAACTTTGTAAGACTCGGTATGATTGGTGAAAGAGTTATTATGTACGTCTACCTGGCAAGCCACCACCATCTTAACTAAGTTTTGCCGTCAGACATAAATGTTAACAGAACTTATGTGTTCCGGCTTGAAGATAAGATAGCCAGTTCCCTATTTCGTTGGGGAATCTTGGTAAGCAGCCCGGTTTCGTCTTCGGCATTAGAGTCACTTACCATCAGGTGAGATGATGCTAAGGGCTTACCAATAGTGGATAAAAAAGAGGTACCTATCAAATCGATGATTCCATGTACCTAACACGTTTTAGACGTAAATAAACAAGCCTATCTCAGATCTACGTACGTACATAGCGCTAGTCGAGTGGTGTCTACACATCGTCGCGTCGCTCACAGCTTCCGGCGCTTATCGGCGCTTCCTTCCGAGCTGATGTGCTCAGCGAGATTGTGTCGCCTGTCTAGAGCACAGCTATGTAGCTATGGACTTATTCCTCGGGCGTTACTGGTCCCCGCAGGCGAAGTAACTGGTATCTCATCTGTGCCGCAGGTCACGGCACGCGGGACACGACCCTAACGTACTCGTAACTGGTCCCCGCAGGTCTGGCACGCGGGACACGACCCTAAAATACTCGTTACTGGTCCCCGCAGGTCTGGCACGCGGGACACGACCCTAAAATACTCGTTACTGGTCTCCGCAGGTCTGGCACGCGGGACACGACCCTAAAATACTCGTTACTGGTCCCCGCAGGTCAGGGCGCGCGGGACACGACCCTAACATACTCGTAACAGGTCCCCGCAGGTCAGGGCACGCGGGATACGACCCTAACATACTTGTTACTGGTCTTTGCAGGTCAGGGAATGCGGGAAACGACCCCAACATACTCGTTACTGGTCCCAGCAGATCAATGCACGCGGGACACGACCCTAACGTACTCGTAACTGGTCCCCGCAGGTCTGGCACGCGGGACACGACCCTAAAATACTCGTTACTGGTCCCCGCAGGTCAGGGCACGCGGGACACGACCCTAACGTACTCGTAACTGGTCCCCGCAGGTCTGGCACGCGGGACACGACCCTAAAATACTCGTTACTGGTCCCCGCAGGTCAGGGCACGCGGGACACGACCCTAACATACTCGTTACTGGTCCCCGCAGGTCAGGGCACGCGGGACACGACACTAACATACTCGTTACTGGTCCCCGCAGGTCAGGGCACGCGGGACACGACCCTAACATACTCGTTACTGGTCCTCGCAGGTCAGGGCATGCGGGACACGACCCTAACATACTCGTTACGGGTCCCCCGCAGGTCATGGCACGCGGGACACGACCCTAACATATTCGTACGCACCACGCTACTTTGCCTACCAGGATCCAGGAGGAACACTCGAATCCCTAGTCCCAGCCATAACTGGGAAAATGACAGCTTTTTACTTCCTACTAATATTATAACCGCGAAAGTAAAGTTAGAATGTATGGATGTATGTTTGTTACTCTTTCACGCGAAAACTATTGAACGGATGTGGCCGAAATTTGGTAGATTAGGACCTCGATTAACACATAGGCTACTTCTTTCCACGCTCGCGAGCCGCTTGCGGCTCGCGCACTGCGCACCCTCGAAAACTCATGAAAACGTTATCCACGCGGGTGAAGCCGCGGGAAACAGCTAGTAAAAAATAAATTATTGACTATTGTTGAATAAACAATAGGAGGGCAATTAAATATAACTAAACGTTAGCCGCTTTGTTTTCCATTATATCTTAAATTGGTAATTGTTCAAGTCATTAAATGAGTTCACAAATGAAGGTGAACAATTGTGACGTCACGTGTATGTTATTGAAACAGTGTGACATCAAAATGCCGATTTCGTAGTTTTTTAGGGTTCCATACCCAGAGGGTAAAATCGGGACCCTAGTACTGAGACTTCACTGTCCGTCTGTCTGTCCGTCTGTCTGTCACCGTGATAGCTAGACAGTTGAAATTAAAACATAATAAAATAAATATTTAAGGGGGCTTCCATACAACAAACGTGTTTTTTTTTATAGATAATGGTACGGAACCCTTCGTGCGCGAGTCCGACTCACTTGGCCGGTTTTTTTTTCTTTTTACTTTCTTAGATCCCTAATTCATTGACTCGTGCAGCGCTTAAGGCGAGTTCTACTAGAACGAACTTTTTTTTTACTAAAAATTGAGTACATTTGGCTGCACCTCACCTGATGGTAAGTGCTGATGCAGCTGAGGATGTGACACGCAAGCTCAAATAGTGCATATTCACTCTCGTCTTGAAGATTTCTAAATTATACGAATCGGGGAATACAGACGCCGGAAGGGAATTCGTACACTAGAATTCGAAAACTAGGACGTCTGTAGGTGGACATCATCATCATCACATGCCATAGCAGGCTGATATAAGTACATGTAGGTCACTTTTTAGATGTGAATGCATTGCATTCCATATATCCTACGCCAAGTTCTCCGACGAATCGTGATTATTTATTTTTCACTACAGTTGCTCGAAAAGTGGTCCTTTATCTGCCAGTCAAGTGTGCGCAAAATTGATTTTACAGCACTAGTGCTTTTAATTAACCATTAAACTTAGATAAAGGACTGGCAGATAAAGGACCACTTTTCGAGCAACTGTATTGAAAAGGAATTTTATAGAATTATTAGATTTCACACTACTTTAGTTTCTATTTATTAAACAAACAGCACTAATCTTGGGAACTGGCGCGTGTTGCACTTGCAGCTTGCATTAGCAGTGTGCGTGTGCATCCCGATGGCATCCGTGCAGGGAGGCCCCCACCCTCTGAGTATCTGCTCTTCTCGCTCTAAGCTACCCTTAATTGAAAATTTAATGAGGAGTAACTTCACTAAAGTAATGAATATGAAATAAAGTAAGTTTAGGAACGGTGCGTTCTTACTCGAAGAGAGCAAAGGGAGATATCTCCGCCAGGCGAGGTCGTATGCCTGGGGTCCGGCCGTGGACCAATCGTTGATGATTGGTACCTGTATACTCAGCGCTGAAGAAATTCTAATAGCGCGTTCTAGATGTTGTATTTCTTTTGTTCTTTCGTCGCATGTGTTATGGTTCAGTAGCGGGTTACTGCAGTTGCCGCCACAAAAGTGTTTAGAGCCAGAAAAACGCAAGAGTTTTTCCCAGAGCCATCGCTTCACTTTGTCGTCTGCTCCGGTCACATAAAGTTGCCTGGAAAAAATCGCTTAAAGAGATGAGGCTGCATTCGTATGTTATTTTTTTACTATAGTTTTAGTTTGCATCAAAGTAGATTTATGTTTATCTTGCCCTAACAATATATATACGAATATAAAAATAACGGAACTGATTCTGTTTCTAACCGACCCTTGAAGTCAATAAAGAGAAAAAGTTAAATAAGTATCCGACTTTTAAAATTGTTTTTGATGTGTAACATCTTTGCTCCCGCTTTCCTGCAATTTGTGGGAGTGATTTCGTGAAATGGGACGGAAAAGTGTCCCATGGGACGGAAATGTGTCCCAGGGAGTCGCGTTTTTTCAGGCTTTAAAAGCGCGGAAAAGGCAAAGGTGTCTATGACCATACAGCCTAGTCTGCCGTATCTTTGCCGTCCTTTTTTCAGGCTTTAAAAGCGCGGAAAAGGCAAAGGTCTCTATGACCATACAGCCTAGTCTGCCGTATCTTTGCCGTCCTTTTATAAAGTATTTTGTCACATATTACACATCATATGCGAGTACTGTAGGTCTCGCTCGAATTTTTTTCAAGTACCTACCGGTTGGGCCGCAGCTTGTTTTTTTTGTTAGGTTTTGTATTAACCACCAATTTGACCATTTTTTGATAGGTTCTCAGTCAAAACAAAAGCTAGGTTTGTACGTTTTTGTTTTTTCGATAAAGTTAATAAGTTTAATTTTATTGTCGTCGTTCACGTGTTTTCATACAAAACTAATTTTGGCCATTTTTTGTTTATTTATAAATAGTAATTTAAAAAACGAAACGTATAAGCCTAGCTTTTGTTTTGACTGACAACCTATCAAAAAATGGTCCCAATTGGTCAACATTTAAGAGGTGAAAATCGTTATCGCCGTTTGTATGAAAAGTCGCAGCTTCACAATCATCTTAAGGCGATAAGATCACTCAACCATTTGTTTTCGAGAAATTTTGCAATTAATGCCAAAAACAGGGTCTACAGTATTTTTTTTTACATCAAAAGTGGTTATATTTTTAAAATTGTATTCAATAAAATCGTTTTTTCATTACTATAAGTATATTATATATTTTTTTCATGGTGATAGCTTTAAACAGTCTCTGAATAATTTGAACCCATCTTAAGGCCTTAAGGCACTTTACTCGACGGCTACGGTACGTCAGTCTTACCTACTTATTATACGAGCATGTGGTTGCTACGCCGGGCGTAGCATACTGGTGGTCTATGTGCGGGTCGACTACTACTATGGCACTCTTGAGTATTTTTTTAAGCTATTGTATAGCTTTTATCGCGGGCTTTGAGGGGACCGAATCAAGAAAGGGGTTTGAAAATTTTTGTATGGAGACTGGCATACGGGGGTCCGCCATTTTGTTTTTTTTTCAAAATGACGTCGCACATTGAGACCTATATATTTGGATAGGGGACTTACAGACAAACAAAAAATGTCATATAACATTATGGGCTAAAGTGACACCTTACGGAGATAATTGAATATAAATGTCCCAAAATAATTTTTAATATTTTTTACTTTAAGCCGCCTCAAGTGAACTAGTGTCTACTCGCTTTACATCAGGGGGTCGCGGTTCGATTCCCGGTGGGGTTTCACTTTATAAAACTCTGTTTGATTGGTGGTAAATAATTATAACCAACATTTTCTAAGCCCACCTGGCTAACGACCACCATCTTATTGAAACCTTGCCGCCAAAGATCAGTGTTCAGAGCATCGATGTGTTGCGGCATGGAGATAAGATAGCCAGTTTCCCATTGCGTTGGGGAATCTTAAGAAGCCCGTTTTCATTTTCGGTATCATCTTTACTTAACACCCATTCTGTCATATATATATTTAAATAGGGACTTACATCCGTTTAATTGTTAATGCCTGCAGGTATCTGAAGTGTCATTAGATTCGTCTTGATCCCCAGATTGGCACAGGATACATTCTAACCACACTCGTGTATTTTCGCTGGTTAACTTGGTTTGTTTATTTTATGATAAGTCAACGTGTTATGAAGCGTTCGTGGTTAACTTGTATAGGTTAAATGACTACAAGACACGATCATAACCCGGATGGGTTTGACTGATAGTGGCACCTTATTTCGGCCGTTCTTCAAAAATAACGTAAAGCTTTTGGTACCGGTTGTTATGACCAGATGGCAGTCGGTTAGGGGGCTTTATGGCGACTTTAAAACTTTTTACACTGGGACTGGCCATGGCCATTTGCTCCACAACCTCCACCAATCCTAACTTGGCTCCTGTGTGTGGTCTAAATCTAAACGGGTTGTTAACGACCAAACGATCATTTATCCAGTATATTTACTGATTCTGTATTATCAAAAATGGATTCGTTCTTAGTTATTATTCCGAGATAAATCATTAATCATACAATACACATTATATGACAGTCAGTTAATACAGTTTTATTTAGTTCCATATTATCAAGATACATAGTTATAATAAGAGATTCTATCTTGCATATTTTTGTTTGTTACTGGAAAAGTGAAATAAGCTATGTATTTACCAACCATAGTATGACTCATGTGACTCAGGGAATTTCAAAGACGACAAACCTTAGTCTAGACATAAATAGGTAAATCCTAAGAACCTACTAATAAGAGTAGCGGATAGCCCGACATTGTTCCCGGGGAAACCGAAATAAAAACGATGTTCACGCGAGTGAAGCCATGGACAAAAGCTAGTTATTTTCATACAACACGGGTCCATTTATCGTTTTTCAAGGTTTATAGCAGCTCATATCGTAAAAATGTGTATGTATATATAAGTATGTAGAAACGTTTTGCCAAATATATCCAACTAGCTTTTTTCACGGCTTCGCCGTATAACAGTTTTTTTTAATTTTTATGTAGCGTATAATTTGATCAGTAATCTCTTCTTTCGATTGGTACAAACCCCATCGGAATCGGTGCAGCCGTTCTCTAGTTATAAAAGGACAAACATTCAGTTTTTTAGTTTTATATAGTAGATTATCTCCGTAAGGTGTCACTTTAGGCCATAATGTTATATGACATTTTTTGTTTTTCTATAGGTCCTCTATCCAAAAACACAGGTCAGATCGTGCGACGCCATTTTGAAAAAAAAACAAAATGGCGGATCCTCCGTATGCCAATAACTTTCAAACCCCTTTCGTAACGAAAATAAAACCTGACACCCCAAAAAAAAAAGATTGATTGATTGGCGATGCCGATGGCGATTGATGATGATGATGATGATGATGATGATGGTGATGATGAACTTTCTTAGTGTTAATTTATTAGATAAACATCCCGCGCCCCAAGGACTATATGGTACTAGTAAATACTGCATAAATAAATAAATAATTATAGTTGCATAATTTGATAAAAAATGCTATGCAATAGCTATACCGTGGCAGAACCCGAGTGCCACACGTCTTTTTTTTGTTTATTTTAACAATAAAGAATGAAAGAAAATAGTTAATAACGACAATTAAAATAGCGAAAGTAACCCAAGTGTGCGAGTTGCGCTGGCGCACAATATTTGTGTTGTGCATTTATAAAAACTAAGTCGGAATGCAGGACAAACTTAACTTTATAGTTAAAAAAAATTCTCATATATCGAAGGTCAATTTTCCAACTGAAAATGTAAGCTTGTAACTGCAATAAAATGTTTTTTGAGATAAACAGTAAATTAAAAATTTTCGGAAATTTCCTTTTACTTTTGCTGTCAGGCCTCGCTGCATCCTAGACATCATTCTAAGAAGTACTCTACAGGTTTCGATTTACTTGAGGCTGTCAAAGTATGTGACCTAGATGACCGTATTATTTGATTGCGTTGACTTTTTGAACACATCAAATGAGCGCCGGCCTTAGGCCTTGATCAGAGAACGATATTGTCTTTCAGTGTCC
The DNA here is from genome assembly GCA_947284805.1 of Coleophora flavipennella. Taxonomy (NCBI): domain Eukaryota; kingdom Metazoa; phylum Arthropoda; class Insecta; order Lepidoptera; family Coleophoridae; genus Coleophora; species Coleophora flavipennella. The sequence continues at coordinate 1,373,194 of OX369279.1, read as the reverse complement.
TTTGGGCGACGTTTTCACTGCATGTAAATTTTACTTTGGTTTACAAGAAATGAGATTTATGGACTACATTCAAGTCTGGTCTGGCCCCTTCAAACGGTCAGATATTGCTTTTATAGTTGATACTTTTGATTGAAGGTTCTTGGTTGAACAATATATCTCTGCTTTTGGTATATATTTACACTATATTGCTTTTAAAAAAGTCACATTCTGTAGATTACGGATTTATCCAGAAGCATCTACGGATTTTTCAGGGTCCCACTTCGTATTTTTTAAAAGCAGATCTGTTAACAATCATGAGGCGCCATCAGAATTTTATTTTGAGATCGACATTGTTTTTTCCATTTGGCTTTTTGGCGCCTCTTGCTACCTGGCGCCTAGAGCGACCGCTCCTCTCGCTCCACCCCAGGGCCGGCGCTGCTCCAAAAGACCATAGACCTAAACATTCTATATTAATTTCAACTTGATACCTCCAAGTTTTCCTGAGACAAAGGGTATTGGAAAGATCCTAAAAGAGTTCCTTTTTCCTTTTGAGGTACGGAACCTTAAAAATCATAAATCCATCGGCTTCTTCTTAGCGTGTCGATGGCAGACACTACACTGTAGCAGCCCAGAATTTGGCCACGTTAACAGCATTATCAGCCGCTGTCATGAGGTCTTCCTGCGTGCAGATGTAGGGGCACGTAGGGCACGATGTCAAATGTTTCATCGTTTGAACTGCACCGCACAAACAGTTTAATTCACTTTCACCCAAAAATCCCCACCTGACCATGTTTTCTTTGCTCCGACCGGTCTGGGTCCGGAGTCTGTTTAAAGACTTCCAAACCGGCCATTGCAAGTCATGTCCAGGGGGAAGGCTTTCTGCTATCGGGACGAAGGGTGTTGGTAAGCTTACTTTGTCCTGCCAAAGGTTACACCTCGCTTTCTTGGGTTCTACTGATAAAGGATAGACACACTTTATAAAACTATTTCGGCTTTTCAGCCGTTGTTGCACTGGTTTGTGGCTATGCATAGGGTGCCGTGTGTCAGTATCCATCTTCGATCTTTCAGAGGAGCTAGCCACCGCCCTGCGCACAGCAGGGGGCGCAATACCAGCTAGTGGGTACAGCTGACTGACCGGAGTCGGTTTGAGGCAACCAGTTATGATCCGACAAGTCTCATTTAGAGCTGTATCCACCAGCTTCGCATGGGCAGAGCGACACCATACGGGGCTTGCATACTCGCCTGCAGAAAAGGAAAGCGCTAGCCCGGAGGTCCGCAGAACGTGCGGCGTTGCTCCCCATTTAGTGGTAGTGAGACGCTGCAGCAAGTTATCCATCCATCCATCCAATCCATCGGCTGATAAGCCAAGTTCGTATGGAAAGAAAGTCAGACATTTTTATGAAATTTCAGCAAAGTTGCAGAATATAAATTTTTCAGTTCTATGAATGAAATCACCACCTCAGAGGTTTGTAAAGAAACGGAAAATTACAAACAATCCTAAACCAACAGTTAAATTGACAACTTGATATCTAAACAGGAGCGATTCACGTTTCTCGCACCAATTCAACTTCAGCCATTTCCACAGCTGGCAACACTGTCAACACTGCCAACAAGCCACGTCACCTGCAGATAGAGTCACGTTCCTTCGCCGCCATAATGTCAACACCGACACAAAAATGTGCTAATCTGCATAAGTTGCGGAGCGAGTGGCGAGAGGAGCCGACGCTACATACACGTAACCCATAAACGTCCCCACTACTGGCACACGGGCCACAGGTTTCTTCCTTAAGAGGAAACGCGGTCTAAAGAATAGGTATTTGAATATAATATTGCTGTCTCCCTCCCCCAAACCTCTCTGTATACAGCAAGAAAGGGAGAACTGCAGCGCAGACTGATAAAAGGCACTAAAATTGTCCAAAACAGCATTTTGTAGTCACCTATTTCCTCCTCCAAAACTAGAGCAATAGTAATATTTTTATCACAAATTATTTAAATAACACTTTACCTATGCCTCTGTGTTTTTATTTTATTGTTAATATGCGTATTATTTTTTGGTAGGTGTCTGAAAATGACGTTTCAATTGGGCAATTTTCCAAGTTTTTGAAAGCTCCTACTTCCTATTAAAATTGGAATATGGGAAAAAAAAACATAGGGGCATGACCATGGTAGATATAAGTTTGATGGAAAAAACTATTTTTCTCTTTTGTCATTATCCAGGGAGGAAACAGGGGACTACATTTATATGGAAAAAATGGCGCCCGCGTTTCCTCTTAACTCGGGAAGGTTAGGCCATACTCTGCACAGTCTAGGTTACTGAAGTTCTAGCGCTAGTGACAGAAGTTTTTCAAGGCATGTGATACGACTTAATGACATCCATTTAATGATAGCAACGGCACCAAAGGCTATACGTGCTTTGCGGAACACGGAAACGGTCGAGAAAATGCCACTAATAGTCAAACCCATCCAGGAATGACCGTGCCTCCGATAAACTTCAGGTGTTTTTTTTAGTTAACCTGCGTGATCGACCCAACCACGCAGGCAAAGTATATATATTAGTACTAACATACAATATGGACACTTCCTGCCGCTCTCTATATTGCAACCTCACCCCCTCGTCACCCACATTTATACAGATTGGTTACAATTTAGTTGCCGAACGTATAGGATTTCGCCGCCATTTTGTTTGTTCCGTCATTCCTTTTTTAAAATGTCATTTCTGGCCCGTTGTATGAAGTGTCCAGGGTGTGAGTAGGTCTCAGTGAGCTACGACCGCTTATACCTTTAGTTGCCATTATTATTTATATATTATCTGGGTTGCCAGCTAGTCGGGCCTTCCCGTGGTCCACCTGCTACTTAATTAAAAAACAAATTTCACAATGAAATATTACTGTTTGTACAAAAAAGTAAATTCCAACAAAGACATTCTGAGAAAACGTGCAAGCCACTCTTTTTCTTTTATTCACTTAGACTTCACTCTTTATTTCATCTCAATACTTTTTAAGGCCAAGTAATCTTAATCGAAACTTGGCACGTTTTTACAAAATGTTTTACTGGGATTCCTTTTTCACTACACAGCAAATAGTGAAACACAAAAACACACGATTCCAACACAAAAATGAACAGAGCGACGCCGCATTGTCGGCAGTTGCAGGCGCGGCTCTTTACCCGTCCGGGGCGAAGAAAGGGTTATGATTCACATCGCTCTTGAAGAGTGAAATTTTAAAGGTGTTCCTCAAAAGGTCGCACACGCACAGAGCGGAGTGATTATTCAAATGATAATGGCGGAGCTGTCGTTACGTGCGGCGGCGGCGGCTCTCTCCGGCACCAAGTGGATTTATACTCGGAATGTTGGAGCTAGCTTTACAAATTCATACTGTAATGTATGTGAACTCCATTAAAAATATTCTATATCTGCTATACGCTATTTTCAAAAGAATTGAGGTTCTTTTAACGCGGAACAGATTATTTTAGTAGATAAATAAATAAATAATAAATAAATATTCTGGGACAAATCACACATGGTCATCTGACCCCAAAGTAGGATTCTCTGTGTTATGGGAACCACAGACTGATATTTACATACTTATATACGTTTAAATAAATACATATATAGATATTTAACACCCAGACACAGAGCAAACAAATCTGCTCAACTCACAAATGCTTGCCCTGGGTGGGGATTGAACCCACAACTCTCGGATCAGTAGTCAAGCGTACTAAGCACTGAGCCACCGAGTCAGTGTAGTTATTGATATGGCGGGGGGGGGGGGGGGAGGGGGGATTGACAACCTGGTGAAACTGAACATTCATTAGGGAGGCCTACGTTCAGCTGTGGACGTCTTTCCGCTTATACGACAATGTGATGAAGTCTCACTCCCAAAAGAAAACGTAGGTACAGATAAAACCAGCCCATCACAAACATCCATCTGTAGAAATTAAAAATTCAAAGTAACGTGACTTGTTCTTCAAACTCAGATAGTCCCGTCCCAAAACCCAGCCACGCGAATTGCCTTGTCAGTGGCCTGCACCAAGTCTTCCCGCGCGCAGGTGACAGGGGCAAGAAGGGCACGATATGAGGTTATCCTTCCTTTTAGGGACCAAATGACTACATAGTATAAATAGTATTCATTCATGTTATTGTATTTTTCAGAATGCATTGTTCCATTTTGTTAGTAAGCTTAGCGTATGTATATAAGTAAATTAACAATATTATTGTTATGTCAATGTCTACGAGCGCGTCTTGCGCGATGTGAAAGGGCCGCGGGAACGGGGCTGCCAGCCACGACACCACCGCCACTAAAAAACACAATGCATTACATCCTCTTTGACCGTCGCCCATTCCTTTCGGGGACTATACATTGAGATTGAGTGTGCGTCGAATCGAATTTTGCTTTACTTAAAGATTTGTAAAACCAAGTGCCATTAAACAACAGTCTATTATACATACAGTCCACTGTCTTTGTTTACACCATTTTGGAGCCGAAACAGCCATGTCCAATGTGTAGATAAAAAAATCAACCAAGTTTGAGTTGAACTCGCGTGGAGAGGGTTCCTCCGTACAATGCCAAAGTCAAATACAAAATATCACATTTGAAATCCTCACAGTAAGATGCGAGTTTTTTTTATTATTAAAAATTTGAGTGTGTTTGGCTGCACCTCACCTGTTGGTAAATACCGATGCAGCCGAGGATGAACACAAAAGCTTAAAATATACCTATTTACTCTCGTCTCTAAGATTCCTAAATTTTACGAATCGGGGAATACAGACGCCGGAAGGTAATTCTACCCCTCGAATGAAGAAGCAAAACGCTTCGTGTGTAAAGGTGGAACATTGACGACAAAGGGGTGGAACCGCCCTCCGCACCTGGTCGTCCGATGATGAAATGGAGAGAGGGGAATGAGGTCGTGAAGCTCCAGGACACACTCTCCGAAATGAATCCTGTAGAACACCGATGACAGGCGACTTTGTGGAGATGCTCGAGGCTTTGGAGCCTGTTTGATACAAGTTCCTCGTCGCCAATGAGTCTCCTAGCGCGTCGGTCGATAGAATCCTAGGCATATAGCTGGTAACGAGCCGATCCGTCCCACAAGTGAGAGCAGTACTCCATACAGGTAACTACTACTAGCGCAATTTAGTGGTGTTTTAGTGAACTTCTTTTTTTTTAATAAAAATTTTGGTGTGTTTGGCTCCACCTCACCTGATGGTAAGTGTCGATGCAGCCGAGGATGTAACAAGCAAGCTCAAAAAGTGCCTATTCACTCTTGTCTTCAAGATTCCTAAATTATACGAATCGGGGAATACAGACGCCGGCAGGGAATTCCACTGCTTGCCCGTCCGCATAATGAACGAAAAAGCAAAACGCTTCGTGCGTAAAGGTGAAACATCAACGACAAAGGGTTGGAATCGCCCTCCGCACCTGGTCGTTCGATGATGAAATGAAGAGGGGAAATGAGGTCGTGAAGCTCCAGGATACACTTTCCTTTCAATGAATTCTGTAGAACACCGATAGACTATTTTCTATTATTACTAGAACTATTTTCCGTAGGTGAACGTATTACATTGAGTTTACCACCTATTTTTCAATGGATAGAATTCTTATAGGTTTTCCTGTAATCTACAATCAATGAACTATATTTTGTATTTTTTCAAAATTTTAGGCTCAGTAGTTTCGGACAACAGGGGGGGGGGGATGGTCAATTTTCGTTTTCCTTTATGAATATAATCAAAACTATTTATTTTACAATAAAAACAAAAAAAAATTTAAGATCCTGATAACGAGCCCTTTCATTTGTTATATGACGCAAATCGCAATACGGTTTCCAAAACTTTTTTAAATTTCCTAATTTGTCCCCCGAAAATAACCCTTATTTAAAAAAAATACTAATTTACTTTGCACATCTGTGTTTGGGTCGTAGGATCACACTATCCTACCAAATTTCCACCTGATTTGGTCCAGTAGATTCTGAGTAAATTAGCTTGGACAGACAGACAGACGCACGAGTGATCCTATAAGGTTCCGTTTTGTTTTTTTTGTACGTAACCTAAAAATGATCTAAATTTTGAATTTACTAAGAAATAAATTAAGACAAATCCCTTTATCACAGCACCTATCAAATACACTTGTCGCCCTCCCACCCACTTTATATTTGCTTCCATTGTCTGTTTGCCCAGCACTAGCACCCTAAAGCCCCTAAACTAAACTTTATCCAATAACATTATTAGTACCCTCACCCCCCCCCCCCCCCCCCCCCCTGCGTCGTACTCCTGCGAGCCCTGCGGTAATCCTTACACAAAGAAAGCTGGATCGTAGCTGATTGATTGCGGCCTGCGGGCGGATCAGAACACGCGTCCAAGGTATCATGGGGTATTGGAGTATCGGGGTATAAAGTATGGGATGTGTAGTAAGGTTCAAATCTCTCTAACAAATATGTCAAATTAAATAAAAGGAAAACCATTAAATCTAAATTTCAATGGTACATAATTTTGAACAAAAACAACCGTCTTCAAACAGGAAACTAAGATTGGATGCCATCATCAGATCCTGGTTTCTTTATTATGGTACCACCCTTGGGATATCTCCTTTCCAACAAAAAAAACAATCATCAAAATCGGTTCATAAACGACGAAGTTATCCGCGAACACGTTGGGCGCCAATGTGGCACGTACGGTTTATTGGGAGTGCCGTACCTACTGTTACCCGTCGTGCCACCTACCTACTCCACCCGTCGTGCCACACTGGCCCCACGTTGGGCGGCAGTGTGGCACGGACGGTTTATTACACGCCCTGCCGTACCTACTGTTACCCGTCGTGCCACCTACCTACTCCACCCGTCGTGCCACACTGGCCCCACATTGGGCGCCAGTGTGGCACGGACGGTTTATTACACGCCCTGCCGTACCTACTGTTACCCGTCGTGCCACCTACCTACTGTTACCCGTCGTGCCACCTACCTACTCCACCCGTCGTCGTGTCACACTGGCCCCACGCTGGGCGCCAGTGTGACACGTTGGTGGTAGGTAGGTACGGTAGGCAGGGCGTGGGTTAAAATACCGTACGTGCACACGCTAATTTATTATAGAATTATAAGCCTAAAAAGAACATAAGAATTAGAAAAACATTACACACTTAAATTAAAATCATGAATACCAAAAAAACATAAATACCTTACCCGAGATGGATCTTTTAGAGAGAATCAAGTTTTTGTTGTTTTATTATATTTAATTTATTTTACAGAATAACGTGGACAAATATTGAAGCATGGTAAGAATTTGGATTTTTGAATCACATGTGTCACACTTTGTTTTCCAAATGTGACACATGGATTGTTATATGCCGGCGCTTGATAAATAGATGAAATAAATCGAAAGAAAGAAGAACAAATAAGAGCAGCACGTAACCGCGTTACAAGTTGCTATCTCAGTGTTCAGAGTACTTTCCCTCCAGATGCAGTTATAAAATTCTAACTAAATTATACCCATGCCAAATTACAGCTTTCTAGTACTCATATACTCTGAGCTAAGCCACGGACAGACAGACAAACATGGCTAAATTATAAGTGTTCGTTGTTGACTACGGAATCCTAAAAATTTAGAATAATAGCAGCAAGGTGGTGTCTTAATAGGTATGTGGTCAAAAACGGAAATGTATGTTTGCACTTTTGTTTCAGAAATTAAATGATTTTTAAACTTGTATTTTCTTTTTTTTAAATGTAAGTGCGTTTGATTAACCTCACCTGATGGGAAGTGAATATGATACAGTCTTATTATACTAGCGCCCCAGCTAGAGTAATTTGATTTTTATTTATGATTGTTAATCAACCAAAGTTCTTGAAATTTTGTAAACACATTCTAGAAACTGTATCAGGAGAACACCCAAAAAAGCCCAAGGCCCGGCGCAAAAGAAAGATATCTCAAAATTTAGTGTATTTTATTAGAAAAATAAATTTATATGTGTCATTCCCGCAAGAAGTGGCTAACGTAAAAAAATTGCTATGTTATTATTTTCAGGCATAGCTTTCGTTTCGTTGTGTTCTGTGCGATTTATCTTTCGATTTTTTTTTTATTTTTTTGTATTTTCTTTTTCCATTTTGAGTCGATGTGTTCAACAAAGTACAATTTTCAATTTATGCCTGATAATAATCTAAAAGCAATTTTTTTATCTTAGCCACTTCTTGCAGCAATCACACCTATCAAAAAATATTTTACATAAAATACACAAATAACTGAGATACGTTTCTTCTGCGCCGGGACTTGGGTAATTTTCTATGGAGGTTGGGTGTTCTCCTTTGTGTCTGTGGTTTGTCAGAGTTCCGTAAAAAAACATCACATGTAAGCCGAAAAACGTCCACTGCTGGACAAAGGCCTGCCCCAAGGATTTCCACGACGACCGGCCCTGCGCTGCCCGCATCCATCGGCTTCCCACATTCTTTATAGGCATATTTGTACGAAATTCTGGAAATTGTTAACGGAAATAATTAGCTTTTAGAACGTGTTTACATTTCGATAACTTTAATTGATTTACTCAACCACAATTTGTATAGAGCGCGCCAGAGATACACTCTCAGGTTTTTATTTGCTAATTAGAAATGATGTTTATAGTCAGGACATAGTTGGAGCTAAATAACTCAATGTATCAACGACGATGGTTGAAGTAGACAATTTTATTCCCAAATCGTGTTATCTATATATCTATCTAAATCCAAAATGTAAACAAATTGCGAAATTCGCTGTGTGTCGCGACTTTCTCCGCGGAAAAGAGGAAACCAGATCAGCAACCCCAAAACGGTAACCACCATCGCACAGACTGAACCCCAAGCACCTCCTCGCACATAATCGTACAAACACCAGAAATCGAAAAAGGAAAGCAATTTCCTAGCAATTTGTTTGCCGACGGAGGCCGCCACAGCCTCGGCTACCTCCAACTGTACATACACAGGGTGTAACAAAATGTGTGCTTATAATAGGGATAACGAATGCTAGTCATCTGAGTTACTTTTTATCATCTGTCAAAAACGACATTTTGTTAGAAATAAAATGTTAGAAACACCTAGGCGTGACGTCATAGCTTAGCAGCGTCCTTTATGTACCTACTCATTTTGTGATTTTGGTGACTTCAAAATGGAAGACTTGATGGAAAACAAAACGAGTAAGGTTTTCCGAAGTTTAAGTAGGAGGGCAATTTAGTGATCAAGAGTTCATAATTTGTTCCGATGCTGTCGTCATCCCTATTGTACGTACGTACAACTGACTAATTTTGTCAAAGTTACCCATGGTCATCATCATCATATCAGTCGAAAATCGTCCACTGCTGGACAAAGGCCTCCCACAAGGATTTCCACGAGGACCGGTCCTGCGCTACCCGCATCCAGCGGTTTCCCTCGATCTTCACACTAGTTCGTCAGTCCACCGCGTGAGAGGTGGAGGGTTGCCACTCAAAAACTTTATTACACCAACGACCATCTATTCTACGAGCTATGTGCCCTGCCCATTGCCACTTCAATTTAGCGTTAGATGGAACATGGTAACCTTGACCTGATGCTGCAGAATCTCCTGGAATCTGAAGGTTTCCTAACTCCTCGCCAACTTACAGCAGAGGTATTGTGTTTGGGCTCATCGAAATAGTCTCAATGAATAGGTGTTAGATATAATATGGTAACCTTGATCTGATGCTGCGAAATCTCCTGGAATCTTCTGAAGCAGAGGTGAAAAAAAGTGGAAATCTTCCACAGGTCCAACTGATGTAAAGTTTAGTGTTATAAGTTGTAACACATTTAATGGCAGCTTAAAACAAGGGAGATGAGCAACTTCCACAGGTTTGATCGATTCAAAATAGTCTAGTTTTCTTGTCGCAATGTCATGTTTCGTCCCGGAAACTATTTGTCTGAATGTGGGGACAGAGTATCGTTTGTATGTAATAGGCACGTAAAGTTTTAAAAGCACGAAATAAAAATTAAATTAAAAATTTAAATAAAATTAAAACAGAATACAACTGATTTAATTTACTACAACTAAATAATTATAATTTCACAACTTAGCGGTCCCCCTAAGCGACGACTCTTGGATTAAATAATGACTACTTAAATTAAACTCAAAGGGCCAATACATATTATTTTTACTTTTTAGAGGTTTTTGTCGGGGGATTTTAAAATTTAATTTATCCTTATAAATGTGAAAGTTTGGATGGGTGGACGTCTGTTACTCAATCATGCCACAACAGCCGAACGGATCTAGAGAAATTTTGTAGGTAGACAGATTAGGACCTGGATTACCATATTGGCTACTTTTTTCCACGCTTGCGAGCCGCAGACTCGCACACTGCGCGCCCTCGAAGACAGTCATAAAAACTGTGTTCACGCGAGCGAATCCGCTGGCAAAAGCAAGTTATATTATGTCACTACGTATTTTTTGTATTTTTCATTGATTTCGTTATCTATTGGTATATTGTAGTTAAGATTAGATGTCGACTTTGTTAAAGAAAATTTATTATTTTAATTTTTACGGATACCTCCCCCCATACATATGAAGGGGAGACGACATACTTTTTTTGAATGCACCCACCTGTCGGGGTATCACTGAAGGTCTTTAAAATCATCCTAAGAATATATTTTTATCAGTATTCTATACAGTCTGTCATATATAAGCTGTAACAAAATTGGTGTAGGTTCCGTTAACTGGGGCTTCTACTCAGCATACTGAACAACTTTTGTTCTATGAATTTGCTGAAATATCAAAAAAAAAATGAACTCTTCATACAAATCTATCAGCTGATTCACCGATTTCGTGCATTTTGGTATGGAGAGCCCAATTTTTTTTTGGATTGACTATGGGTTCCTTGGGGAACGTTGTTCAGTGTGATGAGCAGAACCCCCAGTTAACGGATCCTACACCAATTTTGTAACAGCCTGTATAGCCTGCGAAAGTAGTTAGGTAACAAAGTTCCCGGGCATTACTAAACTGTTTGACTTAGAAACCTCTTCCTCCCCAAAAATATTATTGTTACTGCTTCACCTACCTGTATAGTCGCACTGACCTGGTGCGGAGCCGACGTGTTTCGAAAAGCCGACACCTAACCATTTGAAACCGCTTTTACACCGGAATCGGCACTCCGAGGTACTCGAATCGCGCAATCACCGCCTCTCTGTGCAAATAGTAAACCAATCTAGTCGGAGACAGGGAGGCACTGAGGGCTGAAATATCCAACGGTGAGGCACCACGGGCATTCGTGCTTACTAAACGCGTTCCCTGTCCTCATCATCATATCAGTTTATACAGGGTGACTTTTAATTAGTTCTTGATAATTTATTTTTATATTTGACATATAGTTTCTTTGGGAAAGTTGTTTGTAATTACGTTTAAATTCATATCCTTTGCTATCAAGAACTAATTTAAAGGCACCCTATATACGTCCCCAACGAGGGGCTCGAGCCTACCCTGAATTAGAGCGATCGGGCCTTAGTCGACCACGCGGGCCCAGTGCGGGTTGGTCCACTTCACACACAACCTGCGAGTTTCTCCGCAGGCGTGTGCAGGTTTCCTCACGATGTTTTCCTTTACCGTAACAGCGTCCTGTCCTCATACAAAAGACAAAATCTACCCCTCAAGCCCACTCCATTATAATGCATCCTTTGGATTCATGAACTCTAGGGTATCTCAATTTTGGTATCCATTCGGATAGTGTGGACAAGAAAAGTCTTTAAAGTGAGGTTTGTATTGAAATGAGAAGAGGTGATGTCGAGGGCATATCAAATGTGAATAAAAAAAATAGCACAAAGAAAATCAAATCTAAATCATCATCATCACAATCAGCCGAAAGACGTCCACTGCTGGACAGAGGCCTCCCTCAAAGGATTTCCACGACGACCAGTCCTGCGCTGTCCGCATCCAGTGGCTTCCCGCGACCCTCACCAGGTCGTCGATCCACCAAGATCTAAATAGGTAAGCAAATCAAACTGTAAAGCAAGAAACATGCTGATCCTCTGACGAGGAGCTGTAAAGGTAACTTACACTTTTTTCACTGAGTAATAGGAAAAAGAAAGAAAGAAATACATTTATTGGAGAGAGACAGCAAATGAGGCAAGTCGTTTGCCAAAATGTTAAATGTTAAATGCTTAAATAACGCTCCTCCTTTTAAATAGCAGTTTCGTCTTCCAAAAATTATGGTGTTTGTTCAATTACTCGTTTAGCGACCTTATATGAACGTCTAAAAGTACTGTTATGATAATTTACCGCACGATAAACACGTAAAAACTGACCTCAATCGCAAATAATCTAAAAAAACTGGCCAAGTGCGAGTCGAACACGCACTCCAAGGGGTTCCGTACTAACACACCTCTCCACTTAACTATGACAAATAAACTATACAAATTACAAACAAAAGACATCAACGCAAGCGACAGAAAGATGTTTTTTTTATTATTCAGTTCGAACTCCTTGGCGTGAGTCATGACATGAGTCAACTAACACTAACTTCAGATTTTTTTAATTTTTTTTTTCGCAATTTATAAACTCTTGACAACATCTCAACTGGTGGTAAGTGACGATGTTGCCGAATATGGAAGCAGGCTTACCAAGATAATATATAGAACATATATATAGATAATATTAGAACTATAATCACACAAGTGTATTACCGTCTTTATGATAGAGCTAAATCTAAAATATCTCTAAAACACCTTAGGAAATCACGTTTCTTGCAATTTTACTTTTTTAATTTTTTCATTTTTTATTGTTATTAATTTGATTTGGATTCAGATTCACACATTTATTTGACATACACCACTACAACATAACAAAATATAATTTGTTGCTACAGTGGCAATACAAATACACATTTTGTAAAAAATTCAACTATTACGGTTAATAAAATACACACGGACAGCGGAGGCTTAGTAATAGGGTCTCTTAGTGTGTATGGAATCCTAAAATCACTAAAAAGATTTTGATAAAATATATATCGACTCACCCTGGAGGCATTGCTTTATATTAATTGATAAAATAATCATCAAAATCGGTTCACAATAAGCAAATAAATCGCGTAATTAAATGACGAATTGAGGACTTTCTCCTCTCTTGACGTCGGTTGAAAAACAAGGTTCAACACAACTCCTAAAGCAACGAGCGAAGTTGATTTGGCACTTCGCTGGTCGTTGCCGCGGCACGCTCGCTTCGCTCTTCGCTATTTTACCAACAAACAACGAGTGAAGTTGGTTCTGACGCTTCGCTGGTCACTGCTGCGGCACGCTTGCTTCGCTCTTCGCTATCTTACCAACAAACAACGAGCAAAGTTGGTTCTGACGCTTCGCTGGTCGCTGCCGCGGCACGCTCGTTTCGCTCTTCGCTATCTTACTAACAAACAACGAGCGAAGTTGGTTCTGACGCTTCGCTGGTCACTGCCGCGGCACGCTCGCTTCGCTCTTCGCTATCTTACCAACAAACAACGAGCGAAGTTGGTTCTGACGCTTCGCTGGTCACTGCCGCGGCACGCTCGCTTCGCTGGTCGCTGCCACGGCACGCTCGCTTCGCTCTTCGCAAATAAAGACCCCCCACTTTGCCCCACCTACACCCCACCACGACCTATCTTACCTTACCCTCAAGACTGACATAAGGTTAGTTCAGAATCATTGCCCTGGATTGCGTTGCTGATTCATTAACTGGAGCTTGTTTTTATAATCAACAAATAATCGGCAAAATAGTAATATATTTTTCGCCCAAACAGAAGCCAGTAGTTTTAAGGACTACGTAATCGGTTTTTGACAAAAACTGATATTTCAAAAAAGTATTAAAATCACACTATAATATTATAAAGGCAAAAGTTTTAGAGTGTGTATGTTTGTTACTACTTCACGCAAAAACTAATGAACGGATCTGGCTGAAATTTGACAGGTAGACAGATTAAGACCCGGATTAACACATAAGTTACTTTTTTTCAAGCACTCTCGAAAAGTCATAGAAAGATTTTCCACGCGGGTGAAGCCGCGGGAAACAGCCAGTATTACATAAGTTTTTGATTTATTTATTTATTTATTCATCATATAAACATAACATTACAGAATAAATCCATTTCGTCACATTTGTCACATTTATCATTATTATATTAAACTTAAACAAGTAAGACCTAAAACATCATATTAAAATAGAAAGTTAAGTTATCAAACATTAATTCCTCACACATCTGCACACTCACTATGCTTCTTATCGATGGCTAATGGAACCGCTTTTGGGCCATATAGTTACCACCTGTCGCTGTATGTAATTACTATGTAATAAAGGATGTTATTTAAGAGTGAGCAAGCCTACAAGAGTAGGCTCTCCTTAATGAAATTAAACAACTGTCCCCCAAGTACCCTGTATGCGAGTAATTTATTGTTAAATGGTTGTAAATGTGGTCCCCACTGGTATCCAAGTCCGTCCCTGCACTCGCGAGCCCCAAACCCTCAAACCCCACGGGAGCGCGCTCTAATTCCATCACAGCCGCTTGGATCCGCCGCGCGTCACCACGGCAGCGACTAGCGGTATAGTTTGAACATACGGACAGCTGCTGTAAAAGCCTGAAGAGAAATTAGATTTTGGTGCGGGTTGGAACGAAGTTACCGAGCTGACGTAACGTATGCACGAGGACGAAGAGGGTTGGGACGAAGTTACCGAGCTGACGTAACGTATGCACGAGGACGAAGAGGGTTGGGACGAAGGTACCGAGCTGACGTAACGTATGCACGAGGACGAAGAGGGTTGGGACGAAGGTACCGAGCTGACGTAACGTATGCACGAGGACGAAGAGGGTTGGGACGAAGGTACCGAGCTGACGTAACGTATGCACGAGGACGAAGAGGGTTGGGACGAAGTTACCGAGCTGACGTAACGTATGCACGAGGACGAAGAGGGTTGGGACGAAGGTACCGAGCTGACGTAACGTATGCACGAGGACGAAGAGGGTTGGGACGAAGGTACCGAGCTGACGTAACGTATGCACGAGGACGAAGAGGGTTGGGACGAAGGTACCGAGCTGACGTAACGTATGCACGAGGACGAAGAGGGTTGGGACGAAGTTACCGAGCTGACGTAACGTATATGCACGAGGACGAAGAGGGTGGGGACGAAGGTACCGAGCTGACGTAACGTATGCACGAGGACGAAGAGGGTTGGGACGAAGGTACCGAGCTGACGTAACGTATGCACGAGGACGAAGAGGGTTGGGACGAAGTTACCGAGCTGACGTAACGTATGCACGAGGACGAAGAGGGTTGGGACGAAGGTACCGAGCTGACGTAACGTATGCACGAGGACGAAGAGGGTTGGGACGAAGTTACCGAGCTGACGTAACGTATGCACGAGGACGAAGAGGGTTGGGACGAAGGTACCGAGCTGACGTAACGTATGCACGAGGACGAAGAGGGTTGGGACGAAGGTACCGAGCTGACGTAACGTATGCACGAGGACGAAGAGGGTTGGGACGAAGTTACCGAGCTGACGTAACGTATGCACGAGGACGAAGAGGGTTGGGACGAAGGTACCGAGCTGACGTAACGTATGCACGAGGACGAAGAGGGTTGGGACGAAGGTACCGAGCTGACGTAACGTATGCACGAGGACGAAGAGGGTTGGGACGAAGGTACCGAGCTGACGTAACGTATGCACGAGGACGAAGAGGGTTGGGACGAAGGTACCGAGCTGACGTAACGTATGCACGAGGACGAAGAGGGTTGGGACGAAGGTACCGAGCTGACGTAACGTATGCACGAGGACGAAGAGGGTTGGGACGAAGGTACCGAGCTGACGTAACGTATGCACGAGGACGAAGAGGGTTGGGACGAAGGTACCGAGCTGACGTAACGTATGCACCAGGACGAAGAGGGTTGGAACGAAGGTACCGAGCTGACGTAACGTATGCACGAGGACGAAGGTAAAAATAATATGAAGCGTACTAAGCTTTACGCTGAGCCTCTTCCCTAATGAAATGATATCGGTGGAGTCCCTTATGTAGTTAGCCCACTGTGAAATACCTAAAAGTTGGCGCTTCTACTCATCGTTAGCTTTTTCGTCTGGTGATGGCGTCCACAGCCTTGCAGTATCAATACGAGTTGCGATGCTTACACAACTACAAAACACCTTATACAGCATGTAACAAAAATGCTATAGGATCCGTGAACTGGGGCTTCTACTTACGATACGCTGAACCTTTTCCCTAAGAGCAGCTTACTGTCAAATTTAGCATTTAAACAAGATACAACCAAACAAAGAGTTTTTTTATATTTATTTCGATACTTAAACAAGACACAACCAAATAAAGAGTTTTTGATGTGGAACATCTTTGCTCTCGCTTTCCTGCAATTTGTGGGAGTAATTTCGTGAAATGGGACGGAAATGTGTAACATGGGACGGAAATGTGTAACAGGAAGTCGCGTTTTTTCAGGCTTTAAAAGCGCGGAAAAGGCAAAGGTATCTATGACCATACAGCCTAGTCTGCCGTATCTTTGCCGTCCTTTTTTCAGGCTTTAAAAGCGCGGAAAAGGCAAAGGTATCTATGACCATACAGCCTAGTCTGCCGTATCTTTGCCATCCTTTTATCTTTTTTGATGTGTAACATCTTTGCTCTCACTTTCCTGCCATTTGTGGGAGTGATTTCGTGAAATGGGACGGAAATGTGTAACATGGGACAGAAATGTGTAACAGGAAGTCGCGAAAGCGCGGAATTCTACTTTACGAGAGTCCGACTCGCACTTGGTCGGTTTTTTTCGTTACTGTCAGATCCGCCACCCAGGTACAATATCGTCATCAAATCTTACTAACCTAAAGTATTTTGTCACATGTTACACATCATATGCGAGTACTGTAGGTCTCGCTCGAATTTTTTTTTATATTTATTTCGGTACTTAAACAAGACACAACCAAACAAAGAGTTTTTTTATATTTATTTCGGTACTTAAACAAGACACAACCAAACAAAGAGTTTTTTTATATTTATTTCGGTACTTAAACAATATACAACCCAACAAAGAGTTTTGTAAATATTTATTTCGGAACTTAAACAAGACACAACCAAACATAGATTTACAAAATATCGCCCCACCAATAATAAACTAGACTGATTCTCAGTTACATGAGCACACAATGATAGACAAATGTACACAATCACATAAAATAATAATTTAAAGAACAAAAAGATACTTCATTCTATTTATTGTACTTAATTAAATCAAGTTCGGTTTATTTTTGAATATACACAGAAACTTCGTTAGGTTATCTATTGTTCTTATTGTGTTGTGTTGTGTTTCTGGGAATCAATGTTTTTCTAATCTATTCTCATAAGTGAAAACCCCAGTAAACGGCTCCTAGCCAATTTCTGTACACTCTGTATAGAGAAAAACTGATCAGTGGGTAACTATCTACAGTGAATAACTGAATAACTAGACAAACATTGAACCACGCCATTTACCTGACAATAAACCTGTTCTACAAGTGTTTGATTCTTTGCATCAACATGAATTTCCATCTCCAATGCTCAGAGCCAATGTGACTACGCTGAGTCGCCGCGGCATTGTTTGATAGTCGCCCGCGCCGGTGCCAACCAAGCATGTAGCAGTGTTTGCCCGAGCAACCGCCGCCTGCGCCGCCGTTTACGTTCGAGTCGCTGCTTGGACAGGCTGCGGCGGGTAGCGGCTGGTAACTCGATTTGCATGCTACAGCGGACGAGCACGAGAAATCGACGGAATATCTGAATTTGACTATCTACCTAACTATTCAAACGGGGTGCGAATAAATGCGATTTCTGAATACGAAATAATCTATCTATCTGATCGTGTGGCACAATTAACCGTGCTATCCAAGGGATAGATGACGGTGGTTGCCTGGTGTTGCACTTAGCATCACCCGCGGTCACGTGTAGGGCATTAAGATTTACACCTATGGACGTGTGCAACGCGACCCTTATACATATCTGGAATCAGATGTGCAGGTTTCTTCAGGATGTTTTCCTTTACCGGTAAAGCAATCGGCAGTATATGAACGTAAGTTTCGAAAAACTCATTTGTACATTGGCCGAAAAATAATAGAAATTGACCATCTTTTTAAAACATTATAGCCGACTAGGACCAAATTATTTAAGTTAAGGATACACTTCAGCAGCAAATATGATCTATTATCTATCAGATAAAATGAGGCGAGATGAGCTGATGGCATTCTAGTGAATAAAAGTAATTTTAGTTCCCATTGTAGCAAAAATTGTTCAAGAAAATTACTTGAAAAAAACCTGAAATTTGCTACATGAATAACGGATCCGAGTCGGGGTGCTCCGCAAGTCCGAGCTCGCTTCGCTCGCTCCTGCTTCCATTTAGAACTCCCCGTACCACACTCTTCCTACAGTGTTGAGTTGCTGCTTATAGACATGTTTTTCTGCCGCTCAATCATGAAATCTTGCCGCTCAAGTAGTTATTTTGCGGACTGAATGTTTATTATGCAGTTACATTATATTTATTCCCATAAGAAAATAGAATTGTCATCGCAAGCGAACACAAATTGCAGCTTGAATAGTAAAACAGGGAAATTAGTCTAAGTGGTAATTTTTAATACCACTGGGAAAAAATGTACCTATGTCTGTATTAGTTACTGGTTTATGTTAAATAATGACACGACGAATGTTTTAATATTATCAGGTTTATTGGTAGTGCGGTACATGTGACACAGTAATGCATCGGACAAGAATCAAGATGGATGACAAGGGCGCATGGCCATAGACACCAAATAGGGATACCATATACAACATCTCCCTTATTTTTAAAAATAAAAAACATGTTTAAATTTGTTTAACTATTAGTTATAGCTCTAGATATTAAGCCCTTTTTTACATTTTATTTTAAATTTACATTTTATAGAACATAATAATTAACTTATTTTATAAAGAACACTATCATTAACTTATTAGGAAGTGACCCTATTAATTAACTTATTGGGAAGTGACCCTATTTTATTTTTTAGTTAATTTTACATTTTATAGAACATAACAATAAACTTATTGTATAAAGAACACTACATGAACTTATTATTAGGAAGTGACCCTATTAGTGAACTTATTGGGAAGTGACCCTATTTTATTTTATTTTTAGTGAGTACCTCTAAATGACAATGTTGTGAAATTGAATTAATTTTAACACTCTTCAATGTACCTTCTTACTGGTTTAGGCTGCCTACTACTACGCCTTGGCTGTGTACTTACATCATTTACCGGTTCAACAGACTTATTTGTAGATTCAGCAGACTGATTAGTATATTCAATTAACTTACTTGGTGTAGGGATAATATGTTGTCTGTTTCTCCTATATTCTCTTCCTTCTGGAGTTTTTACTATGTAGGACCTGGGCTCACTACATTTTTCTTTAATAAAAGCAGGGGTCCACATACTTTCTGGTGTTTGTTTAAAAACAACACTTTCACCTACCTGTATGTTAGGCAAAACCTTAGTACCTTTATTGTAGTATTGCTTCATTTTTTCTACATTACGTTCCTTATTTTTAATGTGTTCTTGAAAAGAAACTGTTTTGGGTTTTAGTTTATTTAAAACAATAGGCAATTGTGTGCGTAACTGGCGTGACATCAGTAACTGAGCCGGGGATGCGAGATTACCTCTGGGTGTGGTACGATAGTGTAACAGTGCAAGGTAGAAATCAGTACCGGACTCATTACATTTTGCAAGGATTCTTTTAGCTATTTTTACGCCAGACTCAGCTAATCCATTAGATCGTGGTAGGTATGGACTTGAGGTAGAATGTTGAATACCCCACTCGTAAATGAAATTCTTAAATTCTATTGAATTAAATGGCGGACCATTGTCGCTTCTCAATTCAACAGGAATGCCATGACGGCTAAACAGAGACTTTAAAATGGGTATTAATATTTTAGCACTAGTGTTTGGCACTTTTATGAGTTCAATATAGTTGGAGTAATAATCCTCGACCACTAAATATTTGTGATCTTTAAAATCGAAAAAATCTATTCCGACCTTCTCCCACGGAAAGCTTGGTAGCTCCTGCTTAAGAAAAGGCTCTCTGCTATTGGCATTTCTGTGTACTAAACACGTAGGGCAATTTTCAACTGCGTTTTTTATATCAGTAGACATGAAAGGCCAGAATACTACACCTCGTGCAAAGCTTTTTGAACGATCAACTCCCAGGTGACCTTTGTGAATAATTTTCAGTATATCATGACGTATCTGCCTAGGAATTATGATACTAGAATTTTTAAACAACAGCTCGTCTTCACAGTGAATTTCCTGCCTGTAATTCCAATATTCTTGCACATTTTTATGCACTTGTTTTTTGCATGAAGGCCATCCATTTTTGCAATAACTTTTTAGGATTTGCATTGACTTGTCTGTGTTTACTGTTTCTTGCAGCCACTTGCGGCGTTCTGTAGAGAGAGGTAAGTTATTTAGAAGTAAATTTACATGTATTACGACATCATCGTCAAGTTCGTCTGCACTTGATTCTGGCAAGGCAGCACGAGACAAGGTATCTGCTATAAACATTTGTGTACCTTTTTTGTAGGTTACATCTAGACTATAAGCTTGAATTTTCAGCATCATTCTTTGGAGACGTGTTGGAACTTCAACAAGGGATTTTTTAAATAAGGTTATCAAAGGTCGATGATCTGTTTCGACTTTGACATTTTGGCCATAGACAAATTGATGAAAACGGATACACCCAAATACTATGGCATAGAGTTCTTTCTCTATTTGAGCCATTTTTTGTTGTGACGCGGTCAGTGTTTTTGACGCATAATAAATGGGGTGGCCTTCCTGCAATAAAACGGCTCCAACAGCTGTACTGCTGGCATCGACAGATAGACATACTGGTTTCTTCACATCGAAGTGAGCGAGAACTGGTGCAGCACAAATTATGTTTTTTAGGTGACAAAACAGCTGTTCGTACGTCTCATTCCATTGAAATATAACATCCTTTTTCAAGAGGTCTCGGAGAGGACTTACCTCTGTCGCGAGATTGTTGATGAAGGGACTCAAATAATTGAGTAACCCTAGGAACCTTTGTAGATCCTTGACGGATGTAGGGGAGGGCATATCTTGGATTGCTCTGACCTTTTCTGGGTCAGGAACTACACCATCACCAGTGAAAATGTGTCCTAAGTATTTTATTTTCTGTGTGGCAAATATACACTTAGACCTATTGAATTTGACATTTACTTGCTTACCCCGTTGTAACACCAACTTTAGGCGTTCATTATGCTCAGCCAATGTGGCTCCACCAACTAGAATGTCATCGCTGTAGACTGCTACTCCTGGGATGTCTGAGAATGTTTCAGTCATTACCCTATGAAAGTATTCAGGAGCACAACTTATACCATAAGGCATCCTTTTAAAACGATACCGACCAAATGGAGTGTTGAAAGTAGTCAGATAAGAGCTTTCTTCTGTTAGACGGCACATCCAGAATCCACTACTGGCATCTAGAGTAGAGAAATACTTACAGCCTGTCATTTTAGCACGTACCATGTCAACTGTAGGGATTGGATAATGAGTTCTCTGTAGAGCTTGATTGAGATTTCTTGGGTCTAGGCATATTCTTAATTTTCCATTCTTCTTTTTGACTAAAAGTAAAGAACTTACCCAAGCAGTTGGCTCGGTGACCTTGACAATGACTTCCATCCTCTCCATTGTCTCCAACTCCCTTTTCAGATCATCGTGAAGAGCAAATGGAACTTTTCGAGGTGGGTCGACTTTTGGTTGAATGTTTTTGTCCACTACCAAATTGCATTCACCTGGTAGACAGCCTAAGCCAGTAAAATTATCTGCATACTGTAAGATTATTTTATCAAGCTCTGACACATCATTGACATTAAAGACTCTTTTTACTAAACCTAGCTCAACACATGACTGGTGGCCAATAACAGTTGGTGACTTACATGTATTCACAATAATGAACTTTAAACTTTGTGTCATTTTTTTGTTATCTAGATCATATTCAATTGGCAAATCTATTTCACCCAAAACTGTTATTTTCTCACCACTATATGAGCATATTTTACTTGTACAGTTTGAAAGTACACCACAATTTAAAGATTTGTAAACAGACATTGACATGACATTAGCATCGCTTCCAGTATCTAATAAACAATCAATTTTTATACCATTAATAAAAATGGGCATTTTCCACATAGAATTATTACTGTCCTTTAAATTTACATGACCAATGAACAAAAAATCTTCTGCTTGTTGGTTTTCAACTTGAATGTTCCTTACACTTTTATTTTTATTTCTACACACTGATTCAAAATGATTTAATAGCCCACAGGCACGACACTTCACACCATTAGCCGGACACTTATAACGATGGACTTGACCACATCGTCCGCAGACTGGATCTCTTGACTTTGATCTCGACTTATTTTTATGTAGTGACTGTGACCGGGACTTGGACCTGTGCCTTGTGTATGTTGAGGATGGCTGTCTAGCTGACTTTGACATATACATGACTGGCACCGACTCTGAAGATGACGAAAGCGTAGAGGCTTGTGATTGCGACTGAAGTATTGTTTGTGCAGTTTGTACAGCTTTATCTAGTGTTAATTTTGATTCCAACAAAAGCTTTTCTTTGACGTTTTTGTATTTTTCGTTCATGTTACAGATAAAAATATCTTTTATAAGACGATCTTGTAAATCACCGAATTGACATGTTTGACTAAGATTTCTCAATTTTGTGACGAATTCTTCTATGCTTTCGCTTTCTGATTGCTTGCATGAGAAGAACTTATGTGACTCATATGTGACGTTGGTTTGTGGAATAAAATGATCGTCGAACAGTTTATGCAGTTCTTGGTATTTAACCGTGTCTTCGTCTACGCCGAATGAGTTGAATATTTCTAACCCTTTGTCACCAATTAAATGTAATAGTAAAGCCACTTTGCGAGAGTCTGCTTCATCCTCCATTGAACTTGCTCGCAAGTACATTTTGAATGTTTGTCGGATGTCAAATTATACCTTAAAGAAAAGTTGTATAACATCATTTTTATAGCAGAGGTGGCAACTTCGTACGTACGCGCAGTTACCAATCATTCTTAAAATTAAATAAAATAACACTTATGACACTTCCAAATTTTAAAATGTTCAATGGGTCCTATAGGGATTATTGATCACGTAGAAAAGGGAAAAAATAAAATTTAAAGGTATTACTTATAATCAATAGCGGCTCTGCTGTGAAGTTGCGCAAGGCATACTTCCAGCAGTCCCTGGTGGCACGGGCGTAGAAAATAACACTCAGGGACTTGTGTGCTACGCAGGTCTTTATGATGCCGGGCAACCGGAAGCCTTCTGCATTGAATTGTGGTGTGAAAAGACCCTAGAACGTCAAAAGAGACCCGAATTTACACCACTATGCAGCACAAAGGAAAATGAAAAAAGGAATACGAAAAAACTAACCTCAAAATAACCGGTGAGGAAAGCGAAGATACACAGTTAAAACATTGTATTGTGGAAATAGAGCGAATATAATAATTTTCAATAAATTATAATAGTAAGGAACAAATCTTGATGCGATAACAATCTCATAGGAAAATAAACAAAAACCTACCTCTGTCTGAAAAAATATTCAAATTCCCAAGTAGTTTCAAAAAAGTGAATGTAACCACGAACTGTGAAGACCGATAGGCAAAAAGATTGATTAAGTAGCAAGAAAATGCTACACTACATAAAATAATTATAGATCCGTATTCAAATACAAACTGAATATTCTAACTATTTCAATAGAACTTTCGTTTGAATTGTTTATACAAATATATATAGATTATTCTGTTTATAGATATTTATAAACATTCTATTTCTGATAATTGAAGTACGGTTCAAAGTCACTGCACTACTAATTTAATTTTATAATTTCTCTTCATTTCCAGGTAGCTAGTTACGAGCAGTCTCTCAACGACGACGGAACAAGAAAAAACCGTTCCCGGATAAATTCACACTTGAACGACTGCAAATTTCTGCTGCGAGAGTTCGCGGAAAGCCGACTCGATCGGGAGAAGTTGCCCTAACTATGTAGGGAGGGGGGATAATATGAAGAAGCAGAAATCTCTAAGATCGCGAAACTCGATCTAGGGTCTGAAGCGACTCGCTTGTGAGTTGGGAATGCAAGAAGTTTTCACTCGATTCAAATCTATAGAAGTTGGATTGCTGCTTGTAATAAAATTGTGTGTGACTTCTGTACAAGTTGCTTGCTACGGACAAGGAAGTTTGGGCACTGAATGTTCCCACGTCTTGGTCATCGGTTAATCTAAGGAGAACATTTATCTACCAAATGTTTTTAAGAATAAGTGTGTTAGATCTAAACATGTATAAAACCAACTTTAGTCACAAAAACCAAAAACAATTTTGTTGTTTTAGTTTTTGTTAATTTCCAAAAATATTTAAGAACCCCCAGGAGGCTCGAGTTTCCATACAAACGTAGTTCCGCTTTAATACAAAAACTACATATCGGATTAAACCCAAACTTTGCTAATATATTGAGTAGATACATATCGATGTTTGTAATTAGTTTTCATCGTAGTAAATTTCAACGTAACTAAACGATGGCTTAAATTAGTTTTGTACTGAAAGTTTGAAACTGCTCTTATTTTTTTCATTTTTATATATATTTATTTTAATTTTCATATTAGTAAATCGAAAACTAATTACAAACATCGATATATGTCTGCTCAATATATTTGCAAAGTTTGGACTCCATCTGGCTTGTAGTTTTTGTATCAAAGTGGAACTACGTTTGTATGGAAACTCGAGCCTCCTGGGCTGCCCCTAACTGATTTGACTAACCTCGAAACTTAAACTATTAAATAAAAAAAGAATAGTTCAAAACGGGTGACATTCGGTGAAGATATCGAGTAACAAACAAACAAATAGATTGACGTAAGAATCATCAAAATCGGCGCACGCGTTTGGTGTCCAGAGCGCCACAAAGTAACAAACATACATACATACATAAACACAATACAAATTGATAAACATAATGCTCCTTCACATAACAGAAAGATCTTAAACTGTGTTCTACTTTACCTAATAACCTGTATACAAGATACAATATAATTAGTGTATATAAAGTAAAACTAAACAACGTTTCTCTTTTTAATCAAAAGGCAGAATACCGAACTGCTCGCTATTTGTTCATTTACTTTTTCAATGAAAAAATCATTGCCCATAAATTAAGGAACAGCCGAACCCCACCCATACAATTATGTAAAAAAAGTCAGCTACCTCAGAACAAAAACATCACAATTTCAGCATCAAAACAGTGCGAAACCTTGATCAGATAACTTCCGATTTCCGAGGTTAGCACAGGGCCGGATCTGGGCGGTCCGGAAAATGCTGTGTGATTCGCACCGATTTTTGCTTTATCGCAATTTTCGCTTTTTATTCCCGCACCACTCGGTCGCGCCGTCTCTATCCATATACACTGCAAACTTGTGCTAATTCAGTGGGCACTAATATTAATTAAAATACAAGTTACATAGCCAGCAGACTGCACCAGGTAAGTAAATAGGTACAGGCGGAGCTGGAGTTCTCACTGGATTTCACATTTCATTAGACACGGGAACGAAGTTTTTAATTAATTAAAATATTATTGGAATAGTCTGTTGCAATTGCTAAAAATGATTCAACGGAATAACCGTTTGAGTGTAATTAGTTGTTGCAGAAATTATCAGCTTTCTGCAATAGTGATTTACAGCCAGCCAGGTAGGTAAATGGCGTCGAAAAAGTTTTATCATCAATGTTGAATTTAAATTACATAGCCTTATAAACGAGTGATGTTTGTTGTGTATGTTATAGGAAACGGCTCTCATTGACTCCGTGACCCGTGGTTTCTAAAGATGACAAATTGATCTAGATAGGTGTTGTAACACCCCACCCGCCTATTTAAAATATATAAATATATAAAAATATAAATATATAAATATAACTAACTAAACCTACCTATAATACGCATACGTACATACAACATACAACCTACCACTATCTACCTATAAGAAGTATGTAAACAATACTTCTTTTTTATTGCATTTTAAAATACGATTAAACGTTTGGCCAGATCGTCTAGAGAACCCTAATTTGTGATCGCAGTAACTCAGAGTCTTTTTGAAGGTGAATGACAAGTTATTTTTAAGAGATTAATCTATCACGTTGTGTTTGGACGAACGATGTAGTCTAACCTATAATTTTGAAGTATTTCGCGCGGAACCCTAGTTTCCCTACTGTGATTGGTCCCTATTTTGGGCCCCCCCAAATTGGGAAGGGTAGCTAGCCCCCAGTGCTCGGAATAACGTAATACTTGACTGACGTCAGTACTGCATTATTTTGGTGATTAAAACAATGTACATCTAACTCAAAGTAATTGAACGAGCGATTTTAGCTCTACACAGATAATTATAACTACGTGAGCCCCGCTAGCTACTGTCTCTGGCAGGCCACTAAGGTACATGATCAGAGTCCACCCTCTTCAAGTGTATTTTAATTAAGCTACACGACAATGTAAAGTGTACTATGCCGTGTTCCACCCGAATCCCAAATCTAGTGTATATAAAACGCTTGTGAGGCGCCTTATTATACGTGTATAGTGTGAACTATAGCTGAGTCTTTACAGCCATAGCTTGTCCAACCCTATTCGACAGGTAGGATTAATACCTTCGAACAGCGATTGTTCGCGAATACATGTTAGCACTAAGTACTAAAATAAAGTAGATATTCCGACTTGAATGTCGCTCATCCTGTGAGAAGAGCACTACGGAATGTGAAATAAGTAGTTAATCTACTAATATGGTTCTTAGACCTGGAACTGTGCCATACAGTTGTATATAATGATATAAAGACCTGCGGTCTATATAACTAAAGCGAAATGGACACGATATCCAGCGTGCCGCCGGCTCCAAAATAATACATAGTGCTAAAGCTCTGTCTTTAGACGTAGTAAACCCTTGATAAAGGGCGATAGTACTGACAGTCCAGCAGGTTTGCTAAACGTAAAAGAACAACGAACCAACACAGTCGCAACCCAATGTGAGACCCACGCGAATCATAGTCGCAGCATCACAACTAGGTCAAAGCGAAAAGGCGTGTAAGCCAAGTGTTTGGTCGAGGCGCTAGTTCAGGACGCAATAGGAGCCGACAGGACCCGGACACCGTGAACACTGCCCATAATATCCGAAAACCGTAGAATAGATTTAGTTTCTAAATCTAGCGCATATTAACTGACCCTGGCTACGGTTACCATCAGGATGGGTCGTCTACCTACATCATAATCGGTCTTGCTATAATCACTAGTAGTAAGGCGCGAACGCCCAACTATTCGTTTGCTTGCCCAATAGTTTCCTAAACGCTCGGTCCGATTTGGGTGAAATTCTGCCGAGGCATGCTTGTGACAAGCTACAGATAGGACCTACCTATCTAAAATTACTTTAGTATCAAAATAGGCGAGGCTCGAACGCCTATAGTTTGTTTGTTAGTCCATTGCATTTATCCCATAAAAGTGTGGACAGATTTAGCTAAAATTTGGTAAAATTAGGAGTTGTTCATATCTATGAACCACTGAACTACATAACTAGCCTATATTGCATGGAGCTTGGTAAACAGCCATCTCAAGTATGACATAGGCCTTCCCGCGACAGCATAGCGCCGTACTATCTCGAATGAGATTAGTGAACTGAGTGGACCTCGTGTTCACGGAACCCTAAAACTTATAATGCCGCGTGGCACTTGCAGTGAAGGCAGTTCGTAAATAAATAAAACGTTGGCATAGCTTAGACCTACCTACTACTTATTCAATAATATGACTCGCATTTCTTCCTAATAACGTTATTCTAAAACCTAATTCGCTATTCCCTAGTAATAGATTTATTTACTAGAATTCCTACAGCACTGTACCAACCCGAATGAAATTAATGAACTGAGTGAACCAAGTGCTCGCGGAACCCTAAAGCTTGTGATACCGCGTGTCACCTGCAGTGACGGCAGTTCGATAAAGTAAAACGTGGCATCGCTTAGACCTACCTACTATTTATTCACTAATATGACTCGTTTCTTCCTAACAACGTTATTCCAAAACCTAATTCGCTATTCCCTAGTAATATATTTATTAACTAGACTTCCTACAGATCGCAATCCCCCTAACTCAGCCCTAGTTTTTCCCTATCCTAGCGAGATAGCTAAGTTTTACGAGAACTAAATTTTATTTTGATGTCCATGTTTCAACAAACAGTTACAACTCGTGGCGGCTTTATTCGTCTTTCCCCCGGGGTACTAAACCAACCGTGCCTTCGAGAAGAACCAAATTAGGTGTAGTGTGTCATGGTGTGGTGTGTACCTAAAGCTAACTTGTGTCCTAGTTCCCTACGGCTAAAGTGTACCTGCCCTGAATAAGAAATGCCGCTGCCACGACAGACCAGGTCTGCCGCTTCGCTGCACCTCCTAAACAGTGTGTTTGGATGGGATTTGGATAGGTAAGGCCTGTCCCAAATACGGTGGCTCCGTACATGAGTGCGCTAACGCATGTCCAACCTGTGGTCCTCATGTCGGTAGGTCGTAAGATGGTACAGTCAGGATGTTCCGGCCATAACCAAACTTGGGTCGCTAGCCAGGCAAGCCCTCCTGTCAGCTTGCTTTCGGCACTTGCATTGATAAACCCACGCTTCGTTGTCACGGTTGCGTATCCACGTGAATTAAATCAACTAGCCTTCCTGAAAACATGAACTACCAACCTGGTCACCTGATGATACCTTCAGCTAGCAACCGACCTGGCATCTTGTTTCAATTCCTAGATCCCAGCTCGATTGCCCACTGTACCTCACTTCCTAACTGCACTAAACTATGGCTTGATCCCAGGTAGGAGCCTGAACTTTCGAAGGCAAATAACTAGGATTTCGGCCACACTAAATTCTATTCTAAACTCACAATATAAAGTGAGATTCCTAAGTTAATTCGCGACTAATAAGTACTTGGCGTGACACTTGCCCGGGGCGTGCGGCAGCTGTTCTTCGGATACGTCCTCCTCCTGTGATGGTCTGTTCGACTGAATGCCGCTGCGTCCGCGTGTCCGTGGTTTTAAAAGCTTTCACACAGATGCAGCCTCGGCAGCGCGCGGGCCGCCGCACACATACATCCGACCTCGTGGTCGAACTGCGCGAGCGCCGGCCGCTGTCCGGACGCAGACAGGGCGACGCCTCTATCCCTTTAGCCTCGGTTTTCGCGCCATTTATTACCTAAGGCAATCTGTTATAACGTGCGCACCGCGTGGTTCGAATGACGACCGACAGGCGGCAGTCTGGCTTCTCGGAAATAATCCCTGAGCTAATTTGTTTCAATAACTGTCTATTCACTCGACTCGAGGTTAATCCTCACCCGACCGAACAAAACTAGTTATGTTTTTCCCAATAGACAGATTCCTTTTAGTCTATCAAGACTTACTGTATTACCTATAGATATTTATTTATACATATGGATCCGTTACAATCCAACCCCCTGAAAATTTTTAAAAATAGAATTCAGAGAATTGTCTTTTTGAAATTTTCAAAATAGCTAATAACTATTAAAATTTCCTGTTGGCACATTCTCCCCTAAGTGTGGTGTGTATTTAAACCAGGCATGTCATTTATTGTCCCTTGATTGATACACTCAACCATAAACAAGACCAGATTAGCACAGGACCAGCTCCTGCCATCACAGAGGAGTTCGAACGGGCATTTCGGGTGTGAGTCGAAGCCACTGCTACGTTCGCGCATAGGCGTATACATTGAGTGGACCACTAGCTTCCAATTCCCCACGCACCAGGAAACTCTACTGGCATACGCGCATTAGTAAATTGTCAATCTAGTTTACCTCTCCAAACTGTCTGTGATATAACTGAAGCGGTTCCCGCGACAATCAGTCAAGTTCTCCGAATAGAGCTTCCCCCAAGTGACAATAGAATCTTACCTTGGAGTATGTATAGTGTATAAGTCCAGTTCTTAGCTTCTGGTAGAGTAATTAGCCCAAACCAACGTAACGTAAGACTCAAAAGAACAAATTGTTGGTTCAAACTATTTTTGTATACATGAAGAAGGACAGCGTGTGCCAACAGCTGACTCAGATATCCAGTATTTGTTGACTCTCCTTCAAGATCACGCTCCCCTTAATTTTATTCCCAAAATATCAAAGCAACTCACACAAAACCCCTCTTTTCACATCACTCTCAAACAGCCTTTTGTGGTATTCCAATCCTGGAAAGGTCAACAAATCCCCATCTTCAGCCAGGATATTTATTGTAGTCAACACAAGAGAATATGTAGACCTATTTTCAAGTATTTAAACACAATTCTCACTTTAGTTTATAACCAAAACCCTCATCTTGCAAAAGAAAATAATATTTACTTCCAATGACAGACCGTGACTTCGTTCTAAAATCAGATCTGAAAGTTGAAAATAAATGAGCGCTAATATTTAACGCACCAAGGATGACCCACTTTCACCACAACCCGGCACAAACTATATATAAGAGTAATAAATAATTGAAGCAGCATGCATCATTGCAAACTTAAAACTAACCGCAACCTTATAAAACTAATACCGACTCCCTACCTTTCCTATTCATGCGTAATTTCACTACATTTAGCAAGATTATAATATGTTTATTATAATCCTACTGTACCTTCTAATCTTATTACTAAAATCAGCCATTCACCAAAAGCGTAGATATGCTAATGTTGAAATAACATAGCTTCGCTGTACCTGTTATTCAAACATACCTTTACACATTTTACCGGGTTATCAAAATAAAAGACAAGTGAGTTTTTTTTTTTCATTTTCATTTTAAACTAGGTAATAAAACTCAATCGATATTAAAACATTTAATTCAAAAATATCACAATTGTTATTCCGATCGCGTCTCCTTTTAACTTAAACTTATAAAACCTAACCCCCTTTTTTTTCTTCGTGCGTTAAGTCCTCGACTGCAAATAATTCCTGAACGCACGCGACCCCTGAACTACGCTAGCGCCATTACTTATAAGCGGCAAGTCGACAGACTTTTATATCTGTGACAAACTCACTGTGCAAACTCAAATGGTCAGCGACACCTTGTGAAAACAGGCCGAACTACAAGACATTTGTCTTGCATCAATATTCGATCGAATTGAACTAAAATATCTCTATCCTATTGAATAAATTCTATTATCGCCTAGTAAGTTAGAAATTCTACGAAACATTGTTTTAAATAAAACCGTAAAACACTTTGAACAAAATATATGACCCGTGACGCCATCTATTGAAAGAATGACAAACTAACTCATTCACACCTTCTCTGTGGCAAAAGATCACAACCTTTAGTAGCTGCCTGTGTCATATTTGTAACAGCGCCACAATCAAGACATTTGAAGGAAATAGTAGGTACTAGCACTTCTTACCTATTTACCTGCTTTTTTATAATATTATACAAATAACTAATTATTGGTACAGTATTTAATTAAAAGTAAGTAGAATGTTCCAGCTAAAATTTCCGCTGTTGTAAGATTGATTTACAAAACTATTGCGATAAACAAATAAAATCAAAACTGAAGTGTGTAGGTACTCCCTATGTATCTAATAATGTGACGTGTTTGTCTCAACTTCACTCCAAATCTCCTGAACTACGTACGTCTATACTATTTTAGTTTCTTCTATAAATACGTGAGGACTTCCTTAAAAAATAAACCTATGAGTATAGAATTCGGACCGACCAACCTATAGATTCTCTAACTTACCTACGTACCGAATAATACCCTATGCTTTTTTATGTACTCAGCCCGAGTAATCCAAATAATTACCTACTTGTCCGAATAATACGAATAACTAGCTACCTACTAGTAATAAAAGTTTCATACTGAATGATCCTTAAGATTGAACTAATGATAAGACCTTATTTATTAGTTTGGAATGATATTTTAATTTACTTAAAATTTATGTACCTATTTTAGATTTTTATCTCATCTAACTATTTTACACACTGAGATGTGAAATGGTTGGAAATAATTTATTTTTACCGTTCAAAGGTTTTTCTAATTTAAATTGATATGCAAGTTTAAGGTACCTACACCTTTAGAATAATTTACCTATTTAAGTACCTTATATACTTATCCTAGGCCATTTCCTAGATATCTTTATCAAAACAACAAAATGTTCCAAAGTTCATCTATATCCAACATTTACTTATGGTAAATGTAGGTAGGTAATTAAACCAGAGACAACTAAGTTTTCTTTTCTACCCACCTAACCTACTTAAATCATTACCAATGTTACACACGCGAAACCTAACATGTACGGATGTATGTATGTTTGTTACCCCTTCACACAAAGCTACCTAACGTACCTAGCTGAATGACTTTAGTAGGCAAATAGCTTAGGATCCGAATTAACACACCGGCACCCTTCTCTCCACACCCGCGATCAGCTTGCGTCTCGCGCACCCCCGGAACCTGCTTCCGCTAGTGATGCTACTAGCCATTCTCACTACCTTTTAACCAACTAGTCCTACGAGATACGTTAAAAGGAATCAAGTACACTAATATAGTTCACTTTTAAAAATACTACTTAATAATGCGTAAAAGAGTGCATATATATATGAAACCTAAAACTTATCTATAAAATGTTTTTAACCAAAGTTTAAAGTTAACCTACTTATGTATTTATTGTCATCTACCATAATTGTCGTTTCAATTTATTTATCTACAACGTGGACGCGGCTTAGTCTAATGAAGGCATTATTTATAGGTAAAACTAGATTTCCTACTAGTCACCTACACTTACAGTGAAACGATATTAAACTTAAAACAAGTTACATAGATATATGTAAGTAACCCTATTCCAGTAGAATACCGCAGCTTAGATACATGAATAAAAGAATTATGTTATATTCAAATGAGCTAAATCAAATAAGTACCTATACTTCATTTAAAATTATATTTAACTGGTTTTTCGAAACATCCTATTTTCGAATAAGTTTATATTATTTGATCCCATAGTTATTTTTGTTATGTGTACCCTACCTATATCATTTTTTTTTTACATGACGACAAAACAAAATGCTACCTATTTTAAAATACGCCTACAAATTATTCTTAGCGCATACTGACGTACTCATTCATTTTAGCACCATAAGGTTACCTTACTACCGCGTATATACAGTGGCCCTATAAAATATTATATTTCGTCTAGCATACCACGCAAGCCGATTTTATTTTGATTCCTAGTAGAAGACTCGTCAACCCCCCGATCTTAAAGATTTTAAAATAAAACCCAGGTTTAATTTTCTATCTTTGAAATAGGATAAGATTAATATTCTCTATTGTACGCCAAATATACAAAAGGAAACACATATGATCTAGCAAAACACGCAACTATATGCAAAGGCGGCCTTATCGCTCCAAGCGACCTCTTTCGGCATCCTTTGTCGATTGGAAGAGACAAAAGTTAAACTATAGGTGGGCACTCAAGCAATGAGCAGAATAAAATATACGAAAATTAATACTGAACAAAGAATAAATTACAAATACTAAATTAGATATTTATTATTTCATATATTATGTATTATTTTATCTTATTATTTCAACAATCTTATACTTATATCTATCATTTATAAAGACTATCCCTTAATTTGTCAGATTGAGTGACTACCGTGGACCTCAACTAATTATATTATGTTGATTTTGAATATCTAAATTCCGAGATACTAATTTAAAATATTTTCCTCGTATCTTAACTACCCTACAAGCCACTGCGGTTCGCTTCCGCGATACTGCTATGTAAAAATACTAAGTTCGGACGCCTATATTACCTACACTACACAACCCCCCGTATAGTAGACTTATAAGACCAAAGTTAGGATCTAGAATAAAATTTCCGAAATATTAAATATTGTCTACCATATCACTGACTAACCCCAGTGTAATAGATATGTAACACTAAGTCCATTTATTCTACCTACCCTTAATAAATTGTAAGTTGGAACGTCATAGACAGGAGTCTTCGCATGAACCGATAGCTACAAAATAACACCAGCTACATTCTACCCAAGTATACCACTCGATCGCAGCTAAAACGTACTCACGCACCTTCTGAAAATTTGCCTATTTACCTTGAAGGTATTTTTTTCAAAACGAACAATTTCTTAGAATAACCCACCATATGAACTAATACGTTCCTAAAGACCCAATTCACTTACTGAAAGTTATTACCTAACAGCTGTATCTGTCTTAAAGTACCTATAATAAAATTCAGAGCAGTACCTATTCCTGTTACTCTAAAATTCCCAACATCCGAACATAAGGCTCGTATACGGCGGCCTTACCTCATTATACCTCAAGGTCCCTGGTAGATATTTAAAATTAAACCTTTATTATGTACCCTATCTCGCATCCAATGTCCCCAGATGCGCATAATATACGTTTGGAAACCTTGATCTACTGCGGAACAAACCAAACAAAACAAAAATTTATTTTTCTTAACCGCAACGGGAACCGAACCTGCGACCCTAGTATGCGAAGCTACTAGGTACTCCTAATATATATAACGTAAATAAATTAAAACTAAAATAATAATTTTTTTTTCCTAAATTTGCCTCCCTCGGGACTCGAACTGGCGACACCAAGTTACGAGGCTAATTACAAACTCCTAATATACAATCTAACAAAAATTAAAATAAAATTTATCTTTAAAACAAATTACCTCTAACAGGATCGAACTCGCGACTGTAAATTGCGAGACTACGGATATATTATTGTGCCATAGCGCACTAGCTTGAAGTTCCTACGACAATATCAAGAGCAAATCGCATGTCCTTCACAGACCTTCTTTTGCGATTCCAACGACAGTAGGCATTCAACATAACAACTGCTTCTTTTACGAAATGTAAATAACTTAAATATTACTATATTTTGATTCAAAATAGTATATAACCTACCTAAAATTTACTTAAATTACCTAACCTATTAAATAAGTGCAACTTCACAGCCCCGTCTGCCTACATAAGTACACGCTATTCGTAACGTTCAACTACCTTATTTATCAATTATTATGAGAGACCTTTTTCTCTGAACTAAATCGTTAACTACCCATCTTATACACCAACTAGAAAATGTACCTACCAAATATTTCTTTCGAACAAATAACTTATTTAATTATTGAAATCCGGAATTTTACCAACGGAGTATTGAGAAGAAATTATATTATCAATGCCTACTTCAAATACGCTGTCATATAAAAGAATTCAACGGGAGCACTCACTCACTCGTCGACTCCTGTATTCAACCCCCCGGATATAAGACAATAGCTGGGGTTTAAATTAACCTATAAACTATAAAACTACATAGGATAAAAATAATAATTCTCTTTGTTTGATAGATTAATCATTCAGTTATAATTGTCATTCGCACTTCATTCCATTTCACGAACATCAAATTGTGGCATAAACCGAAGCCAACTAAAGTTATTTATCTATGTTTATCACAAATAACTGAACACAAAGTTTTATTATACAAAACGACTACCTACAAGATTCAGTCTACGAACGCGAAAATCAGATGTCAGACATCCAAGTTCTTTGGTAGCACTGTAACCGTTCCCGCCTCCGAATCCTGATTTTGGCTATCCAAATGTAATATTTTGGACCCTCTTCTTATCCTGATCACGGCTTATCAAATTGTAACACCCCACCCGCCTATTTAAAATATATAAATATATAAAAATATAAATATATAAATATAACTAACTAAACCTACCTATAATACGCATACGTACATACAACATACAACCTACCACTATCTACCTATAAGAAGTATGTAAACAATACTTCTTTTTTATTGCATTTTAAAATACGATTAAACGTTTGGCCAGATCGTCTAGAGAACCCTAATTTGTGATCGCAGTAACTCAGAGTCTTTTTGAAGGTGAATGACAAGTTATTTTTAAGAGATTAATCTATCACGTTGTGTTTGGACGAACGATGTAGTCTAACCTATAATTTTGAAGTATTTCGCGCGGAACCCTAGTTTCCCTACTGTGATTGGTCCCTATTTTGGGCCCCCCCAAATTGGGAAGGGTAGCTAGCCCCCAGTGCTCGGAATAACGTAATACTTGACTGACGTCAGTACTGCATTATTTTGGTGATTAAAACAATGTACATCTAACTCAAAGTAATTGAACGAGCGATTTTAGCTCTACACAGATAATTATAACTACGTGAGCCCCGCTAGCTACTGTCTCTGGCAGGCCACTAAGGTACATGATCAGAGTCCACCCTCTTCAAGTGTATTTTAATTAAGCTACACGACAATGTAAAGTGTACTATGCCGTGTTCCACCCGAATCCCAAATCTAGTGTATATAAAACGCTTGTGAGGCGCCTTATTATACGTGTATAGTGTGAACTATAGCTGAGTCTTTACAGCCATAGCTTGTCCAACCCTATTCGACAGGTAGGATTAATACCTTCGAACAGCGATTGTTCGCGAATACATGTTAGCACTAAGTACTAAAATAAAGTAGATATTCCGACTTGAATGTCGCTCATCCTGTGAGAAGAGCACTACGGAATGTGAAATAAGTAGTTAATCTACTAATATGGTTCTTAGACCTGGAACTGTGCCATACAGTTGTATATAATGATATAAAGACCTGCGGTCTATATAACTAAAGCGAAATGGACACGATATCCAGCGTGCCGCCGGCTCCAAAATAATACATAGTGCTAAAGCTCTGTCTTTAGACGTAGTAAACCCTTGATAAAGGGCGATAGTACTGACAGTCCAGCAGGTTTGCTAAACGTAAAAGAACAACGAACCAACACAGTCGCAACCCAATGTGAGACCCACGCGAATCATAGTCGCAGCATCACAACTAGGTCAAAGCGAAAAGGCGTGTAAGCCAAGTGTTTGGTCGAGGCGCTAGTTCAGGACGCAATAGGAGCCGACAGGACCCGGACACCGTGAACACTGCCCATAATATCCGAAAACCGTAGAATAGATTTAGTTTCTAAATCTAGCGCATATTAACTGACCCTGGCTACGGTTACCATCAGGATGGGTCGTCTACCTACATCATAATCGGTCTTGCTATAATCACTAGTAGTAAGGCGCGAACGCCCAACTATTCGTTTGCTTGCCCAATAGTTTCCTAAACGCTCGGTCCGATTTGGGTGAAATTCTGCCGAGGCATGCTTGTGACAAGCTACAGATAGGACCTACCTATCTAAAATTACTTTAGTATCAAAATAGGCGAGGCTCGAACGCCTATAGTTTGTTTGTTAGTCCATTGCATTTATCCCATAAAAGTGTGGACAGATTTAGCTAAAATTTGGTAAAATTAGGAGTTGTTCATATCTATGAACCACTGAACTACATAACTAGCCTATATTGCATGGAGCTTGGTAAACAGCCATCTCAAGTATGACATAGGCCTTCCCGCGACAGCATAGCGCCGTACTATCTCGAATGAGATTAGTGAACTGAGTGGACCTCGTGTTCACGGAACCCTAAAACTTATAATGCCGCGTGGCACTTGCAGTGAAGGCAGTTCGTAAATAAATAAAACGTTGGCATAGCTTAGACCTACCTACTACTTATTCAATAATATGACTCGCATTTCTTCCTAATAACGTTATTCTAAAACCTAATTCGCTATTCCCTAGTAATAGATTTATTTACTAGAATTCCTACAGCACTGTACCAACCCGAATGAAATTAATGAACTGAGTGAACCAAGTGCTCGCGGAACCCTAAAGCTTGTGATACCGCGTGTCACCTGCAGTGACGGCAGTTCGATAAAGTAAAACGTGGCATCGCTTAGACCTACCTACTATTTATTCACTAATATGACTCGTTTCTTCCTAACAACGTTATTCCAAAACCTAATTCGCTATTCCCTAGTAATATATTTATTAACTAGACTTCCTACAGATCGCAATCCCCCTAACTCAGCCCTAGTTTTTCCCTATCCTAGCGAGATAGCTAAGTTTTACGAGAACTAAATTTTATTTTGATGTCCATGTTTCAACAAACAGTTACAACTCGTGGCGGCTTTATTCGTCTTTCCCCCGGGGTACTAAACCAACCGTGCCTTCGAGAAGAACCAAATTAGGTGTAGTGTGTCATGGTGTGGTGTGTACCTAAAGCTAACTTGTGTCCTAGTTCCCTACGGCTAAAGTGTACCTGCCCTGAATAAGAAATGCCGCTGCCACGACAGACCAGGTCTGCCGCTTCGCTGCACCTCCTAAACAGTGTGTTTGGATGGGATTTGGATAGGTAAGGCCTGTCCCAAATACGGTGGCTCCGTACATGAGTGCGCTAACGCATGTCCAACCTGTGGTCCTCATGTCGGTAGGTCGTAAGATGGTACAGTCAGGATGTTCCGGCCATAACCAAACTTGGGTCGCTAGCCAGGCAAGCCCTCCTGTCAGCTTGCTTTCGGCACTTGCATTGATAAACCCACGCTTCGTTGTCACGGTTGCGTATCCACGTGAATTAAATCAACTAGCCTTCCTGAAAACATGAACTACCAACCTGGTCACCTGATGATACCTTCAGCTAGCAACCGACCTGGCATCTTGTTTCAATTCCTAGATCCCAGCTCGATTGCCCACTGTACCTCACTTCCTAACTGCACTAAACTATGGCTTGATCCCAGGTAGGAGCCTGAACTTTCGAAGGCAAATAACTAGGATTTCGGCCACACTAAATTCTATTCTAAACTCACAATATAAAGTGAGATTCCTAAGTTAATTCGCGACTAATAAGTACTTGGCGTGACACTTGCCCGGGGCGTGCGGCAGCTGTTCTTCGGATACGTCCTCCTCCTGTGATGGTCTGTTCGACTGAATGCCGCTGCGTCCGCGTGTCCGTGGTTTTAAAAGCTTTCACACAGATGCAGCCTCGGCAGCGCGCGGGCCGCCGCACACATACATCCGACCTCGTGGTCGAACTGCGCGAGCGCCGGCCGCTGTCCGGACGCAGACAGGGCGACGCCTCTATCCCTTTAGCCTCGGTTTTCGCGCCATTTATTACCTAAGGCAATCTGTTATAACGTGCGCACCGCGTGGTTCGAATGACGACCGACAGGCGGCAGTCTGGCTTCTCGGAAATAATCCCTGAGCTAATTTGTTTCAATAACTGTCTATTCACTCGACTCGAGGTTAATCCTCACCCGACCGAACAAAACTAGTTATGTTTTTCCCAATAGACAGATTCCTTTTAGTCTATCAAGACTTACTGTATTACCTATAGATATTTATTTATACATATGGATCCGTTACAGTGTCATCAGAGTAAATTATAGTACAGACCAGTTTCTGTGCTGCCAGTTCTTAGTAAAGTGTTTGAAAAGCTAATGCTTTACCAAATGCTAGAATATTTTACAGAAAACAAACTACTGTATAACCAACAACTTGGTTTCACAAAAGGTGGATCAACAACCGATGCAGGAGTTGCACTTAGTCGCAACATCTATGATGCCTTTGAGGAATCGCAGAATGCAATTGGAGTGTTTTGTGATTTATCTAAGGCATTTGATTGTGTTGAACACCAAACATTACTTGTGAAATTAAAGCATTATGGTGTAGACTGTAGAGGATGAGGCTCTCAGTTTTTTGAATTCGTATTTAGACAACTGAACCCAAAAAGTGCAAGTAAATGGCACGAACTCATCTGGATCTAGAGTGAAAATGGGTGTGCCCCAGGGTTCCAAATTTGGACCTTTTCTTATCCTTGTGTCGGCACGATTATGGACTCAGTGACGTAGTGACATAATGCGTACTAGGTACTTAGGGATTAGTCATGAGAGAGTGCAATCCAACTATTGTAATCTAACAGCGCTAATGAACGTTATCATTGCTACTCGACAAAGAGTACAACATTACATTGAGCGTCACCACTTGCGTATCGAACAACGGATTGGTGAACCTTTGAGAGCCATCATCCCGGATGCGACAGTCCTCGCGGACCGTCTTACTCTCTGCGCGGGAGTCCAGGAGCGGCCTGGACAAGAGCCTCCACTGAGACTCTCGCTCCCGCTAGGGGACCGGAGAGCAGACCACACAGACTCGGCCCTCGCAAGCAAGGGCCGACATGGGAGCCTAAGCTCCCCACAGGGCTCCAAACCTCCACCTTACACCCCGCCACTAGAACCACCAGAAGAGGACATTCTCTGTGCCCCCAATAGGAGGAGCCAATCTCCAACCTTCTCACATAGGAGGGAGCACTTCTCCCTCCTCACAAGACTGTTCGGTTACACACTGAAGGTAACGCCGACATTTCATCATGGGTTAGCGCGGTCGCTACTACCCTGGACACAGAGAATCCTTTTGTCATGCTCCTTTTCACGGTCCTGTTTACTCAATACTAAATACAATAGGCATAACCTAGATTTACAGAACTGTCCACCACAGTTCATCAACTCAGTTAGACTGCTCGATCTCATGACTTTCATCCGTGACCTTACAGATAGTTACTGAACTAGAGCATCAAGCACTCACCATCAATGAGGACAAACCTCAGCTCCTGCCCTAAGAGGAAATCACATCACATATTGTGCACACCACATGGTTCAAAGTAACCATTACCTTGCGTGTCCCTCGCGTGCTCCGCACATAATGCCTCAGTGCCCTTCTTCCCGTGCTACCCTCCATTCTCGCGCCAAGTAAAATGCT
Organism: Coleophora flavipennella; assembly: GCA_947284805.1. Lineage (NCBI taxonomy): Eukaryota > Metazoa > Arthropoda > Insecta > Lepidoptera > Coleophoridae > Coleophora > Coleophora flavipennella. The sequence continues at coordinate 1,332,536 of OX369279.1, read as the reverse complement.
ATATTCGTGCTTCTACACGACACTCCCGAGGGCAAAAGGGCGAAGAGGCTTATAATATTGCTAGGAGATGTCGAGTCCATTCGGCAATTCTCTCACGAGCCCGAATGGCAGCCTCTCTCCTAGCTCTTAAGACAGGTTCATTTTCGTCATCAACATTTGACTGAATTTGATCTTCTTCCATCTCGACTATTTCAGTTTCCTCTTCAGCGCGCAGTGTATCTACACTCTCTAAAACTTCAGGAGTTCTTCTTTGCTCACTATCGAATTCTGGTGAGGTTTTATCAATTCCTTGTGACTGTTTTGGTATTTCTGACAAGTCGACTTCCATCATATCGCGCAGTACAGGCCGGTTTGTGAGTGGCCCCATTCCGCTCGCTACATCTAACGTGTCGAACTCATCCTCACCTATCTCCGCTTCTAGGGGGTACAGGTGTCCAACTGAGCGAGTTAGTTCATAATCACCAACTTTGACTTTCGCCACTCTACATTCTCCGTCTTGGCCTTTAATCAACGCCGTGATTTTCCCGACTTTCCAGTTATTTCTATTCTTCGAGTCATCTCTAACCTGGACAATGTCACCTATTTGTGGTGATCGACTTGACGTGATTCGAGGTTGTTTAGGATGCTGCTTATACCTCTCCCTAAGGCTAGGTAGATATTGTCCATGGAACATCTTCTTGAACTCGTTCAGGATAGCTTGCCCTTTTTTCCAGCTCATCAAGAGGTCAATTTTAGTTACCGTTCCTTCTAAACGAGGTTCCTCTGATGGAGAAATCTCTAAGCACCTACCAAGTGATAGAAAATCAGCAGGTCTAAGTACATGCTCTACTTCAGATCCCACTCTAACTAATGGTCGAGTGTTCACCACAGCTTCTGCTTCCTTAATCACTGTTAGTAGCTGCCCATCTTGCAAAAGATGTTTGTCAAGGTTCCGTTTCAGGCAATTTTTCACTAGCGCTATTAATCGTTCATAAACACCACCATGCCAGGGGGCTAACTGTGGAATGAACTTCCATCTTATTCCATTCTCAACACAGTGTGGGTCAGCTAAGATTTCACTAGTTAGCTTGAACTGTGTTGCATTATCGGAGACTATAAGATTTGGCTTGCTTCTACTAGCGATAAAACGTCTTAAACCCATCAAGCATTCCTGTGCAGTCAAATCATTCACGACTTCGAGATGAATTGCTCTCACCGCTAGGCAAGTAAAGAGACAAATCCACCTTTTCTCTTTTGTGCTTGATGTCTGCACAAACATTGGTCCAAAGTAGTCCATACCAGTGAAAGAGAACGGGGTGCTGAAGTTCACTCTCTCTGAGGGTAGGGCAGGAGTAGGGGGCAATTTGTAAGGGCCAACACCATGTTTTACGCATTGAGGGCACTTCTTCAATGACTTCTGAACTTGTGCTCTCCCTTGAGGTATCCAATACCTTTGTCTGATTAAGCTCAGTGTATGTGAAACTCCTACATGATAATTTTTTTTTGTGTATTTGCATGATCAGTTTATTAGTGAATTCACCATCTTTAGGTATCAAAATAGGATATTTCATGTCATATGTCCAGTTTGTGTTCGCCAAGCGACCTTTGCACCTCAGAACGCCATTAGTATCCAGAAACAGTCCCAGATTCCTCACCAAACTGGTCTGTTTCCCAGCTACCTCTTCAGGGTAAAAGTTTGCTTGAAGGTCTTTAATTAATTTTGTTTCATCATTCAGGTCACTGGAGTTAGCTTGTGGTATATTTATTTCTTCCGTAACGTCATTCAGCTCTTCAGTAATGTTAGTAAGGTCTTCATATCCTTTCACAGTCATCTCTGGACCATCCACTAGGTCCAGAGCCTCCCCGGCCGAAAAAAGAATTTGTTGCTCGTTGCAATGTTGAATCGGCCATTCTTCAACATCTTTGAATAAAAATTCTGGGCCAGTAAACCACAAGTGCGCCTTCTGCGTTATGGTTTCAGGTCTGGTAGCTACATCTGCCGGATTCATTTGTGTTGGAACGTACCTTAACTCAACTTCCTTGTTTTGCTTAATCTCGTTTACTCGTCTGGACACAAATGGTGGTAGTAGTTTATTGGTTTTCATCCAAGCAAGGACAATGAGACTATCTGTCCATAAGTATTTTTTGTCTACATTTATCTCCAAGTTTTCTGAGACGTATTTCAACAGTCTGCTGCCAATCAAAAATCCCAAGAGCTCCAATCTTGGAATTTTAAGGTCAGTCTTGTCTTCAATTGGCGTTATCCGCGATTTCGACATTAAAAATGCTGTAACAGCACTGTTTGTTCCTCTCAATAGAATATATATTACGGCAGCATAAGCATTCTTTGAAGCGTCAGAGAAACAATGCAGTTCATAACTGACATTCTCTTCATGCATAGTGGAGCCTATATACCTTGGTATTCTAATATCCTTGGCTGTTTCTAAATTCTCCAAAATAGTATGCCAAGATTCCTGTAGTTCAGATGGTAAGACTGAGTTCCATTTAAGTTTTCTTATACATGTTTCCTGGAATAATATTTTCGCTGGTAAAATCAGTGGTGAAGCAAAACCACATGGATCATACAGTCTAGCTACAGTCCTCAGGACATCCTTTTTTGTTGTTCTCCTTTCGGGGGTATTAACCTCTTTGAATTCTGGTACCTTTAGACGCAATGTATCATCAGTGAGGTCCCAGGAAAGGCCAAGTACTTTAACTTCATTGCATTCTTTAGCCCTGTGTTCCTCTGGAATGTACTTCATAAAATCCTTATCATTTGACTGACTGGGTGTCTCTAATGTTCATAGACAACTCTGTGAAGGCTTTTCTAGTCTCTTGATAAAGTTCATATGCATCATCAAGTGACTTCGTTTCGGTGACCAAGTTATCTACATAACATCTGTCTGCGATCTTCTTTAACAGGACTTCATCAGTCTTAGACATGTGATGTCTGATGGTAGCCGTCAGCAGGAACGGGCTTGCAATAATACCGAAAGGAACTCTGCAAAATCGGTAATGCAATAAGTTGCTATCTAATAGTTCCTTTGAGGTATCTTTCACCCACAAAAATCTCGTAACATCTCTGTCATCTTCCTGAAGGCTTATCTGAAGGAACGCTTTCTCAACATCAGCAGTGATTCCTACTTTGCCAGTCCTGAATTTCAATAATAATGCTGTAAGATCCTCTAACATAGATGGGCCTCTGTACATACATTCATTTAAGCTCTTTTCTTCTTTCGTTCTAGCAGATGCATCGTATACAATACGTCCCTTCTTTCCACTTTGTTTTACAATATGATGTGGCAGGTAATGAACTGGTGGAGTAGCTTGATTAGTAGGTAGAGCTTGGGGTTCGACTAGTTCTATTATTCTGGTCTTCAATTGTTCAGAAAATATTTCTTTGTAGTCCTTCAAAGTTTGTTCATCCGCCCTTTTCAACAAACTTCGTAGCCGTCCCAAGGCCAAACCAAAGTTAGTGGGTATCGCTGGTGGGTATTGTATCCAGGGCCATTTTACAGCATATCTGCCCTTGTGATATGTTACGGTCTCGTTAAAATATTTCACTGCCTCGTCTTCGCGTGTAGCTTTTGGTGAATCAACAATGCCTATGCTTTCTAAAGACCAAAGGAATTTCATGTCTATACTTCTTAGGGGCAAATCTGGTTCAGAAAAATATGGACAGTCTGATCTATGGCACTGGCAGTATGTAATTAGTGAAAGATCATTACCAACATCTTCTGATGTGAATCCAGAAACAATCCACCCCAAATCTGTGTCTACGAGATATAAATTTTCACCAATTTTTACATGTTTATTCTTTAAGAAGGAGAAATAGTAATCATTACCAATTAGCAAATCAATGCTTTCTCCTAAACTGTTATCATCAGCAGGTATGTCCACCTCCTCCCTGGTATTCAAATGAGAGACCACTACTCGATCAGTAATATGGGGAATAATATTGACTCTTACCAATTTCTTACACCCTCTTTTGGTTACTAAGGTCACCTCCGCAGATGGGCTAGTAGTTTTCTGAGGTTCGTCTGAGCCAAATGTGTAGATTAGAAGCTGGTCATCTCGATCATATTGTAGTTTCAGGGACTGGGCCAATTTAGATGTTATATAACTGCGTTGACTCACGCAGTCTAGCAGTAGTCGTACTGGTAGAGTACGACCATTATACTTTATCCATGCTGTGGCCGTCTGCAAATAAGATCTTAGATCAGCGTACATGCTCGTTGTAACCTTGCCATCACAAAAATCGTCTTCTTGCTTACCCTTCGCAGACGGCTTCTCTCTAGGAGCCTTTTCTTCAAGAGCTTTGGTTTTGGCTTTCTTCGTGTATACAGGGGGTCTTTGTTCTTTGGGCAGTATGGTCCGACATAACGCCCTATTGTGTTGTCCGTTACAATAGTGACACGGTGCTTTATGCTTGCAAACTTTTGCTTGGTGTCCTGTTGTGAAACATAGATAACATTTACCTTTTAAAGCCCGTATCCTCTGTGTGTAAGTACTGAACGTGCGACATGTATCACTGAAATGACCCCCTTGGCAAAAACCACATTCTTTTCTAGCTCTTTTCATAAAAGGTTGGGGTTGAATCTTTTCCCTTTCCTGCTTTCTTTTTCTGTTGCCATTTATGAAGACTGATCTCGCTTGAAGTACTTCGGTACTGCTCGTTGCCGCGATTCTAGAAGTACTCGGAGTCATTGACCGTTCCTTGGCGGTTACAATCTTTTCTAGTGTCTCAAGTATGACTGCCATGTCCTTGTCAAGAGGAGTTATCAAATTGAGTTCATATATTATCTTTTCAGGAAATTTGCCACAAACGAGATTGCGAAGAAAGTTACCAGTTGTGTCCTCCCCCATAGCTTGTAAAATCCTGAGGTGTTTCATGATTGTGTCCAAAGTACCTCTGACATCATTATCTGTTGCCCTTGGCAATTTGTTCAGAGCGTTGTAGTGAGCATCAATGACTAAACCTGTGTTCCCAAATCTTCTTCTAAGGGTGGAGAGAGCTATATCGTAATTATCATTTGTCACATCTATACCGCTCAGTGCTTCTAGGGCCGAACCCTCCATAGATCCAAACAGGTAAGACAGTTTGTCAACGTTCTTCAGTTGTCTCGAATGGATGTTGGCGTCAAATTTGTCCCAAAATTCAGGCCATTTCAGAATGTCCCCGTTAAACTTGGGAATCTCCAGCTTGGGAAGCTTTGTACATGTTTCTTGTTTCGATGGAGTTTGTTGGGAATCAAGGTTCTTGATAGCTTCTAAATCCATCAACAGATTTTCTGCTCTGAGTTGATCACTCATGAAGCTATCTTGTTCTGCTTGATGGAGGTCTTGGCTACATTCAGCATATTTAAGGCAGTCTTTCTCAAACATACTAATCATGTTTTTTAATTTCAATGTTACTTCCATCAAATCTAGAAGCGTAACACCGAGATCAGATACCTTTTTCACTTCCTCAGCCTTCTCAATTATTTCTAGTAGTGAGGTATGGCGCAATTTGAGCCTATTACGTAAGGTTTGCTCCATGTTTCGTTCGTGTAGCTCAACGTGATCACAATCACAATTTCCTCTCTCTCTTGTTCAATTTTAACAAATTGAGAGAACACGGTGGGACAAAGGAATAAAATCCTACCGAAAGGCTTTCCTCTGTATTGACGTCGGCTGTAATGAACAGAATATAGCAAAATTATGACCTGTTATTTGATAATTTTCAGAACAACACTCACTGCAAAACTTTTATGTCAACCTCAACTTCTTACCAAGGTGTATCCGACGATCGGCGTTGAGTAATGACCTTTCGGAACAGAAGGTCAACCGGCTAACCGATTCGCTTTATAGGGAGCATCCCCTGTCGATCTTGTTAAGACTGGTGTGTGTGTATGTGAAATCACCTCCGGAAGGCTTTCCTCCGTATTGACGTCGGCTGTAATGAACATATACAACGAATAACAACTAATTCTGGGATAGGAGAAACACAATCACTTCACAAAATTTTATTTGCAAGGGTAAGCCACGTGCTAGCATAGTTTGCTCCTCACCAAATGGTATCCGACGATCCGATAGGAGTAATTGCCTTCCTTGACCGGTACAAGAATATTTTTTTCTACACACACACCACACTATGGATTTCGGTTGTGGAAAATACAGCACAAATCACGAGTTTGAAACAATTTGCAGCTCTGAAAATTTTAACACGACTTGTACCTTTGATTTGTACAAGAAGCAAAAGAAAATTTCTGACGTTTCATTCAGCGGGAAATCTTCGCTTGTGTTGTCATAGACAAATATCAAGCCTTGCGTATTCGCAAGCGCTGGACTGAACCAAAGATTACCTATCTGAAAGAACTCAAACACGATTTGTTTCCAAAATTCAAATAAAAATATAGTAAAGCTATAAAAAGGACGAGTAGATTAAAGAGACGCATTAAATAAACGCATGGGGGCCCCCGTTTTCAGCGCAAATGCGCACTTCGATTTCGCTTAATCGATTTCCAAATGGAAATCGATTTCAACAGTTGCAATCATGTATAAAGGTATTAAATTAAAACACGAAATAGAACAATCATTTAATTTCAAGAAAACAAGATGAAAGGAAAAAAAAAGACAATTTTATGAAAAAATATATTTTATTTTACAAACACATTGAAATAAGCTACTAAAAGCAAAGTACACAGTATAAATGATAGTTACGAAGATGACCCATTACCGACTAATATGTTAACTTTGGTAAGTCATCATAATCAATAAATTGATTTTCTTTCACAATGACATGACTCATTGTATTTTTTTTTGAAACTGAAAGATTGGATATCATATCCCAGCACCTCCACCAAATTATGTTGGCACGATTATGGACTCAGTGACGTAGTGACATAATGCGTACTAGGTACTTAGGGATTAGTCATGAGAGAGTGCAATCCAACTATTGTAATCTAACAGCGCTAATGAACGTTATCATTGCTACTCGACAAAGAGTACAACATTACATTGAGCGTCACCACTTGCGTATCGAACAACGGATTGGTGAACCTTTGAGAGCCATCATCCCGGATGCGACAGTCCTCGCGGACCGTCTTACTCTCTGCGCGGGAGTCCAGGAGCGGCCTGGACAAGAGCCTCCACTGAGACTCTCGCTCCCGCTAGGGGACCGGAGAGCAGACCACACAGACTCGGCCCTCGCAAGCAAGGGCCGACATGGGAGCCTAAGCTCCCCACAGGGCTCCAAACCTCCACCTTACACCCCGCCACTAAAACCACCAGAAGAGGACATTCTCTGTGCCCCCAATAGGAGGAGCCAATCTCCAACCTTCTCACATAGGAGGGAGCACTTCTCCCTCCTCACAAGACTGTTCGGTTACACACTGAAGGTAACGCCGACATTTCATCATGGGTTAGCGCGGTCGCTACTACCCTGGACACAGAGAATCCTTTTGTCATGCTCCTTTTCACGGTCCTGTTTACTCAATACTAAATACAATAGGCATAACCTAGATTTACAGAACTGTCCACCACAGTTCATCAACTCAGTTAGACTGCTCGATCTCATGACTTTCATCCGTGACCTTACAGATAGTTACTTAACTAGAGCATCAAGCACTCACCATCAATGAGGACAAACCTCAGCTCCTGCCCTAAGAGGAAATCACATCACATATTGTGCACACCACATGGTTCAAAGTAACCATTACCTTGCGTGTTCCTCGCGTGCTCCGCACATAATGCCTCAGTGCCCTTCTTCCCGTGCTACCCTCCATTCTCGCGCCAAGTAAAATGCTATATTCGTGCTTCTACACGACACCTTGTTTACGTAAATGATTTGCCTTTTATGGTGCAACGTCTATCAAATATTGTGTTGTTTGTAGATAATAAATCCCTTATTTTTAAAGTGAATAGGAAAGAAAAGGAAATTGACGAAGTAAACAACACTCTCTCAAAGATACTGAACTGGTTCACTGTGAACAACTTATTATTAAATTCTAAGAAAAAAAATGTACAAAATTTTGTTTGCCAAATGTAAACAGGTCAATAATAGTGTAATATTACACAGCAATAAATTAGAATTTGTAAATACTACGGTGTTCCTTGGTATAACTTTGGATGTTTCACTTCAATGGGGACCATACATTGAAACATTAGCGTGAAGGCTTAGTTCAGCTGCTCATGCCGTTAAGAAAATAAGACAGTTAACGGATGTAAGTACTACGATACTACTGTATTTTAGTTACTTCCATAGTATAATGTCTTATGACAGCTGATATAGAAACTATTTTATCTTGCAGAAAAGAGCTATCCGCGCAATCTATCAGATGCGATCACGTGAGTCGTTAAAGAATAAGTTCAAAGAAATCAATATTTTAACTGTTGCTAGCCAATTTATATATGAAAACATCATATAAGTTCGTAAGATTTGCATTTATTTCCTAAAAACAGTGACAGGCATAATTTGAATTTAAGAAATGTAAATAAAATAGATATAGCCTTTTCGACACTGAGTAAGGTTAAAAAGTCATTTGTGGGGCAGTGTATAAGATTCTACAATAAAATTCCAGAAAATGTAACTAGTATGTCAGAGAATAAATTCATGAGTCATGAAAAAAAATGTTTGTGCTCTAGAGGATATTATAAAATAATAGATTATGTAAATAACAAAGATATATAATATGTTGATTCTATAACAAATAGCATTACCTGAGACTGTAATCTAAATCATTACATTATGCAATAGACAATAAGTTTTGTTTTGACTATTTAAAAGTGTGGTAAAAACCTATTTAAAATAAATTATTTTGATTAGATTTGATTTTATTGTCACCCAGGTATTATTTTCTCATATCTCATTTCAATTTATCATAACAACAATTAATGTTCACTCTTCAATCAACATGTAACACATCATATTTTTTTCCAAGTGTCGTATATTTTTATTTCAACCCTATCGTTCATGCAAGTCCACCTTTAAACGACCGTTTCACAAAGAGCTCCATTTCATTTTTGCTTCATTTATATTACAATACGGAAAACAATTTAGGGGGTACATTCGGAATGGAATTCTCACTGCTAACAGCGTTTTGTAGTTAGGTTTTCTTTGCATTCGTATTGAAATAAGTTTATTCGTGTATTTGTAAAGTGACGGCGGCGAATGTTGACATTTTTATAAATTTAGCGACTAATTGCAAATGCAAATTCAAATGGACAGGATTTGCAAATCGTTATAAATTAAAACTGTTTAAAAGTACATAAAAACCGACTTCAAAATTAAATTCACTTAAAGGTATGAAATAATATTATTATGCTTAAAAACACACGACATCAACCAACAATAACGCAATCAATAGTTGTGGTGTGATTGCGTAGTTTGCGTACTTATACGTGACACCTACTTAACTCTCACCGTAGTTATAGGCAAGTTAGTCATTGAATTGTTTACCTACAAGGCCATTATCTACTAAAGCGGAGATGTCCGATTTTTCCACATATAAGTTAGATTTTATGAAAACGTTAACCTTTTTTTTCGGTCAGGTAAAATGTATCCTATATCATATCACTGAGTGTCAAGATAAATGTAACGACACCTCGCACTCACCCCAAAACCTATCAAGCCGTTCAGGCTACAGGCTCACCCAAACAAACACATGTCTATCTATACCTATACTTCATACATACATACATACATACACTACAACAACCTTACTTACCGTAAAACGTTTCGGGCAATCGGTTAAAAATCACACGTCTCTGCTCATCTTCCCCTAGGTCCGTGTTAAATCTGGCCTGATTGGTACCTAGACCTACCTACTGAAACATGACTGCACTTCTGACTACAATTTTATTATGCTTCCGCTAAGACAGGTTATGGGGTGACAAAATGCTTCCAGCTAGGGTTACCAGATGTTAAATTGAAAAGTCCTGACAAAAAGCCTGATTTTTATCGAAAAGTCCTGACATTTTACTGAAACGGGCGCGGTTTGACCACGCACAATAGTCATAGTAATAAAACACCACTTATAATGTTCCTTTTGAGTGCCAATCGGTCACTCTCCGACTCAAAATCTGCCATTGAGCCTACTCTAACTTTCCACACAATGAAAAAATCACCATTCATTTTAGTCCATGGCCTATTTGATAAAAGATCTATAAACACGTAAATAATCAAAAAATCCTTACATTGTCAAAGTTCGGCCGGAATCCTGACTGGTGCCTAAAAATCCTGACATGTCAGGACAAAGCCTACTCCAGCACGTTCGAAACAAACATTGACACCAAACAACACAAGCAATTAACTACATTTGGCAAAATTACACCACGATGACCGAAGCGCAGGGCCGCCCTCAGGCGAGACTATGGGGCACTGGAGGGGCGACGAGGGTGCGCATCGCGTCAAGCGGGGCGGTCAACAGAAGTCGTTAGTCATTGACGTTTCATTTGTTGTTGCCACTAATGATGGACGAGTGCTTTCATCTTGATAGGCAACGTGGAAAATTACGGGTTGTTTGGATTTAAGTACGTATGTACGTACTCTCATAGTGTAAGAATCAATAGTAGTCCAGCGCGTTTTGATGTCTGTGTCCAAGCAGACGTCACATCTGGCGCTTCTAATGCATTGTCCCGAACGGAGACAAGGGCAGTTGGGGCTCGACCTTTCCCGTCTCGCCCCTCAGCCCCTGCACGAACGCTCTGTCTAGACGTCTCCGTAGGACGACTGTGTGGATACTTTTTCTAATATTATAAACGCGAAAGTTTGTATGTATGGATATTTGTTACTCTTTCACGAAAATGTACTTAACGTATCAGGCTGAAATTTGGTAGGTAGACAGATTAGGACCTGGATTAACAAATAGGCTACTTTTTCCACGCTCACGAGCCACTTGCGGCTTGCGCACTGCGCTCCCTCGAAGACAGTCATAGAAACTATGTCCACGCGGGCAAAGCCGCGGAATAAAGCTAGTAGTACTCTATTGTTGCTGGAGTAAAAATTGGAAAAACATTGTTCAAGCATGATGTGAGATTGATTGAGTATGAACGGACGTGGAGGAGAAAGCGAACTCTGGGCATTCTGGAACAACATGGGATACATATAAGAAATAGAAAATGTTAAGAGCATCATTCTATTTTAGAATACATAAATATATAAATTAACAACATTTTTTTTGTCAGATAAATAATTGAGAGAGAGAGAGAAAGGTAAATAATATAAGTAAGTAAGAACACTATAGCGAAATGTCAACAGCAAAAAACTTTTCCGCATAATTTGCCCTTTAGCAAATGAAATTGTTTTCGAATAACAACTTGATTTAGCGGAGTAAACACATAAATCACTGTATATACTAGTACCCCGATATCTATTGCGTCTTCTAGACTATTTACTGAACAAGTAGAAAAACTAGAACCTACTGCTCGATTTTCGAGACAATATCTGTCGCACCCACTACGGTGCGAACATTGTTGCTGTCTTTTTCTTCCATTTGACGTGAAAAGAAGACCAATGCCATGTTGTCTTTCTGTACGCAAAACGAACCCCAGTAACAGTTACAGATAATCTTTACAACCCTGTCACACTAATAATCGTCCACAATTGACTGTGTACTAACCAACTAGTCGTAAAACTTCCCCCGACCAGCGACTACTCTATAGAAATGCCATAAAACGGTTTACGCGTCCCCATAGCGTGCCCTGTCAAGGGGTTCTAGACTTTGTTGCCGCGGTATAGGGGCGCGTGGATTAAATCAGCGGTAATAAACTAATAAATAAGTTGTAAACAAACTTTATGGGTGATAAATCGTTCCGATTTTGCTGAATAAAAAAGCTTGTTGTAAAAAAACTTGTGTAGTTATTGAATAGTGAAAAGGAAAAGGTATTTGTTACCTGTAAATTATCCGCTTACCTATACTGACCTATATTATATTGGTAGTTCTTGAGTTTGTTGCACAGGTTTGGACACACATGATATATTGCAAGTTTGTGTGATTGTGGCACAGGTTTGGACACACATGATACATTGCAAGTTCATGAGGTTGTCTCACAGGTTTGGACACACATGGTATATTGCAAGTTCGTGAGATTGTGGCACAGGTTTGGACACACATGGTATATTGCAAGTTCGTGAGATTGTGCCACAGGTTTGGACACACATGATACATTGCAAGTTCATGAGGTTGTCTCACAGGTTTGGACACACATGATATATTGCAAGTTTGTGTGATTGTGGCACAGGTTTGGACACACATGATACATTGCAAGTTCATGAGGTTGTCTCACAGGTTTGGACACACATGGTATATTGCAAGTTCGTGAGATTGTGGCACAGGTTTGGACACACATGATACATTGCAAGTACATGAGGTTGTCTCACAGGTTTGGACACACATGGTATATTGCAAGTTCGTGAGATTGTGGCACAGGTTTGGACACACATGATACATTGCAAGTTCATGAGGTTGTCTCACAGGTTTGGACACACATGATATATTGCAAGTTTGTGTGATTGTGGCACAGGTTTGGACACACATGATACATTGCAAGTTCATGAGGTTGTCTCACAGGTTTGGACACACATGGTATATTGCAAGTTCGTGAGATTGTGGCACAGGTTTGGACACACATGATACATTGCAAGTACATGAGGTTGTCTCACAGGTTTGGACACACATGGTATATTGCAAGTTCGTGAGATTGTGGCACAGGTTTGGACACACGCGATATTTTTTTTTAAAGATAGTGCCGTCCTCCTATTAACATCTTCAAATAACCAGTCACTCTGTGTTATTAAAAATATTTGAATTTCTTTAAGACTGACTTGGTAATGTATTTATGACCCTTTATGACTTCTATTATCAAGAACCCCACCGGGATTTCATACAAATACGGGCATCGACCGCAAAACATCAGTCCGTTCCATATTCAAATGCATTTCCATTAAAGTCTTAGCAAAAACGTTTAATTTAAATGAGTCTTATTTAAATAATCTCCATGTAATGCAAAGTCCCTGCAGTCTGCGCCTGAGCACCGAGCGGTGCGCAGACCAGCCAGGCGCCAGGCGCCAGGGTGCAGCGCAATTTATGTAAAGCTGAGTTTAAAATCTACAAGTTTCTTTTAACACTTTGTGGATTTGCTATCGGTTATTCTTCGGTGTTATATTTTGCAAGAATTTAAAAATGTTGCTGCGTTTGTTGTTTTTCTGAGGGTTTTCTCGTGAGAATAAGATCGTATTATCAATGTATTTTTCTTCTGTCCGGGAGGTCGTGGTTCGATTCCTGCCACGTACCAATGTGTTTTCAAATTTCGATTTCATATGTACGTTTATTTGACGCTCTTACGGTGAAGGAAAACATCGTGAGGAAACCTGCACACGCCTGCGGAGAAAATCGAAGGTTGTGTTTGAATTCGACCAACCAGCACTGGGCCCGGGTGGTCGACTAAGACCCGATCGCCCTATTCAGGGTAGGCTCGAGCCCTTCGGTTGGGACGTATATGAGCTGATATGAACTTAAACTAATGGAGCATACTTACCACACTGTGGGAACAAAACGAATAAAATGTCACCCTGTCTGTACAGGGTAGTAATCATGACTGACCCGGTGCCGGGGTCCAGTGGTCAGCGCTCCTGCCTGCTGGGACGAGGTCGTGGGTTCGATAGCCGCCCAGGGTAAACGTTATACGTATTGTAACTAAATTGGTGTAGGTGCCGTTAACCGCGGCTTCTACTTGTCATACTGAACAACTTTTGTTCTACAAGTTTGCAGAAATCGCAAAAATAATTAAACTCTTCATGCAAAATGATCAGCTGATTGACAAATTTTGTGCATTTTTGTATGGAGCGGCGATTTTTTTTGCGAATTGACTTTGGGTTCCTTGAGGAAAGTTGTTGAGTATGATCAGTAGAAGCCCCAGTTAACGGGGCCTATACCAATTATTTTACACCTTTATAATTTCAACCGACCGCGACCGCGCACCGGAAAACGTAGCGTAGGCAGGCCTTCCACTCGGTGGACCGACGACCTGGTGCAGACCGCGGGATGCGGGTAGCGCAGGACCGGTCGTCGTGGAAATTCTTGGGGGAGGCCTTTGTCCAGCAGTGGACTTTCGACTGATATGATGATAATTTCAACAGATGCACACAGACAAATCACTGAGTCAGATTTATATTCCGCTCTTGTCCAATCCTGCTGCCCCTACCCCTAACAAACAGTCCAATACATTTCCCCATACATTTTCACGAAAGTGATCGAAACTGTCTCAAAGACGCAGCTATTGCTTCGGAGCGGGCACAGCTACAGCATGATGCAATTTTCACTCAATAAAACGGCGGGAATTGAATCAGATGAGCGCTTCGTTCCGGTGCATAAGTTAGTACCCCCCCTCGCGTTCCCCCGGACACCCCCCCGCACCCGCCCGCACCCCCGCGGTGCCCGGCGGAGTGCATCTAATGCATGGGTCTTTAATTGCGCAGTCGAGTCGAGCTGCTAATGGAACTAATAGCTGTAATGGCTTTTCAATACGAACTTTAATATTACAAAAGTTTGACATAGCGTAGCCTCCGTTCTGTGTCTGTGAAGTCGACAAATTATTCCAAGTTTGAATCTCCGCAGTTTCCCTCCGTTTTAGTTTTTAGAAACGCGAGGATAAATGTTTTTCTAAAGCATAATTCTACAAAACTTATAAATGTGAAAGATTGTTACTCTTTCACCCAAAAACTATTGAAAGTATCTGACTGGAATAGGGATGACGAATGCTAGTCATCTGAGTTACTTTTTATCTTAATTATGTCATAAACGAGACTTTGTCTAAAAATGTTTGAAATACCTAGGAGTCATAGTTTTGCAGCGTCATTTATGTACTCATTTTGTGACTTTGGTGATTTAAAAATCGAAGACTTGATGGAAAACAAAACGAGTAAGGTTTTCCGAAGTTTAAGTAGGAGGGCAATTTAGTGATCAAGAGTTCATAATTTATTTCTGATGCTGTCGTCATCCCTATTAGGACCTGGCTTTACATATAGGCTACTATTTTCCACTCTCGCGCACTGCGTACCCTCGAAGACAGTCATATAAACTATATTTACGTACAGTCTCTCCGCCAACGCATTGTTATACTACTTTATCATCAATTAATATCACATGTTTTACATGAGACCCCGCATTATGCGTACAGCGGAGGACATTGTTATTAATTTATGCACGTCCTATATAAACAACAGCGCGGGGTTGCCTGCCAGGAGAATGTTATGCATAGATTAATTACTACAAACCACACCGGGATCCGGGATGCCTCCGATGCCGTGGCTCGTGGTGAGCGGTTGCATGAACTTTTGTGATTAAAAAAGTTGTTTTCGCACAATGGTGAGAATAACGGATTTTTCATCAGGAAAGGTGTATATTCAATGAGGGATTAATGGAATTCGAAATAGTTATTTGTTATACAAGATTCCGTATGGTTCCCGGCTAAGAATAGGACCATCCCATCTCTTCCAATGGGTGTCGTAAGAGGCGACTAAGGGACTTAAAACCGGAGGATGGGCAGCAGCGTCTTTCCGTGCATTGCAACACACCTGCAATCAAACTGCGATCGCCAACCCGCCTGCCAAGCGTGGCGATACGGCAATCCCCCCCCCCCCCCTATGAATTTCACACCCAGAAAACGGCCCCTAGTCCCCGGCAGCCCCGCTATTCCTGGCTCCGGTAGCAGTCATGATAACGGCGGGGTAGGGGGTGCGAAGAATCCCCGGCAGATGCCAGGCTACCAAACCCAACGACCTTTGGCCCTGGCAACTTACAACACGCGCACACTGCGGACTGACGAGAAACTCACAGAACTCGAAGAAGTATTGAGCAGGTTACGGTGGGATATCGTGGGTTTATGTGAAGTCCGAAGAGAGGGAGAGGACACCATGATCCTTAAATCCGGAAACCTGCTCTATTTCCGGGAGGGCGACCAACAGTCCCAGGGTGGTGTCGGGTTTCTCGTCCACAAGTCCCTTATTTTACAATGTGGTCCAAATCGTGAGCGTTTCTACAAGGGTAGCATACCTTATACTCAGAATCACCAAACGGTATTCGATGAAGGTCATACAGGTATACGCGCCGACTACGGAACACTCCGACGACGAGGTAGAGACTATGTATGAGGACATCTCTACAGCCTTACATAGCACCAGGACCCATTATACCGTTGTTATGGGAGACTTTAACGCGAAACTGGGCAAACAAAGCGATGGTGAGCTGAGAGTGGGGTAATTTGGATATGGAGTAAGAAATGCACGTGGCCAGATGCTGGCCGACTTTATGGAGAGGGAGAGCCTCTTTATGATGAACTCCTTCTTTAAAAAGTCAAAACAGCGGAAGTGGACATGGTTGCATCCCAATGGCGTAACATAAAACGAGATAGACTTCATCTTGTCGACAAGGAGGCAAATATTCAATGATGTCTCCGTGATCAATTCAGTCAAAACAGGAAGCGATCACCGGATGGTCAGAGGCACATTGAATCTAAAGACCAAGTTAGAAAGATGTCGACTGATGAAGTCTACGCTCCGACCAGCGCCCATCCAGCTCCAAAACCCCGAGAGCTTTCAGCTCGAGTTGCACAACCGTTTCGAATGCCTAGGAGACTGCGAGAATGTGGACGATTATAATGACAGGTTCGTGGAAATTGTTCAAACGGTCGGGTCTAAGATTTTTAAAACTCGCCGTTCAAACAGAACCAAAAAAATCTCCGACTTCACCAGCAACCTCATGGAAGAAAGACGCAGATTGGTTTTGCAGTCCTCTGAAGACGCTACTCAGTATCGGCAACTAAACAGGCAGATCTCTAAGTCCCTAACTCGCGATTTTCGCCAATATAATACAAATTGTATTAAAGAGACGATTGAGCACAACAAAGGCTCAAAAGTGTTCGCGAGAGATCTGTCTGTTGGACAAAGTCAACTGACCAAGCTGAAGACTGAGGACGGCAGGACCATATCGTCTAAGACTGAGTTGCTGGAAGAAGTTGAGAAGTTCTATGGACAATTGTACAAGACCACACGTTTGCCTGTCAGCGATCTGGCTGAAGACCCAAGAGCCAGACTAACCCGACACTATACCGAAGATATCCCGGACGTCAGCCTGTACGAGATTAGAATGGCTCTCAAACAGCTCAAGAACAACAAGGCACCGGGTGATGATGGAATTACGGCTGAGCTTCTGAAAGCAGGTGGATCACCGGTACTAAAAGCTCTTCAGAAGTTATTTAATTCCGTTATACTCGAGGGACATACGCCTAAGGCATGGCACAGAAGTGTGGTCGTGCTTTTCTTCAAAAAGGGTGACAACACCCTGCTGAAGAACTACAGACCCATCTCACTTCTGAGCCATGTCTACAAGCTGTTTTCGAGAGTCATTACGAATCGTCTCGCACGCAGGTTTGACGACTTCCAGCCTCCCGAACAAGCCGGTTTCCGAAAAGGCTTTAGTACCATAGACCACATACATACGCTGCGGCAGATTATACAGAAGACCGAAGAGTACAATCAGCCACTATGATTGGCGTTTGTGGACTATGAGAAGGCCTTTGATTCAGTCGAAACCTGGGCTGTGCTACAGTATCTCCAGCGGTGCCAAATTGACCATCGATACATCGAGGTGTTCAAGTGTCTGTATGAAAACGCCACCATTTCGGTTCGCCTCCAGGACCAGAACTCGAAACCTATCCAGTTGCAGCGAGGGGTGAGACAGGGAGACGTTATATCTCCGAAACTGTTCACCGCCGCCCTGGAAGATGTTTTTAAGCTTCTGGACTGGGGTGGACTCGGCATCAATATCAACGGCGAGTACATATCCCACCTCCGATTCGCTGACGATATCTTGGTCATGGCTGATACTATGGAAGACCTAAGCACAATGCTCGATGGCCTCAGTAAGGTCTCTCAACAAGTGGGTCTTAAAATGAACATGGACAAGACGAAAATAATGTTAAATGTCCGTGTCGCACCCACTCCTCTAAAGGTTGGAGACTCTACACTGGAAGTTGTTGACGAATATGTATACCTGGGACAGACAGTCCAGCTAGGTAGTTCCAACTTCAAGAAAGAGATCAATCGACGAATCTAACTCGGCTGGGCAGCGTTCGGGAAGCTTCGCAATATCTTCACGTCCCAAATACCGCAGTGTCTCAAGACTAAGGTCTTTGACCAGTGTGTGTTGCCAGTGATGACTTAAGGAACTGAGACATGGTCGCTTACTATGGGCCTCATAAGAAGGCTGAAGGTCACCCAAAGGGCAATAGAGCGTGCTATGCTCGGAGTTTCTCTGCGTGATCGAATCAGAAACGAGGAGATCCGCAGGAGAACTAAAGTAACCGACATAGCTCACAGAATCGCTAACTGAAGTGGCAGTGGGCAGGGCACATAGCTCGTAGAACAGATGGCCGATGGGACAGTAAAGTTCTCGAGTGGCGACCGCGCACCGGTAAAAGTAGCGTAGGCAGGCCTCCCACGCGGTGGACCGATGACTTGGTGAAGGTCGCGGGAAGCCGATGGATGCGGGCAGCGCAGGACCGGTCGTCGTGGAAATCCTTGGGGGAGGCCTTTGTCCAGCAGTGGACGATTTGTGGCTGATATGATACAAGAGTGCAAAGTTGCTTTTTAACCGCGTGCTCAATTTTGACGACCGAGCAAGCGAAGGAGTCTAAATTTGAATCACGAGCGCAGCGCGTGATTCAAAAATTAGAATCCTGAGCGTTACCGAGGGAATCAACAGCACGAGGTGAAAAATCTTTGCACTCGAATGCAACACGTAACTTTTCATTCCACCTCAACGAGGAAATGACTAAATGGAAAGAAAAAAACATTTGCGCATTACAAACAGTTTCAGTCAATCCTGTTGGCGTCAAATAAACTTCCTCGTCGCTAGAATCACTTATTATAGGTTTTTCACTTGTTTTCAAGTTTCTTGTTGTTAACCTAAGGTTTTAACAATATGCCATGAAAAGAAAATGGCCCGCGCAAAGCAAATAAAAAAAGTACACCAAGAAGATAGATAGATAGATAAACCGTTTATTCACCGACCAGGCACAAAAAAACAATAAGTAAAACTATGGTAACAATAAAGTAAAAAAAAGAAGATTACACCACTAAGACTAACTTATAGCTACTTACTAATAAAAAAAATAAAACACAATGAAATTGCAGTTAGTGCCAGGCCAGTGAAAAGGCCCTGGCTCAGCATATGTTATAGGTGAATTCCAATAACGCTGATATTCTGCCAGGGCCCTCACCAGTCTGTGTACCGCGACAGTATACTAATACATTAATAATAAATCATAAAAAAACAAACCTATAAGCTACCTGCAGATTAATCAACATAGTTCGCAGTTGCTTACTTCTACATTAGGTACATAAAAAAAATAAAAAAATAATACATATTCAAAAAATAAAAATTGTAAAGAAAAACAGGTTGAGCGCTTTCCGTGCCGAGAAGGACGTTGATTAAAACAGTATTAACGATTTTGATAACATAAAAAAGCATTATTGTGGTTGCAATACAATACAATACAATTCTTTATTGATAACTTTCTTGTTACACGTCAAAATTTATATTATAATAAGCTAAAATAAGCTTAAAAAATTAAAAATATATTTAATCAATATTTCTTATATTGATTAAATATATTTTTAATTTTTTAAGCTTATTTTAGCCTTTATTTTACATTTAAAAAATTCAACATTAATTTCATTTCGAATAAAATAATTATCATACACAAGGCATTTCCATAAATTCACTAAAACTGTAAAATTGGCGATGTAACAACCAATTTTTAAATTTTCTTTTAAAGGTTTGGCGGGAGGCTGCATTTATTATTTCTAATGGTATACGATTGTATACATGTATGTAGGATGGATGTAGACCGATCGGTCTGATTTGGCTAGCTTGTGTGGCGGTACAACTAATTGATCTTTGTGGGCGTTGTTGCGCAAGCTGTATGTCACATTTATACCCCTACGCTGAAACGATTCGAGGTTACTGTGCACGAACACTCCCACCTGGTAGATATACTCGCAGGGTAAAGGGAGTATCCCGAGC
Source organism: Coleophora flavipennella (assembly GCA_947284805.1). Lineage (NCBI taxonomy): Eukaryota > Metazoa > Arthropoda > Insecta > Lepidoptera > Coleophoridae > Coleophora > Coleophora flavipennella. The sequence continues at coordinate 1,312,491 of OX369279.1, read as the reverse complement.
GCCTTGAAGTGTGGTCCGCATGGTTCGTCGGGCGGCGCCCCCACCGAGCCCATAGCTCAGCGCCGTACGTTAGGTTAGAGTGCACCGTGGCGAAATAGCATGCCCGCACCGCTTCTTTCGATGCAGTGCTTGTAAGGCGTCGGAGGGCGAAACATGCGCGACCCAACTTCGTGCGAAGCTCCTCAATGTGCGATTCCCACGTGAGAGCACTGTCTATATGGAAACCTAATAGTTTTGTCGATCTCACCTGTTTCAGTGGCTTGTCGCCTACCAGTACCCTATACGAATGGGGATTCTTCCCGTTCAGGCAGAAGGCCATGAAGCAGGTTTTTTCTTTATTTAGAAGTAGGCCGTTCGATGTGAACCAGAACTCGAGATGCGAGACTGTGTTGTTGAGTGTTTGTTCTAGCCGTTGTGGTGTATTGGCAGTAATTACAGCGGCCACGTCATCGGCGTACATGTATATTTCGGCATCCTGGATCGCACCTGGCAAATCGTTCATCAGCAAATTAAACGGAGTGTTCGACAGACACGAGCCCTGCGGAACTCAGATATTGTTTTAAAATTTCAGAAGATACCGCGCGGCCCATATCGCCTACGACCGTTTGACTTCTGTCAGACATAAAAGAAAACAGAAGCGATTGAGCCGGTCCTCGTATGCCGTAGTAGTCGAGCTTTCCGGATACGAGGGCGTGGTCTGCGGTGTCAAACGCGCGGGAGAGGTCGCAGAACAGCACAGCGACATGCTGGTTGGCTTCGCGCGCACTCAACACGAGTCGTACGACTTCGCGCACCAGGTCAGTGGTAGCACGACCGCTCCTGTAGGCGTACTGACGGTCGGAGAGTGCGTTCTGGCTCGCCAAGAACGATTCCATTCGTTTATTCAGCCCCACCTCGAACAGTTTGCTGACTACGGGCACTAGGGATATTGGACGATATGATTTGACGTCAGATTTCTCTCCTTTACCCTTGTACAGAGGCGCTATTTTCACCCACTTGAGGCCCACGGGGTACAAGCCCGCTCTAATACAAAGGTTAAATAGGTGAGAAATCACGTTAGCTATCGGTAAAATGCACTGCTTGATTAGGTTTGCAGACAGTCCGTAAGTGTCAGTGCTATTTTTTGGTGCTATGTGCAGGCGCGCTATACGCACGATCTCGTCAGGGGTAAACGACAAGAACCGGATGGATGACTGACTGGGCGGCGCGCGAGTGCTGAGCCGCGAGCAAGCGATCGCTGTGTCGGCTGGCGGCGCGCCGCATCTCACGGCCGCTGTCGCGAACTCCACATTCAGCGCGTCAACTAACTCGGTTTTGGAAGAGTACAGCTGCCCGTCACTACGTCTGATCTGATCCGTATAGTCAAGGCGTTCGCGGCCTCCACGTCCTAACTCCAAATTAATAATTCGCCACATATATTTGGCCTTGTTAGTGTCGTTGGTTATTAAATCGTTGTAAAAACGACTATTAAATTAAATTTACATATAAGGCGAAATAAATACATATAAAGCGTCGGTGGCTCAACCGGTAACGACTCGGTCCATCTAACCAGAGGTACCGGGTTCAAATCTGGACGGCCAATGTACCAATGAGTTTTTCAAAAACTTACGTACATACTTACCGATTGCTTTAACGGTGAAGGAAAAACATCGTGAGGAAACCTGCACACGCCCGCGAAGAAACTCAAAGGTTGTGTGTGAAGTCGACCAACCTGCACTGGGCCCGCGTGGTCGACTAAGGCCTAATCGCCCTGATTCAGGGTAGGCTCGAGCCCCTCGGTGGGGACGTATATGAGCTGTAATGATGATGATGATAAGGCGAAATATGTATGAATTTAAACCAGAAGGTTCCGAGTCTGAGTTTTTAACAAATTAAAAAAGGTTGTATGAGAAATTCGGCACCATGGAGGTAGAAGTAAATAGGTATAATAATGTTTTGAATACACGATGTTCTGAATTCAATTTACTTTATCCTCTAGCGAATAAAAACGGCTTTTGCACTCAGATATCGAAGAGCAAAAATACAATTTCCGAGATGGGGGGATGAAAAATATGTTTCATGTTGTATTGCATGCGATTAAAAGGATGTTAAAGTTAAAAATAATACAAAATTATCGACGCGTGTTTCAAATTTCCAGTAAATTAAATTCTCATTCCCAAAATATATGCGTACTGTAAACATAATTCTTCAGTGCTTACTTACATTCTTTTCTCTTTCCAACTCAAAGATGTCCACAATCCGTTCGTCCCTTTTCCTCGAACGCGGGATGATTAATTGGGCTAATTACAGGGCCGCCTCGCGTGACCCTTTCAGTTATGCTATTAATTTCGTACTTAACCCTTTTACTAGGCCCTTTGTATCGCCATCTCCCGATAGGTATACATTTAGTGGGCGTATTTAATGAAAGGAACTGTAATGAAGGCTGTTTGTTAATAAGACTGTCGGTCGCTTAGTAGAAACTGGTAACAAGAGACGCATAATTTACAACGCTAAAAACGCCATCATCATAATATCAGCTCATATACGTCCCCACCGAGGGGCTCGAGCCTACCCTAAATTAGGGCGATCGGGCCTTAGAAGACCACGCGGGCCCAGTGCGGGTTGGTCGACTTCACACACAATCTATGAGTTTTTTCGCAGGTGAGTGCAGGTTTCCTCACGAAGTTTTCCTTTACCGTAAGAGCGTCGGATAATCGTATACATATGAAATCGAAATTTTAAAACACGTGGCAGGATTCGATTCACGACCTCCCGTATAGGAGGTGGCGACCCAAGCCGTTACGCCACCAACGCTCTAAACGCCAAGAGCAAACGAATTCGATCACAAAGTTACATCGTTAGACCGACGACGTAGTCTCCACTACACACGTTATCATTATCAGTCCATATCTTGGAAAATACTGAACTGATTTTGATAAAACTTGCACTCTTCCATATGATGAAAGATACTTAATTCAATAAATAATTTTCGAAAAACCTAAAATATATTAGGTACAAGCTTTTAATATTGCATTGTCACGCGATATACATATGCATGCAAAATTTTCAGCTCAATCGGAAACCGGGAAATCGGTCAAATTTAACTAGCAAGATTCCACCCGAACAAACATACATACATTGCAATTTAAATAAAAGCTTGGACAAACATATTTACAAACATAGACTAACCATATACGAATATTGTGCAACTCCAACAATTTTACACCTTGTTGGTCGAATTGATAACCTCCTTTCTTCGAGGCCGGTTAAAATAATTCGCAAACATTTACCAATCGTCAAAACTATAGTCGAAAACTTTAATCCGTCCTTAGAAGGAGAAGACGTGTTAATATTACCCCACTACGGTAAAAATATTATTAGTGACCTAAAGACGGAAGTGTTACGTAAATAAATAAATTTTAAAAAAGAATAAATAAATAAAATAGAATAAAGTAGAAATTTAAAAAAAGTTTCGCAAACTCGTGTGACATATTAAATGAAAAGACTTGTTGTGAGAATCTCAAATACCTGTATTTTTTAAAATTTTCAGATTTTTAATTATATCAGCTCATAAACGTCCCCACCGAGGAGCTCGAGCCTACCCTGAAATCAGGGCGATCAGGCCTTAGTCGCGCGGGCCCAGTGCGGGTTGGTCGACTTCACACACAACCTTTGAGTTTCATCCTAGGCGTGTGCAGGTTTCCTCACGATGTTTTCCTTCACCGTTAAAGCAATCGGTAAATATATGTACGTAAGTTTTGATGCGGATGCTGGATGCGGGCAGCGCAGAACCGGTCGTCGTGGAGATCCTTGGGGGAGGCCTATGTCCAGCAGTGGACTTCCTTCGGCTGATATGATGAAGTTTTGAAAAACTCATTGGTACATTGGCTGTCCAGATTTGAACCCGGTACGTCTTGGTTAGAAGGACCGAGTAGTTACAGGTTGAGCCACCGACGCTTTAACTTTTTTTTTTCATATATTAATATTAATTTGAAAATAGGCGAAAATTTACCATTCTTCTTACCTTTTTTCGTAGTGGGGTAGAGTTTACGACCAGTGCACTCTTGATGTAAATTGGATTGGCTTCTAAATCGGCCTTATGGGAGCGACCACAGAATATACTTTTTATAAAATTATTTATAATGATGCTTCTGTAGAAACAGTACGTTCCTACTCTCCGAGAGCAAAGGGAAATATCTCTGCCAGGCGAGGTGGTACGCCTGGGGTCCGGCCAAGGGTGGACCCATCGATGATGTTTGGAATCTGTACCTTTATATTATCAGTGGCGAAGAAATGTAAACAGCGCGTTCTAGATGACAGCTGCCGCCACATCGCTCCCCCTTCGAGACTGAAGATGATGATAACATGATATTGAATAATAATTATTTACGTTGTTATTTGAAATACGAATGGACTAATTTACACTTTGACATGAGATGTTTATTATTTTAAGATATAAAATTTAAGCTACTCTGCTCACTTGGCACGAGGCGAAGTGGCAGGAGCACCTCCAGCGGAAGCACAGTCGGCTGGAGTTCAGTGCGACGGGGAGAGAAAGCGTCGGACTATCCGGGCATTGTCGAGGAGGACTGCTTTCTGCATTGCTGCAATTATTGGTCTTCCTCGGAGATCCAGCCGCCTTTAAAATTTTAAATCTTTTAAGATTAAGAGTTAAGAATGTGTGTTCGAAAATGCGTATTTTATAAGAATAAAAATTGCAGACTACAATCCGGACGGACGACTCGATAATCCGTCAGAGTTCGGTTTTTCCTGTCCGGATTATCGAGACTCTACTGTATTTCATTATTCTTAAAAATTTATCGTTTTGATTAGATCATCGGGCTTTTTGGGGATTTGGCGAAAGTTAGAAGAAGCCCCAGTTAAATTCTTGACAGAGCTTATAAATATAATAAATGAAATAAAGTCAGCGACAGGTTCAACAAACTAAAAACTCGTCCAGGGAACCCTAAAGATGTTTTCCGGGGAGTCGACACGAGGCAAAACACCTTACAGATGACAGAGTCCGGTAGCGACAGACTGCGCCGCGGGTATCGAGGGCTTGTCAATATGAACAGGGGTGGACTTGGGACCGTTTGGGACTGCATTTTCTGTCATTTATTGTAGGTATAAACTATGCCCCACAAATGACTTCTTAAACTTACTCAATCTCGAATAGGCTATATCTCTTATTTCATCGTATCAGCCGAAATACGTCTACTGATGGACAAAGGCCTCCCCCAAGGATTTCCACGACGACCGTCCATTCGGCTTCCCACGATCTTCACCAGGTCGTCGGTCCATCGTGCGGGAGGCCTGTCTACGCCTATTTTATTTACGTTTCTTAAATTCAAATAATGCCTGTCACTAATTTTAGGAAATACATAGATGCAAATTCTTACGAACGTGCATGATATTTTCATACCGTCATCTTTAATGAAGCAGATGTGTGAATAGAAACTAATTATGAAACAATAGATAATTATCTAAGATATAACAAAATTACACATATCCACGTCCTTTTTATTGATTAGATAAATGTTATTGAAACTGTTAATATAAAGGGAAAATACATTATCTTTACCCAACTTCCCAAAAAGAAGGATGATGTTTTTTGGGTGTATTTGAAGCGTCGGTGGCTCAACCCGTAACGACTCTGTCCTCCTAACCAGAGGTGCCGGGTTCAAATCCGGACGGCCAATGTACCAATGAGTTTTTCGAAACTTACGTACATATACTCACCGATTGCTTTAACGGTGAAGGAAAAACATCGTGAGGAAACCTGCATTCACCTGCGAAGAAACTCGAAGGTTTTGTGTGAAGTCGACCAACCCGCACTGGGCACGAGTGGTCGACTAAAGCCCGATCGTCCTAATTCAGGGTAGGCTCGAGCCCCTCGGTGGGGACGTATATGAGCTGATATGATGACTTGTATGTGTAGCCTAAACAGCTTGATGGATTCTGAAGTGCGAGATGTCGTTAGATCAGTCTTGATCCCGTTATTTGCATAGGACACATTTTACCCGACTGCTCAAAAACAGGGATAACATTTTTATGCAGAAGGGTTTTCGATATTTAATTTAATTAATTAGGTTAAGTATACCGAAGATATCCCGGACGTCAGCCTGTACGAGATTAGAATGGCTCTTAAACAGCTTAAAAACAATAAGGCACCAGGTGATGATGGAATTACGGCTGAACTTCTGAAAGCAGGTGGAACACCGGTACTTAAAGCTCTTCAGAAATTATTTAATTCCGTTATACTTGAGGGACAAACGCCTAAGGCATGGCACAGAAGTGTGGTCGTGCTTTTCTTCAAAAAGGGCGACAATACCCTGCTGAAGAACTACAGACCCATCTCACTTCTGAGCCATATCTACAAACTGTTTTCGAGGGTCATTACGAATCGTCTCGCGCGCAGGTTTGACGACTTCCAGCCTCCCGAACAAGCCGGTTTCCGAAAAGGATTTAGTACCATAGACCACATACATACGCTGCGGCAGATTATACAGAAGACCGAAGAGTACAATCAGCCACTATGCTTGGCGTTCGTGGACTATGAGAAAATCTTCGATTCGGTCGAAACCTGGGCTGTGTTACAGTCTCTCCAGAGGTGCCAAATTGACTATCGATACATCGAAGTGCTGAAGTATTTGTATGAAAACGCCACCATGTCGGTTCGCCTCCAGGATCAAAACTCGGAACCTATCCAGCTGCAGCGAGGGGTGAGACAGGGAGGCGTTATATCTCCGAAACTGTTCACCGCCGCCCTGGAAGATGTTTTTAAGCTTTTGGACTGGGGTGGACTCGGCATCAATATCAACGGCGAGTACATCACCCACCTTCGATTCGCTGACGATATCGTGGTCATGGCTGAGACTATGGACGACTTAGGCACAATGCTCGATGGCCTCAGTAGAGCCTCTCAACAAGTGGGTCTTAGAATGAACATGGACAAGACGAAAATTATGTCAAACGTCCGTGTCATACCTACTCTTCTGAAGGTTGGAGGCTCTACACTCGAAGTTGTTACCGAATATGTATACCTGGGACAAACAGTCCAGTTAGGTAGGTCCAACTTCGAGAAAGAGATCAATCGTCGAATCCAACTCGGCTGGGCAGCGTTTGGGAAGCTTCGCAATATCTTTACGTCCCAGATACCGCAGTGTCTTAAGACCAAGGTCTTCGACCAATGTGTGTTGCCAGTGATGACGTACGGAACTGAGACATGGTCGCTTACTATGGGCCTCATAAGAAGGCTCAAGGTCACTCAAAGGGCAATGGAGCGTGCTATGCTCGGAGTTTCTCTGCGTGATCGAATCAGAAACGAGGAGATCCGTAAGAGAACCAAAGTAACCGACATAGCTCTCAGAATTGCTAAACTTAAGTGGCAGTGGGCGGGGCACATTGCTCGTAGAACAGATGGCCGTTGGGGCAGTAAAGTTCTCGAGTGGCGACCACGCACCGGAAAGCGTAGTGTAGGCAGGCCTCCCACTCGGTGGACCGATGACCTGGTGAAGGTCGCGGGAAGCCGCTGGATGCGGGCAGCGCAGAACCGGTCGTCGTGGAGATCCTTGGGGGAGGCCTATGTCCAGCAGTGGACTTCCTTCGGCTGATATGATGATGATGAATTAGGTTAAGTTATTTACCCACTGTTTCAAACTTCACCATCTAAGTTCGTTTTTACACAACGTGATATTAACCTTTCAAAAAAATTATGCATTATTAATATAACCCGAAACTGGTATATCACTAGCTTTTGCCCGCGGGTTCGCCCGCGTGGACATAGTTTTTTAAGACTGTCTTTATGGGTGAGTGGCTAAGACATGAGTTTTCTTTAGATCGCTCGGGAACTATATCGGGCTATTCTCATTAGTAGTCTGTGTATCTTTCCACACCCTCAACTGTTTTATGCAACAAATCACTTCAATCCGTTGCTTGTGCAAGAGCGTAGAAATGAGTTTGCTTATTAGTAACCTATTTTATTTTCTACCCTCTCAACCATCTCTGTGCAAAAAATCACAACAATCAGTTGTTCCGTTTGTGAAGTTAAAGAAAATTAACCAAAATTGAATCGGACTATGATTTTTCACGGGATATAGAGTAGCCTGTGTCCTTCTGCATGGCACAGGCTACGTGCTGACCAAATGTCGCCAAGATTGATTGAGGTGTTGAAGCGTGAAGGGGTAACAAACAAACAAACGCATTTTAACAAATTTATAATTTTAGTAAAGTTTATTTTATACAATACAATATTCTTTATTGCATCACATCATAAAAAAAAGAAATTAACAATAAAGAAGAAAGCCTATACAATAGGCGGCCTTATTGCTAGGTAGCAATTTCTTCCAGGCAACCTTTGGGTAGAGAAACAGCGATAGAATAAGTTAAGGGGCGGTGCAATAATTAAAAACAGAAAAATAAATAGTTGCAAATAAACAGTTAAATAAAACACTTAAATATTATAATAATAAATATATACATAAGCAAACAAAACCATAAATAAATTATTTATTTTATCTATCTATGGTAAGGAAAGGAAATTGAGATAGTAAGAAAGATGGAAAAAAAAGGATTGCCTATCAGTACAGTATCGTCCCTACCTGTGTGCCTCACCGTGCCCGCCACGCCGCCGCGCCGCCGCCGGCGCAGTATGGGGGGGACGGGGGGAGACGTCCAATATCACGGTTGACGTCCGCGAATGATGCGCTCCGGTCAATATTTACCGACCCCTGCTCAATACGGCGCGGTGCCTTGTACGAAACTATATTTGCATCCTTCGTATCACTATTTGCTTTCATAGTAAATATGTGTGTCGGTAAGTAAATACATACGAGTAGAGGGTAACTTATATATTTTCAGGGTCGCTACCTACTTGAATCTAGTCGTGCCTTTTTGCTTCATCATATCAGCTCATATCATCATATCAAGAGTTGGGAGTAACCGTATGGTCAAACTTGGCACAAAATAGGATAGAGTGGCGCACTTTAATGTCGAAGGCCAAGATCCACTTCGGGTCGCTGAGCCAGCGAAGAAGAAGAAGATATCAGCTCATATACGTCCCCACAGAGGGGCTCAAACCTATCCTGAATTAGGGCGATCGGGCCTTAGTCGACCACGCGGGCCCAGTACGGGTTGGTCGACTTCACACACGACCTGAGAGTTTCTTCGCAGGCGTGTGCAGGTTTCCTCACGATGTTTTTCCTTCACTGTAAGAGCGTCGAATAAACGTACATATGAAATCTAAATTCGAAATCACATTGGTACGTGGCAGGTTTGAACTACGAGCTCCCAGACAGGAGGCGGCGGCCCTAGCCATTATGCCACCGACGCTCGTTTTGCTTAGTAAGTTAATAAGCGTATATTCAGTTATGTTGTTTTCATTAGAGTAACGCTTAGTTTTAGTTGGTGTAGCAGCCAGTGCTGCGGTTTTGGCGGCTTTTTCGCTAGAGCTGGTGCATTTTCAAAGTAGTCTAGAGATAAAAAATTTCGACGCTTCATATATTTTAGCGACTTTTTATGCACAGTCACACCATACTTGTAGCAAAAAATTGACAATTTTGTATTTTTATAGCGCATTTTCGGACATCAGCGAAATTTAATAAATTTGAATGGCAACACTGAATAGTAGCAGCGGGGCTTCTACTCGTGGTACTAAACAGTTTTTACCCAAGGAACCCATAGTCGATTTTCAATAAAGAAATTGCTTAACTTTTTCGTATTGTAATTATATTTTCGTATTTTTGCCCTGTTGTAGGACCCTATTACTAAGCGTACGCCGTCCGTCTGTCCGTATGTCTGTCCTTTTGAACTGTTACAGCTGGCTGCAATTTTTACAGAGTATGTATTATTATGGCGGGAAATTTTTATAGAATATATAATGGCAATTTTGTGCTCTAGAGGATATTATAAAATAATAGATTATGTAAATGACAAAGATATATATGTTGATTCTATAACAAATACCATTACCTGAGACTGTAATCTGAATCATGACATTATTTGTAATTTTATTTTTATTGTATTTTTTTTTGTTTTGACTATTTAAAAGTGTGTGTAAACACCTATTTGAAATAAATTGTTTTTGATTTTTTGATTTTTGGCAAAGTTACTGACATAACAAGAAATATATTTTTTTTTTATTCACAATTGGTAAACCCTTGACAACATCTCACCTGGTGGTAAGTGATGATGTTGCCGAAGATGGAAGCGGGCTTACCAAGATTCCCCAACGCAATGGGGAACTGGCTATCTTATCTTCATGCCGGAACACACCAATGATATCAATATTGATATTTGGCGGCAAGCCTTAGATAAGATGGTGGTAGCTAGCCAGGCGGGCTTAGAAAATGCCCTACCACCAACCAAACCGAGTCTTACAATTGACCCCGCCGGGAATCGAACCCGCGACCTCCTGTGTAAAGCCAGTGAACTTTGCCTCTGAGCTACGGAGGCGGTAAAATTCAAGAAATCAAAAAATATGGATATACAAGATTTTTTTAAATCGGTAGACATACATAAAAAAATGTAAAGTCGAACATAGAGTCTTCTCCTTTTTTAAATCGGCTTTGATATACCGACAGACAGATATACAGACAAATACGAAACTATAAGAGCGCTAGTTTTTTTAAAAAGAGAAAGACATAGTTGGGTTCCGCGCCGTAGATTTGTCGTGAAAACATCGGGATAAAATCATTACTTAAGTGTTTTACAATAATTTTCTGATAAATAATTTTTGCAGCTTGGATATCTTCATCACGCAAAAACTGCTGCATCGGTATTCATGAAATTGGGCACACTGATAAAGTATGACAACGGTAAAACATTAAGTTACGTATTTCTTAATGTAGTTTATCCAATTTCATATCTTAAAATTCGAATTATAAACTTCAAAACGAGTTTATATTTTCATACTTTATTGATGAGCATACCGCAATCAAAAAATATAATCCTATTAAAACACTTTTCCTTTAACAAAATAATGTTATAATAGTTATTTATGATACAAGGGTGGTAAAAATTTAAATAACAAACGAGTGATATTTACCATCGACACGAGTTTGCTATTTACCTTTTACACTCATGTATCGTACGACGTTTTTCAATACAGTTGTGAGAAAACAGGTAAAATTAAAAGAACCGTTACATGAAAACAAAATACATGGGTACATACATCTCAAGGTTTCGGCAAACAAAGTTCATTTTACGCGACTTGTGGCTCATTTAAAGTGTCCGGGGGGGGGGGGGGAGTAATCTCACTTTGTTTTTCGAATACATATACGAAGACATATTTTTATAAAACATATATTAACTTTACTATTCATTATTTTTAGGGTTCCGTACCTCAAAACGAAAAAACGGAACCCTTATAGGATCACTTTGTTGTCCTTCCGCCCGTCTGTGTGTCAAGATCCTTTATCTCGGGAAACGCTTGGAGGTATCAAATTGAAATTAGAAGCATGTACTCCAGTCTACAGTCCCTTGAGGCTATGAAAAAATCAAACTTCTAAGTTCACGTAATAAAATATTCGGCCTTTTATGCCGCAAAAAACGTATATTTCGACACTCTCAAGGGAATCAAAATTCATAGGGACCTAGAACTATGAAATTTGACAAGTAATACCGTCTTATACTGCCAGTATAGTTAAAAATCTAAAAACTATACATATTAAAAAATAAAGTCTTAATTTCAAATTTTGACTGACTCTGTGGCTCAGTGGTTAGTACCCTTGACTACTGATCCGAGAGTCGTGGGTTCGATCCCCACCCAGGGCAAGCATTTGTGTGATGAGCAGATTTGTTTGCTCTGTGTCTGGGTGTTAATTATATCTATATATGTATGTATTTAAACGTATATAAGTATGTATATCAGTCTCTGGTAACCCATAACACAGGGAATCCTACTTTGGGGCCAGATGACCATGTGTGATTTGTCCCAGAAAAAAAAAATGCAAGGAACGGCGGTCCGAATTTTGAATTGAATTAACCGTGTCATGTGGAGTATCGTATGAAAGGGCTTCATTGGGATTAATTATTTTTATTTATTTATTTAACAGTTTATTGTGTACAAAAAAGATTACATAACAGGCAGAAAATGAAATAATACAATATTTATGATGTAAAGTTTTCAATTTATGACATAGAATGAAAAAAAATCTTTTCCTTTTTTATATGTACTTAATAATTTTCGTGTATGTAGTATGTAGTTTGCGCTGTTATTATTTATTTTATGTACCTTCAAATTTGTACTGAACCCTCGGTCGCCCTCGGTCGGTCGAACTTAGTGGACTGCTTAGATGAGAGCATACAGTAAATTAGAAAATTTTCCATACATTGTGCGGTAACAAAATCATGTTCTCTGTTTTGAGCAGTCGACACAGTTTCCGAGGGTCTGCGGAATGTTGTGCTCTTCGACACATTTGTAGCCAGGGATCTAACCTAATGACTGCGCTTCGTTGATTTCTTACTTTTCTTGATTTAAAAAAAAGTTTAAAAAAACTAAAAAACGACATCAAAATGAAATTTACTCAAAATTATGAAATAATATAATTATACTTAAATACACAACATTAACCAACAATAACGAAATCAAAGGTGGGTACAAATTAAATTAGGGCCTTAAAATTTTTTTTGAGGGCGGTACCAGCACACAGTTACTTACGTATCAAATGGTTTAGATTCGATGGTTTGCCGATAACGACCTCAAAAAAAAATTTAAGCCCCTAATTTGATTCGTACCCACCTTTGATTTCGTTATTTTTGGTTAATGTTGTGTATATAGGTATAATAATATTATTTCATACTTTTGAGTGAATTTAATTTTGAAGTCGTTTTTTAGTTTTTGTAAAACTTTTTTTTTATTTTCTTTGTTTTTAGTGATAATGCTATCTATCTAACAACGTTGAACCCAACCACCTATACTCACCAATAGGAATTATCAAATCGTAATACATGTGTTTCATTATCAGATACAGAGTCCTGTGGCTTCCATCATCATCTCAGCAGCATGAAAGTTAAGGAATTAAATCGTCCATCATCAGCTCATCTGAATAACCTGAAAGAATACAACTATCGGTCTATGCATACCTACGTATATATCTCTGAATAACATTAAAAAGAATTTTCCTCTAACTCCTAACCATTAAGGAGTTGTACCTTCCTACATCAGTTTATCAACATGAGATTATGACTAACAGACGCAAGTATTTTAATAGCTTTAGAAAACATATGAATCACGTAATTAGTGCCTTTAAAATTTGAGGGTTTCTCCCGATTCCCCTGGGATCCCATCATCAGATCCTGACTTGGTGACAATGGGACCCCCTCGAGAGTATACTCTTTCGAATAAGAACCTCCTCCTTTTTTGAAGTCGTTTAAAAAAAAATCGTGGCTGTTTGAACGACCTCTCTGTATGTAAATGTACTGTTAAAATTTTGATTGTCCTTATTTTGTTTTGGGTAGTATAATATATTATACTTTATCAAAAAGGCTAAAATTTTTACATAGATAGCTATGAAATGATACAAATTACATAGTAGGGATGAATTTATATATAATATATTTTTATTGTTCTCATTCCCATTAATAATATTCATTGCCAATTAGGAACTTTTTAGATTTCCGATAGAAAGTGAAAAGGTGAATCGCTTCCGGAAATGGAATCTGGACAGCCCTGAATGAGGTCGTTATCGCGTAATGGCACATTCGGGAAGAATTGCCAACAAAGTGCCCGATCGGGAACGATGTGTCAGACCCTCTGATGTAGTGTCGGAGTCTAAGAGCTATGTGCCTCTTAAGAGCCGAAACGTACTGATTTTAAAAAGATTTAACGCACTCAGGTATTTTTAGGGTTCTCTAACCTACGAGAAACCCATATAGGATAGTTCTGTACATTTGTACGTTCGCATCCGCCTGTCATAGGTCACAGATACTCACAGCGTATTCACCTTTAATAAACATTTTTCAACCGACTTCAAAAAAGAGGTGGTTCTCAATTCGACTGTATGTTTTTTTTTGTATGTTTGTTACGCGATATCTCCACCAATTGTGAACCGATTTTCAAAATTCATTTTTTATTCGAAAAAGTATACTCCTTAGGGGGTCCCATTGTCACCAAGTTATGATCTGATGATGGGATCCTAGGGAGATCGAGGGCAACCCTCAAATTTTATAGGCACGTTTTACGTGTTTCATTTTTTTTCTTAGATTATTAAAGTATTTGCGTCTGGTAGTCATCATCTCATGTTGAGGAGCTGATGAAGGAAGCTACAGCTCCTTAACAGTTAGGAGTTGGAGCATAATTCTTCAAATATTTTACGTAGATACGAAGGTACGTTTAGACCAAAAGTTGTATTCTTTCAGGTTATTCAGATGAGCTGTTGATGGAAGCTTTAACTCCTTAACTTTTATACTATTAAGAGGAATATGTATCTGTTAATGAAATACATGCAATATAATTTAATGGTTTGTAATGGCGATTGGGTTTAACGTTGTAAGTTAGATAGCAATGTCACCAAAAATAAAGAAAATAAAAATAAAAGTTTTAAAAAACTAAAAACCGACTTCAAAATGAAATTCACTCAAAAGTATAAAATAATATTATTACACTTGATACACACATTAATTAACAGTAACGAAATCAAAGGTGGATATGAATTAAATTAGGTACCAGCACACAGCTACTCACATTTTACTTATGGCATTGCTGACACCGACCTCAAAAAAAAATTTAGGCCCCTAATTTAATTCATATCCACCTTTGATTTCGTTACTGTTGGTTAATGTGTGTATCAAGTGTAATAATACTATTTTATACTTTTGAATGAATTTCATTTTGAAGTCGGTTTTTAGTTTTTTTAAACTTTTATTTTTTTTAAAACGAATTTCATGAAATTTGGCACAAAAATTTAAGATATTCTGTTAGTTGCGAAAAAGTTTACTTTTGATCCTAAGAAGTAAATGTACCAACATAAAATTATTTCAGTTCCATTAGATTCTGCTGTGTTGCCTTTTTAATATGTGTAAAGAGGAACAATTGCATATTTAAAAACCGTAACAAAGGTTTTCTTTTCATTCCCTCGCTCGTTCGGATTCGCACAGCAATGAAATTAGAGTTTCCTTTGCCCATTGTGGCTGCAAAAAGTTTGCATATCGTAGCGCGGGCTTTGTGAGACTGGCAGGCAATAAAAGGAAGCAGCCACATCTGCCGCGTCACTTCCGGTCCGCGACTTCCACTCTACGCTGGTGCTGAAATTTTGATCAGCATAATGCAGCTTATTACGTAGGCTTTACAATGTCTATTTTTTTGCGAAATTAGGCGGGTAACATGTATCTGTTGTTTGTGATAAATAGGGATGACGAAAGCTAGTCGTCTGAGATACTTTTTATCATCTGTCAAAAATGACATTTTGATCTAAAAATGTTTGAAATACCTAGGCGTGACGTCATAGTTTAGCCGCGTCATTTATGTAGTCATTTTGTGATTTTGGTGAATTAAAAATCGAAGACTTGATGGAAAACAAAACGAGTAAGGTTTTCCAAAGTTTATGGAGAAGGGCAATTTAGTGATCAATAGTTCATAAATTATTTCTGATGTTGTCGTCACCCCTATGGTCATATACGTAGTTGTTTTTGCACATGTGTTCGTTACGTCTTTTGTCATTAGTGATTTCGTCAAATCCTTTACAAAGCTTATACCGGTGTTGCCTATGATAATTCAAAACCCCTGCCAGAAAAAAAAATTCAGTTTCATAATTTTAAATACAGCTCGCGCCAAACTTTATTACTGATTTGAACTGTGATGAGAGCGCTTACTGTGCCAGTATAACTGAGTAGTAGGTACCTTTACGTCCTACTAACACCCAAAGTTTGCTACTGCGAAGCGTCTTGCGATCAACTTCAGAGCCGTAATAAAGTTTGGCGCGAGCTATACGTAGGTAGATCGACCTTCAAAAAAGGTGATTCTATATGAGCACCAAGTGAGCTCATTAGCAAACTCAATTAAGCGTCAAACAGAATTTTTGAGAAAAGACACTCAATTGTAAAGGTCTATTCACATTGGAGGCGAAGCGACGTCCAGTGCAGCTTCAAGTTCAAGCCGCTTACAAAAGCAAATACATACCTTTTTTTTTTTTTATTATTAAAAATTTGAGTGCGTTTGACTGCAACTCACCTGATGGTAAGTGATGATGCAGTCGAGGATGGTACACGCAAACTCAAATAATGCCTATTCACTCTTGCCTTGAAGATCCCCAAATTATAGGAATCGGGAAACACTGACGCAGGCAAGGACCTATAGATATCGTTGGTTAACAATCTCTTCCGGGTCTCTTCCCAAGCTCGGGATGGTCAGGCCGTACTCCACACATGGGGGGTTATGTTGGTGGAGGTTGCAGTGTATGTGGTGGCCCCCACTATCATAAAGTTTTCAAGTCGCTACCATCTACCATTTTAGGCTACAAAGTGTATAACACGGTTCCACGACTGCCATCTAGTGAAGCACAGAAACGGTCAAGACAAGTGTTTAAACGCCTGCGTGGCGTAATGGTTAAGTCCATTAGCTTCACATCAGGAGGTCGCGGGTTCGATTACCGCCGTATTCTAACTTTTAAGACTCGATTTGGTTGGTGGAAGGCATTTCCTAAGCCCGCCTGGCTAGCTACCACCATCTTGTTATCTAAGTCTTGACACCAAACATCAATTTAAGAGCATTGATGTGTTATTACCCCCATTGCGTTATTGGACAATCTTAGTAAGCCCGCTTTCATCTTCGGCATTATCATCACTTACCATCAGGTGAGATGATGCCAAGGGCTTACCAATTGTGTATGATGAAATAAAAAAAAGTGTCACAAATAGGCAAATCCTATTGCATACTGTACTGAGCTACGACGGTTTCATATTAGATTAGATTAAATTGGCTTAAGTAAAATCGGTTCGCACCGCTGCGCATAGTGTCGCTTTGTGCAGCGCCTCCTTGATTCACCAGGTGCTTTTCTAAGCTATTGCATAGCTTTTATCGCAGGCTTTGAGGGGACCGAATCAAAAAATTCCGTAACGAAAATAAAACCTGGCACCCCAAAAAAAAAATATGGCGATGACGATGGCGATTGATGATGGCGTTGATGATGATGATGATGAACTTTCTTAGTGTTAATTTATTACATAAACATCCCGCGCCCCAAGGACTATATGGTACTGGTAAATACTGCATAAATAAAAAATAAATAAATTATTATAATTGCATAAGTTGATAAAAAATGCTATGCAATAGCTTTACCGCGGCAGTCCCCGAGTGCCGCACGTCTTTTTTTTTGTTGGTTTTCAATCTTTTCTGTACCACGAAAGAGTTCAGTATGCAACGCCTCTAGACACACAACTTGCACAACGCTTTGCTCCCAGTCGATGCAGTCCAAGTGGAGCCTTTAGTTATCACTTCTAACTGACTCCTATTAATCAGCCGTTTTTAGAATGTGATGATGATGACCATCACAACATCAACCAAAAACGTCAGTTGTTGAAAATGGGTCTCTCGCGAGTTCGAGGGGTTTTGCCGTAATTGCCACGTTTGTCAGGCGGGTTGGCGATTGGAGTGTGCAGTGTGGTGGCATAATGGATATGCGGAAAGGACGCTGCTGCCCATCCTCCGGCTCATGTCCTTTAGTCGCCTCTTACGTTACCCTCGGGAACAAATGGGTGGTGCTATTTTAGGGCCGCATCGTAGGTCACACAGCGGACTACTATGGCTTGCTTTATCATCATCATATCAACCAAAGGACGGCCACTGCTGGACATAGGGCTCCCTCAAGGATCTCCACGACGACCGGTTCGGCGCTGCCCTCATCCAACGGCTTCCCGCGACCTTCACGGCTTCAAGCTCACGCTTCAAGGCTTTCTTAAATAACCCTAACTAATGCTGATATACGAAGTAATTGTATTATTCAGTTTTGGTTCAGGGACACTCCTTCCCTCTAATATTGTCGTCTCAGTAAATAAATAGAGACCTAATCCAGTCGTTAGCAAATTACTGGTATTGCCTTTGAGCTCACTTCAAAGAGCCGCCTTAACCTACCGCCACTTGTGAGGAGGGGGGGGGAGGCCGTCGATCCGTCACCGATCGAGATTAGACATGTTCTCTGCCTTTGTGAACCTGGAGCATTTAGCATTACAATGTACCTATTTAAGGCTATTTTAACTAGAGAGCTACAGTTAATCACAAATATTGGCCTTAAGGAAGTTATGCGCAAAGCAAAGGCGGTGGTAACAATTTATTTGATTTGATTTTTTGAAGTAGAATAGTTATTTATCCACTTCATTCATACTTTTTCTCTTTTCTTCACAAAAATATAACCCAAAGAGAATCTAAACAGCTAGTGTTATGTACTAACCTCACGGAGGAACTACCTATCTCTTTTAAAATGCTCCTTTCAAAAGTTTAAAAGGAGATTCTGTATCTTTGGTTATTATATTTTTTATATGGTAGAAATGTCTTGTTCCTCCGAGCTAGAAATTAAAAAAAGTGGTAAAGTAAAAGCACGTGTGCGGTAAAATCAATTTTGCGCACACTTGACTGGCATATAAAGGACCACTTTTCGAGCAACTATATTGAAAACTTCTTTAGGCGCGTTGGGCATTTTTTGAGATGGGTAAAAACCGTTGAACTTGCGACCCTGTAATTTAACGTAACCGACACCGTACCAGGAACACTCGGAGGGTCAAAAATTGGAAAGCTATAAAAAGTTTTCACTTCTGTCAGCTCTCCCGGGGTGGTTATTTTATTTTATTTATAACACTGCATTACAGTTAAGATAAGATAGCCAGTTCCTTATTGCATTGGAGAATCTTGGTAAGCCCGCTTCCATCTTCAGCATCATCGTCACTTACCATCAGGTGAGATGATGCCAAGGGATTACCCATTGTGAAGAATAAAAAAAAAAGATAATGATAATTGCAATGATCCATTAGCGCTACATTAGCGCTTTCTTTTTATTTTATTTCCCAAACAACAGTACTAGCTAAAAGATAATTTACAATTTGTTTCCACAGAACCCTAAAAAGCCGGATCTACGTCGCAAATCTGTAGGAGCGCAATAATATTTCGTGCACACACTCTGCGCACAAACGTGTCCAGAAACGGAGTTAGCCTATGGTTTCCTAGCAGTCGACTCCTACACAGAATAAACTTATTTTTAACACATTATGGGTCCTTAGTAACTGGAAATAAAGTAATAATAACAATTGAGGAGTTTTGCGCGGTGTACGTCCAGACCAGTGCGTTCCAGGGTCTCACAACTAACTGTTTCGCCTGTCTCAAGGCAACCCCTCCTACCAAGTAGAGCTTATAGGCTAACAAACTGCCTATCATCGATTTTCAAGCTTTTTTTGGTTAGCCCTTGGCATCATCTCACCTGATGGTAAGTGACGATGATGCTGAAGATGGAAGCGGGCTTACCAAGATTCTCCAATGCAATGGAGAACTGGCTATCTTATCTTCAAGCCGGAACACATCAATGTTGTTAACACTGATGTTTGGCGACAAGACTTAAATAAGATGGTGGTAGCTAGCCAGCTTAAGCTTACAAAAACCCAAGATAAGCATTTTTTTCTTCCAAAATTTTACCTTTGATTACTACTCCTACAACTCTGCCTATAATGTCATACCATACATTAAACATGTTATCATGTCATAAGATACATATTGTATCGAAATAAAGCACTCGCCGGAGATGGAATATGGTAATGTTCTCAATATGTACGGCGCGGCGCGGCGCGGCAGGGGCGCGGCAGGGGCGCGGCAGGGGCGCGGGCGTAGCGCGTAGCCCGTAGCCGCTACGCCGCGCCGCCCCGTAGCTTCGCGACGCTGCGCTACGAACAGGCTCTACGCGTTTAAAGACGTGGCATTTCATCCATCACATTATTACATCATCACATCAGCTCATAAGTCCCCATCAAGGGGCTCCAGCGTACCCTGAATGAGGGCGACCGGGCCTTAGTCGACCACGCCGCGCGGGCCCAGTGCGGGTTGGTCGATTTCACACACAACCTTCGAGTTTCTTCGCAGGCGTGTGCAGGTTTCCTCACGATGTTTTCCTTTACCGTAAGATATATACATCATCTATAGCTGTCAAAGTATGTTTGTTCCACTTTCACGCCTAAGCGGCTGAACGGATTTAGATGATATTTAGGAAGTAGATAGATCGAGCACCGGATTAACACAAAAGCTAGTTTTCAACCCGGAAAATGCATGGTTCCTGTAGGTTTTATCCCGGAAAATAAATAGTTCATGAGGTACCTGAGAAAAACTCGATGCCAAGCTTCGTGCCCTTCGATTACAGGTATAGAAACTGTATTTACCCGGCAAAAGCCAAGGGCAAAAGAAAGAAAGTAAAAAATTGTACACCCACGATGTGCATACTTTCTTGCGTTGCTTTTACCGTCCGGCATACAGAAAACCTTTACAACACGGCACCCACAAGACCTCTTTACAGAATTCAGGTAACCTTACACCTACAAAAAGTCCCATTTATGTTTATACATCGTGAGTATTTCT
The DNA here is from genome assembly GCA_947284805.1 of Coleophora flavipennella. Classification (NCBI taxonomy): domain Eukaryota; kingdom Metazoa; phylum Arthropoda; class Insecta; order Lepidoptera; family Coleophoridae; genus Coleophora; species Coleophora flavipennella. The sequence goes on along the minus strand of OX369279.1, from coordinate 1,291,967 downwards.
ATTGAAGTCAAAAAAGCCCTGTTGAAACTGTAATATTATATTCTTTAAAAAAAAAAATATTAAAAGTTTGAGTGCGTTTGACTATATCTCACCTGATGGTAAGTGACGATGTAGTTGAGGTGGCAAACGCAAACTCAAATAATGCCTATTCAATCTCGCATTGAAGATTCCCAAATTGTAGGAGTCGGGAAACACAGACGCAGGCAAGGAGTTCCACTCCATCGCTGTACGCATAATAAATGAGGAAGCGTAACGCTTCGTTAGTATATGCTGAATATCAACAACAAAGGGGTGGAACCTGCCCCTGCGTTTTGTTGACCAAAGGTGGAATGGAGCTGAGGGAATGAGGTCGTGAAGTTCTTGAGCACACTCTCCTAAATGAATTCGATAAAAAACCAAAAGACAGACATTTTAGAACTTTACAGATTATTTTATCACTGTGAGTTAGTTTGATGGTTTCATCATATGAGCAGAAAAACGTCCACTGCTGGACAAAGGCCTCCCCCAAGGACTTCCTCGAGCACCGGTCCCGCACTGCCCGCATCTAGCGGCTTCCTACGATCTCCACCAGGTTAACGGTCCACCGCCTACGCTACGTCTTCCGGTGCGCGGTCACCACTCGAAAATGTTACTGCCCCAACTACTGTCTTTTCTAAGAGCTATGTATGTTGCCCACTACACCTTCAGTTTAGCGATTCTGTGAGCTATTTCGGTACTTTTAATTACTATTTTTAAATTAAAATTTTATATTAATTCATTTTTTTACTTTTAGCTTTTGCCAGCAGCTACGCTCGCGTTAACATAGTTTCTATGACTGTCTTCGAGGTGCGCAGTATGCAAGCCTCAGGCGTGGAAAAAAGTAGCCTATATGGTAATCAAGGTCCTGATCTGTCTACCTACCAAATTTGCGACGCTCGCGCCGGCTGGGCCAGCAGCCGCACGGGTTGCAGACAGACAATCCACACGCAGAACTGACTAAAGTGGGACAGCCAACTTGGCTGCAGATAACCTTGAATATGTATGTCATCATGTCTAAAATGCAGGCCACTGACAAGGCAATTTGCGTGGCTCGGTTTTGGGATGTGACTATCTGAGTTCGTCGTCGACTCGAAAAGAAGAAGAATCTAGATGTACAATCGGCGGGTCTTCAGCGAATTGTAGCTCAAACATCACAACAACAAGCTCGCAGGGTATAAAGAGAGGGGTATGTCTTGTACGAGGTTTTATAAAGATAATTCGAAAACAGTTTCCGGACCTTACCTATAATGAGCGTTTATTGGCTTCACGCGGGTTCCAGACAGGAGCACTTGACTCCAGTTTAGAGCCGACCAGGGCAGAGTTCAGCAACCTGTTGACTGTGGATGTTGGAAATCTCCGCAGTTACTTAAAATAAAATCAAGTCTCTTAAGGCTCATACCGCCGCCAACGATCAACTTTGTAACCACTTTTTACTTCAATTAAGGATTTTTTATCGAAACAAAACTGTTTGTAATCTACAGGATGTGAGGAGTGATTTTGATTCCCTCGAATTCTATTTTAATACACAGAACTAAAAAAAAAGACGTGTGTCACTCGGGGACTGCCGCGGTAAAGCTATTGCATAGCATTTTTTATCAACTTATGCAATTATAATTATTTTTTTATTTATGCAGTATTTACCAGTACCATATAGTCCTTAGGGCGCGGGATGTTTATGTATTAAATTAACACTAAGAAAGTTCATCACCATCATCATCATCATCAATCGCTATCATCAATTGCCATCATCAATCGCCATCATCAATCGCCATCATCAATCGCCATTATCAATCGCCATCATCATCATCATGATGGATAGATAGATGGCACTGTAAGTTTATAAGAACTCTATATATATTTTTTTGGGGTGTCAGGTTTTATTTTCGTTACGAAATTTCTTGATCCGGTCCCCTCAAAGCCCGCGATAAAAGCTATACAATAGCTTTAAAAATTTCTTAATGCACACTTTAAGTTTATAAGAACTCAATATATATTTTTTGGGGTGTCAGGTTTTATTTTCGTTACGAAATGTCTTGATCCGGTCCCCTCAAAGCCCGCGATAAAAGCTATACAATAGCTTTAAAAATTTCTTAAGTAACTATTAGTAACGTGTCTATTAGTAACCATAAAACTGCTGCAATTTTAATCAAAACATTATGATAATTTATGAACTTCTTAACAAAACAATAAAAAATGTTTTTGTTTTCTTACTTTTTGGAAATTCTTCTTAATTTATTTATTATGAATAAACAACCACAATTTTCGCACGATTCGTCCGCAACGAATGACGTAACAGCCACGTTGCAGTACGAGCTGACAAGAACTTTATTTCTAAGCTATTGCGTTCGATGTTTGAAACATCGTGAATAGAGTTGCTAAAAGACGGAGGAGCCTTAAACATTCAACTGTGAGGGAGGTGATGTGGTTATGAAAATGAGATGATACCAAGGGCTTACCAATTGTGAATAAAAAAAAGTCTAGTCTCGGTGGAAATGAAATCCCCAGATCTTTAAACGACCCTTTGTAAACCACGGTTATGAAGACGATAAGGGCTATACCAGGAGACTGTTATCGGGTAAAACTCACTGGGTACCACTTATATACGATATAATGATGATGATCAAAATAAGCAAAACTCGAAAAGTAGTCGACCGATTACGATGAAATTTTGGCGAGTTGTTGTGCACATGTCCGGGAAGGTCATCATCATTATCTTAGCAGCCGAAGGACGTCCACTGCTGGACATAGGCCTCCCCCAAGGATCTCTACGACGACCGGTTCTGCGCTGCCCGCATCCAGCGGCTTCCCGCGACCTTCACCAGGTCATCGGTCCACCGAGTGGGAGGCCTGCCTACACTACGTTTTCCGGTGCGTATTCGCCACTCAACAACTTTACTGCCTCAACGGCCATCTGTTCTACGAGCGATGTGCCCCTCCCACTGCCACTTAAGTTTAGCAATTTTGAGAGCTAAGTCGGTTACTTTGGTTCTCCTACGGATCTCCTCGTTTCTGACCCTGAAGGTCTCTAACAAGAAAACCCCGCACAACCTCGATATCCCACGTGAGCGAAGCCGCGCATATCAGATTTTTAAAATGACATGTACCACGTTCGTCGATTTAAGTGCCCACTCCATTGTTTCTCTCATCCCGGCTGTGTAGCGCTCAGGTGGCGACGACACCAGTACCTGTGATCCGAGGGCACACACATACTGTTACATGTGTACAGTCGACAAAACAAGTGCTTCTGTGTGATTTACTGAGCTAGAGATGTACTTATTACAAAATACAAATACAAAATACAAAATACATTTATTGCGTAACCAAAGGTAAAACATAAAATGGTCTTAAAGATAATAAAGAAGTCCTCTATGGCCTACCTTAAAAAGGTGTGCAATGTCATTCTTTAATCTAACACATGAACATTTATTTAATTACTTAGTCTATTTTTATATCATTGTCAAGTAAATATTCGTTAATACTATAATAGCATCTGTTCTTTAAATATAAGTATAATTTTAATTTAAATTGTCTATTGTTTAATTCTTTTATAGAGTCAGGAAGTTTGTTAAATAAATTAGGTCCTAATACAAAAACAGTGTTTCTATAAAATGTCATATTTGAGCGCTGCAACGGGCGCACCTCGATCTTATTCCTCGTGCTCCTTGGATATCTAGTTTCCACAACTCTAAACTCATTCAGATGTTCTTTAACAAAGATACATGCTTCGTATATAAATAATGATGGTAGGGTTAATATTCCTAATTCTTTAAAATATGGAACACAACTATCTGTTTGTCTAGCTCTAAACATTGCTCTTATACATTTCTTTTGTGTCTTAAATAGAGGTAAGATATGAACTGCTGCTGCATTTCCCCAGTGAAGAATACCATATCGCAGATTTGATGCCACATATGCGTGATATGCACAGAGTGCCGTTTTTTGTGATGTGGTTATAGTTAAATTTCTTAAAACATATACATACCTACTTAATTTAGTATTCAGGTTTTCAATATGTGTCTTCCATTTTAAATGGCAGTCTAGGGTGATACCTAAAAATCTAATGTTATGTACTTGTTCAATGACTTGTCCATTATAGTGCACTACTAAATCCTTAGGTCGCGATTGTGTTACATAAAATTGCATGTATTTTGTTTTATCTAAGTTTGCTACCAAATGATTGGCTTTTATCCATTGGACAACATCACTCAATGCATCATTTACACTTGCTGCGTATTCATTGGGGTTTTCGCATTTAATTAATACTGATGAGTCGTCTGCAAATAACACCATCTTTTGTTTTACGCATTCCGGAAGATCGTTTATGTAAATCAAAAATAGAAGAGGGCCTAAGATGCTACCTTGGGGTACACCATTTTTTATAGTTCTTAATTTTGATTTTGCTACATTTACTGCATTTTTTTTTACGTGCGTTACCTGTTGGCGATTAAAAAGATATGATTTTATAAGACCATGGGCAAGACCCCTTATGCCGTAAGTATATATTTTATTTAAAAGGATTTCATGAGAAACGAAATCAAATGCCTTTGACATATCCATAAATTAGAATGAACAATATGGGTTTCGAAAGAATAAATCTACAAACTTAGCCATACATGACAATATTAAATATTGCACTTATTGGATTTCTCTGATTTATACTTTCAGTTACAGTTTTTAATAAGTCATGTATGGCTAAGTTTGTAGATTTATTCTTTCGAAACCCATATTGTTCATTCTTCAAAATTTCATATTTTTCTAAAAACCTGTAGACAATAACTGTAAATTACTCTTTCAAATATTTTGGACAATACTGGTATTAAAGCTATAGGTCGATAATTTTCACAGATTTCTTTATTTCCTTTCTTATACAATGGTTTAATAACAGTCAGTTTTAACTTATTTGGATAAACACCTTGGCACATACTTAGATTAATTAAATGGCTTAGGGGTCCAGCTAGTTCATTTGCACAGTACTTTATTATTTTTGTAACAATTTCGTCATATCCTACACTATTCGTGTTTTTTAAGGATTTAATAATTCCACAAATGTCTTCCGGGGACGTAGGAGTTAGAAATACAGAGTTTTTTATTGGTTGCAGGTTAGTGTTAACATTGTCATTTTTATTTTTTACTATATCTACGAATGTGTCATTAAATGCATTAGCTATGGCATGGGGTTTTGTTAAGTACTGATTTTTAAATAAAACGTTACAACATTCTTTTGGCAACACTTTCATTCTTTACACTTTGACAAGCGTATAATATTAGCTTGCCATACTAGTTAGTTTGTAAATTAGTTTGGGACAAATCTTGGAAGCTCAATTAGAATCACTTTCTGGATTCCGATTGAGCTGAAATTTTACAATTTAACAATAGGTAAGCTAAGTGACGTCATTGTAAATTCAATATGGCGTAGACCTTCTTGATGATATGGGTATCAAATCAAAAGGTTTGTTGAGAAAAATACGAAATCATTAATTTTGAAATAATTGCTTGTACACGTGTTTAGGTTTATCGAAAATTATTTGAAATTTTGAAACCGAGAAGTTTGATTTCAAGGAACTAACTTTAGGAATTAATTCACATAGTTACAGTGTTTCGTACTCCAGAATTCCCCAGGGAATATATAATTGACCAAATACGTGTTCATCAGACAACGTTTATTCTTAAACTGAAGTACCCTCACATATGTATTATAAACGATAACCCTACCTACATATAACTATGTAGATAAATTACATACAGCAATAAGACCATCGATCCGCTTGTGATGGGCGGACATTTGTGTGCGATTGGTGTAAAAAACCTTGACATGAGGTAGGTGTGCGGTAAAACTAAAATAAGGCGATGCATCGGAAACTTTCGTCGCAGGGATCTCGATTTTTCTCAGCAATTACAAAACATATGAAAGTGATATTTTCTAACCTGATTCTTCATTTCAATGACTTCATTTTGTCAGTTTCAGAAACACGATTCATTAACTTTTTACTTAAAAAAATATATCAAAGAAACAGAGGTTTGCATTCTGCCTGCAAGCCAGACCTATTTAAACCTCTAAGTTTTCTTACCTACCTACTTATATATCTAAACACATACTGAAATATGACAGTTGTATTTTTTAATTGAGACGACAAAAAATTGAAAAACTGCAAAAGTGAGGTTATTTTCTTTACTCTTTACACGTAAAGGAAAACACAGAGACAACTGTTCCAATCAATGCCTCGTCTCAAACTGCGTGTCTTTATCATCTTTTCCGTTATCGCCTGACAGTTTTTTGGCGGCAGTACACGAACTGCGAGTAGACCTTAGGTCGACCTCGAGGTGTCACACAGAGCGCCAAGTGTGCACTCACCGTTTATTACTTTCGAGCGACCGAGCGCGCGAGGTAGCATAACAAAATGTTGACATTGCAGTGACTTATATATTACTGGTGACATTGTTTATAATATCATTTTCCAAAATTTATCCAAAAGTGTTCAATATCACTAGTATTAGTAGTGTAAATATGAGAGTTCTGGCTCACCAGTGCGAGTGAGAGAGAGAGAAGATACGAAATCCTATGTGTTAGAGCGAGACAGAGCGATGGTGTGAGTGAGAATGACGTCATACAGTGCGAGTGAGTGAGGGGTAAGATGCGATACCGCATGTGTTAGAGCGAGACAGAGCTATGGTGTGAGTGAGAATATGCGTAGGCGTAGTGAGCGTGGCCACCCATCAACCTTGGCATTAACCAATCACAGCTCGCAACGTTAAACTCAATGTCAGCTGTCACAACCGTCAACTGTCAACATGACAGCTGTCACAACTGTCAATGACACCTGTCATTAGACTGTTATGTCAGCTGTCAATCATCGCAAAGTTAGCGAGTACTTGTGTGTGTGAATATAGATGGCGTTAGTGAGAAAAAAAAACATTCGTTTGGTCAGATTTGAATCCACTGCCGCCGCCGCCGCCGCCGCCGCGGCTCTGATGTGACGCGAGTAGGCGCACCGCTCAACCGCGCCACCCATCAGCCGCAACAATGAAATAATGCTATCCAAGGCTGGATATGACGTCATGGCGGGTGCCCAAGGGGGCGGGGGCGCTGAATGATGTGGACACTACTTGACTTTGTTGGGGAATCGAATCCACTACCTATAGGTATATTGCGCAATTATAGTATATTCTAACCTCGGCAGGAGCTGGAATTACGAATACATGCTGCGGTGGGCGGCTGGAGGCGCCGGCGGGGGTGGGGGGGCGCTGAATGATGCGGGTAAACATGGTACTACTATCAGCTGTGTTTACTCCGATGATGGAATACAATATATTGCACGGCGGTGCAGTACCAACACTCTAGTAGATGATAATGTTACACACACATGCCGCTAGATGGGGTGTACTATGCAAAAATCCATTGACATTGTCAGGAATCGAACCTGTGCTCTCCATTATTATATAGTGCGAGCATATCATTCAACCTCGGCACCGGCACGGCGGGGGCCGGACCGAGTCTTATCAACGTGCGCGCCGCAGGGATCGAACCTGTGCTATCCATAATATAGTGCTATGTGCAGTACAAGCGAGAGCAAAAGTGTTGGGGTTAGTATTCAATAAAATAACGTAATGAAATAAAATGTGTAAAAAATATTTATTTTCTAGATGCAACATATAATTTTAACCTTAACCTAGATAACACTTTTTATATACAAAGACAGGTGTTTTTTTTTAAAACTAATCATATGTCTAATTCATTATATCCTTATGTCCCCAAGCTAACGTCTTATAATTACCTATATAAAATCTCTTATCGTCTACATTATTTAAAGCTACTTTATTTAAAGTTTGGGTGTATAAGCGATGAGCTCTACTTCTTATTACACCCATCTGCTTTAGTAATGAAGCACTGTTATCTTTTAAACAATCTAAATAGTTCTGTACCGTTATCTCATCGGTAACAACTCTCCTTTTAATACCTTTAATTTTCTTCACACAGTTTTCATCATCATCACCATCATTCTCTTTAACTATAGGATCCTGGACATCCAAACAAAATGTATGAAAAGTATGTAGTCTTACGTGGTCAATAGAGTCACTCGCTGGACACTGTAGTCAATTCTAGACATAGTGATTGTATGGTTTTTAGATGTAAGTGTTTTGTGATGAGTCTGGTATGGACAAGGATTTTGTTGAAAATAAAATGATAGTTTAACCAAGAAATGTTTATTTCTAAATTATGTTAAATCCTAAATTATGTTTTATAGTAAATTTATTAGCTTCAGTATTGTTTCTCGTTGCAACTCCGCTTTCTTGTTTATACCTAGGTGCATTAGTTGTTGTATTAATTTCCTTTTTTGGTCTTGCTTTTCTTTATATTTTTTTCTTACTTCAACACCTTTTTCTGTTTGGTAAAAAAGTCGCCTCTTCTCATTAGCTTCCTGCCTTTTGCGAATTCCCAAAGCACCCCTTTCACACATACATGTTTCCTTGTTGTGAAGTTCAGTAGTTGCTGCATATTCACATAAATTTTTCACACCTTCAGATGCTAAATTCGATATTTCTTCTCTAATTCCTGGACACATTTTACCTCTTTTGTGAAGCCACGACTCACAGTACACACGTCTTGAATAATGTGAATGAGGTGATCCCTGAAGGCCATCACCATCTCTGCGAAGGGGCTTTTGTCCATCCGCACAAGCAATGTATCTTAATACCCCGACAGCATGATCAAGGCAAATTATTTTTTTAAAAGTGGTTTTATTGTGTAAGCGTTTACCTACTCGCTGTAGTTTTTTCTTAAATCCTTGCACCGTTGAACCATTTTCAAAATGTATTAGAGCGTGCATGTGCTCATGAGCCACACTACCATCGTCAGCTACCAGATGACAACGGCAAATTGAATACCATTTTATGTTTGGCACACAAACCATCAAACTAAAATCTAACTCATTTAGTATTAGATGAAACCATTGCGCAGAACAAGTTTCGTAGTCATCACTCATTTCTTGAGGTGAAAGCGCTTTGATAGAATTAATTTTTAAGAGACTTAGGTAATCAGCCTTTGACACACAACTCATGATGAACAGGACGTGTGAATACTTTGAATGTCCAGAGTAAACTAATAGGTAACACCGTGACTAGACTGTTCACCACCAACGTTAACACACTAATGCACCATCCAACCCGTACTAGGAAAAAACCTGGTGATGGAGAGTGGGGTTGGGGGGAGGGGGAAGGTAAGGGTAACCATGCTGTTTTAATTCTAATAGAATAACAACTAGCACCTGTGTCCTGTCTTACAGCTAACAACCTGTTCTAACAGCTAACAGCCTAATAGCTGGTTGGCCACCGCCCTTAATTGTAATATAATAATAGGTGGTTTTAGAAAATGGTGGCGCATGGTGGAGCATGGTGGCCAACCAGCTATTAGGCTGTTAGCTGTTAGAACAGGTTGTTAGCTGTAAGACAGGACACAGGTGCTAGTTGTTGTTCTATTAGAATTAAAACAGCATGGTTACCCTTACCTTCCCCCTCCCCCCACCCCCCACTCTCCATCACCAGGTTTTTTCCTAGTACGGGTTGGATGGTGCATTAGTGTGTTAACGTTGGTGGTGAACAGTCTAGTCACGGTGTTACCTATTAGTTTACTCTGGACATTCAAAGTATTCACACGTCCTGTTCATCATGAGTTGTGTGTCAAAGGCTGATTACCTAAGTCTCTTAAAAAATAATTCTATCAAAGCGCTTTCACCTCAAGAAATGAGTGATGACTACGAAACTTGTTCTGCGCAATGGTTTCATCTAATACTAAATGAGTTAGATTTTAGTTTGATGGTTTGTGTGCCAAATAGGGCATGCTCCCGGGAAATCTCGGTCTCGAAAATACCGGGAAATCCCGGGATTTTTTAAACAATCCGGTACCGGGTCTTCAGCGAACGCATCCCGGTTCTTTCGATACTTTCGGTACTTTATACGTGCATATCATTTTCTCACTATCTGTCTTTCAATATACGATAAAATCAAATAAAAAACCTACTTTTTATACAATGTTATAAAGTAACACAATTTTACTTGCATCATTTACAGTCACACCAACATTTATTTAAAATTTAAGTAATATTTTTAATTAATAATGTATAATTTGTAATAAGCTCAGAACATCGTTGAGTGACAGAAGCGTTAATGCTATAAGTTTCCTTAGAACTTATTACCGAGATAGAAAAGCCATTATTAAATGTAAATGATAAGTTTATTTATCAGTTATTCCCAAAAGTTGAGTTTTAAATTGTATTTACTGCAACTACTTTTCAACCGACTCCAAAAATGAGGAGGTTCTCAATTCGACTGTATGTTTTTTTTGTATGTTTGTTACGCGATATCTCCGCAGGATGTGAACCGATTTTCAAAATTCTTTTTTTTATTCGAAAGAGTATACTTGCGAGGGGCTCCCGTTGTTACCAAGTTGGGATCTGATGATGGGATCCCAGGGAAATCAAGGGAAAACCCTCAAATTTTATAGGCACGTATTACGTGATTCATATGTTTTCTAAAGCTATTAAAGTATTAGCGTCTTTTAGTCATAATCTTATGTTAATGAGGTGATTACGGATGGTACAACTCCATAATGGTTTGGAGTTAGAAGATAATTCTTGAAATATTATACATAGGTACGCAGAGACCGACAGTTGTATTGTTTCAGGTTATTCAGATAAGCTGATGATGGAAGATTTAACTCTTTAACTTTCATGCTGCTGAGATGATGATAGAAGTCTGTGTATATTTTAATGAAACATGCATTATGACTCTTATTACTATTGGCGAGTAGATGATTGGGTTTAACGTTGTTAGATAGATAGCATTATTACTTAAAATAAAGAAAATAAAAATAAAAGTTTAAAAAACTAAAAATCGACTTCAAAACGAAATACACTCAAAAGTATTAAATAATAATATTAAACTTAAATACACGATATTAACCAACAATAACGAAATAAAGGTGGGTAAGAATTAAATTAGGGGCCTAAAATTTTTTTGAGGTCAGTGTCAGCTAACCATTAAATCTAAAACATTTGGAACGTAAGTAACTGTGTGCTGGCAAAGACCTCAAAAAAAAATTAAGACCCTCATTTAATTCGTACTTACCTTTGATTTCGTTATTGTTGGTTAATATCGTGTAATAATATTTTTTCATACTTTTGGGTGAATTTCGTTTCGAGGGCGATTTTTAGTTTTTTAAACTTTTTATTTTTAGAAGAATAACGTTTGTAAATATAATATTATTTGTAACTAGGAAATATACACAAGGCGCCACATCAAGCTATATAAAACCAGTATAAACTGGCCACGACGCCTGTGCGTTTCAAAATACGTGAGGCCCGTGTATACTGGTTTTGTATAGCTTGAGATGCCACCATGTGTAGGTACCTCTAATTTTGTTGATTTTTAATATTTTCTAATATTTTGATCTCGAAGAAGCGTTTCAGTTTTGCTTTGCTCAATATGTTAAGTGAGATTATAGTTTATAGTGGAAGGAACAAAGACTATTCTAATTCAAAATGTAACTCGAATTTAGTTCTATTTGATTATTTTTTACTATTTTGATCTCAAAACTTGTATGTTTAATGATACTGATTGTGTTTTAATGATTAATGTCAATAAAAGACACATAATAGAAAAAAAATAAAACACCAACCCATTTCTAATAAGCCCATTTTCTACAGTTTACTTAATTATATTGCTCACTGCATGCACTCGTGCCCTTTACACAATAAATTAATAGCAACATTTAAGCAAGTACCGAAAGTACCGAATTTCCCGGTAAATCCCGGTTCCAAGTACAGTACCGAAAATCCAGTCCCGGTTCTTGAGACGGAACCGGTACTGCATCCCCTAGTGCCAAACATAAAATGGTATTCAATTTGCCGTTGTCATCTGGTAGCTGACGATGGTAGTGTGGCTCATGAGCACATGCACGCTCTAATACATTTTGAAAATGGTTCAACGGTGCAAGGATTTAAGAAAAAACTACAGCGAGTAGGTAAACGCTTACACAATAAAACCACTTTTAAAAAAATAATTTGCCTTGATCATGCTGTCGGGGTATTAAGATACATTGCTTGTGCGGATGGACAAAAGCCCCTTCGCAGAGATGGTGATGGCCTTCAGGGATCACCTCATTCACATTATTCAAGACGTGTGTACTGTGAGTCGTGGCTTCACAAAAGAGGTAAAATGTGTCCAGGAATTAGAGAAGAAATATCGAATTTAGCATCTGAAGGTGTGAAAAATTTATGTGAATATGCAGCAACTACTGAACTTCACAACAAGGAAACATGTATGTGTGAAAGGGGTGCTTTGGGAATTCGCAAAAGGCAGGAAGCTAATGAGAAGAGGCGACTTTTTTACCAAACAGAAAAAGGTGTTGAAGTAAGAAAAAAATATAAAGAAAAGCAAGACCAAAAAAGGAAATTAATACAACAACTAATGCACCTAGGTATAAACAAGAAAGCGGAGTTGCAACGAGAAACAATACTGAAGCTAATAAATTTACTATAAAACATAATTTAGGATTTAACATAATTTAGAAATAAACATTTCTTGGTTAAACTGTCATTTTATTTTCAACAAAATCCTTGTCCATACCAGACTCATCACAAAACACTTACATCTAAAAACCATACAATCACTATGTCTAGAATTGACTACAGTGTCCAGCGAGTGACTCTATTGACCACGTAAGACTACATACTTTTCATACATTTTGTTTGGATGTCCAGGATCCTATGACGTCCCATAGAAAAGTACTGACGTATAGCGTCTTGATCCTCTAAAGCCACGTCATCGAAAATAACAACACTATGGTCTTGAGCTTCATTCGGTGGCACCACTTGACTCTTATCATTGTACGCATAAAACGTTAAACCCTTTACTTTCTTCAGCACCCTATCAAGAAATAGGTATTTTGGTTGATGAAGCGACTTGGAGTACAGGTACACATTGAAAAACTTGATTCCGTTTGGGTCGAGCAGTAGTGTTAGGAGAACGTTGGTTTTCCCACAGTTTGAGGGACCACAGATAAGACATCTTATACTGTTTGATAGCAACACACCATTTTTTGAGTTGACCATTGATGTACCGCTGCTGCTGCTGCCATCACAACAATAATCACTCCAATCCTTCACTTTAAGACACGAGCTTTGCTTTCTAAGTTTCATTACGTTGTGAGAACCCGCTCGAGTTGAACGTGTTATATATACTAGTATATAGATAGACTCCATAACCATGTCTCCTGTTGATAAAGAAAAAATAAAAAATGAGTTGAAAAAAATCCTTAGTACCTACCAACATCCTTTTGAGTGGGTGATGGAATTGGAGGATATTCTTCCGGATTACCTGCGAAACGACCCGGATATTCGAAAGTATTTTATCTGTACAGAGCATCCTGTCAACCCGGATCCCAACGCCACTCAAATTGATTCACCTTGGTTTTTGAGGAAGAGTTGCCCGTACTGCATACAACAACAACAACAACAACAACAAGAGGGTGAGAAGAAGAAGAAGCAATCGGAAACTAGCTGTGAGCAACAGGCTAAGAAAGATGATAACAACAACGATGACTCACCACCACCACCTTGCTGCTGCTGTTGTAATCACTTCACCTGCACACGACTAATAAATGTTTCTATTTAAGGCGATTACACACATCATATTAGTGCATTATGAAACGAAAAGTTAAAGTGGTTAAACGTGGATCGGGACTCTTAAATAGTGTTATCAATAATCTTCCGTTTGAACTCCACATACCCGGTTATAACTATTGTGGACCAGGAACCAAACTAAAGAAACGGTTATCACGTGGTGATAGGGGCATTAACCCGCTCGACGAAGCCTGTAAATTACACGATATTGCGTACGCGCAAAATTCATCCTTAGAGGCGAGACATAAGGCCGATTTGGAGCTAGCAACCGCCGCTGAAAAACGTTGGCGTGAATCATCGAATTTATCAGAGCGACTGGCCGGCCTTGCTGTGAATAAAGCAATGAAGTTCAAAGTCAAGCGTGGGATGGGGATTCCCATATCCCGGGTCATTAGTGCTACCCGCAAGGCTATGAAAAATAAAATTAAAAAGAAAAATACAACATCTACCGCTGCTTCGCTATTGAGTGCCGCCGTGAAAGTCGCCAAGCAATACGCTAGAGGAAAAACGATTCAGATGCCGAGGGTCATACCTGTGCCGTCTAAAAGAGGAGGGTTCTTACCGCTTATTCCTCTATTAGGCGCGCTAGCAGCTGCCGGAACCCTTGCAGGAGGTGTCACCACCGCGGCTAAAAACATTTATGAAATGGCGAAAGGGAAAAGCGGCGGCGGTGATGGGGAAAGGTTGGAAAAGGATTGTATGTGGCTCCTTACAAACGTGGGATGGGGCTTTACCTAGCACCCCCAAAAAACTACTAAAAGCATCGGTGGTGGTGCTCACAGATAATGATATCCGAGAGTATGTTAAAAAGGTGGGAATACCTTTCTTCAGAGGTGTTTTCATGAGAGACAGTCTACCGAACACCGCTCCACATCGCTGTGAAACAGGTTTTATCAACTTGGATAATCGAGAAGGACCCGGAACACATTGGGTTGCCTATGTGAAAAAAGACAATATTTGCATGTATTTTGATAGCTATGGAGACCTGAGACCACCGTTGGAGTTTGTTCGTTATATGAATAAAATACAAATAGAGTATAATTATGATAGAGTTCAACGTTTCACCGCTAAAAACTGTGGTCATTTATGTTTAAAGTTTTTAACCACCTATACCCATAGAATGTTTAATAAGTAAGTTCAAAATATATCTATATATAAACCGATGTTAGAGTTTATTATTGATCATTACCACGCAAATACCTAAACATGCCGCATCATCATCATCATCATATCAGCCACAAATCTTCCACTGCTGGACAAAGGCCTCCCCCAAGGATTTCCACGACGACCGGTCCTGCGCTGCCCGCATCCATCGGCTTCCCGCGACCTTCACCAGGTCATCGGTCCACCGCGTGGGAGGCCTGCCTACGCTACGTTTTCCGGTGCGCGGTCGCCACTCGAGAACTTTCCTGCCCCATCGGCCATCTGTTCTACGAGCTATGTGCCCTGCCCACTGCCACTTCAGTTTAGCGATTCTGTGAGCTATGTCGGTTACTTTAGTTCTCCTGCGGATCTCCTCGTTTCTGATTCGATCACGCAGAGAAACTCCGAGCATAGCACGCTCCATTGCCCTTTGGGTGACCTTGAGCCTTCTTATGAGGCCCATAGTAAGCGACCATGTCTCAGTTCCGTAAGTCATCACTGGCAACACACACTGGTCAAAGACCTTAGTCTTGAGACACTGCGGTATTTGGGACGTGAAGATATTGCGAAGCTTCCCGAACGCTGCCCAGCCGAGTTGGATTCGTCGATTGATCTCTTTCTTGAAGTTGGACCTACCTAACTGGACTGTTTGTCCCAGGTATACATATTCGTCAACAACTTCCAGTGTAGAGTCTCCAACCTTTAGAGGAGTGGGTGCGACACGGACATTTAACATTATTTTCGTCTTGTCCATGTTCATTTTAAGACCCACTTGTTGAGAGACCTTACTGAGGCCATCGAGCATTGTGCTTAGGTCTTCCATAGTCTCAGCCATGACCACGATATCATCAGCGAATCGGAGGTGGGATATGTACTCGCCGTTGATATTGATGCCGAGTCCACCCCAGTCCAGAAGCTTAAAAACATCTTCCAGGGCGGCGGTGAACAGTTTCGGAGATATAACGTCTCCCTGTCTCACCCCTCGCTGCAACTGGATAGGTTTCGAGTTCTGGTCTTGGAGGCGAACCGACATGGTGGCGTTTTCATACAGACACTTCAACACCTCGATGTATCGATGGTCAATTTGGCACCGCTGGAGAGACTGTAGCACAGCCCAGGTTTCGACTGAATCAAAGGCCTTCTCATAGTCCACAAACGCCAAGCATAGTGGCTGATTGTACTCTTCGGTCTTCTGTATAATCTGCCGCAGCGTATGTATGTGGTCTATGGTACTAAAGCCTTTTCGGAAACCGGCTTGTTCGGGAGGCTGGAAGTCGTCAAACCTGCGTGCGAGACGATTCGTAATGACTCTCGAAAACAGCTTGTAGACATGGCTCAGAAGTGAGATGGGTCTGTAGTTCTTCAGCAGGGTGTTGTCGCCCTTTTTGAAGAAAAGCACGACCACACTTCTGTGCCATGCCTTAGGCGTTTGTCCCTCGAGTATAACGGAATTAAATAACTTCTGAAGAGCTTTTAGTACCGGTGATCCACCTGCTTTCAGAAGTTCAGCCGTAATTCCATCATCACCCGGTGCCTTGTTGTTCTTGAGCTGTTTGAGAGCCATTCTGATCTCGTACAGGCTGACGTCCGGGATATCTTCGGTATAGTGTCGGGTTAGTCTGGCTCTTGGGTCTTCAGCCAGATCACTGACAGGCAAACGTGTGGTCGTGTACAATTGTCCATAGAACTTCTCAACTTCTTCCAGCAACTCAGTCTTAGACGATATGGTCCTGCCGTCCTCAGTCTTCAGCTTGGTCAGTTGGCTTTGTCCAACAGACAGATCTCTCGCGAACACTTTTGAGCCTTTATTGTGCTCAATCGCCTCTTTAATACAATTTGTATTATATTGGCGTAAATCGCGAGTTAGGGACTTAGAGATCTGCCTGTTTAGTTGCCGATACTGAGTAGCGTCTTCAGAGGACTGCAAAACCAGTCTGCGTCTTTGTTCCATGAGGTTGCTGGTGAAGTCGGAGATTTTTTTGGTTCTGTTTGAACGGCGAGTTTTAAAAAACTTAGACCCGACCGTTTGAACAATTTCCACGAACCTGTCATTATAATCGTCCACATTCTCGCAGTCTTCTAGGCATTCGAAACGATTGTGCAGCTCGAGCTGAAAGCTCTCGGGGTTTTGGAGCTGGATGGGCGCTGGTCGGAGCGTAGACTTCATCAGTCGACATCTTTCTAGCTTGGTATTTAGATTCAATGTGCCTCTGACCATCCGGTGATCACTTCCTGTTTTGACTGAATTGATCACGGAGACATCATTGAATATTTGCCTCCTTGTCGACAAGATGAAGTCTATCTCGTTTTTTGTTACGCCATTGGGATGCAACCATGTCCACTTCCGCTGTTTTGACTTTTTAAAGAAGGAGTTCATCATAAAGAGGCTCTCCTTCTCCATAAAGTCGGCCAGCATCTGGCCACGTGCATTTCTTACTCCATATCCAAATTGCCCCACTCTCAGCTCACCATCGCTTCGTTTGCCCAGTTTCGCGTTAAAGTCCCCCATAACAACGGTATAATGGGTCCTGGTGCTATGTAAGGCTGTAGAGATGTCCTCGTACATACTCTCTACCTCGTCGTCGGAGTGTTCCGTAGTCGGCGCGTATACCTGTATGACCTTCATCGAATACCGTTTGGTGATTCTGAGTATAAGGTATGCTACCCTTGTCGAAACGCTCACGATTTGGACCACATTGTTAATGAGGGACTTGTGGACGAGAAACCCGACACCACCCTGGGACTGTTGGTCGCCCTCCCGGAAATAGAGCAGGTTTCCGGATTTAAGGATCATGGTGTCCTCTCCCTCTCTTCGGACTTCACATAAACCTACGATATCCCACCGTAACCTGCTCAATACTTCTTCGAGTTCTGCAAGTTTCTCGTGAGTCCGCAGTGTGCGCGTGTTGTAGGTTGCCAGGGCCAAAGGTCGTTGGGTTTGGTAGCCTGGCATCTGCCGGGGATTCTTCGCACCCCCTACCCCGCCGTTACCATGACTGCTACCGGAGCCAGGAATAGCGGAGCTGCCGGGGACTAGGGGCCGTTTTCTGGGTGTGATATTCATTGGGGGGTTTTGCCGTAATCGCCACGCTTGGCAGGCGGGTTGGCGATCGCAGTTTGATTGCAGGTGTGTTGCAATGCACGGAAAGACGCTGCTGCCCATCCTCCGGTTTTAAGTCCCTTAGTCGCCTCTTACGACACCCATTGGTAGAGATGGGATGGTCCTATTCTTAGCCGGGAACCATACGGACTAAACATGCCGCACTCTTTTACAATTTCCCTTAACAGTAATAGCTCACAGTTGTCTGCGGATTTTCTTACACCGCTAGAACTAGACAATGGGGACTATGAATGTGCTTTGGTCTATTTTAAGACATTCAATTCCATACCTAATGTGGATAAAAGTAATAATTTATTTCATTATGGTGATAAAATACTTAAGGTGCCCGAGGGGACTTATGAACTGCGCGATATCATCAAGAACCTGTACAAGCAAATGATTGCTCAGGCTCAAATCGATGGAGATGCGAAGATTGGAGGTATACTCGAGTTGGAGGCGAATGTAAACACAGCGAAATACTTAGTGTACTCACCTAAATATGAGGTTTATTTCAACAAAAAGAACTCTATCGCACCACTTTTAGGCTTCTCACCGCGAGTTCTTAACTCCAAGATGATGCACTGGTCCGATAAGCAGATTGATATACTGATAACGCATACTATAAGAATACAGTGCAACATAGTGGAGGGTTCATTCATCAATAACGAGCCATCGCATGTGATTCACGAGTTTTCACCTACTGTCCCACCCGGCTATCAGATAGTGGAGACCCCTTCGAATATTATCTATTTACCAATCAAGAGAAACACTATACAAGAAATTAAGGTGCGCATTGTCAACGAACGCGGAGACCTGGTTAATTTTCAAGGTGAAAATATATCGCTACGATTGCACATTAGAAAGGTACTGCGATGATTGTGTATAAAAGTGAGAGCAAGCAGGTGACACCTACATTAAGTAGTGATCATCGTGAGTGGAGACATCCACCACCTACTACTGCTGTAGCTGTTAAAAAATTATCTAAAGAAAATATCTTATTTTTGCAATCGATTGGGTTTAAAGTACCACCATGTCATCATCCACTATCTTAGATATAGCTGAGAGTGTGGTGTTTGATGATAGCATAGAGAGTATTGAATATCACACCTTTAACCCATACAATAACTCTTTCAAAAACAACGATGAGATTCGTATTTGTATCAACCGGCAAGATCTGATAGTGTTGCCGTGCGATAGCCAAATTTTAATAGAAGGCACTATTAACAAGGAGTGCACCTTAATCAACAATGGATTAGCCTACCTGTTTCAAGACATACGCTACGAATTGAATGGAGTGGAAATTGATAGGACCAAGAATTGCGGTGTCACATCCACCATGAAGGGTCTAATCTCGTACGCTAAAGAGACGGAGAACGCCTTGGAGAACGCTGGGTGGAATACCGGTGCGATAAAGGTGATTGAAGATGGAGACTTTAGCTTTACGGTGCCACTCCCACACCTACTCGGATTCGCTGAGGACTATCGAAAGGTGATAATGAATGCTAAACATGAATTGGTTTTAAATAGAGCCAATACAAACATCAATGCTGCAATCACCAAGGAAGTTGCCAAGCATCCGGAAATAGAAATCACCCGTCTTGTTTGGCGCGTACCAATCATTAAGGTGTCTGATAAGGAAAAACTACGACTTATAACCTATGTAGAGAGAAATATACCTATCCCTATCGCATTCCGCACCTGGGACCTGTACGAGTATCCGGTGTTGCCATCCGCTCAAAAACATGTGTGGACAATTAAAACCACCTCACAACTGGAGAAACCTCGCTATGTCATCATTGGACTGCAAACGGGCAAGAAAAATGAGGAGATGAAAGATATGAGTCTATTCGACCACTGCAATCTAACAAACTGTAAAGTGTACTTGAACTCTCAGTACTACCCATACGACTCATTTTCAGCTGATTTTGAAAAGGGCTCCTACCCCCTATTGTATGATGCATTCGCCAATTTTCAACAAAACTACTATCATCGCTTACATAGTAGCCCACAAGTGGACGTTGCGCACTATAAAACAAAATGTGCGTTAGTGGTTATCGATACATCGCGACAGTGCGATACCTACAACGCAGGTGGCGCTATCGATATCAAAGTTGAGCTGGATTTTAAAAAGAATGTTCCTGGTAACACTACAGCCTACTGTCTTATCATCAATGACTCTATGTTTGAGTATACCGCACTCACCGGAAGTGTGCGAAAGATAACACAGTAAAAATAAGTTAGTTACCTTCGGTCTCTTGAAGAGTGCAGTGCAGATAACATACGTCTTCAAATTTTCTAAATATAAAAAAAATGATGGGTTTATTTCCCTCGTACACGCCATCTGTGGTTTGGCGGAAGTGTGAACTAAGTAAGAGTCAGTTCAGTCTACCAACTACAACTACAACAGCTGGACAGCAGAAATTATCTTCCGTATACGTATACCTAACTCTACAACTATCACAGCATAATATGGAGGCGGCTGTGGCGGCGGGGAACAAACCGCAAGATTTATCAATTTGTGTGAACCTCGATGGGAAGCTGGAACTAAGTGAACGAGAGTGGTTTGGACTATTCGTGGAGAAAGCAGATATCTTGAGAAATTTCTTCACCAGCTCACCTACATCACCTGAGATGCCGATGGAAATAACCTGCTTTGGAAATCTAGCTGTTTTCAACTTACCACCCCGGCCGGATGTCTGCGCAGATTTATTAATAACACGAGTAACCCACCCGGAGGAAAAATACATTGTATTAAATCATGAGGATTGGAGAAACATTGAGAAACTTATGGGGTGTATTAGTGCACAGATGCAACGATTACATAAACTCGGGGCTACCTATGAAAATCGAATTAATTTGTTCAAGAGACATCTGAAACATAGGCAGCCGCTTACACTACAGGAAACGAGTGCTATTCTAGATCAAGTGTGTGATAAAACGTCTATTGTCGATTGTGAAATAGCATGTTTTTGTCTCGAATTTTTGTTTAATACCTATTTTATAAGTTGATGAAATAAAAAAACAAGTATATACTTATTATATGAAAATGGTTTTTTATTTTTAAGATTCGCATGCGAAACCCTAAAAAGGTGTTTCTTCTTGTTAACTAAGTAGGTACATAAAATTCTATTAAACTTTATACTAGCTGCTGCCCACATCCGCCTGCGAGCGGCGCGCACGTTGATAAGACTCGATCCGGCCCCCGCCGTGCCGGTGCCGAGGTTGAATGATATGGAGAGCACAGGTTCGATTCCTGACAATGTCAATGGATTTTTGCATAGTACACCCCATCTAGCGGCATGTGTGTGTAACATTATCATCTACTAGAGTGTTGGTACTGCACCGCCGTGCAATATATTGTATTCCATCATCTGAGTAAACACAGCTGATAGTAGTACCATGTTTGCCCGCATCATTCAGCGCCTCCGCCCCCGCACCCTAGGCACCCGCCGTGAGCCGCAGCACAATATGTGTTCGTCTGTCTGTCTGTCTGTCTTCTCTCATAGGTGGTATAGTTATCTCCTGAATAGAATATCAGCTGCATAGTAGTAGTCAACTCTTCATATGGGAACACCCCGCGCAAAACTGTTTGGCGGGCCGCGGCATGTGTCTCTCTCTCTCTCTCTCTCTCTCTATCACTCATGCATGTTTGTCCACATCATTCAGCGCCCCCGCCCCCGCCCCCTTGGGCACCCGCCATGACGTCATATCCAGCCATGGATAGCATTATTTCATTGTTGCGGCTGATGGGTGGCGCGGTTGAGCGGTGCGCCTACTCGCGTCACATCAGAGCCGCCGCGGCGGCGGCGGCGGCAGTGGATTCAAATCTGACCAAACGAATGTTTTTTTTTCTCACTAACGCCATCTATATTCACACACACAAGTACTCGCTAACTTTGCGATGATTGACAGCTGACATAACAGTCTAATGACAGGTGTCATTGACAGTTGTGACAGCTGTCATGTTGACAGTTGACGGTTGTGACAGCTGACATTGAGTTTAACGTTGCGAGCTGTGATTGGTTGATGCCAAGGTTGATGGGTGGCCACGCCCACTACGCCTACGCATATTCTCACTCACACCATAGCTCTGTCTCGCTCTAACACATGCGGTATCGCATCTTACCCCTCACTCACTCGCACTGTATGACGTCATTCTCACTCACACCATCGCTCTGTCTCGCTCTAACACATAGGATTTCGTATCTTCTCTCTCTCTCACTCGCACTGGTGAGCCAGAACTCTCATATTTACACTACTAGTATTAACAAAAACACAGACTTGTTTGTTTGTTTGTGAACTCTTTATTGTACAACAAAATATACAATTATAGATACAAAATAGCAGTATAATGTATCCCTGTTTGGATCTCTTCCAGCCAACCGTTAATTACTGAAAGGATTTAAACTACAAGCGAAGAAACATATCAGTACACAATTCAAAAGAAGTGAAAACAATAATCTAAAGTTTTAAACAGATGTTATATTACAATTAGATACATATAATAAATATACTTACTTACATATTAAATCCGGTCGTCGTGGAGATCCTTGGGGGAGGCCTATGTCCAGCAGTAGACGTCCTTCGGCTGATATGATGATGATGATGGCATATTAAATAAAATATAATAAATTAAATCTATATATATATCTTATATAAGGTCTAACAAAATTAGCTGAAACTATTTTAAGGGCAAGTTCAGCAAACGAAACTGAACAACTTTTTCTTCAGCGACCATACTGAAATCTAAGAAAAAAAATCTACAATAAAAAATAAGAAATCTTAATGAATCCGGCACTGACCATCGCACCGTAAAAGCCGTAGCCCACGCGCCTCCGCCACAGATGATAATAATAGCACAAGCCTCCGCTCCGATCCTTTACCCGCAGCCTTCCTTCTTACATCCCAAACTTGTGGTTACAAACTTCATAGCACACCGCCATGTCCAAATACTGTTGTACGGCATTTCACAATAAAACACTTAACTTAGGCACTTAGGTAGGTCACACACAATCTGTCGTTAGGCTTTGAGCAACGTAACTCAATGAGTGCGCGAGAGTAACTGAGATATTTTTTTCGCGCATAACAGTATTCACAGTTGCTTGTAGGCGCTCGCGTGGTTCGTTCAACGACCTCAAGCGCCTCAAGGAACGAGCCGCTGCCTTCAATTTCAATTTCTTCTTTTTCGTAAAGTGTAAATACCTGTTAGGTTGTATTTTACTACCTACAGCTAAAACCTTACAGTTGGTTTTAAGTATTTTAAATATGAATTGATTGAGAGAACTAGTAAAGGTCAACGGCCAGGCACAGTGCACAGTTTCGTTGCGGGTGGTTGCGGCACGGCACGAATCCAGCGATGTAAACTAAACAGGGCCGCACAACGAGAATATTATTTATTTAAGTAGGCAATAATGGAATGTAGCGATTTTTTTTTAGAATTCGGTATGGTCGCTGAGGAAAAAGTTGTTCAGTTTCGTTTACTGAACTTGCCCTTAAAATAGTTTCAGCTAATTTGGTTAGACCTTATATATAAAATTCTCGTGTCACAATGTTCGTTCCCGTACTCCTCCGAAACGGCTTGACCGATTCTCATGAAATTTTGTGAGCATATTGAGTAGGTCTGAGAATCGGCCAACATCTATTTTATTTTAGGGTAGGGTAGTGTAGGGTAGGGTAGGGTAGTGTAGTGTAGGGTAGTGTAGTGTAGGGTAGTGTAGGGTAGGGAGTGTAGTGTAGTGTGTGTAGGGTAGGGTAGGGTAGTGTAGTGTAGGGTAGGGTAGTGTAGTGTAGTGTATGTAGGGTAGGGTAGGGTAGGGTAGTGTAGTGTTGGGTAGGGTAGTGTAGTGTAGTGTAGGGTAGGGTAGGGTAGTGTAGTGTAGGGTAGGGTAGTGTAGGGTAGGGTAGTGTAGTGTAGGGTAGGGTAGTGTAGTGTAGTGTATGTAGGGTAGGGTAGGGTAGGGTAGTGAAGTGTTGGGTAGGGTAGTGTAGTGTAGTGTAGTGTAGGGTAGGGTAGGGTAGTGTAGTGTAGGGTAGGGTAGGGTAGGGTAGGGCAGTGTAATGTAATGTAAGGCGGTACGTAGTTCGCCGGGACAGCTAGTAAAAATATAAAAATGAATTGCTGTTCGTTAGTCTCGCTAAAACTCGATAACGGCTGGACCGATTTGGCTAATTTTGGTATTGAATTATTTGTGAAAGTCTAGAGAAGGTTTAAAAGGTGAATAAATATGAAAACGCTCGGAATTAAATAAAAAATAATAATTTTGGTTGACTTCACACACAACCTTCGAGTTTTTATACTTACACTTAAGTGTATTTTTTGCTGTTCGTTTGTCTCGCTAAAACTCGAGAACGGCTGGACCGATTTGGCTAATTGATTTAAATAAAAATAAAAAAATTTTGGTTGACTTCACACACAACCTTCGAGTTTTTATACATACACTTAAGTATATTTTTTTGCTGTTCGTTTGTCTCGCTAAAACTCGAGTACGGCTGGACCGATTTGGCTAATTTTGGTATTGAATTATTTGTTAAAGTCTAGAGAAGGTTTAAAAGGTGAATAAATATGAAAACGCTCTGAATTAAATAAAAAATAATAATTTTGGTTGACTTCACACACAACCTTCGAGTTTTTATACTTACACTTAAGTGTATTTTTTGCTGTTCGTTTGTCTCGCCAAAACTAGATAACGGCTGGACCGATTTGGCTAATTATTTGTGGAAGTCCAGAGAAGGTTCAAAAGGTGAATAAATATGAAAATACTCGGAATTAAATTAAAAAAAACAAAAATAAAAAGTCATTCAAAAAATAATTGGTTTTAGCGTAGGGTAGTGTAGTGTAGGGTATGGTAGGGTTGGGTAGTGTAGTGTAGGGTTGGGTAGGGTAGTGTAATGTAGTGTAGGGTAGTGTACGGTAGGGTAGTGTAGAGTAGTGTATGTAGGGTAATTTAGGGTAGTGTTGGGTAGGGTAGTGTAGGGTAGGATAGTGTAGTGTTGGGTAGGGTAGTGTAGGGTAGGGTAGTGTAGTGTAGGGTATTGTAGTGTTGGGTAGGGTAGTGTAGTGTAGGGTAGGGTAGTGTAGAGATGGGTAGTGTAGTGTAGGGTAGTTTACGGTAGGGTAGTGTAGAGTAGTGTATGTAGGGTAGGTTAGGGTAGTGTAGTGTAGGGTAGGGTAGTATAGGGTAGGGTAGTGTAGAGATGGGTAGTGTAGTTTAGGGTAGGGACTACCCTACTAGATATACATGTACACTATACGGTAGGGTAGTGTAGAGTAGTGTATGTAGGGTAGGTTAGGGTAGTGTAGTGTAGGGTAGGGTAGTATAGGGTAGGGTAGTGTAGAGATGGGTAGTGTAGTGTAGGGTAGGGTAGTGTAGGGTAGGGTAGTGTAGGGTAGGGTAGGGTAATGTAGTGTAGGTTAGGGCAGTGTAGTGTAGTGTAAGGTGGAACGAAGTTCGCCGGGACAGCTAGTTAATATATAAATACTATAGTAGTTTACATACTTACGTAATATATAAATACATACTTAGCTCAAGTAGGAAGAAACAAATAAATGGATGTCATGTGTTCATGAGACGGGCCTTGAACGTGGAGATGGAGGGACACATTGTTATTTTCACTGGCAGTGCACTCCACACTCCACACTCCGCAGGCGCAGGCGCAGGCGAGCCGCGGGAACCGCCAACGAATTATCAGTGCTGTGTGCAGGAATCGCAAGTACCAGGTTATTGCTATAGCGCAGCCGGTCTTAATGGATAATTAAGACTTCCATCCGTTCGTCCGTCATACTTTCCCTAGCGGCTAAACTATTGGTGTGAAGGACATCAAATTTTTAAATTAAGAGTTTGATAATGTCGTTATATTAGTAGCCATACAACGAAAAGGGAAAAATGCAAAAATCTCACAAATGGCTCTCTTTCAGTCTAGGTGGTTAGCCGCGCTAACCACCTAAAATCTAGCGTTTTATTTTAAAAGGCACATATAGAAGGAAATTATTGATTTGAAAAAGTTCAAAAAAAATAATATAATATAATATATATATAATATCTGGATACCATTTTTTTATTCAACTTTAGATGTTAAATTAATATAAACCAAATTATGTCATTGTGTCACTGCCAAAAAAATTCCCTGACGCTAAGAGATGATTTTTAAGAACTTTTTAAATAGTTACTAATATTGATGTTCTTTATTTAATGGCAGTATTGGTTGGCCTAATCGCCCTGATTCAGGGTAGGCTCGAGCCCCTCGGTGAGGACGTATATGAGCTGATATAATAATAATTGGTTATTATAGCAAAATCGTGAAGGACAGGCCCCAAACAACGTAAATTTTTCGTTTGCGATTTTCCTAGAGGATCAATCTGCTTCTAATAGTTTCTTGGCTACATCAAGCTATTAAAAAAATATTTTGTCTTTTAGTAGTTTAGACGTGTTGTTGACTGTATGTTTTCGCGAGAAACGTGTGTGCAGAAACGTATGTGCAGGAA
Source organism: Coleophora flavipennella (assembly GCA_947284805.1). NCBI lineage: Eukaryota > Metazoa > Arthropoda > Insecta > Lepidoptera > Coleophoridae > Coleophora > Coleophora flavipennella. The sequence continues at coordinate 1,265,548 of OX369279.1, read as the reverse complement.
CGTATATGCAGAAACGTATGTGCAGGAACGTATGTGCAGAAACGTTTGTGCAGAAACGTATGTGCAGAAACGTGTGTGCAGAAACGTATGTGCAGGAACGTATATGCAGAAACGTATGTGCAGGAACGTATGTGCAGAAACGTATGTGCAGAAACGTATGTGCAGAAACGTATGTGCAGAAACGTATGTGCAGAAACGTATGTGCAGGAACGTATATGCAGAAACGTATGTGCAGAAACGTATGTGCAGTGCTGTAGGTAGGTAAGGTACCGGCTATAATGTGCCGACCCTACCTAATTTGAATTTGCTATTGCCATAGTAGAAGTAAATAAGTACGGTAACTCGGACCCCGAACAAGCAATAATAGCCTAAACCTAAAGTGTTTTTTTTTTAAAATTTAGGTATTGTGTTTATAAATTATGCCAATATAAATTCGTTTTAAAGTTTATAATTCGAACTTTACGATATGAGAATAGATAAAAATACTTTATAACATTATTTCTCTAACAAAATAATGTTATAAAGTATTTTTTTTTTCATTACGCTACAAGTTAATCCAAAAAGTTAATATCACCCACAAAATTCCATTTTCCATTTTTTGTTATTGGAACGCACATTCGGTTCGCGCCATTTTTACAGCATTACAAAAAGTTTTCATTCCAATTTTTACTTTTCTGTGACAGCGCCCGCTTTAACGCGTGCGCGGTGATGTGCTAGGTTTTGGCGCCATTTATTGAATACGTTTTGTTGTAGTTACTGAATTTCGTAGATAATTTTCATTCTTGCTTAAAAATGTCTGAGATCAGTGAAAGCAATATTTTTACCTGTCTGTGACAGCGTCCGCTTCAGAGCAAGCGCGGTGATGCGCTGGGATTTGGCGTTATAACGCGTTTTGTTGTAGGTTCTTAATTTCGTAGGATTTTTTTTTCTTACTCTTTTAACTTTCATCTTTGTTGTTTAGTTGATTCATTCCCAATGTATGAGATTAGATAAAGTAGTGTATGAAACTGCACATAACTAGGTATTATGCAACAGTTTCATAAACTAGTATTACAGTCACGCTGGGCATATACTTTATCGAGAAGCCTTCATCGACATCACCATCAAATTAATAATAAACATTACTTTTACTTAGTAGCAAATAATGAATGTGTGCCAGACTTCTGCAAGTAATCTGGATTAGGGAGGTACTATATTCCGATTTTTCTGCAACGACTACCCAGTGTAGTAGGTCATAAAGAGTTCTAGTTACACAAAAAGTTTTAATAAAAATCGTTAGAGCAATTTTTTTTTTGAAAAAAATAAAAAAGTTTTGGTTTGTATTCCAATTTTTCCCTGTTTGAACTTATTATAACGTACAGTTTCATTACACTTGTTAGAGCCAGTTTTGAAAAAAAAAGTGATTGGTGGCTATACTAAATAATCAAGATAGGGGAAAATTAAAAAAAAACGGCTGGGTAGAACATTCTTTTTTATTTTAGACTATTAAATAGTAATATAGGTAAAACAATCGATCTCCACAAAAATCTCAACTTCCGACTTTTTTGCCGTCTCAATACCTTCTTCACTGCTCCGTCGCTCACTAACGCTAGCTCCTCAGTTGCTCAAAAGTTAAAATTGACTATAAACATAATTCAGGTGAATAGTCGCTTTTTTATTACATTTACTAAGCATGTACATAACAGAAATAACTAAACAAAAGTATCTTCATTACAAAAAAAAACAGAAACAACTATTGGCGAGAAACTCCTTACTTTTACGAAAAGGAAGTCGTTTTTTGTTCAATACTTGACCATATTTGAGCAAAAGAATGGAATTACAGCGGAGCTCCGCCGATGAGCAATACTCGTCGCACAAGCCAGCCATCGCGCCCGCGGGGCACGTGGTTCCGAGAAACCGTAGGGGTGGGCAAAACTGCAACATTATGAAGAAAATTCGCCCACTTACTGTAAATATGGAGATATTCACGGACAATCACACACATGCGTGAACATCATATCAGCTCATATACGTCCCCACCGAGGGGCTCCACATACAACCATCTAGTTTCTTCGCAGGCGTGTGCAGGTTTCCTTGCGATAATTTCCTTCACCGAAAGAGCGTCGGATAATCGTACATATGATTTTATTTTTATTTTTATGCACAATTGGTAAACCCTTGACAACATCTCACCTGGTGGTAAGTGACGATGTTGCCGAAGATAGAAGCGGGCTTACCAAGATTTCCTAACGCAATAGGGAACTGGCTATCTTATCTTCATGCCGGAACACACCAATGATATCAATATTGATATTTGGCGGCAAGACTTAGATAAGATGGTGGTAGCTAGCCAGGCGGGCTTAGAAAATGCCCTACCACCAACCAAACCGAGTTTTACAATTGACCTTGCCGGAAATCGAACCCGCGACCTCCTGGTGTGAAGCGAATGGACTAACCATTACGCCACGGAGGCGGTTGCTTGTTTGTTCTTGCTCGGGGTTGTGCTAGCTCCTCATCATTATCATCAATGTTTTTTTTTATGGAGACCCCCTTTATTTTTTTTTTACTTTTTCAAATTTTTTGTATTTGTTGTTATAGCGGCAACATAAATACATCATCTGTGAAAATTTCAACTGTCTAGCTATCACGGTTCATGAAATACAGCCTGGTGACAGACGGAGAGACACGGAGCCTCTGAGCTACGGAGACGGTGAAATCGAAATTCAAAAACAATTTGGTACGTGGCAGGATTCGAACCAAGACCTGCGAAACAAGAGGTAGCGGCGCCAGCCGTTATACGCCAGCGACGCTCTTAATGCTCTCGATGCGTGATCATATGAGTTACGAATGAATGGCCCAACGGTTAGTCCACTCGCTTCACACCATAATAGTCACGAAAGTCGCAAGTTCGATTCCCAGCGGAGTCTAACTTTGCAGGAGTCGATTTGGTGGATGGTGTGACCATTTTCTTAGCTCGCCTGGCTAGCTACCACCATCTTCTCAAATTATGCCGTCAAACATCATTTATGTGTTCCGTTCGGCATGAAGGTGAGGCATTCACAGTTGTCTCTGTATTTTTCTTTACGTGTAAAAACTATTGCACTTTTTCAATGTTTTTTTTGTTTAAATAAAAACTACAATGAATTTTAAAAACCCAACTAGTAATACATGCTTGAACGGGGCCCAGCGTCGGGAATGGAACCGGTCGTGATGAAAATTGTTTTACATACGAATTAAGGATCCCTCTTTCGCTAACCAAAATGTATGTGGTCTAGACCTTGGAGATTCGCTGCCATCTTTGAAAATTTTAAAAATTTTGCAGATTTATGCATTTTTCCAAAAAATTATAGACTTTTAAGTAAAAAAACTTATTATAAAAATTAAAGTTTATTAAAATCTTGATAAAAAATTCTACATAATATGTCGAAAATATTTAAACTTTCTTTTTCTCTCTTTTATATAAATATATGGAACTTTTTTATGTACAATTAAATCACCTTTAATTTCACAATAACTTACATTACTCTAAAATGAACACTTTTCGAAAAAAAATATGCTAAAATCTGAAAAAAAGGGTATATTTTCCAAGATGGCCGTGATTCCTCATGGTCCTGAGAGCTTATATTTTAGGCGGTGAAAGAAGGACAGCAAGCGCGTAATTTCATTTGTATCCGTTCGATTCCAACCTCAAAGTTTAGGATGACTGAGTTATATTGAACTGTGTGTTTAGACTAAAATAAAAAGACAGGGTACAAAATACCATTTTCATATGTTTTGGAATTGCTGAGAAAAATCACGATCCCTGCGACCAAAGTTTCCAATTGCAAGTGCCCCATTGTGTTGGGGAATCTTGGTAAGCCCGCTTTCATCTTCGGTACCTTCGTCACCTGATATAAGGAGAGATGACGCGAAGGGCTTAACAATAATGAAAAATTAAAACTAAAAATAGTTTTTTGGAATTTAGTAATAGTACCAATTACAATTATAATAAGATAATAACTATATTACGATAGTTGAAATGTGAAAATAAAATTGCAATAATATTGTAGGCTGTTTATTTCCTGATATTAGAAAGCTTGACGTGTTATTTATTCTCGTTCATACCAACGAATGTCGAAAAACACGAAAGAAGCGTCAACCCACCTCTTTTCCTAAAATGGCGGCCGCTTTGCATAATTTTTGCATTTTCTTACTTAGCTACTTACTTCTCTCGGGCGTTCGTTATGAGAGCTCTGAGGAATGTCTTCCTCGCGACTCGGGGAGATTTCGCGAGATTCAGAGGTCAAACGTTAAATAACCACTTAAAAATAGGCCTTGTGTCCTTAGTCATTAGGCTCATTAGGCGAATTGACTATTTATTGAACTAATTTTTGGTTATAACAAACATAATTCATAATTATTTATGAAAAAACGAACAATGAACTATTTGAATTACTTTTCTATCATTTGTTAAAACATAAAGTTTGATTTTTAGGAAATACGTCGTATTTTGCAGCGTCGCCTACGAGTATGTTTATATCTAATTACTTATCTAAATACTATAAACGAGCAATGCTTGTATATCTTTAATATATAAAACAAAGTCGGGTTTGTTCGAACACTTATAATTCGAAAACGGGTGGACCGATTTTCATAATTTTAGTTTTGTTGGATTTGCCCCGTCCCCAATAGCAAAATAACTATTAAAACATCGAAAAAAATTAGGAAACAAAGATGAGTAATTTTTTTTTCCCGTACATTACCCATACATGTTTAGTGTAGTGTAGCGGAGTGGAGTGGAGTGGAGTGCAGTGCAGTGCAGTGCAGTGTAGTGTAGTATAGTTTGTGAGGCGGTACGAAGTTCGCCGGGACAGCTAGTACATTATAATTATACCTTTAACGGCTCTAATGATTTCTTGAAAAATTGGTTTACGGGGCTTTTGGGGCGAAAAATCGATTTAGATAAGTCTCATCAAAAAATACAATAATCCCGCGCAACATATATCACGTTTTCACAAAACTTTCCGAAGCGTTCGTAGCCGAGCGGTTATAGAGTCTAACTTAAAAACTGAATGGCTCGAGTTCAAATTATTTGTAATAGAGTGATTTTTTTTGTTTATTTAACTTATTTTTCATGTTACGGGTTTAATTTCAAGTTACTTATTCTGAAAATCCGATTATACACACAAAAAATAGTACACATGCCTAGAATACTCCAAGCATCAGTCGGTCGCCCAGGCACTACTAATTAATTTTATAATTTTGCTTATTTATAAAATAAAAATAAAAGTTTAAAAAACTTAAAAACTGACTTCAAAATGAAATATATATGTGAAATATATATATATATATATATATATATATATATATATATATATATATATATATATATATATATATATATATATTTGTTGTATATGTCTATGTATATATATTATATATATAAATATACATAAACATATACAACAAATACATACAACGTTATACCCAATCAACCCCTCGCCAATAGGAACCATCAAATCATAAAGCATGTATTTCATTAACAGATACAGACTCCTGTAGCTTACATCATTATCTCAACAGCATGAAAGTTAAGGAGTTAAATCTTTCATCATTAGCTCATCTGAACAACCTAAAATAATACAACTATCGGTCTATACGTACCTACGTATCAGCGTAAAATATTTGAAGAATTATCCTCCAAATCCTAACAGTTAAGGAGTTGTGCCTTCCTTCATCAGCTCATCAACATGAGATGATGACTACCAGACGCTAAAACTTGAATAGTTTTAGGAAATACATGCAACGCGTATTATGTGCCTATAAAATTTGAAGGTTTTTCTCGATTTCCCTGGGATCCCATCATCAGCTTACTTGGTGACAATGGGAGGAATGGACCCCCTCGGGAGTATATTCTTGCGAACAAATAAATAATTGTGAAAATCGGTTCACAATCGGCGGAGATATCGCGTAACAAACATACAAAAAAAACATACAGTCGAATTGAGAACTTCCTCCTTTTTGAAGTCGATTGAAAATATAGACTTAGTCGAAAACGAAGCGAATTAAAGATTTTTAAAATACAAAGTCAGAGGGCAACTTAGTGAACAACTAGTTCATAATTTATTTTTAGTGCAGTCAACTACCCTATTGTAAGTGAAGTGAAATCGCAATACGTAAGGTGTTCATATCCTAATACAATGCATTTAAAAACGATACAAAAGAATGTAGCGATAACCCCGAACGGTAGTGTGGCAAGGTTCACTTTATGACTTTATTTCTTTCACCTTACCTGGTGTCACTGGTTCAGCGGTCAGGTTCTGCCTGCTGGACCGAGGCTAATGGGTTTGATCCCCACCCAGGGAAAACATTCGTGTGACGACCAGGTTCCCTTGCTCTGTGTCTAGGTTTACATAGTAAATAGTCTTTATTCTTTGCCTGGGTGTTTGATATCTATGTATAAACATATTTGAATGTGTATCTGGGGCCAGATGACCGTGTGTGATTTGTTCCTAAATATTATTATTATATTACGATCTAACTAAAAAAAAAAGCGTCGGTGGCTAAAAAGCGTCGGTGGCTCAACCGGTAACGACTCGGTCCATCTAACCAGAGGTACCGGGTTCAAATCTGGACGGCCAATGTACCAATGAGTTTTTCAAAAACTTACGTACATACTTACCGATTGCTTTAACGGTGAAGAAAAACATCGTGAGGAAACCTGCACACGCCTGCGAAGAAACTCGAAGGTTGTGTGTGAAGTCGACCAACCCGCACTGGGCCCGCGTGGTTGACTAAGGCCTAGTCGCCCTGAATCTGGGTAGGCTCGAGCCCCTCGGTGGGGACGTATATGAGCTGTAATGATGATTACGATCTACATTATGTACAAGGAAGGTAGGTACATCGTATCTATAATATCGTAGTAGAGAAAAATCATAAAATAATTAAGGTAAACCAACTCAGTCTTGTCACTCCCTTTTTATATGTCACCCCCCCCCCCCCCCATCTCCGAAACGGTAAATTACAACACTACTTTAATTTTTTCAAAAATTGTCTAACTTCGTTCGATGTTGCTTAGGATTTTTTTAAAGTAGCTAGTAATACTTATAGTATTTTCGGTTAATAAAAGGGGTTGTAGCAAGATTGGAGTAGCTTGCCCTTTAAAGCTACTCAAATCTTCCTAAATTGAGAAAATGAGGGATGATTGACTTCATTTTATTTAAAGAAACATCTTTGTACATCCTACAATATTATAGACGCGAAAGTTTGTATGTATGGATGTTTGTTACTCTTTCATACAAAAACTACTGAACGTATCTGGCTGAAATTTGGTAGGTATATAGATTAGGACTTGGATGACCATATAAGCTACTCTTTTCCACGCTCGCAAGCCGCTTGAAGACAGTGATAGAAACTACGTATCTTCACGCGAGAGAAGCCGCGGGCAAAATCTACTAATTAATAAAGATGAAATTGGCCAAAATATTGCAAACGTTATTATGAGTCGTTAGTCAAAAGAGTCATAAAAAGAAGTTGCCCGTAACAAAGCTGGGCGGAGCATCAAACAAATCCGCGCCGAGAATATTTTTAATTACTTCGAAACACTCCGCGTTACAGGGGTTTGTACCAATTTGTATCATTTCCAACTTGCAAAGGTAAAAAAATTGGAAAAGGAAACTTTCCTTAGCCTCGGGGAGTCCTCTAATTGAGAATTTTTGTGGTAAAAATTTATTGCTATTCGGACGTAAATCTGTTAAGAAGTTTGGCTTTTTCGATTGAAGTTACAAATAGCTTTCCGTGAGCGTTTCATCATTAATTGTCCGATCATCTAATAAATAAGGGTATCGTTATCATATCAGCCGAAGGACGTCCACTGCTGGATAAAAGCCTCCACCAAGGATTTCCACCACGACGGGTCCTGCTCTGCCCTCTTCCTGCACCTTTTCACGACCTTTACCAGGTCGTCGGTCCACCGAGTGGGAGGCCTCGCTACGCTACATCTTCCGGTGCGTGGTCGCCACTCGTGAACTACTGTAAAGGCCGTCTGTTCATAACTAAACTAAACAACAAAGGTATACCAGTATAAAGTAATATGGCCCTTCTGATAGTTGAAATGTTTCGAAACAAATCAACTTCTTGGAAACTTTCTGATGAAGTTTTAGATCAGTACAGGGCTGGGTTGGGGGCTTGTACATATTACACTGAAGAACTGTATTTTTACAAATTCTTAATTTCTTTTCATTTGATTATTAGCAATGAACAAAAACGACCTAGTGAGGATCGCGAGAAGCCACTGGATGCGGGCAGCGCAGGACCAGTCATCGCAGAAATCTTTGGGGGAAGCCTTTGTCCAGCAGTGGACTTCTTTCGGCTGATATGATGATGATGATAAACAAAAACAATGAAGTATAATTGTAATTAGTTGTTGCGATTGAAGTTGATTGTTTTCTGGTCGACTTAAAAAAATTAGGAGGTTCTCAAATCGTCGGAATTTTTAATTTGTTGAGCTTTGTAAATTGTGTTACACCAAGTATAAAATTACATTTACTGATCACACTATTTCTGCAAACAGTAATTAACAAAACTTGTTCAGTTTTAATATATTATTGTACTTAAACATATGCCGCTATTATTTTCAACCGACTTCCAAAAAAAGAGGAAGTTATCAATTATATATGTGTTTTCTATATGTGTTACCTCAGAACTATTGACTATGGGTGAACCGATTTTTATGATTTTTTTTTATTTGGAAGCTAGTGCTTGCCGTGTGGTCCCATATAAATTTTATAAAAATCGGTACTTTACTTTACTAGAAAATTAACAAAAACCAAAAATAATAATGCAAAAATGTACTAAGATGGAAGTCGGTTTTTTAACGTGTTTAGCGTTTTGAATTATTTAAATGTACCTATATCGCAGAATCGTGGGCACCAACGCAGAGGGACAGAGAAAGATTGGAAGCGTTTGAGATGTGGTGTTCCAGGAGCAAGAAAAGGATCAGTTAGATGGAAAAGAAAACAAACCAAGAGATTCTGGATTTGGTGCAAGAAAAGAGAAACCTGCTGTAAATAATTGAAAACAGAAAAAGAAATAAGTTAGGAAAACTGATACGATAGTAAAAAAACATCTTAAAGGGAAAATAGAGAGAAGAAGAGGTAGAGGTATTCCTTGGTACTTATTCAAAGGCGAAACTACAGAGCAAGTAGAGAAAGGCTGCTGCCGTGTCGTATTTCTTTTCTGTTATCGTGTGGCACAATTAACCGCGCTATCCAAGGGATACACGGTGGTTGCCTGGTTATTCTAAGTGCATTAGCATCACCCACGATCACGTGTATAATAGGGAATTTAGATTTACACCTACGGACGTGTGCAACGCGACCTTCATACACATCTGGAATCAGATGTGCTGGTTTCCTCACGATGTTTTCCTTTACCGAGCAATCGGTAAGTATATGTACGTAATTTTCGAAAAACTCATTGGTACATTAGCCGTCCGGATTTGAACCCGGGACCCCTGGTTAGGAGGACCTAGTCGTTACCGGTTGAGCCACCGACGCTTATCGTATAGCCACGTCGTATCAAGAGCTTAAGAACCTGGCTGAGGAAAGGAAGAATTGGAGATTACACTGTTTTAATCCGATTTTTATGAGACTACGCTGATAAGAGCAGTGCTCTTAAATTAAAGAAGATCTTAAAGCAATTATCGAGCCAGAACATAAAATACTTTATTTAACTTACTAACTCAATTTAAACTGAACACAAACTTTATTGTAAGTTATTTTGTACTTACCTATTTGTTGCTTGTTTATACGCGTTCCCTCATCCATGCCATGACGCACGCGCACATCATCTTCAATAGCTGTTTGACAACCCATCTCTGTGAACTTCGGGACTCGTTCTAAGAGTTCTGACGCGTCATCCCAATGTGCAGTGATCCGATGTGACGTCATAGTTCATTTCCCCTGTGGGTTGTGACGTAAGTCGACGGAAAAGTGGAAACGAACCACCAGGGATATGGGCTTAGGAAACATAATAAGCATGTTTAAATTAAAGTTGCTACAAACTTCATGTTTTAAAGATTATGTTATTTGTTAAAACAACTCTCAATTATTTCATACTCGCTTTTTCCCGCGGCTTCGCCCGCGTGGACATCGTTTTTGTAACTGACGTAAAGGGTGCGCGGTGCTCGAGCCGCAAGCGGCTCGCGAGCGTGGACATACATTTTCTTCAGATCCCTCGGGAAGTATGTCAGGATATGTGTTATTTCCCACCCCTTCAACCATTTCTGTGCAAAAATCACACAATCCATTGTTCCGTTGCGATATTAAACATACAAACAAACAAACAAACACATTTTCACATTTATAATGTTATTAGTAAGGACTATGTAAAGCATCTCGTGACCAACGCGCACTGGGCCCGCGTGGTCGACTAAGGCTAGAGCCCCTCAGTGGGGACATATATGAGCTATATCATATGTAAAGCATCGTAATGTACCGTACAAGTTGTGGTGGTGGGTACTGTCTATATTATGTCAGAAGGGCAGTGCAGTAATAAAATACTTATTAAATCCACTTTGATTTATTGACACACTTTACTATATAAATTGCGTAACGGGCTACGCGTGAGCTAACGAGTCAAGTGACTGGAGACGACTGGAGGGGCCAGGCGCGTCGCTGCCGGCGGGCACATAATTGCACGGTCAGCGGGATCGCACCTGTGTACCTACATAGATCCCCTTTTTTTTAAAAAAAATTTCAAAATTTTACAAAATTGTATCAACCTGTATATCAAAACTTAACTCTAGTCGCATAAAGGTACATAAGACTAAATAATCCTTACTCGGTGCCGGTGTAACTGCCGGGCAAAATGTAATTTGATGCGCGCTGACATTCCGAGAAGCGATAACAAACTCGGGCGCTGCTTGAATTAAATATTTACAATTACAAGTTCTATGTTTCAATTATTACATTATTTGACCGACTATACATGAAAAAGGAGGTTATGAGCTAAACTGTTACAACAGTTAGTTTACCAAATTACTTTTAAACATAGTTTTGAATTACAATTAAAAATACCTTTAAACAGGGTTACTTAACACGGAATTACCAACAGTATGCAAACTGAAAGGTAGATTAATATCGGAAAAAATATTTTTTATAAACTCAAAATACAATAGTATTACAAAAGGTAAATTTGATTAATATCACTGTAAAAAAATAAAAATGTGTCAACAAAAAACATTGTACCTTAACATACGGCTTATAATACTTATCTACGTACTGTAGGTATGCGCAAAATAGGTTATTACTCACTACACTTTTTATATCTTTTTATTCAACACTAATATATTGTGGTCGTGGGAGTTTGTTGTGGCTGCTGTGGTATGGATTGTACCTTAACAACGGGAGACAATCCAATACCTATCGCTTCCTTGCGAAGCCAACTTCTCATTTTTCTTCTGCACTGATTTTGTATTACATACAGCAACATTGCTGCTAAAAACACGATGATCACCATCAATATTATGCCATAATTGTTTATCTTGTTTTCAAAATTACTTGTTGAAACACTTGCTTGCGCATTTAAGTTATGCTCTTGGACCTTACTTTGTCCGTAGCCCATATTGCTTTTTAATTAAAACTTTAAGAAAATTATACGAAATATTAGCACAACCTTGCTGGTTGCCAAAAATATAAATGAATGAGATTTCATTTCCCAAAATATGCTTTAAATAACGAACAACTGCAAAATAGACATTATTATTTCAACACTATTTTTCGCATACATACTCTGCCAATACAAACATGTTACACATAGGTACTTGATTTAATAGCTAGCTTAGCGACCTTAAGTGGGTCGACAGTATGCAACATACAAATCAAATTACAATGCACATCTATACAGTGAATAAAATATTAGGGCACATACCATGTGTGCTGAACATACCAAAGTACTTATTTGTTAAAAAACAATACTACACGGTGAAAAACCTTATTAGACATTATTTATGCAAAGCGAACTGGTCCTTTTATTTTGCGACCACTCCGAGTTTTGTAAACTGTAGGCTTTGTTACTTCTACGCTTAACTCTTTTTCTGGTTGTCGGGAAACACTGGATGAGGTCTCATTACTTTCAGATTCATGTAACAAATATGCTGGTTTTAATCTGTCCAGCGAAATATTACTGGTGCGATCTGGCAACTGAATTTTGAACACCTTTTTAGTCCTACTCACGACGCGGAAAGGGCCATCGTAAGGGGGTTTGAGGGGTCTGCGCACTGTATCATCCCTAACAAAAACATGACTACACTTCTGTAAGTCTGGATGTACGAAAAATGATCGCGAATTATTCATTGACCTCGTTTCCGGCTTTAGCTTGCCTAAATACTCTCTAATCTTGCCTACTATACTGGAATCGTCACTTTTTTCATAACGTGTGACATCATAAAAATCTCCGGGCAATCTTAACGTTTTACCAAAAGTCATCTCGGCTGCGCTGACGCTATTTTCGCTTCTCAGTGCGGCACGAAGACCTAACATAACGGTAGGTAACTCTTCTACCCAAGACTTATTGTCATTTAATTTTGCCTTAAGGGAGGATTTCAATGAACGGTGCCAACGCTCTACCATTCCATTACTTTGGGGGTGGTAAGGGGTAGTTCTATTTTTCTGTATACCCATACATTTCATTAACTCACTAAACAAATTACTTTCAAATTGTCTTCCTTGGTCTGACGTGAGCTTTATAGGGGAGCCATAACGCACTATCCATCCCTCGTAAATTGTTTTTGCAACGCATTCCGCTGTAATTTCCTGAACAGGGAAAGCTTCTGGCCAATGGGTTTTCCTATCTATTATGGTAACACAGTATCTATAGCCATCTTTCGAAATTGGTAACGGACCAATTAAGTCTACGTGTACGTGTTCGAAACGACCTACTTCTGAAAATTTTTCGAATTTTGAAAAAGTATGTCTACTGATTTTAGCTTTTTGGCAATGTATACAAGTCTTTGCCCAATGTCTTACGTCTTTGTTCATATTTGGTAGGTAGGGTCTGGCATTGTTCGTTGAAACCTCGCAATAAATTTCATCATTTCCTGTAGGTAAGAACAGTTTTTTTATACTTACACTGCTATCGTTGTTATTGTTATACCTTTCCTGTGTAATGTAGTCATCGGATTTCTGCGCTTCGGCAACTTTATCGTACTCGATAGCTGTGGGACATGTTATTGTGTCTACTCGGGAAAGACTATCCGCAACTATATTATTCTTACCTGTAATGTATCGGATGTCAGTGGTAAATTCGCTGATGAACATAAGCTGCCTTGTCCGTTGTGGCGTCTCTTTGTTACTGACTGAGTTTTTAAATGCATAAGTTAGAGGTTTATGATCGGTAAAAATTATTAACGTTTGACCCTCGAACAATTTTCTGAAATGTACTACTGCTAAATATACTGCTAGTAACTCTCTATCATAAGTGCTATATTTTCTTTGAGCTTCTGAAATCTTTTTCGAAAAATAACCTAAAGGTTTCCAATGATTACCTATTTTCTGTTGTAACACTCCGCCTACGCATTCGCCTGACGCATCACACATTAACGCCAGGGGTGCGTCATAATGGGGATGTTCTAATGTCGTAGCGTTTTTTAAGCTCAATTTACATTCTTCAAAAGCTTCGATGGATTTCTCTGTCCAGTTAATTTTGGTTTTGTCATTCTTTTTGGCATTATGTAAAAATTTATTTAATTCCATTTGAGATGTTACGGCGTTAGGTATGTACGAGCGGTAAAAATTGACCATACCTAGGAAGCGACGGAGTCCTTGAACTGTTTCGGGACGTGGAAACTCCATGATGGCCTTGACCTTGTCTTCCAACGGCCGAGTTCCTGCCTCCGAGACTTCGTGTCCTAAAAATTCTAATTTTGACTTACCGAAACTGCACTTTGCGATGTTTATGGTGATGCCAAACTCGTTAAGTCTTGAGAAGACTGTCTCCAGGTGTTCCTTGTGCTCTTCCTCTGTGCTGCTGGCTATTAAAATATCATCTAAATAACAGAAAATGAAATTAAGTCCTTGGAGCACCGTGGAATCCATGAATCTCTGAAACGTTTGTGCTGCGTTACGTAATCCGAAGGTCATTCTAGGAAATTCATATAAACCGAATGGGGTAATTATCGCAGTTTTATCTATATCCTGCTCGGCTACGGGAATAAAATGGTAAGCTCTATTAATATCAATTTTTGAAAAATATTTCTTTTCGGCCAAATTATACGTAAAGTCATGCAACCTGGGAATCGGGTATCTATCTGGTTTAGTAATTTTATTAAGCTGCCTATAATCTCCACAAGGTCTTAATTCTCCATTCTTTTTTGGGACAACGTGCAAAGCGCTGGCCCATGAACTCTTGGACGGCCTACAAATACCTAGTTCTTGCATGGTACGGAACTCTTCTTTTATTTTTTGGTACCTCTGGGGAGGTAAAGGTCTAGCGCGAGCGTGAACTGGAGGACCTTCAGTTTCTATATGGTGAGTTACGTTGTGATTTGGGGTCTCTTTAAAAGAAATCGGTTTTGTTAAATCTGGGTATTTTTCTAACAAAGAGTGAAAGGGGTGATTTTCATCCACTGTTTTTACTGACGGTTCGTTGTAACATACTAGGGAAGCAATGACATTCATGTTTGTGATATTATCAATTAGTTTTCGTGACTTTAAATCGACTAATAAACCATAATTTGACAAAAAATCTGCGCCTAAAATCGGTTGCTTAATATCTGCAATAACAAATGTCCATTTATATGCTCTTCTTAAACCAAAATTCAATTCTAAAGTCTTTACACCAAAAGTCTTAATTTCCGTGCCGTTCGCGGCATATAATTTGTATTCAGAACTTTCACACGAATTCACTGATTTTCTTATGTTTTGAACGGGTAACACTGACACATTTGCACCGGTATCTATTAAAAAACGAAGTCCACTATTTGAATCTGTTAAACATAGGCGGTGTGCGGGGGTGATGGCACAGACATCCGCCAAAGCCTGCACCTGGTCTAGTTTTCCTGTTTCTTCCACGCACATGGGGGAACACATCTGTATGCCTTTTCTCTGTAGCGGAAATGGTATGGGCATAACCAGTCGGGATCTTCCGCCGAACGACGGGAACCTCCGCTGGAACCACGTGACGTCGAACGCCGGTTGAAAGGTCGACGGAACCCTCTGCCCCTGGAGCGGGACCGACCTCTATGTGAGCAATGGCATTGGGATGGTCTGGGTTTGTTCTGTTCTAAATTTGCAATTCTTAAGTTTAGTTTGGCTATTTCGGCCAATAACATTCCACTCTCCGTTGATGTGGACGAGGACGGCGTGGGGTGAGTCGTAACTTCGTTGATTTGCATAGGCCTAGATGTCTCCATTACTTTATCTGCGGTGGCTGCCAAGTTATCTAAATCTTTACTGTCTGCTACGGCTAATACGGCTCTCGTAGCTGACGGTAAGTGACTCTGCCAAAGTATTCTTAGGGTTTCGTCTGGGATTTTCTCGCGCGCCAGTGCACGCATCCTATACAGGAGCTGTGAAGGCTTTTGTTCGCCTAAATCCATTTCACTCAACAATTTCTGGAGCTGTCTAGATGCGGATTCCTCATATATATTAAGTAATTTTAATTTTAATGCTTCAAATTTTCCGGTAGAAGGTGGATTTATCAATAAACTGGTAATCTGGCTAATCGCATCTTTGTTTAATTTTCCGATAACTAAATCGTACCTTGCCTGGTCACTGAGGTGTTGTGGGGCCAAAACTGCTTCAACTTGAAGGAACCACAAACGAGGCTGGTCCACCCAGAATTCTGGAATCCTCGCTGTCAGTGAGACTGCTGCCAAGTCCATATTTAAATACGGAACCCCTGATGCGGTGTCGGGCTTTACTTGCTGCCCGGGCGCCTGGGTCTGCGGCGGCAAGTTTCCTTGATTTTCACTGGTTCTAGACATGATCACACTTAACTGTCCTTGTTTTCGACGACGCGAAAGTTTTTTTGCTCGTTAGCTCTTGCCTAGCCCTACGATAGGGCGAGTCGTCTCATATTACACTGCACTTCAAACAAACTAGGGTCACCAATATACCGTACAAGTTGTGGTGTAGGTACTGTCTATATTATGTCAGAAGGGCAGTGCAGTAATAAAATACTTATTAAATCCACTTTGATTTATTGACACACTTTACTATATAAATTGCGTAACGGGCTACGCGTGAGCTAACGAGTCAAGTGACTGGAGACGACTGGAGGGGCCAGGCGCGTCGCTGCCGGCGGGCACATAATTGCACGGTCAGCGGGATCGCACCTGTGTACCTACAGTAAATACTAAAAATACCTAACGCGCCTAAAGAAATTTCCACTTCAAAAATTTATCTTGCCTAAGGACCCGGTGGTACAGTAGTCGGTTTCTGCCCGCTGGGCTTAGTCGTGAGTTCGATCCTCACCATGGACAAACATTCGTGTAAAA
This sequence comes from Coleophora flavipennella, assembly GCA_947284805.1. Classification (NCBI taxonomy): domain Eukaryota; kingdom Metazoa; phylum Arthropoda; class Insecta; order Lepidoptera; family Coleophoridae; genus Coleophora; species Coleophora flavipennella. Next base: position 1,249,092 of record OX369279.1, on the reverse strand, counting down.
AACAGGTTTGTTGGCTTTGTGTCTGGGTGTTTAATTTGGTATCTTAATACATGCTGTGCCCATACGTATTTCACATCAGCTCATATACGTCCCCACCGAGGGGCTCGAGCCTACCCTGAATTAGGGCGATCGGGCCTTAGTCGACCACGCGGGACCAGTGCCAACCTTCGAGTTTGTTCGCAGATGTGTGCAGGTTTCCTCACGATGTTTTCCTTCACCGTTAAAGCAATCGGTAAGTATATGTACGTAAGTTTCGTAAAACTCATTGGTACATTGGCCGTCCGGATTTGAACCCGGCACATCTGGTTAGGAGGACCGAGTCGTTACCGGTTGAGCCACCGACGCTTCTACCCATACGTATAGTGAACGTATGATACAAGGTGATGTTTTAGTGGAGCATAAAAACAAAACCTCGTCGTTAGTTGGATGAAATGTGACTATATTTGTTTTGCCACTTCATAACAAACGCCATTATTTACACTTTCCTTGCAAATTGATTAGCCACGTCTTTAACATTTGTATGGAGAGTCCTAAAAATGTTGACGTTTATTTGAAAATTTATACAACGAAATTGTCTCATAATATTTAAAACATGGTTGTATTATTACCCGCCGATACACTTACCTTGCATACGTTAGAGTATGTTTGATTGGCGTGAAGAGGCGCAAATAAGGGACAAGTGACGACACTTGGTGTCGGAGGGTAAGATCCTCTTTGGGTCGCTGAGCCAGTGAAGCAGTACTTGTCCTAGTAATGTTGTACATTGTGTGTCAGTCTCTGGCTCCTAGTTTGGCGCTAGATAACGGTTACATTTGTCCCTGAATATTATTGTTTTATTGTTCTTTACCCAAGTAACTAAGGACAATTGGAATCTTGATCATTGAAAATCTTTCTCTGACCTTCTATGATTATGACAGCTGTAATTTTTACCATGCTAAGATTTACAGAGTTGATTTAATTTTACTGTTACAAAATTAACAAATTATTCAAACAAGTATGTAAGACCTTAAGGTGCTGGCTGTAGATTGGAGGAATTGGAGATTACTCCAGAAGACCAGTGCTTTTAAATGACATAAAAATAATGTAAAAAATAGCCAAACTTAGTTTAACACAGATATTTTTTTAATTTAGTTTATAGAAGTGACTTCTGAATGTGAGACTCAGGGTTAGTGTGACTTTTTATTTCAGCACTGAGCTGCGAAGTTTGGAAATAATATGCAAATCACAGCAGAGTGAGTCCGCCACCCGCCGGCCCGCGATTTACATTCCAGCCCGGTGGTAATCTCATTCGAAACTAGGCCATTTTCTATTCTCTTATTGCCTTTCTATCAGCCGTCCGAAGAATAGTTATAGCTCTGTGTTTCTATAATGTCAAAAAGAATGTAATTATAATCTATACGATTAAAACTATGAATCTACTAGATTTTGCCAGCGGCTTCGCTCGCGTGAACATAGTTTCTATGACTTTCTTCGAAGGTGCTTAGTGAAAAAAAACTAACCTATATATTAATCCAGGTCCTAATCTGTCCACGTACCAAATTTCAGCCAGATAAGTTTAGCAGTTTTGCATGAAAGAGTAACAAACATCCATACAACCATACATACAAACTTTCGCCTTTATAATATTAGTAGGATTAATTTGGTCTCTTAGCATTATACACTCCCGGACACTTCTATCGGCCCACTTAGTGTTTTCACGTTTCATAACCTGAAGCTCAAAAAAAATTTTTGGTGGAGTTAAAATGTTAATGCAGCTCTGAAGCCTGGCAACTCACCATTTTTTTAATCCCTATTGTTCCAAATTTAAGCCTACTACTGTAAAAAATAGTTTATTGTTAGGAGCCGAGTAAAAGCCTTTAAAAAAAAATCTGTACTGGAGGTTTGAAGAGAACAGTTGGTTTCATTTAAAAAAACTTTAATCAGTAAATTGTGTTGTCTCCAAAGGTGTCCATAACGGCCCTCATGCCGGTTAGGCATGGAATTGATCAACGTCACTATGACGTGCTGTGGGATGGTCTTCCATTCCTCTTAAATAGGGCAATTTCCAGTTGGTGCATCGTCTGCGGAGCTGGTTGAGAAAGGATAGGGTGTAGGGCGTAGTCATTTGTAGGTAACAACCGGCCAAGTGCGAGTCGGAAGAAGGGTCCCGAAGTCTTTTCAAAAAAAATATTTATTTAAAAAATAAAATTATATTTACAGTTGGTAAAAGAACATTTTATATTGAAAGTCTATGAACTATTGACAAATCCAACTGCACATCTTGAGTTGGTCGACTATTACTCCTAAACTAAGAGTTTACCTTTTAAATTGATTATATTATGTACTACTATTTAATTTTTTTTCAGATGTCCTGAAATAGCGGTTTAGTATTTAGGGGGGTGGGAGGGGGGGGGGGGGGGAGGAACACGAGATTCGAACAAAAATTTGCACTTTAAAGCTTAATATTTCGCAAACCGAATCCTAATTCAAAAAATGGTTCTACCCTAAAATGTTTTGAAAGACCTATTTAACGATACAGCACACGATACGTTAGCAAAAAAAATCATCCCTCTGTATATGTGAGGGAGGTACCATAAAAAATATATTCAAGAATTTATTTTACAGCTTTTCCGGCGTGATTAATATGTACGACTATGCAAAATTACAGCTTTCTAATATTAATAGTCTCTGAGCTAAGCCGCGGACAGACGGACAGACAGACATAACGAAGCTACAAGGGTTCCTTATTTACTTCGGAACCCTAAAAAGGCTAAATTCTGCATAAAAGAAATAAACAAGATTGTTACGATACTCTCAAAAAACAGATATGTAATTTACCTATATAATATAATATAAATAAAACAAATATTATACAAATAATACTAAATATATAAATAGACTAGCTTTTGCCCGCGGCTTCGCCCGTGTAGACATAACTTTTATGACTCGTTTTGAGGGTGAGTGGTGCGCGAGCCGCAATCGGCTGAAGATGTGAAAATGTGTTTGTTTTTTGTTACCTATTCACACTTCTACACATCTACCAATCTTGATAAAATTTGGCATGCAGGTAGCCTGTGTCACTGGGAAGGGAGTAGTCTACTTTTTATCTCTTGAAATTAGCATAGCCCGATGCAGTTCCTAACAATACTCTTTTTTGGTTAATTTCTTTAAAATCGCAACGGAAAAATGGATTGGTGTAATTTTTAGCACAGAGATGGTAGATGAGGTGGAAAACGATATAATTTTCTAATAAGTATATCCTGACATAGTTCCCAAAGGATCTGGGGAAAACTATTTTCTACGCTAGCGCACGTTCGGCAGCGTCGCAACGGAGCAACGGATTAAAGTGATTTTTTTGTATAGAATTTGTTGAGGGGTGGGAAGTGACAAAGACTGCTAATCAGAATAGCCCGATATAGTTGGTACCTAGAGAAAACTCATGTTCACGCTTGCAAGCCGATTGCGGCTCGCGCACCACTCCCCATGGAAAAGAGTCGTAAAAGCTATGACCAAGCGGGTGAAGTCGCGGGCAAAAGCTAGTTTAGTAATAAAATTTCCTAAAATTATAAATATGGGTTAAATCCCCGAGTCTTATCAGCTCCGAAGGAGCCCATAACGCACTTCTTGTTGCCGCGTTGGATGGCAATAGACAATCTTAGCAGCAGGTAGGACCCGGAGCGGGCGTCACATCCCCTCTCTTGAAGGCGACGGCCAATCTCCATAATGAAGGAAAAAACCTTAGAGGGTTCAGCAGCCGGTTGTCTCACAGACCAGCGGCACAAAGCAGTATTTTCCTGCAAGACGGACGCGTGAGGTGTGAGGCACAAAAAGTGCCTGTCTGCTATGGCACCTGTTTAAAATGTCCGGGCTTTTGCTACCAGATCGACTAAAGCCCGGCGGCTGCATCAAAGATGGAATATTCCATCTGGCCGATACCAGCGCCCTCCGAGTGAGGTCATAAAGGGCAGTTGTTCGCAGAACCATTGCAAGCTCACGAGAGAGGGCTACGTTGGATGAGGACAAGCGGCATCCCCTACATGGGCACGAGCTACCGCCGCAAAGGCTAAAAAGTCGGAAAAGCTTTTTAAAACATGTCGACCCCCTCACAACTCAGCCCTCTCAAGCGAGATGCAACATGTGGCGTGCTCGAACACCGCTTCCTGATCCCTTTGTCCCGCTTTCTGAGAGTCTACCGGCTGGACATGTATTACCATGGCCGATCTGGAAGTCTTTAAATTGACTTCGGACTCAGGTCGGCCGGAGCAAGGAGAACATGTTCAGGTGGGGACTCTCGGAAAACCCAAATTTGGACTGTGTGTGTGGAGCGGTGCAGTCCATGGCTCATTTAGTTTCCTGTCCTGCCTGCCCTGTCACCTGTTCGCAGCAGGACTTAATGGACGCCACAAATAGTGCAGTCGAAGTGGCTAAGTTCTGGGCCGGAATGATTTGATTTGTCATCGACACGCAAAGAAGAAGAAGGGCATGGTGACGTGAGAATCTTCACAAACAACCCTGGATTCGCAAATACATTGACGAGGTTCACAAACATTGCAGCCCAGGCGGAGAGCAACTGCCACAAGCAAATAGTAGCCATCAAAAGAGTACCCATATCTGTGCCTATTGTTTTAAGATGCACAAATCGACTAATGCGTTTTTTTATACGATTGGAATCTTAAAAAAATATACCTATCTGTTAGTCTATGAAACATATCGCTACGTGCCATAGTTCCAAAGTTCGAGTTGTGTAAAGTAGCAAATGCTGAAAAATACTTAAAAGAAATTCACTCAAAAGTATGAAATTTTAAATCTATACTATTATGTATATATTGAGAGATCTCATTTCCCACGGGGCCTAATTAGTTTTCCGGGATAAAGAATACCCAACTAAGTAATTATGGTCAAAACACCACATCTCAATGTAAAGGTCTCATATTGTTACGTTGAGCCATTCTAAAGATACATTTTTTTTTACATTCCTGCAGGAACCCTTATTGTTTTTTGGATTTACATTATCCCACATTTAGTTGTCGATATAAGGTATCAACGTGTTAAACTTAATTGCAATAGGTCAAGCAACATTTGCCTGGTGAGCCATTCTAGAAAAGCATACTTTTGATTTTCCCACGGGAACTCTTGAATTTTCTTGGATAAACAGTATCCAATATGTTAACCCGGGCTATAATAAACCACCATACAAAATTTCATCAGCATCGACCGGATAGTTTTTGCGTGATGCGCGAACATACAGACAGACAAACAGACAAAATTCCAAAAGTTGTTGTTTTGGCATCTGTATCGTTAGTTATGTCCACCACAGTTATTATTTTCCAACAATATTTCATGTACAGATGCGGCCCCGTTACAGTTTTATCTTCTCTAATATATATAAATCTCGTGTCACAATGTTTGTCCTCAATGGACTCCTAAACCACTTAACCGATTATAATAAAATTCGCACACCATGTGCAGTTCGATCCAACTTGAGAGATAGGATAGGGTAGGGTAGGGTAGTGTAGGGTAGGGTAGGGTAGTGTAGTGTAGGGTAGTGTAGAGTTGTGTAGGGTAGGGTAGTGTAGTGTAGTGTATGTAGGGTAGGGTAGGGTAGTGTAGGGTAGGGTAGTGTAGTGTAGGGTAGTGTAGGGTAGGGCAGGGCAGTGTAATGTAATGTAAGGCGGTACGAAGTTCGCCGGGACAGCTAGTTATAATATATAGATTATATTATACTAGCGACCCGCCCCGGCTTCGCACGGGTGCAATGCTGATACTAAATACACTACAGAAAAACTGAGAACGTTGTATAGAAAAACATAGCGACCCGCTCCGGCTTCGCATGGGTATAAAATATATAGCCTATGTGATTAAAATCGATTCAGTAGTTTTGATTTATTCATTACTGCCCGTGGCCCGCACGCGTTAAATTTGGAGTAAAACAATCCCCCTTTCCCTATACCATGAAGATTTCCTGCTATCTTTGGAATATATAAATTCATACACTACATTTTTACTTATTTACTTTTTACATTTTTAACTATTTATTTTATTTTTACAACATATTACAGAATGTCTTTATAAACAACGTTCACAGCTTTCTTGTCATTAGACAATACAAACATGTTTTCGTAACTTACGCGCTGAAAATAAACGCGTCCGATCGCTGCTAAATTCAAAGTGCTATAAGGAAAACCGCGGTTTTTTTTAAATGAACAATGTATTCAAGGTATTTAATTGGTTAAGGATTAATGCTGTATTGGTTAAAATCGCTTCGAAAATTAGCCAAAAAAAAATGACAAAAAAAAGTTATTGTGGGTTATCCATAAGAGATAGACATATACCATCACGGACTTTTCTGTAGACCTTTTCAATGTGTACAATACTTAGTACATTATTTTGATAAAACTCGTAGGGTTCAGCCTGCGTTTGCAATGTAAGCGGAAAAAATGTAATTATTTACGACATCACATTAGAAACCTCAAAAATAACAGTACTTCTCCACTATTTAATGGATGTTACTATACATATAAACCTTCCTCTTGAATCACTCTATCTATTAAAAAAAACCGCATCAAAATCCGTTGCGTAATTTCAAAGATTTAAGCATACAAAGGGACATAGGGACAGAGAAAGCGACTTTGTTTTATACTATGTAGTGATTTAACAAATAAACACATGGTATACATGTAAATGTAGGTGTTACATTGTATAGCATGTGTTTATATGTTAAATCTATTTTTATTAGATATATAAACAAAAAATTACAAAGTCACACGTAAAAAAATATTCAATAATTACACAGCATATAGTAGTGATCCCTAAAGTCTTTTCTTAAAAATGAACAGGGACTCAGATAAAAACATAAAAATTTTAAAAGTAAATTTGAAGAAATGCATCTTCTTACAACCTGAAGTCGAATATCTCGGACACACGATTGATAAAAAGGGAGTACGTCCAACAAAATCGAAGATAGATGCAATTGCCAAAGCTTCTCCTCCAACGAACGCCAAGGAGCTCCGGTCGTTCCTAGGACTAGTCAATTTTTATGAGCGTTTTATACCACATTTACACAGTGTCTGTGCTGACCTCCACGCACTAACAGGAAAGCGATTGAAATGGCGATGGACAGACACAGAAAATAAGGCTTTTGAACAAGCAAAGTCCTTGATTGTACGCTCCAAACCTCTTGTAGCCTTCGATGACAATCGCTCGCTGTTCTTAGCCTGTGATGCGTCAGAAAAAGGCGTCGGAGCAGTACTTTTCCACAAGAAGAACAACATTGAACAACCAATCGCCTTCGCATCGAGGAAACTTCGATCTGCAGAATCTCAATACTCTGTCATAGACCGCGAAGCTCTAGCAATTTTTTTTGGAGTCAGAAAATTTGACCAATTCCTTCGTGGCATCAAGTTCACTCTAGTTACAGATCATAAGCCTCTCATACACATCCTGGGGATTCAACGCAACTTACCAAAACTCGTCAATAACCGGTTAGTGCGATGGGCTTTGATAATAGGAAGTTATGATTACGACATCGTATATACAAAAGGTGGTGACAACCTGATTGCCGATTACTTATCAAGAATGCCTAATCCAGAAGAACTACCTTCCAAGGCTGAACTCGCAGTTCACAAAGTTGTATCGCGCCTACAATCAGATAGGCTAGCTGATCTTGCGCTGTCAGAGGAGTTATTAAGAGAGGAAACTAAGAAGGATTCCATGCTCAGACTCGTATCACAGTTTATTAAGACGGGCTGGCGTGAACAACAATACTCAAGCGATATAAAACCATACGCTCGCAAACGTGGTGAACTATCGCTAGAAAATAAGATTGTAATGTGGCAAGGTCGAATTATTATTCCTGATGCTCTAAGAAACACGACCTTAAGGTATCTTCACCGTGGGCACCCAGGTATTTCAGCAATGAGAGCGCTGGCACGTTTTTACGTATGGTGGCCAACTATTGAGGAAGATATTGACACACACGTGAAAACTTGCCGTAAGTGCCAGGTGAACCGACCTAATAACCCAGAGTTGCCCATCTTCTCTTGGTCTATGCCAGACAAAACCTGGGAAAGAGTTCACGTCGATTTCGCTGGACCTTTTGAGGGTTCATATTGGTTAGTCCTAGTAGACGCCTTTTCCAAATGAAAACCTATGACGAAAATTACGTCTACCAAATTGTGTGATGAGCTGGATACGATTTTTACTACCTTTGGACTGCCTCAATTTGTAGTTTCCGATAATGGTCCACAGTTTACCTCTCATGAGTTCCAAAGTTACTGCAAAGATAAGGGAATCAAACATATCAAATCATCTCCCTACCATCCAAGAACAAATGGGCTAGCAGAACGTCTCGTAAGGACTTTCAAAACGCGGATGTCCTCAAGCACGGAAAGCATGAAAAAACGGCTAGGACATTTCCTCTTTGCGTATCGTATCACACCCCACAGCACCACTGGCAAGACCCCGAGTCAGTTGATGTTCGGGCGTCAGATAGCTTGCGTCTTTGACAATGCTCGACCAAGTGCCAAAAGGGCATTACAACACAGGCAAATACAAGCGAACGTAAACTCAGATGGCCAGACGCCGAATTATAGACACGGCGATGCTGTGTATGTGCGAGCCAGGGATCAATCACGATGGGAACCCGCCACAGTGTCGCGACGAACACATCGATATTCTTATGTCATTAACACTCCAGTGGGTGTGGAAAGGAGATATCATGCAGACCATATACGACCCAGACTAGCTGATGTCGACGAAGGTTCCACTGGTCAGACATCTCCTACTCATCTTATGCCAGTTGCATCTTCGACTCCAATGATAGAGGCTACATCTTCGACTCCAATAATAGAGGCTACACAAACGCCTATAGTTCCTCCAATACCAGGAAATGTACTAGAAGCTGTCCCAGAGACTACTGCATCGCGTTCATCGCAGAACACACCCATCATACCGGCCACACCTTTGGCGCCGCGTCGCAGCAAGCGTACCATTAGACCACCCCGACGCCTAATAGAGGAAATGGAAAATTAAGTCTTAAGGGTGGACGAATGTTTCAAACTCATTTCGCATTTCGCATAGTTTCTATTCTACCATAAATTGTGTCTATCATATAGTCTTCTGTCAATGTCTAGGAAATATAATAAACCAAATTTTAAACGATAATGTTTATTTATATCAGTGGCGACGAGGATGGGATAAAAAACAACATCAATTATATAAAATCACGTCAAGTCCCGTTTTCAGTTTGTCAATATGAATAATCGTAAAAATTTAAAGTGTTATAGGGACTCAGATGTGCGAATAGTTATCATGTTAAAACTAGACTCAACTATAATGAGTATCGGTCCTACCTCAATCTGTATGATACTCGTATATAGCCCAAACAGAAAGTTATTTTCTTAATTGAATTACTGTACTAATAACCAGCTTGAATACCAAATAAAGTTTTAAATAAAAATATTCTTCATTATTTCAGCTCCAACCATGTCTTGTCTACGCAGTGAATCGAATTGTGTGTAATTTTGGTAATTTCCCGGCGAGTGTCACGTCACTCCCTAGATCCCTCCCTGTGTTCGCGTGCGCCCAGCCAAGGGAGACCCTCGCCGGTGCCGGCTCACTCGACACATCAACAATAGGTGGTAACTCCAGTAGGTAACTCAAAAAACACACGGACCTAGATGACGCTACTGAGTTTAACATAGAAAAATAAAAATGTCTCCACTTGTGGTATCAGAGGAATTCGTATTATTCGCAAGACACAGTTTTTTTTATTTCATGTTTTTTTTTAAATCACAATTGGTAAACCCTTAACAACATCTCAACTGGTGGTAAGTGAAGATGTTGCCGAAGATGGAAGCGGGCTTACCAAGATTCCCCAAAGCAATGGGGAACTGGCTATCTTATCTTCATTCCGGAACACACCAATGATATCAACATTGATATTTGGCGGCAAGACTTAGATAAGATGGTGGTAGCTAGCCAGGTGAGCTTAGAAAATGCCTTACCACCAACCAAATTGACCCCGCCGGGAATCGAACCCGCGATATCTTGTGTAAAGCCAGTGAACTTTGCCTCTGGGCTTATGTTATGATGAGGCGGTTATGTTTCGCCTATCAAGATATTTTTAACTGTTCGGGCACATCACTAGCTTTTACCACAACACTATATACATATACAGGGAGTAACAATATTGGTGTAGGTCCCGTTAACTGGGGCTTCTACTCATCATACTGAACAACTTTTGTTCTACGACTTTGCTGAAAATGTAAAAAAAATATACTCTTCATACAAATCGATCAGCTGATGGACCGATTTTGTGCATTTTAGTATGGAGGGTCCAATTTTTTTATTGAGTATTGACTATGGGTTCCTTGGACAAAGTTGTTCAGTATGACGAGTAGAACCCCCAGTTAACGGGACCTACACGAATTTTGTGGTGGGCATACCTGTCCGCCAATAAATGTCACACACCACAAGAACAACGCAATACACGTGAGTCATTTTTTGAGTCAGATATTTGAACTTTATTCTATCCAGCACTGACAAGGAACACAAACCTATCTTTTTTTAATTCCTAGGAAGTGTAAACTTAGAAAATGCAATATTTTACAAGTTTTTACTTAAGTCGTAGCCCCAGAACACAAAAGGGAGCTTTAATGTTATATCTTTATATGTGAATCAGAAATTAAGTTACTGGCGAACGTTGCGAATTCATCTAATTAGTATCTTATGTGGATTTTTTAATGACTTGTCTCACTAGCGCCATCTGGTTTCGTGTGTTCTTGACAAAGTGTCCCCCTCTTGGTACGTATGCCTTTTTATCCACTGTTGGTCAGGCCTTGGCATTATCTCACTTGATAGTAAGTAACGATAATGCTGAAGAGGGAAGATGTCTTACGAAGATTCCCCAACGCAATGGGGAACTGACTATCTTATCTTCATGCCGGTACACATAAATGCTGTTAATTTATTTTATAAATTTATTTTTCCGAAATAAGGCTTTATTTATTTAACTTAAAGTTCTACATCGTAGAGTTAATAATTCCTTACTTACAGTTAGCTAAAGGTTGGCATACATTGATTTCTTGCGGCAACATGGTGGTAGCTAGCCAGGTGGGGTTAGAAAATGTACTCAATACCACCAACCTAGCTGAGTCTTCCAAAGCTAGATTCCTCCTGGATTCGAACCCGCGACTTCCTGGTATGCGAGCGGACTAACCATTACGCTACGGAGGCAGTTAAACAAGGTGCCTGCGTTAAGAATGCTTAAAAAAAATGCGTTAATATGCTACTCAATCAGTGAACCAAATAATGTACTTAACTGTTTCAAAAACTTACGCTAGGGGTAGGCAAGGTAGACAGCTAGTTACTTATTCAGCTTAGTGTGAATATACTCGTGAACTTTTCGTTTGTAAATATTTTTTTAAAAACCTAAAAACTTTTAGGTACAAGCTTTTAATATTACATTATCACGCGATATACAAATGCATGCAGAATTTCAGCTCAATCGGAAACCGGGAAGTGGTTCAAATTTAACTTGCAAGATTTCACCCGAACAAACATACATACATTGCAAGTTAATAAAAGCTTTTAAAATAAGGCTTGAATTTAAGCCGAACACATCCACCGCTGAACACAAGTTTCTTACTCTTTCTGTCCCCATTGACCCATAGTTATGTTAGTTCCTGACATTCACTGCGTCATCAAAACACCATCTCAGAACCGGACCTAGTCACCTCCCTACGGTAGACCACATTTCTTCATTTGATTGTACATATCCCTTCAAGACAATTGCAAACACTACATCTTCCAATACCACCTTTAAATTGGTTCACATCAATTCTAATTTACAATCAGCAGGGCAGCTCAACCTTCCCTGGACGCGGCCGCGGGGGTCGGTCGCCTAGTTGTGCACGCAGCACACGCGCGCTACAATTTGAAGGGCAGCCCGTAATGAAGTGGGGTTGGCCACCCCTGCCTAAAGCAAAATTTAACGCTTGTGATATAGATGAAGCGATGATTTGCAAAGCGACGGCGTTTTCTCGTGGACCCACTGGTGGAACACGGAGGGAACCCTATTTCTCGTAGATTATGCTGCGAGGTTTTTGTACATAGACACAGCTATCAGTTTGACTCTACAGGTTCAGGCTAGACAGCTGCGATATGTCTATCAACTAAGTTATTAAGCAACTCTGTGTGGGAAAGATACCAATTTTTTACCCCTTATGGATTACTTTGAGACAGTTATTTAGTATCATGTAGGTAGATGGACCATCGGAAAATTCTTATTCTTTTCTTTTTAAAAGCTTTTATCTACCAATGTTTGTATGTAGGTATGTTAGTTTGTTTAGGTAGGTTCAACTTATGCGATCAAGTTTAGAGCGACTTCTAGGGGCGGATTAAGCTGAAATTTGGTATCAAGCCGTATTACCGGCGACAATAGATCTTTTCGGTATTTTGAAAAAACTGTGAACAGGTTTACAACAACAATCTCTGGTTAACGTGGGTAATTCTAATTGTGAGGTAAGGATACATAGTTTGGTATGGATTCATCATTATCATCATCATATCAGCAGAAGAACGTCCACTGCTGGACAAAAGCTTCCCCAAGAATTTCCACGACGACTGGTCCTGCGCTGCCCGCATCCAGCGGCTTCCCGCGATCTTCAACAGGTCGTCGGTCCACCGCGGGGGAGGCCTGCCTACTCTACGTTTTCCGGTGCGCGGTCGCCACTCGAGGACTTTACTGCCCCAACGTCCATCTGTTCTACGAGCTATGTGCCTCTTTAGCTTAGCGATTCTGTGACCTATGTCGATTACTTTGCTTCTCCTGTGGATCTCCTCATTTCTTATACGATCGCGTGTGAAACGACTTCATAGGTAGTGGGATGGCGTGGAAGTTCGTGGACACGTTATAAATTTTATTGAAGAAAAATAAGACCTAGAAAGAAATATACCAAAATTATAAACGAATTACATACGTTAAATTTATATCACCAATCATAGAAAAACACAAATAAAACTTACGCAAAATGGGTCTTTATAAGAGAAAATTAGTGTGAGTTAAATTTATTTTATTTTGAAATATGATCGTAAGCCTATCCTAGAATAATGAATAGAATGGATTTTTGAAAACAAATGTCAGCGCATGCGCGAAAAAGAAATAGATGGAATTAAAATAAGCTCGAATGAAAGAAGAGCGAATAACTGCGCACCGCGCTACACGCGCAGGGATTTGTATGAATTATATTAAAAATAAAATAATTAGAATAATCAATGGCTTCATTCCTCGTCACACTGACCTCCAGCCGATCGTCTGTGCCTCTGTCCATTTGCTAAAAACTAAATTCAAAGGCAGCATAAAAAACCAGCTAAGTGCCAATCGGACTTGCGCAATGTCACCTACCTTGCAGTGCTGTAACTCGCTCGCCGCTCGCTCGCTCCCACTGCGCCACAGCCTCGCAATCTGCAACAAAAGTGCAATTTACAGTAGTGTCACACTCTATCCGCGCTGTGCGTGACTGACGCGATATCTTCTTGTCATGCTGATATGGAATTGAGGAATTGTAAGCCCTCGCTTGTCATGTAAATGTGTTCTTATTGTGATGCGATTTTAATAAAGAATAATATTACTTTATCATTTCGACGGTGGTTTTTAGTCTTTCTGCGGGACAAAACACATTAACTGAAAGTACACAGTCAATAGCACGAAAAAATGGAAGTCGATTTCTTTATAGTGAAGGAAAGCCGATATTATTCATAGAGAATAGTAAACAAATGCCGTTGTATATCAACGATTAATATATATTTTTTTATTATAAATATGAGTAGATAGATAATAATAATTGTATTATTTATATACCAATATATAAACAAATATAAATATACATGTATACGCACAAAACTACTGGATCAGGAAAAATTCCCGAAGACGCAGCTTCAAAGCTGCTAGTGTCTCAACGTGGCGAACATCGGAAGGTAAAGAGTTCTATAGACGAGCGGACATAATAGAGAATCTATTGAGACAGTCTATTGTTCTCATTCGGGTAACTAATTAGGTAGCTCGCCTTTTTTAAATCTGGAAACATTCATTTATATGTACATGTAGGTACATTTATATGTACATGTAGGTACATTTATATGTACATGTAGGTACATTTAGCAAACTGAACATTTAAGATTTTTATGTTAAAAGCTTTTATTTAACTTCACCTGTTTATGTCCTGGAATTTTGCAATCAAAATTTTAACCACTTTCGCTGAAGTTATTGGGCTGAAATTTGACACACACGATTAGTCTGGATGACAATGCATGTTCAGCTAAGTATTGATTGATTTCTTTAATTTGCAATATGTTTTAGACCCATATATCGCGGAGGCTCGCACTGATTCCTTTCAGAGTATAATTAGAAAGAGAGTGGCATCGTTGATGAGTCGCGTGAGTGGCAGCGCCAACAGTTTTCTGAAAATCATGGGAGACAAGTTGGACAGTCCCTCTCTTAAACACTGGGACTCTACCCATACGGGTTCTAGAGTAGTTATTTTTAATTTAAATAGATAAGTTTATTAAATTTTAATATTTATAATGTTAATTAAATCCGTAATTTTAATTCATTATCAATTTGTATACTAATATTAATTTTAAGATTTTTGTAATATACTAACCTAAATATGGACTACCTATGTCTGAAATAAATGATTAATAAATTAATAAATATATTTATATAAGCAAAAACTTATTTTTTTTCTTTTTACAATTTTTTTTTATTTTAATGTTCAACACTAGCTTTTAAAAAATAGATATATTGTGATTTTTGCGTAAAGACTCTTAAAATGAAAGATAAAAGTTTTTAAGGTTTTCTTGAACTTTTTTCAGTTTATTCCCTTGAAGTGTAACTCCATTTCGAAGTTAATAACAGATAAGTACTAAGTTGTGCAATACTTCTATAAGACTGGAGAAAACTATCTCGTCTCTGGCGTCACAAACAAACGAGCTAATGGCCAATGTACAAGAAAGATGGTATTTTATTAGAGCCGTTAAACAAGGAAACAAATCATGGCTGCGTCGTCTCAGGCATTAGACTTTAGGTAGGTAGATGTCATTGTAATAAAGTTTAAAAAATATTTATCAATCAAGTAACTCAGTAGGTACTAATATAATTTAAATTACGGACGCGTCATTGAAATCATCTGTTTTTCACATTACATAATAATGTTAAAAAAATAATAAACTAATGACGTACAGCTATTTACGCTTAGAATAAGTTAAGTCCTTATACCTATACTTAAAAAGCCTTGGAGTAAAATTTTAAAATATGACATTGCATCGCAGCTGTCATTAAACGTCATCCGTGTTTGAATCCAATCTCTCATTATACCATGCCAAGGAGTTTACAACCTCCGTTTATGAGCCAATCAGCGGTAGACAACTTTCGGCACTTCGTTGTAAAGCGGCGGCGACGACGCCTTGTCTTCGGCCAACTCTAAGAAGTTTTAGTGCCTCTCTATTTGATTTGGTCGCAATTCGCATTTCAGCAACTTTGTTCACAGAGATGAAGTTTCTTGTATTTTTCAACCGACTTCCAAAATGGAGGAGGTATTCATCAATTTGATCTTTTTGATTTGTTTTTGTCAGTCGCATTCGAGGAGAGAATAAAGTCAACATTTCTTTTCATTTTTTTTAATCCACATATTTGGTTGCACTAATTGATTTTTGTTGACAATTTTTTTTATTGGCGTGAGCCAGTGTGCCGTCGGGTTCTAGGTACAGTATTACAATAAAGCGATATCATAAAACTGCGTTCCAGGAGTGGAGGCAACTACGAGCGGCCAAAGTTCGCCTCGACCGATTTACTCCCAGGATGGTATGATGCATGTTTTGATTTTATGTGGCTCACATGGTCGAAACGTGCCCTGTACAGCGACTTTTTGTAGGACTTGGCGGCTTTGTTTGCTTTCCTCTTGTCTGGCGTATCTGGAGCTTTGAGACTCTGAGCATCGGCCCAAGCCTAGTAAGCCGAATGCTTATGTGCCTCGGCCACTGACCATTCAGCATTTAAACCACGGCACGGGCGTGCTTTACTCTCAAAATGGTATAAAATATTCCATCGCCTGACATATTACTTCCGAGATTTCGGCCGCACAGCTCGACGGATGGCTAGAAAACAGTCATACTCAACCAGGTAATGGCAGTGCTTGTGGTTTAGTAGATATTATAGACTTTATTTATTAGTGACAGCAGGACTACAGACACACTTTGATATTTACATGGAAACATAACTAAACTGGTTAAAGCACTTTTAAAAACTCTAGGTAATTCCCAAGTGCTAAGAATTAAATCCTTCATATTACCACCCACAGCTCCATACTTAAAATAAGCATTCGCATAAACATGTTTTCTACTAAACGCGTGGAAATGTTAAATTTTCTAAAGGCACGTTACCGTTAATTTTCTTGTGAGTCCAATTACACGCGGGCTTATTTTGACGTCATCGCACTTGCGCTTTCGCGCCCCTGCCGCGCCGCCACCGCGCCGCCACCGCGCCGCCACCGGCGTCTGAGCGCTTCGAAGTGAGAAGTTTTAAACATTTTCAAAGCAAGGTAGTTACTCGGAGGCCGGTAGAACTACTGAGAGCGTGTGACATTAAAAAACTTAACATGAACTTATTACTTTTCTGAAGGCACTGGCTGGACATTGTGAATTATTTTTAAACGCGTTCATTATGCCTCGTTTGGCAAAGCAAAGGTCACATAACATCTCTTTGAAATGGATACGTATTAGTTCGGGGCCTGGTGGGCACCCAGACCATAACTTTGTACGCCACATCCGGAAAAACGTATTTTAACGTAGCAGAATTTTATATCTTAATAAATATAGATTATTACGCTTTTTAATCAATCATGATTTGCCATTAGTAAAGTTAGGTATTATTCGTATTAGGTTAGTGTTTATTTGATTTTATTACAATTTCTTTGATTTGATCGAAAATTTGTAAAACTCGTAAGAAATGACCTCTTAAGCAAATGCACCGACATAAATTCCTTCCTCTGATTTAATTTTTGATTATAGATTATAATAATTTATTTTGTTGTCATCGCACTGTCGCGCCCTGCCGACAATTAAACAATTTACCAGCTGCTTTAATTTAACCTTAAGCATTTGCTACTTCTCCTGCTGCTCCTGAATCCCCTGACAGAAAGTATCTGAGTCTGGTTTGGCATTAATTTAAAGTTTAAAAACTTTAAGAGCTTGGTTCCAGATCTTAATTTTATTTCACTCTTTTAAAATTTAAAATCGTGCTCATTTCTGAAACTCTAATGTTATGGACTTACGGCATATCAGCTCATTGTCTACTCTATTTTTCTTTCACTTTTCTAGTATGTGCGTAGTTATCAAGTCGGCGACGAAGCTGAGTAGCAATTAGGGGTTTTACAACTACCTACATAAATGGCGTTACAGGCTTCTTTCCAATTCCGCAGACTTCCACCTTACCCTTTCCAACTCTACAACCCGCAAGTCTAAACTAGCCTTTACGTTCTTTACGAAAACATGCTTTAATTAAGAAATTCCTTCGTTTTTCCAGCGCGCTGAATAGTTTTCTAGATTGTGGTTTCCGCGAAATTCAGTGGGAAACGGTCGAAATTGTTAGCTGCCGACATCTGTTTCTGTATAAAAAAGTATTTGGGGAGTTTCTAATTACTTAAGTATTTTAATTTGATTCTTTATTTTAACATTCTTAACAAGTAGATTCAAAAACTTTTTTGGAATGGTTTGTATTTTCGAAACTATAGTTTTAGTGCGTAACTGCACAGTACAACTTACAAGTAAAGACTAAACTGTTGCCCGCGGCTTTACCCACGTGGTTGTTGAGTCGTATTTTTTTTTCCCTTGACTTATGTTCATCCAGAAGGTCCATTCCAAATAATATTTGAAATAGGATGAGTTGTTTCGGTGATTACCTCTCGCATCCAAAGTTACGTACTTTACCTCTTAATGATATTATAAGTATAGATAAAATCATAAAATACTTAACCTTAAACAGGCATTGAATAAGGAAGAATAAAAATTAAGAATTAATAATTTAGGTAGAAATAAAAAGACTAATAAATAAATAAATATTCTGGGACAAATCACAGGTAATAATAATAATAAGACTAATACACGGTATATTTGTATGTAGCTCAGGCGGAGGGCAGCTCCACTTGATAGACAATACAGAACAGAACTCATTATTGGTGTAATGAGGGGAGCCCAATGAGCTCTAATTGTGAGATAACCGCGGGGCCGGGAGCGTTTTTGTAGCTTGCATTTTTTGACACTTCCATTTGTCACCCGCGTCTGTAGATGACGAGGAGCAGTTTAGTTTTACCGTTAGGTCATGCTTAACATACCGTGGTCGTACAATGCCACTGAATTACAATGCTCACTAGCATTCAGCAAGTTAACAATTTTAGGGTTTCGAAGTCAACAAGGAACCATTATAATTTCGCCATGTCTGTCTGTATGTCCGTCTGTCCGTCTATCCGCGGCTTAGCTCAGACACTATTATTACTAGAAAGCTGTAATTTGGCATACCCACCCACATATGTATATCCACATATTAATCACGCCGATAAAGTGGTACAGTAAAATGTGAAAAAAAAATTTCAGAGTACCTCCCCTACATGTAAAGAAGAGGTGAATTTTTTATCGTTGACCTATCTACCCTATCTCGTGGGGTATCGTTTAACAAGTCTTTAAAAACAACTGAGGGTTTGCTAGAACCATTTTTTGATTCAAGGGTCGGTTTGCGGAATATTAAACTTTAAATTACTAATTTTTGTTAGAGTAAAGTGTCAACCGACACTTTTAGGACATATTAAAAAAAATGTTAACGTAAGCGGCGGCTAAGAAAGTTTTCTTAGGTCCATACTCTT
This sequence comes from Coleophora flavipennella, assembly GCA_947284805.1. Taxonomy (NCBI): domain Eukaryota; kingdom Metazoa; phylum Arthropoda; class Insecta; order Lepidoptera; family Coleophoridae; genus Coleophora; species Coleophora flavipennella. Next base: position 1,230,199 of record OX369279.1, on the reverse strand, counting down.
TGGTTTGGGAGTAATAGTCGACCAACTTAAGATGTGCACTTGGATTTGTAAAAAGTTCATAAATTTTCCATACAAAATGTTCTGTTACCAACTGCAAATATAATTTTGTTCTTGAAAAAACTACGGAACCGTACATTGCGCGAGTCCGACTTGCACTTGGCCTTTTTTTTTACTTTTATCCTACTCTAATGTAAAATATAAACCAGTGTTATCTGTGTGTACGTATAACGTATAATAGGTACAATAATATAGTTTCAGTAAATAAAACACTTTTTAAAGGGGGCTTCTACACATGAAACTGTACAAGTATTGTTGTACATTTGTTGAAATCGCAAAAAAACTTTTCGACCTTGAAAAAATCAAAATAGGAAGTACAAAAATTTTCTCGCGGATTCAGCAAAGTTGTAGAACAAAGTTTGTTTGTTGTTGAAGAACCTAAACAACCACCTAACAAATAGATAGCTCTCAACGATAGTAATAAATTTGCATAAAAAATGCTTTCGTATTAATTAACGTCATTTTTTCTCTGGCTGACTCTCGCGTTATACTCGTGACCGGGTACTGTCCGTGTGAACTGGCCTACTCTTGTCAACGGCATTAATGACATTCAATGATTTTAATGTATAACTTCTTGTGTCATATTGTTTTCATGTTCTAATGACATAATCTGTTTTATATCAATGATTTTGACGTCATTAACTTGTGATTGTTTATTTTTTAGGGTTTCGTACCTGTCGCGCGCTACGTACAAGGGTGTGGAGTGCTTTGGAGTTAATTAAAAGTTCGTCAAATATAGTACGATAACTGTATAATAAAGATCTCAGTACATGTGAGAAAACGTCCGAGCTATACCGTGGTTTGATGCTGACTCCGTAACGAACGTAGCTACACAATAATCGCAGCTAGCTAACGGTTTTCATCGGACGCTTTCTAAACGGGACATACACACAAAAGAATATTATACAAACAGAAAAATAGTGACAACATAACAATTAAAATTTACGCGAAATTAGAAAGCCGACTAAATACAAAAGCAAGGGTTACATTCGTTACGGCCAAAGAAGTTATATTAGACAATGCCTGTTGTTATTTGAGAAACATATATATTGCACAATACCAATTATTACTAAAGGATCTAAATAACGGTTGTCGACAGAATACCTAATGGTTATTTAGAAATGACAAATATCGTAAAACTATACTGTTAAAAATATTTCTATTGACACAACAGTTAGGTTCGCAACAAAAGAAAACATTCATTTACAATTTACAGTTAGGTGCATACTAGAGAAAAACATTACAAGATTCGATATTCTATGACAGGCGTATGTGAGACAAAGTCACCACATACCCAAAGGGTAAAAACGGGACCCTATTACTAAGACTTCACTGTCTGTCCGTCTGTCACCAGGCTGTATTTCATGAACCGTGATAGCTAGACAGTTGAAATTTTCACAGATGATGTATTTATGTTGCCGCTATAGCAACAAATTGTAAAAATTTGAAAAAGTGAGTCTCGTGTTTTTTTTAACGTGAAGAAACTAGCGCCATCTAGCATGATAGTACGGAACTGAAGAAACTAGCGCCATCTAGCATGATAGTACGGAACTGAAGAAACTAGCTCCATCAGCATGATAGTACGGAACTGAAGAAACTAGCGCCATCTAGTATGATGGTAAGGAACCCTATGTGTGAGGTTCTGACTCGCACTTGGCACCGATTGTAATTTGCACCTATTGTAAATAAACATCATAAAATCTCAACCACACAGAGGACCCCACTCCGACTACACTGCTTGACATTGCTAGAGATTAGTTTTTTTTATTTCATGCAAATCATGGTTTCTTGAAATGCTATTAAAAATTACTTATGACGTGTGTTATGTATAGAGGCTAGCACATCAAGCTAGACACTCGTATAGTGCGAATCTGATCCATACGCATATGGCATAAGAAAAAGTGTCTAGCTTGATGTGCTGGCCACTGTACCTACTCGTAGTATACAGGGTATAACAACTTTCAAGATAGGCATGTGCTTTAGTTACGAATACCTTCTCAGTTCTTATAAACATGGCTTCTACTAATTTCATACATCTGTGCCATCGTTCTATGACAATATAAAAACACAATTCATTTTCATTTTCTGCGCATTTTTACGAAAACCACTTAATACCTAAACTAATTTAATAAGAACTGAGAGGGTAAATATTACACTAGAACATCGCTAATACAGTTTTTCAAAAAACCATGTTTTGTATGAAAAGTGTATAAATAACCCTAGACAAAGTTGATGTGTGTATAATTGCAGTGGTAATTGCCCATAACCTCTCACCCCCCAAGACGGAACAACAAAACAGCGGTAAAGACAAAGGCGCAAGATTAGATTTCCTCAAACTGCCGGCTAACTCCTGAAGGGCACTCCGGTGTCGTGTTACCGCACTCCGGAAGTTTCGTCAACAGTACTACTGTAGTAAGTACAATATCGCAACAAAACATAAATGTGAAAGCGAGCCAAGTTCGATACAAAAAAAATCTGCGATCTAAATCGGTAGGTACCAAGTTCCCCAGTGATTCCTAAATCGTAGAACTACGGAACTATGGAACGTTAAATAGAAATATTTATTTTAAACTTCTCCGAATAAAAGAGAATGTACAAAGGTTTACATTTGCCTAAAATATTTTTTTATGTTCTGTAACTAATGGTGTGATGGCAAGCTCTCGCTATCAAATTATATTCTATGTTGGCGATTATTTTTAAAAAGTAAGCTTTGCTTGCTTGGCAGCTTGACTATTTAAACTTGCCAAGATACACGTTTTAGTAGCACAAAAAAATCTTAACTTTAAGTCTCAGCTAGGCGCTCGAAAGTAATAGATAAAGTAAAAGATAAAGTAACAAATAAATTAACATATAAAGTTCCATATAAAGAATAAGATATAGTAACAGATAAAGTAATAGATAAAGTAACAAATAAATTAAAAGATAAAGTTCCATAAAAAGAATCAGATAAAGTAACAGATAAACAAACAGATAAATTAACAGATAAAGTAACCGATAAATTAACACATAAAGAAACAGATAAAGAAACAGACAAAGAAATGTTACAGACGTAATAGTTAAAGTAACAGATAAACAAACAGATAAAGTTACAGATAAATTAACACATTAAGTAACAGATAAAGAACCAGATAAAGTAATACGTAAAGAAACAGACAAAGTAACAAGTAAAGTAATAGGTAAAGCAGTATGGGTAGAGGTAAGTAAAGCAAATTGCAGAGTTTTGAATATCTCATGAATTCTACCAGTTTTTATCTGCCCGAGGCTTTGTTCGCGTTGATATAGTAACTGGGAACGCTTTTGAGGGTGTGTATTGCGCGAGGCACAAGCGGCTCGCTGACGCGATCAATTTTTTCGTGACCCTCTAGCAGGAAATAAGCATTTTCGCAGAATGAAAAGTATCTTATGTTGTTCCACCATTTAATTGTTTTCAGCGTAATTGGTTCTGTAGTTTTAATGAGAGTAGCAGAGACAAACACAATCGGATTTACAACATCAGTACGTATGCTCAGATCAAAAACAAGCTCAGATAGAAACTAACATAAATTCAATGTCAAACCAATCAAAACCCAAACCTCACACACAACACACCGATACCGCATACATGTTTCAAAAAGTGGCTTCAACTTGATAGTTTGCAGCACTCTTATCATCATCACCATCAGCCGAAAAATGTCCACTGCTGGACAAAGGCCACCCCCAAGGATTTCCACGACGACCGGTCCTGCGCTGCCAGCATCCATCGGCTTCCCGCGATCTGCCTACGCTACGGTCTCCGGTGCGCGGTCGCCACTCGAGAACATTACTACCCCAACGGCCATCTGTTCTACGAGATATGTGCCCTGCACGTTTTTTGATCTACGTTAGTACCTATATCAGTTAAGCAGATATCACGTCTTAGCATTTAAAACTTTTATCATGAACATCAACAGAGACATTAATGTACATAGTCCCCTGTGATAAATTATACAAAATTAACAAGGGCTGATGAACTGTTTGTATTATTTGATCCTAGTTTATTAATTTGCCTAATTGATACCAATTTATTAACTGTAATTATTTCAAATTAACAAACCGACATAAATGCATTAATTATTGCTATTATTAATTTCATATCAGACCAGTATACCGGATATCCGGGAGCGCCCGGCTAACTCGATTACGGGTCGGTTATCAGCAGGTAATGCACAAAGCCGGCACAAACTATTCGGTGCCGTTTCGAGCCTGCGTCACTAATTTGATAACCACATTAGGTACATCATCGTTATGCCTAATTAAAATATTTGCATTAATATCTCGGGATACTGAAAAATAAGTAAACCTACGCCACAGTATATATATTAGTACTCCTACGCTGCCCGCTGCCCGCATCTAACCGACCGGTCTTCGTGGAAGGGGAAGCGTTTGTCCAGCGTTGGACGTTTTTTGGCTGATATAATGATAATGATGATAATTTAAAACTAGCTTTTGCAAGCGGCTTCGCTCGCGTAGGTATCGTTTTTATGACTGTCTTTGAGGGTGCCCATATAGCCCATGTCACTCAAGAATAATCTAACCGCCTCCGTGGCGTAATGGTTAGTCCATTCGCTTCACACCAGTAGGTCCCGGGTTCGATTCCCGGTGGGGTGAACTTGTAAGACTCGGTTTGGTTGGTGGCAGGGCATTTTCTAAGCCCGCCTGGCTAGCTGCCACCATCTTATCTAAGTTTTGCCGCAAACATCAGTGTTGAAAACATTGATGTGTTCCGGCATGAAGATAAGATAGCCAGTTCTCCATTGCGTTGGGGAATCTTGGCAAGCCCGCTTCCATCTTTGGCATCATCGTCACTTACCATCTGGTGAGATGATGCCAAGGCTGATGAATAGTGAATAAAAAAAGGCACGGCAGTGCCCCCGAAAGTTGAAAGAAATAAAGATGAAATAAAGTTCTAGGCAACAAAGATGCATGAAATGTATTGATCATAAGTTTACCTATTATTATTTACTCAGTACGTTCAAAAGAGAACTCGGTGCAATTTGCTGAATATTGATTTTTAAAAACACACTATTTTTAAAGTCACACAACAGGGTTACGCACCAATATATTAACAACTAACAGACAATCGGTCCAGTAGTTTCGGAGAAATTTGGCTGTGACAGACGGACGACCGACAGACAGGCACACGAGTGATCCTATAATGGTTCCGTTTTAACCTTTTGAGGTACGGAACCTTAAAAGTACTATTAGACTTGGCTGGCTCCCATATATGTTAGCTATGTTTTGTAAATTTTAACTTTTCTGCAATTTTATCACAAGCAAAACAAGAGGTGACGTAATCGCGTCATCACGCGATTACCTCACTTGTTTACGCCACAGTATAAGTAGACAGACTGCGCAGGCAGACGGCCATTCGAGTGTGAGTCTTAAAAATGTAAGGACGCCCTGCTGCCCGTATAAATATCTTAAAATTGTGAGTACCTACCTATTTTGCTTATTTTAGTTACTTTTACGTACCTGAGCTATATTGTGTTGGTTTTATCTAATTTAAATAAGGTTGTAATTGAGTTAGAATTACTGTCTACCTAATTAAATTAAACTATTATTTTACTATACCACTGTTGTTGATATTTATTACAAATCCCCCCCTACAACGTAAGCTAGAAATACCTAATTAGCTCGATTATCCTACATATATTTTTAGGGGAAACTCATGAGAATTGGCGAATTTTTTACATAAAAATGTTTTTGATTGGGATGTAGCTCTCTAATAGTGAAATAATTTTCAAAATCTAATCAGTATAGTTCCACAGATACTTCCTGCAAGCAAACACACAAACTTTACCTCTTTGTAATATTAGTGTAGATTATTTATATTTACCTACTTTCTATGCATATAGCCTTTAGACAGGTCCAACTTCAAGAAAGCGATCAATCGTCGACGCCAACTCAGCTGGGCAGCGTTCGGGAATCATCGCAATATCTTCACGTCCCAAATACCTCAGTGTCTTAAGACCAAGCTCTTCGACCAGTGTGTGTTGCCAGTGATGACACACGGAACTGAGACATGGTCGCTTACTATGGGCCTCATACGAAGGCTCAAGGTCAACCAAAGGGCAATGGAGCGTGCAATGCTCGGAGTTTCCCTGCGTGATTGGGCGCACGGAATTGAGATGTTTGGTATGAGTTAATAATAATCACAAAATTATGAAAATTCCTTTTATACAGGGTGTAACAAAATTGATGCAGGTCCCGTTAACTGGGGCTTCTACTCATCATACTGAACAACTTTTGTTCTGCGACTTTGCTGAAATGAAATCGCAAAAATTTTTTTTTGTTTTTCCTACAAAACGATCAGCTGATCGATCAATTTTGTGCATTTTAGTATGGAGGGCTCAATTTTATTTTGAGAATTGATTATGGGTCCCTTGGGAAAAGTTGTTCAGTATGACGAGTAGAACCCCCAGTTAACGGTTCCTACACCAATTTTTTTACACCCTGTATATGTATATAGTTGGGCCTAGACGCATGTATTGGAAATCTCCTCGCGATTCCCTTACTTTTAGTATAAGTGTAACAATCATATTCCACACAGTGATCTGATCAGTGATTCGCATTCGCACTGTAACGGCGGAGATACAAAGGCGAGAGCGCACTCGAGTACTCATTGGTGTGTAAACGCGTTGTCGGAGCCGAGTGCCACTTTACACAACCTCGCGCTAAACGATGGTCAGGACGCACTGAGAGCTTGAAAACACGGTGTGAGAAAATTGTGTTTTAGATATTTTTTTGTATTAATTTGAAAAATTATAAGATTTAGAAGTAATAGTTTAACTTTAAATATGCAACCTTGTATGGAAACTCTTTATCTTTTGCACTGCAATGGCAGTTTTCATTCACTTTGATACTTTACTCAAAACACCATTTTCCTGTGATCAGTGCAGTCTGATCTTGAACAAATTAAGTTTATTCATTATTAGATTAAATATATTATAATATCTTAACATTATAATATTTAGAAAACATCACAATTGAATATTTAACATGATGATTACCAGAGACAGATGAATACTTGTATACATATTTATACAGAGTCTTAACAAAGGTATGCACTTGGAGTTTGTACTTGAAACTGAACAACTTTTGCCAAGAAACCAATTGGTCAATTCGCATTTGTTTTTTTAATAAAAATATTAAATTGCGTGAAAGACGCCAGAATAGATACCATTGCGGGCGGGCGCGGTCATTGAACTTTGGCCTTTGATTGTCAAGTTCGTAAACCTGGGAGTTATGCTGAGCAGTTTGATAATTTAATTAAAAAATAATTATTGCGAATTGACCATGGGTTTCTTGGGGAAAGTTTTTCAGTTTGATGACTACAAGCTCCAGTTAAAAAAAGTGCATATCTTTTCTAAGACCCTATATATTATATATATATTAAACACAGATCAAATAAACCAGTTCATCATACGCATGCTTGCCTTGGATGGGCATTGAACCCACGACCCTCAGAACTAACGACTGGACCAACGAGTCAGTCCACTGGACCGCCGAGTCAGTTCCCGGAAGTGAAGTCCCTTCTTGGTGCACCCAAGCCTAACAGACACACATCATCACTTTACTGCAGAGATTACGCGAGCGTTTGTTTATAGCGCAATTTTTGCGCGAATTTACGACTTCCTCGCGTGTGAACTTAACCTTACTTCTGCTTCAGTCCCACTTCTATTACCAGGGAATAAAGTTCTTAATGCCGTGGTAATTTGAAGCCGTCGTTTTCCTTGCAAAATTGTACGGTAATGTACAAAAGTGTACGGTTAATGTACAATGTACGTGCGCCGTTGGTAGGATGTTCGTTTCCACACAACAAAGGAGATAATGCCCACAAGGGCTGTAAGATAATGTTGGAAATATATTTGTGTCCTCCGATAATTTACGCTCATTGTAGAGCTTTATGAGATGAGTGACGAGACACTCGTGAGATTATTAGAATTAGCCTGCTTTTGTTGTTGTCCTTGTGTGAAGTGTTCTCTTTCTATTTGTTTGGTCTTCTGATGAGATTGTTCAGTGCGTCTAGTTTTAAGCATATTGTCTTATTATAGTTACTTATGACACAAGCGTCGGTGGCGTAATGGCTAGTGCCGCCGCCTCCTGCCCGGGAGATCGTGGTTCGAACCTGCCACGTATCAATGTGATTTCGAATTTAGATTTCATATGTACGTTTATCCGACGCTCTACGGTGAAGGAAAACATCGTGAGGAATCCTGCACACGCCTGCGAAGAAACCCGCAGGTTGTGTGTGAAGTCGACCAACCCGCACTGGGCCCGCGTGGTCGACTAAGTCCTGATCGCCCTAATCCAGGGTAGGCTCGAGCCCCTCGGTGGGGACATATATGAGCTGATATGATGATGACACAAGGGCGGTAAATAGGTAAGTAAATGTCAAAAGTGACATTTGTAAACTCGAGTAGCAGACGACGGTTTTCCATCGTCATGAGTTTGGAAATTACATTTTTACGAACATGTATAACATACGGCTTTCATTCAATACAGTTGTAAAAGAACAGGTAAAATAAAAAAACGGCCAATTGCGAGTCGCATTCGCGCACTGAGAGTTCCGTACCAAAACACATTTGGGTATGAAACTCTACAAACATAAACGAATACAACATTCGGATTGGAGGACAAACTTAACTTTGTAGTTGGAAAAATGTTTTTCCATGCATCGATATCCTACTAATATAATAAACGTGAAAGTTTGTAAAAATTTATGGATGTATATATGGTTGTTACTCTTTCACGCAAAAACTACTGAACGGATCTGGCTGAATATAGGGTAGGTAGACAGATTAGGAACTGGATTAACACAAAGGTTACTTTTTTCCAGGCTCTCGCGCGCACTGCGTATCCTCGACAAGTCATAAAAACGTTTTCCACGCGGCTGAAGCCGCATGAAACAGCTAGTATATAATATATTTGTAATTTAATTGTTCATTTACAGTTTTCGGAGTATGCCTCTATTTGTACTGTGAGACCTTGCTTCTTGCCAAATTTCATGATTCTAGGTCAACGCTTTGATTTACCTGTGAACATCAAAGTATGTGATGAAAACGGCCATAAGATGGCCGTATCTTTTTATTGCATTGACTTAGAAGCTTGATTTTTGCACAGCTTCATAGGACCATAGACTTTAGTATTCATTGATCATCATCATAATATCAGCTCATATAGTCCCCACCGAGGGGCTCGAGCCTACCCTGAATTAGGGCGATCGGGCCTTAGTCGACCACGCGGGCCCAGTGCAGGTTGGTCGACTTTACACACAACCTGCGAGTTTCTTCGCAGACGTGTGCAGGTTTCCTCACGATGTTTTCCTTCACCGTACGAGCGTCGAATAAACGTACATATGAAATCTAAATTCGAAATCACATTGGTACGTGGCAGGTTCGAACCAAGACCTCCCGGAGAGGAGGCGGCGGCCCTAGCCATTACGCCACCGACGCTCTTATTCATTGATATGAATTTCAAACTAATACCTGTACGTGTTCCTGAGACAAACTAATACCTGTACGTGTTCCTGAGACAAACTAATACCTGTACGTGTTCCTGAGACAAACTAATACCTGTACGTGTTCCTGAGACAAACTAATACCTGTACGTGTTCCTGAGACAAACGGACAGCGATAAGACCGCTTTTGCACTGTTGTATATTTAAATAAAGTTTTTATTACGTTTTACTTGTATCCAATATAAGATATTTACTACTTACTGACTAACAGACAGTTAGACAGACGGACAACAAAATGATCCTTTAATTATTTTGACCTTTTGTTTATTCAGTTTAACCTCTGTATTGCTTTCTTTGACGATCACATCACTATTGTCGTTTTATATTATGACCTAACATGTATAATTATGAATTTAGGACCAAAGTAACATGACATAGCTCACATAATCTCTAAACTGAAGAGGTAGTGGGCAGGGCACTTAGCTCGAAGAATAGATGGCCGTTAAGGTAGTAAAGTTCTCGAGTGGCAACCGTGAAAACGCAGCGTAGGTAGGCCTCCCACTCGGTGGACCGATGACCTGGTGAAGGTCGCGGGAAGCCGCTTTATGCGGATATCCCAGAACTGGTCGTCGTGGAAATCCTTTGGGGAGGCCTATGTCCAGCAGTGGACGTCCTTCGGCTTATATGATGATGATGATGACATTCGTACTGGTCTGGAAGCATTTGTGCCGAAGAATGGACTTGTTTAAAAGAATAAGAAGTAATGTGGTTAAGTTAATCTCGACTGATATCTATGGCAGTTATGTCGATGGCGATATAAATAAAAACATTCATAAGTGTTTAACGTAAAACAATACACACTTTAATATAATAAAGAGCGCCTTCCCAATTAATTTGTAACACAATATTGGCAAGGCAGGGGTGCGACGTGAACGCGCGCGCGGTGTACGGTGTCAGGTTATTGCTTCACACCTCGCGTCGGCGAGCGCGCCCATCTCCGGTTGCACGCGGTTCGCACCAGCAGCGAAAAATCAATTTAGAATACCTACATCTTCAAAAAAAAGTTTAGTTACGTTATTGACCTCTAATAGGTGCTAATAGTAACACTAGACAATATTTTTGGTGGCAGTGGGCAGGGCACATAGCTCGTAGAACAGATGACCGTAGGGGTAGTAAAGTTCTCGAGTGGTGACCGCGCACCGGAAAACGTAGCGTAGGCAGGCCTCCCACGTTGTGGACCGACGACGTGAAGATCGCGGGAAGCCGATGGATGCGGGCAGCGCAGGACCGTCGTCGTGGAAATCCTTGGGGGAGTCTTTTGTCCAGCAGTGGACGTTTTTCGGCTGATATGATGTTGATAATTTTTGGTAAGGTAAACACATACAAAAGGGGATTGTATTAATTTAGTATTTCGTCAAAGAATATGTCTTTGATTAAACTGCGGTTGGTAGGGTTAACTAAACTTTGATATTTATTTTTTACAAGCTTTTGCCAGCGGTTAATCCAGGTCCTAACCTGTCTACCTACCAAATTTCATCCAGATTCGTTCAGAAGTTTTTGCATGAAATATATATACATACAAACTTTCGCGTTTATAATATTAGTAGGGTATAATAGTTTAGTATTGAAAATTATTTGAGTTTCAATGAGTTAGACAAGTGTGGTAATGTTTATGCGAGTACCTAGTCGTAGATCAAACCTACATAAGCTGGTAAAAATCGCCAGTCAGCGGGTTTTAACGAAAAATTATCCAAAGAGGTCTTCGCAAAATGAATTGCGCGTCCCGCCTGCACCGCACGGCGCACCGCACCGAACCCTTCAGAGGCGTCTTTTTGTGCTAAGTACATACGAATACGGGAATTATAATAAAGGTGTAGGGGAGGCCACAGGGACGGACTCGTACGGGGGGAAACTCACACTCTAACAAAATACGAGTATATACAGTGTTGCCAGGATGTGTTGTAACTACGATACCTTATTTAAAAACCGGCCCAGTGCGAGTCGGACTCGCGCAAAATAGGGTCATAATAAGTCTTTAAAAAAAAAAATATTTATTTTAAAAAACAAAATTATATTTAGTTTGTAATAGAACATTTTGTATGGAAAATCTATTTTTGTTAGAAAATCCAACTGCACATCTTTAGTTTGTCGACTATTACTTCTAAACTAAGGAAACCTACTTAGCCTTGACAGTTTTCCGTTTAAATTGGTTATATGTCCTACTATTTTCAGTTTTTTTCAGATGTCCTAAAATAGCGGTTTATCTTGTAGGGGGAGTGGAGGGAACTTAACTCGAACAAAAATTTGCACTTTAAAGCTTAATATTTCGTAAACCAATTCCTAAATCAAAAAATAGATTTAGCATACCCTTTGTTGTTTTGAAAGACCTATCCAACGATATCCCACACGATAGGGTACGTTAGCAAAAAAAAATTCATCCCCTCTTTACATGTCGCGAATGTATCAAAAAAAATGGTTTTTTTAAAGATTTTATTGTACAACTTTGTCGGCGTGATTTAATATGTATAAAAATACTAAATTACAGCTTTTTAGTATTAATAGTCGCTGAGCTAAACTACGGACAGACGGACAGACAGACATGGCGAAACTATAAGGAATCCTTGTTGACTTCGAAACCCTAAAAACCCGCTAACTGCGAGTCGGGCTCGCACACTGAGCGTTCCGTACCACTATAAACCTCTCTACACAATTATAACAATGTTAAAATTCTTTACAAACAAAAGACATCAACGCGAGCAACATATAAACGCTTTTTTTTCATTCAGTTTCGAATGTAAGGCTCGAGTACTTTGTTGTTTTACTTTAGGATTGGTACTTTACAGTCACACCAAGTTAACGCTTGCATGTGTTAATATTCAAAAACCAAAAAAACTTTAAAAATCACACTTTATAAAGGGTTCTATCCAGATCACAGAAATACAAAAACTCGTCTGTGAGAGGTTCTAGAATATACACGTTTACAACATAAGACTTCAGGATAACTCTGATGAAAATAGATTATTTTCCGTTACTCCGTACCGACTGAAACGCGGTGGGTTTAGTCTGTACGGAGCTGGCTTCACAAGTTGACAGTTCAGCTACTCAATGAAAATTGAGTGCTCGTAAAATAATTGTCGATTCTATTGTAGCCTCCGTATTATATCATTCATTGATAGTTCCGTCTGTATTCGCTAATCACAATAATTCTGATTGTTTAACATAAAACAAGGGTACCAACTAAAACTGGGCTCCAGGCTCGCACCGACCACAGTCTAGTCTAGTCAAAGATAACTTTTTATTACTAGGCCTAGCTAACACCTTGACGTTTCAAAACAAAACATATGGCGCCTTGACGCATGCATAGGTGGCGCCACCACCCAGCGCCCCAAATTACATTATGTTTATTATTTGATAGTAAATTTCCTTTAACATATCAGTATTTCAGCCAGCTGACTATCACGGTTCAAAAGATACAGCCTTTCAAAAGTCAGACAGATAGACGGATAGACGGACGGGCAGCGAATGCTCAGTAATAGGGTCCCGTTATCTGGTACGGAACCCTAAAAATCGACCATCTCGTTTTTTTATTAATTATTGTATTAGAACTGCCGCAAATGAAAATGATGCTCGTATCAATAATAACATTATACAGCATAAATAAAATGAGAAAAAAAATTACTCTAATTTTCTGAGCGTAATACGAGGACTCTCTCGTCAAGGGGTCTCTTTCTCGCGAGCAACGACGTGCGCCCCACCCCCAACGCCCTGACTACATCCCTGGCCTATTGGATCGATCCCTGCGGGAATCCCCACAGGCGGCGGAGACCGAGGTGTCCGACCGACGCCGCGTTCGCGCCTACCCTCGCACCTGCCTGCCATGCCGTCTCCTTGATACGATAGCTTTTTATTGAGAGGAATATAAAACCAGCCAGCAGCGATAACTGTTTGAACTTGGCCTTTGTCTGGCACTTTGTGTGGGGGAAGTTCACGAGTTAAAAGCATTACTTTACCGACGATGTTCAGTAAGTAAATTAAGTAGGAACCCGCCAATTTATTTTGTTTTCAGACGTTTATTAAATGCACAACATGCACCAAATCGCAAGAACCCGCGCATAGAAATTCATGGTGTAATCTGATTTAGGTCAAATCCTCTGTGAGGCGACCTAGGAGGACTACCAAGTTTTATATAACATAAAATAAACAAGAAATATTCCAGTTTCAACCCAAACATGCGGTATTTCCCAGGCTTAAACGCATTTTTTGACCCAATGGATGATAATTTTAATATTATATCCTTTAATGAACTATCCACTGCTTATAATTTATCTAGTTTTTTTGTATAGAAATAATAGAGCTGTAACATTAATGTGTTCCGGCTTGCAGAAAAGATAGCCAGTTCTCCATTGCGTTGGAGAATTTTGGTAAGCCCGTTTCCATCTTCGGCATCAACGTCACTTACCATCAGGTGAGATGGTGCCAAGGGCTTACCAATTGTGAATAAAAATAAAAATAAGATAACTTATATCAAATAGTTACGTTTGAGTAAAAGAGAAAAATATGTTTGTTTACAAGTAATATATATAAATATAATACCTTAAGACAGTCGTAAATCAGAGTTAAACGCTAAACACAGTGAGTGCAAATAAACCGCTGATTGCAATTAAACTGTTACACGCGTCTGAATGGCAGGTACACTATAACTATACTAGACGCGTCACGCGACAAAGGGTTGAGCTTCCCCTCGTTGTACACATGGTGTGTAAACATTCGAGTATTGGTCTTTATCGGCTGATCAGTTGGAACAAACTCCGTTTTTTTAATTAATTTATCATAGATATCTTAAGAAAGGTTGTTAAGACGATTGTGAAGCTGCGACTTTTCATACAAACGGCGTTAACGATTATCACCCTTAAATGTTATCCGATTTGGACGAATTTTTGATAGGTTGTCAGTCAGAACAAAAGCTATATATGGTAGCTACGTTATTTTTTTTCGCTAAAGTCAATAATTTTATGGTCGTTCACGTGTTTTTATACAAAACTAATTTCGTCCATTTTTTATTTATTTACAATCAGTAATTTCGAAAACAAAACTTACAAGCCTAGCTTTTGTTTTGACCGATAACCTATCAAAAATTGGTCGAAATCGGTTAACATTTGACTGACTCGGTGGCTCAGTGGTTAGTGCCCTTGACTACTGATCCGAGGGTTGTGGGTTCGATCCCCACCCAGGGCAAGCATTTGTGTGATGAGCAGATTTGTTTGCTCTGTGTCTGGGTGTTAAATTATATCTATATATGTATGTATTTAAACGTATATAAGTATGTATATCAGTCTCTGGTAACCCATAACACAGGGAATCCTACTTTGGGGCCAGATGACCATGTGTGATTTGTCCCAGAATATTTATTTATTTATTTAAATGGTGAAAATCGTTAACGCTATTTGTATGAAAAGTCGCAGCTTCACAATCCTCTTAACTACCGTTTTTTTTCCCACCGGTGTAGTGTCACACGTTATCGGGCAATACTCATATTTGTTACACCTGTTAGTACACTCGGTACAGTACTTATAAGTGCATAGGGTAATTATACATACACTTATTTGGAGATATACATAAATACTTGCCATAATAATATATATACTGTGAAAATTACAATTTTATCTATTGCGGTTCACGAAACATCGTGAGGAAACCTGCCCACACCAGCGAAGAAACTCGAAGGTTGTGTGTGAAGTTGACCAACCCGCACTGGTCACTGGGCCCGCGTGGAAGACTATGGCCCGATATACTGTATATTTAATCATATATTGTAATAAAAACTATAATATGAAGGAGGGACATGTTTGCTCATAATTTACTCGATCAAAAGGAACCGCGACATTCCCTTTAAAATTACACTATATTGTCATGGGTAATCATATGACAAGTCAAGTGAACAAAAAAACTGAAAAAAAATCCGGCCAATTTTTTTTTTTTTTTTTTTTTATTTACAATTGGTAAACCCTTGACAACATCTCACCTGGTGGTAAGTGACGATGTTGCCGAAGATGGAAGCGGGCTTACCAAGATTCCCCAACGCAATGGGGAACTGGCTATCTTATCTTCATGCCGGAACACACCAATGATATCAACATTGATATTTGGCGGCAAGACTTAGATAAGATGGTGGTAGCTAGCCAGACGGGCTTAGAAAATGCCCTACCACCAACCAAACCGAGTCTTACAATTAACCCCGCCGGGAATCGAACCCGCGACCTCCTGCTTAAAGCCAGTGAACTTTGCCTCTGAGCTACGGAGGCGGTTAAAATGCGAGTCGCGCTCGCGCTTCGAGGGTTCCGTACTACTACACCTCTCCACACAACTATGACAATAATACCTATTCACATTACAAACAAAATAAATTAACGCGAGCGTCAGAAAAATTGTTTCCGGGTTACTAGTTATTAGCGGGTTTTAATGGTTTTTTGTTTTACTTCAGAATTAGTTTCACACTTCTTATAGACACTTCTAAAATACTTACAGCTATACAAACACGTTTTTTCTATGGGGAATTTTTTTGGTATTATTATTTAATTTATTTACAATTGGTAAGCCCTTGTCTAAATCTCAACTGATGGTATTTGTTATTAAAGCTGCAATACAAAATACAAATTCTGTGAATATCACAACATGTTTACCTATTATACGGTTCATAAAATATAGGCCGCTGAGATACAGACGGCGGAGGCTTAGTAATAAGGTCCCGTTAGTCACTTTTTGGGTGTCATCATCATCATCATCATATCAGCTCATATACGACCCCACCGAGGGGCTCGAGCCTGCTCTGAATAAGAGCGATCGGGCCATAGTCACCAGTGCGGGTTGGTCGACTTCACACACAACCGTCGATTTTCTTTGCAGGCATGTGCAGGCATTTCCTCACGATGTTTTCCTTCACCGTAAGAGCGTCGGATAAACGTACATCTGCAGTAGAAATTCGAAAACACATTGGTACGTAGCAGGATTCGAACCACGACCTCCCACACAGGAGTCTCAAAATTAAATACCTTTTATAAAGTGACCGATTTAAGGGTTCTGCACTCCCATAGGGTGACCAACGGGACCCATTTCTTAGCCTCCGTTGTCTGTCTGTATGTCAGCAGGTTGTATTTCATGAACCGTAATAGGTAGACAGTTGGAATTTTCACTTTTTTTTAATTTGCTGCTTTATCAACAAATACCATGAGATGAGATCTTCTTATCGAATCGATGGTTTGAATATTGACACTTGTTATTTTATATCTTATTGGCCCAATAGGTAGCCACGCGTATGCCATTATCAGTGGCCCCCCCATTGTGCAGGTGTCCGGGCACTCGGGGCAAGCCAATAAGTGCGTCATAGTTTGTGGGGTGACTCCACATGGGCACTCTTCTCCGTCACAGAAACCCCAGCGACACATATTCTCCCTACATCGGCCAACCTGAGTCCGCAGTCTATTCAGAGATTTCCAAATAGCCCGCGGCAAGTCGCTGCCGGGGGGAGGGCCTCTCGTTGTGAGATAAAGCTTTCCGTGACAGGGAAGGTCTTTTTACATAAACTGGTTAGCCATTAGCGGGTCATCTTGTGGCTTGGCTACAGTGGCTAGGAAGCCCTTGAGATGATGCTAAGGGCTTATCAATCGTGGATAAATAAATAAAAAATAATAAAAATTGGAAAAAGGTTAAATATAACGAGTTTTTGTACGTATTATAGAGGTATTTTGATTTAGCTTTATCGTAAAAATTGTAATAGAGAAAGGCGTGCAACTTGGCGTGACTATAGTACCTACTTATTCTGAAGTAAAACTATAAATAAATAAAATCGGCCAAGTATGTGAGTGGTACGCGCTAAGGAGTCCGAACTCAATGAAAAAAACTTTAGGAATTCATTATAAATTAAAAACCCGGCTGCGTAAAAACTTAACCCCTCTTTTTGGCCAGTCGGGTAAAAATGTATCCTATGTCACTCACGGGATCAAGACGATTCTAACGATACCTCATACGTTAAACTCCTTCAAACACAGATGATGATGATGAGCAGATTTGTTTGCTCTGTGTCTGGGTGTTAAATATCTATAAATGTACGTATTTAAACGTATATAAGTACTAGCTGTCCCGGCGAACTTCGTACCGCCTTACATTACATTACACTGCCCTGCCCTGCCCTACCCTACACTACCCTACACTACCCTACACTACACTACACTACCCTACCCTACACTACCCTACCCTACCCTACATACACTACACTACACTACCCTACCCTACACTACTCTACACTACCCTACACTACACTACACTACCCTACCCTACCCTACACTACCCTACCCTACCCTATCCTATCTCTCAAGTTGGATCGAACTGCACATGGTGTGCGAATTTTATTATAATCGGTTAAGTGGTTTAGGAGTCCATTGAGGACAAACATTGTGACACGAGATTTATATATATTAAGATGTATATCAGTCTCTGGTTCCCATAACACAGGTTATCCTACTTTGGGGCCAGATGACCATGTGTGATTTGTCCCAGAATATTTATTTATTTATTTATACACTCGAAAAAAATAAACCTCCTTCAGAGGCAGTCGGGTAAAAAGCATTTTTCTGACGCTCGCGTACATTTCTTTTGTTTATAATGTGAATAGGTATCATTGTGATAGTTGTGTGGAGAGCTGCGGTGGGGCGGAATCCTCGAAGCGCGAGTCCGACTCACACTTGGATGGTTTTTTCTTGTTTCAAGTTTTTCGTTTTAGATTTATTCGATAAAAGCTCTAATTTTGCGGCTCCTACTGTGTTTTCTAAGCTAAACAGTTCAAAACCCAGTGAGTGTGAGGGGGACAAACAGTTTGCTATGTGCGCCTTCTTAAAACGTAACAAAGTGACTTTTTAGTTAACTAGTGAATGTAAATGAATTGCGGAAATAAAACAGAAGTCAAGTTGCATAAATCTAAATAAATAAATTAAAAAAATACTGAGTCCAGCCTTTACAAGGAAATTTCTACTTATACCTACTACTTCCTCGAAGCTTTGACTAAGTAAATGAAATGAAATCTTAATATTGAGCCTTGGGGCCCCCAAATTGCAGCAATCAGTCCCCACACGGCCAAGCGGTAGGCTTCGTGGTGGCGCGTCGCCATGGCGACGGGGTCGACGACCCGCTCACTTCCGCCGACTTCAGACTTCAGGACTTTCTACGTTTTATACAAGTTTGACCTTCGAGGTTACTAAAACTTAAATTAACATTTTTAAATTTTGATGATAAACAAATAGGCACTAGACTTACCTAGATGGTAGTGATAAATAGTTTATTTTTTTGTAACTCGCTAATCACTCGCGTCCAAACTGTTTTCTATTTTATTTAAACTTTCAACACCGTTATGATCTATATTTATTTTAAACTCTATATTTCTAGTTATTAAGGAACTTCAACTAACCTTAATTCATATAAAAAACTTTTGTAACGTAGCTATTATATTTATTTTCTAATTCGTATACAAATTAAGCCACCGAACTCTGTTTTCATTCACTTACACAAAACCACTACAACACCGTGAACTAGTGTACTAAAACTATTCACGAGAGCAACGCAACAAGTTAAAAAGTCTTTTAAAAAATCGTTTTAATATCACATTGCGGTAGTCTTTTCTTATTAATTCCGAAAAAGAAAACAAAACACGCGTGCCGGCGCATTACGCCGAATGCAAGAAACTCCTCTCCGTATAACCCTGCCAAAGTCATTCGCAACTTCCAACGGAATTCAGAACAGGCCCTGGCAACTTCTCAATTCGGCAGCATTGTACTTTCATCTTCCATTACCCTCTGTTGCCGTGGAAAACTAGCTTTTCCACTGTCGATGCAAATGCTAATTTCCTTTACCGAATTCCATTCAAATTCAATATGGACTTTAAACTTGTAGAGATAGAAATGAAAATGCCTCGTGAAGCTTCTCCTACAATGCGCCACGCAATGACGTTTGCAACAAAAGGGATGATGGTATAGTTTTGTATAAGAGGGAAGGAGAGGGCAAATATGGAGAGAATGTTGGGGTGCATGTGCTGGCTGAAACGTCAGGTTAACCATAAAGAATCGATTTTGAAGACAGTTCGCTGGAACTTTGTATCGTTACAAAGTATTCACTTACTTAAAATTCAGTAGGTAACACTATATTAGATTAACGTTAGTAATTAAAATTCATATGATTAAAAAATCCAAATAATATAAGTACACGAATAGATAGTTAATTATATCTCACTAATAATAATAAGTAATCATTTATTTTCAGACCAAAGATCCATAATATCTTGTAAGTAAGAACACAACTTAACCTACATTAGTTACAACGAAAGCAAATAAAATTTCATTAAAATTTAGAGTAAAAAAGAAAGAGACTCATAACTGCATCAAAAAGCTAGTTTCTGATGCAGACATACCTACTCCGTAGGAGGGGCCCACCCAGTGATAGTAATAATAATTGTGCCAATATAATATAATTATAATATGTTAATAATGAAAATTGTATAGTATTGTAAGTCACGTCACTAACCTCTGCATCGAACATAGTGTATTTCCACAGAAGCTTAAACTTTCAGTTGTGATTCAAAAAACACGAAAAAGACAACACGAAGTTTTATAGGCCGGTTGCATTGATTCCCATTAAGTCAAAGATTATAGAGAAAGTAATTCACAATAGACTATAATAAATACATCGAAGCTTATACAATATTTGTAAAAGAACAAAAACAAAATCATCATCATCATATCAGCCGACGGATATCCACTGCTGGACATAGGCCTCCCCCAAGGATTTCATAAACGTAGCGTAGGCAGGCCTCCGACGCGGTGGACTCATAATCTGGTGAAGATCGCGGGAAGCCGATGGATGCGGGCAACGCAGGACCGGTCGTCGTAGAAATCTTTGGGGGAGGCCTTTGTCCAGCAGTGGACGATTTTCGGCTGATATGATGATGATGAAAAAGTTCATAGACTGTCCATAAGAAATGTTCCGTTTTTTTTTGTAATCCCGGAAACCTAATTTGTACGTAGTCTGACACACATTTGGTAATTTTTTTTAAATCAACGATTCACCTTCATCCCCGAAAAATATCCCGTTCCAGTTCAAGCGCTTTCAGTTTTCTACGATTATGATCGTTTGTTGCGCAACGACAATCAACAACTGTTTGTTTTTGCATAATTTTCATTATTCGTCACGTTTAGTTGTCCACGCGCACAAGTCGCTGGCAACGACAAGTGATAGTTTGTTTTTATCCACAGTTAATAAGCCCTTGGCATCATCTCACCTAATGGTAAGTGACGATGATGCCAAAGCGGGCTTACCAAGATTCCCCAACGCAATGGGGATCTGGCTATCTTATCTTTGATCCGAAACACATCAAGCTGTTAACACTAACTAATGTCTGGCGGCAAGACTTAGATAAGATGGTGATAGCTAGCCAGGCGGGCTATGAAAATGCCCTACCACCAAACAAACCAAGTCTTACAAAGTTGACCCCGCCGGGAATCAACCCCGAGACCTCCTGGTGTGAAGCGAATGGACTAACCATTACGCCACGGAGGTGGTTAAAAAGTGGATAAAGTGCTACGGCCTACGAGCTACGCAGCGTAGCCACCCCCTGGACACTTCATACAACGGGCCAGAAATGACATTTCTAAAAAGGAATGACAGAACAAACAAAATGGAGGCGAAAACCTATACGTTCGACAACCAAACTGTAACCAATCAGTATCAATATGGGTGACGAGGGGGTGAGGTCGGAATCTAGAGAGCGGCAGGGAGTGTCCATACTGTATGTTAGTACTAATATATAAGGTCTAACAAAATTAGCTGAAACTATTTTAACTGGTGCTTCTACCCATGAAACTGAACAACTTTCCCCATGGAACCCATAGTCAAATCGCAAAAAAAAAATTTGCTCGCCCATACTATACTAGATCAGCTGATCAGCCAACTTAGTATGGGAAGTTCAAATTTTTTTTTGAGATTTGACTATGGGTTCCATGGGGAAAGTTGTTCAGTTTCATGGGTAGAAGCACCAGTTAAAATAGTTTCAGCTAATTTTTTTAGACCTTATATATACTTTGCCGTAGCGTTCGGTGTCATACTATACGAAAAGGACAAAAATAGAAATAAATGGTACAACCGCGCTGTGCATACTTTCTCGCGTAACCGCCACCGCCTGGAATACATCAACTTGTAAACAAAATGGCCAAGTGCGTTTCGAACTACGAGCAAAGTATATTCCGCAGGCTTTTCAAAAAATAAACGTTTGAAAAGATTGTATACCATAGTTCTGTACTACAGAACATGTTGTATGGCTAATCTATGAACTTTTTACAAATCCAACTGCGTATCTAAAGTTGGACGACTGTTACTGCTAAGCTAAGAAAACCTATTTTAAACCGTAATCATTTTCCTTTCAAATTAAATACATACGACTATTTACAATACTCTTCAGATTCCTGACTAGTAGCTTATATAATAACTGACGCGCCGCCGACGGTACTGGATACTCGTCTAGTGCAAAGGGAATCCCTGATGAGGCGCCGCAAGTTCCGCCTACATGATTGTGCCGAGTCTCACGTGGATCGCTATCTGCTGGGGTGCTGCAGGGGCCACAGGGAACTATCGTTGAGTGGTAGATAGGAGTTACAGGAGGATGGGAATAGGTACCACATGGATTTGTTTTTATGTTCAGGGACAAATCACACACCGTCATCTAGCCCTACATTAGAATTCCCTGTACTATGGGAACGAGAGACTAGTATTACGTAATTCATCATATCGACGGCGAAGTGACATGAACTCATAACTACAAAATCATGAATTTACAGGAAAGTAAAAAAACATACTATAAGTTGTTTATTAGTTTTTTGAAATTTGTTTTTACAGTAAGTTCATGAGTAATAGGAGACGAATTGAACGGTGATAGAGCACTTTCATTACCATGTCGGATTATCAGATTTTAAGCAGATAGAAGATATTGTTTTTAATTACAGCAATTCGTTTTCTATAAATACCAGAATTAGAAGGTATTGCAAATTAAAAAAGTTTTGTTTTTAAGATTTATTTCACTATATTCATTAGATTGAGACAAAACATTTCATAGTGACAGCGTATATTCCCGGATTATCAGTATATTTTAAAATAAATCTAGAAACCAGAAACACGTACCTTTGGTACAGTACAAAGTTACTATATTTCAGAGGTCTGATTTGATGTGCGGATATTAAACTACTGATGCCGAAGATGGAAGTGGGCTTAGCAAGATTCCTCAATTCCATAGAACTGGATAATCTTTTCTTCATGCCGGAACACATCATGGTGTTAACATTGATTTTGGCGGCAAGACTTAGATGACCTAGTTGTAGCCAGCCAGGTTTACTCGGTGGATAGCTACCTCTATCATCTTATCTAAGTCTTGCCGCTAAAACATCAATGTTAACAGCATTGAAGTGTTCCGATATGAAGATAATATAGCCTGTTCCTAATTGCGTAGGGGAATCTCGGTAAGCCCGCTCTCATCTTCGGCATCGTCGTCACTTACCATCAAGTAAGATGATGCTAAGGGCTTATCTATTCTGCATAAAAAATCCACACACAGGAGTTTTCACGTATCAGTGACAAAACCTGGGTGGTCTTAGTATTGTTGTCTAGTAGTTTGGGGTCAGTGCTTTATGGTGAACAAGAAAGCTGTAGAAGTTGTGAACAGAATGCTCCAGGACATACAGAGGGGTAATCGTGCGATGGGTAATATTATAACAGTTCTCTTTAGCGGTTATTAACGCCAGACTTTGCCAGTGGCGACGCAGGATACCAGGGCTGATAAGGTAAACACCTGCATCAAGTGCTTTGTAAATGGCCGGGATTTTAAGCTCAGGAGTTTTTACACGTGCTCCTCAAGATCGAAAAGGGGATAAACTAATCTAATATACAGTAATCCTACTGAACATCAATGGACTGGTACAACTGCCACAGTCTATGTGTAAAATTGTGCCGTCCCTTGAGGAACTGATTTACAGTGTATAAGGTGATCTTGGTTAAATAGCGTGTGTGCGGACAATTCTCACCTCTAAAAACAAGTTGGTGGCGGTTATAAATGTTCGCATCCTTAGTGAGATGGACGGGAATGAGGTCGTAATACATCAAAATTATTATAGGATGCCTTATAGTTCTCATCTGTTCGTCGGTAATCGGTATGTCACAGCCGTTTTACTCAGACTACTTATTACATGTATAAATCTAAAGTTTCGAATGGTGGTAAGCTGGTTTAGTTTGGTTCGCATCATCCCGAAAAACTTCCCGTTCCAGTTCAAGCGCATGCAGATACCTTTGAGCGTCTCTTGCAATGATAATAAACAACTGTTTTATTTTCGGATTTAGGATCTCAAATGATTAATATTCATGTAGTTTTTATTAATTTACATAATTTATCATGTTCATTTATCCACACGAGTGAAATCGCGGGCAACAGCTAATCTTCATTAGCTCATATCTTTGTGTACTTTTTTTACTCCTCCAGTGAAATTATCAATAGGTCTACTAAAGTTGGAATATTAAACGCACTGTCACAAATCACTTAAGCAGAAAAAAAATATATGATTCAAGTAATATAAAATGGTAAATATAATCATTTGCTTTAAGAATGACCTTCAATTTTAAAACAATAAATTCTATCTACAACAGTAACTAAACTCAAAATCTTTTGCAATGGTCTCATTACTTGTCACCCAAACGTAAGCCTGGCGCCTTTCTCTATCACACCGCATAAAGTCAGTATCGTGTGAAAGAAAAAGCCTACCAACACTATTTCGCAATGTTGTAATTTCGCTCGCTCAGTCGTCAGACGGCCAAGTGCAGCGCTAGAGTATGCACGTGTCCTTTAGTAGATAGATGATTTTGCCAGCAAAAAGTACGCGAAAAGTACTAAATAGCAGATAAAGACAGCAAGATATACGCTGATTTGTTTAGAAGATACTGACACTACTGAATACCTCGCTAAATATTCAAAAATCAAGGTGGGTGTCTTCGCGAGTGCATGCAAAATGATATTTTACGCCTAACTACATAAAAATCACGAAATCACAAAAATGTAAGTTAGGAGTTCATGTCACTTCGCCGTCGATATATCAGCTCATATTCGTCCCCACCGAATGGCTCAAGCCTACCCTGAATTGGGGCGATCGGGCCTTAGTCGACCACGCGGGCCCAGTGTGGGTTGGTCGACTTCACACACAACCTGCGAGTTTCTCCGCAGGCGTGTGCAGGTTTCCTCACGATGTTTTCCTTCACCGTAAGAGCGTCACCGTATGAGCGTCGGTGGCATAACGGCTAGAGCCGCTGCCTCCTGTCCGGGAGGTCGTGGTTCGAATCCTGCCACGTACCAATGTGACTTCAAATTTAGATTACATATTATGTACGTTTACCCGACGCTCTTACGGTGATTACGTAATTACATACTTTTTAAATACATACACTGCCCACCGGCTGGGTGGCACTTTGTTTTGAGGCACGAATTGTATTTATTTTTGTATCACACGTGATTTTTGAGAATAATTATATATATTTTTAATGCGCAGTGAGGCCGCGGCTAGATGTTGACAGTTCTTGTGTTTTTAACCGACTTCAAAAAAGGAGGAGGTTTCTCAATTCGACTGTATATATTTTATGTGTGTTCGCGGATAACTTCGTCGTATAAGAACCGATTTTGATGATTCTTTTTTTTGTTGGAAAGGTGATATCCCAAGGGTGGTACCATGATAAGGAAACCAGAATCTGATGATGTCATCCCAGAGAAATCTAATCGTTTTTTTTGTTTAAAATTATCGAGCGAGGGCTGCGCGGGCGCAGGCGAAGCGGTCGGCAGAGGTCCAGCAGCGGAGAGAGCGACTACTGGCGCCATCTACCGCAGCTTTTTAGTAACGCCCTAGTAGGAATGTTGTACTGTCGGTCGAGGAGGATTTAGATTATAAGTGTATGAAGGTAAAAATTGAATAAATAGAACAGGTGACGCACATGCTGCAGCCAAAGTATATATATTAGTACTGACATACAGTATGGACAATCCCTGCATCTCTCTAGATTGCGAACTCATCCCCTCGTCATCCAGATTGATACAGATTAGATATAGTTTGGTTGTCGAACGTATAGGATTTTGTTTGTTCCGTCATTCTTTTTTTGAAATGTCCTTTCTGGCCCGTTGTATGTAGTGTCCAGGGTGTGCTACAGCAGTTAGTTCGCTGGCTTAGCGACCCAAAGAGACGATATTCGCGCCACTTCCTTGTGCATGTTGTGCCTGTCGGCTCTTGGGAGGGTGTTCAGGGC
Organism: Coleophora flavipennella; assembly: GCA_947284805.1. NCBI lineage: Eukaryota > Metazoa > Arthropoda > Insecta > Lepidoptera > Coleophoridae > Coleophora > Coleophora flavipennella. Next base: position 1,204,302 of record OX369279.1, on the reverse strand, counting down.
AGTACAATTTTTGAATGAAGAAAAGTCAGCTCATTTTCGCTGGCTTGGCCACGTACATAGGGTGAGGGTGGCCAGGCCTCGCTGCGTGCAAGGAGAGCATACAAGGGACGACCAACCGGAAAACGACTCAGACACAAAAAACATAAACGGACGGACAGTGGTTGATATTTATTTCTCAGGACGAGCTTACTTACTAAATAGATAATAAATGGATGTTTCCGTTTGTGGCACACACTTTTATAATGTCAGTTCACCCAAAAAAAGCTACAAAGATCTTTTGAAAAACTGTCACAGACCGTTCCACAAAGCCAACAGAACGCTTTTACTCCTGGAGGCGCTTTGATTCGCCGAGGAACTCAATGAACTGGAAGGGAGCTCGGCGCTCTGCAATGACATGTGAAGTTTACGTGATGTGAACTCGCGTGAATACTCTATTTGTTCCGTACGACGAGGATATAAAAGATACTGATGTTATTTATTCGCGACCTACTTAACATATTATCCCACACTAGCTGTCACCCGCGGCTTAGTCTGCTTGTATTCGCGATGTATCACCTCATAGGAAAAAAAAAACTTCTGCAATTAAAAATAATATGATACTTAAATTTATTCTCAATCACACTCTTCCTGTATGCCAAATTTCGCTAAAATCGGTTTAGCTGTTTTTGCGTCATTCAAATATCGATTTAAAAAAAGTTAGGGTTCATATAACTTCGACGGGGTTTGTTTGACTGACGTCATCTTAAATCATGATCTCCAAATGTTAATTATCAGCACCATAGCCGAAGACGTCCACTACTCATTTCATAAGTGAAAACTCCTCTTAAAAATTAATTCTTTTTTACCAACACCTGTAAAAAAAGCTCACAAGTTGGGCGGTGTTTTTCTTGTCCTAATGACATAATTTGTTTTAAATCAATGATTGTATTTTGACGTAATTAAGTAGTGATTGTTCTTTTTTTTCCACAAATGACATGTATAATTATTTAATTACTATTTTATGAGAAAGAGAGTAATTTGCAACCATTTTGAATAAACATTTTAAATCGTTAAATCATAAAATCTTGAATCTCAAAATATTATCGTTTATAATCATGTACTCACCACAAGCTTGCATATATCATGGCACTTTTACTCCATATATTGCTCTTGGATCATCAAAGTGTCTTCCACAAAGTAGTGTTGAGAGTAATTCCAGCCGGTGCGGGCTCTGGAGGGCCTGCTGCGAGCAATGGAGAGCGGCGGTACAAAGGATCAGGCTAATCATGGCGCACGTCTTCACCCTCCACGCTAACCCGTGCAGCCGTGCAGCCGTGCAGCCGGGCAGCCGTGCAGCCGTGCAGCCGTGCAGCGACGAACTATAAACAGACAAAGAGTAAACGTGGCATGTGATATTGATACTTACATGAAGCAGATTTAATGGGAAGGTAAGTAAAAAGACAAACAGGCTATACAGGATGTTAAAAAAAATTATGACATATACTTACATACAATATAGATAGTCGATGATCCACCTCTCAAAAGGGAGTTATTAACGAAAAGGCGCGTAAAAACTGTTTCATTTCAGTGACCTATCCTATCGAAACTATAAGAGATAAGGAAACCTCAGGCATATTTCCTTAAATATTGATGTGCTGACAGTGCTTAATGGGACCAACGGGAACTAATGTACCTTGAGCCCTTCGAAGAATATGGCCCTTCGAAAAGTCGTCTGAAAGATCTTAATTTCGCATAAAAATACTTAAAAATCCGAAACTACAGGTCAAATCGACTTGGAAAATGATTTTTTAACACACACTTAATTGCGGCATGAAATTCACGAATTTCCAAAGTTAAGCGGCCGTTGCTTCAACACAGCCCTTTTTTCGTAGAAATCGTGCAACCGCGGGCGCGTGGAGCGTGGAGCGTGAAGCGTGGAGCGTGAAGCGTGGAGCGTGGAGAATGGGACACGAGCACAGAGTAGATAATAGTTAACTGCGTGACAGAAGTATTGCGGGACCGCAACTTTACAGCTGGGAACAGGCTGGGATCAGCTTAACGTTTTTAACCTTCATCTAACCTGCTTGCTACACCACAGGTAATAAAATTTCGCTAAATTGCACGTTCCTTTTTTTACTTAAAAGCCTATCTGATGACGGATACCGAAACTGCGAAGGATCAATTCGGTAAGGTAGGCACTCACACTAACTAAAGTGCTAATATCCTGTCATTCTTCTTTTAGTGAAAAACCAGGTTTATACCAACAATCCCCAGACATATCAATAAGTATCTAATAATGTAAACTTAATACACAAGATTTTTTTTGCGTTTGCTTCCACACCAGCACCAGAAGGCCAGAAGACAGAGCAAGGCAGGCAATAGTTATAAGTGGGGCAGTCGAAGCGGTGCCATCAAAGTAGCGCGGCACAGATCAAAGGCGCAGTAATGGCTTTTTAGTGGAGTACCGCGGGGGTGCGGGCTGAGGGGAAGTCCTCAAGTAGTGGGGGACGGGGCGAATTGTTGCATACACTCGTTTTTGTTTCAGCGCTTGTTTTGTAATGAAAGTCACTTGTGCTGACGCGCTTGAGTGGTCTCGACATAGCAGAAATTTCTTTGAGTGATGCGTCATTCAAGTTCAGAAATGGGAATATGCAATAGTGCTTGCTGCTCAACGTCAGACTGCTTAATTAGTTATGTCGCTAATGCTAGGGATGTAAGACCAAGATTTAAGTGTCAGCACAGCAAAGATCACTGGAACTGATCGCAATCTACTAAACTCAAGTTTTCAATAAGAAATAAAACATTTAAAAAATGTTACAAAAAGGTTACAAAAAGGTTGCAGAACACACACACACACACACACCACACACCACACCAAACTCTACTTGCATCAATTTAAGATCCGTTATGTTTGTTTTATTTTAGTTAATACTTTAGCATAATTTTGTTTACATTTATTAGATTTACCTACCACCTAGACACTGTTATATGCCAATAGTTATTTATTTCATAGATTAAGTGATGAAAGAGTGAGATTTCCTAACACAGGTATTTTTATACCTAAAAGGAGATCTTAGCCTTAAAAAGTTGATAATTTTTGGTAACCAATAAACGATTTTCCTCCTTTTTTTGAAGTCAGTTAAAAATAAAAATAAATACATTTTCGTTGTAGGGAAAACTCACTGTGAACTGAGCAGAAGAGGAATGGTTAAAAGAAACCCTTTACGCTGTCGGACAGTGACGACTGTCGTGTTTGCTTTGAGAAATTAGCATGCCAGCTCGCGACTCCACGGCAGCCTTATTCTGTTTTTGCACCAAAACTAATTTTAAAACTATCGTATCGCACAAAGTGATCGCCGCGCCGCTGCGCCTGCGCCGCGCTGCAAGAAGCGTCCACGCGCACTGTTTGTCCAATCGTGGTCTCCTTGTGGATTAAACTTAAAGGGCCAAAACATATTATTTTCTACTTTTTTTAGATCGTTTTAACAGTGTGCAAAAGTTTACCGTGGTAACCTAAGGATAGACGGCTAATGTGTTCTAAGACACATAAACTATGATGACTGTGATTTTTGTAATTTTTTTGTGATTTTTTATTACCTTTCAGCTTGTTACAGATAAGTGTGAGAGATGTGTTTGTCGCCATGTTTACGTGAGAGATATATTTATGTGTTTGTCGCCGTATCTGTTGTGTGAGAGATTTATATATATTTGTGTTTGTAGCGCTGTGTCTGTCGTGCGAGAGATACATGTGTTTGTCAACGTACCTGGCGTACGAGAGATATATGTGTATGTCGCTATGTCTGGCGTGCGAGGAATACTCGTATATGTTTGTAGCGCTGTGTCTGTCGTGCGAGGGATACTCGTATATGTTTGTAGCGCTGTGTCTAGCGTGCGAGGGATACTCGTATATGTTTGTAGCGCTGTGTCTGGCGTGCGAGGGATACTCGTATATGTTTGTAGCGCTGTGTCTAGCGTGCGAGGGATACTCGTATATGTTTGTAGCGCTGTGTCTAGCGTGCGAGGGATACTCGTATATGTTTGTAGTGCTGTGTCTAGCGTGCGAGGGATACTCGTATATGTTTGTAGCGCTGTGTCTGTCGTGCGAGTGATACTCGTATATGCTTGTAGCGCTGTGTCTGTTGTGCGAGAGATACATGTTTGTAGTGCTGTTTCTGTCGTGCAAGAGATACATGTGTTTGTCACCGTATCTGGCGTACGAGAGATATGTGTTTGCTGCTATTTCTGGCGTGCGAGAGATAAATATTTGTAGCGCTGTGTCTTTCGTGCAAGAGATACATGTGTTTATCACCGTATCTGGCGTACGAGAGATATGTGTTTGTTGCTATGTCTGGCGTGCGAGAGATATATATTTGTAGCGCTGTGTCTGTCGTGCGAGAGATATATATTTGTAGCGCTGTGTCTGTCGTGCAAGAGATACATGTGTTTGTCACCGTATCTGGTGTACGAGAGATATGTGTTTGTTGCTAAGTCTGGCGTGCGAGAGATATATATTTGTAGCGCTGTGTCTGTCGTGCAAGAGATACATGTGTTTATCACCGTATCTGGCGTACGAGAGATATGTGTTTGTTGCTATGTCTGGCGTGCGAGAGATATATATTTGTAGCGCTGTGTCTGTCGTGCGAGAGATACATGTGTTTGTCACCGTATTTGGCGTACGAGAGATATATATGTTTGTACTGTATCTGTCGTGCGGGAGATACATGTTTTTGTCGCCGTATCTGGCGTACTAAAGATATATGTGTTTTTCGCTAGCCCTGGCGTGTTAATGATACATGTATTTGTCGTTATGTCTGGCGTGCGCTTTTCTGGCATCTCTGGCATGTGTTTTTCGACGTGCCTGGTGTGCGAGAGATATATGCGTTTGACGCTATGTCTGGCATGCGAGATATATGTGTTTGTCGCTATGTCTGGCGTGCGAGAGATACATGTGTTTGTCGCTGTGTCTGGCGTGTTAGACATACATGCGAGAAATAGGAGCAAACCCTTATGTTAATCATCATAACATTAACCATTTTAACTCCGGTTTGTTCCCAGACGCCTTTTACAACACCTTCGGGAAGAGATAGGGAAGTACGCAACCGCAAGTCAAACAGTGCGAAAAATAAGAGCTAGAATTAAAAAAAGAATTGAAGTTACCATAGAGACGTTTAAACTTTAGATTGACATTCCCAAGCAGAATACGGATTCTGCAAGGAGTGGCCGCGGGCGCGACCTACATCCTTTCAGACCATTTGTGGTATCTTTGTTTGACATCGCAATCGCAGCGAGCGACATGGGACTCCAGACACTTACTCGCTGCCACGGAAAATGTCTTATCTACGGCTTTTATGAATGATGCTGCATATAAATTACCTAATTGAGTGGTTGTATCACCTTTTTATGAGCGGATGCGAGGCAGTTCAAAATTTTAAGGTGGAAGAAAATAGTACCTATAGGTAATCTCATGGTTGTATGTCGGTTGTGGGATACTTCTAATTATACTACCCTCGGATATATAAATCATTTAGTCACGTATCTTGTGGTTTTATAGTCTGTCCGTCCAACCGAACTTTATCGTTTTACGCCTTTATCGTTTGAACTTTGAACTTGTAGTGTAGCTGGCTGAATAATTAACAAAACACGGTTTATCGTGGCGAATTATCAAAAAAAATTTAAAAATATGGGGTCGCCAATTCGCCATGCAAGAAAGGTTTTTGTTTCAACCGACTTCCAAAACGGAAGAGGTGCTCAATTCGACAGATTTTTTTTCGTATGCTCGTTACGCGATATCTTCGCAAATTGTAAACTGATTTTAATGTTTTTTGTGTTCGATGGGGTATGCACATGCAGCCAAATTAAATTTTATATAGAATATTAACAAAAACCAAAATGAAAATGGAAAAATTTTATAAAGTCGATGCGATGAAAGATTTTTTATTGATACTGTAACGGATCCATATGTATAAATAAATATCTATAGGTAATACAGTAAGTCTTGATAGACTAAAAGGAATCTGTCTATTGGGAAAAACATAACTAGTTTTGTTCGGTCGGGTGAGGATTAACCTCGAGTCGAGTGAATAGACAGTTATTGAAACAAATTAGCTCAGGGATTATTTCCGAGAAGCCAGACTGCCGCCTGTCGGTCGTCATTCGAACCACGCGGTGCGCACGTTATAACAGATTGCCATAGGTAATAAATGGCGCGAAAACCGAGGCTAAAGGGATAGAGGCGCCGCCCTGTCTGCGTCCGGACAGCGGCCGGCGCTCGCGCAGTTCGACCACGAGGTCGGTTGTATGTGTGCGGCGGCCCGCGCGCTGCCGAGGCTGCGTCTGTGTGAAAGCTTTTAAAACCACGGACACGCGGACGTAGCGGCATTCAGTCGTACAGACCATCAGAGGAGGAGGACGTATCCGAAGAACAGCTGCCGCACGCCCCGGGCAAGTGTCACGCCAAGTACTTATTAGTCGCGAATTAACTTAGGAATCTCACTTTATATTGTGAGTTTAGAATAGAATTTAGTGTGGCCGAAATCCTAGTTATTTGCCTTCGAAAGTTCAGGCTCCTACCTGGGATCAAGCCATAGTTTACTGCAGTTAGGAAGTGAGGTACAGTGGGCAATCGAGCTGGGATCTAGGAATTGAAACAAGATGCCAGGTCGGTTGCTAGCTGAAGGTATCGTCAAGTGACCAGGTTGGTAGTTCATGTTTTCAGGAAGGCTAGTTGATTTAATTCACGTGGATACGCAACCGTGACAACGAAGCGTGGGTTTATCAATGCAAGTGCCGAAAGCAAGCTGACAGGAGGGCTTGCCTGGCTAGCGACCCAAGTTTGGTTATGGCCGGAACATCCTGACTGTACCATCTTACGACCTACCGTCATGAGGACCACAGGTTGGACAAGCGTTAGCGCACTCATGTACGGAGCCACCGTATTTGGGACAGGCCTTACCTATCCAAATCCCATCCAAACACACTGTTTAGGAGGTGCAGCGAAGCGGCAGACCTGGTCTGTCGTGGCAGCGGCATTTCTTATTCAGGGCAGGTACACTTTAGCCGTAGGGAACTAGGACACAAGTTAGCTTTAGGTACTCACCACACCATGACACACTACACCTAATTGGTTCATCTCGAAGGCACGGTTGGTTTAGTACCCCGGGGGAAAGACGAATAAAGCCGCCACGAGTTGTAACTGTTTGTTGAAACATGGACATCAAAATAAAATTTAGTTCTCGTAAAACTTAGCTATCTCGCTAGGATAGGGAAAAACTAGGGCTGAGTTAGGGGGATTGCGATATGTAGGAAATCTAGTTAATAATCTATTACTAGGGAATAGCGAATTAGGTTTTGGAATATCGCTATTAGGAAGAAACAAGTCATATTAGAGAATAAGTAGTAGGTAGGTCTAAGCGATGCCACGTTTTACTTTATCGAACTGCCGTCACTGCAGGTGACACGTGGTATCACAAGCTTTAGGGTTCCGCGAGCACGTGGTCCACTCAGTTCATTAATTTCATTCGGGTTGGTACAGTGCTGTAGGAATTCTAGTAAATAAATCTATTACTAGGGAATAGCGAATTAGGTTTTAGAATAACGTTATTAAGAAGAAATGCGAGTCATATTATTGAATAAGTAGTAGGTAGGTCTAAGCTATGCCAACGTTTTATTTATTTACGAACTGCCTTCACTGCAAGTGCCACGCGGCATTATAAGTTTTAGGGTTCCGTGAACACGTGGTCCACTCAGTTCACTAATCTCATTCGAGATAGTACGGCGCTATGCTGTCGCGGGAAGGCCTATGTCATACTTGAGATGGCTGTTTACCAAGCTCCATGCAATATGGGCTAGATATGTAGTTCAGTGGTTCATAGATATGAACAACTCCTAATTTTACCAAATTTTAGCTAAATCTGTCCACACTTTTATGGGATAAATGTAATGGACTAACAAACAAACTATAGGAGTTCGAGCTTCGCCTATTCTGATACTAAAGTAATTTTAGATAGGTAGGTCCTATCTGTAGCTTATCACAAGCATGCCTTGGCAGAATTTCACCTGAATCGGACCAAGCGTCTAGGAAGGTATTGAGCAAACATACGAATAGGTTAGGCGTTCGCGCCTTACTAATAGTGATTATAGTAAGACCGATTATGATGAAGGTAGCCGACCCATCCTGATGGTAACCGTAGCTAGGGTCAGTTGATATGCGCTAGATTTAGAAACTAAATCTATTCTACGGTTTTCGGATATTATGGGCAGTGTTCACGGTGTCCGGGTCCTGTCGGCTCCTATTGCGTCCTGAACTAGCGCCTCGACCAAACACTTGGCTTACACGCCTTCTCGCTTTGACCTAATTGTGATGCCGCGACTATGATTCGCGTGGGTCTCACAGTGGGTTGCGACTGTGTTGGTTCGTTGTTCTTCACGTTCAGCCAAACTATTAAACTGACATTACTTTCGCCCTTTATCAAGGGTTTGCTACGTCTAAAGACAGAGCTTTAACACTATGTATTATTTTGGAGCCGGCGGCACGATGGATATCGTGTCCATTTCGCTCTAGTTATATAGACCACAGGTCTTTATATCATTATATACAACTGTATGGCACAGTTCCAGGTCTAAGAACCATATTAGTAGATCAACTACTTATTTCACATTCCGTAGTGCTCTTCTCACAGGATGAGCGACATTCAAGTCGGAATATCTACTTTATTTTAGTACCTAGTGCTAATATGTATTCGCGATCAATCGCTGCTCGAAGGTATTAATCCTACCTGACGAATAGTGATGGACAAGCTATGGCTGTAAAGACTCAGCTATAGTTCACACTATACACGTATAATAAGGCGCCTCACAAGCGTTTTATATACACTAGCTTTGGGATTTGGGTGGAACACGGCATAGTACACTTTACATTGTCGTGTAGCTTAATTAAAATACACTTGAAGAGGGTGGACTCTGATCATGTACCTTAGTGGCCTGCCAGAGACAGTAGCTAGCGGGGCTCACGTAGTTATAATTATCTGTGTAGAGCTAAAATCGCTCGTTCAATTACTTTGAGTTAGATGTACATTGTTTTAATCACCAAAATAATGCAGTACTGACGTCAGTCAAGTATTACGTTATTCCGAGCACTGGGGGCTAGCTACCCTTCCCAATTTGGGGGGGCCCAAAATAGGGACCAATCACAGTAGGGAAATTAGGGTTCTGCGCGAAATACTTCAAAATTATAGGTTAGACTACATCGTTCGTCCAAACACAACGTGATAGATTAATCTCTTAAAAATAACTTGTCATTCGCCTTCAAAAAGACTCTGAGTTACTGCGATCACAATTTAGGGTTCTCTAGACGATCTGGCCAAACGTTTAATCGTATTTTAAAATGCAATAAAAATCAAGTATAGTTTACATACTTCTTATAGGTAGATAGCGGTAGGTTGTATGTTGTATGCACGTATGCGTATTATAGGTAGGTTTAGTTAGTTATATTTATATATTTATATTTTTATATACTTATATATTTTAAATAGGAGGGTGGGGTGTTACAATTTGATAAGCCGTGACCAGGATAAGAAGAGGGTTCAAAATATTACATTTGGATAGTCAAAATCAGGGTTCGTGGGCGGAAACGGACGGTTACAGTGCTACCAAAGAACTTGGATGTCTGACATCTGATTTTCGCGTTCGTATACTGAATCTTGTAGGTAGTCGTTTTGTATAATAAAACTTTATGTTCAGTTATTTGTGATAAACATAGATAAATAACTTTAGTTGGCTTCGGTTTATGCCACAATTTGATGTTCGTGAAATGGAATGAGGTGCGAATGACAATTATAACTGAATGATTAATCTATCAAACAAAGAGAAAATTGTTATTTTATCCTATGTAGTTTTATAGTTTATAGGTTAATTTAAACCCCAGCTATTGTCTTATATCCGGGGGGTTGAAGCTCGTATTTTGTACTTAGAACTAATATAGGGGTCGACGAGTGAGTGAGCGCTCCCGTTGAATTCTTTTATATGGCAGCGTATTTGAAGTAGGCATTGATAATATAGTTTCTTCTCAATACTCCGTTAGTAAAATTCCGGATGTAAATAATTAAATAAGTATTTGTTCGAAAGAAATATTTGGTAGGTACATTTTCTAGTTGGTGTATAAGATGGGTAGTTAACGACTTAGTTCAGAGAAAAAGGTCTCTCATAATAATTGATAAATAAGGTAGTTGAGCGTTACGAATAGCGTGTACTTATGTAGGCAGACGGGGCTGTGAAGTTGCACTTATTTAATAGGTTAGGTAATCTAAGTAAATTTTAGGTAGGTTATATACTATTTTGTATCGAAATATAGTGATATTTAAGTTATTTACATTTCGTAAAAGAAGCAGTTGTTACATTGAATGCCTACTGTTGTTGGAATCGCAAAAGGTCTGTGAAGGACATGCGATTTGCTCTTGATATTGTCGTAGGAACTTCAAGCTAGTGCGCTATGGCACAATAATATATCCGTAGCCTTGCAATTCACAGTCGCAAGTTCGATCCTGTTAGAGGTAATTTGTTTTAAAGATAAATTTTAATTTTATTTTTGTTAGATTGTATATTAGGAGTCTGTAATTAGCCTCGTAACTTGGTGTCGCCAGTTCGAGTCCCGAGGGAGGCAAATTTAGAAAAAAAATATATATATTATTTTAGTTCTTAATATATCTAGGTTGTAAATTAGAAATACCTAGTAGCTTCGCATACTAGGGTCGCAGGCTCGGTTCCTGTTGCGGTTGAAAAAAAATATTTTTTTTTTTGGTTTTAATTTATTTACGTTATAGGAGTACCTAGTAGCTTCGCATACTAGGGTCGCAGGCTCGGTTCCTGTTGCGGTTGAAAAAAAAATATTTTTTTTTTTTGGTTTTAATTTATTTACGTTATAGGAGTAGCTAGTAGCTTCGCATACTAGGGTCGCAGGCTCGGTTCCTGTTGCGGTTGAAAAAAATATTTTTTTTTAAGTTTTAATTTATTTACGTTATAGGAGTAGCTAGTAGCTTCGCATACTAGGGTCGCAGGTTCGGTTCCTGTTGTGGTTAAGAAAAAAAAAAATGGCTAAATTCCAAAGTAATCACTCAATCTGACAGAATAAAGGATGGTCTCTTTGCACTAGTGTTGGTATAAGTGTAGCATTCGAAAATGTTAATAGGTAGGAGGGAATCTCCTATCACTGGTTATTGATTGTTGATTGGAAATTTACATCACGTAAACTTTAGGCGATGCTAAATCCATTTTGCATGGGCAATCGAATTAAGTTAAATATTATGTTTTAGGTTCTCATAGTACATATTTGCGGAGTATTGAACGCTTTGGAGGTTCACTCTTTGGTTCAGGAGAAGATGAGGCGGTCCACTAGGAAGGCTAAGGGAAAGAAATCAGACCCTACACCAGTTCAGGGAGGGGTTCAGACAAGTGCTCCAAATTTAGCACAATTGGAGGCAGAACCGGAGGCAATGACAGTAAATTCTGGAGGGGGGACAGAACAGCAGGGGAATGTAATAGGGGAAAATGGCAGGACTGGAACAGGATTCGTGGATATGGCCCATTCCACATCGTTACCAGTATCACCTATAGTACAAAGGAGGCGTATGGACGCTACTGGATTTCTTTACCGTTCCATGCGGCGTACTTTTGGAGTGCTTTCAACTAAGATAAATAGTATAGAAGATAGGTTAAATGAACAGGGAAAATTAGCTCAGGTACCTATTAATGTAAGCCAGGACACTACGATGGGGCAAAACGACGAATCGGAGCTAGGGATTCCTCAAATCTTGCCCTCTTCGGAAATTGTTGGCGGGGAAGATAATCAGGGGTTAGAGGCGCCGGGGACTGCCACGATGGAGTCAGCCCCACAGTTGAGTGAAGGAAATGTATTGAGACCAGCTATCACTATGTGTAACGTACAAAATATGGAGAAGCCCAAGTTCTCTAATAAGGGCAATATCCATCCTGTAACTTTCATTGAGGATTTAAAGAGTTATCTCAAGAGGTTACCTAGGGAAGGTAAAGAAATCGATTTAATAGTCGAGTGTTTGATCGGAGAAGTTAGGGATTGGGCTAGGATTTACAAGAGTCGTTGGGCTACATTTGAGGATTTCAGGGAAGATTTTCTAAAAATCTATTGGGGAGAGACAGAACAAAGTATCCTTCGGCGTAATATCGTTCATAGCATATGGGATAAGCAGAAACATCCAACGATGTTAGGGCACTTCTTGCAGTTGACAGGACAAGCTCAAATGCTCACGTTTCAGATACCCGAAACTCAATTAGTGACGGACGTAATTAGGCATTACCCTAGGAATGTACAGAGTTTATGGTCTTTGTCCAAAATAACTACAATAATTGAGACGGCAGAGTTCTTGAGGGGTTTGGATGATATTAGTAAACAGGAAATTAAGCAGAATAGCAATGTTAGTCAGGTACCAGGGCAACAGAGTACAATAGATAAGCGTAAGCGTGATATACAACGCAATTATCAAAGCTGGAGGAAACCCGAACAATCCGGAAACAGTAATTTTAGGAAGGGACCCAATAATAATGTTAGCAAGGTTACTGCTGTTATTGATTGTACTAATGATAATCAGGGTGATTTAAATTAAATGAAGTTGACTGTCCCGTCCCCGGGTTAACTTCAGAAAAAGGGGATGTTCCGTTAAATTTAATGTTAAAAATGGGCTGGAGACCAGGTGACCTTTTGGGAATAAATGGAAGGGGGTTGAGGATACCCTTGAAAGGAGTAGGTCAAACTGATAGATCTGGATTGGGGTTTACAGGCTCGTTGTGGGAGAAGGAAGCCGAGGAGGGGGATTCCATAGCAAGGTGTCTTGTAGATAGGATAAAATTGAGGTCAGAGCTGTTTAGTGAAAGAAGCTTCGCAAGACCAATATCGAATGCAGTGTTCGACGAAACCGTCGAACCGCAGGATGAGGATGATAATTTTAGGTCGGAGATCGAGGTGCAGATTTATCAGTATGAGTTGCTAGGGTTGTTGGATACAGGTAGTGATGTTACGTGTATATCTGAAGAGTTTTGGAATGAAATTAGGAATAAAGTCGATAAAATACCTATACTACCTGTCAAACCTTTTCATATAAAAGGGGCAGTAGGGCAGAAAAGCGCGAAAATACAAAGTATGGTCCTTTTGCCAATGAAACTAGGAGATAGAGTGTTTGACACAAGCTTTTTGGTTATACCAGGCCTGTCGCGACCACTGATAATAGGATTTGATTGGATGACGAAACATGAAGTGATATTAGACTTGAGTAGTGAAACAAGGGGTGTACTTATTAAAAATGGGCAAGAAAAATTGGTTTTGGAATTTTCCATCAGTAGGTCGGAACAAAAGAAGAATAATTCAAATGAAATGAGAAATGGAAATAGGAGTTTTAACGTGAAAATAGGGGATATTAGGGACCATGAGGCCCTGATAAAATTGGAATCCATATTCAACAGACACTCGAAGCTTTTCACGGTGAAATTAGGAAGGGCCAACTGTTATGAGCATGAGATTAAGATGGGAAAACATCCTATTATCATGAAGCGATCATATCCGGTTCCGTATGCGTACAGGGCCAAATTAGATGAGAAGCTAAGCGAAATGGAAGGGTTAGGGATCATAAGTAGGTCAGCTACTCCGTATAGCAGCCCATTGACGTTCACGCTAAAAAAGGACGGTTCAATACGCGTTTTGTTAGATGCAAGGGAGATAAATAAGTACATGGTATCCGATTCGGAAAAGCCTCCAATGCAAGTAGATATCATAAATGCCTTCCATGGAGCTAAGTATATGACTATAATTGATCTTAATAACGCGTATTTTCAGATTTCACTTACGGAAGCTAGTAAAAAGTATACAGGGTTCACAGTGAACGGTAAGAGTTACGTTTATAATGTCCTACCTCAAGGGTTAAAAACGTCAGTAGGTAGTTTTAGTAGAGCAATGGATATAATACTAGGTACAGAGGTACGCGAGTTCTGCGTGAACTACTTGGACGATTTGGCTATAATTACCTGTGGGGATTTAAGTTTACACTTGGAACATATAGACAAGGTGTTGGAAAGGTTAGAAATTGCGGGTATGACATGTAATTTAGAAAAGTGTGAGTTCTTGTGTAAGGAAGTAAGGATGTTGGGGTTCATAATTTCAACTGAAGGGGTTATGACTGATCCAGAAAAGGTTAGGTCTATACAAGAGTTCCCGCGTCCGGGGAAGATCAAACAGTTAAGGGCCTTTTTGGGATTGTGTAATTTTTACAGGCGGTTCATACCAAACTATAATAATTATATCGTACCATTATGTAAATTATTAAAGAAAGGCGTGCCGTGGACGTGGGGTCAAGTGGAACAGGAGGCTTTTGAATTAATTAAGAGCGCCTTTATAGACACGATTAGGTTGCATTTTCCGGATTTCTTGAGACCATTCTATTTACAAACTGATAGTTTGGGGATAGGACTTGCTGGGGTGCTGTTCCAATTAAATGACGCTTCTGAACAGCGTATAATAAGTTTCTACAGTAGGTCATTGAGAGGGTCAGAGTTAAATTGGACAGTTACGGAAAAGGAGTTTTACGCTGTAATAAGCTGTATTAAGAAGTTCGAGACTTATCTTAGGGGTGCCGAAATTATCATACAAACGGACCATAAAGCTTTGCAATTCGTAAAAAAGTGGAAATTGTATAATGGACGAATAACTCGGTGGATCTTGTATTTAGAACAGTTTACGTACAGGGTAGAGCATATAAAAGGCAAGGAGAATGTGGTAGCTGACACTCTGTCGAGATATTTATCTACAGGGGAAAGGGTTCAGGAAGAAAAGATCATACAACCGGAAATATTATATACCGAAACGGGGAAAAATAAGGAGTTAGAACAAAAGTTGTCAAGGTTGGCCGAGCTTCAATGCCAAGACGAGGAAGTTAGAACAATTGATATGCAAATCAAGGCACAGCTATTTGAGTCGAGTAGGATAGGTAGAGTAGCGTCAATTTGCGTTGAAGAAAATGGCATAGTTTATGTCAGAAGAAACGATCTTAGTAAGGTCCCTTATTTACCTAAGAGCTTGAGGGATGAAGTAGTTATACAAACTCATGTAGAGATGGGGCACCAGGGGGCTTATAAGATAGTGAGGTACCTAAGAGAACGGTTCTATTGGATCGGCATGTCCAGAGATGTAAAGTCGTGGTTAAGGCTATGTCACATTTGTCAGATGTCAAAGAGTAACAATGCTAAGCAAGTAGGACCATGCCAAAGTGTGGTAACTCAGGCAATAGGGGAGTTAGTGATGGCTGACTTGTACGGCCCGCTGCCTAAGGGGAAATTCGGATCTGCATATATTCTGGTTGTACAGGATTCGTTTAGTAAATTTGTGAAGTTCTATGATTTAAAGAAGGCAACTTCTAAGGCTGTCGTGGGAAAAATAAGGCAGTTTGCACAAATCATATGGCCACAATCAATAATGACGGACAATGGGACTCAATTTAGTAGTGATGTATGGAAAAATGGTATGAGGCAACTGGGAATCAAGGCAATTTATACTACAGTGAGGAATCCTAGACCAAATATCACAGAAAGGGTAAATAGGGAATTGGGTAGGTTATTTCGTACCTTTTGCCATACTAACCACAGGGGTTGGGCAACTATGTTACCAAAATTGGAACAATTATATAACAATACTTATCATGAAAGCACGGGATTCACACCAAGCGAGATTCTTTACGGAAGTCCCACGCGAATGAGTTATGATTCAATATTAGGGTATCAGAGGTTGGGTAATGTTGAGGAGATACGAGGCCAGGTAAGGAAAAACCTAGAGAAGGCTAGCTCAATTCGACAGCGGGCATTTAATAAGAGGAATAAGACTATACAATTTCAAATAGGGGATTGGGTTAAATTAAAGAAATTGAATAAATCGGATGCTCAAAAGAAATTGACAAAGAAATTTGAATTACTTTATGAGGGTCCGTTTAGGGTAGCTTCAATACCGTTCCAAAATGTGTACACTTTGATGCACCCTAATACGGGTGAAATTAGGGGAAACTTCAATGCCGTTAATCTATCACGGTACTACAAGTAAATAGGACCGGGGATGGGACAGAAACTAGTTTGAGAGGTTGATTCCGAAATTCGAGTAATTAAAACGCGTTACAAGCATTAAGTTGATTTAAGATTTGTTAATTATTTCATTACCTAAATAGTGGGCAAGTAGGATAAGTAATTAGATAAAGATGTAATAGAACTAGGAAATAGTGTAGTAAGTTAAGGTTTCATAGTATGTGTTAATTAAGAATAATAAATATTATATGTAGAGTTCTAGCATTGCCTTTACATATGGGTATGTGTATGTGTGTGGGTGTGTACATAATATGAGTTTCGAACTTTGGCTGGTGTTAGAGTAATCAAGTTCGTCTGGGGTAAAGGTAAAATAAATCCTAGGATAGGAATTGACTAGCAAAAGAGGAGTATTGTTAGAATAAATGTGTATAAGGAATGATATTTTATTTTCCCCGCTATACGGTAAATTACGGTAATAAAATTGGGTTTACTACAGAAGGTACAGCTTGAATATAGTGGTAGAGTTCTATTATATTCTTGCTAGGTAACGGTAAATTACGGTAATAAAATTGGGTTTACTACAGAAGGTACAGCTTGAATATGGTGGTAGAGTTCTATTATATTCTTGCTAGGTAACGGTAAATTACGGTAATAAAATTGGGTTTACTACAGAAGGTACAGCTTGAATATAGTGGTAGAGTTCTATTATATTCTTGCTAGGTAAAAGGTAAAAGGGTAAATGTTTTCAGGTACAGGAGGTATATTAAACTTGTAAAACGAAAGGTTATAGTTTCAGTCTATTTGTAAGGAAGATCATGCATTTCTATTGGTTGGATTGCGGACTGACTGAGGGGAAGGTGGAGGTCAGTAATACACAGCACAGAGTCGTAGTTAACTCTGATTGAAAAAGGGAAATGCGTGATATTCTTGTTCAAATAATTTACTTAGGGCAGCCTTGTTGTTATAATACATACTGGCGTTTAGTAATGAAAGATAGTTTCGGAACGTGACTTAGCTGCGATATGAAAATGTCACAGTCATAGATGTGTCCATGTTTGGGGTTTATTGGAGAATTGTGTTTAAATACTTGAAAATAGGTCTACATATTCTCTTGTGTTGACTACAATAAATATCCTGGCTGAAGATAAGGGTTTGTTGACCTTTCCAGGATTGGAATGTTACAAAAGGAAATTTGAGAGTGATGTGAAAAGAGGGGTTTTGTGTGAGTTGCTTTGATATTTTGGGAATAAAATTAAGGGGAGCGTGATCTTGAAGGAGAGTCAACAAATACTGGATATCTGAGTCAGCTGTTGGCACACGCTGTCCTTCTTCATGTATACAAAAATAGTTTGAACCAACAATTTGTTCTTTTGAGTCTTACGTTACGTTGGTTTGGGCTAATTACTCTACCAGAAGCTAAGAACTGGACTTATACACTATACATACTCCAAGGTAAGATTCTATTGTCACTTGGGGGAAGCTCTATTCGGAGAACTTGACTGATTGTCGCGGGAACCGCTTCAGTTATATCACAGACAGTTTGGAGAGGTAAACTAGATTGACAATTTACTAATGCGCGTATGCCAGTAGAGTTTCCTGGTGCGTGGGGAATTGGAAGCTAGTGGTCCACTCAATGTATACGCCTATGCGCGAACGTAGCAGTGGCTTCGACTCACACCCGAAATGCCCGTTCGAACTCCTCTGTGATGGCAGGAGCTGGTCCTGTGCTAATCTGGTTTTGTTTATGGTTGAGTGTATCAATCAAGGGACAATAAATGACATGCCTGGTTTAAATACACACCACACTTAGGGGAGAATGTGCCAACAGGAAATTTTAATAGTTATTAGCTATTTTGAAAATTTCAAAAAGACAATTCTCTGAATTCTATTTTTAAAAATTTTCAGGGGGTTGGATTGTAACGGATCCATATGTATAAATAAATATCTATAGGTAATACAGTAAGTCTTGATAGACTAAAAGGAATCTGTCTATTGGGAAAAACATAACTAGTTTTGTTCGGTCGGGTGAGGATTAACCTCGAGTCGAGTGAATAGACAGTTATTGAAACAAATTAGCTCAGGGATTATTTCCGAGAAGCCAGACTGCCGCCTGTCGGTCGTCATTCGAACCACGCGGTGCGCACGTTATAACAGATTGCCATAGGTAATAAATGGCGCGAAAACCGAGGCTAAAGGGATAGAGGCGCCGCCCTGTCTGCGTCCGGACAGCGGCCGGCGCTCGCGCAGTTCGACCACGAGGTCGGTTGTATGTGTGCGGCGGCCCGCGCGCTGCCGAGGCTGCGTCTGTGTGAAAGCTTTTAAAACCACGGACACGCGGACGTAGCGGCATTCAGTCGTACAGACCATCAGAGGAGGAGGACGTATCCGAAGAACAGCTGCCGCACGCCCCGGGCAAGTGTCACGCCAAGTACTTATTAGTCGCGAATTAACTTAGGAATCTCACTTTATATTGTGAGTTTAGAATAGAATTTAGTGTGGCCGAAATCCTAGTTATTTGCCTTCGAAAGTTCAGGCTCCTACCTGGGATCAAGCCATAGTTTACTGCAGTTAGGAAGTGAGGTACAGTGGGCAATCGAGCTGGGATCTAGGAATTGAAACAAGATGCCAGGTCGGTTGCTAGCTGAAGGTATCGTCAAGTGACCAGGTTGGTAGTTCATGTTTTCAGGAAGGCTAGTTGATTTAATTCACGTGGATACGCAACCGTGACAACGAAGCGTGGGTTTATCAATGCAAGTGCCGAAAGCAAGCTGACAGGAGGGCTTGCCTGGCTAGCGACCCAAGTTTGGTTATGGCCGGAACATCCTGACTGTACCATCTTACGACCTACCGTCATGAGGACCACAGGTTGGACAAGCGTTAGCGCACTCATGTACGGAGCCACCGTATTTGGGACAGGCCTTACCTATCCAAATCCCATCCAAACACACTGTTTAGGAGGTGCAGCGAAGCGGCAGACCTGGTCTGTCGTGGCAGCGGCATTTCTTATTCAGGGCAGGTACACTTTAGCCGTAGGGAACTAGGACACAAGTTAGCTTTAGGTACTCACCACACCATGACACACTACACCTAATTGGTTCATCTCGAAGGCACGGTTGGTTTAGTACCCCGGGGGAAAGACGAATAAAGCCGCCACGAGTTGTAACTGTTTGTTGAAACATGGACATCAAAATAAAATTTAGTTCTCGTAAAACTTAGCTATCTCGCTAGGATAGGGAAAAACTAGGGCTGAGTTAGGGGGATTGCGATATGTAGGAAATCTAGTTAATAATCTATTACTAGGGAATAGCGAATTAGGTTTTGGAATATCGCTATTAGGAAGAAACAAGTCATATTAGAGAATAAGTAGTAGGTAGGTCTAAGCGATGCCACGTTTTACTTTATCGAACTGCCGTCACTGCAGGTGACACGTGGTATCACAAGCTTTAGGGTTCCGCGAGCACGTGGTCCACTCAGTTCATTAATTTCATTCGGGTTGGTACAGTGCTGTAGGAATTCTAGTAAATAAATCTATTACTAGGGAATAGCGAATTAGGTTTTAGAATAACGTTATTAAGAAGAAATGCGAGTCATATTATTGAATAAGTAGTAGGTAGGTCTAAGCTATGCCAACGTTTTATTTATTTACGAACTGCCTTCACTGCAAGTGCCACGCGGCATTATAAGTTTTAGGGTTCCGTGAACACGTGGTCCACTCAGTTCACTAATCTCATTCGAGATAGTACGGCGCTATGCTGTCGCGGGAAGGCCTATGTCATACTTGAGATGGCTGTTTACCAAGCTCCATGCAATATGGGCTAGATATGTAGTTCAGTGGTTCATAGATATGAACAACTCCTAATTTTACCAAATTTTAGCTAAATCTGTCCACACTTTTATGGGATAAATGTAATGGACTAACAAACAAACTATAGGAGTTCGAGCTTCGCCTATTCTGATACTAAAGTAATTTTAGATAGGTAGGTCCTATCTGTAGCTTATCACAAGCATGCCTTGGCAGAATTTCACCTGAATCGGACCAAGCGTCTAGGAAGGTATTGAGCAAACATACGAATAGGTTAGGCGTTCGCGCCTTACTAATAGTGATTATAGTAAGACCGATTATGATGAAGGTAGCCGACCCATCCTGATGGTAACCGTAGCTAGGGTCAGTTGATATGCGCTAGATTTAGAAACTAAATCTATTCTACGGTTTTCGGATATTATGGGCAGTGTTCACGGTGTCCGGGTCCTGTCGGCTCCTATTGCGTCCTGAACTAGCGCCTCGACCAAACACTTGGCTTACACGCCTTCTCGCTTTGACCTAATTGTGATGCCGCGACTATGATTCGCGTGGGTCTCACAGTGGGTTGCGACTGTGTTGGTTCGTTGTTCTTCACGTTCAGCCAAACTATTAAACTGACATTACTTTCGCCCTTTATCAAGGGTTTGCTACGTCTAAAGACAGAGCTTTAACACTATGTATTATTTTGGAGCCGGCGGCACGATGGATATCGTGTCCATTTCGCTCTAGTTATATAGACCACAGGTCTTTATATCATTATATACAACTGTATGGCACAGTTCCAGGTCTAAGAACCATATTAGTAGATCAACTACTTATTTCACATTCCGTAGTGCTCTTCTCACAGGATGAGCGACATTCAAGTCGGAATATCTACTTTATTTTAGTACCTAGTGCTAATATGTATTCGCGATCAATCGCTGCTCGAAGGTATTAATCCTACCTGACGAATAGTGATGGACAAGCTATGGCTGTAAAGACTCAGCTATAGTTCACACTATACACGTATAATAAGGCGCCTCACAAGCGTTTTATATACACTAGCTTTGGGATTTGGGTGGAACACGGCATAGTACACTTTACATTGTCGTGTAGCTTAATTAAAATACACTTGAAGAGGGTGGACTCTGATCATGTACCTTAGTGGCCTGCCAGAGACAGTAGCTAGCGGGGCTCACGTAGTTATAATTATCTGTGTAGAGCTAAAATCGCTCGTTCAATTACTTTGAGTTAGATGTACATTGTTTTAATCACCAAAATAATGCAGTACTGACGTCAGTCAAGTATTACGTTATTCCGAGCACTGGGGGCTAGCTACCCTTCCCAATTTGGGGGGGCCCAAAATAGGGACCAATCACAGTAGGGAAATTAGGGTTCTGCGCGAAATACTTCAAAATTATAGGTTAGACTACATCGTTCGTCCAAACACAACGTGATAGATTAATCTCTTAAAAATAACTTGTCATTCGCCTTCAAAAAGACTCTGAGTTACTGCGATCACAATTTAGGGTTCTCTAGACGATCTGGCCAAACGTTTAATCGTATTTTAAAATGCAATAAAAATCAAGTATAGTTTACATACTTCTTATAGGTAGATAGCGGTAGGTTGTATGTTGTATGCACGTATGCGTATTATAGGTAGGTTTAGTTAGTTATATTTATATATTTATATTTTTATATACTTATATATTTTAAATAGGAGGGTGGGGTGTTACAATACCGTTTTTACTATAGAGCTTAATCAAAAATGCTTCTAAAGAACATGAAAAAAACGCGTTTTTTGTATCGATGCCCCGTTATTTTTTCATTTTTCCT
This sequence comes from Coleophora flavipennella, assembly GCA_947284805.1. NCBI lineage: Eukaryota > Metazoa > Arthropoda > Insecta > Lepidoptera > Coleophoridae > Coleophora > Coleophora flavipennella. Next base: position 1,182,623 of record OX369279.1, on the reverse strand, counting down.
AATTTTTAGTATCTATTGATATAGCGGCAATAGCAATACACCTTCTGCAAAAATTTCAACTGTCGACTACGATTCATGAAATCCAGCCCGCAGCCGGACGGACAGACAGCGGAGGCTTAGCAATAGGGTCCCGTTGGGTTTCCGTTGGGTGAACGGAATCCTAAAATAAATTAAAAACAAAAGTACTAACTAATAATAAGTAGGTACAAATTAGAATTGTCCAATTTTGATTATTTTCATGAATAAGAAGATCAACACTACGAGTAAGTTAGAGCAAGGCATTTTCATGAATAAAAAGATCAAGACTACGAGTAAGTTAGTGCAAGGCATTTTCATGCTTAAGAAGATCAACACTACGTAAAAAGATCAAGACTACGTGTAAGTTAGTGCAAGGCATTTTCATGAATAAGAAGATCAACACTAATAAGAATATCAAGACTACGAGTAAGTTACTGCAAGGCATTTTCATAAATAAGAAAATCAACACTACGAGTAAGTTACTGCAAGGCATATTCATGAATAAGAAGATTAACACTACGAGTAAGTTACTGCAAGGCATATTCATGATTAAGAAGATTAACACTACGAGTAAGTTACTACAAGGCATATTCATAAATAAGAAGATCAAGACTACGAGTAAGTTACTGCAAGGCATATTCATGAATAAGAAGATCAACACTACGAGTAAGTTACTGCAAGGCATATTCATGAATAAGAAGATCAACACTACGAGTGAGTTAATGCAAAGCATATTCATGAATAAGAAAATCAACACTACAAGTGAGTTAGTGCAAGACATATTCATGAATAAGAAGATCAACACTACGAGTAAGTTAGTGCAAGGCATATTCATGAATAAGAAGATCAACACTACGAGTAAGTTACTGCAAGACATATTCATGAATAAGAAGATCAACACTACGAGTAAGTTACTGCAAGGTATATTCATGAATAAGAAGATCAACACTACGAGTAAGTTACTGCAAGGCATATTCATGAATAAGAAAATCAACACTACAAGTGAGTTAGTGCAAGGTATATTCATGAATAAGAAGATCGACACTACGAGTGAGTTAGTGCAAGGCATATTCATGAATAAGAAGATCAACACTACGAGTAAGTTACTGCAAGGCATATTCATGAATAAGAAGATCAACACTACGAGTAAGTTAGTGCAAGGCAAGGTTAGTGAATAAAGAGATCAAGACTACGAAGAAGTTAGAGCAAGGCATTTTCTTGAATAAGAAGTTTAAGACTACGCGTAAGTTAGTGCAAAGAATTTTTTCCCGATTGCTAGCAATCCTTTTTCCGAAGTCATATTGACTGAATCCAATCACAAGCTTCAATAAACACACCAATATTCATTTAGTGTCTCTCCCCTCCCATATTACACTGCACCCTGCTCTAAAACAATTTCCCAAAATTATTGGAAACACAAGTAAATCTTCTCAAAGTTACACTTGCGGTCATCTTGGCAATTACTCCTTAAAAAATCTTTGATGAGTGCCCTCTAGCAACGGTAAAGATAACTTGGTGCACAGCGGCCCCTGTAATGTTGACAAAAGACAATTTCCGTGAGGCTAGGAGTCGGTACACGACTACACGACTACGGGACTGCGGGACATAGAACAAGGGGATGAATTCCGCACAATTAGTTCCTGATTGCTGTATGTGTACCGTAATGACCCCTTGTGTTGGAGTTACGTCATTTTTGCAACAACATTTCCGTAAGAAAAGAAAACCGGCCAAGTGCGACTCGGGGTCACACAGACAGGGTTCCGCGCTTAAACTTTTAACTACCAACAGAACAATATCTCTTTACTTTAGAAATTTTATTAGATATAATAATAGATTCTCCTGTATAATGTATGCATTCTACCTCATATACTGTGATTTTTTAAAGATTTTAGGCCCAGTAGTTTCAGAAATTAGGGGGCGAGGGAATCGTATTTTTTTGTCTGTTTTCTTTAGAACTATTTATTCTAAAATTGTAAAAAAATATATTTGAGATTCTCACGACAAGTACTTTTATGTGATTCATACGTAACACCATATATTTTAAAAAACTTTTTTTTAATTTACCCCCCAAAAGTGGTCATATCTTTAAAATTAATTTATTTACAGTACACGTCCATCTTTAGTTCTCCTGCGGATCTCACGCAGAGAAACTCCGAGCATAGCACGCTCCATTGCCCTTTGGGTGACCTTGAGCCTTCTTATGAGGCCCATAGTAAGCGACCATGTCTCAGTTCCGTAAGTCATCACTGGCAACACACACTGGTCAAAGACCTTACCGATGACCTGGTGAAGGTCGCGGGAAGCCGATGGATGCGGGCAGCGCAGGACCGGTTGTCGTGGAAATCCTTGGGGGAGGCCTTTGTCCAGCAGTGGACGATTTGTGGCTGATATGATGATGATGACACGTCCATCTTAGGTCACCGACTTACATATGTGTACCAAATTTCAACTCAATCGATCTAATAGTTTCTTCGCAAATTGGCTGTGACAGACGGACTTAGACACGAGTGATCCTGTAATGGTTCCGTTTTTACCGTTTAAAGTACGGAACCCTAACAAACTACGAAAAAAATTTAAAAATAAATTAGTTTTTATAACTTTTCAAAACTTTGTTTTCCTGAAACATCAATGGCAAGGCTGAACAAATAGTTTTTTTGCACTCCGAGTGAATTTACGTGATTATATGTAGTTAATTACGAAGATTAAGAATTAAAATTAAATTAAACTAAACCTCACAATAATAAATATCCTATATTGTGATATTTTGTAAGTTGGAATGTACAATAGCATCAAGCTTAGCTGGAATAAAAAAAATATTTCCTCAATTATTCAGTTATTTAATTGTTATTGTTTGACAGTAAATCGTATAAATAATTATAATACATATTCGATATTAACGATATGATGAAAACATATTTTGTGAAAATTTCAGCCAGATACTTATAAAGATTCAAAAGATGACAGCTTTTCTAAGTCGGACCGCCACGCAGACAAACTGCATAGGCTTAGTAATATCTACGAAATCCTAAAAATTAAAACTGTAAAAAGTATGCGTTGGCCGGGAATCGAACCCGGATCAACTGCTTGGAAGGCAACTATGCTGACCATTACACCACCAACGCAACTCGTTGCTGATTTAAAATTACATTATTTATTAGGTACAATAATCGTACCTCTTTCTTTATCATTATTACTTTAGTCTATTGTGTCATTATCGTCTTTCCACATTTGCGTTATCAGCATGTTTACAGTTTTTTTTTATATATTTGTTAGTTTTAGGTAGATGTTTAGTTATTCATTCATTGGAGTGTAAGTCGAGGTACCTTACTACCACAAAACTCTGTTTTGTGTTACTATTACCTACCTAACACGGTTTTTAATTAGTTACGGATCCACTGGTAATAATTTCGCTACGATCACATACCTTAAGTGTAAGTAGGTAAAACTCGAACAAATAAAAACCGGCCAAGTGCGAGTCGGACTCGCGCCAAGTAGGGTTCCGTAGAATCTATGAAGTTTTTCAAATCTTTTTCATACCTTAAGGCGGTAATACTACAGTTTTTATTTTTATTAAAAATTTGAGTGCCTTTGTTTTTGTTATTTTTCACGTCAATTAAAAGGAATATCCTTATTGTTGATGATGTACCTTAAAATCTAAAGCTATTAGAAACAGGATTGAGCAGTTTTGGCTCGATAGAAAAAATCCCAAATATAGGTCTACACCGTTACTTTCAAGTAGAGTTATGACTAATATTGTGATGTATAAATTTAAAAATATATACAACAATATTTGTTATGATAATACAAAGTGAGTAATGTTTTTTATGTTTTAAACGTTCATTGTAGTTTTAGATTGAAACGAAAAACCATTAAAAAGTGTGGTTATTTTCTTTAGTCTTAACACGTAAAGAAAAAGACAGAGATAACTGTTCCAATCAGTACCTCGCCTTAAGTTGGTCGACTATTACTCCTAAACTAAGAAATTCTACTTAGTGGTAATAGTTTTCCATAAAAATTGATTATATGTCCCACTATTAAAAAATTTTTTCAGATATCGGTTTAGCTGGTAGGGAGGGAGTACACTTGACTCTAACGAAAATTAATTAGAATTTTAAAGCTTAATAGCTCTCAAACCGATCACTAAATCTAAAAATGGTGCTAGTAACCATCAGCAGTTTCGAAATGCCTATTCAACGATATACCACACGATTGGGAACGTCAATAAAAAACAAACACCCCCTCGTACATGTAGGGGAGGTCCCAAAAAAATTCTTTCTAGATTTTATTTTACCACTTTGTCGGCATGATTATTATGTATACCTATCCAAATAACAGATTTCTAGTACTAATAGTCTCTGAGCTAAGCCGTGAACAGACCGACAGACAGACATAGCAAAACTATAAGGTTTCCTTGTTGACTTCGGAACCCTAAAACGAAGCAAGATAGGTATCTATCGCATTTCAACGGGGAACGTCTTCCATTTGGGTCTTCGATACGGCAATCTTAGTGGTTTATTGAACCTGCTTTTGCTTGCAAAATGAAACAAGATATAAATTCAACACCATTGTATACAGGGTTACAGGGTAAGTTGACCTAGATCCGTTAAGGGGTGGAGTTTCCATAATTTCAGACAGATTTGACTTTGAAACACCCTACAAACTTAACCGTTTTCATGATATTGAATTTTTAAGGTTTACTTTTTATATACGGGGTGTAAAAAAATTGGTGTAGGACCCGTTAACTGGGGGTTCTACTCATCATACTGAACAACTTTCCCAAAGGAACCTATAGTCAATTCTCGAAAAAAAAAATTAGACCCTCTACTAAATTGCACAAAATTAGTCGATCAGCTGATCCATTTGTATGAAGAGTAATTTATTTTTTTGCGATTTCAGCAAAGTCGTAGAACAAAAGTTGTTCAGTATGATGAGTAGAAGCCCCAGTTAACTGGACCTACACAAATTTTGCGGACGTATTTCGGCTAATTGACGATGATGATAATGGCATAAAAGGAAGTGGGTTTATCAAGATCCCCCAAAGCACAGTTTAATAAAGAGTACTAGCGTACCCAAAGCAATGCGTTACTTACTTCTTAAAAAAAATATATTAAGATTTTTTTTAAGACAAACAAACATCAAAGCATTTTTATAACAATTTCTCATCGCAGCACTTCAGCTGAGAGCAACTTTTAAAAGCTCAAACGCCTCCGCCGCAGGGTGAAGCTAATTAAACTTGCAATGACACTCCAGCGCAGCGCTTTAACTCCCGCGACGACGCCCACGAGGACAAAGCCGGCGAAGATGCCCTCCGCCTGCCGCCGTACCGCCCGAGCCACGACGGCGGTATGATTGTGCGTACTAATATATACAGGGTGTAAAAAGACGACACCCGGAACTTTTAACTGGGGCTTCTACTCATCATACTGAACAACTTTCTCCAAGGAACCCATACTGAATTCTCGAAAAAAGCTAATCGACCAATTTTGTATGGGAAGTCGAAAAAATTTTTCGAGAATCCAGTATGGGTTCCTTGGAGAAAGTTGTTCAGTATGATGAGTAAAAACCTCAGTGTCAGTTTCCGGGAGTGGTGTTTTTACACCCTGTATAAGTACTTTGATTGTGCTGTGCGCCCGCCGCCGCCGCCGCCGTGCGGAACGCAGATGTAAACACAGTCATTATCTGGCATAGTTACTTACCACAAATGCTCCAAAGAAGTTTAAAAATTTTTGCATGATGAATGGCACAGTACCAGGCCCGCTATATAAAAAAAATATGTTGCCCAACTAAACCTATATATTTGAATACATGACAATAGGGGTGACGTCAGCATCAAAAATAAATTATGAACTCTTGATCACTAAATTGCCCTCCTACTTAAACTTCGGAAAACCTTACTAGTTTTATTTACCTTCAGGTCTTCGATTTTTAATTTACCAAAATTACAAAATGAGTACACAAATGACGCTGCTAAACTATGACATCACGCCTAGGTATTTCAAACATTTTTAGAACAAAATGTCGTTTTTGACAGATGATAAAAATTAAATCAGATGACTAGCATTCGTCATCCCTATTAGACAAACAAAAAATTACAATTAGCATTATGTCCTAAAACGTCACGTTACGGAAATTAAAACTTAGAGAAATAAATTCAAGTTATTCTGCAATTTCATGTCCAGTTATCGCCGTAATGTGACATTTTAGGACCATAGGCTACATGTCATTTTTTGTTTGTCTATATGTCCCATATCCATTTTACAGGTTTCATCGTGCGACACAATTTTAACAAATTAATAAAATGAACTTATTCATAAATTTTCAAACCCCTTTGAATTATTTATGGTTATGTATAATTAAATTTTCACAATTTTATTGCACTCCAAATGCTAATGAAGTCGTCCGGGGGCGCGTCAGTCGAGAGAATCCAATGTATAAAGTGTTCTTATGTCATATGTCATGCAATATGTCACTAGAGATACAGATGAATCCCGTAAGTGAGAGCAGTAATATCAAAGTAATGGAAGTTACATTTTAACTTAAAGAAAAGTTTCATTTCAGACGATGACGCCGAACTTTTGAGTGGCATTTTTAGAGTTTTTCCGTTGTTGTCATAGCTTAACTGCATGCCTGTGTCGCGACTAGTCTGTGTATCCATCTATCCATGTCAGAGTGTGGCGGGAACGGCGGGGTGGCAGGGGGGAGGGTCGAGTGCGCCTTGTACCGCTGTAATCAGGGCTAATAGAACCGCGCACGCTTTGATCTGCGCGTCAAAGAGACGGGGAACGATCTCGCGAGACGCGGTGTAGGTACATTAGTTTCAGAGATGGCACTTGGAAACTGGGACCAATAAAATAAACAAACTTCTACCTTCTTAACTAAACTAGATTTTGATTTAAATTTGTACCATTTTAATACCTATATTTAACTTTATATTAGGTAATATACCTAACTAATCCGGCCCCTCTACAATTAACTTGCAAACAAAATGCGCCTTCGGTCACCTATCTGGTTTTCACAATTAACTTGCAAACAAAATGCGCCTTCTGTCATGTACCTGGTTTTCACAATTAACTTGCAAACAAAATGCACCTTCTGTCATCTACCTGGTTTTCACAATTAACTTGCAAACAAAATGCGCCTTTGGTCACCTATCTGGTTTTCACAATTAACTTGCAAACAAAATGCGCCTTCGGTCACCTATCTGGTTTTCACAATTAACTTGCAAAAAAAATGCGCCTTCTGTCATCTACCTGGTTTTCACAATTAACTTGCAAACAAAATGCACCTTCTGTCATCTACCTGGTTTTCACAATTAACTTGCAAACAAAATGCACCTTCTATCACCTATCTGGTTTTCACAATTAACTTGCAAACAAAATGCGCCTTCTGTCATCTACCTGGTTTTCACAATTAACTTGCAACCAAAATGCACCTTCTGTCATCTACCTGGTTTTCACAATTAACTTGCAAACAAAATGCACCTTCTGTCATCTACCTGGTTTTCACAATTAACTTGCAAACAAAATGCACCTTCTATCACCTATCTGGTTTTCACAATTAACTTGCAAACAAAATGCGCCTTCTGTCATCTACCTGGTTTTCACAATTAACTTGCAAACAAAATGCACCTTCTGTCATCTACCTGGTTTTCACAATTAACTTGCAAACAAAATGCACCTTCTGTCATCTACCTGGTTTTCACAATTAACTTGCAAACAAAATGCGCCTTCGGTCACATAATATCTGGTTTTTACATACATACATACTAATAATTATTATTTGTTTTTGTATCTAAGAAGTAAAGTACTGGCTCTTCTGTTATTTCTCTTTGTTACAAAACCTTCTGTAATTTAAATAAGTCATCTAAGATCCTATGAAACTGTCAATCGCCCTTTAACAAGGACTTTGCAACTTTTTTCTAAACTGCAAATTTCAATCCCAGCTCTGGCAGTTCCTAATTCTAGATCCACACGCGCCCAGATGGGATCTTGGAAGAGCCAAAGCGTGGCAAGTTGCGTATGAGTGCAATATCGTCGTCATTTCGCTTTGCTTATGCCGCGGCGCGTAATTGATTCTTTTGTGGCATAATTGCGGACAGATCGCATCGGACGAGTGCGTGGTTCTTATCCCGTAGCTCCTCGTGGCCTCTGTCATCCTTTGTGCCCCTCGAAAAGATCCAGCCATTCATATTCAACAGTGAGATGACGTTTAGTGCTCTGTTTTAATTGGTTTTCTTATTTCCGCACAATGAAGGCGCGCTCTTTGTTTCGTATCGCTTTGTTGTTATATCCCTGACTGTATTGGCGTGTACGTAACGGAATTATTAATGTTACTTTCAAACTTTGACATTCAAACAAGATTTGTGAATCACTTTTAAATCAGCTTTTACTTGTGAAACTGAACAACTTTGTCCAAGGAATGCACGATCAATTTCCAAAAACCTTTTCAGACTCGCACTACAAAGTGACTTAATCAAAGATCCATTTGTATGAGAAGTCTAAATATATTTTGTGAATGGTCTATGTTGGGTTTATTCCTTGGGAAAGTTATTCACTTTTATGAGTATTATGAGTCGTGGCGTTATGGAAAGCGGCGCTATCTCCTGTCCGGGAGGTCGTGGTTCGAATCCTGCCACGTACCAATGTGTTTTTGAATTTCGATTTCATATGTATACGTTTATCCGACCCTCTTACGGTGAAGGAAAACATCGTGAGGAAACCTATACACGCCTGCGAAGAAACTCGAAAATTGTGTGTGAAGTCGACCAACCCGCACTGGGCCCGCGTGGTCGACTAAGGCCCAATCGTGCTAAATCAGGGTAGGCTCGAACCCATCGGTGGGGACGTATATGAGCTGATATGATGATAATTTGTGAGTATCAATTCCCGTTAGAATTTTGTCAAATAGTATTTAGTCACCCTGCACTATACCAATTTATATAATATGTTTCTCATCAAGTAGATAACGGGTCTCATACGTATTTTATGACAGAAACTGTCCGCTTTAGAAAGAATTCAAGTTCGTTTAAAAATTTTCGTAGATACTTTTAAGAACTAACACTATTTCTACATCCTTACTGATACTATAACGCATCTGTGAGCTAAGTCGGTTACTTTGGTTCTCCTGCGGATCTCCTCGTTTCTGATTCGATCACGCAGAGACACTCCGAGCATTGCACGCTCCATTACCCTTTGGGTGCCCTTGAGCCTTCTTTTGAGGCCCATAGTAAGCGACCATGTCGCAGTTCCGTAAGTCATCACTGGCAAAACACACTGGTCAAAGACTAAACTGAACTGAAGTGGCAGTGGGCAGGGCACATAGCTCGTAGAACAGATGGCCGATAGGGTAGTAAAGTTCTCGAGTGGCGACCGCGCACCGGAAAACGTAGCGTAGGAAGGCCTCCCACACGGTGGACGGGCAACCTGGTGAAGATCGCGGGAAGCCGATGGATGCGAGCAGCGCAGGACCGGTCGTCGTGGAATTCCTTGGGGGAGGCCTTTGTCCAACAGTGGACGATTTTCGGCTGATATGATGACTAATATTACAAGTGTGAAATTGTGATTGTTTGTTCGTTACTTCTTCACGCTTCGTTGTTAATCTTGACAAAATTTAGCATGCACGTAGCATGTGCAATGGAGAACGACATGGTTACTTTTTATCCCGTAAAAATAGCCTAGCCAGACACAATACCCGAGGAACTGAAAAAAAGCTCCTTTTTTGGTTGATTTCTTTAACATCGCAACGAAGCAACAGATTGTTGTGATTTTGTGCACAAAAATAGTTGAGGGGTAATCTATACTAATTAGCATAGCCCGATATACATAAATCCCGTAGGTCTAACTGGGCTGATGTTAAAAACCATGCAGAAACTTCTTTTGAAACTGTGATGAAATGGCTACAAAAAAATCTTCTGACTTTAAATTTAACGAAAACCATGTACGTTCCTTTTTCAATGAAGTCAAATTCACAACCTCCTTTAAACTTTGAAATTAAATCACACTTCTGTAATAAGCAGTCACCAAATTGTCAGTGCTTATCGTTGTCACGCGCGTCCACCATGAAATACCTTGGTGTATATATTGACCAACATCTAAAATGGAATGCTCAGTTAGATATCTTGAGTTCTAGGATTAGAAGGCTCATATATGTTTTTAAAAACCTGCGTCATTCTGTGGATCGCATCACATTAAAAAATATTTATATTTCACTGTGCCAGACACTTCTTACCTACTGTATCACAGTTTGGGGTGGCGCGTCCAAAACAGTTTTTATGAAAATAGAAAGAGCTCAGAGAGCAATTTTGAAAGTCATGTCTTTTAGACCCTTTAGGTATCCTACTGATCAACTTTATCGTGACTGTAAAGTTCCAACGGTTAGACAGCTTTACATCCTAAGAACTATTCTGCGAAAACATTCTGATCCCCCGATTAAAACTGTTCTAAACAAACGCCGTAACACCCCTATACACCCTGTTGTAAAACACAGAACTACCCTAGCTAGCAAACACTATAAAGTTCTTAGCTCCAGACTTTACAATAAAGTACATAAACATTTAAATATAGGTCTACTAAGCAGACATAAATTAAAAAAGATAGTTCATTGTTGGATCCAAAACCTTAACTATCAAGAAACTGAACAGTTACTTCTACCTGTTACTTAATTGCGGCATACAATTTATTTATTTATTTTACTAACCATCTACACATACACACATCACCATTCACACACACACACACGTATACACACACACACACACACACACACACACACATATACGCACACGGACTGACACACACACACACACACACACAAACACACATTGCACATGCATTTTGTTGACTTTTATTTTGTTAAATTCTCACTTAAAGTTGTCGGTTGACATCGCATATTTTGTTCCTATCTCTGCTCGCTGACTGCTAAGGTACAGGCTTTCTCTAGCCTAGTTTAGTAGCCAGAGTTCCATTATCTAAAGTTAAGATGTACAACTAGAATTAAGACCTTGTTTTTCTAACTTGTAAACTTTTTGTGAAATAAATTTATTTATTATTATTTATTATATTATTATTTATCTGAGGAAAAGTCATTTCCACGCTCAAAGACAGTTGTAAAAACGGTAAAATCGATGTACACGCAGGCGAAACTGTGGGCAAAAGTTAGTCTTTAGTCTAAATATATAAAAGGAAAAGGTGACTGACTGGTATATCAACGCAAAGCCGAAATCACTGAACGAATTTCGCTGAAATTTGGAATACAGACCGTTAAGAAGACGTAGAAAACTCCTAAGAAAGGAATTCGGGAAATTACCACCAAAAAACGGGATCTGCGCGGGCGAAGCCACAGGCACCCACTAGTGTTGTATAAATAATTTGCCCAGTTACAGTAAGTGTAAACATTTTTTTAAGATACAGAAGCTACAGCCGTATTGACATTTCTAGTCGTTATCGTGAGCCCCTACACGTGTAAGCAAACTAAAAATATCTGCACTCAAAAAGACGAAAATCCAGTTATTGAACAGTTATTTTATGACCAACAAACAGACGATATCGATGTACTCGTAGCCACACCGATGACAGTGATTGATACAGATAATCGTATACAAATATTGAGTTATCGTTTGGATATGATAGTGGTTATAAATTTTTTGTACATCCCTATGACACAACTTATAAAATGATACGGTAGGTGGGTAAATAGGTGAAACACAGTTTAACTACAATCGCACTCATCGACATATTTGAATTGCAATATTTAAGTAGATTTGGGGCAGTAAAGTTCTCGAGTGGCGACCACGCACCGGAAAGCGTAGTGTAGGCAGGCCTCCCACTCGGTGGACCGATGACCTGGTGACGGTCGCGGGAAACCGCTGGATGCGGGCAGCGCAGAACCGGTCGTCGCGGATATCCTTGGGGGAGGCCTATGTCCAGCAGTGGACGTCCTTCGGCTGATATGATGATGATTTAAGTAGATACCGGCTGTTACAAAATGTATGTCGTTAACAACCCATAACGTCCCCACTGCGGGGCACGGGTCCCTTCCCAAGCTCGGGAAGGTTAGGCCATACTCCACACACGGAGGCTATATAGGTTCGGGTTGGAGGAGATTACAAAGCTAGTGGCGAATCCCACAGCCAGAAGTTTTTCAAGCCGCATATAATGCATCTGAAGCGAACTAACGACTGCCATCTAGCGACAGCAACCTACACCAGCGGCTTATCGTGCCTTGCAAAGCACGGAAACGGTCGAGAAAAATGATACTAACCTTCAAACCTACCCAGGCAATGACCGTGAGTTAACCTTCGTGATCAACCCAACTACGCAAATCGCACTGAGCTACGATCGAATCGAAAAATAAACTGGATTCAAAGGAGAAGAACATACTCCCTGCCGATAGTACCTACCTACATTGTAAAATTGTATAATTCTTCTGTTCGTGTGTCTGTGTATGTCACTGAACTCCTCCTAAACGGCTTGACTGATTTTGATGGAATTTTGTTTGTGTGTTTGAGTGGGTTACTAGATGAGTTAAATTCAATACTGGACCTGGATTGGACCTGCAATCGAGTTTTAGGATTTTTTAATGTTTTTCGAGATTTTTCGCAATTTTTCGAAATTTTGTTTATTATTATGATAGTTTTATAAGTTTTATCATATTCGAGAGGTTATGATTATTTACTTCACTCTATGGGCATGAACTTTAGTACTAAGATACCTGAAACCAAACGAATAATAATTAAAAATGGGGCAGTCAGCTGATCGAATTGTACGAAGAATTACAACAAACTAATAATAATTAAAAATGGGGCAGTCAGCTAATCGTATTGTACGAAGAATTAAAACAAACGAATGATAACTAAAAATGGGGCAGTCAGCTGATCGAATTGTACGAAGAATTAATACAAACGAATTATAATTAAAAATGGGGCAGTCAGCTGATCGAATTGTACGAAGAATTAAAACAAACGCATTAAAATTAAAAATGGGGCAGTCGGCTGATTGTATTGTACGAATAATTAAAACAAACGAATAATAATTAAAAATTGGGCAGTCAGCTGATCGAATTGTACGAAGAATTAAAACAAACGAATAATAATTAAAAATGGGGCAGTCAGCTGATCGAATTGTACGAAGAGTTAAAACAAGCGAATAATAATAAAAAATGGGGCAGTCAGCTGATCGAATTGTACGAAGAATTAAAACAAACGAATAATAATCAAAAATAGGGCAGTCAGCTGATCGAATTGTACGAAGAGTTAAAACAAGCGAATAATAATTAAAAATGGGGCAGTCAGCTGATCGAATTGTACGAAGAATTAAAACAAACGAATAATAATCAAAAATAGGGCAGTCAGCTGATCGAATTGTACGAAGAATTAAAACAAACGCAAAATAGCTATCTACGTATGGATCTTTTGAGGAAAGTTATGCAGTATGGTGGGTGAGAAGAAGGCCCAGTAAATGGGTCCTACACAAAGTCACACCCTGTACAATACGCACAGACAGCTGAAAACGGAAATAAATCAGTGTAGTGTACTTTAACCTTGAATTCAACGAACATTAAAACAGAACATTCTAACGAAAATAAGATAATGAATCCGTCATCTATCTCAGTCTCGGTGAGAAAAAAAAACCGGCCAAGTGCGAGTCTAACTAGCACTCCGAGGGTTCCGTAGCGCCGCAGCTCTTCACACAACTTCATAGTATAATGACAATGATCACACTGCTGATTCACACTGCAAGCAAAACACAATACACTATACTTTTGGTCATTCAGTTCGGACTCCTTAGCGCTAGTACGATTCAAAATTGACCGATTTTTATTATTTATTGTTTTACTTGAGTATTAATGCTATAATCACACCAAATTTCATGCTTATATGTATTACCGTTTTTACGATAGAGATAAATCAAATATACTTCTAAAGACCTATAAAAGACTCCCTAATTGTTTTCACTTTTTCAAATTTTTTGTATTTTTTGTTATATAGCGGTAATAGATATATACAGTAGAACGCCGATTAACCGAATCGCCAATTATCATAATCAGTCCTAAGCGTAATACCTCTATTATTGTTGTGAATTTTTATATGCACTTTGTATTTTTATTAATGCCTGATGGGGTTGCAACTTACTCTGATCGAGATGTTCAAGTGAGCGCTATTGCAGAACTGTGTTTGTTAAATTTAATAAAGTTTATTCTATGCACAGATTTGGACAGAAGGATCCGCCCGTCTCCATATTTTAGTCAGATTTGCTTCATACAAGCAAAAAGTAGCGCCATCTGACATAACTCGTACGAACTAGCGTGGGCGAGAGTTGACGTCAGTGCCGCGCTAAAAGAACCTTGGTAGAATTGTCGCTTTAAAAATTCGTTTATTTAATTTGTTTACAAGAAAAAATAAAATGAAATTTACTTAACGATGATTCGACATCCCATGTTTCTTTTTAGCCTTTCTTTCATGGTTTTTACAGCCTCTAACAACACAATAAAGCATTTTATATGGAATATCTTTCCACCGCACTGTACAATTTCCCGCATACGACTGAGTCGCGAGTGTGCGATACTTTCGATTTTCGCACCATTTTGCTGGGAACATTAGTCGCGCGCGTTGACCGGGTCCTTACGCCAGTAATTAGAAGTCATTGATTCTATATGTGACAGTTCGTTTTTCTTTATTACCAGTCTATGTCCTATTATCCGAGTTTTCGATTATCCGAATCGACCCCGCCCCGGTCCCAATTAATTCGGATAATCGGCGTTCTACTGTATACACATTATGTGAAAATTTTAACTGTCTACCTATTAAGGTTCATGAAATACAGCCCACTGACAGCCGGACGGACAGACGACGGAGGCTCAGTAATAGGGTCCCGTTGATTACCCGTTGGGTGTGCGGAACCCTAAAAACAAAGAAAAACAAACTGGGCATGTAGCAGTACGTTCAAATGAAACAACTTTATCGATATTTACTGCATGTGACTAATGTATGGCGACGCGCACAGAAACCAGACTAGCCCATGTACCACACCGTGCAGAAGACACAGTTAGTCTTTTGTAACAGTGTGGCAACTATGGCTGTCTCTTTCATAAACTTGGCGTTAAAATGAGACGCTTGCTTTATCGTCTAGCGTTGAGCGCGTAAGTATCTTCAAGGTACTAGAGCTGAACCAAATTTATCAGTCTGCGAGATCGTATAGCGCCCATAGAAATACATCTGTTCAAATAAACACTCTAAAATTATGATAGTCGATTTGATGTGAAACACCATAGCAGTTTATTTCGAACGCCATTAAAACAGAATAAAGGTATCGTTAAGTATGCTGGTGAATGGGGTCAATTTACTTGTGGTCTTTGAAGCCGTAGCTGTATAAAAATATGTTAATAGTGTTGTAATAATGCTGGGTTATAAACATTTTATTACAAAATATAAATTGTAGTCAGCAAATACCACACAACAAGGCCATTATCGGTAATTTATTGACTAACACATTACTACATTAAATTCAAAGTCTGGCAATCACAACACGGTTAATTTGCCACTGGCAATGTAATTTTGAGCTACGACCGCTTCGTACAACTACATAAATTCAAACTCTGGCAATCACAACTCGGTTAATTTGCCACTGGCAATGTAATTTTGAGCTACGACCGCTTCGTACAACTACATAAATTCAAACTCTGGCAATCACAACTCGGTTAATTTGCCACTGGCAATGTAATTTTGAGCTACGACCGCTTCGTACAACTACATTAAATTCAAAGTCTGGCAATCACAACACGGTTAATTTGCCACTGGCAATGTAATTTTGAGCTACGACCGCTTCGTACAACTACATTAAATTCAAAGTCTGGCAATCACAACACGGTTAATTTGCCACTGGCAATGTAATTATGAGCTACGACCGCTTCAATCGACTTGTGCGATTGGGTCGAGCACTAAGGTTAACTAACCTGAAGCACGGTTATAACTTGGATGGGTTTGACTGTTAGTGCCACAAGGAACTTTAAGCCGTGCCGTTTGCTATCACAAGATGGCGGTCGTTGAGCCGTGTCAGATACTTTATAGGAAGATTGAAAACTTCTGACTTTGCCTCTAGCCCTAGAGGTCCACTGCTGGACATAGGCCTCCTCCATGGATTTCCACGACGACCGGTCCTGCGCTGCCCGCATCCAGTGATTTCCCGAGATCTCCACCAGGTCGTCGCACCAACGTGTAGGAGGCCTGCCTACTCTAGCCCTACAACCCCACCAACACTGACTTGGCCACCATTTGTGGAGTACGTACGGCCTCGCCTACTCGAATCCGGGAAGAGCCTCACGCGGCTGCGGCGCGCCCCTGCACTGAAGTGGGGACTCCGGGTGGGTTGTTGTCGTAGTCACTTAGTTCACTAAAAAATCCTATACAAATGAATCAGCCATTTACCCCAGTTTGTATGGTAATGGGAAGCGCGATATTTTCTCGGCGAATTAGTTCAGTTTGATGTGTTAAAACCGGATAGTTAGTTTGGGTCAAGGTACTTAAACTGCACAAGACAAAGGACTATAAAGTGAGACTATCTCATAATTGTTTTTTATTTATTTATTTTTAGAATTTTACTAATTTGGGATACAACCAGCCTTATTCTTCTTCCTCTGTCCCCTCACTGATGAGGCTCGCGACCACATATAGTTTCTCTCCACAGACTGCGATTAAACGTTGTGTGGACCGCACGATGCATGCTTCACTGACCTTCCTTCAGCCTTATTATTATTACTAACAAAATATTCAGCAAACACTTTTATTAAAACATAATAAGCTAAACACATCCAAGTAGTAATAAAGTTGAAAGACTCCCCTTGTCCGTTGAAGTTTCACTTCTACTATGTGTCCCAGCACACATTTTTTTATTCACAATTGGTAAGCCCTTTACATCATCTCACCTGATGGTAAGTGACAATGATGGAAGCGTGATTGCCAAGATTCCCCAACGTAATGGAGAACTGGGTATCTTATCTTCAAGCCGGAACACATCAATGTTATTGACACATATGTTTGGTGGCAAGATTTAGATAAGATGGTGGTAGTTAGCCAGGCAGGCTTAGAAAATGCCCCACCACTAACCAAACCGAGTTTTACAAGTTGACCCCACCGGGAATTAAACCTAGTGTGAAGCGAATGAACTAACCATTACGCCACAGAGGTAGTTATACAGGGTGTAACAAAATTGGTGTAGGTTCCGTTAACTGGGGCTTCCACTTCCACTCATCATACTGAACAAGTTTCTCCAAGGAACCAATAGTAAATTCTCAAAAAAAAATTTGGACCCTCCATACTTTAATGCACAAAATCGGCCAATCAGCTGATCGATTAGTATGAAGAGTAAAAACATTTTTTTAGGAGCGCCGAGGTCACCAGTGACTATGGTAATGTTGGCTTCGACGCAAACATTAAAGGCGTTGTACCACTGTATGTATTTACACTGTGGTATAGTTATAGGCAATAAGGTTTATCTGGTTGTAGGTATGAAGAGACCATTGATGAAAACCTAATGTAGCGTCAGTTCCGTTTCCTGTGCGGGTATACAAACGGTCCGTATATCAAACACATCATCACAAAGCATTGAACATGTTGGTGAGCCAATGGGTTAGAACCTGAGCGATAGCATGCAGATTCAGTGGAACGTGGTGGGTGATGGGCGACCCATATGCAGGGGCGTATTTAGGTGGTTCAACGCCGCCCTGGGCTACTCGAAGAAAACCTGCAACGCTACTATAGTATGATGGCGGTGGCGTAAAGTATTATTGAATAAATAGAGTTTACAAAAACTAAAAAACACGCTTTTAAAGTACATCAGACTAAAAAG
The DNA here is from genome assembly GCA_947284805.1 of Coleophora flavipennella. Lineage (NCBI taxonomy): Eukaryota > Metazoa > Arthropoda > Insecta > Lepidoptera > Coleophoridae > Coleophora > Coleophora flavipennella. The sequence continues at coordinate 1,164,765 of OX369279.1, read as the reverse complement.
TAAAAAATAATTCTTAATATAAGTTGAAAATAATAATTAACAAAAAATACTAGTATTATTGTGAAAAAGCGTGGGGCGCTCTGTGCCATATTTTTCGTCTATCGAGCAACCCTACAACAATACAGACAAGCAACTTATAACACTAAAGCGCAATACAAAACGTCTAGATGGTGTTCAATACATAGATCCGCATTTGCGCCGTAGGCAGTAGTAAAAAACAATACGCTCATGTACAGACAAGCAACTTGTAACAACACTAAAGCGCAATACATAACGTCTAGATGGTGTTCAATACATATATCCGCATTTAAGTCGTCGGCAGTAGTAAAAAACAATACGCTCATGTACAGACAAGCAACTTGTAACAACACTAAAGCGCAATACATAACGTCTAGATGGTGTTCAATACATATATCCGCATTTAAGTCGTCGGCAGTAGTAAAAAACAATACGCTCATGTACAGACAAGCAACTTTTAACAACACTAAAGTGCAATACATAACGTCTAGATGGTGTTCAATACATAGATCCGCATTTGCGCCGTAGGCAGTAGTAAAAAACAATACGCTCATGTACAGACAAGCAACTTGTAACACTAAAGCGCAATACATAACGTCTAGATGGTGTTCAATACATATATCCGCATTTAAGTCGTCGGCAGTAGTAAAAAACAATACGCTCATGTACAGACAAGCAACTTGTAACAACACTAAAGTGCAATACATAACGTCTAGATGGTGTTCAATACATATATCCGCATTTAAGTCGTCGGCAGTAGTAAAAAACAATACGCTCATGTACAGACAAGCAACTTGTAACACTAAAGCGCAATACATAACGTCTAGATGGTGTTCAATACATATATCCGCATTTAAGTCGTCGGCAGTAGTAAAAAACAATACGCTCATGTACAGACAAGCAACTTTTAACAACACTAAAGTGCAATACATAACGTCTAGATGGTGTTCAATACATAGATCCGCATTTGCGCCGTAGGCAGTAGTAAAAAACAATACGCTCATGTACAGACAAGCAACTTGTAACACTAAAGCGCAATACATAACGTCTAGATGGTGTTCAATACATATATCCGCATTTAAGTCGTCGGCAGTAGTAAAAAACAATACGCTCATGTACAGACAAGCAACTTGTAACAACACTAAAGTGCAATACATAACGTCTAGATGGTGTTCAATACATAGTTTCGCATTTGCGCCGTAGGCAGTAGTAAAAAACAATACGCTCATGTACAGACAAGCAACTTGTAACACTAAAGCGCAATACATAACGTCTAGATGGTGTTCAATACATATATCCGCATTTAAGTCGTCGGCAGTAGTAAAAAACAATACGCTCATGTACAGACAAGCAACTTGTAACAACACTAAAGCGCAATACATAACGTCTAGATGGTGTTCAATACATAGATCCGCATTTGCGCCGTAGGCAGTAGTAAAAAACAATACGCTCATGTACAGACAAGCAACTTGTAACACTAAAGCGCAATACATAACGTCTAGATGGTGTTCAATACATATATCCGCATTTAAGTCGTCGGCAGTAGTAAAAAACAATACGCTCATGTACAGACAAGCAACTTGTAACAACACTAAAGCGCAATACATAACGTCTAGATGGTGTTCAATACATAGATCCGCATTTGCGCCGTAGGCAGTAGTAAAAAACAATACGCTCATGTACAGACAAGCAACTTGTAACAACACTAAAGTGCAATACATAACGTCTAGATGGTGTTCAATACATATATCCGCATTTAAGTCGTCGGCAGTAGTAAAAAACAATACGCTCATGTACAGACAAGCAACTTGTAACACTAAAGCGCAATACATAACGTCTAGATGGTGTTCAATACATAGATCCGCATTTGCGCCGTAGGCAGTAGTAAAAAACAATACGCTCATGTACAGACAAGCAACTTATAACAACACTAAAGCCCAATACATAACGTGTAGATTATATTTAATACACAGATTTTCACTGTTAAATCGTATAATAATATTATATACTAGCTTTTGCCCGCGGCTTCGCCCGCGTGGACATAGCTTTTATGACTCTTTTTGAGGGTGAGTGGTGCGCGAGCCGCAATCAGCTCGCAAGCGTGGACATGAGTTTTCTCCCGGTCCCTCAGGAACTGCATCGGGCTATTCGGATTAGCAGTCTTTGTCACTTCCCACCCCTTCAACAAATTCTATACAAAAAAATAATTAAATCCGTTGCTCCGTTGCGACGCCACCGACGTGCGCGAGCGTAGAAAACAGTTGTCCCCAGATACCTCGGGAACTATGTCAGGATATACTTATTTGTAAATTATATCATTTTCCACCTCATCTCTGTGCTAAACACCAACCCATTTTTTCGTTACGATTTTAAATTACTTAACGTACAAAGAGTATTGTTTTAGTTTCCTCAGGAACTGCATCGGGCCATGATAATTTCCACAGATAAAAAGTAGACTATTTCATTCCCAGTGATACAGGCTACCTACATGCCAAATTTCATCAAGATTGGTAGAGGTGTTGAAGTGTGAATAGGTATCAAACAAACAAACACATTTTCACATTTATAATATTAAGTAAGGATTTCTAAATCTTAAATAACATATAGAGCGTCGGTGGCAGAACGGTTAGGGCCACTACCTCCTGTCCGGAAGACCGTGGTTCGAATCCTGCCACTTACCAATATCTATACGAATATCGATTTCGTACTGGTATGTACGTTTATCCGACGCTCTTATGGTGAGAAAAACATCGTGAAGAAACCTGCACACGCCTGCGAAGAAGCTTATGTGTGAAGTTAATCAACCCGCAATGGGCCCGCGTGATCGTCTAAGGCCTGATCGCCTTAACTCAGGGCAGGTCGAGCCTCTTGGTGGAGACGTATATAAATTGATATGATGAAATAAAACATATACCTATACTATCAAAAAACTAATTCAAATCATTATATCAATCAAGTAAAAAAAATCCTAAAAAATATTAATATGGGTCAAATCCGCGAGTCGTATGAACTCCAAAGGAGCCCATAACGCACTTCTCGTTGCCGCGCTGGATGGCAATAGACAACCTTAGCAGCAGGTAGGACCTCATGTCACATCTCCTCTCTCGAAGGCGACGACCAATCTCCTTTGTGAAGTCAAAGGCCTCTGAGGGTTCAGCAGCCGGTTGTCTCACAGACCAACGGCACAAAGCAGTAATTTGCCTCAAGACCGGGTACTTATTATGCTTCTTTCTCGCCGCAAATTGAGCAGCAGTACCGTATGGGTGAGGAGTGAGGCAGAAAAAGTGGCGTCCCAAAGCAAGCACGTTCCTCTCTGCCATAGCACCTGTTTAAACCCTCCGGCCTTTTGCCATCAGATCGACTAAAGCCCGGCGGCTGCAACAAAGATGGAATATTCCATCTGGCCGAGACCAGTGCCCTCCGAGTGAAGTCATTATGGAATTGGTGACGTGAGAATCTTCACAAACAACGACCGCAACTCAGTGAGTGATGGCCAGTTGCCTCCACAGTGGACCCGCAAATACATTGATGAGGTTCACAGATATTGATATTGCAGGCGGAGAGCAACTGCCACACGCAAATAGTCGTCGTCAGAAGAGTTCCCGTATCTGTGCCTCCTGATAAAAGATGCTAAACTCGATTTATGTATTTTTATTTTTTTTACACGATTGGAATCTGTAAAAAAATACCTATCTGTTCGTCTATGAAACACATCGCTACGTGCCATAGTTCCAGAGTTAGAGTTGTGTAAAGTAACTTATGCTGAAAAATACATAAAAGAAATCCACTCAAAAGTATGAAATAATCTTTTAATGTTTTAATACAACATAAGCGCGTTTTATTATCCCTGCAGTGCCATCTATTGACATTCTGCTGCCAAGATTATAATGTGTGGTATGTGTAGTTAATATGTGGAAAAAAATACTCTATTCTTATTATTGTAAGTATCAATGGATAATTTCCCACGGGACCTCTTTAGTTTTCCGGGATAAAGAATACCCGACTATACAATGATGATCAAAACACCCCATCCCAATGTAAAGGTTTCTTATTGTTACGTTGAGCCATTCTAAAGATACTATTTTTTTGCATTCCTGAAGGAACCCTTATTTTTTTTGGGATTCACAATGTCCCAGTTTTAGTTCGCGATAAGGGTATCAACATGTAAAATTTGATTGTAATAGGTCAAGCCACATATGCGTGGTGACCCATTCTATAAATGAATACTTTTGATTTTCCCACGGGAACTCTTGAATTTTCTGGGATAAAAAGTATCCTATATGTTAACCCGGGCTATAAGGAACCACCATACAAAATTTTATCAAAATCGGCCTGGTAGTTTTTGCGTGATGCGCGAAAATACAGACAGACAGACAAAAATTCTAAAAATTGTTGTTTTGGCCTCTGTGTCGTTAGTAATGTCCACCACAGTTATTATTTTCCAAAAATATTTCATGTACAGACACGGCCCCGTTACAGTTTTATTATATTATAGATAGATACCTACCTCTAAGTTACGATAGCGCGGCCGCAGCGCCCGATATCTGGATTTTAGATATCTATATGTATAGAAAGGTAATTTCATTGTACTCATTTAGTTTAAAATTTGACGTTGGCAATCAATTAAGCATTTAAGGCCTTAAGATCGGTCAAGTGACAATATTCAATTCAAATTATTGAAAGACTGTGTATTGTGTAAGGCTACCACTATGGAAAAAAATATATAATATACTTTAAGTAATCAAAAATCGATTTAATTAAATAAAATTTTAAAAATATTCTCAATTTATCACTTTTGATGTAAAAAAATAAATATACTGTAGATCCTGTTTTTGGCATTTATTGCAAAATTTCTCGAAAACAACTAGTTGATGTTGAATGAAACCAACACACAAAAATCAGTGAATTTAAGACCTTTCATTTTAATTGAACACATTTTTGAAAACTTATTTGAAAGTATAGGTAATAAAACATGTGAGAATTGGGCGTTCGGTTTCAACGTAACGGCCGCGTTGAAGCCCGCATTGATTTAAACTTAAAACGAATAGACTAACGTTCGATATTATTTTAACACGTATCAACCTGCTCGGATTGAGGCATCTTAAAGCCTTAAATAGGTATCCAAAGACATTTCAAGGAATGAATGTTTTTGTATCAATCGCGACTATGAAGTACTTACTAGGACCTATAATTAAGAATATTCATGTCTCATTCATAGTCCTTATAAATTAATTCCGATTGTTCCAAAAAAAAATGCATTGAAGTTTTAAAATGATATTTTGTAGTTTGTACAACCTTTAAGTGATAATTGATTTGTTAGTACATTTACGAGTAACTTAATGCCTGGTCAGGCCAGTTGATCTGAATGAGCGGGGTACAATCTGTAGCGGTAGGATGGCGAAGTCCCTAGCTGACTGGCGGCAATTTCCGAGTCGCCAGTCAGCGCGCGAACACTTCCTGTCAGCCTGCCACTATCGGGCGGCAGCGGAATTTGCTGACATGACAGCTTCGCCGCGCGTGTAGAGTTGTGCCACAGTCTAAGAATCCATACAGTCGTCCAACGCCTTTGGTAATCGCGCCATATCAGTACCACTACTTGACAGTAAAATGAAAGATAATGCCATCACGTAGAAAAATTACTTCAATAGTGTGAAATCGATATTTAAAGGTACCTACCTAAGGTCCCTAATCACGAATCCGTTGTCACAATTTAAAAAACAGGCCGCCATTTTCAATTGTTTAGTTACTGGACCAATTGCTTCCAAAATCGATATCTGAGGGTCCGTGAGTTCCCTAATCACGAAACCGTTATCAGAATTGAAAAAGTTGCCGCCATTTTTAACTTTTTACTTACTAGACTGATTGCTTCCAAAATCGATATCTGAAGTCCCTTAACATGGGACGGGAGGGATTGCAATCCGGATACTTCGAAATTCAAAACATCTCAAAAATCCGGATTTTCAAGCAATTTTTAAATCCGGTTTTCAATATCGAAATCCGGTTTTTTCGGATTTTAGTAACATTTATGATAAACTTAAATTATGATTGATTGAATTCAAATTGATGACTAAAATTACTCCGAAACACACATCGCAACTCGTTATGGATGTGTATGATTGTACAACTACGTCAACAACAATCTTGGTCTCTAGTCCAGAAACTCCTTGTCAATCTGATGTTGAACCGCCTTCACTCAGTTTCAAAGAACAACTTGATCGACAGCTTGCTAGTGTGAGTGAAGCTGCTGGTGATCACCAATGTCAGCCTTCAAGTTCAACTAGTGGATCTGATTTGCCTTCGCTATTCCACATATAAATGGCACTTTAAGAAAACGGTGGAGAATTTATAAAAAAAAGCATTGAGAAGACTACAGGCTCTTCCAACCACAAGCGTCGAATCCAAGAGAGCCTTTTCTACTGCTGGAACATTTTGTAACAAGTTAAGATTTCGTCTTAGTGATCAAACACTAGACGCTATGTTTTTGAGATCTTTAAAAAACACTGGATAGATTAGAATACCTACATTAAATATTATTAGATGTTATTTTTTGACAGAGGGATGTTGTCAATGTTAATAATATTTTCATGGACATTAAGGTAAACACTACATTCATGAATCTTTTGACTGTTACTGTCAGAAATATATAGGACGTAACAAAAGATTTATTCTAAATTTTGTTTATGTTTTGTTTTGTATCTATTATGAAACTGCCAAATAGAATGCCATGCTCTGGGTCCTAATTTTTAACAATGGCAATGGCAATTAAAAGGTCAAAATACCTTGTTCTAAATAGCATAAACATAAAAAATACCTTAACTAAAACAAGACACTCTTTCAATTGTAATGTTATTTGAAATAAAAAAACAAATCTCCTTAATTTATTTTAGCATAGAGAGAGACTGAGAGATACTGCAAATAATGCAGTGATTATAAAAATGACTGTTATATTTTTTTAGTTTTCAAGTCTGACTTGGATTGTGATGTCGTGTCATGTCGTGATTTAAAATGCTTTCTATAGATAGTTCCCTTTTTTATAAACGTTTTCATTAAAAAATATGCTTTTTTCATATTTTTTGTATTTTACAGTAAACAATATAAATAGAACTTCTAACTATAATAAAATTACCACTAAAATAACTAATTTTACAACAAATTGGGTTTTTAAAAAAAAAACTTCGAAAAATCCGGATAATCCGGATTCAAATCATATGAAAATCCAAAAATCCGGATTTGAAAAATATCCGGATTTTGCAATCCCTAGACGGGACCGATTGCTTCCAAAATAGATATCTGAGAGTCCCTGAGGTCGGTTATCATGAAACCGTTGTCAGTATTGAAAAAAGTGGCCGCTACTTGGAACTTTTAGTTTGCGGCCTGATTGCTTTGTCAGAACTCAGAAGTGAAAAAGTGACAGCCATTTTAAACTTTTAAATAACTAGACCGATTGCTTCCAAAACCGATATCGATATCCGAAGGCAAAGTATATATATTAGTACTAACGTACAGTATGGAAACTCCCTGCCGCTCTCTAGATTCGACCTCACCCCCCCGTCACTCAGATTGGCTGTAGATTGGTTACCAAAAGTAAAGGATGAGCTACGTCCGCTGTGAATTTGTTAAGGAATTATTAAATCCGAATTTGCTAGATTGTTCATTTTACTGATGTTTTATATCGGATAGTGATAAAAGCAGCAAAAAAATTCTTAAACCTTTCCTATCCTTGTTTTTATAAATTTACAATTGGTAAGCCCTTGGCATCATCTCACCTGATGGTAAGTGACGATGATGCCGAGGATGGAAGCGGGCTTTCCAAGATTCCCCAACGTAATGGGGAACTTGCTATCTTATCTTCAAGCCGGGACACATCAATGTTGTAAGCATTGATGTTTGGCGGCAAGACTAAGATAATATGGTGGTAGCTAGTCAGGCGGGCTTGAAATTGCCCTATCACCAACCAAACCGAGTCTTAAAAAGTAAGACACCGCCAGGAATCGAACCCGCGACCTCCTGTTGTAAAGCTAATGGCCTTAACCATTACGCCACGGAGGCGGTTATTCGTTTGGTTAAAAAGCAACACAAAAAGCCGTTTTATTATTTCGTATTTTATCACGGCAGCGCGGTTCGTTCACCCCAGTTTTACACGACTAAATATAAGAACAAATAGTTGGTATGAATCTTCGTTCTAGCCAGTTGTACATTCTTTTAGGAATGCTTCTCCTCGTAGGTTCGTTCGGTCGTGGAATGTTGTAAACTTTATTTACTTAAAAATGATTGTTAGTAATTGAAACACTAATTGATATGAGTTGTGTAGAAATGTCTAGTGATGTGATATTAAAGAATGTGATCACGGATTAATAGATTGAGATTGACTGTTATTGTAGGTTTTTATACCTATATGTTTCACCGACAAAAGCAACGACCAGCGCTCGTGTAGATTGTTTGAAGAACAATTTTATTCATGTAAGTTACCTACCTACCAGTAGCCACTGTTGATTGTTAAGTTCATGCAGTAAATATCTAACAAAACCAATGCCGCCGGTGATTCAGCCCTACCTGCATTCTAGCATATAGATACGTCAGTTTTTATATGTATATCATTTCTCCCTCGTTTGTATGAAGTGTCCGGGGTGTGCCGAAGGTCCCATGAGGTCCCTCATCACGAAACCGTTCTCAGACTTGAAAAGAAGTGGCCGCCATTTTGAACTTTTTAGTGGACATTTGACATTTTATTGTTAATTATTAACATAGATATTACAACGGTACTAGGAAAGTGTTCGTTGTCGAAATTTGGGAACAAAAAACGATAATAAACTCATTTTTGTTTTCTTCAATGTTCAGTACCAATCAGAAGTTACTGTGATACTGTCGAAAACAATCTAATCAAATGTACATTAGTTCTATTCGTTGAAACAAACTCCGCTCAAAGGTTAAAGGTTGATAAACATGAATCCGCCATTCGTTATCTGGTTGCGTGCAGAAGTTTGTAGTGATAAGAAATTATTGTCAATTTGTCTAAAGAAATATTTCCATTTATTTTGTCTTCTATTAGTAATAGAAAAGAGGGAGTATATATATATATATATATATATATATATATATATATATATATATATATATATATATATATATATATATTATTTATTATGAAGAAATTCAATATTGAATAATTGAAAATCAATTTATTTAAAATTAGAGCAGAGAAAAATATAAAAAAGCCAAATTTTAATAAATTTGTAACATTGATGCAATCTAAAATTTGTATTAATTAATTTTGAGGTTTCCTATGAGTTTAATGACTTTTTTTTTCTTTGGGTTATCCTTTATCCCACTAATTTTGTTGGTTGCAAAAACTTTCCAAAATTTGACTCCTGAGCAAACAATCGAAAACTTAACCTCATAATGTAACACTCAATTTGATCTAGATGCCAGATTTACGCCGTGAACTTTACTGCGCATGACTTCTTCAACAGCTGATGCCTTGTTGGTAATGCAGATGTTAGTCTTCTATTGGTCCTTGGTGTGTATAGTCACGAAAGACAGAAAAATTCTTAGTAATTTCAATTTTTTATTCTGTTTGAATAAACTAGCTCAAAAAGTTATTGGAATTTACTTTAAGATTTATCATAAGCAAGTTTCACTTCTTACATGTGAGCTCTGATACACACACGTAATTTATTTCTCTCAGTGTAGTGTCATAGGCAAACTGATTTCATGTTTAAATACTTATTGCATTGATTCATTTTCTGTGATCAGTTGGATTCAGGATTGCAGAAATAAAACAATTTTTTGTCTATGGTTTTTTATTTTGGTTACAATGGTACAGTATTAGTTTCTAGTTGATATGTTCATTAAAACCTATGGAAGTTGGCAATCTAATGATGACAAGACTGGCAGTGGGTGGATTGAACTATTCTAATCTTTAATTATTTCTAGTAATTATTCCGTCATCTGTTACAACAACAAACTGTCCAGGGCCATTGCAAAATTTCAAATCTCTATCTGCTATTTTATTTTTGATTGCATTTTTCGAATGGTAGTCAAAGTTTTAAGATTTTGTAAATTTTCCTTCAATACCAGCATCAATTACTTATTGTCCATCTGAAAAATAAAACATAAATTATATTAGTCCCCTGGCATTTTTTGAGTCCTTGCAATTAAATCTACAGAATAATTTCAGACATCTCAGAGTGAACTCTTATGAATCCATTTCAATGGAAAAAATAAAACACAAATTTACCTTTTACATGAAGATAAACTTTATTTTCTGCAGTTCCTCCAGGAATAGAAGTTACTTTGCGAACGTATTCACCTGACCAGTCCTTGGTAATATTTTTTATAGTAATTTTAGATTCGTGATAATCATCATTTGATGTATTACAGAATGATATTCTTCCTGAAAAGATTTAATAATTATTAAATTATCAAACTTGTTATTAAGAAAAATAATTTGATAAACTTTATTACCGTAATTTCCAATCTTGCGGCCCCCTTTGAACCAAAGTAACTTGTAGATGAAATCTCTAGTTCCATAGCAATGCAGTTCTACAGTATCACCTACGGTAGCATACACGTTTCTTTTGGTGATCCCGAAACTTCCCTGCTGGCTTGACGGAAGTTCTTTAACGGTTGGTGTATAGATTCGTCTTGATGAACAGGAGACTATAAAAAAGAGAAGAAAACTCGTTCAATTTGAAAGTTGCCAGCAGTAATTATAATATACTCCAGAATTACAATAGTTGTAATGTAAATTTTCCCAGAATTCTTTTTCCGTATATACTTCTTCAATCAGACAATAAAAGACAATACTCACATGAAGTTAAAGTCGCGGCAAGAATAGCGAACAGTAGTACAATTTTCCCGGCCATGATTCCAGAGCTCCTGAAGTTCAACTGTGAATTGGTTACAGCTCGAAGCCGTTATATACTATTCTGTTTTATAACATTATTAAATTAATGCGTCAAACTTGTGGTTTTCCTTATGGATTTTGCGAAATGGTCAATACGTAAATAAAAGCATTCGTTATCTGGTTGGGCGCAGAAGTTTGTAGTGATAAGAAATTATTGTAAATTTGTCTAAAGAAATATTTCCATTTATTTTGTCTTCTATTAGTAATAGAAAAGAGGGAGTATATATATATATATATATATTATTTATTATGAAGAAATTCAATATTGAATAATTGAAAATCAATTTATTTAAAATTAGAGCAGAGAAAAATATAAAAAAGCCAAATTTTAATAAATTTGTAACTCTGATACAATCCAAAATTTGTATTAATTAATTTTGAGGTTTCCTATGAGTTTAATGACTTTTTTTCCTTTGGGTTGTCCTTTTTCCCACTAATTTTGTTGGTTGCAAAAACTTTCTTCAAATAATCATTAAATTGTAACGCAGTATTCATGAATTTCAAGATTTTTTATAAATCAGTCACATGTAGAACTCCTATGACAATCTTAATTATATTGATTGATTTATAATTAATAATTAATAATATTGATTGATTTCACCTAATATCACAGAATTTACCGCAATATTTATCTAAATAAATTGATGCGCATGCACAATTTGTACTCCGAGAACTTCAAACTTCCATTTCAAAGAATTTGAGAAAATTTTAAAGAAAATCATAAAAATCATATGTAGTTTCACATCTCTAGACTAGATTAATTCATTAAATGACTACAAAATCATCATCACTATAAATTTACATGCACCATTGTGCAAAATTCACTCGATCAAAATCTAACACCGAGGCATTTGCACTACACCAAGTTCAAAAAATTTTTCCATCTATCAAATGGGCCAAAGAACCCAAAACTTGTGCTTTTGATTCGTCACAGAAATCATAAATCACACGAGAGCAACGTGGTACTTTTCTAAACCATCCGGAAATTTTATGCTATCTTTGAACTCAATGGACTTGAATGTCTGTTGGCTTAGATTAACTTTTTTCTATTTTTATAGATCAAATGAGACTCATTAACTCAAGTTTCAAGTCTAAAAAAGTCTTCCGTCCTTGAAAGTTTAGAAAAGTTTATTTTAAGCCTAAAGACTAGAGATGAATCCAAATTCTGTTGGAAATCTTTCTCCTGCAGATCCTTTAGATGGAAACAGAAAGTTCAATGCTGAAATATATTTAAAATTTGACAGATTGTAAATTTTGACTGAAAATTCATTTTCTTGAAACGTTACACCTCACCACTTGAAAAAATCCCAGCTCTAGTTGAATAAAATTGCAATCTTCTGAAAATTGAGCTTAGTTTTGACAAAAAATATCATAATTAGGATGTTACAAGTAGAGCTTGGTTCAAAAACAAGCTGATAAGAGCTGAGTGATGGAAGACTACCCTTCTCCCTTGAGACCCCTTCTCTCGTGAGCTTCAGTGATAAGCGCGACTATATAAGATCCACAGCGTTCTAGAATATCAGAGTCGTCTCGAATTAGTAGAGTCAAGATGTTTTGTGGAAAAGCATTAGTTTTTCTGGTGATAATCGGAACCGCATGTGAGTATAATTCACTACATTGTTACTAATTGTTTTTGCAGCTTGTGGTGTGAATTACTTTTGATCTGAAATGTCCTTAAACAAGTACCATAAATAGTTTTTCGTCCTACAGGGTCCTACAGTATCTTACAGGAGCCATGGATGAAAGCAGCTTATTTTGAAGATCCTAACTGTCCTGTTGGATGGACTATGGTGGAAGGGACGCACAAATCACACGATTACGGCTGGGAAGTCATGTGCGAGGGATACTTCCCCGATTGCACTCGTAATGAGAGTTCGTGTACAACCTTTAAAGTAACGAAAACGGTGACTCATGATTACTATTCTACAGACCCGAGTTCTGAGTCGTACGATGATCCAACAATCAACGATACTGGAGTTTATCAAGAACCAGAATCTCCATTAGTAGACCATGGTATTGGATATTTTCCATATTATTATTAAAATTCTGTATAGTGTCATATGCAAACTGATTTTAGTTTCAAAACTCTTTTACTATTGTTAAATACTTCATATTATCTTAGACCTAATAAAGGGCACGGAGAAAAATAAATAATTGTACCTACAATGCTAAATTTTTATTTCGAATCATCTACGATGCTTGGAATATTTTCCAGGATTGAAATAATTGATTTTGTAATTTTTTGATGATAATATTTACCATCAGAGGGTGATAACAGCTATTATGAGGATAGTTATTGAAGTGAAACTTCTGTATAGACGTATGAGAGGAATTTTATAGCATTGTAAAAAAATCGTCACTTCTTTTTGTTACGCGCCATTTTCTTTAGCAAAATTCAGTAGCCGTTAAAAATAATGTTTTGTTAATAAAATGATTAAATAAAAAAAACTTATTCTAATTCAAGTTAATTAATAGTAAAAGTCTGAGTAGTTATATCTTTCTTTTGATAGATCCAACACGTCCAAGTGATTTTGGTATTTATTTTAGGTTAAACGTCACTTTTTCATTGTAAGTCTCAGTAAATGTATATAAATCCATTTAAATTACCAAAGATTAATTAATATGACTGTCAATCTAGTAAACATTAATTTATTTTAAAAATAAAAAAACAAATTAAACAATAATTTAAAAATAAAACAATACACAATTAGAAAATGAAAAGATGTAGACGTGGATTTTTTAAAATTATTAGTTTTCAATGATTTATCTATTGATTTATAATTCCAAAAAATCTCTAGATGTCCACTAGATTTCCAGTTATTTAATAATTGTACTTTAAATAGATAATTCCAATTATTTACTGAAAACTGGTATAGTTGAAAAAGTTATTGGAATTTACTTTAAGATTTATCATAAACAAGTTTCACTTCTTACATGTGTACACTGGTACACACACATAATTTATTTTTCTCAGTGTAGTGTCATATGTAAACTGATTTCATGTTTAAATACTTATTGCATTGATTCATTTTCTGTGATCAGTTGGATTCAGGATTGCAGGATTGAAACAATTTGTTGTCTATGGTTTTTTATTTTGGTTACAATGGTACATTTAATCATTTTTTAGTTTTTTTGATTTACTTTTATCCCTGTAGTTTCATCACCTTCAAGGGAAACATCGTGTTGATCGATAATAAGACCAATCTGGTCACCTCCCGAATGGTTTTCACAATCATTACATCGCGATCTGCGTGGTTTTGCTTGGACCCCTGAAAGAAACACTTCAACGAATATCTCACTAATTTTTCCCTTATTTATTTCACTACGAGAAGTTTGTAATTTGAGTAATTGTGATAGTGTCGAAAACAATCTAATCAAATGTAAATTAGTTCTATTCGTTGGAATAAACTCCGCCCAAAAGTTAAAGGTTGATAAATATGAATCCGCCGTTTGTAGTGATAACAAATTATTGTAAATTTGTCTAAAGAAATATTTCCATTTATTTTGTCTTCTATTAGTAATAGAAAAGAGGGAGTATATATATATATTATTATTTATTATGAAGAAATTCAATATTGAATAATTGAAAATCAATTTATTTGAAATTAGAGCAGAGAAAAATATAAAAAAGCCAAATTTTAATAAATTTGTAACACTGATGCAATCCAAAATTTGTATTGATTAATTTTGAGCTTTTTTATGAACTTAATGACTTTTTTTTCCTTTGGGTTATCCATCAGATGTAGAACTTCCATGCCAATCTTAATTAAATAAAGTACTTTCAGTATAATTATATTGTTTGATTTCACCTAATATCACAGAATTTACCGCAATATTTATCTAAATAAATTGATGCGCATGCACAAAAATTTGACTCCTGAGCAAACAATCGAAAACTTAACTTCATAATGTAACACTCAATTTGATCTAAATGCCAGATTTACGCGGTGAACTCTACTGCGCATGACTCCTTCAACAGCTGACGCCTTGTCGGTAATGCAGATGTTAGTTTCCTATTGGTCAACTTTGGTGCATAAAAGTTACATTAACAATTGGTTATTTAACAGAGATTTGAGTCAAAAATGGTCTGATTTTCCTGTTGATTAAACTGCGAGGGTCAATAGGTCCCTGATCACGTTGTTTTTCACTGAATTGGATCATCAAAATTTGTTTTGTTCTAAATAAAAATCGCAATGACGTCAATCAGCCCGCGGCTTTTTGACATTGTTCACTTGAAAAAAGGTTGCATCGGTCAAATTAACTAAACAAAACAAGTGATAAACTTGTTTTTCTTTAATCTTGAAAATTTATTTTTTTGAAACGTTACACTCCCCACTTGAACAAATCAATCCATATAAATGAATAAATAATTACATTTTAATGAGTAATCATTCCTATGAATAACTCAGCGTGTACGTAAGACCTTTTAACTTTAGTGATAAGCGCGACTATATAAGGCCGAGCGTGCGTTATTGCCACAGTCTTGTCTCAGAAGTCACTTCGAGATGTTTGCCGGACAAACATTTGTTTTCCTGGTCATCATTGGATCCATATGTAAGTACAATTAACTACGTTGTAATTATTTAATTTATTATCCTTATAACCACTGTACTCACTATACTTATTATACTGTATTTTTGATGATTCTGAGGGAGCCTTGGAGAATCAAATAAATTGTTTTTCTATCTTTCTATCTATCTATAATTGCTTTTCCAGATCTTGTTACCGACCACTCAAACTGTTTTTCCTTCTGCAGGGTTCTTTGATGGCAGCGCAGGACTACCAACTGCCGTTGATGGTGAACCAATCCCAGATAACTACAATTCACTCGACCACCCAGAGCTCACTCCTACGACTGTGATGCTACCAAAGCCTCCATCAGGTTTAACATGCGAGTCTGGAAAACTCGTTTGCAAGACAAGCCTTTTTGAGTATGTGCCAAGCCCAAACTCTAAAGGACACTGGCTTTGCGAAGAACCAAAAGTGTGGGAAGATTCTATCAGCGTTCAAAAGTGGTCAAGACCAAAGTCCAGTCGTTAGTTGGTTCCAGCGATGACCATAAGAAGAATAGATATGCTGAAGATTCTCGTTACGTAGATTGATCATATGTAGAATTTTTTATAACAATTGGACATTAAATAAAGTAGTTTCAGCATAATCACTTTGTTTAATTTAACTATTTTTGTTTTCCATGGTCATGTAGTGAAGACGGCATTTTTACTATTTTTTTATAGTATCAATCGTATTGCTCGAGTCTAAATTCAATTCTCGGGCACTCAAAATTTTGTTTTAATGGCTTGCGGCAATCGGAGGACGTTGGTCCTTCTTCAGTACCTTCTTAGACATATTTAGAGTAATCTCTGAAAAAATCAGGACGAAGACGGCATTTTTACTATTATTTCATAGTATTAATCCTATTGCTAGAGTCTAAATTCAACGCTCGGGCACTACAAAATTTGTTTTAAATGGCTTATAGAAACGATTCCTACATTTTTCTTTCCGTGATATTATTATCCTGATAGTAACTGTTATCATTCTGATAGTAACTGTTACAAAATTTATTTTAGAAGTTATCATCAAATAATCATTCATTCTATCATGAAAATTATAAAGTTAACTATTTTTGCACTGAAAAACGTTCCTATCATTCTAGATGATTGGAATTAAAAATCTAGCATTGTACATACAATCATTTAATTCTCTCCGTGTAATTTTTCATTCTAGCTCTTAAATTTTACGAAAAGCACCAAAAATCATTGAGGAACTTTTGCGGAATATTTCCGGAACATTTTTGGAATACAACATATATGTTCTAAAAATGTTTTTTTTATACGGGTTCCGACAATTAATAAGAAAATATATGGTTCTACTTCTAGAAGTTTTGTATTAATAGAAGACAATACTCTTTCACTAAATTTTATTTTACAGATAGAGATCCAAAAATTGGCACTTCAAATTTTGAAAAATTAGTTTGTTATAGTTTGTACAAACAAATTAATAAAATATTCCGTTAAATAATTGTTTCATTTCATCTCCAGCATTAAATTGAACTTCGAGGTCTTAGAAATTATGTTAGCAATAGTAGTTCACTCATTAAATTCATTACTCAAAAAGCTACAAGAAACTCACATTAATCACGACCTGAATCATCAAAAAATCATGTTCTAGAAGCAATTAATACATCACTAAAAATCACACATCAATAACTGAAATCTCCATGAAAATTCAAAAGCTATATAAGTTTATTACCATTACGCTTAAAAATTTTGCTTCTAGAAATTCCGAGCGAATTTAAAAATTTAGAAATGGTTCCGCTGAACATAACAATGTCTAAAAATAATTTAGAACTCAGTGAATCTCATTGCAAAATTTTTTTAAGATTCGAAGTTTTTGAAATCGAGACTCAGTTCAATGAGCAACTTTCTAAGAGAAAAATATAAGTATAGTTTTAGTAGAAATACTTATATTGCTATCGGAAGAATACTAAGTATAGTTGCCAGAACTATACCAAGTTTTTTTTCCAGCACAATAAATATTCCAAGTAGAAAATACTGTTTTTTCAGTGGACTATATATTTCAAATATGCCATGACAATAATTGCTGTTCAGTACACAATTACCAGAGTATTTGACGTCAATTAGACCCTAGTGAATTATTAAATTAGCAATTCTCTTTATTCAACTAATTCTAAAGGATTTCGTAGCCTGGAAAAGGATGCAAGGATTTTCAATGAAAACTTTTTATATGAATTTAAATCAATCAATTTTATTTATTGAAATTCTGTTGTTAACACTCGTTCTATACTTTGCTAATAATTCAACATATAACTATGATCTAATGGTTTTTTTCCTTCGGGTATTATTGTCATCCGCATACCCGTGAGTTTCGGGTCGTCAAAATTTTCAAAATCGCTGAACCTCGGGCCCGATGGAGTCAAGGGGTGACACATTTTTGTCCTAAAACGCAGTTTGATGCAGTAGGACTTAATGCCAGTCGTATTTTGTTCCGGGTATGTCTAAGAGCCAGTTATTGTTAATGTCAAATGAATTTTATTCCAGCAGTTGATTGTTCCAGACTTAAATTATGTCAGTTATGGTTTGTAACAAATGTAATTAAATGCATATCTTGTGAGAAACTATTCAAGTTTGTGACTTATACACTTTAATCTATCTAGACTTAGTAACAATAGTTCTTTGAGACTTATCAATTTTGCTCCTTTTTCATTTTAAGCTGTACTCATTTTGTTACATTAGTACTTTGATCCTGTCTAAGATACTGCCAATGTCACTATGTTCTAGTTAGAGTTAGGTACATTCACACTTTGAGCCAGATATTGAATGCTACCTGCGTACTTTGTTACCGCCGTTGTTGGAGACTTGATATGTTTGTGCCCGTTCCTGTTTAGTACGCAATAACTTTACGCCAGGCATTCTATGTGACATTTTACGAAACTATTATCGACTGGCAAATATTACCATTATTGTTGATAAAGTAGATTTTCAATAACATCATATAAATAACATTAATGTTTTAAGATATCCCCAGAAATCTACTTTATCATCAAAAATCTACAGTGAAATAGTTTTGTAAAATGTCACACACAATTCCTGGCATAAAGTTATTACGTGCTAAACAGCGACGGGCACAAACATGTAAAGTCGTGAACAACGACCGCAACAAGGTGCGCTGGTAATATTTAGTATCTGGCTCAACGTGTGAATGTAACTAACTCTAACTAGAACATAGTGACATTGGCAGTATCTTAGGAAGGATCAAAGTACTAATGTAACAAAATGAGTACAGCTTAAAATGACAAAGGAGCAAAATTGATAAGTCTCAAAGAACTATTGTTACTAAGTCTAGATAGATTAAAGTGTATAAGTCACAAACTTGAATAGTTTCTCACAAGATATGCATTTAATTACATTTGTTACAAACCATAACTGACATAATTTAAGTCTGGAACAATCAGCTGCTGGAATAAAATTCATTTGACATTAACAATAACTGGCTCTTAGGCATACCCGGAACAATATACGACTGTCATTAAGTCATATTGCATCAAACTACATTTTAGGACAAAAATGTGTCACCCGAGTCAAGCTTGCACAGATGTCTTCTTGACCAACGAAAGATTTGTCCGTAACCAGTCCAGATTCTCCTGGTTGCTTAATGATCAGTCGAGTTCCAACGTAATGGTTGTAGTGATCTAGTGTAAGATCTGCTTTAATGATATGGGTTTGGCCGCAACCATAATACTCATTACGAGCACGGAATAAATTAGTTGTATTCGCGTTATGGTCTTGATTGGCGCCGAAGTACTCGTTGCTCAACTGGGTGATGTCAAAAGCATTTAAAATGTGGGTTTGTTCTGAATCCTGTTCTTCTAACAATCTTTGGTCGCTAGGAAATTGAGATCTGAGACCTGAAATGATAGATCTCAAGTTGAACTAAAGTTCAACTGTGAATTGGTTACAGCTCGAAGCCGTTATACACTATTCTGTTTTATAACATTATTAAATTAATGCGTCAAACTTGTGGTTTTCCTTATGGATTTTGCGAAATGTTCAATACGTAAATAAAAGCAACAATGAGTCATTGTATGAAACTGTCGCCACATTGAGGTTACGCGACTATATAAGATCCACAGCGTTCTAGAATATCAGAGTCGTCTCGAATTAGTAGAGTCAAGATGTTCTGTGGAAAAGCATTAGTTTTTCTGGTGATAATCGGAACCGCATGTGAGTATAATTCACTACATTGTTACTAATTGTTTTTGCAGCTTGTGGTGTGAATTACTTTTGATCTGAAATGTCCTTAAACAAGTACCATAAATAGTTTTTCGTCCTACAGGGTCCTATCCAGGGATGGAATCAGCTTATTTTGAAGATCGTAAATGTCCTTTTGGATGGACTATGTTGGAAGGGACGTACGAATCATACGATTACGGCTGGAAAATCATGTGCGAGGGATACTACCCCGATTGCACTGGTAATGAGAGTTCGTGTACAACCTTTAAAATAACGGGAACGCTGACTCATTATTACGAATCTACGGACCCGAATTCTGAGTCCCCGATAAGAAACGCTTGGATCTTAGCATACACGCTTGTATCCAAATAGTTAGATATGCTTGGATCCAAATTTTGCAAATCCGCGATCCAAGCGGATTCAAGCATATCCAAACAGATCTCAGCAGATCCAAATATAACCATGCTTAATCTTTTAATTTGCGAAATCGTTAAATAAATTTTTATTTGTTTATATTTACTTATTATAACGTTATTGTTCATTTAAATTAATTAATATTGATAAAAAATAAAGTAAAAAAACTTTTGAGTTCAAAAACCAATTTTATTACAAACGGTCACCCATCCAAGTATCAACCATGCTCAATGCTGCTTAACTTCGATGATCCCGACGTACCTTGATGGCCCTGGCCGCTGTTTTGTTCTTGGACGAACAGTATTATTAGAAAGTATATCACATATCAGAGTAGTTTAACATATAGTCATAATGCGAACATAGATTTCATATAGATCTATTTGAAAACATGAAAATTTTTCATTTTCCAAAATTTCAGCTGAATATCAAATTTTTTAATAAAAATCATTGTTTAGAAATTAATCAAATGCAAGCGTTGGGAATGCATTGTAGAAAATTTATTTCTCTAAAATTAGATTTAAATTGAATATAGAAATAACATTTGCCATCATTTTGCGATTTAGGAAATTTGTAAAAAAAAAAATTTTTGAAAAATAGAAAAAAAATTTTTTTTCTAAATTGATTTTCAAATTATTAAAAGCGATTTAAAAAAAGCACAATTAAAAATTTCTTAAAATTTTGTTTCTTAGAAAGTGGGGACCAATTTATTCAGTGTAAATAATTCTACTCAATGACGTCTTTCTAATAATACAAGAGAATTGAGAATGAAAGTTTTTCAAAAAGATGTTAAAGTCCACATCCGATCAGATCTTAACGGATGTAACTATATATGCTCAGATATGGATATGTATGTTTAGATATAGTTATATCTGCTCAGATATAACTGTATCTGCTTGGATATAACCTTTAATATCTCTTTATATCTTCCTAGATATAATTGGATCTGAGCAGATATGGGTATATATACTTGGATATACGTATATCTACTTGGATATATTCTTCGAGACATCTTTATATCTGCCTAGATATAGTTGGATCCAAACAGATATGAGCATATATGCTTGGATATAATGTTTGATACATCTTTATATCTGCCTGGATATAGTTGGATCTGAGCAGATAAAATTATATATGCTTATATATAGGAAGATCAAATATTTGGATACATTTGGATATAAACAGATATAATAAGATCCAGCCATATATAGTTGAATCCAAACGTTTTTCATCGGGTCGTACGATGATCCAGCAATCAACGATCCTGGAGTTTATCAAGAACCACAATCTCCATAAACGACCTCAGTAAACGACTATGGTTGTGGATATTGGCCATATTATTATTAAAAATCTGTATAGTGTCATATGCAAACTGATTTTAGTTTCAAAACTCTTTTACTATTGTTAAATACTTCATATTATCTTAGACCTAATAAAGGGCACGGAGAAAAATAAATAATTGTACCTACAATGCTAAATTTTTATTTCGAATCATCTACGATGCTTGGAATATTTTCCAGGATTGAAATAATTGATTTTGTAATTTTTTGATGATAATATTTACCATCAGAGGGTGATAACAGCTATTATGAGGATAGTTATTGAAGTGAAACTTCTGTATAGACGTATGAGAGAAATTTTATAGCATTGTAAAAAAAATCGTCACTTCTTTTTGTTACGCGCCATTTTCTTTAGCAAAATTCAGTAGCCGTTAAAAATAATGTTTTGTTAATAAAATGATTAAATAAAAAAAACTTATTCTAATTCAAGTTAATTAATAGTAAAAGTCTGAGTAGTTATATCTTTCTTTTGATAGATCCAACACGTCCAAGTGATTTTGGTATTTATTTTAGGTTAAACGTCACTTTTTCATTGTAAGTCTCAGTAAATGTATATAAATCCATTTAAATTACCAAAGATTCATTAATATGACTGTCAATCTAGTAAACATTAATTTATTTTAAAAATAAAAAAACAAATTAAATAATAATTTAAAAATAAAACAATACACAATTAGAAAATGTGTCACCCTTTAAACCACACCTTTTATAGATATGAAACTTGGTCAGAATATATTCTTTCACACATAATATAAATTATTAAGAACGAATTTTACGAAATTTCACCCCCAAAGGTCGTCTGGCCCGTCGTGGTGGAGTCAAGCGTATCTCTGGGCACATCTACGATGAAACTCGCGGTGTCTTTAAGGTCTTGCTGGTATGGTCAGAGATCTAATTTATTTTTCCCGGGTATGAAGGGACAATCTTCTTTTTTTATGCATGCCCAGTTAGAATCCCTCACGAAGCCTTCCTTGCAGACGCAGCCTGCCATACCAATCTGAAATACAAAAAACAATCATTAAACTTATGAAGTAACTAGAATTTTACAAAGCGCGCTGAGGCGCGCCGAAATTTGTAAAAGTATTTGAGTCAAATAAATTAAAATTCAGTGTTAAGGTTGTTGAATTTTTAAATTTGCGATCTAGATGACCAACATTTCGACAAAGTTTATCGGATTTGAATATACGGCTGCTGGCTATATATGTAATCTTATTAGTGACTTTGTCGATTAAGTTTGTTGTTGGTCGTAAATATTTATTATTCATAATGAAATCAAATTATTCAAGTTATGATGATTTTGAATTTCGATATCTTTCGATTATCGACATGTTCAGGTACTACCGTGTATAATCAATGGTAGATGAGAAACATTTCACGTTCAACCAATAAGGAATTGTAGCCTGTTGTTTGTGAGTTTCGACCTATGACTAACTTCAAAACTTTCATCTATTTTATTTTAAAGGATACAGAGAAATACAAAAATAGTACGCGAAACTATGTTTCTTACTTTGATAAAGAAGTAAGGCTCGGGATCTGCACAAGTTGCATGGCTAGCTGCCGCAGTGTAGGTGAAGTACTCATTGATGTCGCAAGAGGTAGGATGTTCGTCGCTCAAGTAGTTATAAACTGGTACCGCTTTTATCCCTGTAAGAAAATCATGATAAGAAAGCATAATTTCAAAGGATTTTTTAAATATATAATAAAATAACAATAGGCAAGTTATTGTTAAAACTAAAAGAACTGGTCGACAGCAACATGAGTCTAAGATTATGGCATACTTATTATGTGGCGACCACAAATTTGAAACAAGGAAAACGAGGAACGTTGACATTAGCGCCTTAGGTGAATCATTCTTGTTTGCTGGTAGAATACCTTGCTCTATTCTAACTCCTTTCAAAACTATACGAATGGAAAACGTAAGCAATTTCAAAAGAAGCTAAAACAGTCAAGATTCAATCTCTTCTTGTGATGAGCCTTCGCCATACTTTGGTATCTAGTGTTTCTGATGAATAATTAATTAAAAAGCATCACTCACAAAAGATGCCAAGATATGAAGCCTAAGACATTTCTTCGGGTCTTGATCACCAAACTTCAAACTCTGTAATCTTTTCTTGGTGCAATCTACACTAACTCTGATACAAGTTGCTAGAAGAAACGCAAAAGTCTATCAGAGTTAGCTGACAGCATTAAGAACCATTTCTTCCTTGAAGTTCTATTACCTGTCTGAGTAATGTGAGTCATATATAATAGAAAACATATAATTAAAATAACCTGGAAAGATCAAAAATTGCTCTAATGGCCCGATTTCTTCTGGAATAATATGGCTGCCTTTAGATTAATTCAGTTAAGACAGATTACCATGATGGCAACATATGTGCAAACTGAATCACCCGAAAAAGACAAGTGTTGTTTCTTCTTTGCTTCTAAAGCGCCAAGTGGGTGGAGTTATTTATCTAAGCTCACTCATGAATCTCATCCACCTATGGAATGAAGAAATACATAGATAGGATGAAATCCATAACTGAGACTAGATAACTTATTTTTTGGTCCAAGGCTTCTTTAGAAGTTAATCTTGGAGATGAACGGTCTTCGATCACGTGCAAATTTTGAAGTTTCTGGAAAAAACTTATCGACTAATACACATTTTAGTTAGTTCAGAGATGAAGGAAATAATTAGTTTTTCATATCAAAATAAGAAAGAATAATTTCAAAGGATTTTTTAAATTAAATAAAAATAGGCATGTGTCACAACCTATTATGTGTTATGTATACGAATGGATATCTTTGATTTTTGATGTTTTTTTTTATGATCCTGAACTTACTGGTTTCAGGAACCTTGATGTCATTATCGTCTATAAGTTGGGCTGCAAGTAAGACTCGATACCCGGAGGTACTTTGGGCAACGCCTTCGTATCTTCCGTTATCTTCGGGGCGCGCTGACGCGATTACCACTTTGGAACGTCTTCTGTAATTTACATTAAATAAAGTGTGTAATATTATAATGATAATCACGGATAATGATATCTAGTACTTGATATATCATGATCCCTAAAGTGGTGAGAAGAGAATAAGAGAGGCTTAAGTCAGAAAGCAAAGACGTAACGAGATGAAAGGAAATAACGACAACCGAGTAGCGAGTTGTATGAACGAGGTGGATTATATAAATAGAAATAAAGTTTAAGATGAACAGGAAGAGAGAGAAAAAGAGAGCCGAGAGTGCCGCTAGTCTAGACGGAGTGCCGATTGTTCCTCGGCACCAAATTAGAAACTCCGACTGTGGTTGCTCAAGTTATTTATTTTTTAACTTTACTTTTTATTATTTTTTAATTTATCTTTATCTCTATTTTCTCCCGATTCCGATCCAAAAGTCCGCCGCTCTTAGGCTCAGACTCTTTGGTTATTTTTTAATTCGGGCCTATCTCTACACTCTGCTAAGCTAAAGCCCTTTGCCGCAATAATAATCTCAACAGAATTGTTCTCACCGTTTATCCTGAATTCTCAGGCCCCAACGCGGATACAGCGGCGCACCGTCTTTCAGCCAGTGGACTATCGGTGGTGGTGACCCTCGAGTCCTAAAGGCAAGCTCCCTCGTTCTTGCCATCGAGTCTCTCAGCTCCGTCAACGTAACTTCTCTGACTGGAAAATAACAAAGTATTGTTTAAATTAAGTGTTTTCTATAATAAAGTTTAACACGACCAATAATACTGATCACCAGGACCGGATTTAAACCTATGCTGCCCCTGGGCACCGGAAAAATGCTGCCCCCCTCCCGATCCTAGTGTACCTGCAGTAAACTGGAGAAAAAATCCTGCTCACGCGGGGATTCGAACCCAATACCTTACCCGGTCTAAGCGTCCAACCGGCGCCATAGACCGCTCGGCTACACTGGTCGGTAAAGAAATCTTAAGTATTTAATATAATACTTTTGAAAATATTGATCCCTAAAAAAGAATCGCTCTACTTACTAATATTTAAATTATTTTTAGTTTTATTATAAATACTAGCGGACCCGACAGACGTTGTCTTGATTACAGCGCTACCTGTCAGATCTAACGTAAAAGATTCCCAGATCAACAACTATATACTTACAAATAAAATATTAATTAAAAAAACATTTCTCAGTGGACCAAGTTGTAAATCAACCATTCTCGAATCCCCTTAAACACACAAAAAATTTCATCAAAATCGGTCCAGCCGTTTAGAAGGAGTTCAGTGACATACAGACGGACAGAAGAAATATATAAAGAAGAATAAAACTACAAAATTGTATTTTATTCATTTTTATGTGTCGTGAGCGTTAATACTTGTGTTTGGGGGGTTCATATATTCAATCTATAAAAATATAGACAATAAAATACAATACTTACATGAAGTTGAAGTCACGAAAATCACTGCAATTACTAGTAACATGGTTCCGGTCATTCTCCGACAGTTTCTAGATTATAACTGAACAAAACTTATTACCGCAACTTAATTATTAGTCCAATGATTTCACCACATTTTTGAATTATTGCACAAAACATTTATTTTCCGTGTAGCGACAAGGAAAACCTAAGAGAATACGTAATGGGTAGTTACAAACTGGACTTGTATAACATGAATATTTGAAAATTCAATAAAGATATATAAAATAAAATCCATAACTAAATTTTAACATCGCGAGGTATTCAGTTCATGTATCCTTATCCCAATATCAGTGGGATCAAGCCTCTCTTCCCATCCGTTACGGAGGCCTGGGTCTGCGGTGTGTGAGAGATATCAGCTTGCCGGCCTTCCTGGCGTCCGCGCATGGTGTCCATTTGCTGCCGAAGCTTTGGAGAGGTGGACGGCTCTCTTCCCGACCGAGGCGGTGCCGGAGGCGCCGCAGGTGCAGCGGGCCTGGGATGATGTCGGTGCAAGAGCTGTTCTGGCGAGGCTCATGAGTGCCGCCACAGGGACAGGTTTGGCTAGACTCCGGGCTGTGTCGAGAGTGAAATCGGGAGCGTGGTTACATGCGTTACCGACCCCTTATTTGGGAATGCTCCTCGACAGAGACTCGATTCGGGTGGCGGTGGCTCTCCGCCTGGGCTGCGATGTTTGTGAACCACATAAATGCATCTGCGGGTCCATGATGGAGGCGAATGGTCACCACGCGTTGGGTTGCTGCCGTTGTGCGGGAAGATTTCCGCGCCACCACGATCTTAATGACATCGTTAGGAGGGCTTTAATATCCGCTAATGTCCCGTGTGCCCTGGAGCCCCCGGGTCTGTGCCGCACCGACGGCAAAAGGCCAGACGGCCTAACTTTGGTGCCATGGCAGAAGGGGAAGTGCCTGCTATGGGACGCCACTTGCGTCAGCACTTTTGCCGTCTCGCACCTCAGCCGTACGGTGCGGAGGGCCGGTGCGGCTGCGGAGGTCGCCGCGGCCAAAAAGCGCGAGAAGTACTCCGTCCTGGTGAA